>CM038681.1:259519630-261919630 GCA_021605205.1 Aegilops longissima | reverse complement strand
TTGGTTTGCCAAGTTGATGCCTGGTTCATCATTTACCTTCCGGGCGCACATACGCATTGCATATCACATCTCGCATATCATGTCATGTTTTGCATCATGTTGATTGTGCATTGCACCGTGATTTATTGTGGTTCCTTTGTTTGTGTTGTTGCTTTGGGTAGAGCTGGGAGGCGAGTGCGTGAGCGAGGAACCTGTTGAGAATGCTTACGAGGATCAAGCTTTCGACAACTCGAGAACATTGCGAGCAAGATGACCATACCCTCGAAATCACTTCTATCTTTGCTATGCTAGTTGCTCGCTCTTTTGCTATGCCTATGCTGCGATGCCTACCACTTGCTATATCATGCCACCCATATTGCCATGTCAGCCCCTAACCATCCTTTTCCTAGCAAACCGTTGATTGGCTATGTTACCGCTTTGCTCAGCCCCTCTTATAGCGTTGCTAGTTGCAGGTGAAGATGAAGTTTGGTCCTTGTTGGAACATGGAGATGTTGTTCCTTATTGGAACATGTTTACTTGTTGGGGATATCACAATATATACATTCTGCTATAATTAATGCATCTATATACTTGGTAAAGGGTGGAAGGCTCGGCCTTATGCCTGGTGTTTTGTTCCACTCTTGCCACCCTAGTTTCCGTCATACCGGTGTTATGTTCCTTGATTTCGCGTTCCTTACATGGTTGGGTGATTTATGGGACCCCCTTGACAGTTCGCTTTGAATAAGACTCGTCCAGCAAGGCCCAACTTTGGTTTTACCATTTGCCAACTAAGCCTTTTCCCCCGGGTTTTCGCGAGCCCGAGGGTCATCTTTATTTTAACCCCGGACCGGTGCTCCTTGAGTGCTGGCCCAAACTAGAGTGCTTTGGCGCCCCTCAAGGAAACTTGAGGTCTGGTTTTAGTTTTGGACTGCTCATCCGGTGTGCCACGAGAACGAGATATGTGCAGCTCCTATCGGGATTTGTCGGCACATTCGGGCGGCTTTGCTGGTCTTGTTTTATTGCTGTTGAAATGTCTTGTAGTCCGGATTCGAGATTGATCGGGTCTTCCGGTAGAAGGAATATCCTTCGTTGACCGTGAGAGCTTATAATGGGCTAAGTTGGGACACCCTGCGAGGGTAATATCTTTCAAAGCCGTGCCCATGTTATGAGGCAGATGGGAATTTGTTAATGTCGGTTGTAGAAAACCGAAGTTGACCTCAAATAAAATACACATCAACGCGTGTGTAACCGTGATGGTCTCTTCTCGGTGGAGTCCGGAAGTGAACACGGTGTTGGAGTTATGTCGGCGTAAGTAGTTCAGGATCACTTCTTGATCGCTACTAGCTTCACGTCCGTGCTTTGCTTCTCTCCTCGCTCTCTTTTGCGATGTAGCCACCATATATGCTAGTCGCTTGCTGCAGATCCATTTTACAACCCTGTCCTTCCTATAAGCTTAAATAGTCTTGATCTCGCGGGTGTGAGATTGCTGAGTCCCCGTGACTCACAGATTCTACCAAAACAGTTGCAGTGCCGGCGATGCGGTCAGGTGGCGCAACCGAGCTCAAGTGGGAGTTCGACGAGGAACGTGGTCGTTACTATGTGTCTTTTCCTGATGATCAGTAGTGGTGCCCAGTTGGGACGATCGGGGATCTGTGTAGCAGTTGGGGTATCTTCTTTTATTTTGGTTCCGTAGTCGGACCTTGAGTGTACTCTGAATGATGGATGTTTATTTATGTATTGTGTGAAGTGGCGACTGTAAGCCAACTATGTATCTCTTTCCCTTATGTATTACATGGGTTGTGTGAAGATTACCTCACTTGCGACATTGCTTTCAATGCGGTTATGCCTCTAAGTCGTGCCTCGACACGTGGGAGATATAGCCGCATCGAGGACGTTACAAGTTGGTATCAGAGCCGACCCTCATGATTACAGATGGTTGCGGACAGGTGCGTGGTCATGTTGTTCATAGCGTTTGTGACCCGTCGTGGCACCCGACATGGCACATGTACCGGACTGGAAGCACGACGTTTGTGCCAAGAGGGGCGTTTCGTGGCCCGGACGAGGACGTCGGTTCCTCCGAGTGGGGGTGTATGTAATAGCCTGGCTTATTAGGGATGATAGACTACTCATATCAATAAGGAATTCCTTCTTTTCAGGAGCCCATTCGACGAACTCCAAAGTTAAGCGTGCTCAGCTTGGATTAGTGTCGGGATGGGTGACCGATCGAAGTTGCTCCGGTGCGTCTGAGTGAGGACAAAGTGCGCAGAAAAGACTAGTATTGATCTGTGGTGCCGTCTAGATCCCGCCAGAATGCGACCACCGGCGGGTGTGTCCGGCGTTACAAGTTGGTATCGAGCCGACCCTCGCGGTTACGGATGGTTGCGGACAGGTGCGTGGTCATGTTGTTCATGGCGTTTGTGACCCGTCATGGCACCCGACATGGCACATGTGCGGACTAGAAGCACAGACGCGTTTGTGCCAAGAGGAAAGTTCACGTGGCCCGACAAGGACGTCGGTTCCTCTGAGTGGGGGTGTATGTGATAGCCTGGCTTATTAGGGATGATAGACTACTCATATCAATAAGGAATTCCTTCTTTTCCGGGAGCCCATTCGGACAGAACTCCAAAGTTAAGCGTGCTCAGCTTGGAGTAGTGTCAGGATGGGTGACCGACCGGGAAGTTGCTCAATCTGAAGCAGGGCAACATGTCTGTCTATCAATACAATATCCAGTTCCATAAGCTCGCTCGTTTTGCTAAGCAAGACGTACCTGATGAAAAGAGTATGATCTATCAATTCAGAGGTGGTCTGAGAGAAGATCTGCAATTAGCTCTTGTCCTTTTTGAGCCAGAAAAGTATGATGAATTCTACAACATGGCACTGAAGCAAGAAGCTGCCCAAACTATCAGAACAAGTCTAATTCTCAAGCTCCAAGGTCAAGTGCTCCTTACCACCGTCCGCTCTCTGAGGTGACTTGCAACAAATGTCAGCAGAAAGGTCACTATGCGAACAAGTGCTTCAACCAAAGGCGCCTTCCGCCTCCTCCTCCTGTGAAATCTTCCAGCAATGCAGTGGTCAAGCATAATCCAAAGCATGCCAAGGTCAATATGATGAATGCAGCTCAAGCGGAGGAATCTTCTGATGTGATAATGGGTAATCTCTCAGTTAATGATATTCCTGCAAAAGTTTTATTTGATACTGGTGCATCGCATTGTTTCATCTCAAGACCATTTGCATCTAAGCATGAGTTGGGTTATCAAGAATTGCCTAGTTCCTTATCAATTGTGTCCCCGGGTAAGCAAATGACAGCTAATAATTATGTCCCGGATGTTTCTATCAAGATGGGCGATTATAGATTTCTGGCTAAACCAATTGTTCTCGGTGACTCGGATATTGATCTTATTCTCGGAATGGACTGGCTTTATCAGCACAAAGCTCAGCTTGATTGTGCTGCCAGGGAAATTCAATTGACTCACTCTTCCAATGACGTGATCATCTATGCCGCTCGTGATGAAACCATTCGGTTGTTTTCTCTCAATGAGAAGGGCGAACTGAATGCTATCTCTCGATTCGATCGTTTGTGAGTACCAAGATGTCTTTCCAGAAGAGCTTCCGGGTATGCCTCCTCATCGGCCAGTTGAGTTCGTTATCGATCTTGAGCCTGGCACTGAACCCGTTTGCAAGCGTCCTTACAAGCTTGGACCTAATGAGCTGAAGGAATTGAAGAAGCAGCTCGATGAACAAGAGCGTCTGGGTTTGATCAGACCGAGTTCATCTCCTTGGGGTTGTGGTGTTCTTTTTGTCCAGAAGAAGGATGGCACGGACCGACTTTGCGTCGATTACCGTCCATTGAATAAGAAGACTATCAAGAACAAGTATCCACTTCCCAACATCAATGAGCTTTTCGAGCAACTCAAAGGTGCTAAAGTGTTCTCCAAGCTTGACCTTCGTATGGGTTATCATCAGATTCGCATTCGTGAACAAGATATTCCCAAGACAGCGTTCAGAACAAGCTTTGGTTCTTATGAATATACTGTCATGTCTTTCGGCCTTGTCAATGCTCCTCCAACTTTCTCTCGGATGATGAACTTCATATTCAACCCCTACACCAACGAATTCGTCTTGGTCTATCTTGATGATATTTTGGTCTTCTCCAAGAATAAGAAGGATCATGCCAAACATTTGCGATTGGTGCTAGACAAGCTCAGAGAGTATCAATTCTATGCTAAGTTCTCCAAATGTGAATTTTGGCTTGATGAAGTGCTTTATCTTGGTCATATCATCTCCGCCAAGGGCATCGCTGTTAATCCCGAGAAGGTGTCCGCAATTGTGAATTGGGAACCTCCTCGAATGTCAAGAAGCTCCATGATTTTCTTGGTCTTGCAAGCTATTGCGAAGATTCGTTGAGAACTTCTCCAAGATTGCAAAGCCTCTTTCCAACCTCCTCCGAAGCATGTGAAGTATGTCGGTCTCCCGAGTGTGACGTTGCTTTCAATACCCTCAAAGAGAAACTCGTCACAGCACTGTCTTGACTCCTCTGATGAATCCAAGCCATTGAAGTTTTACGTGATGCTTCTCTTCAAGGTCTCGGTCTGTGTTAATGCAAGAGAAGAGAGTTGTGGCCTATACCTCTCGCCAGTTGAAGCCCAACGAAAAGAACTACCCCACTCACGATCTTGAGTTGGCGGCAGTTGTCCATGCATTAATAACGTGGAGACATCTCTTGTTGGGAAGGAAAGTGGACATTTTCACCGATCACAAGAGTCTCAAGTACATCTTCACTCAGCCCAACCTCAACCTCAGGCAGACTCAATGGGTCGAAATGATTCAAGAGTACAACCCAAGTATTGAATATACTCCGGGCAAAGCCAATGTCATTGCAGATGCTTTGAGCAGGAAGGCTTATCGCAGTCTAATCCTCAAGCCCTTCCGGCCGGATCTTTGTGAAGCTTTCCAAGCTGAATCTTCAAGTTGTTCCTCAAGGCTTTCTTGCCAACCTCATAGTCTCTCCTACTTTGGAAGATCAGATTCGTGAGGCTCAACTTCTGGATACCATGGTGAAAAAGGTGAAGCGTGGTATCGACAAGGACATTTCAAGTACAAGTGCTTCCACATTGATGACAAAGATACTCTTTTCTTTGAGGACGGATTGTGGTTCCTAAGGGTGATCTCGAGAAAAGTCATTATGAGCGAGGCTCACAATTCGCTTCTATCCATTCATCACGGAAGTACGAAGATGTACCATGATCTCAAGTAGTCATATTGGTGGACTCGAATGAAGCGAGAAATTGCTCAATTCGTGAATGAGTGTGATGTCTGCAGAAGAGTGAAAGCAGAACACCAATGACCAGCTGGTCTCCTTCAACCTCTTGCTATTCCAGAATGGAAGTTTGATCATATTGAAATGGACTTTGTGACTGGATTTCCAAAGTCCAAGCGTGGAAATGATGCTATCTTCGTTGTCATTGACAAGCTTACTAAAGTGGCTCATTTTCTTCCTATCAAAGAATCTATCACAGCAGATCGGTTGGCGAGCTATACACCTCGAGATTGTCTCCTTGCACGGCATTCCACAAGTGATCTCTTCAGACCGTGGCAGCATCTTTACCTCCAAGTTTTGGGATTCTTTTCAGAAGGCCATGGGCACCAACATTCGTTTCAGCACAGCTTTCCATCCTCAAACAAGTGGCCAAGTTGAGCGAGTAAATCAAATCCTGGAAGATATGCTCAGGGCTTGTGTCATTTCTTTCGGTATGAAGTGGGAAGATTGTCTTCCATATGCCGAGTTCTCCTACAACAACAGTTTCCAAGCGAGTTCGGGCAAGGCCCCATTCGAAATTCTCTATGGCAGAAAGTGTCGTACTCCTCTCAATTGGTCTGAGACAGGTGAACGCCAACTTCTTGGCAATGACTTGATCACAGAAGCAGAGGAGATGTGCAAGGTCATTCGTGAGAATCTCAAAGCCGCGCAATCGCGCCAGAAGAGCTATTATGATGATAAGCACCGTGATGTGGTTTTTGAAATCGGAGACCATGTCTACCTCCGCGTCTCTCCAATGAAAGGCACTCGTCAACCCGGTATCAAAGGAAGCTTGCCCCTAGATCGTGGGTCCTTTCAAGATCATTGGCAAAAGAGGCGATCTCGCCTATCAACTTGAGCTTCCATCCAACTTTGCAAGCGTGCGATGTGTTTCACGTGTCACAGCTTCCCAAGTGCTTCAAGACTCTGAACGCACTATCAACGAAGAAATTGACCTTCAAGAAGATCTCTCTTATCATGAGCACCCGTTGCTATTCTTGAAGAAACCGGCGCAAGACTCGCAACAAGTCAATCAAATTCCTGAAAGTGAAGTGGTCACACCATTCCACCGAGAAGCCACACGGGGCGCGAGGATCACCTCCGTTCGAATATCCGGAGTTCTTTCAGTCCTAGATCTGGGACGAGATCCTCTTGTAGTGGTGGAGTGTTGTAACACCCGGAAGTAACTTTCCATATTTGTAACTCCAACTCTTGCCATTTTCGGCATTGTGATATGATATTCCCTCCGTGGTTGGGTTTTCTCCTTTTGCATTTTGTCCATGTCATGCATTTTTATATCATGTCATCATGTGCATCGCATTTGCATACGTGTTCGTCTCATGATTCGAGCATTTTTCCGTTGTCCGTTTTGCAATCCGACACTCCTATCTCCCCGCGGCCCTTTTACGTTTTTCCGTGTGCGGGTACTAAACCTTCTCGGAATGGACCGAGGTTTGTCCAGTGGCCTTGGTATACCACCCGTAGACCACCGGTCAAGTTTCGGGTCATTTGGAGTTCGTTTGGTACTCCAACGGTTAACCGCACTCTTGCAAAGGCCTCTTTTAAGTTGCAGCCCAACACCCCTTCAAAACAGCCCAATAACCAATCTAAATCACTTCCATGCTCTCCGTCGTTCGATCACGATCGTGTGGGCGAAAACTACACCTCATTTGGACTCTCCTAGCTCCCTCTATGCCTATTTAAACATCTCCCCCGTCCAAATCCGGGTCTTCTTCCCCGAAACCCTAAAAAAATCTCCTCCCCGCGCACCGGACGCGTCCGCCACCGCCGGACGAAGCCGCCGCCGCGTCCGCACCTACCAGCGCGCGACACGTGGCCCGCCCGCCGCCTCCGCCGCCGGCTGCTGGCCAGCCAGCAGGGCCCTCCCGGCCCGGTCGCCGCCGCCATGGCGCTGAAACCCAGCGCCACCGCGCCGGCGGGTCGCCTCCGGGCGCGCCTCCGCCGCCGCCGCCCGGCGCCACGCCACGCCGCCGCCAGCGCGCCCGCGCCGCCGCCGCCGCCTTTTTCCCTCCGACGCCGCCGTCGCGCCGCCTCCGGCGCCGTCGCCATCACCGGCTCCGCCGCGCGCCCTCCACCGGAGTTCGTCGGCCCCGGCTCCGGCCTCTCCCGCCTCCTCCTCGCCCGGGCTCCGGCGAGTCCGCGCCGCAGCCACCGTTGCCGATCGGATCGCCCGATCCGGATCCCGATCGGAACCGCCCGTTGACTTCTTCTCCCCCCTCATTTTTCTTCTAAGTTTTTATCTCGATGTTATTTTGTTGCATTTTCAACATAGTATATCTCTGTCATCGTAGCTCCATTTCGCGCGTGTAATATATCAAAATGTTCGTCTCGAAGAGTAGATCATTTCATCTCATTGCATCATTTTCATTTGAGTTAATCTTGATGCCCGAAATGCTGTTGGAAGAGGGCTATGTGATGTTAGTTTATGTTTCTTAACAGAACTTGCACTTTTGTTATTTTTGCTATGATTGATGTGTGCACCCTATGAATTTGAGTCCTACATGTGTTTTGTAATATGCCATGCCATCTTTCCAGGGGTGTATGCCATGTATTTTTGTGATCTATGTGGTGACTAGCACAAGAATGCAAAGTAGGTGTCCTGATGTTGCTGTTTTCAGCCCTGTTTAGCTGATATTTTGATGCCATGTTAACTTGATGCTACCGAGAGATCCATGCATATTTTGAGATACTTCAGTAAGGATATTTTGTTAAACATGTCTTTCTCTATCCATTCATGCCCTTGTTTGCAATTATGGAGTGCCATAGCTTGAGTCAATCGAGCTCTACTTTTGCTATCAAATGTTTCCTGGCAGATTGTTTGCATGTTATTCAATTTTGCCAAGCTTGTTGTGGTTGATCCGTATATGCTATGTTCTTGTTCTTGCCATTTATGTCTTCTATGCCATGTCTTCTTGATGTATGTATGCTTAGTTTTTCATATAAGGCTCTGTGGTGAGTGCATTGAGCTTGTAAACATGCCTACTTGTTATCAGTTTTTGACATGTCATGTTGCTGAATCTGTTGACGAAACTTTCAATATTGACATGGATGTTACTATATTTTCTGATCCTTTTTGGCTTATGGTCAGTAAGGGACTTTTGTTCTATGATTTGAGTAGATTCATGCCATGCCATGTTTTGCTATTTTAAGTTCCTGTAGCATGTAGTTTTGTTGTTCTGAACATTGCACCTGATGCTGTTTTTGCCATGTCCAGCCTGATATTTTGTGCACTTTTGCCATGCTTGTTTGAACCTGTTATGATGTGAAATAGCCGTAGCTCAGTGCTCATCTTTTGTCGAGCATCTTATGTAGATCACTGCCATGTGCCTTGTTGATACGTTTGGGTGCAGTAGCTTAATTTATTGTTGCTTGCTAAGTGGCATCATGCTGTTAATGGCAGATTTGTGCCATTCTTGTTTTGCTTGTCATTTGCAAACCGTGCATCCGATTCCGGTGATCTTTATATCGATTTCAACCGAAACCATCTCATCTTTCCAGTGGCATACTTGGTTTGCCAAGTTGATGCCTGGTTCATCATTTACCTTCCGGGCCGACATCGCATTGCATATCACATCCGCATATCATGTCATGTTTTGCATCATGTTGATTGTGCATTGCACCGTGATTTATTGTAGTTCCTTTGTTTGTGTTGTTGCTTTGGGTAGAGCCGGAGGCGAGTACGTGAGCGAGGAACCTGTTGAGAACGCCGACGAGGATCAAGATTTCGACAACTCGAGAACATTGCGAGCAAGATGACCATACCCTCGAAATCACTTCTATCTTTGCTATGCTAGTTGCTCGCTCTTTTGCTATGCCTATGCTGCGATGCCTACCACTTACTATATCATGCCACCCATATTGCCATGTCAGCCCCTAACCATCCTTTTCCTAGCAAACCGTTGATTGGCTATGTTACCGCTTTGCTCAGCCCCTCTTATAGCGTTGCTAGTTGCAGGTGAAGATGAAGTTTGGTCCTTGTTGGAACATGGAGATGTTGTTCCTTATTGGAACATGTTTACTTGTTGGGGATATCACAATATATACATCTGCTATAATTAATGCATCTATATACTTGGTAAAGGGTGGAAGGCTCGACCTTATGCCTGGTGTTTTGTTCCACTCTTGCAACCCTAGTTTCCGTCATACCGGTGTTATGTTCCTTGATTTCGCGTTCCTTACGGTTGGGTGATTTATGGGACCCCCTTGACAGTTCGCTTTGAATAAGACTCGTCCAGCAAGGCCCAACTTTGGTTTTACCATTTGCCACCTAAGCCTTTTCCCGGGTTTTCGCGAGCCCGAGGGTCATCTTTATTTTAACCCCGGACAGTGCTCCTTGAGTGCTGGCCCAAACTAGAGTGCTTTGCAGCGCCCCTCAAGGAAACTTGAGGTCTGGTTTTAGTTATACGGACTGCTCATCCGGTGTGCCACGAGAGCGAGATATGTGCAGCTCCTATCGGGATTTGTCGGCACATTCGGGCGGCTTTGCTGGTCTTGTTTTATTCTTTGTCGAAATGTCTTGTAGTCCGGATTCGAGATTGATCGGGTCTTCCAAGAGAAGGAATATCCTTCGTTGACCGTGAGAGCTTATAATGGGCTAAGTTGGGACACCCTGCAGGTAATATCTTTGAAAGTCGTGCCCATGGTTATGAGGCAGATGGGAATTTGTTAATGTCCGGTTGTAGAAAACCGAAGTTGACCTCAAATAAAATACACATCAATCGCGTGTGTAACCGTGATGGTCTCTTCTCGGTGAGTCCGGAAGTGAACACGATGTTGGAGTTATGTCGGCGTAAGTAGTTCAGGATCACTTCTTGATCACTACTAGCTTCACGTCCGTGCTTTGCTTCTCTCCTCGCTCTCTTTTGCGATGTAGCCACCATATATGCTAGTCGCTTGCTGCAGCTCCATTTTACAACCCTGTCCTTCCTATAAGCTTAAATAGTCTTGATCTCGCGGGTGTGAGATTGCTGAGTCCCCGCGACTCACGGATTCTACCAAAACAGTTGCAGGTGCCGACGATGCGGTCAGGTGGCGCAACCGAGCTCAAGTGGGAGTTCGACGAGGGCGTGGTCGTTACTATGTGTCTTTCCCGATGATCAGTAGTGGTGCCCAGTTGGGACGATCGGGGATCTATGTAGCAGTTGGGGTATCTTCTTTTATTTTGGTTCCGTAGTCGGACCTTGAGTGTACTCTGAATGATGGATGTTTATTTATGTATTGTGTGAAGTGGCGACTGTAAGCCAACTATGTATCTCTTTCCCTTATTTATTACATGGGTTGTGTGAAGATTACCTAACTTGCGACATTGCTTTCAATGCGGTTATGCCTCTAAGTCGTGCCTCGACACGTGGGAGATATAGCCGCATCGAGGGCGTTACAAGTTGGTATCAGAGCCGACCCTCGCGGTTACACGGATGGTTGCGGACAGGTGCGTGGTCATGTTGTTCATGACGTTTGTGACCCGTCGTGGCACCCGACATGGCACATGTACCGGACTGGAAGCACAGACGTTTGTGCCAAGAGGGAACGTTCCTGTGGCCCGACGAGGACGTCGGTTCCTCTGAGTGGGGGTGTATGTAATAGCCTGGCTTATTAGGGATGATAGACTACTCATATCAATAAGGAATTCCTTCTTTTCCGGAGCCCATTGGACAGAATTCCAAAGTTAAGCGTGCTCAGCTTGGAGTAGTGTCGGGATGGGTGACCGACCGAAGATTGCTCCCGGGTGCGCACGAGTGAGGACAAAGTGCGCAGAAAAGACTAGTATTGATCTGTGGGGCCAGTCTAGATCCCGCCAGGAGTAACGACCACCGGCGGGTGTGTCCGGGGCGTTATAGCCCCCTAGAGCTCCTCCGACGCCAACTCCAACTCTATATATTTGCTTTCAGGGAGAAAAATATCAAGAAGAAGAAATCATCGCGTTTTACGATACAGAGCTGCCACCAAGCCCTAAAACCTCTCGGTAGGGCTGATCTGGAGTCCGTTCGGGGCTCCGGAGAGGGGGATTCGTCGCCGTCGTCATCATCAACCATCCTCCATCACCAATTTCATGATGCTCACCACCGTGCGTGAGTAATTCCATCGTAGGCTTGCTGGACGGTGATGGGTTGGATGAGATCTATCATGTAATCGAGTTAGTTTTGTTAGGGTTTGATCCCTAGTATCCACTATGTTCTGAGATTGATGTTGCTATGACTTTGCTATGCTTAATGCTTGTCACTAGGGCCCGAGTGCCATGATTTCAGATCTGAACCTATTATGTTTTCATGAATATATGTGAGTTCTTGATCCTATATTGCAAGTCTATAGTCACCTACTATGTGTTATGATCCGCAACCCGAAGTGACAATAATCGGGACCACTCCGGTGATGACCATAGTTTGAGGAGTTCATGTATTCACTATGTGCTAATGCTTTGTTCGGTACTCTATTAAAAGGAGGCCTTAATATCCCTTAGTTTCCATTAGGACCCCGCTGTCACGGGAGGGTAGGACAAAAGATGTCATGCAAGTTCTTTTCCATAAGCACGTATGACTATATTCGGAATACATGCCTACATTACATTGATGAATTGGAGCTAGTTCTTTGTCACCCTATGTTATGACTGTTACATGATGAACCGCATCCAGCATAATTATCCATCACCAATCCAATGCCTACAAGCTTTTCCATATACTGGTTCTCGCTTATTTACTTTCTCGTTGCTATTGTTACAATCAAATACCAAAAATATTACTTTTGCTTCCGTTAATTTTATTACCATTACCACTACTATCATATTACTTTGCTACTAAATACTTTGCTGCAGATATTAAGTTATCTAGGTGTGGTTGAATTGACAACTCAACTGCTAATACTTGAGAATATTCTTTGGCTCCCCTTGTGTCGAATCAATAAATTTGGGTTGAATACTCTACCCTCGAAAGTTGTTGCGATCCCCTACACTTGTGGGTTATCAAGACTAATTTCTGGCGCCGTTGCCCGGGAGCATACCTCTATTCTTTGAGTAACTTGGGATTTATATCTATTGGACACTATGAAGAACTTGAAAGACGCTAAGACAACAATTTATCCCTCAACTACAAGGGGAGGTAAGGAACTGCCATCTAGCTCTGCACTTGATTCACCTTCTGTTTTGAGTAAGCTTGCGACACCTAAACCTGCTTCTGCTATTTGTTCTGATATGTCGCATGTTATTGATGATGCCACTTCTGCTATGCATGATACTTATGATGAAACTACTTCTATGCTTGATACTACTGTGCCCCTTAGTGAATTTCTTGATGAACAAATTGCTAGGGCTAGAGAGAAAGAAATTATTGAAACTGATTATATTAATGAAAGTGATGGTGAAGATAGGCCTGTTATTCCTGAGGGTTATGTTTTTGATATGGAACCTTCTGCAGCTATTTTAGCTTGCAAAGATAGATCTGAGCTCAAGAGGTTATTAGTTGAATGGAATAAGCAATCCCTTAAAGATAGAATGAAACCTGACCCTGCTTTTGCTACTTCACCTATCTGTGTTGCCGATAAGGATTATGAATTCTCTGTTGATCCTGATATAATTACTTTGGTTGAATCTGATCCTTTTCATGGCTATGAATCTGAAGCTGTTGTGGCACATCTTACTAAATTAAATGATGTAGCCACCCTGTTCACTAATGATGAGAGATCTCGCTACTTTTATATCCTTAAAATATTTCCGTTCTCATTAAAGTGTGATGCTAAGATATTGTTTAATTCTCTTGATCCTGGTTGTGTGCGTAGTCCCCAGGATATGATTTATTACTTCTCTGCTAAATATTTCCCTGCTCATAAGAAACAAGCTACTTTAAAGGAAATATACAACTTTGTGCAAATTGAAGAAGAAAGTCTCCCACAAGCTTGGGGAGGCTTCAAGTTATAATGCTTTGCTGATCATCCTCTTAAGAAAAATGAAATACTTGATATCTTTTATAATGGACTAACCGATGCTTCCAGAGATTACCTGGATAGTTGTGCTGGTTCTATTTTCAGGGAAAGAACACCGGATGAAGCTGAAACTCTATTGAATAATATGTTGACAAATGAAAATAATTGGACACTTTCTGAGTCAGCTCCTGCTCCAACTACTGAGCCTATTCCTAAACCAACTCCGAAGAAGAGAGGTGTTCTATTTCTCAGTCCTGAAGATATGCAAGAAGCAAAGAAATCAATGAAAGAAAAAGGTATTAAAGCTGAAGATGTTAAGAATTTACCTCCTATTAAAGAAATACATGGTCTTAATTTACCGCCTGTTGAAGAAACATATGATCTTAATCCATTACCTATTGAAGAACCTCGAGGTCTTGATAACCCGACACAGGTAGTAAAGGTAAATTCTCTCTATAGATATGATAGAGCTGATATCCCTCCTACTAAAATTGCTAGTCAGTGCTTGGATGAGTTCGATAATTTTATTGTCAAACAAGAAAATTTTAATGCTTATTTTGGTAGACAATTGAAATACAATTCCGATATGATTAAACATTTGGGTGATTATATGGCTAATGTTAGAGGTGAACTTAAACTTGTTAGCAAACATGCTTCTATGGTTACCACTCAAGTAGAACAAGTACTTAACGCTCAAAATGATTTGCTCAATGAAATGAATAGTAAGAAAAATGATTATCTTTGTTAGAGTGGCTACTAGAACTGGTAGAATGACTCAGAACCTTTGTATCCTGAAGGCCACCCTAAGAGAATTGAGCAAGATTCTCGGAGAAATAATATTGATGTACCTAGTTCTTCTAAAAGGAAGAAAAAGAAAATGATAGGACTTTGCAAACTTCTAGTGAACCTATTGCTGAATCACCGAGAATCCAAATGATGTATCTCTTTCGATCGATTTGAAACACAATCGGTAATGAACATGAACCTAATGAAAATGTTAATGATGATGTTCATGATGATGCTCAACCTAGTAATGATAATGATGTAGAAGTTGAACCTCTTTGTTGATCTTGATAACCCACAATCAAAGAATCAACGTTATGATAAGAGAGATTTTGTTGATAGGAAACATGGTAAAGAAAGAGAACCATGGGTTCGAAACCCATGCCTTTTCCTCCCAAACCATCCAAGAAAAAGGATGATGAGGATTTTGAGCGCTTTTTTGAAATGATTAGACCTATCTTTTTATGTATGCGATTAATCGATATGCTCAAAATGAATCCTTGTGCTAAATTTATGAAAGATATTGTTACAAATAAAAGAAAGATACCGGAAGCTGAGATTTCCACCATGCTTGCTAATTATACTTTTAAGGGTGGAATACCAAAGAAACTTGGAGATCCAGGAGTACCTACTATACCATGCTCCATTAAAAAAATTATGTTAAAACTGCTTTATGTGATCTTGGAGCTGGTGTTAGTGTTATGCCCCTCTCTTTATATCGTAGACTTGACTTGAATAAGTTGACACCTACTGAAATATCTTTGCAAATGACTGATAAATCAACTGCTATACCTGTCGGTATTTGTAAGGATGTGCCTGTTGCGGTTGCAAACGTTACTATTTTAACGGACTTTGTTATTCTTGATATTCCCGAGGATGATAGTATGTCTATTATTCTTGGAAGACCTTTTTTGAATACTGCAGGGGAGGTTATTGATTGCAACAAAGGCAATATCACTTTTCATGTTAATGGTAATGAGCATACGGTACACTTTCCGAGGAAACAACCTCAAGTTCATAGTATCAACTCTATTGGAAAAATTCCATCGATTATATTTGGAGGTTTTGAATTTCCTCTTCCTACTGTCAAAAAGAAATATGATATACTTATTTTAGGGGATGTGCATATCCCCGTTGAGGTAACATAGTGTTATTCGAAATTTCTCCGGTTCAATGTTATTCGGAATGAGTTCGTTAACAAGACCTGATCAACCTTGTTAGTGGATTCCTTTTGATGAGCATGAGATGGATGAAACTAGAAGGCACAATCTTCTGTACCCTCTTTATACTTTCTGTTATTTAGTTGAAAATAAGTAAAAATAGTATTTTTCTGTCTGTTTCCTGATTTATCCGTGCAATATAAAAATACCCCAAAAATAAAAGTTCTCCAAATGCCCTGAACATGAAATATGATTTTTTTTCTGGAATATTTGAGGATTTATGGAACTGAAAACACAGCGGGGGGAGCTGCCACCTGGGCACGAGGGTGGAGGGCGCACCCTACCCCCCAGGGCGCGCCCCTACCTCTTGGTCCCACGGTGGCCCTCCTCCACTTATTCCTACATCCATACAGTTCTTCTTCCTCCCACAAACACGAATATCTAGCTCAAGCACGAGTTCTAGCTCACTTTGCTGTGATTTTCGATCTCCTTGCTCAAAGCACCTCTCACAAAACTGCTTGGGGGATTGTTCCTTGGTATGTGACTCCTCCATTGGTCCAATTAGTTTTTGTTCTAGTGCTTTATCCATTGCAAATTTGTGCTGCATAGGTTACCATGTTCTTGAGCTTGCATGTCAAATTTATATGGTTCCAATTAGTTCTAATGCTTGATATAGGCCCTATGCACTTGTAGGAGTAGTTGCTATCAATTTTATTGAGTTTGGTTCACTTTTGTTTGAAGTTACTAAAAATTTCAGAATATTTCAGAAAATGATGAAGAGACTTTTGAGAGGCTCATCGAGCCGAAGCTCGAAGGAAAAGCAAAATGAAGAAGCACAGAGGCGAAAATATAATTTGCCTCGTACCGCGGAGGTCCGGCCATGTGAATGGCCTTCCGATGACTTCTTGAGACAAGCCAGGATTTATGAGGATTTCTATTCATTGGCTGTGAATGCTGGCCTCACCGACTTCCTCCGCGACCAATGCTACCTCTTGAGCTTGCGTTGGATTTCCCCGAAGAGGAGAGGATAATGCAGCAAAGTAGCGTAAGTATTTCCCTCAGTTTTTGACAAGAAAGGTATCAATCCAGTAGGAGGCCACGCGCAAGTCCCTCGTACCTACACAAAACAAATAGCTCAACGCAACCAACACGATTCGGGGTTGTCAATCCCTTCATGGTCACTTACGAGAGTGAGATTTGATAGAGATGATAGATAATATTTTTGGTATTTTTGGTATAAAGATGCAAAGTAAAATAAAACGCAAAGTAAAAAATCAAAGCAATAATAAAGTGATGGAAGATTGATATGATAGAGAATAGACCCGGTGGCCATAGATTTCACTCATGACTTCTCTCAAGAGCATAAGTATTTTACGGCGGGTGAACGAATTACCGTTGAGCAATTGACAGAATTGAGCATAGTTATGAGAGTATCTAGGCATGATCATGTATATAGGCATCACGTCCGAGACAAGTAGACCGACTCCTGCCTGCATCAACTACTATTACTCCACTCATCGACCGCTATCCAGCATGCATCTAGAGTATTAAGTTAATGAAAATAGAGTAACGCCTTAAGCAAGATGACATGATGTAGAGGGATAAATTCATGCAATATGATAAAAAAAACCATCTTGTTATCCTCGATGGCAACAATACAATATGTGCCTTGCTGCCCCTTCTGTCACTGGGAAAGGACACCGCAAGATTGAACCCAAAGCTAAGCACTTCTCCCATTGCAAGAACTACCAGTCTAGTGGGCCAAACCAAACGGATAATTCAAAGAGACTTGCAAAGATAACCAATCATACATAAAAGAATTCAGAGAAGATTCAAATATTGCTTATAGATAATCTTGATCATAAACCCACAATTCATCAATCTCAACAAACACACCGCAAAAAGGAAGATTACATCAAATAGATCTCCACAAGAGAGGGGGAGAACATTGTATTGAGATCCAAAAAGAGAGAAGAAGCCATCTAGCTACTAACTATGGACCCAAGGTCTGAGGTAAACCATCGACACTTCATCGGAGAGGCTATGATGATGTAGAAGCCCTCCGTGGTGGATTCCCTTCCGTGAAGCTCCTAACAGCCCCAAGATGGGATCTCGTGGATCTGAGAAAGTTGCGGTAGTGGAATTAGGTTTTTGGCTCCGTATCTGATCGTTCGAGGGTACGTAGGTATATATAGGAGGAAGGAGTACGTCGGTGGAGCAAAGGGGGGCCCATGAGGCAGGGGGCGCGCGCCCTCCACCCTCGTGGCCGCCTCCTTTCTTTCTTGACGGGGGGTCCAAGTCTCCGGGATCATATTCGGTGAGAAAATCATGTTCCCGAAGGTTTCATTCCGTTTGGACTTCGTTTGATATTTTGTTTCTTCGAAACACTGAAATAGGCAAAAAAACAGCAAATCTGGGTTGGGCCTCCGGTTAAAAGGTTAGTCCCAAAAGTAATATAATAGTGTAAAATAAAGCCCAATATGGTCCAAAACAGTAGATAATATAGCATGGAGCAATCAAAAATTATAGATACATTGGAGACGTATCAACCAACGTCATCAGACCGTATCTCGTTCTATGGGCGGCCGTTCAAGCCTACCGGAACCCTGCACCAGCCCAGGAGCCGGAACCACAATATGAGCCTCCACAACAGTCTGTTTATTCTTGGGATCCGGAGGTGGTTGCCAGCCAGTGGCAGTCAGAGTCCTCTTCATCGCAGTACGACCCCAGCTACACCTACAGATATCCGCCAGGCCATCCCTGGTAATGAACCAACTTAGGCCAAAAGCCTAAGCTTGGGGAAGTACGTATTTCCCACCGACATTACATTTATGTTTACACACACTTATTGCTAGATGTCGGTGCTCATACTCTTTCACTGTAATATCCATGCTAGTTTATTTCCTTTTTCTTGCTTTCTTCTTGTGTGTTTGTTAAACCTTAAGAAAAACCAAAAAAAATACTAGTAACTTTTAGTTAGTTTACTTTCTTGCTGTAGTAGTAATAATTAAAAGAAAACCCAAAAATATTTACCGTTCTTCTTTTGCTTGTTGGGAGCTTTCCCGTGTAAATAGTTTTATTTCTTTTCTTTTCTTTGGGGGTCGATAGGAGAAGACCATAATTAAATTGTTGTAGTGGCTCTTATATGCATTATTGTTGATTTAACCAAGAGCCCATATTGCCTTGTCTTCTCCTGTTTATTGAATGCTCATAGATTCTAGCTTAGTCCAATGCACGTGCACTCTTATTATTACTCACTTCGTTCGATCGTGCAAGTGAAAGGCAATTATGATGATATATGATGGACTGACTGAGATGAGAAAAGCTGGTATGAACTCGACCTCTCTTGCTTTTGTAAATATGATGAGTTCATCGTTCCTGATTCAGCTTATTATGGACAAACATGTTTGCAATGACAATTAGAGATCATAGTTGCTCGTGCCATGCTTGATTAGCTATGAGTTATAATGGTTTACCTTGCGTGCCAACATGCTATTAAAATGGTTGTGATGTGGTATAGTGGGGTGGTATCCTCCTTTGAATGATTTAAGTGACTTGACTTGGCACATGTTCATGTATGTAGTTGAAACAAATCAACATAGCCTTCACGATATTTATGTTCATGGTGGATTATATCCTACTCATGCTTGCATCCAATGTTTATTAATTTTAGTGCATGTTCATGACTGTTGTCGCTCTCTAGTTGGTCGCTTCCCAGTCTTTTGCTAGCCTTCACTTGTACTAAGCGGGAATACTGCTTGTGCATCCAATCCCTTAAACCCCAAAGTTATTCCATATGAGTCCACCATACCTTCCTATATGCGGTATTTACCTGCCGTTCCAAGTAAATTTGTATGTGCCAAACTTCAAACCTTCAAATAAACATTCTGTTTTTGTATGCTCGAATAGCTCATTTATCAACTAGGGATGCCCTTATCTTCCATGTTAGGCGGGTTATTCTCACGAGGAGTGGACTCCGCTCCTCATTCACGAGAAAATGGCTGGTCTCCGGGATGCCCAGTCCCATGCTTTATGCAAACTAAATCAAAATAATTGCAAACAAAACTTCCCCTGGGACTGTTGCTAGTTGGATACACTCGTTGTTTCGAGCAAGTAATGGATTGATGCTTGTTGGTGGAGGGGGAGTATGAACTTTACCATTCTGTTTGGGAACCGCCTATAATGTGTGTAGCATGGAAGATATGGCCATGTCTTAGTTGCTATGTTGACAATGAAAGTATGCCGCTCAAAATATTATTCATCTCTATTTCAAAACCGAGCTCTGGCACCTCTACAAATACCTGCTTTCCTCTGCGAAGGGCCTATCTATTTACTTTTATGTTGAGTCATCACCCTCTTATTAAAAAGCACTAGCTGGAGAGCACAACTGTCATTTGCATTCATTACTATTAATTTATATTGGGTATGACTATGATTGGATCTCTTTTACCATGAATTACAATGTCTAGTCAGTCCTTGATCTTTAAAGGTGCTCTGCGTTTATGTTTTGTGGTCTCAGAAAGGGCTAGCGAGATACCATCCTCTTATATTATATTATGATTGTTTTGAGAAAGTGTTGTCAGCCGAGATTTATTATTATGGCTCGCTAGTTGATTATGCTATTGATATGAGTAAACATGAGACCTGAGAGTTATTGCAAATGTGGTTAGTTATAATGTTTGCTGAAAACTTGAATGCTGGCTTTACATATTTACAACAACAAGATCAAACAGAGTTTGTAAAAGTTTTTCTTTATCACTTTCAGTTTATCAACTGAATTGCTTGAGGACAAGCAAAGGTTTAAGCTTGGGGGAGTTGATACGTCTCCGTAGTATCTACTTTTCCAAACACTTTTGCCCTTGTTTTGGACTCTAACTTGCATGATTTGAATGGAACTAACCCCGGACTGATGCTGTTTTCAGCAGACTTTCCATGGTGTTATTTATGTGCAGAAACAAAAGTTCTCGGAATGACCTGAAACTCCATGCAACGTCTAGTTAAAAATAATAAAAAATCCTCGCCAAAGATGAAGACCAAGGGGCCCACACCCTGTCCACGAGGGTGGGGGAGCGCCCCCTACCTCGTGGCCCCCCTAGAGCTCCTCCGATGCCAACTCCAACTCTATATATTTGCTTTCGGGGAGAGAAAATCAAGAAGAAGAAATCATCGTGTTTTACGATACGGAGCCGCCGCCAAGCCCTAAAACCTCTCGGGAGGGCTGATCTGGAGTCCGTTCGGGGCTCCGGAGAGGGGGATTCGTCGCCGTCATCATCATCAACCATCCTCCATCACCAATTTCATGATGCTCACCGCCGTGCGTGAGTAATTCCATCGTAGGCTTGCTGGACGGTGATGGGTTGGATGAGATCTATCATGTAATCGAGTTAGTTTTGTTAGGGTTTGATCCCTAGTATCCACTATGTTCTAATATTGATGTTGCTATGACTTTGCTGTGCTTAATGCTTGTCACTAGGGCCCGAGTGCCATGATTTCAGATATGAACCTATTATGTTTTCATGAATATATGTGAGTTCTTGATCCTATCTTGCAAGTCTATAGTCACCTACTATGTGTTATGATCCGCAACCTCAAGTGACAATAATCGGGACCACCGGTGATGACCATAGTTTGAGGAGTTCATGTATTCACTATGTGCTAATGCTTTGTTCCGGTACTCTATTAAAAGGAGGCCTTAATATCCCTTAGTTTCCATTAGGACCCCACTGCCATGGGAGGGTAGGACAAAAGATGTCATGCAAGTTCTTTTCCATAAGCACGTATGACTATATTCGGGATACATGCCTACATTACATTGATGAATTGGAGCTAGTTCTATGTCACCCTATGTTATGACTGTTACATGATGAACCGCATCCGGCATAATTATCCATCACCAATCCAATGCCTACGAGCTTTTCCATATACTAGTTCTCGCTTATTTACTTTCCCGTTGCTATTGTTACAATAACTACAAAATACCAAAAATATTACTTTTGCTTCCGTTACTTTTATTACCGTTACCACTACTATCATATTACTTTGCTACTAAATACTTTGCTGCAGATATTAAGTTATCCAGGTGTGGTTGAATTGACAACTCAACTGCTAATACTTGAGAATATTCTTTGGCTCCCCTTGTGTCGAATCAGTAAATTTGGGTTGAATCTTGTACCCTCAAAAGCTGTTGCGATCCCCTACACTTGTGGGTTATCACTGTGCTTCTAGCATATCGCTCTAGGTCGATGATGTAGTCACCTTCTGCCACCCCGATAGCAAGCAACTACATGCCATGCGCGAGCTCCTCCAAGTGTTTCGTATTGCCTCCGGCCTCCATGCCAATTTCCTCAATAGCTCCACCACCCCTATCCAGTGATCGCCTTAGCAAATCAAGGACATTGGCATGATGCTTGTATACTCGGTGTCATCCTTCCGAACAAGCTATCTGGGATTGCTTCTTTTGATGAGGAAACTGACCATCTCTACTCTCATTCCTCTAGTGGAGCGGATAGAGAAGAAACTTCCTTTCAAGGGCTTCCCTGCTATCCCGTGGAGAATGTCTCACACTGGCAAGGAATGTATTGTCTGCCATGCCGGTTCACCTGCTATTGGCCATGGCGCTCAATCCATCATCATGAAGAAAATCAACAGGTTCATTCGGGATTTCCTCTTGCATGGTCACCGGGAGGTTAGCGGCAGCCACTACCGTGTCAATTGGGCCAAGGTCTATCATTCGATTGAGCTTGATGGCCTGAGTTTCTGCGACTTGCAACACACCACATCACCCTTCAGAACCGTTGGCTTTGGCTCTAGGACGTCGATTCATCCAGGAAATGGTGACATTGTTGGGGAACGTAGTAATTTCAAAAAAATTCCTACGCACACGCAAGATCATGGTGATGCATAGCAACGAGAGGGGAGAGTGTGTCCACGTACCCTCGTAGACCAAAAGCGGAAGCGTTAGCACAACGTGGTCGATGTAGTCGTACGTCTTCACGATCCGACCGATCAAGTACCGAACGCACGGCACCTCCGAGTTCAGCACACGTTCAACTCGATGACGTCCCTCGAACTCCCATCCAGCCGAGCTTTGAGGGAGAGTTCCGTCGACGACGGCGTGGCAGGCGATGATGATGTTCTACCATCGCAGGCTTCGCCTAAGCACCGCTATGATATGACCGAGGTGGATTATGGTGGGGGGGGGGGGCACTGCACACGGCTAAGAGATCCAAGGGATCAATTGTTGTGTCTATAGGGTGCCCCCCTCCTCCGTATATAAATGGGGGGAGGAGGAGAGGGCCGGCCAAGGGGAGAGGCGTGCCGGGGAATCCTACTCAAGTAGGTTTGGCCCCCTTTCCTATTCCAAGTAGGAGAAGGTGGAAGGAGGAGGTGGAGAGAAGGAAGGAGAAGGGGGGCCGCCGCCCCCTTCCCTTTCCCAATTCGGATTGGGGCAAGGGGGCCGCGCGCCACCTCCTGGCCTCCCTCTCTCCTTTCCACTAAGGCCCATAAGTCCCAATAGCTTCCGGGGGGGGGGGGGGGTTCTGGTAACCCCCGGTACTCCGATAAATGTCCGAAACCTCCCGGAACCATTCTGGTATCCAAACATAGTCGTCCAATATATCGATCTTTATGTCTCGACCATTTTGAGTGTCACATCCATAGCTTCTGGCTTTGCACTAGGCTAGCTTCATGTGTGCATCATGTTTAAATTTTATTTAACTTGAAATGGGGATGTTCAAACCCTAGCATTAAATCAACTCAACTAGGGTGGATTAAAATCTTTTTCAACAAACTCAAAATGCCCTTCAGAAAAGTTCATCATTTTTGGATTGGTTTAAAACCTCTGCAAAAAATGGTGCACATATCTCTAGGTCATTCCTGGATTTTTGAATTAAATCATATTTTATTTGACTTTGGGCATTTAAACACTATAATTAATTTAAATGCTCAGATAATGCTGAAATTAAATGTGGGCCTTTGGAATAATCTAGAGAGTGTCCACAAATTATTCCAAAGATTTTACAAAATGCTTTAGTATTTTACTAAAGCCAAAACAGCAGCAGAAAAAAAGAAAACATAAACTAAACTAAAAGAGAGAGAGAGAGAGAGAGAGAGAGAGAGTTGTTACTGCCACTTACTCCGGCGCAGCCCACCGGCAGCCCACCGGGCTGGCCCAAAGACTATGCTGGCCCGTGCCAGCCACCTGCTTCCTCTCGCCAGGCAGAGAGAGGAGCGCGCACAAGACGCCGAGCTCGCCCCGCAGCTCCCTGGCTGGCTGGCCCGCTTGGACAGCGTGGCCACGCCCCGAAGCCACTCCTCGGCGCCGCCCCGACCCTGCCGACACCCCCATTCTTCCCCCTGGCTCTCCCCCTCGTCCTCTCCCTCTATGGCCGACGCGCCCGTAAGCCGCCGCCACCGTCGCCGTTCGTCGCTACCACCGATCTCCCCGCGCCCATACGGATATGCCACGAGCTCCGCCTCGACCCCCGCGTCTTCTGCACCAAGCCAGGCGCCGCCAGGAGCTCCGTGACGACGTCCCCGACCCCTTCTTCCTCCTCGGGTCGCTGGAGATCCCCTTCGCCGCCCGCTCGCTCCGACGCTTCCCCGAGCCAAACGAGCCGCCCATCCAACTCCCTGTGAGCCCCGCCGTCATCTCCCCCCTCCCCCTTGGTCGATTTCTCGCTGCAACGCCGATGACCGCGAGTCCCATATGCCGCCGCCGCACGAGCTCGTCGCCGACGAGGCTCCGGTGACCAAATGGTCCCGTGCGTTCCTCCGTTGGGTTCGGGAGCTCTCGTAGATCACGTAGGTGCAAACCGCTGGTCCTCCCGCGCGCCGTGTCGTTGATTCCGTCGACACCCGAGCTCCGGCCGCCGCCCAACTCACCGCTGCCTCCGCTACAGACCACCTCGCGCCCTATCTCTGCCACCGTTGGATGCGCATGAACCCCAGCTCGCCGTAGAACCCAACCGCGTCGCAAGCCGTGCCCTGTGGGCGATTCCCAAGCCACCCCGCCGCCGCGGCACCTCGCCGGCGAGTCAACCCTGGTTAAACACCGGCCTAACTGCAGATTAGGCGCTGACCTAATAGTCTTAGGTCACTGACAAATGGGCCCCACGCCCTTATTTAATCACAGGATTATCTCCCTGCTTAGTTTAAGCTAATGCCGTGGTCCACCGGTCAGTTTGACAAGGCCACGTCAGCATTGACCGGGTCCCGCGCCACAGGTTTGACTCTGGTCAACCCTGTTGACTTGCTGACATCACACATGCGTTATGCTGACGCAGTAAAGTATTTCTGGAATTAAAATAAATCAGGAAATGATTTATAAATTTCAGAAAATACCCCAAACTTCTAAAATTCATAGAAAATAATCTATAACTCCAATGGAAATAAGTTATATATGAAAAATGATCAGAAAAATATGAAGAATCTGTTTATGCCATGATCATGCATGTTTGAACAAGTTAACCTCACTGAATATGACAAATGATGATTAGGGCAATTTATGAAATAACATTTGGAGTTGGAATTTGATCTTGTTTGAGTTCCACTTCAATTAACTTGGCTAGATATTGCATTAGGTGAATTCAGTACCTTAACCTGACATGTCATTCATGTGAATGTGCGTTGCATTGTTTGTGTTCCTTCTTTGCTAGTCGGTGGTTGTTCCCCCTCAGTAGACGTATGTTCCGATGATGAGTTCGATGACACCGATGAAGAGCTATACTATCTTCAGAAGTGCCAGGCAAGCAAAACCCCCTTGTTCATTCTGATACAATCCCACTCTCTCGCTCCTGCTCTTTTTTACTGCATTAGGACAACAATGATTCATCTGTTACTTGCTACGGTAGCTGAACCCCTTTATCCTCTGCATGACCTGTCATTCCACAGTAAATAGATGAAACCCACTAGCATGAGTAGGAGTTGTTTGAGCCCTGTTGTGCCTACTCATTCATGCTTGTTTGTCATGCCTACTACTGCTTAGAGTTGAGTCAGGTCTGATTCATCGAGGATGAATCAGAGGTGTGTGAACATGTCCTACTGTGTGTGAGCTAAGTGTGTGTGAACACGATTTGGTAAAGGTAGCGGTGAGAGGCCATGTAGGAGTACATGGTGGGTTGTCTCATTGCAGCCGTCCTTAGGAACTGAGTTCTGTGTTTGTGATCCATGAAACAGTTACTACCACACACTGGGCTCCGGGCACTCCAAGCTCTCTCGACTTATTAATCAACTTGATCTCTGTCCAGGAGTTGCAACTAGTTTCTGGTGTTTGTAGGATATGTGTTGGGGGCTGTGCGTAGCGTTCACCCTAGGGGTGGGCTATGTTGCGGTAGAGACACGAGGCACGGTGTACCGGGACGCCCGTTTGGTGCCTTGGGAACCCTGCTCTCATCGTTTGGGGCCGTGAGCGACACCCGGCGGATCTCCTCATGGATGGAACCCGAATAGGCGATAAACTGGACTAGAGACTTGTGTGGTTAGTCAGGTCGTGGCCGACTCCCTCGCCAGGCTTCCGCTTGAAGGTTGCCGAGATACACGACGTGTACATGGTGATAAGTGGCGAGAGCGTGTGTGAAGAAGTACAGCCCTGCAGGGTTAACATCATCTATTCGAATAGCCGTGTCCGCGGTAAAGGACTTCGGGGTTGCCTGTACAGTTCATAGACAAGTGAAAGTGGATACTCTATAACTCGCAAGATAAGCGTGAGTGCTATGGATGGCGTTCTCGTAGGTAGACGGGAGCGGATTCATAGTGGTGTATTGATATGGTGAATATGTGGACTCGTGTGCGCCACCTCAAATGAGTTACTTGCAGTCGTAGTTCAGGATAGCCACCGAGTCAAAGCTGGCTTGCTGCAGTTAAACCCCACCACCCCTTTGTTGGTAGTGATGCATATGTAGTTAGTTCTGATGTAAGTCTTGCTGAGTACATTTGTACTCACGTTTGCCTATTTTATGTTTTTGCAGAGAGACTTCAGTCTCACTAGTAGTTCCGCATGGACTTCGACGTTTAGCTTGTTACCTTAGCTACAATCTTGTGCCCTCGGCAGGATCTGGTAGTTAGTCAGGCTTATCAGCCTTTTTCATTTGTAGATGTCTGTACTCAGACATGTTAAGCTTCCGATTGTGCCTTGACTTGTATGCTCTGTATGTTGGGTCATGAGACCCATGTTTGTAATATCTCGCTCCTCGGAGCCTAATGAATAAATACTTGAGTCGTAGAGTTATGTTGTGATGCCATGTTGTATTTACACATATCGAGCATATTGTGTGTATGATTGAAATACTTGGTATGTGCGGGATCCAACACCCTAGTTGTTTATCCTTGTTAGCCTCTCTTATGGGGAAATGTAGTCTTGCGCTTCCATGAGCCATAGTAGTCCTTCTGGCCGGTTCACCGAGTCCTGCTAGCCCAAAGACTACGCTCGGAACACTTGACCTGGCGGCATGTGTTTCACTTTGTTCTCGTGTCTGTCCTTACGGGAAATGTCACGCGTGACATCCGAGTCCCTGCCTAGCTCGCTATAGCCGGGTTCCCTGAGTCCTGTTAGCCCAGTGCTACAGCCCGGATTCACACGCACTTGACCGACATGCTCAAGTTGATTCATGTATGCATGTCCCCATGGGTTAGTGCCGCTTTGGGTTCACGACTAGCCATGCCGGCCCGGGTTCTCTGTCATATGGATGCTAGCGACACTATCATATACGTGAGCCAAAAAGGCGCAAACGGTCCCGGGGCATGGTAAGGCGACACCCGTGGGAATACCGTGCGTGAGGCCACAAAGTGATATGAGGTGTTACTGGCTAGATCGATGTGACTTGGAATCGGGGTCCTGACATTGAGACTCCTCGTCATGTCCGTGATCACATCTGGGACTCCGAACAACCTTCGGTACATCAAAACACATAAACTCATAATATAACCGCCATCGAACTTTAAGCGTGCGGACCCTACGTGTTCGAGAACTATAGACATGACCGAGACACGCCTCGGTCAATAACCAATAGCGGAACCTGGATGCTCATATTGGCTCCCACATATTCTACGAAGATCTTTATCGGTCAAACCGCATAACAACATACGTTGTTCCCTCTGTCATCAGTATGTTACTTGCCCGAGATTCGATCGCCGGTATCTCAATACCTAGTTCAATCTCGTTACCGGCAAGTCTCTTTACTCATTTTGTAATACATCATCCCGCAACTACCTCATTAGTTGCAATGCTTGCAAGGCTTAAGTGATGTGCATTACCGAGTGGGCCCAGAGATACCTCTCCGATAATCGGAGTGACAAATCCTAATCTCGAAATATGCCAACCAAACAAGTACCTTCGGAGACACCTATAGAGCACCTTTATATAGCACACAAAGTGTTCCTCCGGTAAATGGGAGTTGCATAATCTCATAGTCATAGGAACATGTATAAGTCATGAAGAAAGCAATAGCAACATACTAAACGATCAAGTGCTAAGCTAACGGAATGGGTCAAGTCAATCACATCATTCTCCTAATGATGTGATCCCGTTAATCAAATGACAATTCTTTGTCTATGGCTAGGAAACATAACCATCTTTGATTAACGAGCTAGTCAAGTAGAAGCATACTAGTGACACTCTGTTTGTCTATGTATTCACACATGTATCATGTTTCCGGTTAATACAATTCTAGCATGAATAATAAACATTTATCATGATATAATAAATAAATAATAACTTTATTATTGCCTCTAGGGCATATTTCCTTCAGTCTCCCACTTGCACTAGACTCAATAATCTAGATTACACAATAATGATTCTAACACCCATGGAGCCTTGGTGTTGATCCTGTTTTGCTCGTGGAAGAGGCTTAGTCAATGGGTCTGCAACATTCAGATCCGTATGTATCTTGCAAATCTCTTTGTCTCCCACCTGGACTTGATCCTGGATGGAGTTGAAGCGTCTTTTGATGTGCTTGGTTCTCTTGTGAAATCTGGATTCCTTTGCCAAAGCAATTGCACCAGTATTGTCACAAAAGATTTTCATTGGACCCGATGCACTAGGTATGACACCTAGATCAGATATGAACTCCTTCATCCGCACTCCTTCATTTGCTTCCAAGCAGCTATGTACTCGCTTCACATGTAGATCCCGCCACGACGCTTTGTTTAGAACTGCACCAACCGACAGCTCCACTGCTCAATAAAAACACGATCCGGTTTGCGATTTAGAATCGTCCGGATCAGTGTCAAAGCTTGCATCGATGTAACCATTTACGACGAGCTCTTTGTCACCTCCATAAACGAGAAACATATCCTTAGTCCTTTTCAGGTATTTCAGGATGTTCTTGACCGCTGTCAAGTGATCCACTAATGGATTACTTTGGTACCTCCCTACTAAACTAATAGCAAGGCACACATCAGGTCTGGTACACATCATTGCATACATGATAGAGCCTATGGCTGAAGCATAGGGAGCATCTTTCATTCTCTCTATCTTCTGCAGTGGTCGGGCATTGAGTCTTACTCAACTTCACACCTTGTAACACAGGCAAGAACCTTTTCTTTGCTTGATCCATTTTGAACTTCTTCAAAACTTTGTCAAGGTATGTGCTTTGTGAAAGTCCAATTAAGCATCTCGTTCTATCTCTATAGATCTTGATGCCCAATATATAAGCATCTTCACCGAGGTCCTTCATTGAAAAACTCTTATTCAAATATCCTTTTATGCTATCCAGAAATTCTATATAATTTCCAATCAACAATATGTCATCCACATATAATATCAGAAATGCTACAGAGCTCCCACTCACTTTCTTGTAAATACAAAGCTTCTCCAAAAGTCTCAGATAAAACCATATGCTTTGATCACACTATCAAAATGTTTATTCCAACTCCGAGAGGCTTGCACCAGTCCATAAATGGATCGCTGGAGCTTGCACACTTTGTTAGCTCCCTTTGGATCGACAAAACCTTCCGGTTGCATCATATACAACCCTTCTTCTAGAAATCCATTCAGGAATGCAGTTTTGACATCCATTTGCCAAATTTCATAAGCATAAAATGCGGCTATTGCTAACATGATTCGGACAGACTTAAGCATCGCTACGGGTGAGAAGGTCTCATCGTAGTCAATCCCTTGAACTTGTCGAAAACCTTTTGCAACAAGTCGAGCTTTATAGACAGTAATATTACTGTCAGCGTCAGTCTTCTTCTTGAAGATCCATTTATTCTCGATGGCCTGCCGATCATCGGGCAAGTCAACCAAAGTCCATACTACATGGATCCCATCTCAGATTTCATGGCCTCAAGCCATTTTTCGTAATCTGGGCTCACCATCGCTTCTTCATAGTTTGTAGGTTCGTCACGGTCCAGTAACATACCTCCAGAACAGGATTACCGTACCACTCTGGTGCGGATCTTACTCTGGTTGACCTACGAGGTTCAGTAACAACTTGATCTGAAGTTTCATGATCATCATCATTAGCTTCCTCACTAATTGGTATAGACGTCATAGGAACCAGTTTCTGTGATGAACTACTTTCCAATAAGGGAGCAGGTACAATTACCTCATCAAGTTCTACTTTCCTCCCACTCACTTCTTTCGAGAGAAACTCCTTCTCTAGAAAGGATCCATTCTTGGCAACGGATGTCTTGCCTTCGGATCTGTGATAGAAGGTGTACCCAACAGTTTCCTTTGGGTATCCTATGAAGACACATTTCTCCGACTTGGGTTCGAGCTTATCAGGTTGAAGCTTTTTCACATAAGCATCGCAGCCCCAAACTTTAAGAAATGACAACTTTGGTTTCTTGCCAAACCATAGTTCATAAGGCGTCATCTCAACGGATTTTGATGGTGCCCTATTTAACGTGAATGCGGCCGTCTCTAAAGCATAACCCAAAACCGATAGCAGTAAATCAGTAAGAGACATCATAGATCGCACCATATCTAGTAAAGTACGATTACGACGTTTGGACACACCATTATGCTGTGTTGTTCCGGGTGGCGTGAGTTGTGAAACTATTCCGCATTGTTTCAAATGTATACCAAACTCGTAACTCAAATATTCTCCTCCACGATCAGATCGCAGAAACTTTATTTTCTTGTTACGATGATTTTCAACTTCACTCTGAAATTCTTTGAACTTTTCAAATGTTTCAGACTTATGTTTCATTAAGTAGATATACCCATATCTCGCTTAAATCATCTGTGAAGGTGAGAAAAAACGATACTCCGCCATGAGCCTCAACATTCATTGGACCACATACATCAAGATGTATGATCTCCAACAAATCAGTTGCTCGCTACATAGTTCCGAGAATGGCGTTTTAGTCATCTTGCCCATGAGGCCTGGTTCAAGTACCAAGTGATTCATAATCAAGTGATTCCAAAAGTCCATCAAGATGGAGTTTCTTCATACGCTTTACACCAATATGACCCAAACGGCAGTGCCACAAATAAGTTGCACTATCATTATCAACTCTGAATCTTTTGGCTTCAACATTATGAATATGTGTATCACTACTATCGAGATTCATCAAAAATAGACCACTCTTCAAGGGTGCAGGACCATAAAAGAGATTACTCATATAAATAGAACAATCATTATTCTCTGATTTAAATGAATAACCGTCTCGCATCAAACAAGATCCAGATATAATGTTCATGCTCAACGCTGGCACCAAATAACAATTATTAAGGTCTAATACTAATCCAAGGTAGATGTAGAGGTAGCGTACGACGGTGATCACATCGAATTTGGAACCGCTTCCCACGCCGCATCGTCACCTCGCCTTAGCCGTGTCCGCTTAATCCGTTGTTCCTGCTTCGAGTCGCAAATATTAGCAATGTAACCAAGATCAAATACCCGGTGCTCTCATGCGAGCTCGTAAGGTACACATCAATAACATGTATATCACATATACCTTTGTTCACCCTGCCATCCTTCTTATCCGCCAAATACTTGGGGCAGTTCCGCTTCAAGTGACCACCGCTTGCAAAGAGAAGCACTCAGCCTCGTGCTTAGGTCCAGACTTGGGTTTCTTCTCTGAGCAGCAAGTTGTTTGCTGTTCTTCTTGAAGTTCCCTTCTACTTCCCTTTGCCTTTTTTCTTGAAACTGGTGGTCTTATTGACCATCAACACTTGATGCTCCTTCTTGATTTCTACCTCCGCAACCTTTAGCATTGTGAAGAGCTCGGGAATCGTCTTATCCATCCCTTGCAGGTTATAGTTCATCACGAAGCTCTTGTAGCTTGGTGGCAGTGATTGAAGAATTCTATCAATGACGCTATCATCCGTAAGATTAACTCCCGCTTGAATCAAGTGATTGTTACACCTGCACATTACGAGTATATGCTCACCGTGAACTATTCTCCTCCATCTTGCAGCTGTAGAACTTATTGGAGACTTCATATATCTCAATTCAGGAATTTGCTTGAAATATTAACTTCAACTCCTGGAACATCTCATATGCTTCATGACGTTCAGAACGTCGTTGAAGTCCCGGTTTTAAGCCGTAAAGCATGCACACTGAACTATCAATTAGTCATCGACTTTGCTCGCCATACGCTCATAACATCCGGTGTTGCTCAAGAAGAGGTTTATACCTAGCGGTGCTCCTGTGACGTAATTCTTCTGTGCAGCAATGAGGATAATCCTCAAGTTACGGACCCAGTCCGTGTAATTGCTACCATCATCTTTCAACTTTGCTTTCTCAAGGAACGCATTAAAATTCAACGGAACAACATCACAAGGTATCTATCTACAACAAACATAGACATGCAAAATACTATCAGGTACTAAGTTCATGATAAATATAACTTCAGTTAATCATATTACTTAAGAACTCCCACTTAGATAGACATCCCTCTAATCATCTAAGTGATCACGTGATTCAAATCAACTAAACCATAACCGATCATCATGTGAAATGGAGTAGTTTTCAATGGTGAACATCACTATGTTGATCATATCTACTATATGATTCATGCTCGACCTTTCGGTCTTAGTGTTCCGAGGCCATATCTGCATATGCTAGGCTCGTCAAGTTTAACCTGAGTATTCTACGTGTGCAAAACTGGCTTGCAACCGTTGTAGATGGACGTAGAGCTTATCACACCCAATCATCACGTGGTGTCCGGGCATGACGAACTTTGGCAACGTGCATACTCGTGGAGAACACTTTTATCTTGAAATTTAGTGAGAGATCATCTTATAATGCTACCGTCAATCAAAGCAAGATAAGATGCATAAAAGATAAACATCACATGCAATTAATATAAGTGATATGATATGGCCATCGTCATCTTGTGTTTGTGATCTCCATCTCCGAAGCACCGTCATGATCACCATCGTCACCGACGCGACACCTTGATCTCCATCGTAGCATCGTTATCATCTCACCAACTATTTCTTCTACGACTATCGCTACCGCTTAGTGATAAAGTAAAGCAATTACAGGGCGATTGCATTGCATACAATAAAGCGACAACCATATGGCTCCTGCCAGTTGCTGATAACTCGGTTACAAAAACATGACCATCTCATACAATAAAATATAGCATCGTGCCTTGACCATATCACATCACAACATGCCCTACAAAAACAAGTTAGACATCCTATACTTTGTTGTTGCAAGTTTTACGTGGCTGCTACGGGCTGAGCAAGAACCGTTCTTACCTACGCATCAAAACCACGACGATAGTTCGTCAAGTAGTGATGTTTTAACCTTCTCAAGGACCGGGCGTACCCACACTCGGTTCAACTAAAGTTGGAGAAACTGACACCCGGCAGCCACCTGTGTGCAAAGCACGTCAGTAGAACCAGTCTCGCGTAAGCGTACGCGTAATGTCGGTCCGGGCCGCTTCATCCAACAATACCGCCGAACCAAAGTATGACATGCTGGTAAGCAGTATGACTTGTATCACCCACAACTCACTTGTGTTCTACTCATGCATATAACATCAACGCATAAAAACTGGCTCTGATAGTACTATTGGGGAACGTAGTAATTTCAACAAATTTCCAACGCACACGCAAGATCATGGTGATGCATAGCAATGAGAGGGGAGAGTGTTTCCACGTACCCTCGTAGACCGAAAGTGGAACCGTTAGCACAACGCGGTTGATGTAGTCGTACGTCTTCACGATCCGACCGATCAAGTACCGAACGCACGACACCTCCGAGTTCAGCACACATTCAACTCGATGACGTCCCTCGAACTCCGATCCAGCTGAGCTTTGAGGGAGAGTTCCGTCAGCACGACGGCGTGGTGATGATGATGATGTTCTACCCTTGGAGGGCTTCGCCTAAGCACCGCTACGATATGACCGAGGTGGATTATGGTGGAGGGGGGCACCGCACACGGCTAAGAGATCCAAGGGATTAATTGTTGTGTTATGGGGTGCCCCCTCCTCCGAATATAAATGGGGGGGGGGAGGGGAGAGGGCCGACCAAGGGGAGAGGCGCGCCCAGGGGGGGCAATCCTACTCCAAGTAGGTTTGGCCCCCCTTTCCTATTCCAAGTAGGAGAAGGGGGAAGGAGGAGGTGGAGAGAAGGAAGGAGAAGGGGGGCCGCCGCCACCTTCCCTTTCCCAACTCGGATTGGGGAAAGGGGGGCCGTGCGCCACCTCCTGGCCTCCCTATCTCCTTTCTACTAAGGCCCATAAGGCCCAATAGCTTCCGGGGCGGTAACCCCCGGTACTCCGATAAATGTCCGAAACCTCCCGGAACCATTCCGGTGTCCAAACATAGTCGTCCAATATATCGATCTTTATGTCTCGACCATTTCGGGACTCCTCATCATGTCTGTGATCACATCCGGGACTCTGAACAACCTTCGGTACATCAAAACACATAAACTCATAATATAACCGTCATCGAACTTTAAGCGTGCGGACCCTACGGGTTCGAGAACTATGTAGACATGACCGAGACACGTCTCCGGTCAATAACCAATAGTGGAACTTGGATGCTCATATTGGCTCCCACATATTCTACGAAGATCTTTATCGGTCAAACCGCATAACAACATATGTTGTTCCCTTTGTCATATGTATGTTACTTGCCTGAAATTCGATCGTCGGTATCTCAATACCTAGGTCAATCTCATTACCGGCAAGTCTCTTTACTCGTTCCGTAATACATCATACCGCAACTAAATCATTAGTTGCAATGCTTACAAGGCTTAAGTGATGTGCATTATCGAGTGGGCCCGGAGATACCTCTCCGACAATCGAAGTGACAAATCCTAATCTCGAAATACGCCAACCCAACAAGTACCTTCGGAGACACCTCGAGAGCACCTTTATAATCACCCGATTCGTTAGACGTTTGGTAGAACACAAAGTGTTCCTCCCGTAAACAGGAGTTGCATAATCTCATAGTCATAGGAACATGTATAAGTCATGAAGAAAGCAATAGCAACATACTAAACGATCAAGTGCTAAGCTAACGGAATGGGTCAAGTCAATCACATCATTCTCCTAATGATGTGCTCCCGTTAATCAAATGACAACTCTTTGTCTATGGCTAGGAAACATAACCATCTTTGATTAACGAGCTAGTCAAGTAGAGGCATACTAGTGACACTCTGTTTGTCTATGTATTCACACATGTATCATGTTTCCGGTTAATACAATTCTAGCATGAATTATAAACATTTATCATGATATAAGGAAATAAATAATAACTTTATTATTGCCTCTAGGGCATATTTCCTTCAGACATCTCCATATACCCCACGACCCTTAGGTTAGGGGAGATTTTCGTACATCCAGCACTTTATCGATCTCTTAGCGATGGTCGATTGTGTCATTTCTGGACTGACCACTAGTTGGGCAGCAACTCCATTGTTGAGATCGTGTCGACCCCTACTGTCTTGTTTGACGACTGTGGAAGCAACGCCTTGTCTGTGACGGTGTCTCGCAGCATGATTGGATCCATGACATCCGTGGAGCCATGAGTATTGCGGCATCCGTCAAGTATGTTGACCTCTGACACAAAGCGATTTAGTTCCTCTCGGCCCTGATCCCAAGATGATCTGATGGAGACGGATGTTCAATGGTTCCTACTCTATGCAAGATGGATGTTCAATGGTTTCTAGTCTGTGCAATCTTGCTACCTAGCTCTCTTCTAGGGATCCCAAATGGCACTACACTATAAGATGACATGGAAGGTTTGAGTGCCCCTGCATATTCGATTTTTTTGAACCTTGAACAGTAGGAGAACCTCCTACTGCGAATAAATTAATATAATGAAAGGGTAAAATACATACTTTAATTACAATCCATCCCCATTTAGGGAAAGGATGAGAGGGGGGGTCTAGCTAAGAGAGGATAGGAGATGGGGAATAAGGTATTTATGCTTCTCCCTCACCCTATAGGTAAGGAGAGAGAAATCTGTTTTTAGTCTGTATAGCCAAGAGGATCTTGATGGAGCAATTCCTCGAAAGTGTTTATTGTTGTGTTCCTTCCATATACACTAGGCTGCCAGCAAGAATAATTCCATAAATAGTGGATGGCCCCAACCTTCTTTGGCCATGGTTATGTTTTGGAGTCTAGAGCCACCATGGGGCCAAGAAATGCTCAGGCTGGTCCAGCAATGGGTATTGAATTGGCATTCCAAGAATAGGTGCTCCAGAGTCTCTTCTATATGTAGCACACAGAGTATACATTCATGGTCGTCCCCTATATTGTAATGCCTACGTTTAAGCAAGTTTCTAGTTGGTGAAAGTGCTAGTTATCGACTAGAGGGGGGGGGGGTGAATAGGCGATTTTTATGATAGTCTTCAAAACACGAGTTCTTTGAAGACAAACAAATGAAATGAACCTTTTGATATGTAGCGGAAGATAGACTACACTAGACAAGCCATAGTCAAGTAAGTAGTATTGTGAAAGTATGGAAGACAATATGAAGCCAAACAGCTAATAGTCTTCACACAGTGAAGTATATTAGATCAGACAAGCAAGCAATGACTTCACGAAGACAAACTGAAAAGTAAAGGAAGTAGGGGATAGAACCAATTGGTTGGTGAAGACAAGGATTTGGTAGACCAGTTCCAGTTGTTGTGACAACTGTATGTCTGGTTAGGGAGGCTGAGATTGAACTCAAAAGACCGCATCTTCACCTTATTCCACTTGAGCTAAGGACACCAGGTCCTCGCCCAATCACTCTGGTAAGTCTTCAAGGTAGACTTACAAACCTTCACGGACTTTGTTCACTAGCGATCCACAATGGCTCTTGGATGCTCAGAACGCGAGGCCTAACCGGCTGGAGGATTCACAGTCCTCAAGTGTAACAAGTCTTTAGGTCACGCAGACAGAAAGACTTCAGTGATGCCTAACACTCTTTGGCTCTGGGTGTTTTGGGCTTTGTCCTCGCAAGGATCTCTCTCTCAAAGGCTTCGGAGGTGGGTTGCTCTCAAATGACAAAAGCCGTGCAGTAACTCTAAGCAGCCACCAATTTATGGTGTAGGGGGTGGGGTATTTATATCCAGGAGGCAACCCGACATGATATGTCCAAAATGACCCTGGGTCACTAAGGAACTGACACGTGTCCAATGGTCGGATTTCAAACACACGTGGCAGCTTAGCTTGGACTACAAGCAAAGCTGACTCATCCAACTCTGGATAAGATTTTCTCTCATTGTTTTCTCTCGAAGACATAGGATTTTCGTTTAGCATCACCTCAATCATCTGACTTTGTTCACTTGGACCCCACTTAATAGTACGGTGGTTCCTATGTCTCAATAAAGAAGAAAAGGAAACTACGAAACAACTATGTCTTCGCACTCCATAGTCTTCAAGTGAATGTCTCACAAGTCATTATCTTCATCGTGAACGTCTTCACGAACCACCATTGTCTTCAATGTCTTCATACATTTTTAGGGGTCATCTCTGGTAGGTAAACCGAATCAATGAGGGACTACTACCTGTGTTATCCTGCAATTCTCACAAACACATTAGTCCCTCAACCACGTTTGTCGTTGATACTCCAAAACCAACTAGGGGTGGCACTAGATGCACTTACAATCTCCCCCTTTTTGGTGATTGATGACAAACTGGTTGAATTTTTCAACGGGGATAAAAGTATGTGAAAGTTAAAGATCATAGGCATTGTCTTCATAAGTTGTAAAAGGCTCCCCCTGAAGATGTGCTTATAATTAGTTTGCTTTTGAATGCAAAGGCACATGGCAGGTTTTACTTAGTGGAGATCCTCTTCAACACATGAACACAATTCATCATGCATACATAAGTATAATGAAGATAATGAAATGCATAATGAGAAATGGGCGTCTGCAGAATGACTTCATGCAGAATTTATCATCACATCACAAAGTAGCAGCAAAAGTAGCAGACGACCATCAATTTGAAGTGTTACAACTCAAGATCCAGATAGCTTAAAAAACGAGAGTTGTAAGAACTTAGCAAAAAAAGGCAACCTCCCCATATGGACCCGCTTGAAGACTAACAAATCATATGCTTCCCCCCTTTTGTCAGTAAGGACCAAAAAGGTTTGAAGACATATAGTATCTAATCACTCTGAGGTGATGAAGTTGTTGGAGCAGCAGGCTCGACGTTGGTGTTGGGCGGTGCAAATAGGCCTAGTGCAGAGTCTTGATGCAGTGAAGCCATCTCTGGAGAAATGGTGTCGTCCTCTTCATCTATGACTCGTGCAACAACAGTTGCAGCCAAAGATCAATACTCAGACTCTTCAATGGAAGGAGTTGGACGCCATCTCGCAGATTGGGGAGGCCTGGAGTAAAACTTGAACTGTTCGGTGAAGCCATCTTCACGAAGATCATCATTAGAACAAAGTAAGGTGAGGCTCTTCCAGGACCACCGACAGGCTTCATGCGCAAAAAATGAATTATTGGTAGCAAGATTGCGAATGCGATTGACATCAACCAGAAGACTCTTCATTTGACACTTCAGCCAGTCATGATGCCTATCCTGCTTCTGATGTAGGGAGACAAGAAGCTCTCGGTCGTTGAGGACACAGGGACACTTCTGAGGCCATTGAGCAATTGTACTGGCTATGGCATCAGTGTTGGCATGATGCGGCAGACGCACATGACCAGCAAGAGGATAATCAGGAGCAGCAGAGTTTGGCACATGAACACCTTCAATAGGCTGAGTGAAGCTTTGATGTTCAGCATTTTGCAAGTGGAGTGGCTTCTTAGCAGGCTCAGGTTAGATGGCTTCATAGGACAAATCAACATCAGGCAAGAATACAACATGGTTGCACGCTGACGGTTGACAGATGATAGTTGAGTGAAGCTTGATCAAATGCATAACCCATGGAGCATAGAATTTGAGACCAAACAGATCAATTCCAGAGGCTGCAAGCTGACAGATGAAGAAATCTTGTGTATTGAACCTGATACCATTGATGATATAGAAGACCAATGTCTTCATGGAGCCTTCGAGTCTGGCATCAGGAGAGTTTCCTTTGACAGGCCACATAGCATGCCTCATATCAATTCCAGAGGCTGCAAGATGACATATGAAGGAATCTTATGTATTGAAGCTGATGCCATTGATGATATAGAAGACCAATGTCTTCATGGAGCCTTCGAGTTTGGCATCAGGAGAGTTGCCTTTGAAAGGCCACATAGTATTCCTCAGAATATGATATACTATGCGGGGAAGGTACTCGAGGTATTTGACAAAGAACTCTTTGGGATATTCAGCGTCATGAGGCAAAGGCTTCATCATACTTAGCATCTGGCTCATGTTGGGCTCTGGCTTCTGAAAGATGCTTTGCAGTTCATTCTGATGAAGCTGACAACCTGATTCAAATAACTCACAAAGAGTGGGTAGGGAAGTAAGCTCGATGATATCCTAGGCTTTGGCTTCATGATGTACATCGCCTGTCATCCACTCAAGGATCCAAGTCTTCGGATCCCTGTTGTAGCCTCTGATGTGAAGTGTAGCATAGAACTGCAATAGAATCTCTTCATTCCAATGCTCCTTATCAGTTACAAACTGGAGCAGCCCAACATCTCTGAAGCAGTCAAGAGCCTCTTCAAGGCATGGCGACCCAGCAATGGCATCACAATCCAGACGCTTATGACAAAAAATCTTGTTTTGGTTGTATAGAATGCATGAATAATAGCTGCGTTGCTGATGGCTCCAGAACCTGTCTGAGGTGATCTTTGGCTTCTTGTCGGGGTTCTTGGCGCTGTCAAAGAATGTGTTGTGCTCTCCGAAGACGAGCACACTGAAGGAGCCTTGGGTAGTTGCAGCACTGGGAAGCCTTGGCAATCTTGGCTTCGGCTTTTGAGTTTGAGGCCTTTGCACCACATGGTAGTCGCATTATGGACCTGGAGCAGTGGGAGGAACCATAATAGGCCATCTTACAGTGACAAGCTCACCATGATGGTAGGCCTGTTCCATAGTGTGAGGCACTAGCAGAGGAACGTCTACATCAAAGGTGGTTGGTTGCACATTATCTTCAGTGGCAGCATTGACTTCGGGCTCCACATTGTCTTCAGCCATCACATTGTCATTGGCTTCAGTGGTGATAGTGGTGGCAGCCTCATTAGATTCAACATCCATGGCTTCAAGGACAGGAGGGTCTGGCACAATCATATTCTCTTCTTGCACAACTGGATCACTGGCAGGGCTAATAACTTCGTGTTCTTCTTCTTTCTCTTCATCGGCTGATACAGTCGGAATGTCTTCAGCAGCTTTGGCTTCAGACTCATGAGCAGAATCTAAAGGGATGGCTTTAGGAAACACTTGACATGCTACTGAGCTTGTGGGCTGCACATTCTCTTCAAGAATGCTCGACATGGAGACCTGGGGCCTAGGGCCTCTGCGAAGCCTTCGAAATGCGGGTGGCGTCGTTGGTGAGGGAGTGGTCTGCTCCATGTCTTCATCAAGTACCAGAGTGGTGACTTGAGCTGGTGGAGTACGGGGAATCACTTCATGCAGGAGGGTGTTTGGGTGTTGCTCTTCCCAAAATTCATCTTGAGCAATTGGCGTCGTGGGATCGCCAATGCTTATGAGTTCACTGCTCGTGGGAGCACGTGATGATACCGGTTTGGGCTTGTGCTGAGGAAGGACTTCATCATCTTCAACACAGTCCTCATGACCAATGTCTTCAGCTGTGGTGGAATCATTAGCTGGGATCTCTTCAGACTCTGGAGCCTCTGTGGGAGCAGGCTCATGAACAACGAGACGACGCTCGCGATTGGTGGAGGCAGGAAGTGCAACAGAGATGGGTTCAACATTTAGCGGCTCTTGGGCAGCAGCATGCTCTTTTCATGAAGACTTTTAAGCCTTTGTCTTCAACTTTTTCTTGGAGAGAGCAGCATCAGAGGTGTCTTGGTGCTTCTTCTTCCTGGCTTCAGCCTCAGCTTGCCGTGTCTTCTTTTGCTCTGAAGCTGCTGAAGGGACCTTTGGCTTCAAGCCCGTCATGCTGGCAGGAAAGACTATGCTTGGTCGGTCCTACCTTGGGGCTTCTGGTTCAGCTTCAGCAGACTTCTTCTTCTTCTTCTTGGTTGCAAGCTTGGGGTCAATGCCAGGACGCCCAAGTGCCTTTCTCTTTTCAGCCTCATTGTGTGCTTGGACGCACTTCTGCACATAATACTTCATGCGCTCACGGGAGCCTTTGGCTTCTCCACGCTTCTGGTTGAACTGGGCCTTGAGGTCAATCATCATTTGCTTGAGCTTTTGTACATCAGCAACACTGAGCTTGGCCATGTGCTTCTTGAACTGGGCCTTCTCATAGTCGATCTTTTTCTTCAGCTCAACAATTTTCTGAGCAATAGCAAGCTCATTGGCTATAGCTCCTTGAAATGTGACGCTGATGTCCACGGGCAGCTACAGATCATCAATGTTGATTGTGGGATCCTCAAACCATTCATCAATGAAGTGATTAAGAATGTCAGCATCAAACAAAGGCAAATCTTTGAATATTTCAGCCTCCTGTTTGCTCTTGATCAACATCTCCAGAGCATCATGTGCGAGATCTTCATCACTTGACAGATCAATAGTGTTTTCCTCATTACGCAGAATGGCGGCAGGAGTAAGGTCATGCCCAGAAATTTTCTTTGTCTTCTTGGTCTTCTTGGAGACACGAGATTGATCTTCAGACTGCAAACTGGATTCAGGAGGTGCAGATTTCAATGGCTTCACTCTTGATGCTTTTGTGGCAGTAGAAGACTTTGAAGCTTTTGACTTCTTGGGCTTCGTAGGCTCAGGAACTTCAGCATGTTCCTCTTCATCAGCGGCCTCATCAACAGTCGCCTGTTGGGCAGCAATGTGGGAGAGAACCCCATCTGTCGGATGTGGGGTTCCAGCAAACCCTTAAGGTTCGAACATTGGGGTGCGCGCGAAGTCTTTCCCTCCTACCGATCTACGCCCTAGCTCGCTAAGATCTCGCGGACGAACTCGACAGACTTGCAACAAAGAGAGACATGAGATTTATACTGGTTCGGGCCACCATTGTGGTGTAATACCCTACTCCAGTGTGGTGGTGGTGGATTGCCTCTAGGGCTGAGGATGAAGAGTATAAGGGAAGAACAGCCTCCTGAGGTTGAGGTGTTCTTGTGCTTGGTGTCTTAGCGGGCAAGAGCTGGGAGGATTGCTCGATTGGTTCAACCTGCCTCTACTGTGGTGGCTAGCTCTACTTATATAGGCCCTGGTCCTCTTCCCAAATATTGAGCGGGAAGGGAGCCAACAATGGCGGGCAAATTTGAAGGGGGGCAGCTAGTACAAGCTATCCTGACAAAAGTGGTCTTCGCCTGCGGAAGGCTCTGGTGGTGACGCCATCTTGGGCTCCATGATTGACATCCGTCTTGCCGTCCTCCTGGTCTTGGTCTCGTTGCACCAATATAGCAACATTTGCCTGACGGCTCGGTACTCCTCGCCTGCGCTGGCCTCCTTAGCACCAAAGAGGAAACAGGGACGCTGCATGCGCTGGCGCCCGCCTGGTGTCGTTCGTCATGGCTCACGTCACGGGAGCCTCGTGAGGCTTGCCCCGCCTTGATATCTCTGCTCCTTGTGAGCCTGCCTAACTAGGTCACTCTCGAGGAGGTCTTGCGTCGTTCCCCTCGCAAGGCTTGGACCCTCGCGAGGGTCTTGGATGCCTTGTTGATGAAGATGGGCCGTACGGCCTGCTGGCTTAGCCATGCCATGGGCCGCAGGCAGGCAGCTCTGGGGACCCCCATTCCCAGAACGCCGAAAGTAGCCCCTCGGCCCAAGGTGCGCTCGGGCTTGGCTTCACGGCGAAGCCAAGGGTCAAGTTCGGAGCACCGCGTGCCCCAAAAGCCTGCGGCCTCGATTGACTCATGGCGATTGATTGGACGTGGCCGTCTCCGCTTCCCCATGCTGCCTTTGAATCCGCCTAGCTATGCAGCCCCCGTGGCCTACACAGTTATTCCTCCGTCGACTGCGCCTTGCTTCCCCAATCTCTTTGCTTCCTCGAGACTCTGCTTCCCTTCTCCAATTTGACATGCCCTCCCTCTGCTTCGTCGCCATGGCGCCGAAACAAGCGGACAAGGGGAAGAAGCCAATGTCCCCGTCAGACACTACTCCAGCTATCGAGCCAGCGCTAGGCCTATCCCGGGAGCTCAACAACGAGGCCATGGACAAGGTGCGTTTGATGCTTGCTTCCAGCTTCAACTAGTGGGGAGAGACGGTGGCTTGGCCTGCGTCTCGCACTCGCATGGCTCGGGCAGCCACCGAGGTCCCAATCTTCATATATGCCCTCTGGGCTGGCCCGATTCCTCCCTTCTCCGCCTTTCTCAACGCGGTGCTAGAGCATTACCAGATCCACATGCTGCATCTTGACCCCCAATCGATGATTCTTCTTGCTGTCTTCGCTTTCATGTGTGAAGCCATGGTGGGTATCGCTCCTTCGGTGGCCCTCCTCATCATTTCTTCTCGCTGCACCTGGCCGATCCTCAGCAATGCTCGGGGTGCGTGAGCTTCCAAGCCGTGGCCATGACTGCGGGTGCGGGGATTGACTTCGAGCTCCCTTCATCCACGAGCGAGTTTCGTACGTGATGGGTGTTTGTTGATGCCGGCGTGCTCAGCCCCCTGCTTCGTCTCCCGACGGGGCCGGCTGTTCCAAACTCTGGCTGGGGCCACCAAAATCTCTCGAGCCCTCGCCTTGCTCTTGTCTGGACCAGGCTGAGGCTGCTGAAGGACCGTGGCGTGACCGCGCCGATGGTGGTGAAGGAGTTCGTCAAACGCCGGGTTGCTCCGCTTCTGCGCCACTCTCGCCCAATGTGGACCTTGCTCAATAGTCAGGACCACATGAGGTTCCAGGAGTCTGGGCTCTCTCTCGGGACGCGGCAAACAGTGCTCAAGATCTTTACAGGTGTCCCTTTGCCGGCCGAGATGCCTGGGAAGAATTGCCTGATGTATCGCTGCAAGAACAAGGATGAGTTTGCAGCGAGCATGCCTTCTTTCGACGAATGGAGGCTGCGGCCGATCGGACTAGAGGGGCCCCGCGAGAACCCTGTCGTCATGGTTCCCTTCTTCGCCGCTGGTGCCAAGCTCGCCCCAGGTGAAGGTGTGGGAGGGCGAGCTCCGACGGGGGCCGGTGGCTCGAGTACTGAGGAGCACATGCCGAGTGGTGATCCTGGGGCGTCGTCCTCGGGGGCCTGCGATCCCCCTCCTGAGGCGCCGATTATTGAGGAAGCGCAGCATGCGGCTCCCGAGGCCAAGGCTCAGGAGCCTCGGGAGGTTGTGGTGAGACGGTGCCTGGCTGTTTGCCGCAACCGGGCACTCCTGAAGACATCCTTCCAGGCTCATCTTCGGCCCTGCCGTGCACCGGCCGTCACGTCCAATGTTTCGGTCGTCTTTGTCTGGACTTCGAGGAGCTCCGCAAGAGGAAAGGACCCCCTAGCGGTAGCAATAACTTCGGGCCGTTGAAGTGGCGAAAGTACATCGCCATTGTCGCGTAAGTATTGTCAGGACCCCGATTCCAAGTCACATCGATCTAGCCGGTAACACCTCATATCACTTTGCGGCCTCACGCACGGTATTCCTACCGGTGTTGCCTTACCATGGCCCTGGACCGCTTATGCCTTTTGGCTCACGATATGATTGTGTCGCTAGCATCCATATGACAGAGAACCGGGCCGACATGGCTAGTCGTGGAACCCAAAGCGGCACTAACCCATGGGGACAGGCATACATGAATCACATCGAGCATGTCGGTCATCAACGGTGAATCTGGGCTGTAGCACGGGCTAACAGGACTCCGTAACCCGGCTGTAGCAGTAAGGCAGACTCGGATGTCACCGCGTGACATTTCCCAAGGGATGTATACAGAACGAAGTGAAACACATGTCGGCCAGTCAAGTGTCCAGAGCAGTAGTGCTAGGCTAGCAGGACTCCGGTGAACCGGGCTATAGCGGACTACTATCGCTCAGGAAGCACTAGACTACATTTCCCCATAAGAGAGGCTGCCAAGGATAAACAACTAGATTGTCGGATCCCACACATACCAAGCATTTCAAACATACAAACAATATGCTCGATATGTGTAAATACAACATGGCATCACAACATAACTCTACGACTCAAGTATTTATTCATTAGGCTCCGAGGAGCGAGATATTACAAACTTGGGTCTCATGACGTTTGGGTCTCATGACCAAACATTCAGAGCATACAAGTCAAAGCACATGCGGAAGCTTAACATGTCTGAGTACAGACATCTACAAATGAAAAAGGCTGAGAAGCCTGACTATCTACCAGATCCTCCCGAGGGCACAAGATCGTAGCTGAGGTAACAAGCTAAACGTTGAAGTCCATGCGGAACTACTAGTGAGACCAAGTCTCTCTCGCAAAAACATAAAATAGGCAAACGTGAGTACAAATGTACTCAAGAAGACTTACATCAGACTAATTACATATGCATCATTATCAACAAAGGGGTGGTGGAGTTAGACCGCAGCAAGCCAGCTTTGACTCGGTGGCTATCCCGAACTACATCGCAAGTAACTCTTTGAGGTGGCGCATGTGAGTCCACATATTCACCAATCAATACACCACTATGGATTCGATCCCGCCTTCCTATGAGAACGCCATCCATAGCACTCACGCTTATCTTGCGATTTTAGAGTATCAACTTTCACTTGTCTATGAACTGATATAGGCAACCCTGAAGTCCTTTACCGCATGACACGGCTATTCAATAGATCATATTAACCCTGCAGGGTGTACTTCTTCACACACGCCTCGCCACTTACCGCCATGTACACGCCATGTATCTCGCAACCTTCAAGCTTAAAGCTCTGGCGAGGGTGTCGGCCACGCCTACCTAAACACATGAGTCCCTAGTCCAGGTTTATCGCCTATTCGGGTTCCATCCGCAGGAGTCCGCCGAGGTTTCCACTAACGGCCCCGAACGATGTGTGCAGGGTTCCCGAGACACCAAACGGGCGAATCGGTACACGGGACACGTGCCTACCGCAACACAGCCCACCCCTAAGGTCAGCGCCATGCATGCCCCCAAAGATGCTACAAACACCAGAAACTACTTTGCAACTCCTGGACAGAGGACATGGGTGGTTAAGAAGCCGAGAGAGTCAATTAAGGATCCCAATGTGTGGTAGTAACTGTTCATGGATCACAAACACAGAACTCAGTTCTTGAGGATGGTTTCAATGAGACAACCCACCATGTACTCCTACATGGCCTCTCACCGCTACCTTTACCAAATCATGTTCACACACTTAGCTCTCAACAGTAGGACATTTTCACACACCTCCGATTCATCCCCGATGAATCAGACCTGACTCAACTCTAAGCAGTAGCAGGACTGACAAACAAGCATGAATGAATAGGCACAACAAGGCTCAAACAACTCCTACTCATGCTAGTGGGTTTCATCTATTTACTGTGGAATGACAGGTCATGTAGAGGATAAAGGGGTTCAGCTACCGCAGCAAGTAACAGATGAATCGTTGTTGTCCTAATGCAGTAAAAGAGAGCAGGAGCGAGAGAGTGGGATTGTATCGAATGAACAAGGGGTTTTGCTTGCCTCGCACTTCCGAAGATAATATAGCTCTTCATCAGTGTCATCGATCTCATCGTCGAAACCACGTCTACTGAGAGGGGACAAATACCGGCAAACAAAGAGGGACACAATCAATGCAATGCAACAAATATGATACATGATAATGTCATGGCAATATGCTGTGATTTGAGCTAATGCAACAGAAAGTCATTTTGATTGAAATGGAATTCAAAACTAGATCAAATTCCAACTCCAAATTTATTATCAAATTTGTCCTAATCATGTTTCATCCTAAACAGTGAGGTTAACTTTCTCAAACATTCATGAAAATGATACAGATGGATAGGTTGCATTTTTCTGATAATTTTTCATATATAATTTGTTTGATTTGGAGCTACAGATTGATTTCTATGATTTTTAGAAGTTTAGAGCATTTTCTGAAATTTATAAACCTTTTCTCGATTTATTTTAATTCCGAAAATACTTATCGCACAAGATGACGTAAGGCTGAGGTCAAGAGGTCAACTGGTCGGTCCAGTCAAACCGACCATGGGTCCTGGCTCGTCAAGAGTTAGTTAAACCAACTAAATTCAGTTAGCGCTAATCTCGGTTAGTTAGCGGTATGGCCCCACTTGTCATAGACCCAAGGGTCAAACGGGCCCACCTGGTCAACTCAGCCAACAGTCAACTCGCTGGCGTTAGCCGCCGGGCGAGGCCGACGCGGAGGAAGTGCATAATCGCGCCCGGCGACCAAATGGGCGGCGGAGGCCATCTACGGGAGCCGGAGGTGCGCCGCTTCTACTGGTGGTGGTGTTTGGGCTCGGGGTGGTCGGAAAAGACGCCGGCGATGACGTTGGGGGCTGCCGAGCTCGGCGAGCTCGGGTTGTCGCTAGGAGGCACGGCAGAGGTGCGGAGCGGTGCTGCGGCTCCTCGGGAACACGGCGAAGGCGGTGAAGCGCCGTTGCGAAGCTTGGCGGTTGTGCCCACGGCTACGCCATGGCCGGCGGCGAGATGCTCTCGGGCTCGAAGAGGGCGGCGACTACACGGCGCAAACGAGCAAGGAGGAAGAGGGGATCGAAGGAGAGGCTCACTGGGAGTGCAGCGGTGGTCTCGGGGAGCTCGGAGAAACAACGGAGCGGGCGCACGGTCGCCGGCGATCTCGGCGGACCGAGGTTGAAGAAGACGGCGATGATGGCGTTCGGCGGCATTTGGAGTCGCGTGAGTCAACAGGGAGGTGTAGGCAACGGTGGCGGAGCCCCTGGGCATGTCGGAGAGGCGAGGGGAAGGCGGTGGCCGCGGTGGCAGCGAACGGCGGCGGCGGTCGCTCTCGGGTGAGCTCGGGGAAGAGGCTAGAGGGCGAGGGAGAGAGCAGAGTGAGGGGAGAGGCAGAGGGGGTTGCGGGCGCCTCCAGACGCGGCTGGGCGCCTCGGTGGCAAGCATGAGGTGGAGGTCAAGGCTGGGCGCGCCGACACGCCTCGCTAGTAGGCGAGGTTGAAGACAGCGGTGCCTGGTGGGTGGGCCGCCAAGTGGATCAAGTTGTGTGGTGGGCCAGCATGTAAGGCCTGTGGGTTTCTCTCTCTCTTTATTTTGTTTCAGTTTATTTTATTTTATTTTCTGTTTTGAATTAGTAAAATACTAATTCATTTCATAAAATCTGGAAATAATTATGGGTGCTTTCAATTATTCCAAGGACCTTAACAATTTCCAACATTTTTGGAGCATGTGAAATATATATAGCATTTAAATAGCTCCAATTCAAATATGTTTGAATTAATTCAAAGTCCAAATATGTCCTGCAAAAATGTGAACCATTTTTGGTAGATGCTTCCACCTTGATCCAGAAATGATGAACATTTTTAAAGGGCATTTTGAAATCATTGAAAAAATATTTTGGTTGAACCTATTTGAATTCCTTTTGACGCTAGGGTTTGAACATCCCCATTTCAAATTCATTGAAATTTAAACACGATGCATCACTCTAATGCAAGCACTAAGCATTACCAGAACTGGGGATGTGACAAATACTAATTCAAAACATAAAATCCTGGAAATAATTATGGGTGCTTTCTGAATTATTCCAGTGACCCTTAACAATTTCCAACATTTTTGGAGCATGTGAAATATATATAGCATTTAAATAGCTCCAATTCAAATATGTTTGAATTAATTCAAAGTCCAAATATGTCCTGCAAAAATGTGAACCATTTTTGGTAGATGCTTCCACCTTGATCCAGAAATGATGAACATTTTTAAAGGGCATTTTGAAATCATTGAAAAAATATTTTGGTTGAACCTATTTGAATTCCTATTGATGCTAGGGTTTGAACATCCCCATTTCAAATTCATTGAAATTTAAACATGATGCATCACTCTAATGCAAGCATAAGCATTACCAGAACTGGGGATGTGACAACTCACCCCCACTAAACAAGAATCTCATCCCGAGATTCAAGACGTGAGGTAAGAAGACAGAGGGGGCACAAGCTAACACGGTCTTCACGATCCAGGTTGCACTTCATAAGAACGTTGATTCGAACACCATCTTGTCTCGACGTCTTGTTCTGAGAACTTCAGCTATCATGACAACAAGAAGAAAGGGGAATTTTAGAAGAATCGATATTCTTGAGGTTCGAGCAAGTTAGGATCATCTTAATGATCACAAGATCAACTCACGAAGTAAGACATGAAAACATTTCTGGAGCTGAGAGGCAAAACATGCATCAGGAGCGACAGAAGAAACAATTTGACGAGGGTTTCAAAGTAGCGAGGGAAATTGCCATGATTCCAAAATGGGGCACCTCAGGGAAGGTGACTCGAAGAACTATTCCCTTAAGTGGCAAAAGAATTACTTTTGATATCTAGATCATTGAAACTCTTTATACCAGCCTAAGGCAATCACAAACGATCGTTTGGCGGAGTTCAATGGAATGGCATATCTGGATTCGAATGGATGATGTGGACTACCTTGTTGAAGACAACGCGATGGATGATTTGCTTATCATCGGAAATGGATGGGACGCATGGTAGGACCACTTTTAGAGATGATCCTAAACAACAATTACTGAGAGGGCAGCCCATGGGAGTTGGCGCAATGGCGGTGCGAGCTGGGAACAACATGCAACTGTTGGGAATGTTCCAACCATCATATCTGCCTGAGATTCAGATCCGATTGGTGTCAGAATAGTCCAGACTCATTGAGTCTAGAAGATAAATGAAAGTTTGCAACACTCGGGAAATGAACTACGATAGCAAGCTCCAAAACATGAGCTGGTTCTCCTACTAACATGTGAACACGATGTCCCAGACAATCAAGCCCACGTAGTAGTCTTATAATGAAACACTGCCGAGTTCAGGTGGGGAACCATCATCGAGGATATCGAAGTCCTTGTATAAGCCGCGGTCTTAAGAGGGAACTTCTTTTCCTTGAACAAATCAATCAGTGGCTTGGTGTGCTAAGAATACATATAGAATGAAGGTTGCAAGTCTCCAGACCACAGAATACTTCGCACGTATGCATGACTGACTTGGAATGATTCCAGTGGAAGCAAAACAAACTTTCTTGAATTCACGGCGACCACTTGCTTCAAATGCACATGAACTAGAGGAAATCACTTCTTTCATCCAAACTTATACCTCATGAATGGAACATGAAGGCATTGCTTACAAAAGTTTCCAACACTAGGTTGATGTTCAACATGAATCATGGGGGAGACAAAATGCTGCTGATGGGCTCAACAACAACTCATCGGAATTTCCATATCACTGGACTTCCACCATCATGTGAACGCGGTAATAGCATTGGTCAGACCTAAAAGATATAATGGTGTATGCTCGAGGGATCAACCACGAGTAAGACAACACTACGAACATCGTTGGTTCTAATTTGATTTGACGATAGCCCATACTCAAATCAAGGGTTGGATAAGACAATAGCACCGACAACTGATCACGAGGGCCAATTGGTGAAGGTATCATCTATCTTCAACACACAAACACATAGAGAACCAAATTCGGCAAGGATTTTTATCTTCCAACTCTCCAAGTTGTTGTTTAGCTTAACGAACTAGCTCAGGGGTATCCAACACAGATTCTTGGAGAAGGGGTGGTTTAGAGGAAAACCAATATGATCACGAACTCAACATAGCGGTCAGGTGACAACCTGGTAACACTTCCGAGAAGATATTCGGAAAATCACGAACCACCGGTACGTTACTAAGCTCGAGAACAACCTTGCTTTTCAGGGCAAGATGATATGATCAAAAGAGTGAGGGATTGACACAATCCTATCTCATTGATCAAAGAGTGCACCGGAAATAAGGACTAGGTAGCACGATCAATCTTAGAATGATGATTTAATAACCAACACGCTAAGAATGAGAATATTGTCCATTAACTACCAAGCAACAGAGTTGCTAGGAGTATTGATTTCACACATCACAATTCACTTGTCGGCATTCCAGTTACATCAACATGGGACCGAGGAATGAATAATAATAGCGAGAAGTATCACTACGTCAAGAATTCATAAGGGAAGGTGCAATTCTCATGACGTTCCTGACATAAAGTGGGTAATACTTCAGGGTAGAACAGAATCAAAACTGAATTGGCATTTTGATCTGCGGAATACAACTACTTTGACCACTCCAAAAAATGGATGAGGTGCTGGAGTTTGTTTCTCCTAGTCATTCCGGAATAGAATGGTTTGACGGACCACAAGGATAATAGGCATCAATAAACACGATCACACACATACCCTTGACTATCAATTGATAGATGGGGGTCAGAATAAAACTAAGGAGGAACAACTCGAGGAACATATAACTTTCTGAGTTGTGGATGCATTGGTTAGTATGTCGAATCAAGTTCAACAGGTTTCTTCCGGATAACCCATGCGGAAAGGGTAGAACTGGCAGATTCACAATTATGAATGGAGAACTCCTCAAGAGTACTCCGATTGTGATCCTTCGGTTCAGCGAGGAACTTCTGCCATAAGCAGTTCATGGTATTTGGAAGAAGGAAATACCACGGACCTCGAGGACTATCGCAAAGTTACTAATATCCTAAAGGAACTAGTAAACACTATCAACAGGAGGTAAGTAGGATAAATCTCGGGTTCAAGAACCCAGGAATAGAATACCTACTATTAAATGGCATCACAGGATGCTTTCAAAAATGATGGCCAGAATCTTCACACTGGGAACACAAAACATTCCTAGATTACTAGGTGACTCCCTAAACACCTAGGGTCATAATAATATCTCCAACATATATGTTGAGGCAGCGGAGTACCTCAACATACTAATTTGTGTGATTAATCTGGCCCAGATGAACATTAGAAATGGAGAGAAGGGATTTGCAAATGCATCATACTATTTAGAAATCTAGGATGACTCGGACAGCATAACGGCTGTAAATGCTCAAAATGATTTGAGACATCCTGCAAAATAGTGGCATGACCACTCAACATCACAATAACAAGGTTTCGAGATCAACAGTTGACATACGGAAGTAGTAGAAACTGAACTGGGGCTTAAAACCAACAATCTTAAAAGTCTATGGATTAGTAACACGTCACCCTGATAGATAGATGAGAAGGCCTAGTTCTTAATCCCCGTAGAAGAGAAGAGGATGACTCAGATCGAAGGCCATGAGGTATAAGGAGTAAAAAGAGCCTTACGCTCCTTCCACAATCAATTCCCTTACATAACTAAAGCATTTCTAGACACAACTTCGACGGTTTGGCTTGGTAATCCCACAGAAGTCAGGCTCGATACCAACGCTGCCAGACCCCGATTCCAAGTCACATCGATCTAGCCGGTAACACCTCATATCACTTTGCGGCCTCACGCACGGTATTCCCACGGTGTCGCCTTACCATGGCCCGGGACCATTTGGCGCCTTTTGGCTCACGATATGATTGTGTCGCTAGCATCCATATGACAGAGAACCCGGCCGACATGGCTAGTCGTGAACCCAAAGCGGCACTAACCCATGGGGACAGGCATACATGAATCACATCGAGCATGTCACCATCAACATGTGAATCTGGCTGTAGCACTGGCTAACAGGACTCCGGTAACCCGGCAGTAGCAGCTAGGCAGACTCGGATGTCACCGCGTGACATCTCCTCAAGGGACAAACACAGAACGAAGTGAAACACATGCCGGCCAGTCAAGTGTCCAGAGCAAAGAGCTGGGCTAGCAGGACTCCGTGAACCGGGCAGAAGCGGACTACTATCGCCAGAAGCACTAGACTACATTTCCCCATATGAGAGGCTGCCAAGGATAAACAACTAGATTGTCGGATCCTACACATACCAAGCATTTCAAACATACACACAATATGCTCGATATGTGTAAATACAACATGGCATCACAACATAACTCTACGACTCAAGTATTTATTCATTAGGCTCCGAGGAGCGAGATATTACAAACATGGGTCTCATGACCCAACATTTAGAGCATACAAGTCAAAGCACATGCGGAAGCTTAACATGTCTGAGTACAGACATCTACAAATGAAAAATGCTGAGAAGCCTGACTATCTACCAGATCCTGTCGAGGGCACAAGATCGTAGCTGAGGTAACAAGCTAAACGTCGAAGTCCACGCGGAACTACTAGTGAGACTGAAGTCTCTCTGCAAAAACATAAAATAGGCAAACGTGAGTACAAATGTACTCAGCAAGACTTACATCAGGACTAATTACATATGCATCATTATCAACAAAAGGGGGGTGGTGGAGTTAGACTGCAGCAAGCCAGCTTTGACTCGGTGGCTATCCTGAACTACGAATGCAAGTAACTCTTTTGAGGTGGCGCACACGAGTCCACATATTCACCAATCAATACACCACTATGGATTCGATCCCGTCTTCCTATGAGAACGCCATCCATAGCACTCACGCTTATCTTGCGCATTTTAGAGTATCCACTTTCACTTGTCTATGAACTGATATAGGCAACCCAGAAGTCCTTTACCACGGACACGGCTATTCGAATAGATCATATTAACCCTGCAGGGGTGTACTTCTTCACACACGCTCTCGCCACTTACCGCCATGTACACGTCATGTATCTCGACAACCTTCAAGCGGAAGCCTGGCGAGGGTGTCGGCCACGGCCTACCTAAACACACGAGTCCTTAGTCCAGGTTTATCGCCTATTCGGGTTCCATCCGCAGGGAGTCCAGCCGAGGTTTCCACTAACGGCCCCGAACGATGTGTGCAGGGTTCCCGAGACACCAAACGGGCGAATCGGTACACCGGGCCACGTGCCTACCGCAACACAGCCCACCCCTAAGGTCAGCACTGTGTGCGGCCCCCAGCATGCTACAAACACCAGAAACTACTTTGCAACTCCCGGACAGAGGACATGGGTGGTTAAGAAGCCGAGAGAGTCAATGAAGGATCCCAATGTGTGGTAGTAACTGTTCATGGATCACAAACACAGAACTCGGTTCTTGAGGACGGTTTCAATGAGACAACCCACCATGTACTCCTACATGGCCTCTCACCGCTACCTTTACCAAATCGTGTTCACACACTTAGCTCTCAACAGTAGGACATGTTCACACACCTCCGATTCATCCCCGATGAATCAGACTCGACTCAACTCTAAGCAAGAGCAGTGCTTGACAAACAAGCATGAATGAGTAGGCACAACAGGCTCAAACAACTCCTACTCATGCTAGTGGGTTTCATCTATTTACTATGGAATGACAGGTCATGTAGAGGATAAAGGGGTTCAGCTATCGCAACAAGTAACAGATGAATCGTTGTTGTCCTAATGCAGTAAAAGAGAGCAGGAGCGAGAGAGTGGGATTGTATCGGAATGAACAAGGGGGTTTTGCTTGCCTGGCACTTCCGAAGATAATATAGCTCTTCATCAATGTCATTGATCTCATCGTCCAAACCACGTCTACTGAGAGGGGACAAATACCGCCAAACAAAGAGGGACACTATCAATGCAATGCAACAAATATGATGCATGATAATGTCATGGCAATATGCTGTGATTTGAGCTAATGCAACAGAAAGTCATTTTGATTGAAATGGAATTCAAAACTAGATCAAATTCCAACTCCAAATTTATTATCAAATTTGTCCTAATCATGTTTCATCCTAAACAGTGAAGTTAACTTTCTCAAACATGCATGAAAATGATACAGATGGATAAGTTGCATTTTTTTGATAATTTTTCATATATAATTTGTTTGATTTGGAGCTACAGATTAATTTCTATGATTTTTAGAAGTTTAGAGCATTTTCTGAATTTTATAAACCTTTTTTGATTTATTTTAATTCCAGAAAATACTTACTGCGTCAGCATGACATAAGGCTGAGATCAGCAGGTCAACTGGGTCGGTCCAGGTCAAACTGACCAGTGGGTCCTGTCTGTCAGTAGTTAGTTAAACTAACTAAATTCAGTTAGCGCTAATCCTGGGTTAGTTAGCAGGGCGGGCCCCACTTGTCATAGACCCAAGGGTCAAACTGGGCCCACCTGGTCAACTCAGTCAACAGGTCAACTCGCTGGCGTTTAGCCGCCGGTGAGGCCGGACGCGGCGGAGGAAGTGCAAAATCACGCTCCGGCGACCAAATGGGCGGCGAAGGCCATCTACGGGGAGCTGGATGTGCGCCGCTTCTATTGGTGGTGGTGTTTGGGCTCGGGGTGGTCGGAAAAGACGCCGGCGACGACGTTGGCGGCTGCCGGAGCTCGGGCGAGCTCGGGGTCATCGCAAGGAGGCACGGCAGGAGGTGCGGAGCGGTGCTGCGGGCTCCTGGGAACACGGCGAAAAGCGGTGAAGTGCTCGATTATGAAGCTTATATGGTTGTGGCTACGGCCACGCCATGGCCGGCGCATTTAGATGCTCTCGGGCTCGAAGAGGGCGGCGACTACACGGCACAAACGAGCAAGGGGGAAGAGGGGATCGAAGGAGAGGCTCACGGGGAGTGCAGCGGTGGTCTCGGGGAGCTCGGAGAAACAACGGAGCGGGCGCATGGTCGCCGGCGATCTCGGCGGACCGAGGTTGAAGAAGACGGCGATGATGGCGTTCGGCGGCGTTTGGAGTCGCATGAGTCAACAGGGAGGCGTAGGCGATGGTGGCGGAGCCCCTGGGCATGTCGGAGAGGCGAGGGGAAGGCGGTGGCCACGGTGGCAGCGAACGGCGGCGGCGGTCGCTCTCGGGTGAGCTCGGGGAAGAGGCTAGAGGGCGAGGGAGAGAGCAGAGAGTGAGGGGAGAGGCAGAGGGGGCTACGGGGCGTCTCCAGACGCGTCGGGGGTGCCTCGGTGGCAAGCATGAGGTCTAGGCTGGCGCTGGCGCGCCGACACGCCCTGCCAAGAGGCGAGGTTGAAGACAATGGTGCCTGGTGGGTGGGCCGCCAAGTGGATCTGGTTGTGGGCTGGGCCAAGATGTAAGGCCTGTGGGTTTTCTCTCTCTCTTCTTTATTTTGTTTTAGTTTTCTATTTTATTTCTCTGTTTTGAATTAGTAAAAATACTAATTCATTTCATAAAATCTGGAAATAATTATGGGTGCTTTCAATTATTCCAAAGGACCTTAACAATTTCCAACATTTTTGGAGCATGTGAAATATATATAGCATTTAAATAGCTCCAATTCAAATATGTTTGAATTAATTCAAAGTCCAATATGTCCTGCAAAATGTGAACCATTTTGGTAGATGCTTCCACCTTGATCCGTAAATGATGAACATTTTAAAGGGCATTTTGAAATCATTGAAAAAATATTTTGGTTGAACCTATTTGAATTCCTTTTGATGCTAGGGTTTGAACATCCCCATTTCAAATTCATTGAAATTTAAACATGATGCATCACTCTAATGCAAGCACTAAGCATTACCAGAACTGGGGATGTGACAAGTATCTTGTTGTCACGGCTTCCTACATGCAGTCTCCTTATCCTGACGTCAGTTCCCCAGGGCTCCTTCCGTTGAAGCTGTTGCGTCTCCCGAGAGGCGGCCTCCTCCTTCATCAACTCCTCCATCTGCCTTGAGCATTCCTGGTCTTCCTACCGCCCTTGGAGCAGGGTCAGTAGGGGGAGCATCTCTGCCTTCATGGCGCGCTAAGCCCGCAGCTTGGCCACCCCTCCCCCACGGTCTGGCGTGAAACTTGGCGGGCGTGCCCAAGACTCCTCCTTTGCTCATGGGCAACAGCTGGTTGGCTTCGATCTTCGGTTCCTCTTCAAGCAGCGAGCCCCAATCGGCTTGGGCTTCTCGCGAGGATGGGCTGGCGTCGGGTGCGGCGTCGGCCCCCAGCCCCCTGCCGGGAGGTGGCGCACCACTTGGCGCCCCGCCCGCAGCCCCTGAGGTGGAGGACGAGGTGGGTCGAGCGTTCGAGCTCGACCACGGGCGGAGCATAGTTCGTCACGAGCTCTTCCAGGAGGTGATAGGAGCGATGAGCCGACTTGATGAAGAGCTCGCGGGTGTCGACTCGCGCCTTGAGGCTGAAGGTCTCCGGCTGGTGGAGGAGCGGCGCAAGTTGAGGGTGGCCATCAACCTCGGTCGCTATCAGCGTGACCTTGAGAATGCGAAGGCCGAGGCGTCCCTCAAGATCGCCCATGAAGCCCGCTCGCGAGCCTTGGAAGAGGCTCGCGAGGCTGACCGCCGTCGCGAGGCTGCGGAGGAACGCGCGTGGGAGCTCCAGACCTGGAGCGCGTCCCTTGAGCAGCAGGTGGAGGCGCGCAGGGCCGCTCTTGCTACGCTGAGGGGGACGCCCGCGGAGGATGAGGAGGTCCGGAAGCGCGGTGAAGCTCTGGCCCTGGAATCCGTGGAGCGCGGCCTCGAGCTCGAGCGACTGGAGACGAGGGAGCGTCAAGTTGCTCAAGCAGAAGATGCCGACGGGGCTCGCGAGGCTAGAGTTGAGGAGGAGGTGAATCGCCGGGTGGCCGATGTTCGCGCGGACCTGGAGGGTAGGTACGACCTGAAACTGAAGCTCGCGGGTACGGAGGATGCAGGCAGGGCCGCCGCCCTCAGGCCCAGGTAGGATGAAGCTGAGAGGCGCACGGAGGCCACGGCCGCCGCCCTGGTTACGGCGCAGGCGGACTTTTCCTCCAACCACGCCGAGCTGCGCTCCCTTCGTAGGCTGGTTGATGACGCTGAGGCTGTTGCACAGCAGAACACGGAGGAAGTGCTCCAACGACGAATGCTGGAGCGCGAGCATGCCCCTATGCTTCAGGATCTCCGGAACAGGGCCAACACCGCCCTGGGCCATATTTGTGATGTGGAGGCGCCGGCCCCTCACTCGAATTACTATGCCAATGATGACCCACAAGTATAGGGGATTTATCGTAGTCCTTTTGATAAGTAAGAGTGTCGAACCCAACGAGGAGCAGAAGGAAATGATAAGCGGTTTTCAACAAGGTATTCTCTGCAAGTACTGAAATAAGTGGTAAAAGATAGTTTGGTAATAAGATAAATTGTAACAAGCAATAAGTAACAAGAGTAAAAAAAGTGCAGCAAGGTGGCCCAATCCTTTTTGTAGCAAAGGACAAGCCCAAACAAACTCTTATAATAGGAAAAGCGCTCCTGAGGACACATGGGAATATCGTCAAGCTAGTTTTCATCATGTTCATATGATTCGCGTTCGGTACTTTAATAATTTGGTATGTGGGTGGACCGGTGCTTGGGTGCTGTTCTTACTTGAACAAGCATCCACTTATGATTAACCTATATTGCAAGCATCCGCAACTACAACAAAAGTATTAAGGAAAACCTAACCATAGCATGAAACATATGGATCCAAATCAGCCCCTTACGAAGCAACGCATAAACTAGGGTTTAAGCTTCTGTCACTCTAGCAACCCATCATCTACTTATTACTTCCCAATGCCTTCCTCTAGGCCCAAATAATGGTGAAGTGTTATGTAGTCGACGTTCACATAACACCACTAGAGGCTAGACAACATACATCTCATCAAAATATGGAACGAATACCAAATTCACATGACTACTAATAGCAAGACTTCTCCCTTGTCCTCGTGAACAAACGTAACTACTCACAAAGCATATTCATGTTCATAATCAGAGGGTAATAATATGCATAAAGGATCTGAACATATGATCTTCCACCAAATAAACCAACTAGCATCAACTACAAGGAGTAATCTACACTACTAGCAACCTACTAGCACCAATCCTGGACTTGGAGACAAGAATTGGATACAAGAGATGAACTAGGATTTGGAGATGAGATGGTGCTGGTGAAGATGTTGATGGAGATTGCCCTCTCCCGATGAGAGGAGCGTTGGTGATGACGATGGTGATGATTTCCCCCTCCCGGAGGGAAGTGTCCCCGGCAGAACAGCTCTGCCGGAGCCCTAGATTGGTTCCGCCAAGGTTCCGCCTCGTGGCGGCGGAGTCTCGTCCCGAAAGGTTGCTTAATGTTTTTTTCTCATCGAAAGACCTCATATAGAAGAAGATGGACGTCAGAGAGCCACCAGGGGGCCCACGAGGTAGGGGGCGCGCCCCAGGGGGGCGCCCCCACCCTCGTGAGCAGGGTGTTGGCCCCCTGGCCTTCATCTTTGGAGATGATTTTTCTTTATTTATTTTAAGATATTCCGTGGAGTTTCAGGACTTTTGGAGTTGCACAGAATAGGTCTCCAATATTTGCTCCTTTTCCAGCCCAGAATTCCAGCTGCCGGCATTCTCCCTCTTCATGTAAACCTTGTAAAATAAGAGAGAATAGCCATAATATTGTGACATAACATGAAATAACAGTCCATAATGCGATAAATATCGATATAAAAGCATGATGCAAAATGGACGTATCAACTCCCCCAAGCTTAGACCTCGCTTGTCCTCAAGCGAAATGCCGATAACAATAAATATGTCCTCATGTTTAGAGGTAGAGGCATCGATAAAAATAAAATACGGACATGAAGGCATCATGATTGTTTTCATAACAACAACATATATAGATTTTGTCATATGATTACTTATGTTCAAGTGATGATCTTTTCACAATGCGAAAGTATGAATCAGAAACCTTATTGAGCACCAACAAATTATAACCTCAGTCATTGAAGCAATTGCAATTTATCGTAACATCGGAAAGAGTCTATGTCAGAGCTTAAAAGCAAGTCCACATACTCAACTATCACTTAGTCCTTCATAATTTCTAACACTCACGCAATACTTGTGGTTATGGAGTTTTAATCGGACACAGAGAAAGACAGGGGCTTATAGTTTTTCCCCACAACCTTTTACCTCAAGGGTAATGTCAACAATAATAATTCATGCTCCCCTACATCCAATTAGATATGTATATCATGTTCTTTCCAACATGTTGGGCTTCCCAAAGGATAAAATGAAAAAGGAAAGGTGAAGATCACCATGACTCTTGCATAAGGTAGAGGATAGTAATAAAAGATAGGCCCTTCGCGGAGGGAAGCATAGGTTGTCATGCGCGTTTAGAGTTGATGCACAAAATCTTAATGCAAAAGAACGTCACTTTATATTTCCCCTTGTATGTGGACCTTTATTATGCAGTCCGTCGCTTTTATTACTTCCACAACAAGTTCGTACAAAGCTTATTTTCTCTGCACTAATAAGTCATGCATATTTAGAGAGCAATTTTTATTGCTTGCATCGATGACAACTTACTTGAAGGATCTTACTCAATCCAACTTGCGGATAATGCCCTTGAGTGCAACAATATGCTCCTTCAACAAAATATTTTCACTTGTGAGATACTTGTTTTGAATAAGAGCTAACTCAATCATCTTGAAAGCTTCTATTTTAGTTGGGGTAAGAAAGTTGTGATCAAGTTGAAGGGTGTCTTCTGCTGCCGGAGCTTGGTCCTCCATGGCCTTATTGATCCCTTCATCCTTGTTGATCTCCATGGGTTCTTCCCTCTTCAACTCTATCTTCATTAGCCAAGCATCTTTGTCACCATTGTCGGAGGAGGGGAACGACATGATGCCTGGCCTTGACAACCCTGACAGAAAACAGCTCGAAACAAGAACAGAGGATAATTGGGTGATACGGGAGTCAAAACCTTCGGGAGAATATATAATGATTTTTTACCGACCTAAATACGTAACGTGCAAGAAAACGGAGTCCGGAAGGCACACGAGGTGCTCACGAGGTAGGGGGCGCGCCTAGGCGGGTAGGGCGTGCCCTCCACCCTCGTGGAGGCCTCGTGTCCTTCCCGGACTACCACTTATTTTTCTATTTTTCTAAATATTCCAAAACGGAGAAATATTGCCTTAAAAAAATTTGGACTCGGTTTACTTACCGTACCACATACCTATTCCTTTTCGGAGTCCGAAACGGTCTGGAAAGTGTCCCTTATTTATTCCTCTGGGGTTACGGTTTCAATAATATTGGTTTCAACATTTATGGGATTACCTGAGATATAGTGTTTCATCCTTTGACCGTTTACCACCTTTGGATTTGTGCCTTCGAAGTTGTTGATTTTTATGGCACCGGAGCGATAGACCTCCTCGATAACGTAGGGACCTTCCCATTTAGAGAGAAGTTTTCCTGCAAAAAATCTTAAACGAGAGTTGTATAGCAATACATAATCACCTACATTAAACTCATGCTTTTGTATCCTTTTGTCATGCCATCTTTTAACTTTTTCTTTAAACAACTTAGCATTTTCATAAGCTTGAGTTCTCCATTCATCAAGTGAGCTAATATCAAATAACCTCTTCTCACTGGCAAGTTTGAAATCATAGTTGAGCTCTTTAATAGCCCAATATGCCTTATGTTCTAGTTCGAGAGGTAAGTGACATGCTTTTCCATAAACCATTTTATACGGAGACATACCCATAGGATTCTTATATGCAGTTCTATAGGCCCATAATGCATCATCAAGTTTCTTGGACTAATTCTTTCTAGACCTATTAACAGTCTTTTGCAAAATTAATTTGAGCTCTCTATTGCTCAATTCTACTTGACCACTAGACTGTGGGTGATATGAGGATGCAATTCTATGATTAACGTCATATTTAGCAAGCATTTTACGGAAAGCACCATGAATAAAATGTGAACCACCATCAGTCATTAGATATCTAGGGACTCCAAACCTTGGAAAAATAACTTCCTTGAGCATTTTAATAGAGGTGTTATGATCAGCACTACTAGTTGAAATAGCTTCTACCCACTTAGTAACGTAATCAACAACAACTAAAATATGTGTATATCCATTAGAGGCAGGAAAAGGTCCCATATAATCAAAGCCCCAAACATCAAATGGTTCAATAACAAGTGAATAATTCATAGGCATTTCTTGACGTCTACTAATATTACCAATTCTTTGACATTCATCGCAAGACAAAACAAACTTACGGGCATCCTTGAAGAGAGTAGGCCAATAAAAACCGGATTGCAATACCTTATGTGCAGTTCTATCTCCAGCGTGGTGTCCTCCATAAGCTTCGGAGTGACACTTATGTAGGATCTGCTCCTGCTCATGCTCGGTACACAACGCCTAATAACACCATCTACTCCTTCTTTATAAAGATGTGGGTCATCCCAAAAGTAATGCCGCAAATCATAGAAAACTTTTGTTTTGTTGGTATGTGAAGCTAGGTGGTATAAATTTAGCAACAATATAATTAGCATAATCAGCATAGCATGGAGTGCTATGAGAAGTGCTTATGACATTTATTTGGTCATTAGGAAAGCTATCATCAATAGGTAGTGTGTCAGGACCCCGATTCCAAGTCACATCGACCTAGCTGGTAACACCTCATATCACTTTGTGGCCTCACGCACGGTATTCCCACGGGTGTCGCCTTACCATGGCCCGGGACCGTTTGCGTCTTTTGGCTCACGTATATGATAGTGTCGCTAGCATCCACATGCCAAAGAACCCGGGCCGACATGGCTAGTCGTGAACCCAAAGCGGCGCTAACCCATGGGGACAGCATACATGAATCACATCGAGCATGTCGGCCATCAACGTATGAACTTGGGCTGTAGCACTGGCTAACAGACTCGTATCCCGGCTGTAGCAGCTAGGCAGACTCCAAGTATCACCGCGTGACATTTTCAAGGGACAGACATAGGAACGAAATGAATCACATGCCGCCATCAAGTGTCCAAGCAGAGTGCTGGGCTAGCAGGACTCGGTGAACCGGGCAGAAGCGGACTACTATCGCCGAAGCACGAGACTACATTTCCCCATATGAGAGGCTGCCAAGGATAAACAACTAGTTTGTCGGATCCCACACATACTAAGCATTTCAAACATACACACATTATGCTCAATATGCGAGATACAACATGGCATCACAACATAACTCTACGACTCAAAATATTATTCATTAGGCTCAAGAGCGAGATATTACAAACATGGGTCTCATGACCCAACACTCGAGCATACAAGTCAAAGCACAAGCGAAGCTAAACATGTCCGGGTACGCATAACTATAAATGAAAAAGGTGAGAAGCCCGACTATCTACCAAATCTCTGCCGAGGCACAAGATCGTAGCTGAGGTAACAAGCTAAACGTCAAGCCCAAGCGAACTACTAGCGAGACTGTCGTCTCTCGCAAAACATAAAATAAGCAAACGTGAGTACAATTGTACTCAGCAAGACTTACATCGATCTAACTACATATGCATCATTATCAAAAGGGGGTGGTGGAGTTTGACTGCAGCAAGCCAGCTTTGACTCGGTGGCTATCCTGAACTACGACTGCAAGTAACTCTTTTGAGGTGGCGCACACGAGTCCACATATTCACCATATCAAATACACCACTATGGACCCGCTCCCGTCTTCCTACGAGAACGCCATCCATAGCACTCACGCTTATCTTGCGCATTTTGGAGTATCCACTTTCACTTGTCTATGAACTGATATAGGCAACCCAGAAGTCCTTCTCCGTGGACACGGCTATTCGAATAGATCATATTAAACCCTGCAGGGGTGTACTTCTTCACACACGCTCTCACCACTTACCGTCGTTTACACGACATGTACTCGGCAACCTTCAAGCGGAAGCCCAACGTGGGTGTCGGCCACAGCCTACCTAAACACTCAAATCCCTAGTCCAGGTTTATCGCCTATTCGGGTTCCATCCGCAGGGAGTCCGGCCGAGGTTTCCCATACAGCCCCGAACGATGTGTGCAGGGTTCCCGAGATACCAAACGGGCACTCGGTACACCGGGCCACGGTGCCTACCGCAACACAACCCACCCCTAAGGTCAGCGCTATGCGTGCGGCCCCAAAGATGCTACAAACACGAAACTACTTGCAACTCCCTGACTGTGGACAAGGGTGGTTAAGAAGCCGAGAGGGTCAATTAAGGATCCCAATGCGTGGTAGTAACTGTTTCATGGATCACAAACACGTAACTCAGTTCACGAGGACGGCTGCAATGAGACAACCCACCATGTACTCCTACATGGCCTCTCACCGCTACCTTTACCAAATCGTGTTCACACACTTAGTTCACACACAATAGGACATGTTCAGTAATAATTCCAATTCAGTCCCGATGAATCAGACCCGACTCAACTCTAAGCGATAGCAGGCATGACAAACAAGCATGAATGAGTAGGCACAACATGGGCTCAAACAACTCCTACTCATGCTAGTGGGTTTCATCTAATTCTTGTGGAATGACAGTCATGCAAAGGATCAAGGGGTTCAGCTACCGCAGCAAGTAACACCTGAGTCGTTGTTGTCCTAATGCAATAAAATAGAGCAGGAGCGAGAGAGTGGGATTATATCGGAATGAACAAGGGGGTTTTGCTTGCCTGGCACTTCTGAAGATAATAGTTCTTCATCGGTGTCATCGAATAATCATCGTCGGTACATCGTCTATCGAGAGGGGACAATTACCGGCAAACAAGAGAGAACGCAATCAATGCAATGCACATATATGATGTATGATCATGTTAAGGTACTGAATTCACCTAATGCAATAATAAACCAAGTTACTTGGGGTGGAATTCAAACAGGGTTGAATTCCAACTCAAAATGCTATTAACTAAGTTACCCTAATCATGTTTCATCCTATTCAGGGATGTTAACTTGTTCAAACATGCATGATCATGGCATAAACAGATTCTTCATATTTTTCTGATCATTTTTCATATATAAATTATTTCCATCCGAGTTACGGTTGAATTTATATGATTTTAGAAGTTTAGAGTATTTTCTGAAATTTCTTGAATTAAATTAAATCTAGAAAATATATATGCGTCGACTGACGTCGATGTGACGTCAGCGGTCAACTGGCGCCTTAGTCAAACTGACGTGGGGGCCACACGTCGATGACTCGAGCTGGGTTGGGTGGATGATGTGGGACCGGTCAACGCCGACTTGTCGGAGTCAATGCCGACACGTGGGGTCCACCAGATTAGTACTAATCTTAATGTAAAATAAACAACGATTAATTAAGGGCGTGGGGCCCATGTAAGCGGGTCGGGGGTAGTTAAGTTAAGCGGGCGGGCCCGCATGTCGCTGACCCGGTGGTCAAACCAGTAGGGTCAACCCACGGTCATCATCGTCACGGGCGGCGTTTAGCCGCCGGCGAACCGACGCGCGGCGCAAGTGCAAATGGCCATTCCGCCACCAAATGGGCCGGAAGAGTACCTCGGACAGCTGGGAAGGCGCCGAGGGTCTTGGTGGGAGGTTAGAGCTCGGGCGGCCGGGATCGACGCCGGCGACGAGTCACATGGGCGGCCGGAGCTCGGCACGCCGGGGTTGGCGCTAGGGGGCACCGCAGGCCGAAAAGGTGGGTGCTACGGACTCCTACGGGTACGGTGAAGACGACGGCGTGCTCGGAACCGAGCCATCGTGGCTGTGGCCACGCCGGCGACGTGCAGTGGCGGCGGCGAGTTTCGGTCACGGGGGAAAGTGGTAGCTAGAGGGGGAGAATGAGCCGGAGAAGAGGGGGGATCGACTCGGGAGCTCACCGTGGTTGCGAGGAGGCCGTCGGTGAGCTCGGGTGGGCACCGGAGCCGGTGAATTTGGCGACGGCGACCCAGCGGGTCCGAGAGGGAAAATGGTGGGGCGGCGCCTCGGGCGCCCGGCGTCGGGAACTTCGGTGAGGAGGAGGGGCGCCACGGCGGAGGCCGTGGACATGTCGGCGAGGCGAGGGAGGGCGGTGGCCACGGCGCAGCGGCGGCGTTCTCGGTGGCGTTCGGTGAGAGAGGGGAGAGAGCTCCAGGGAAGGGAGGGACGAGAGAGCGAGAGAGGTGCGGGGTGGCTGCGTGGCGCACGCAAGGAGGTCGGGAGGCAGCAGCAGGTGGTGGTGGCGGGCTGGTGGTGGTGCACGCGTCGGCCGCCACGGCTGCCCACCGGCGCGAGGAAGACGACAGGAGGGGCTGCTGGGCTGGGCGGCCAGTGGGCCAGCCAAGCCAGCAGATCTTGGGCCAAGTGGCGCCTGTAAGTCCGAGTAAGGCTTTTACCTATTTTGTTTCCTTTTCTATTTTTTCGACATTTGTTTTGGTTTATTTAAAATACCAAACCAATTTAATTAATTATGCCAATTTTGCAGGAGCTAACTATATTATTCCGAGCTCCACAACAAAAGGGCATAATTTTGGACAATATTATATATATATAATAATATATATCCAAGGCAAATATTTAATGTATTAATTCCAAATGCCCAAAATAAATACTTATGGGATCCTAAAAATATTGGTTAGGTTGTTAACTCTGTCCAATATTTTCAGAGGGCCACATGAGCATTTTCTTGGACCCTTTTGGAGCGATTTTTATTTAGGTCATTTCCAAAAGTGATTCTGAGGGTTTCACAAATCCCCATTTCAAAATTAACTGGAATTTAAACATGATGCACAAAGAATGCCTTAATGCAACTAATGTCAAGCAATTCTAGGGATGTGACAACTCACCCCCACTAAACAAGAATCTCGCCCCGAGATTCAAGACGTGAGGTAAGGGGAAAAGGGAGGTCACAGACTATCACAATCTTCATGATCCAATTGCCTTCTCGAAGATGTTGGTTCACTCCATCTTCTTGGTCTTGACGTCTTCGAGATCTTCACCCGACTTGACAACAGAAAGAAGGGGAAACCCTACATGATTCGATCTTAATAAAGATCAGGTAAACATGATCAACTCACGGACTGAGATGGTGTCACATCTCGAGTTGAGACACAAAATGCATCGAGAGGGATGGAAGAACAACAACGAAGTTTGAGTGGTGGCAACAATTCCACGCTTTAGGAAGATGGTGGAGGGTGTCAAGGTGGAGGGAAAATATTTGCCATGATTCAATAGCGGGCACCTCGAAAAGGTGACGCAAGAACTATTCCTTTAAGTGGCAAAAAGAATTACTTTTGATCCATAGATCATTGGAACCTTTTATACCAGCCAAAGGCAATCACAACGATCGTTTGACGGAGTGCAAAGGAATAGTACACCCTGACTAGAATGGATGATGTGGACTACCTTGTTGAAGACAACGCAATGGATGATTTGCTTATCATCGAAGGTGGGGGGGGGGACCCATGGTAAATCCACTGTTGAAGATAAACATGGACCTGGACAAGAATTGCCAAGAAGGCAGGTCTATAGCGAGATAGCACAAGGATGGTGCAAGCTGGGAACGAAATGCAACTGTTGGAATGTTCCAACCATCATATCTGCCTGAGATTCAGATCTGGTTGGTGTTAGGATATTTCAGACTCATCATGTCCGAAAAGGAAGGGTTGCAACACAAATCGACGAGATGGCGTTGCGAGATTCTCGGGACATGAACTACGATAGCAAGCTCCAAAACGTGAGCTGGTTTTGCTACAAACATATGAACACGTTGTCCTAGACAGGCATGACCACATGGTAGTCTTATAATAAAACACTACCGAATTCGGGTGGGGAGCCATCATCGAGGGTATCGAAGTCTTTACACAAGTCCATGGATTAGATCCCAAGCATAGACTTCTTTTCCTTGATCAAGTCAATCAGTGGCTTGGTGTGCTATGGAATTCATACGAAATGAAGATGATCAGTCTATCATGCCATAGAATACTTATGCGTGCATGGTGACTTGGGATGATTCCCGAGGAAACAAAACCAACCTTCCTCAAGTTCATGGCGGCAACTTACACCAGATGCATATGAACTAGAGGGAGTCACTACTTTCATCCAAACATATGCTTCATGAACGAAACACGAAGAAATGCTTACACAAGTTTCCAATACTACGTTGGTGTTCCACATGACTCATGGGGGAGACAAAATGCTACTGATGGGCTCAACAGCAACTCATCGGAATTTCCATATCACTGGACTTCCACCATCATGTGAACACGTGATAGTATTGGTCAGACCAAAGATGTAATGGTGTATGCTCGCGGGATCAACCACGAGTAAGACAACATTACGAATATCGTTGGTTCTGATTTGGCTTGACAATGGCCCATACTCAAGTCAAAGAGTTGGTAGGACAATAGCTCCAAAGAATCGATCACAGGACCAATCGATGAAGGTATCATCTTTCTTCAACACACACTACACAAGAATATCCCTTTGGATCGAACTAGGTTAGGCAAGCTTTTATCTTCCAACTCTCCAAGTTATTGTCTAGCTTAACCAACTAGCTCAGAATATCCAACACAGATTCTTGGAGAAAGGGTGGTCCACAGGAACCAACTTGATCACGAGCTCAACATAACAGTCAGGAACAACCGGTAACACTTCCAAGAAGATATTTGGAAAGTCACGAACCACCGTATGTTACTAAGCTCGAGAACAATCTTGCTTTTCAGGGCAAGACGAAATGACCAAATGAGTGAGGACTCGACACAATCCTAACTCATCAATCGAAGTGCGCACAGAAATAAGGACTAGGTAGCACGATCAACCTTAGGATGATGGTTTAATAACCAACACGCTAAAATGAGAATATTGTCCATTCACTACCAAGCAATGAGTTGCTCGGAGTATTGATGTCACACATCACAATTCACTTGTCGGCATTCCGGGTACAACAACACGAAGACCAAGGAATGAATGATGATGGTGAGAAGTATCACTGCGTCAAGAGTGCATAAGAGGAGGTGCAATTCTCATGACATTCTTGGCATAAAGATGGCAATACTTCAGGTAGAACAGAATCAAAAGCTGAATTGGCGTTTTGGTGCGGAATACAACTACTTTGACCCAATCTCGAAATGGATGAGGTAATCGAGTTTGTTTCTCCTAGTCATTCCGAATAGAATGGCTTGACGGACCACAAGGATAAAATGCATCGATGAACACAAATGCACACATACCCTTGGCTATCAATTGATAGATGAAGGTCAGAAGGCATCTAAGAGAACAACTCAAAGGAACATATAATTTTCTGAGTTGTGGATGCACAGATTAGTATGTCGAGCAAGCTCAACATTTCTTCCGGATAACCCATGCAGAAAGGTAGGATTGGCAGATTCACAATTATGAATGGAGAACTCCTCAAGAGCACTCTTATTGTGATCTTTGGTTCAAAAGAACTTCTGCCATAATTAGTTCATGGTATTTGGAAGAAGGAGAATACCACGGACTTCGAGGACTATCGCAAGGTTACTAATATCCTAAAGGCGCTAGCAAGTACTAACAACATGAAGTAGGATGAATCTCGGGTCCAGCAACCCAGGAGTAGAATGCCTATTACTAAATGGCATCACGGGATGCTTTCGAAAGTGATGGCCAGAATCATCACACTGGGGATGCAACAGCATTGCTAAATCGCTAGGTGACTTCCTAGACACCTAGGGTCATAATAATAGTTCCAACATATATGTCGAGGCAATGGAGTGCCTCGACTGACTGGTTAGTGTGCTTAATCTGGCCCAAAAGGACATCGAGAACAGAGGAAAGGATTGCAAATGCATCAGACTATTTAGAGACCTGGGATGACTCGGACAGCATAACGGCTGTAAATGCTCAAAATGATTTGAGACATCCTGCAGAAAATGGTGGCATAACCACTCAACATCATCATAACAAGATTCTGAGATCAACAGTTATCATACAGAAATAGTAGGAACTGAACTGGGGATTAAAACCAACAATCTTACAAGTCTATGGGTTAGTAACACGTCATCCTAATAGATAGATGAGAAGCCTAGTTCTTAAACCCCGTAGAAGAGAAGAGGATGACTCAGATCAGAAGGTCATGAGGTATAAGGAGTAAAAAGAGCCTTACGTTCCCTTCCACAATCAATTCCCTTATATAACTAAAGCATTTCTAGACACAACTTCACCAGTTTGGCTTGGTAATCCTCACAGCATCAAAGCTCGATACCAACGCTGTCAGGACCCCGATTCCAAGTCACATCGACCTAGCTGGTAACACCTCATATCACTTTGTGGCCTCACGCACGGTATTCCCACGGGTGTCGCCTTACCATGGCCCGGGACCGTTTGCGTCTTTTGGCTCACGTATATGATAGTGTCGCTAGCATCCACATGCCAAAGAACCCGGGCCGACATGGCTAGTCGTGAACCCAAAGCGGCGCTAACCCATGGGGACAGGCATACATGAATCACATCGAGCATGTCGGCCATCAACGTATGAACTTGGGCTGTAGCACTGGGCTAACAGGACTCCGGTATCCCGGGCTGTAGCAGGCTAGGCAGGACTCCAAGTATCACCGCGTGACATTTCCCGAAGGACGGATATAGGAACGAAATGAATCACATGCCGCCAGTCAAGTGTCCAAGCAGTAGTGCTGGGCTAGCAGGACTCGTGAACCGGCAGAAGCGGACTACTATCGCTCGTAGCACGAGACTACATTTCCCCATATGAGAGGCTGCCAAGGATAAACAACTAGTTTGTCGGATCCCACACATACTAAGCATTTCAAACATACACACATTATGCTCAATATGCGTAGATACAACATGGCATCACAACATAACTCTACGACTCAAAATATTATTCATTAGGCTCAAGAGCGAGATATTACAAACATGGGTCTCATGACCCAACACTCGAGCATACAAGTCAAAGCACAAGCGGAAGCTAAACATGTCCAGGTACAGATAACTATAAATGAAAAAGGCCGAGAAGCCCGACTATCTACCAAATCCTGCCGAGGCACAAGATCGTAGCTGAGGTAACAAGCTAAACGTCAAGCCCAAGCGAACTACTAGCGAGACTATCGTCTCTCGCAAAACATAAAATAAGCAAACGTGAGTACAATTGTACTCAGCAAGACTTACATCGATCTAACTACATATGCATCATTATCAAAAGGGGTGGTGGAGTTTGACTGCAGCAAGCCAGCTTTGACTCGGTGGCTATCCCGAACTACGATCGCAAGTAACTCTTTTGAGGTGGCGCACACGAGTCCACATATTCACCATATCAAATACACCACTATGGACCCGCTCCCGTCTTCCTACGAGAACGCCATCCATAGCACTCACGCTTATCTTGCGCATTTTGGAGTATCCACTTTCACTTGTCTATGAACCGATATAGGCAACCCGAAGTCCTTCTCCGTGGACACGGCTATTCAATAGATCATATTAAACCCTGCAGGGGTGTACTTCTTCACACACGCTCTCACCACTTACCGTCGTTTACACGACATGTACTCGGCAACCTTCAAGCGGAAGCCCAACGTGGGTGTCGGCCACAGCCTACCTAAACACTCAAATCCCTAGTCCAGGTTTATCGCCTATTCGGGTTCCATCCGCAGGGAGTCCGGCCGAGGTTTCCCATACAGCCCCGAACGATGTGTGCAGGGTTCCCGAGATACCAAACGGGCACTCGGTACACCGGCCACGGTGCCTACCGCAACACAACCCACCCCTAAGGTCAGCGTATGCGTGCGGCCCAAAGATGCTACAAACACCGAAACTACTTGCAACTCCTGATGTGGACAAGGGTGGTTAAGAAGCCGAGAGGGTCAATTAAGGATCCCAATGCGTGGTAGTAACTGTTTCATGGATCACAAACACGTAACTCAGTTCCTCGAGGACGGCTGCAATGAGACAACCCACCATGTACTCCTACATGGCCTCTCACCGCTACCTTTACCAAATCGTGTTCACACACTTAGTTCACACACAATAGGACATGTTCAGTAATAATTCCAATTCAGTCCCGATGAATCGGACCGACTCAACTCTAAGCAGTAGCAGGCATGACAAACAAGCATGAATGAGTAGGCACAACATGGGCTCAAACAACTCCTACTCATGCTAGTGGGTTTCATCTAATTACTGTGGAATGACAGGTCATGCAAAGGATCAAGGGGTTCAGCTACCGCAGCAAGTAACACCTGAGTCGTTGTTGTCCTAATGCAATAAAATAGAGCAGGAGCGAGAGAGTGGGATTATATCGGAATGAACAAGGGGGTTTTGCTTGCCTGGCACTTCTGAAGATAATAGTTCTTCATCGGTGTCATCGAATAATCATCGTCGGTACATCGCTCATCGAGAGGGACAATTACCGCAAACAAGAGAGAACATAATCAATGAATGCACATATATGATGTATGATCATGTTAAGGTACTGAATTCACCTAATGCAATAATAAACCAAGTTACTTGGGGTGGAATTCAAACAGGGTTGAATTCCAACTCAAAATGCTATTAACTAAGTTACCCTAATCATGTTTCATCCTATTCAGGGATGTTAACTTGTTCAAACATGCATGATCATGGCATAAACAGATTCTTCATATTTTTCTGATCATTTTCATATATAAATTATTTCCATCCGAAAGTTACGGTTGAATTTATATGATTTTTAGAAGTTTAGAGTATTTTCTCAAATTTATGAATTAAATTAAATCTAGAAAATATATATTGCGTCGACCGACGTCGCATGTGACGTCAGCGGTCAACTGGCGCCCAGGTCAAACTGACGTGTGGGGCCACACGTCGATGACTCGAGCTGGGTTGGGTGGATGATGTGGGACCGGTCAACGCCGACTTGTCGGAGTCAATCTTGACACGTGGGGTCCACCAGATTAGTACTAATCTTAACAGAAAATAAACAACGATTAATTAAGGCGTGGGGCCCATGTGTAAGCGGGGGGGTAGTTAAGCGGGCGGGCCCGCATGTCGCTGACCCGGTGGTCAAACCAGTAGGGTCAACCCACGCCGCCATCATCGGTCGTGGCGCCGGCGTTTAGTCACGGCGAACCGACGCAATGGCGCAAGTGCAAATGGCCATTCCGGCCACCAAATGGGCCGGGAAGAGTACCTACGGACAGCTGGGAAGGCGCTGAGGGTCTTGGTGGGGAGGTTAGAGCTCGGGGCGGCCGGGATCGACGCCGGCGACGAGCTGCGCGGCGGCCGGAGCTCGGGCACGCTCGGGGTTGGCGCTAGGGGGCACCGCAGGCCGAAAAGGTGGGTGCTACGGACTCCTACGGGTACGGTGAAGACGACGGCGTGCTCGGAACCGAGCCATCGTGGCTGTGGCCACGCCGGCGACGTCTTGATGGCGGCGAGTTTGATCACGGGGAAGTGGTAGCTAGAGGGGAGAATGAGCCGAGAAGAGGGGATCGACTCAGAGCTCACCGTGGTTGCGAGGAGGCCGCCGGTGAGCTCGGGTGGGCACGGAGCCGTGAATTTGGCGACAGCGACCAGCGGGTCCGAGAGGGGAAAATGGTGGGGCGGCGCCGGGCGCTCGGCGTCGGGAACTCGGTGAGGAGGGGCAGGCGTCCTGGCGGAGGCCGTGGACATGTCGGCGAGGCGAGGGAGGGCGGTGGCCACGGGAGCAGCGGCGGCGTTCTCGGTGGCGTTCGGTGAGAGAGGGAGAGAGCTCCAGGAAGGGAGGGACGAGAGAGCGAGAGAGGTGCGGGGTGGCTGCGTGGCGACGCAAGGAGGTCGGGAGGCCAGGCAGGCAGGGTGGAGGTGGCGCTTGGTGGTGGTGCAGCGTCGGCCACGCTTGCTGCCCCTTGGCGCGAGGAAGACGACAGGAGGGGGGCTCTTTGGCTGGGCGGCCATTTGGGCCAGCCAAGCCACAGCGATCTTTGGGCCAAGTGGCGCCTGTAAGTCCAGTAAGGCTTTTACCTATTTTGTTTCCTTTTCTATTTTTCGACATTTGTTTTGGTTTATTTAAAATACCAAACTAATTTAATTAATTATGCCAATTTTGCAGGAGCTAACTATATTATTCCGAGCTCCACAACAAAAGGGCATAATTTTGGACAATATTATATATATATAATAATATATATCCAAGGCAAATATTTAATGTATTAATTCCAAATGCCCAAAATAAATACTTATGGGATCCTAAAATATTGGTTAGGTTGTTAACTCTGTCCAATATTTTCAGAGGGCCACATGAGCATTTTCTTGGACCCTTTTGGAGCGATTTTTATTTAGGTCATTTCCAAAAGTGATTCTGAGGGTTTCACAAATCCCCATTTCAAAATTAACTGGAATTTAAACATGATGCACAAAGAATGCCTTAATGCAACTAATGTCAAGCAATTCTAGGGATGTGACATAGTGGGTCATCAAGAACATTCTCTAACCTAGATAAGTTATCTGCGACGGGGTTCTCAACTCCTTTTCTATAAGCAATGTGCAAATCAAATTCTTGCAGCAAGAGAACCCATCTAATAAGTCTAGGTTTTGCATCTTTCTTTTCCATAAGATATTTAATAGCAGCATGATCAGTGTGAATAATTACTTTAGAATCAACAATATAGGGTCTGAATTTATCACAAGCAAATAGAACTTCTAAAAGTTCCTTTTCGGTAGTAGCATAATTTCTTTGAGCATTGTCTAGAGTCTTACTAGCATAATGGATAACATTTAATTTCTAATCAACTCTTTGCCCTAGAACAGCACCTACAGCATAATCACTAGCATCACACATAATTTCAAAGGGTAAATTCCAATCAGGTGGCTGAACAACAGGTGCAGAGACTAATGCTTTCTTAAGTATTTCAAATGCTTCTACACAATCATCATCAAAGACAAATGGTACATCTTTTGTAATAAATTAGTCGAGGTCGAGAAATTTTGAGAAGTCCTTAATGAACCTCCTATAAAATCCGGCATGACCAAGGAAACTTCTTATACCTTTGATGTCCTTCGGACATGGCATCTTTTCAATAGCATCAACCTTGGCTTTATCAACTTCAATACCTCTTTCAGAAACTTTGTGCCCCAAGACAATACCTTCATTAACCATAAAGTGGCACTTTTCCCAATTCAAGACAAGATTAGTTTCTTCACATCTCTGCAAAACTCGATCAAGATTGCTCAAGAAATCATCAAAAGAGGATCCATAGACGAAAAAGTCGTCCATGAAAACCTCACAAATCTTTTCACAAAAGTTAGAGAATATAGCTATCATGCATATTTGAAAGGTAGCAGGTGCATTACATAAACCAAAAGGCATACGTCTATAAGAAAAGGTACCAAAAGGTCATGTAAAAGTAGTCTTTGATTGATCTTTAGCCGACACAGGTATTTGAGAGAAACCAGAATAACCATCTAGAAAGCAATAATGTGTATGTTTGCATAATCTTTCTAGCATTTGATCAATAAAAGGTAAGGGGTAATGATCTTTCTTAGTAGCTTTATTTAATTTGCAGAAATCAATTACCATCCTATAACCTGTAATAATTCTTTGCGCGATCAATTCATCTTTATCATTAGGGACAACGGTAATACCTCCCTTCTTAGGGACACAACGGACAGGACTTACCCACTGACTATCAGCAACGGGATAAATTATACATGCCTCCAGAAGCTTGAGTATTTATTTCCTTACCACTTCTTTCATTTTAGGATTCAAGCGTCGTTGAGGATCACGAACTGGTTTGGCATCCGCTTCCAAATTTATTTTATGTTGACATAGAGTGGGACTAATTCCCTTAAGATCATCAAGAGTATATCCAATAGCAGCACGGTGCTTCTTCAGAGTTTTCAATAATCTTTCTTCTTCATGCTCTGAAAGGTTAGCACTAATAATAACAGGATATATTTTCTGTTCATAAAGATAAGCATATTTAAGATTATCAGGCAACGGTTTAAGCTCAAACACGGGATCACCCTTGGGTGGAGGGGGATCCCCTAGAATTTCAACAGGCAAATTGTGTTGCAGAATAGGTTCCTGTTTAAAGAATACTTCATCTATTTCCCTTCATCATTCATGAACATATCATTTTCATGGTCTAGCAAATAGTGTTCTAAAGGATCACTAGGAGGTACGGCAATAGAAGCAAGACCAATAATTTCATCCTCACTAGGCAATTCTTTCTCACGATGTTGTTTACTAAATTTAGAGAAATTAAACTCATGAACCATATCATCCAAGCCAATAGTAACAACATTCTTTTCGCAATCTATCTTAGCATTAACAGTGTTCAAGAAGGGTCTACCAAATATAATGGGACAAAAGCTATCTTGTCGAGAACTGAGAACAAGAAAATCGTCAGGATATTTAGTTTTCACACACAAGACTTCAACATCTCTAACAATTCCCACTGGTGAAATAGTATCTCTATTGGCAAGTTTAATTGTGACATCAATTTCTTCTAACTCAGCGGGTGCAATTTCATGCTTAATTTCTTTATATAAATCATAAGGTATAACAGTAGCACTATCACCCATATCACATAAGCCATGATAACAATGATCTCCTATTTTAACAGAAATAACAGGCACGCCTACCACAGGTCTGTGTTTATCTTTAGCACAAGGTTTAGCAATTCTAGCAGTTTCACCATAGAATTGAATAACATGCCCATCATCAGACAAGAGATCTTTAACAATAGCAATATTAGGTTCTACTTTAACTTGCTCAGGGGGTGTATAAGTTCTAATATTTCTTTTACGAACAACAATTGAAGCTTTAGCATGATCCTTCATCCTAACAGGGAAAGGTGGTTTCTCAACATAAGAAGTGGGAACAATAGGATCATTATAAGTGACCGTCTTTTCTTCAACTTTAATAGGTGTAGCTTCTTTTACTTCTATGGGAGGGTGATATTTAAACCACTTCTCCTTGGGGAGATCAACATAAGTAGCAAAAGATTCACAGAAAGAAACTACTATCTCAGAGTCAAGTCCATATTTAGTGCTAAACTTACGGAAAATATCGGTATCCATACAAGATTTAACACATTCAAACTTAGGTGTCATACCTAACTCCTTACCTTCGTCGAGGTCCCAATCTTTGAGTTGCGTTTAATTCTATCCAATAAATTCCATTTAAATTCAATAGTCTTCATCATAAAAGAGCCAACACAAGAAGTATCGAGCATGGTGCGATTGTTATCGTAAAGCCGAGCATAAAAATTCGAAGAATTGTCACTCTTGAGAGCTCATGATTGGGGCACGAATATAACATTGATTTAAGCCTCCCCAAGCTTGAGCGATGCTTTCTCCTTCATGAGGCCAAAATTATATATATAATTGCGATCACGATGACCAAGATGCATAGGGTAATACTTTTGATGAAATTCCAATTTCAATCTTTTATAGTTCCATGATCTCGTATCATCACATAGCCTATACCATGTCAATGTGTCTCCCTTCAAAGATAAAGGAAGACCTTCTTCTTAACAACATCATCGGGTATACCTGCAAGCTTAAATAGTCCACAAACTTCATCCACATAGAGTAGATGTTCATCAGGATGCTTTGTTCCATCTCCTGTAAAAGTGTTAGCTAGCAGTTTTTCCATCATACCCGAAGGAACTTCAAAAGGAGTTTCATTTTCAATAGGTTCAGTAGGTTGAGGAGCAACTCTTTGCTCTACTAGACGAGGTGAAGATACCCCGAACAAGCCCCTCAGAGAATTACTTTCCATAGTAACAAGTGACAGTAAATTTCAGCACACTATATAAGTTTTTCCTTACCAAAGGCACTACACTCCCCGGCAACGGCGCCAGAAAAGAGTCTTGATGACCCACAAGTATAGGGGATCTATCGTAGTCCTTTGGATAAGTAAGAGTGTCGAACCCAACGAGGAGCAGAAGGAAATGATAAGCGGTTTTCAGCAAGGTATTCTCTGCAAGTACTGAAATAAGTGGTAACAGATAGTTTGGTAATAAGATAAATTGTAACGAACAATAAGTAACAAGAGTAAATAAAGTGCAGCAAGGTGGCCCAATCCTTTTTGTAGCAAAGGACAAGCCCAAACAAACTCTTATAATAGGAAAAGCGCTCCCGAGGACACATGGGAATATCGTCAAGCTAGTTTTCATCACGTTCATATGATTCGCGTTTGGTACTTTGATAATTTGGTATGTGGGTGGACCGGTGCTTGGGTGCTGTTCTTACTTGAACAAGCATCCCACTTATGATTAACCTCTATTGCAAGCATCCGCAACTACAACAAAAGTATTAAGGTAAACCTAACCATAGCATGAAACATATGGATCCAAATCAGCCCTTACGAAGCAACGATAAACTAGGGTTTAAGCTTCATCACTCTAGCAACCCATCATCTACTTATTACTTCCCAATGCCTTCCTCTAGGCCCAAATAATGGTGAAGTGTTATGTAGTCGACGTTCCCATAACACCACTAGAGGCTAGACAACATACATCTCATCAAAATATGGAACGAATACCAAATTCACATGACTACTAATAGCAAGACTTCTCCCTTGTCCTCAGGAACAAACGTAACTACTCACAAAACATATTCATGTTCATAATCAGAGGGGTAATAATATGCATAAAGGATCTGAACATATGATCTTCCACCAAATAAACCAACTAGCATCAACTACAAGGAGTAATCAACACTACTAGCAACCTACTAGCACCAATCCCGGACTTGGAGACAAGAATTGGATACAAGAGGTGAACTAGGGTTTGGAGATGAGATGGTGCTGATGAAGATGTTGATGGAGATTGCCCTCTCCCGATGAGAGGATCATTGGTGATGACGATGTTTATGATTTCCCCCTCCCGGAGGGAAGTGTCCCCGGCAGAACAGCTCTGCCGGAGCCCTAAATTGGTTCCGCCAAGGTTCCGCCTCGTGGCGGTGGAGTCTCGTCCCGAAAGGTTGCTTAATGTTTTTTTCTCATCAAAAGACCTCATATAGGAGAAGATGGACGTCAGAGAGCCACCAGGGGCCCACGAGGTAGGGGGGCGCGCCTCAGGGGGGGGTGCCCCCCATCCTCGTGAGCAGGGTGTGGGCCCCCTGGCCTTCATCTTTGGCAACGATTTTTCTTTATTTATTTTAAGATATTCCGTGGAGTTTCAGGACTTTTGGAGTTGCACAGAATAGGTCTCCAATATTTGCTCCTTTTCCAGCCCAGAATTCCAGTTGCCGGCATTCTCCCTCTTCATGTAAAACTTGTAAAATAAGAGAGAATAGCCATAAGTATTGTGACATAACGTGAAACAACCCATAATGCGATAAATATCGATATAAAATCATGATGCAAAATGGACGTATCAGCCAGCCACCTGACCTTCTTCACTGAGGTGGTGACGCGCCTAGAGGCTCGATCTGCTAGAGCTCACCAGCTTGTGGAGGAAAGGGGGCGTGGCCTGCTTGAGCGCGCTTTCTCCTGTGTCTTCAGCCACCTTCTGAATGCCGACCCCAACTTCGATTTCGACGCCGCCATCGCCCCCGTTTCCACGGCCGTCCGGGGTGACCTGGTGCGTTGGGTTGAAGACAACGTGGACGCGTTGGTCAGGGCTTTCACTTCGGAAGATGATGGGGTGGTGGTCGCCGCAGATGAAGGCGACGTGGTTGACGACGGCGTCGCCGATGGCGGCGATTTCACCGATGAAGACGATGACGACGCGAGTGACGCATCCGCGGGTGATGTAGCGAGCGACATTTTCTGGCTGATCCCATGTTCTCCTGTCGTTTCATCCTGCACACAAATCTCGGGCATGGCCCTTAGAAAACTTGTAAGAGCATTTTGGGAGGGGGAGCCCCTCATGTAAGCAAATTGCAGTTTTTACTTTCCTATGCGATGTGAGTTTGTGTCCTCGTGAACTCGTGAATCCGGGTGCGAGTGTTCTGTCATGGTTTACCTTAGTCAGCGCCAGCTTTGAGCTAGGTCACGAGGCGTCGAGTTTCTGAGAACCCCGCGGAGCTTGTCGCCCCGTCAGAAGGGGACCCACAAGAGGTGAGCACAAGTTGCAGTGCTAGCGCGTACTTGGCATGCACGCGCTTCGCGCAGTCCCGCTCGCGCGGAGCTCGTGAGGGGAAGGCGATGGACATGAGTCCCAGAAGGCAAGAAATTGCTCGAGCAAGAAAAGGCACCCCCCACGCGCAATGATAAAAACTCGGTTTCAACTTAAGTCCAGATCCAAAAAGCAAAGCTACAGAAAGAGAGCGAAAGGCCGCGTCCGGCACCTAGTCTAGTCTTCCGGTCTTCAAGTCTTCTCACCAGAGCGGAGCTAAGTGCTGCCACTAGGCGTGGGAGGGAGCCCCAGGGACTGAGTCCGGCACCCCTGAGACTCCGGGGCGTGTACAACCCCAACTCATTATTACGTGAGAGTGTCACGGGCGGCGAGCTTCACAGGCACTGGGCCTTCTTCACAGGTACCGGACTTGCTTCATATTGCTAGTCGAGGGCCCCACCTTGCGCCACCCTTGACCTCCTTTGAGCCGACCGGTCACCGGGACGATACAAATAAGGGAAAGGGGATGCCAGCGGTGCCCTCAGCGACCACGGGTCCTCTGCCGGGGGAAGGGTCGTCGAGGCCTCCCCGGCAGAGGGCCTACCTCCGGGTGTCGCCAGGCGTGGCGCGACGCGGGGAGGGGCCTTGCTCCTGGCCCCCTCTTGGCGGCCCCCAGCGTGTTTCCCTTGTTGGAACGGGTGCTGTCGTGCCAGGGTCGTCGATCGATGTTGCAACCTGATTCATTTGCAGCCCATTGTTAGCATAAGCCTATTCCTGAGAGATTAGCACTACCGTGTAGTTGCCGTTGCCGGCGCGACCGTCGTGGTTCTCCGTTGGTTCTTGGAAGGCTTCGGATCCTAGCGCCCCCTCTCCCCAATCTTCTCCAACGAATGAGCCAGGGTCGTCCTCCGGTGCGTAGTCTTGGTCCACCATGCGGGGCACGTAGGCTTCTGGGGCCGTCACCACAAACACCTCGTCATAGTGCCCCACACTCCATGTTGCTCGGCCCAGGGTGGCGTCCTAAGGATGGTAGCGTGGCATCCGGCCAGGACCATGGGGGGCGACGCTTGCGCCCATGCTTGTTGCAGGCGGCATGGGGGCAGCGAAGCCCCCTACGCTGCCGGCCGTGCCGATGTTGATGAAGCCCCCGGGTGTTGCTGACGGGCCACGGTTGTGGTGAGGCCCGCCGTGTGGCCCTGAAGTGGCCTGAGGAGAAAGTCGATAGGAGAAAGGTGGTGCCCCCGATGCTGCGCATCCAGCAGCTCGGCAACACGCTCCAGCAGTGTATCCCGGCTGCTCTCCATCAGCCTGCATCGCAGCAGCTCCCTTGCCACCGTGAGTGCCGCCCGCATGTTTGCTTGCTCCCGCCGTGAGTGCGGCGCCGTTGCTGCGGCATGACTTGCTACTCTTGCAGCGGCTCGTACTTGCCGCGGGGTGAGGGTGGACGATGCCTGGCAAGGCTGCCCGCGCCCGGCGGAGTTTGGCGGCGCTCGCGCCGCCTGGAGTGCGGGGTTGAGGTCTTCATGGGCAGGCGGCGCTGCCCGGGCTGGCCAAGCTGCCCAGCGGTCGGAGCTGGCCCTTGAGTTGCCGAACATCGTGGCTGTGGAGCGTCGGTGAGCTGGTTGGCGCAGAAGGAACCCCGGCGCACCCCTACCTGGCACGCCAAATATCGGATGTGGGGTTCCGGCAAACCCTTAAGGTTCGAACACTAGGGTGCGCGCGAAGTCTTTCCCTCCTACCGATCTATGCCCTAGCTCGCTAAGATCTCGCGGACGAACTCGGCGGACTTGCAACACAGAGAGACACGGGATTTATACTGGTTCGGGCCACCGTTGTGGTGTAATACCCTACTCCAGTGTGGTGGTAGTGGATTGCCTCTAGGGCTGATGATGAAGAGTACAAGGGAAGAACAACCTCCTGAGGTTGAGGTGTTATTGTGCTTGGTGTCTTAGCGGGCGAGAGCTGGAAGGATTGCTCGATCGGTTCAACCTGCCTCTACTGTGGTGGCTAGCTCTACTTATATAGGCCCTGGTCCTCTTCCCAAATATTGAGCGGGAAGGGATCCAACAACGGAGGGCAAATTTGAAGGGGGGCAGCTAGTACAAGCTATCCTGACAAAAGTGGTTTTTGCCTGCGAAAGGCTCTGGTGGTGACGCCGTCTTGGGCTCCACGATGACCTCCGTCTTGCCGTCCTCCTGGACTTGGTCTCGTTGCACCAATATAGCAACCTTTGCCTGACGCCTCGGTACTCCTCGCATGCGCTGGCCTCCTTAGCACCAAAGAGGAAACAAGGATGCTGCACGCGTTGGCGCCCGCCTAGTGTCGTTTGTCATGGCTCCCGTCACGGGAGCCTCGCGAGGCTTGCCCCGCCTTCATATCTCTGCTCCTCGTGAGCCTGCCTGACTAGGCCACTCCTGAGGAGGTCTTGCGTCGTTCCCCTCGCGAGGCTTGGACCCTCGCGAGGGTCTTGGATGCCTTGTTGATGAAGATGGGCCGTACGGCCTGCTGGCTTAGCCATACCATGGGTCGCAGACAGGCAGGTCAGGGGACCCCCATTCCCAGAACGCCGACACCATCGAAGTTATCAAATGGGCCAATTATATTTTGATTGGCTTCACGACTAGCATCCGGCCTTGGAGCTGCTGGGCCAGGATTGAAGTTAGCCCCTAGTTCTTTCTTATTCTGCACTGCTGAAGCCCTAGCAAACTGAAGATTTTGCTCGAACAAGTCATCATTGTGATACTATCTGAGACTGGATGGGCTGGCATCTGCAGGCTGAGGTCCTCTGACCATGCATGGATAGAAGCCCTGAGCTATGGCTTCAACCTTTGTCTTGGGGTGCAATTTCTTGTAAACAATGTCGGCCCAGGGTGGCCTTACTTCATTCTTCTTCGCATATTCATCTATGACGAAGTTATACAGAAACCATTGCTCAGTCCAATATCTTCGAATCCATTTGACTCGAGTCTTGCGTTCTCCTTATATTTCCTCTGGGTCAGACTTGTGTTGTTTATAGAGATCTGGAGGCAGATCCAAAGTAGTATTACCACGGCGTTGCCTACCACCTTTCCTTGTAGATTTGTCAGTTGCCATTGTATTTAGACTCAAAGGCTTCAATACAGTGAATGGCTTTCGACAACTGGTCAGACAAGAACTAGCTTCAGGAGATTCAATATGATGCTGTAAGAATTCTGCAAATGAATGCAGACTATGAGAACCAAGGGATTCTCCCACGGACATGTACCTGTGACAGCACTAGACATGTGAGGGAAGGGGAAAGGGTCATATGCATTCTCACAAGATTTTGAAGATAAATCAGTTTGAAGACATTGACCTCATAGTGCGAAGACATTCACTTATTTGAAGTGATTTGGTTCCATATTTGTACGAATCCATGAATAAGTACAAGTGAGGAATCTAACTGGTTGTGAGGCATAAGTGAATATACTTGCAAGTTATGAGATGCAGAAACAGAAAGATCCAGATTTGGAAGTTTAGGAACCACTATTGGGTGAAGTGGACGGATTGAATAAATCAAAAAAGTGGTAAAAAGCGAGTTTATTTACCGCACGAAGAACTGTTAGACGGGGCGGAGAGGATGCCGAGCAGTCCGATCACCCACGCCCTAACTTGGCGGCGGAAGACACCTACGGCGGCAGCAGAGAAGATGAAGTCCGCGGCCGGCATGAAGACGGCGTCGAAGAGGTCACGGCAGCTAAGCGCTTCGTCTCCAGCGTCGACTAGAGCTAGTGGTGGCGCTAGGGTTTGAGCGAGATGGCGAGGTGGGAGAGGAGATAATGACCACGCGGGTGGAGTAATTATAAGGTGAGGGGCGGCGCAACGCAATTACGCAGATGCCCTTGGCGGTTCACATCTGGTGGACACGTGGTGTGCATGCAACTTATTGAGAGCTGAGCCATGTACCCACACACGCCTGGTTTGTCGGGTGGTCGTTCCGGCTTCTTCGGGTTTCCGGAAAAAGAGATATGGCATTGAAAATAGTTTTAAATGTGTCTCTGTATCTTTAGCTGACAAGGATACAGTGAAGACATTCGACACATGTCAACAGAATGCATATGAAGAGACAGAAAGAATTTGAGGAAGAAGCAGAAAAGGGGTTAGGGTCCAATCACATTCACTTAGTTCAGAAAATGGTAAGTTTGAAGACATAGCTATAAGTGAATGTTGTAAAGAAGACAGAACACACACACACACACACACACACACACACACACACACACACACACACACACACATTTCCCATCGTAATAGTGTGTGTGTGTGTGTGTGTGTGTGTGTGTGTGTGTGTATATATATATATATATATATATATATATATATATATATATATATATATATATATATATATATATACATAAACACTATTCTGATCACAACCTGAACTTCCTGAGTTACCAAACCTGGACTTCCCTATGTAGGAACCCGACCTTCGGTCTATCTTCGCAACCATGCCTTCCCCCACGAATTATTCTGGTCAGTCGTGTTGTTTCTGGTGTGAGTGTAATCCAAATACCCTTGCTTGCATCGAAATTGTCATTTTGATTCGGAATTTTGCATTTTGGCGGATTTGCTCTCGGGACATATATATGAACTTGTGTCTGTTTACAAGTTTAATGCATGGACTGGATGTTCTCGAACCTCTAACATGATGGGAAATGGGTGTAGGTATGAGTTTCATGGACAACTTGTTGTTAATTTCAACGGATTTGATTTTGGGTTTTGTGTTCTTCATCCGCGGGAGTGGTTTCCGTAGCTTCTGTGGGTTTCTTGTTTTTCTATGAAGATAGACGGCGGATTTGGTTGCAGTAGTGAGATTTGATCCTTCATACGTTGTTAATTTGGTCGGGCAGGCGCATACACTCTGAAATCGGGCGATTGGTTCTCGTTTCCGCCCGCGTTGGTTCGGTTCTTCGTTGAGACAGCTTGGTGGCGCATCGTTTTGGTGTTATGGGGGAGTAAGATATCGTTCGAGGTCGCGGACTGAGAAGGTGTAGTCACCCAAGTAATTAAATCTGGAAACCAAATTTGATAGTGTGTATTTTTTTAATGATTCCACGGTCTGTTTTACAAGTTGGACTTTCGCACCTTTTGTGTTAGAACTTCCATCGTTTTTATGCATGTTTTTTAGGTGATACTGCAATACGATCTGTTCGGTTGGTGTTGTTATAAAAATTTTGCGTACATTTTTTTGTTTTTCAAAGTACTCATATGTGTAAATGTGGAGCTGGTCCATACACATGCATCCTCTTTTATCTTTAATCTGTCTTCGGGGTTAGCTTTTTTGGATCATCCATGGTCTGTAGTAGAAGTTGGACTTCTATGGTACCAGTGATTGAACTTCTGGGTTTGCACATTGCAAGGCGGTGCAGCATTGCGCTCTATATTTCTTTGTTTTTTTTTTTTGTAATTTTCAATTTTTTATTGGGGATTGAATTTTTTCAGTGGGCAACCACGGGATTAGTCCCAAGTATGCATGCATACATTCTTTTGTAACATGTTTGCATACTTCGAACAGTGGTAGAACTTCAGTATGTGTTTAACCTGAACTTACTGGATTTTTTCTCCTGTATAATTTGCTTTTTTTTCGACATGTTCATCTGATGTTTTCTCAAACCCCTGAATTTCTGTGTCTTTACAATTTGAACTTCATCCATAAATTTTGATAATTTTTTTTGGATTTAAAATATTTAATCATTGAAAATCGCATTGCGTCCTGTCAAAACCTAGCGCGCAGCAATGTGGTAGCGTGAGGCCGAGCCGGGGAGAGGGGGTCGGGACACCCCTCCCCTCCCCCTGCGATGTCGATATAGGAAAGAGCCGGAGCAGGCGACGATGTGGCGTGCCGCGTCGTCGTATGCGGAGGCGAGTCCGTCACATCCGTGACCCCACTATCTATCTTAGGGGTGTGGCTCTCGCGTGCGTGCGGTGGGGGTGGAAACAGAATAACTGCATTGCATCCTGTCAAAACCTAGCGCGCAGCAATGCGGTAGCGCGAGCCCGAGCCGGGGAGGGTGGGACCCCTTCCCTCGCGAGGTGAGACAGAACGAGTTGAGAGGCGACGATGCGGCGTGCCGCATCGTCGCATGCAGAGGTGAGTCCATCATATCCGTGACCCCACTATCTATCTTAGGGGTGTGCCTCTGGGGTGCGTGTAATGGGGGTGGAAACAGAATAACCTCATTGCGTCCTGACAAAACCTAGCGCGCAGCAATGCGGTAGCGCGAGGCCGAGCCGCATGTGTACTTTTTGTGTATTTGAATTTTGAACTTCTATATTGTTTCTAAGTTGTGTATTTTAGTTAGATATGGACTTCGTATATTTTTGTATTTGAACTTCTTCTTCTTGTTTCTTAGTGTTTATTTATTCATATGCCTTTACTTCGCTGATTAGTGTACTTGAACTTCTGTTCTTTATTTTTTGAACTTCTTTCTTTGTTTGTAAGTGCTTATTTGTGTATGTATTTTTCTTCCCTTTGTAGTGTACTTGACCTTTCTGTTTGCCATCAAATTTTGGTTTGAAGGATACCAGCAGATTTGTTATGTGATCTTATCTTTTTAAAACAGATGCATTCAAACGGTGCATTCATTTATCAATAGATGCATTTACTTTTTTAGTTGTTGGGGGGTAAAACTATAATTATGCCGGCGCTTCAACACCCACTACAGAGAGGCATTAAGTGTCCATCTCTCTCGCCACCACCTATTAGAAATCCCCCCTCCTTGTCGCTTGCTCTCTTCTCCCTCTCTGTCGCTCCGCTGCCTTCGTCGCCTCCAACTTCCCCCGATTTCTCCGCCGCTGTCTCCAGCCCTCGTGAGTGGACTAACATGCGCTCGCCCCGCTCCTATTTCTGCCCCACACCCCGCTCTTCCTCCCATAGCCCGCTCTGTTTTGCTCTGAAGCGGGGGCGGCAACTTCCTGCGCGGTTCCAAGGTGCACGTGGCGTCGTGGGGCGTGGAAGAATGTAACATCCCAAAATTCTAAATTTTGGAATGTTATATTAGATAAATAACTATGATTGTTGTCTGATTTGTTGGTTTGATTGATTGAGTGAAACTGAGTGGAATTTGAAAACTTTTGAAAGTTGAATGAGAGGGAATGAAATGACTTTCCCAAACTTTCCCCTTTACCTTTTTGGATCTCAATGAATTCAAGTTCATTCCAACACCAAACCCTAGAGTGAAGATGACATGACTTCTTCCATTTGGAATGAAAAGGGTTTTGAAAAGATTTGAATTTCATTTGAGAATATTTCAAATTCAAAGCTTTATGCAACTCAATGATTTTCATGAGGGAAGATAAAATGAGTTCTTCAATTATATGAAATATGAGTTGGAAGTTAAAAGTATCAAATTGAAAGTCATTGAAAGTGCCATTTGGAGTTTCAGAAGATTTTGAGTTTTGGAATTTGAATTCAAACTTTGGAAAGTGGGAATCATTTCAAAACTATGCCCGATAAATACTTGAGCAAAAGTATGAGAGGAGTAAACATGACACTCCAAAAAAATATCAGAGGAAAACAATGCCAAAAGTTTTGAATTCAAATTTGAGTTTTATTTGAACTATGGGAAAAATGATTTTTTTATAAACTTTGGATTTTGCCCCTGGGAAAATGTTCAAATGATAGGGAATATTCCCTGATCATTTTGATATATATATGTCCTATATAAAATATTTATATTTTATATTTTAACTCTGTTTTATTTTTTTAAAATAAAATAAGAAAAATCCTGGCGCCGCCAGCCAACTGCCCAGCCAACAGCCCAAAGTGCCACCGAGCCGGCCCACCAGCGCCACCGAGGCGGCCAATGAGCCAGCCAACGGCCGGCCACCTCCGCGCCCGAATCGCTTGGACGGTCGACCGACCTGCTGGCGCCTTCTCTCCTCACGACGGGTGGGCCACCACCTCCTTCAACCTCGCCCACGACTTCGCGCGCCGCCGCCGCTCGCCGGATCCCGACGGATCCGGATCCGATCCTCCCGATTCACCCCCGCCCAAGGTGAGGCCCCGCCTATAAGCCCCTCCCCGCACCCCATTCCCCCTTGCCTCGCTGAACCCTCCTCCTCCTCACGCTCGCCGGACCTATCAACGCCGCCGCCGCCATTGCCGCCGCCCGACCCACCCAGCCACCCCGAGCTCGCCTGACCCCACCCGGACTCCTCGTCGTCGCTGCACCGCCGGAGACCTCCATGGCGCCCCGACCACCGAGTCACGGAACCATCACCGCCCGAGCCTCGCCGCCCGCCGACGGTAAGCCACCGAGTTCACCTCCCCGTCCGATCTAGTCTCGACGGTCAGATTAGAACCCAAGGGGTATGTTTCTTTAAAATAAACCCGGTTCGCTCCGGTTCATTCCGGTTTAAATTGAGTTAGGGTTTTTTATATTTGAGCCGGCCCGATTCAGTTTAACCCTAGGGCCCGTTTAGTTATATTACGCTCAGTGCGTAAGTTAGGCCCATTTAGCCGTTTTTCTTTATTTTCGTTTTTCTGTTTTAACAGAATAGTTTCAGATTTGAAAAATTCATATCTTTTATTCTACTTAATATTTTTAAGTGATTCTTTTTTTGTTGGTTTGCAAATTTCTTATAGTTTCTGTAGAAAATATAATTAACTATGTTAAAATTATTTCAAATTGCTTTAATTTAGATTTAGTCAGAATAGTAAATCTGTTATAAAATGAGTTAGGAAATTTATTTTTTATGATTCTTTCTGTCCCAACTTTGTTTTGACATTGCCTAACCGTAGGAATTAATTTGGGTATTTTAGGATTTATAAAAAATAGTTTCTAGCAGAATCATGTTATTCTTAATTAATTAACTAGCTACTGTTTTCCTATTATTTTAATTCGTAAATAAATTTATTTTTCACATGTGATTGATTATTCTAGGATAGTTTCTGTCACTTTAGAGCATGAACTTTTATTTATAATAAATAAAACTTTTATTTTATTTTTCTTAATAGAAATTGAATTAGGCCTAATAGGATTTTTATAATAGCTTTTAAATTGATTCCTTTTGCTCCTAGTTGCTTAATGCATTCCTTTATGTTAAGTTAACATAAACCCATGATCAGGTTATGTTGAGAAAATTTTGTTATGTAAAACTATTTCTAGCTGTTGCTTGAAGTAGGAAAACTTTGAGTTGGATTTCTTCGAGTTTTGTTTTGGGTTTTTGATTCGTTTGTTTTGGTGTGTTATGTTGCTATACTATTGTGTTAAGTGATCATATGCTATATGCTTATGGTGATTATTGTCTGTCTCGGTAGAATTTCCGGAGTGCGAAGTTTGCTACCACGAGTCCCTAGTTTTCGAAGATCGTCAACAAGGCAAGTTCACTTTGACCATGCTTTCATACCTATGTTTTATTGCATTTAGTGGCATCTTTGCCACAACCCTCCCAAGAGTGATACTGAATTCTTGTAGTTGAGTAGTATGCATGAGGTAGGAACCCATCACCCTGTTACCAAGCCCGGACGTCTATTTATTTTAATGCTACGCTATAGTAGACGGGTTGGTATGAGTGCTCGAGAGTGGTGTGAAGAAGGAGGACTCTACGTCAATGACGACAACTCCATGATGGCATCTGCAAGGACTGCATTTTCAAGGCCTCAAGACTTCAAGGCGCAAGACAAGAATTCAATACACACTACTGGGTGAAGGACGGTTGACGGGCACCTGGAGAAACCAGTGGTTGGCGGGATGCATGGAGAAGCGCCATGACATCTTGCGGAAAGCTTCACCTGCACTCAAAGAGACGAAAGAATACTTCATGCCCGGAAGCTTACCTGCAACCGCAAGTCATTATGGGCTCGCTTGGTTGACCTTAGTTGTGACTCTGGCTGGGACGGTGCTAGCAGATGTAGAACTACGGTAGGATGGGATGAGTACCGGACGGTGGTCGAGGAACTCTTCGAAGACCATGTTTGATCGTCTTGTTCTCAAACACCCTGAAGTGCGAGAACGTAAAAAGAGGGACCGAATCTTGCGGGTAAAGTGTACAAACCTCTGCAGAGGGTTTAAACCTAATCGATTAGCCGTGTCCCCGGTTACGGACAGTTTGAGCATCTGGACTTGGATCTATCTCGGAACTCTCAACACTGGACTGATAACTTAATTGTGGGCAACTTATGATGAATTTGGGCTATGAGACATCGGTTGGCGGAACCATGTCATGATAGAAAACTCTACAGTACAGACTTCATTTATTCCTTTGATGTAGGGAAAATAAATTAGCTTTTAAGCAAACAAAACTCAGATACAGAGCCACAAAGCCATACTGCATATAGTATAGTTTATCATCTGTTTTTCTCTTATTGTGATCTTGCCGGTACATTCAATGTACTGACCTACACGGCTGCAACGTATCATGTTGCAGATATTTCCTCGATGAGTAAGAGTTACGATATAGGGTTACGGTCTACACTCAACCTGCCGATGGCGTTGATGGGACTCCACACCCGTTTGATTGTTTCCGCTGAGTATTATGAGGTATATATCATTTTACGTTATTTATACATGTGATTGCACTTTGATATATACATTGATGTCTTGTGTGTGCAAAGATCTTGATCCGAGGATGGCACAGATACACAAAGGCTTGACCGTCTCGAGGTCGGGTCGCTCTGTAAATGGTATCGAGCACATGTTGGTGTGAGGACGTGACCCTAGAAACCGGAAAGCCCTAGGACAGGAAATTTCTAAAACTTTATTTTCAAAAAGACTCTTACTTCTCATCTTTTCAGATTTTATCAAATAGACACTCTCACCTCAAATAGTTAGAATATACCCTTTCCTTTTGACACACGGAGGATCAACTGAAGCCGCTCCAAGAAGTAAAGATATCGGACAACCGATGGCCATTTCAGAGTAAAGAGGATTTCACCATGCGTTGGAAGAATTGCAGCTGCAACAATTGAAGACTCTGAAGACTTGAAGAATTTGAAGTTCCTGAAGAATTATTTGACCTTTAGAAGACCAAACCCCTCTTACACACTTACGTTAGATGCGGCGATTTGTGAGCTGTCATTTGTTTGATGTTTTCCGACAGCCACAAAGTAAAACCCGTTTCTTCAAAACTATTGTTGTATTGTGTGTATCTCTCTCTATCCAGCTCTCTCATATCTCATCCCAAAACTTTTGGACCCCATAGATGATGAATGAAGTTGGACTGTTATTCTCTGGACCGAAGAATCAGCCGGAGGCAGAGCTATGGATTCGGAACATGGAAAATCACTTCGGGAGCAATTTGATTCCAAGGAAGTATGAGGTTCAATACGCTCTTCAGTACTTTGAAGGAAGTGATGCAACCTGGTGGAAAATGCATCAAGCCATACAAGGATTTAATGGAGCAAGAACTTGGGAGGAATTCAAGAAGACCCTGTTGAGATCACGTCTCATCCGGAAGCACCATGATACACCAAGAAATAAACCTTGTGCTGCAAGATTTGCGGAGAAATAGGACACACCGGGAGGAACACAGGATGGATGCCCTCATTGTGAGGAGAAACACCCGGTGAGGAATGCCCAACTAGTCGGTGACTTGTTTCTTGTGTGAAGGAACCACCCACTACCCGACTCAGTGTCACATTTACCCCATGGTGCAACAAACTATTCAGGAGCAGGAAGGAGGAATGAAAGAAGCTCTCCGAGAAGTTATGAAAGAACCAGTGATGAATGAAAGTGTTGAAGACCTGGATGGAGAAGGTCTCAACAGATTTTACTCCAATGCCTACTATTCATGTGGAGAAGAAGGGCATTTTTCGCAGTATTGCACCAAGGAAAGAAAAGAGTATCTGGGATATTTCCCGACAGCAGAAGTGAAGTTTGACCCTCGGGAAATAGAAGCTCTGACCATTACAGAGAAATCCAGGAAGAGAAAAAGAAGGCAACCCGAGAACAACGCAATTTTTGCAGAGAAGGACCTAAGTCATATCACTTGTTACAGGTGCAAGGATTTAGGTCATTACGCTAGTAAATGTCCAGAAAAGAAGCCAAGAATCCAAGGAGCCCACATAATCACAAAGAAGCCCCGAGACATGTCGGAAGTCATTTGTTTTCGCTGCAAGGGAGCAGGACATTATGCTATTAAATGTCCCGCCAAGATGAAGGCTGGAGTTGAGTAGTTGGAATTTTGATATGGATAATAAGAGTAGTAGAAAGCAATTTCATTTTCATGAGCTCGATGAGTTGAGTTATGTAATAGATTACTCGGAGATTGTAATAGTTCATGACTCAATAAAGTTGTAATGTCACATGCTGAAAAGCTTTAAGGAGTTGTTATATTTTATCTTCGAAATTAATATTCTGGATGAACATGGAAGAAAGTGAGTTGTGATGCATAAACAGGAAATTGGAAATTGAGTTTGAAGTTTTGTTTGGATGATATGAATGTGTGCCCCAGGAGATAAGTACCTTATTCTGAGCATCATTTCTGTTTCACAACTGCAGATGACGACCCTTTATGAGTCTTTCCTTAAAGGTCCGGAAACAATCATGACCCTGACAAGTGATCATGATTACCCAAGATCTGAAGGACATGATGAAGCATATTCACCTTGAAGGAGATGCAGTCTACAAAGGCTACCCCTTCATGCAAAAGGGAGTGGAACTTTGGTATGTGGAGGTACACCTCCACCATGTGAAAGGAGTTTGCCCAAAGATGATGGGGCATTACTTTTTCATTTCACGTGTGCCACAAGCAACTTTCTTCGATGCTGTTCGTGAAGCAGCCATGGAAGCCATACGCCAGATCGGAGAAATACTTGAAGCAAGACTCCGTTATACTCAGGAATACCTAAGCGAAGTGCATGCAGAGATGATGGAGGTGAAGCTCAAGGCCACCTCGATGAAACAGAAGATTGAAGACTTCAAGGCACATGTCGCACAATTCCAGTGGGACTGAAGAATCCTCAAGGAGGAAAAATGAATAAAGTTGGAAGTAATGTCTGACCATACCGAACCATGTGGGTGGCAGCATTTGTAATAAACTTTTTGGAATTTGGGTTCACGTAAGGATGTACTAAAGGATTGTTATGAAAATAATGAGATTCATGTATAAACTAGTGCATTTTGGTGTCGTAGTACTCCGTAAAGTCACTTGATCAATGAAGAAAGAAATGTGTTATTCATGACAGTCCATAGAAGGAAGCTGGACAAAATAAGTTGGAGTTTTGCTTTTGATATGATGGTATGAAGAAACAGAGTACTACTGGATTTAAAGGAGGTGTAACATGAGAGTTACTCCAAGGATGAGTTAAAGCTGCACTAGTGTTGAAGTGGGCCATAACCCACAGGCCCAGGATTTTGAAAAGGAACAGATGTAACCTTGATAAAGGAATAAATTTGGAAGAATCAGTGATCCGAGCAACAGACATTTCTTAGGAGGTTACGAAAACCCAAGAGTTGTGAAGAACGATAGATGTTTTGTTGGTTTGCTGAACCAAAGGATTTACTCGAACCCAGTTCGAGAACAAGAGAAATTCAGCAATGCTTGTGAGTATGCCCAAGTGTTAGAATACGTGATTCACTGTTTACGTATGTGGTAATGATTCAAGTACGGGATGGATTGGCCCCCATACCGAAGACTTCTATCATGAACTATCATATGTTGATGGAAAATCAGAGAGCCTCAAAAACCTTTGAAGAGTGTCGACGCGATAAGCCATAAAACCATAGAATGGTAGGACGATGGAATCCCTTTACAGCAACCGCTGCCAATCGTAGGTTATACGGTGAGGTTCAACCTGCACCCGTTTTCTGCAGGAGAAACCATAAATTGTAGACCACCATGAGTATTTCGATAGTTGTCTAGAATGGACACGGACCTATCAGCTAGGAAGACCCAGTCTCGGACGAACCACAACTTTGACGAACCAACCCAAGATTTTGAGGAAAACTCTATGCTTTCGATGTAAGAGCGTTAATGAAGGAGCTATTGTAAGATATGTGAAGAGACATACATTGTCGGCACTCCAGAGGAAGTATCTGAGTTTCGTCGGAACCGTAACCTTGTTTTAAGTGTGGTAGCACCTCTGACCTTTCCGACCAAAATATTTACTAGAAGACCCCAACCCCTAACCTTTTCTTGTTAGTTTCTTGAATCTCGAGGACGAGATTCATTTTAAGTGTGGTAGGTTTGTAACATCCCAAAATTCTAAATTTTGGAATGTTATATTAGATAAATAACTTTGATTGTTGTCTGATTTGTTGGTTTGATTGATTGAGTGAAACTGAGTGGAATTTGAAAACTTTTGAAAGTTGAATGAGAGGGAATGAAATGACTTTCCCAAACTTTCCCCTTTACCTTTTTGGATCTCAATGAATTCAAGTTCATTCCAACACCAAACCCTAGAGTGAAGATGACATGACTTCTTCCATTTGGAATGAAAAGGGTTTTGAAAAGATTTGAATTTCATTTGAGAATATTTCAAATTCAAAGCTTTATGCAACTCAATGATTTTCATGAGGGAAGATAAAATGAGTTCTTCAATTATATGAAATATGAGTTGGAAGTTAAAAAGTATCAAATTGAAAGTCATTTGAAAGTGCCATTTGGAGTTTCAGAAGATTTTGAGTTTTGGAATTTGAATTTAAACTTTGGAAAGTGGGAATCATTTCAAAAAAAAACTATGCCTGATAAATACTTGAGCAAAAGTATGAGAGGAGTAAACATGACACTCCAAAAAAATATCAGAGGAAAACAATGCCAAAAGTTTTGAATTCAAATTTGAGTTTTATTTGAATTTTGGGAAAAATGATTTTTTATAAACTTTGGATTTTGCCTCGAAAATGTTCAAATGATAGGAATATTCCCTGATCATTTTGATATATATATATATATGTCCTATATAAAATATTTATATTTTATATTTTAACTCTGTTTTTATTTTAAAAAAATAAAATAAGAAAAATCCTGGCGCCGCCAGCCAACTGCCCAACCAATGCCCCAGCGGCCACCGAGCCGCCCACCAGCGCCACCGAGGCGGCCCAATGAGCCAGCCAACGGCCCGGCCACCTCCCCGCGCCGAATCGCCCGGACCGGTCGACCGATCACATGGCGCCTTCTCTCCTCCCGACGGGTGGGCCACCACCTCCTTCAACCTCCCCACGACTTTTCGCCAGCGCCGCCGCCGCTCGCCGGATCCCGACGGATCCGGATCCGATCCTCCCGATTCACCCCCCCAAGTTGAGGCCCCGCCTATAAGCCCTCCCCGCACCCCATTCCCCCTTGCCCCCTCGCCGAACCCTCCTCCTCCTCACGCCGGACCTATCGAACGCCGCCGCCGCCCGCCGCCGCCTTGACCCACCCAGCCACCCCGAGCTCGCCTGACCCCACCCGGACTCGTCGTCGCTACACCGCCGGAGACCTCCATGGCGCCCCGACCACCGGAGTCGCCGGAACCATCGCCGCCCGAGCCTCCGCCGCCGCCGCCGACCGGTAAGCCACCGGAGTTCACCTCCCCCGTCCGATCTAGTCTCGACGGTCCAGATTAGAACCCCCGAAGGGGTATGTTTCTTTTAAAATAAACCCGGTTCGTTCCGGTTTAAATTGAGTTAGGGTTTTTTATATTTGAGCCGGCCCGATTTAGTTTAACCCTAGGGCCCGTTTAGTTATATTACGCTCAGTGCGTAAGTTAGGCCCATTTAGCCGTTTTTCTTTATTTTCGTTTTTCTGTTTTAACAGAATAGTTTCAGATTTGAAAAATTCATATCTTTTATTCTACTTAATAATTTTAAGTGATTCTTTTTTTGTTGGTTTGCAAATTTCTTATAGTTTCCGTAGAAAATATAATTAACTATGTTAAAATTATTTAAAATTGCTTTAATTTAGATTTAGTCAGAATAGTAAATCTGTTATAAAATGAGTTAGGAAATTTATTTATTTTATGATTCTTTCTGTCCCAACTTTGTTTTGACATTGCCTAACTGTAGGAATTAATTTGGGTATTTTAGGATTTATAAAAAAATAGTTTCTAGCAGAATCATGTTATTCTTAATTAATTAACTAGCTACTATTTTCCTATTATTTTAATTAGTAAATAAATTTATTTTTCACATGTGATTGATTATTCTAGGATAGTTTCTGTCACTTTAGAGCATGAACTTTTATTTATAATAAATAAAACTTTTATTTTATTTTTCTTAATAGAAATTGAATTAGGCCTAATAGGAGTTTTATAATAGCTTTTAAATTGATTCCTTTTGCTCCTAGTTGCTTAATGCATTCCTTTATGTTAAGTTAACATAAACCCATGATCAGGTTATGTTGAGAAAATTTTGTTATGTAAAACTATTTCTAGCTGTTGCTTGAAGTAGGAAAACTTTGAGTTGGATTTCTTCGAGTTTTCTTTTGGGTTTTTGATTCGTTTGTTTTGGTGTGTTATGTTGCTATACTATTGTGTTAAGTGATCATATGCTATATGCTTATGGTGATTATTGTCTGTCTCGGTAGAATTTCCGGAGTGCGAAGTTTGCTACCACGAGTCCCTAGTTTTCGAAGATCGTCAACAAGGCAAGTTCACTTTGACCATGCTTTCATACCTATGTTTTATTGCATTTAGTGGCATCTTTATGACAACCCTCCAAAGAGTGATCTTGAATTCTTGTAGTTGAGTAGTATGCATGAGGTAGGAACCCATCACCCTGTTACCAAGCCCGGGACGTCATTTATTTTAATGCTACGCTATAGTAGACGGGGTTGGTATGAGTGCTCGAGAGTGGTGTGAAGAAGGAGGACTCTACGTCAATGACGACAACTCCATGATGGCATCTGCAAGGACTGCATTTTCAAGGCCTCAAGACTTCAAGACTCAAGACAAGAATTCAATACACACTCTTGGGTGAAGGACGGTTGCGGGCACCTGGAGAAACCAGTGGTTGGCGGGATGCACGGAGAAGCGCCATGACATCTTGCGGAAAGCTTCACCCAGACTCAAAGAGACGAAGAATACTTCATGCCCGGAAGCTTACTGTGCAACCGCAAGTCATTATGGGCTCGCTTGGTTGACCTTAGTTGTGACTCTGGCTGGGACGGTGCTAGCAGATGTAGAACTACGGTAGGATGGGATGAGTACGGACGGTGGTCGAGGAACTCTTCGAAGACCATGTTTGATCGTCTTGTTCTCAAACACCCCGAAGTGCGAGAACATAAAAAGAGGGATCGAATCTTGCGGGTAAAGTGTACAAACCTCTGCAGAGGGTTTAAACCTAATCGATTAGCCGTGTCCCCGGTTACGGACAATTTGAGCATCTGGACTTGGATCTATCTCGGAACTCTCAACACTGGACTGATAACTTAATTGTGGGCAACTTATGATGAATTTGGGCTATGAGACATCGGTTGGCGGAACCATGTCATGATAGAAAACTCTATAGTACAGACTTCATTTATTCCTTTGATGTAGGGAAAATAAATTAGCTTTTACGCAAACAAAACTCAGATACAGAGCCACAAAGCCATACTGCATATTGTATAGTTTATCATCTGTTTTTCTCTTATTGTGATCTTGCCGGTACATTCAATGTACTGACCTACACGGCTGCAACGTATCATGTTGCAGATATTTCCTCGATGAGTAAGAGTTACGATATAGGGTTACGGTCTACACTCAACCTGCCGATGGCGTTGATGGGACTCCACACCCGTTTGATTGTTTCCGTTGAGTATTATGATGTATATATCATTTTACGTTATTTATACATGTGATTGCACTTTGATATATACATTGATGTACTGTGTGTGCCAGCATACTGATCCAGGGATGGCACCGATACACAGAGGCTTGACCGTCTGAGGTCGGGTCGCTACAAAGAACCGCCGCGGATTCCTGCGTCGGGGTCGTTTGGAGAGGTACAAATGATGCCTCCCCCCAATCCTTGCTCTTAGTGTTCACCAGATCTGACGAGGCCTCTTTGTTTCTTCTGTGTGCTCTCGCATCCGCCTCCTACCCTTTCTTCTGATGGTTGGGTTGGATATTAGGTAGGGTTCTTGTGCGTGTGGTGGGTGGATTCCATGCCCCCGTGGTCAGATTTATCTGTAAGATGCTTGTGTGTGCTATTTCTCCCTTTAGACTTGTGTGGATTTCATTTCCCCTTCGACGATTTCACCAGTGAGATGCATGTAAGAAGGGTGTGATGTTACGGTTGATACTGGATCTGATGTATCTAAATGCATTGGTGCTATTGATTTCATAGTCTAGATTGTGTCTGACACATGCTAGTTAGTTTATGATTACTTTTTTTGTTGTGCTTGCCTAGATGTGCTTATGTTCTTCTTTCATAATTGTTGATGTGTTTTAGTTTTTTCATCCTAGGGTTTGATTTAGTTGCTTTTTTTATTGTTGCATGATTCTATACTTGCTAACTAAATGTAATTTCTCCTCTATTTTTTGTAGGTTGATCTAGGGTTTGGAGTACCATTCATCAAGGGGTTGTGTTGTCATGGCTTCAAAACCTTCTCCAGGTATTTTAATGTAGCTGCATCTTGTATTTTAAATAGAAGTTTTCTTATATATGTCTGCCCATATCTTCACTTGGTTGTCGTGTTGGACTGCCCATTCTTAAAAGTGTGAACTTCTAGCAAAGGTGATGTGTATGCATTTTACCCTTAATTTAAGTTATTAGAGTGTTGCTTAATTTTTATTTGATGAATTGCTGGTGAACTACGTCACCAAGTGTTGTTGGACTTCCCAAATGTTTCATATTTATAGTGTATATCTTTGTTTTTTTTGTGATCATTTTCATGGTATTGATAATTAGTTTGTGAGTGAAATAGTATTTCAGCTCATGCTACATCTTTTTTATGTGCTACTTTCTTGGGTCACACCGTTGAACTTCTCGTTTTAATTATTGTTTGTTTATAATGAAATTTGGTTGAACTGTTCTGCGCAGTTGTTTTACTGCTTTGTTATATATTGTTGAACTTCTGGACATTCATCTTATATGTAGTACCCCCTCTGGTGTAGATTGTTATTTTTTAGTATGTAAATTGTAGATTGTTCATTGTGTTTACTGCTTTTTTAGGTATTGTTGAACTTCTGTATATTGGACATTCATGTAAAAGTAGAACTTCCTTTGGTGTAGGTTTGCGGATTAGAACTCAACTGCCTTTTTACTTGTATTTTTTGTAGTTGGTGATGAATTTAATAGTTCTGAAAAAATGCCGACGATCAAGATGGAGCTTCAGAAGTTAATACTGATGCTCCAAGATCTGATGCGGCTAAATCACCTATTATTCCTTTGATTGTGATTACTAAGGTTGCTTCGAGCCTTGAGAAATATTTAAGCCTCGAGGATCTTGCTCCTCCAGCTCTTGCTTCACCTAGTATGTGCAACTCCTTTTCTTTTTATTTTAAATTCTTGAGCCATGTTTTTTTAACTTGTTGCTGTCGTGTGTTTTAGTATTTGTTCCTGGCTATTTTCTTTTTTTGCTATGTTTTTTGTGTTCTTGCAGATGTATCCATAGAGGAGGAAGTTGTGAACACCATCAACGATGTTCTAGCTGAGTTGGGTGTGTCAGAAAACACTGCTGTGGCCGAGCAGGGGGCTCCATCAGTCGAAGGTTGTGATTTCATTCCGGAGCATTTGTGCTCTCTTCAGATGTCAGAGACACAGTCACAATCTGTTGATGGCACTGAACCTGTCACACAACCTAAGGATGTGCCCCTTCATCTTCTTCTAGAGGACCAACGCAAAAGGAAGAAGCAAGAAGATTTTGACAAGAAGATGGCGGCCCGCCTTCAGAAAGGTTCTGTTGTTCCTGAATCTATTGATGTTGCTGAGCTCATGATTGGGCATTGCTCTGTTGCTAAAGAAGACGTGCCATGTGGCACTAATGGCATGGTTGTCCCTGTGAACAAGAAAATCAAGAAGACCGCTGCGAGGAATCATTTAGTTGGTGAAGTTACTCCTCGGAGGAGCCCACGTGTTTCAAGGGCTGTAGAACTTGCTGAAGAGGAAGGGAAAGCCGTTGGTGGTATGCCACGTCGTAGTCCTCATGTGCTTGCCACTGCGGCGCCTACACCTTCTCCGCTTGGTGCTGGTGCATCTGGTAAGGGCAAGAAATGCGGCATTAAGCGCAAGGTTGCACCGGCAAAGGTTAACAAGGGTTGCAAGAAGCGTTCTTGTGTCAATCCACAAGAGAAGGATGATGTTGATTTCAACGCTGATGATGAGGATTACGATGATGATGCTGTTGCTACTATCATGTATGAATCTCTCATGTTTATTTCTTTTGAGAAATTTTGTAGATTTGTTGTTATATTTGAGTTTGTTGCACTCTCTTGGCGTACGTAGCTGACCTTCTGCTTCATATACACGAATAAATTAGCTGAACTGCTTGGCTTATATGGTATTACCGCCTTTGTGTAGATAGGTGAACTTCTGGATATATACATGAAGAAATTAGCTTAACTTGTTGGTATACATGTTTTTAATGCCTTGGTGTACATGTTTGAACTTCTGCTCTATAAATTTCTAACATTCTGAAAGCATCTTAACTTCTGGTCATACATGGTTGTACTGCCTATGTAGACATAGTTGGAATTTTGAAATGTACTGCCTATGAAGACATTAGTGGAATTTTGGTGTAGTTTGTCTATCTCATTGTTCTGCCTTTTTTCCTTGTCATTGTATTTTTTTCAGTATCAGCTTGTGGAGCGGCCTGAGAGGAGGAAGAGAGGAGGCAAATCAGCCGAGGAAGGTGATGAAGGAGGAGATGAGGCAAAACATTTTAACAAGACGGTTCGCTGCTCACCGAAAGAGGTCAAGACGTGCGCGAAATTGCTACATCTTAGGCACAAGGCGGAAGGTTATCAAGGCTAACTTTGGGTGTGTGATTGACTTGAAGGTTGATTCCAACATTTCTCGTCCTTTGATGGGCCACATCTACATGAGGATTGACCCTTCAAGTATGATTCTGGACATGGGTGAGGCGAACAAGGTTCTGCGCATTACAAGTGATGCTGCTCACCATCTTTTTGGATTCCCTCAAGGTGATCGTACCCCTCCTAGGCCCTCGGAGGATGGGTTTGATGATGCTGTTATGAGGTTGAAGGACAAACTTGGCTACGCTAGGAGTGATGACATCAAGACAAAGGATCTACGGAATATCCTCGGGGAACTTGTGAAGGATGAGATGAAGGATGATCTAGCTCTGCAGTTGTTTTACCTGATTCTTTTCATGAAGGTTGTTATTCCTGGTATGTCTACACGAGTGTCCAAGGAGGCAGCAATGGCTGAGAATCTTGTCTTTGAAGATATGGCAAATAGGGACTTTGCCAGTTGGTTGTTGATAATATTCGAAGGGCTGTTATTAGGTATCAGCAAGGGACTAGCAGAGGAAAAGTTGTCACAGGCTGTGCCATCGCGCCGCTTCTTATGTATCTGGACTACATTCTCATTGGCAAGACGCCTAATCCTGACTTGAGGACCCCTTGCATCAATTTCATGGATCAGGCCAAGCTTCTTGAGCTTGCTGTGACTGACTTGGTTAAGAAGGGTGATGATGACCCAGCCAACTGGGTGTTTGGGAAACTACGTGTGAGTGTTTCTATGCATCATTCTTTCTTGTGTAGCTTAACTTGAACTTCAGATACTATCTTCTAAATTTTTGTTTCCATGTTCCTTCATTTGTTTTCTGACGCATTGACATTTGTTTTGTATGTAGTGGAAGACACAGGCTGATGTTGTGCTCTTTAGGTGTATCGCACGTCCTGTTCTTACTTTGCCTCGTGCCACCGGCCTAGGGAGTGGAACTTCCCCAAGATCTGAATTCTCCCGGGATATAAATACCGGTGGCTCCCTGTAGATCCAGGAGGTTCTTCTTCCCGTGTGAGTGCTGCAGGTGGTGTGTCTTCCGAGGGTTTGTTTGATGGTGCCAATCTTTCCCTAGTTAGGATTGATGGTCTTCTGGAAACTGTTTGTGGGGAGATGGCCCGTGTTCCAACAACTGTTGAGCGTCTTAGTCGCGTTGATGGGATTCTTCCTCTCGGCCACGGTTTTGATGAGCTTCGTCAGAGCACTTCCCACCTCCGGACTAGCTTTGGGCTGTTCAAGGAAATGTAGGATGCTTGTTGCAAGCCTTTTGAAGATGAGGCTAGTGTTTGTCGGTGTCAAAACCGGCGGATCTCGGGTAGGGGGTCCCGAACTGTGTGTGTAAGGCGGATGGTAACAGGAGGCGGGGGACACAATGTTACCCAGGTTCGGGCCCTCTCGATGGAGGTAATACCCTACTTCCTGCTTGATTGATCTTGATGATATGAGTATTACAAGAGTTGATCTACCACGAGATCGTAGAGGCTAAACACTAGAAGCTATCCTCTGGTATGATTGTTGTTGTCCTACGGACTAAACCCTCCGGTTTATATAGACACCGGAGGGGACTAGGGTTACACAGAGTCGGTTACAAGGGAGGAGAACTACATATCCGTATTGCCAAACTTGCCTTCCACGCCAAGGAGAGTCCCATCCGGACACGCGACAAAGTCTTCAATCTTGTATCTTCATAGTCCAACAGTCCAGCTAAAGTATATAGTCCGGTTGTCCGAGGACCTCCTAATCCAGGACTCCCTCAGTAGCCCCAGAACCAGGCTTCAATGACAATGAGTCCGGCGCGCAGATTGTCTTCGGCATTGCAAGGCGGGTTCTTCTCCAAATTCTGAGTACCTGTTGAGTAGTGTCCGGCTTCCCATAAATGTTGCACTCCTTGGCTTCCGCGCCTAATAATGGCTATCTTCCACGTGTCGAGCGAATGCGAGAAGCCAGGGCATTTTTACATTTGCCACCCTAGCCATGTGAGTAAACCGTCTATTAAAGAGATGGGGATTCTTAGATCCAGATCACACCATCCTCCCACAGCGAGTATCCATCGCAGCGCGCCTAGAAAAATCCATTCCATCATGGCCGGCCATCGCAGCTCCTCCTCTCGCTCCCGTAGCCCTAAGCCCGGCGATTGGAAGAAGTGTTCCATCCCTCACAGCCAATTAGTAAAGTTACAGACCGAGGGATTTCTCCCTCCAGCATATATGGTCCCCGTTCGAGCCGGGCTCGCTACCTACAATGGTAGGGAGCAAGCGGACAGCTTCCCCAACCCCTCTAGGGGGGAGCGGGTATGCCTTGTCCCTTACTTATTAAGGGGACTTGGATTTCCAAATCCATCCGTTCCTCCGCGGGATCCTGGAGTTCTACGGCCTCCAGTTGCATAACTTTACCCTCGCTTCCATATTACACATCGCTGGCTACGTCGCCCTTTGCGAGCTGTTTCTGGGCTGCGAAGCTCATTTCAAGCTCTGGTGGAGGCTATTCTGCCTCGTGCCCCATACACAGATGGGGTCAATATATCAAGTGGGCGGAGCCGAAATATGGCGCATCGCCGGGACCGGATATCTATCCGGTACCCCGAAGAAGACGTCCGAAGACTGGCCTTCGGAGTGGTTTTATATGGAGGACGTCCCCCTTCTAGATCCTATTCGGATTGGCCTTCCTGAGTTCGACAACGATCCTTTGAAGAAACGCCGCAGCTGGCGCCCTCGGAGCCCCCAGGAGGAAGATAACGGAGAAGTCCTTTACCTGATGGGCCGTATAGAGATGCTGGCCAAATCAGGATTGACAATAACCGAGGTTATGTCCATATGTATAATGCGGGGGGTGCAGCCACTTCAATATCGGGGACAACCCATGTGGCATTTCAATGGAGAAGACGATGCCACCCGCTGCGGTCGTAAAGGTCCGGACTCCGTCGCTTCCCTAGCGAAGATACTGTCCGATTTGTATAAAGGAGAAGAAGAGGAGTTCGTCTGTATTAAGCCACGGGATGGATTCTCCATGTACAACCCCGCAAGCTGGCTGAGCTGCTACTTCCATTCCAATCCTTTCCACATTCTTTGTCATGAGTATTTACCTTGCTATTTCATAGCAAGAACTACGAAAATCTATGAGGGAGGTCCATAGCCCGTCTCCACAACCAGAGGACCCTGACCGGCCCTCGACACCGGACTCGAAGAAGATCCGAACACATTTGTGGAGCTCATCGACATAACGTTCTATCAACTGAGTTGTGACGGTACCTTGGTTGCCATCATAGCCAATTATCCTGGACTGCTCCCCGCATCGCATGTAAGTAAAACCGGAGCCCTAACTTCCAAGAAGGATCCCTTATTCTGCACTTCAACTACCGCGCGCATATGGCATTTTACAGGGAAGGCCCTCGAGACGCCATGCCGGACCCGTAGTGACTCGCCAACAAGGGGAACTGAAGCCGGGTAGGCTTAAAAGGAAGGCGGTCAGGACTGAGACGCCATTGCAGAGGTACGAAAGAGAACCCCGCTCCGTGGTGATCGTCTTTTAAAATATAATAACGCCCATGTTTCCTAGTAGGAAAAACGCTCGCCGGACTATATCCGGAGAGGTTGCCGGTCATGCTTCCACCAGTCGGGCTCCAGAGCCGGACATAGAGGCGGACGCTAACATGGGGCCAACGCCGGATGTTCCTCCTACAGAGGATGCGGATAGGCTACCCGCTACAAATTCCGAAGTGGAGAGCGCCATGAATCACAGGCGTCGCCGAGCCATACTCCGTGACGCTTGTTTCTCCCAAGAGGCGTTCGATGCCTTCAACTCAGGAGACGCGTATATCCGAGCTGCTCAAAATGGTCTTGCCAGAGCCACGGACCAGTATGTAAAAGATATACGGGTAAGGAAATCTAATAATTATGTATATCAGTAGCCCCTGAGACTTGAAACAATTGGCACAACTGATTTAAGGATCATTGTTTGCATAGGTTCTTATGGAGAAGAATACCCAGTTGTCTCTAGAGCTAGAGGAGTGCAAAGCCCAACTTCAGGCGTAGTTGCCGCAGTGAAGGAGTCCGAGAAGGCCCCATCTAGTAACACTTGTTTTCATTGCAAAGAATGTCATGTACCAGGTAGTATGCGGCATGTGTGCAAATCTAACAATAGATTATGCAGATGGTCCCGGAGTGAATCCAGATGAGCAACATGCTCAACGACAGCTAAAGGCTGGCGAGCGTGTGCTTACGCAAGTTAGGCGGGAGAAAAACGATCTCCAAGACGCCAATACCCAGCTGAGCGTTGAACTGAAAGATGTTCGGGCCCAGCTTGCTGACTCCGTGAAGGAGAATAAGAGGCTTCAACGCGGCAATTTCAGTGAGTGCTTGAACGAACTTTTATAGAGTTCGGCGAAGAAAACGGCTGACAGAGTTATATCTGTAGGTATGCTGACGGGTCGTCCCGCGGAGGAGATGCCCGGGTCTATAGGCGATCTTCCGCCGGAGCTCTCACAACTGCACGAACAAGTGCGGCAGGTGATGCAGGGCATTGCCCAAGCCTTGTGGCCATCCGCCTCCCTGCCAGGAGGCATGAGAGAGCTTGTAGAAAAGCTCAAGGGAGCACGGCGGTGCTTCCGATTATGGAAGATATCAGCCTTCCGACAAGGTGTATGGGAAGCCTGGGCCATGGTGAAGACGCGATATACCAAGGCTGACCCGAACCATATGGCCGAAGTCGGACTTGTGGGGCCTGACGGGAAAGAGATCCCTGTCAGTTTGGTTTATGACCAGGTAGAATTAGCCGCAAAGTATTCTCAACAGGACTGTAGGCTAGACAGCCTGTTGGATGGTATAGAAGAAGAATTTAGTCAGTCTAAGTGACTGTGTACTTCAAGTGACATATATTGTCCCTAGCCGGATTGTAAATCATTTGTCATGGCGGACCCTTTCGCTTCAACCTCCGGACCCGACCGTCCGGAGTGTATCCGAATACCCGCTCAGTTATGTAAAAATCGGGATATGCATGGAAACCAGGCGTAGGGGTCATAAGTGCTTGAACAGACAAGTACCCAACTAGCTATGTTATATTACATGGATAGTAAGAAACATCTTCCAGGGAGAATAGTTCCGTTAAGGGTTCCATTCCCTGGGTACGCATGCATTAATGTGCATGTCTGGACTACGAAAAGAGACGCAGGATGTAGACATCTGGGGGCATGTATTACAATAAATAAAAGTCATCTTTTGTTCACCGACCGAATATTCCCTTAAGAACGCTAGCTTTCGGCTTCACCCAGTCTGAGGTACACATCCGGCTGACCCGCAGTAACAATCGTAGAGGTGCTCCCCATATGCCCTAGCCGAATTAACGGGAATGTAGGGCATAAACACAAGAGCCAGGCAACCCAGCTTGGCCAAAACTTAAGTCATATCGATGCATATAATGGATAAAAAAGGTACATGTGGAAGAATAACACATGTGTGGGGCATAGATCCCGGAAAATAGTTATATTAAGCTTTTGTGTAAAAAGCCCCCAGGTATAATGAGCGCGGCTAGCGCATCAAGATTGTGTAGTCAAGACACATTTTAGCCTTTTAAGGCCTTGAAGAAAAAAGGGAAGAAAGAAAGAAAAGACAGATAATGCATATATAAAAAATTGACAGAGGTAAGGAAACGAACACTGAGTCCGGCACTAGGCGTAGAACCTTTGGAGTCTGGCTGCGTTCCATGGGTTTGGCTCGAGTCGATTGTCCGATGCATCCCGCAGACGGTATGCTCCACCAGTCAGAACATGGTCGATAACGAAGGGACCTTCCCATTTGGGCTTGAGCTTGTTCTTTTCTTCTCCGGTAGGCATAGAACGAGTTCGCCAATGATATAAGTTTTGGCCCGTACTTCTCTGCTTTGATACCTTCGAGCCTGTTGCTGATAGAATGCGGAACGGGCTTTTGCCATGTCACGCTCCTCCTCCAGGGCATCCAAACTGTCCTGTCGATCAAGCTCGGCTTCTTTCTCTTCATATATGCACACTCGAGGTGAGTCATGAATTATGTCGCAGGGCAGTACCGCCTCTGTGCCGTACACCATAAAAAACGGTGTGTATCCGGTAGTGCGATTTGGCGTGGTCCACAGCCCCCATAGTACGGAGTCGAGCTCCTCTACCCAGTGTGTATCGGATTCCTTCAAGGATCGCACTAAACTGGGTTTAATGCCGCTCATGATAAGACCGTTTACTCGTTGGACTTGACCATTAGTTTGCGGGTGATAGACATAAGCATAATCGAGCTTGATGCCCATGTTGCTGCACCAAAGTTTTACCTCGTCGGCTATAAAGTTTGAGCCGTTATCAGTGATGATGCTGTGGGGGACGCCATAACGGTGTACAACCCCGGATATGAACTCTATCACTGGTCCGGATTCGGCCGTTTTAACTGGTTTGGCTTCTATCCATTTGGTGAATTTATCCACCATGACCAATAAGTATTTTTTCTTATGGCTTAGGGGTCCGACCATATCAAGCCCCCATACCGCAAAGGGCCAAGTAATGGGGATTGTTTGGAGAGCGGTAGGCGGCATATGGCTTTGGTTTGCCAAAAGGTGGCAACCGACGCAACGTTGAACAAGGTCCTATGCGTATGCTCGGGCCGTCGGCCAGTAGAAACCTGTACGGAAGGCCTTGCTTACAAGGGCCCGAGCTACGGTTTGGTGGCTACCAAGTCCAGCATGAATTTCTGCCAAAAGTTGTCGCCCTTCCTCTTCGGAGATGCACCTTTGAAGGACTCTGATAGCGCTTTTCTTATAAAGCTCTCCCTCGTGGACCTTGTAGGCTTTAGACCGCCGCACACTGCAGCGCGCCTCGTTTGGGTCCTCGGGTAGTTCCTGCCTAGTTAGGTAGGCCAGGAATGGTTCTGTCCACGGGGCGATGGCAACCATTATTACGTGGGTGGAAGGTGTTATTTCGGTGGCAGAGTGTTCGGTATCTATTGTTGTGGCCGGGTCCGGACTATTGTTACCGGTCTCCCCTTCCCATACCACGGATGGCTTAAACAACCTTTCCAAGAAGATATTAGGTGGGACAGGGTCGCGCTTAGCACCGATGCGGACGAGGATATCCGCCGCCTGATTGTCTTCCCGGGCCACATGGTGGAATTCAAGCCCCTCAAACCGAGCTGACATATTGAGGACGGCGTTGCGATAAGCCGCCATTTATGGATCCTTGGCGTCGAAGTCTCCATTTATTTGAGATATTGCAAGGTTCGAGTCCCCACGCACCTCCAGGCGTTGAATTCCCATGGAGAATGCCATCCGGAGACCAGGCAACAGGGCCTCATATTCTGCCGCGTTGTTGGAGTCTGTGTATAGTATTTGGAGTACATATTGGACTGTATCTCTGGTGGGGGACGTCAAGACGATGCTAGCCCCCAGGCCAGCCAACATTTTAGAGCCATCAAAGTGCATAATCCAATTGGAGTACCGATACGTCTCCAACGTATCTTTATCTTTAATTTTTGATTGCTCCATGCTATATTATCTTCTGTTTTGGATATTATTGGGCTTTATTATTCACTTTTATATTACTTTTGGGACTAACCTATTAACCGGAGGCCCAACCCAAAATTGCTGTTTTTTGGCTATTTCAGAGTTTCGCAGAAAAAGAATATCAAACGGAATGAAACCTTCGAGAACATGATTTCCATAACGAACACGATCCAGGAGACTTGGACCCTACGTCAAGCAACCAACTGGGAAGCCACGAGGTAGGGGCGCGCCTACCCCCCCCCCCCCCACAGGCGTGACCTCCACCCTCGTGGGCCCCATGTTGCTCCACCGACGTACTCCTTCCTCCAATATATACCTACGTACCCCCAAACGATCAGATACGGAGCCAAAAACCTAATTCCACCGCCGCAACCTTCTGTACCCACGAGATCCCATCTTGGGGCCTATTCCGGAGCTTCGCCGGAGGGGGCATCAATCACAGAGGGCTTCTACATCAACACCATAGCCCCTCCGATGAAGTGTGAGTAGTTTACCTCAGACCTTCGGGTCCATAGTTAGTAGCTAGATGGCTTCTTTTCTCTTTTTGGATCTCAATACAATGTTATCCCCCTCTCTCGTGGAGATCTATTCGATGTAATCTTCTTTTTGCGGTGTGTTTGTTGAGACCGATGAATTGTGAGTTTATGATCAAGTTTATCTATGAACAATATTTGAATCTTCTGAACTCTTTTATGTATGATTGGTTATCTTTGCAAGTCTCTTCGAATTATCAGTTTGGTTTGGCCAACTAGATTGATCTTTCTTGCAATGGGAGAAGTGCTTAGCTTTGGGTTCAATCTTGCGGTGTCCTTTCCCAGTGATAGTAGGGGAAGCAAGGCACATATTGTATTGTTGCCATCGAGGATAACAAGATGGGGTTTTTATCATATTGCAAGAATTTATCCCTCTACATCATGTCATCTTGCTTAAGGCGTTACTCGTTCTTAGGAACATAATACTCTAGATGCATCTTTGGATAGCGGTCGATGTGTGGAGTAATAGTAGTAGATGCAGGCAGGAGTCGGTCTACTTGTCTCGGACGTGATGCCTATATACATGATCATACCTAGATATTCTCATAACTATGCTCAATTCTGTCAATTGCTCAACAGTAATTTGTTCACCCACCATAAAATACTTATGCTCTTGAGAGAAGCCACTAGTGAAACCTATGGCCCTCAGGTTTATCTTCATCATATTAATCTTCCAACACTTAGTTATTTCCATTGCTTTTTATTTTGCTTTTACTTTAATTTGCATCTTTACCATAAAAATACCAAAAATATTATCCTATCATATCTATCAGATCTCACTCTCGTAAGTGACCGTGTAGGGATTGACAACCCCTTATCGTGTTGGTTGCGAGGATTTATTTGTTTTGTGTAGGTGCGAGGGACTCGCGCATAGCCTCCTACTGGATTGATACCTTGGTTCTCAAAAACTGACGGAAATACTTACGCTACTTTGCTGCATCACCCTTTCCTCTTCAAGGGAAAACCAACGCGATGCTCAAGAGGTAGCAAGAAGGATTTTGGCGCCGCTTCGGGAGGTCTCACATAAAAGTCAACATACCAAGTACCCATCACAACCCTTATCTCCCGGATTACATTATTTGCCATTTGCCTCTCGTTTTCCTCTCCCCCACTTCACCCTTGCCGTTTTATTCGCCCTCTCTTTTTCGTTCACCTCTTTTTTCGCTCGTTTCTCGTTTGCTCGTGTGTTGGATTGTTTGTTTGTCACGATGGCTCTACCTTGATTTGGTGATCTTCACCTTAAAAGGTTAGAAGAGATCAAAAGCAACGTCAAGAGTTTTATGGTTTTGCAATTTGAGCATAATAATTTCTTCGGAAACGAGCTTAAGGAACAAAAAGTTTTATGAGTTATATGAATAAATAGCTCGATGATATGTCTAAAGAATTTGATGGTTTAAGATCCCAAATTGCTCGTCTTGAGAAGTTGACAGCTGAAATATCGGATAAGCAGGCTACCTTAGTTAATAAGATGGCCGCTAAACCGGAGAACTTTGAAAATAAAGATGAAGATATAAAAGTTATTGATGTGTCCCCTATTAAATATTTGTTTTGCAATATGAATCTTGATAATGATGGGACTGATTATGATCCACCTTTACCTAGAAGGCGTTCCAAAAATTTGGAGTTTTTAGATCTTGATGCTAAAATTGATAAAAGTGGGATTGAAGAAATCAAAACCCTAGATATTAATAAACCCACTATTTTGGACTTCAAGTAATTTAATTATGATGATTGCTCTTTGATAGATTGTATTTCCTTGTTGCAATCCGTGCTAAATTATTCTCATGCTTATAGTCAAAAGAAAGCTTTTACCAAACATATCGTTGATGCTTTGATGCAATATTATGAAGAAAAGCTTGAGTTGGAAGTTTCTATCCCTAGAAAACTTTATGATGAGTGGGAACCTACTATTAAAATTAAGATTAAGGATCATGAGTTCTATGCTTTATGTGATTTGAGTGCTAGTGTTTCCATTATTCCCAAAACTTTGTGTGATTTGCTAGGTTTCCGTGATTTTGATGATTGCTCTCTAAACTTGCACCTTGCGGATTCCACTATTAAGAAACCTATGGGAAGAATTAATGATGTTCTTATTATTGCAAATAGGAACTATGTACCCATAGATTTTATTGTTCTTGATATAGATTGCAATACTTCATGTCCTATTTTTGTTGGTAGACCTTTCCTTAGAACGATTGGTGCAATTATTGATATGAAGGAAGGGAATATTAGATTCCAATTTCCATTAAAGAAAGTCATGGAACACTTCCCTAGGAAGAAAATAAAATTACCATATGAATCTATCATGAGTTCCACTTATGGATTGCCTACCAAAGAAGGCAATACCTAGATCTATCCTTGCTTTTATGCCTGGCTAGGGGCATTAAACGCTAGCGCTTGTTGGGAGGCAACCCAATTTTATTTTTAGTTTTTTGATTTTTGCTTATGTTTAGGAATAAATATTTGTTCTAGACTCTGGTTAGATGTGTTTTTATGTTTTAATTAGTGTTTGTGCTAAGTTAAACCTATAGGATCTTCTTGGATGATAGTTATTCGATCTTGCAGAAATTTCCAGAAACTTTCTGTTCACAAAAATAATTGTTAAAAATCACCAGACCGTGATAAAATATTTATTCCAATTGCTGCTGATCAATAAAAAAAATTTCTAGGTCTTCCTATTTTGGCTGATTTTTTGGAGTTCCAGAAGTTTGCGTTAGTTACAGATTACTACAGACTGTTCTGTTCTTGACAGATTCTGTTTTTCGTGTGTTGTTTGCTTATTTTGATGAATCTATGGCTAGTAAAAGAGTTTATAAACCATAGAGAAGTTGTAATACAGTAGGTTTAACACCAATATAAATAAATAATGATTTCATTACAGTACCTTGAAGTGGTCTTTTGTTTTCTTTCGCTAACGGAGCTCACGAGATTTTCTGTTAAGTTTTGTGTTGTGAAGTTCTCAAGTTTTGGGTGAAAGATTTGATGGATTATGGAACAAGGAGTGGCAAGAGCCTAAGCTTGGGGATTCCCATGGCACCCCCAAGATAATCTAGGGACACCATAAATCCAAATCTCGAGGATGCCCCGGAAGGCATCCCCTCTTTCGTCTACTTCCGTCGGTAACTTTACTTGGAGCTATATATTTATTCACCACATGATATGTGTTTTGCTTGGAGCGTCTTGTATTATTTGAGTCTTTATTTGACAGTTTACCACAATCATCTTTTCTGAATACACCTTTTGAGAGAGACACACATGATTTGGAAATTATTAGAATACTCTTTGTGCTTCACTTATATCTTTTGAGCTATATAGTTTTGCTCTAGTGCTTCACTTATATCTTTTAGAGCACGGTGGTGGATTTGTTTTATAGAAACTATTGATCTCTCATGCTTCACTTATATTATTTTGAGAGTCTTAAAATAGCATGGCAATTTGCTTTAATTAATATCATCAGAAAATTGATGCTTGATAATTGTTTTGAGATATAATGGTGGTAATATCATAGTTGTGCTAGTTGAGTAATTGTGGAATTGAAAAATACATGTGTTGGAGTTTGTGATTCCCGTAGCATGCACGTATGGTGAACCGTTATGTAACGAAGTCGGAGCATGAAGTATTTGTTGATTGTCTTCGTTTGTGTGGCGGTCGGGATCGCGCTATGGTTAACTCCTACCAACGCTTCCCCTAGGAGCATGCGTAGTAGTACTTTGCTTCGAGGGCTAATAAATTTTTGCAATAAGTATATGAGTTCTTTATGACTAATGTGAGTCCATGTATTATACGCACACGTACCTTTCCGCAATTTTCTAGCCTCTTCGGTACCGCGCATTGCCCTTTCTCACCTTGAGAGTTGGTGCAAACTTCGCCGGTGCATCCAAACCCCGTGATATGATACGCTCTATCACACATAAACCTCCTTATATATTCCTCAAAACAGCCACCATACCTACCTATCATGGCATTTCCATAACCATTCCGAGATATATTGCCATGCAACTTTCCATCGTTTCATTTATCATGACATGCTCCATCATTGTCATATTGCTTTGCATGATCATGTAGTTGACATTGTATTTGTGGCAAAGCCACCATTCATAATTCTTTCATACATGTCGCTCTTGATTCATTGCATATCCCGGTACACTGCCGGAGGCATTCATATAGAGTCATATTTTGTTCTAAGTATTGAGTTGTAAGTAAATAAAAGTGTGATGATCATCATTATTAGAGCATTGTCCCAAGTGAGGAAAGGATGATGGAGACTATGATTCCCCCACAAGTCGGGATGAGACTCCGGACTAAAAAAAGGGAGGCCATAAAAAAAGAGAAAAGGCCCAAATAAAAAAAATGAGAGAAAAAAATAGAAGGGACAATGTTACTATCCTTTTACCACACTTGTGCTTCAAAGTAGCACCGTGATCTTCATAATAGAGAGTCTCTCATTTTGTCACTTTCATATACTAGTGGGAAATTTCATTATAGAACTTGGCTTGTATATTCCAATGATGGGCTTCCTCAAATGCCCGAGGTCTTCGTGAGCAAGCAAGTTGGATGCACACCCACTTAGTTTCTTTTTGAGCTTTCATACACTTATAGCTCTAGTGCATCCGTTGCATATTATCATCAATTGATGGGCATATCCATAGCCCATTGATTTGCCTCGTTGATGTGAGACTTACTCCTTTTTTGTCTTCCCACATAACCCCTGCCATTATACCTTATTCCACCATAGTGCTATATCCATGGCTTGCGCTCATGTATTGTGTAAGAGTTGAAAAGGCTGAAGCGCGTTAAAAGTATGAACCAATTGCTTGGCCAAAACCGGGGTCGTAAATGATATGAATATGTTGTGTGGGGAAAATGGAGCATAGCCAGACTATATGATTTTGTAGGGATAACTTGCTTTGGCTATGTTATTTTGATAAGACATAATTGCTTAGTTAGTAGGCTTGAAGTATTATTGTTTTTATGTCAACATTAAACTTTTATCTTGAATCATATCAAATCTGAACATTCATGCCACAATGAGAAGAGTTAAATTGAAATTATGCCAAGTAGCATTCCGCATCAAAAATTCTGTTTTTATCATTTACCTACTCAAGGACGAGCAAGAATTAAGCTTGGGGATACTTGATACGACTCCAACGTATCTATAATTTTTGATTGCTCCATGCTATATTATCTTTTGTTTTGGACATTATTGGGCTTTATTATTCACTTTTATATTATTTTTGGGACTAACCTATTAACCGGAGGCCCAACCCAGAATTGCTGTTTTTTTTGCCTATTTCAGAGTTTCGCAGAAAAAGAATATAAAACGGAGTCCAAACGGAATGAAATCTTAGGGAACGTGATTTTCAGAACGAACATGATCCAGGAGACTTGGACCCTACATCAAGCAACCAACAGGGAAGCCACGAGGTAGGGGGCAAGCCTACTCCCCAGGCGCGCCCTCCACCCTCGTGGGCCCCCTGTTGCTCCACCAACGTACTCTTTCCTCCTATATATACCTACGTACCCCCAAATGATCAGATACAGAGCCAAAAACCTAATTCCACCGCCGCAACCTTCTGTACCCACGAGATCCCATCTTGGGGCCTGTTAGGAGCTCCATGGGGGGCATCGATCACAGAGGGCTTCTACATCAACACCATAGCCCCTCCGATGAAGTGTGAGTAGTTTACCTCAGACCTTCGGGTCCATAGTTAGTAGCTAGATGGCTTCTTCTCTCTTTTTGGATCTCAATACAATGTTCTCCCCCTCTCTCGTGGAGATCTATTCGATGTAATCTTGTTTTTGCGGTGTGTTTGTTGAGACCGATGAATTGTGGGTTTATGATCAAGTTTATCTATGAACAATATTTGAATCTTCCGAATTCTTTTATGTATGATTGGTTATCTTTGCAAGTGTCTTCGAATTATCAGTTTGGTTTGGCCTACTAGATTGATCTTTCTTGCAATGGGAGAAGTTCTTAGCTTTGGGTTCAATCTTGCGGTGTCCTTTCCCAGTGATAGTAGGGGCAGCAAGGCACGTATTGTATTTTTGCCATCGATGATAACAAGATGGGTTTTTCATCATATTGCATGAATTTATCCCTCTACATCATGTCATCTTGCTTAAGGCGTTACTCTGTTCTTATGAACTTAATACTCTAGATGCATGCTGGATAGCGGTCGATGTGTGGAGTAATAGTAGTAGATGCAGGCAGGAGTCGGTCTACTTGTCTCGGACGTGATGCCTATATACATGATCATACCTAGATATTCTCATAACTATGCTCAACTCTGTCAATTGCTCAACAGTAATTTGTTCACCCACCGTAAAATACTTATGCTCTTGAGAGAAGCCACTAGTGAAACCTATGGCCCCCGGGTCTATCTTCATCATATTAATCTTCCAACACTTAGTTATTTCCGTTGCTTTTTATTTAGCTTTTATTTTACTTTGCATCTTTATCTTAAAAATACCAAAAATATTATCTTATCATATCTATGAGATCTCACTCTCGTAAGTGACCGTGTAGGGATTGACAACCCCTTATCGCGTTGGTTGCGAGGATTTATTTTTTTGTGTAGGTGCGAGGGACTCGCGCGTAGCCTCCTATTGGGTTGATACCTTGGTTCTCAAAAACTGAGGGAAATACTTACGCTACTTTGCTGCATCACCCTTTCCTCTTCAAGGGAAACCAACGCCGTGCTCAAGAGGTAGCAAGTACGCGCCGTACTCTTTAGGGAGTTCGGCTTCTGTCCATCCGGCGACGAAATCAGCTAGTACTTGTGACTTAATGGCTCGTCGTGGTTTGTATATTATGTCGAATGGGAGGAGCTCAATAGCCCATTTAGCAATCCGTCCCGTGGCCTCGCGGTTGTTTATTTTGTCGTTGAGTGGCACTTCAGAGGCCACCTTAATTGAACACTCTTGAAAGTAGTGTCGTAGTTTTCGGGATGCCATGAAGACCGCATATGCTATCTTTTGATAATGTGGGTACCGTGATTTGCATGGAGTGAGGAAAGCGGATACATAGTATACCGGATTTTGAAGCAGGAACTTATGTCCGTCCATCTCTCGTTCGACGTCAAGCACCGCGCTTACAACTTGGTGTGTTGCCGCTATATATAGCAGCATTGGTTCGCCGACGTTAGGTGCGGCCAGGATTGGGTTTGTGGCCAAAACGGCTTTTATTTCTTCTAATCTGGTCGTGGCCGCATCCGTCCACTTGAAGTGTTCAGTGCGTCGCAGAAGGCGATAAAGAGGTAGTGCCTTTTCTCCTAATCGGGAGATGAAGCGGCTTAAGGCAGCCACACATCCAGTTAGTTTCTGGATTTGCTTGAGGTCTGTTGGGATGGCCAACTGTGACAGAGCTCAGATTTTAGCCGGATTTGCTTCGATTCCTATGTTGGAGACGATGAAGCCTAAGAGCTTTCCGGCGGGCATGCCGAAGACGCATTTTTCTGGGTTGAGCTTAATGTCGTTGTTCGGAGATTGTCGAATGTGAGCCTCAAGTCGTCTATTAAAGATTCGACGTGTCTGGTTTTAATGACCACATCGTCTACGTATGCCTCCACTGTTTTGCCAATCTGTGTCTCCAAGCATGTCTGAATCATGCGTTGATAGGTTGCGCCGGCGTTTTTGAGCCCGAAAGGCATGGTGTTAAAACAGAAGGGGTCGTATGGAGTGATAAATGTCGTTGCGGCTTGATTGGACTCCGCCATCTTAATTTGACGGCATCCGGAGTATGCGTCGAGGAAACACAATGAGTCGTGTACTGTGGTAGCATCGATAATTTGATCGATGCAAGGGAGGGGGAAGGGATCCTTTGGGCAAGCCTTATTAAGGTCCTTGAAGTCGACGCATAGGCTCCAGGATTTGTCCTTCTTTGGTACCATCACCAGGTTTGCTAGCCAGTCCGGATGTTTTATTTCTCAAATGAATCCGGCCTCTAGTAACTTGGCTAGCTCCTCACCCATGGCTTGTCGCTTAGGCTCAGAGAAGCGCCGAAGAGTTTGCTTGACCGGCTTGAATCCCTTTAGGATGTTAAAGCTATGCTCAGCCAGCCTGCGTGGGATTCCTAGCATGTCTGAAGGATGCCAGGCGAAGATGTCCCAATTCTCGCGCAAGAACTCCCGTAGTGCGGCGTCTACTGTGGGGTTTAACTGTGCCCCGATGGATGCTGTTTTTGTAGGGTCCGTTGCATGGACTTGGAATTTGACTTCTTCATCCGCTGGTTTAAAAGATGTGGACTTGGATATTTTGTCGAGTATCACGTCGTCCCTGTCCACTATGGAGCGCGGCGCAGTTAATTCCTCGGCCACGAGGGCTTCGGATAATGCCTCGAGGGCCAGTGCGGCTGTTTTGTTTTCGGCGCGGAGTGCTATGTTCGGATCACTAGCTAGAGTGATGATTCCATTGGGGCCGGGCATTTTGACCTTCATGTACTCGTAATGGAGTATAGCTTGGAAGATCGTGAATGCCTCCCTCCCTAGAAGGGCGTGGTATCTGCTATTGAACGGGGCCACTTGGAATGTGATTTCTTAGGACCTATAATTCTCCGGCGTGCCGAATACCACATCTAGTGTGATTTTGCCAGCACATCGTGCCTCCCGACTAGGGATGATTCCTCTGAAGGTCGTGCTGCTTTGCTCAATGCGGCTTCTGTCAATTTCCATTTTTCAAAGAGTCTCCTCATAGATGAGGTTTAATCCGCTGCTGCCGTCCATGAGCACTTTAGTAAGCCGGAAGACGTCCACAATTGGACTAAGGACCAAGGCGGCTGGTGCTCGGGTTGTTCGGAATTTAGGTTCGTCACTGGCATTGAAGGTGATAGCTGTATCACTCCATGGATTCATTGCTGCTACTTGGCAGACTTCGGCAAGGTTGCGGAGTGCTCGCTTACGCCAATTATTTGAGGCGAAGGTCTCGAAAACTGTCAATACTGTATTGTTGCTCTCCACGGGATGGTGCTCTGCGGTATTGTTGATGAGGATATCCTCACCGCTCTTGGCCACCTGCCGGAGTACCCAACATGCTCTAAGGCTGTGTGTTGGTATGGTGTCCGCTGTACTTTGAATTTTGCATGGCCCGTTGAGCCATCCTTCCAATACGGTTCCACGCCCTGTAGTGGGCTTGTGTTTCTTTGTAATTGGATCGGGTGACTTATGAGAGTACACCCTTTTAGTTCGGACGGGGGGTTTAGTGAGAGCCGGAGGATCAGAATTTTGTTTGGGTTTTCCAGGCGCTTTCCATCGCATAGTACTTTTGTACTATGGCCGCCAAGTCAGCGAAGTGTGCTATGTCACGGCGACTTATGGCATTGAGGATTCCCTTGTCCATGCAATTTTTGCAAAAGAATGAAATTGCGTCTTCCTCGCGACAGTCCTTGACCTTGCTCATTACAAGGAAGAATCTGGCCCAATAGTGATGTACTGTCTCTTGGGGCTCTTGTCTAATGTGGGAAAGATCACTTATATCTGGGTGGGTGGGTAGATTTAGGTCTGATCCCTGACCCGATCTGAGACCCAGGAGCGGCGGAGTTTCCGATCTTGAAAGTTCAGGCTCCGGTTTGTTGCCCAATAGGTCTGGCCCGCTGTCTAATTCTAGGTTCAGAGCTTGGGCCACGTCCTCCCGTAGACGGGTATCCGTCTTAGAGAGCTCGGGAATCCGGATATAGATTGTCCTCAAGATAGAGGAAGAATCGTTGCGTTGCTCCTCCACCACCGCTATGTGATGGGTGACCGGCGGAGAGTTAATCTCCCTTTGGTCGGGTTTAAGCCCAATCCAATCATAGTCCATAGTGACTTCCAAGGCAGCGATGCGATCCAAGAGCTCGTTCAAAGAAGACAGCTCCACTGGATCCATCTGCTCGGCGAATTCCGAGCCGACGTGGAGACTGTTTTTGATGACCCGAGAAGTCATCGTTGGCGGAGCGGCCGAACGGGCGGTCATGACGAAGCCGCCTATTCGGAGAGTTTGGCCTACAGCCAGGGCTCGCCCAGAGGTGATGTTTTCCTTGACAACGAGACGAGCCATCCGGCCTTATGATGACGACACAATGGAACTCTCAATGAAAGCACCAATGTCGGTGTCAAAACCGGCGGATCTCGGGTAGGGGGTCCCGAACTGTGCGTCTAAGGCGGATGGTAACAGGAGGCGGGGGGCACGATGTTTACCCAGGTTCGGGCCCTCTCGATGGAGGTAATACCCTACTTCCTCCTTGATTGATCTTGATGATATGAGTATTACAAGAGTTGATCTACCACGAGATCGTAGAGGCTAAACCCTAGAAGCTAGCCTATGGTATGATTGTTGTTGTCCTACAGACTAAACCCTCAGGTTTATATAGACACCGGATGGGGCTAGGGTTACACAGAGTTGGTTACAAGGGAGGAGATCTACATATCCGTATTGCCAAGCTTGCCTTCCACGCCAAGGAGAGTCCCATCCGGACACGGGACGAAGTCTTCAATCTTGTATCTTCATAGTCCAACAGTCCGGCTAAAGTATATAGTCCGGCTGTCCTAGGACCCCCTAATCCAGGACTCCCTCAGTGTTGTTGTCAGACAGATTTGGAGGCAAGATTCTGTTTGTTTGGGTCATGAAGGAGGCCATGTGGAGCATGCCGAAGAGGTTTGTTTATGTTGGCTTTTGATAGTTCTTTGCATTAATGTTCAATGTTAGTTTTCAGTTATTACTGTTTTTAGTCATAGGTGACCCTTATTGATTTCATGTGTTCTAAACTTCTTCTTTTTAGTACTAGTGTTTCCTAGGTGACCTTCTCTGTTTACAGTACCTGAACTTCAAAGGCTACATCATCTGAACTTCTGAGCTTTCCATAACTGGCACTTTTTGTTCCCTTTTATATTATAGTAGTTTGATATTTGACCTTCTATGTTTACTGTATTTGGACTTCCCCACTATGTGTCAATGGTCATAGTTGACCTTCTTTAATTATGTAATCTGAACTTCTGCAGATTAGACATTTGTGTTCTATATGATTTTTTGTAGGCTGTTGATGATGGTGCTAGGGTTGAGGAGGATGTTTTACCTCAAAGTGCAACTGCCCATGTGCATGAACCTGCTCCTGCAAGTGATATATTAGTTGATGAGGTTCATGGCAGTGATCATAAAGTACCATTTTTCTTGTCCATTTGCTTAATTTTTATTTTACTTGTTGTGCATTTATCTCTATGTGCCCATTTGTAATGACTTTCTGTTCTTGTTGCAGAATGATGATGCTAGTTTTCCTTCAGAGAAGGTTGCAGACAAGGCCGTGTCGGGCACCGGCTGCTCTGATGGGGGTGGACCCAACTGAACCTCAGTCATCCATCGGCGCTGGGGTTTCTGATGCTGAGCAGGGCAAGACAGCTAGAGATATCACTTTGGAGAAAGATCCCATCGAGGCTGCTGTTGAGACTGGCAGTGTTGTTGTAGGCCTGGAGAAGTCTCCTGCAGCAGAACCGACAGCTTTTGTTGTTTCAGATTCTCCAGCTGCTCCTGCTCCTGCTGGTGTCCTTGCCGACGACACTATAATGTCTACAGGAGATGACGATGGAGACACTGAAAGTGATAACTTGGGAGAGGAGATTGATCATTCCAGACCTGCAACTGGTCTAGGAAATAATCCATAAAGAGAGGAGCATGCTTCTCTCTTCTTTCCCCATCCACATGCCTTTTGTTGTTGGTTTTAGTCCATGATATCAGTGTGTACTATCTGTGTGGTGCAAGTCAAACCTATGGTTTGTGCTTTGTCGTGTGGTTTGTAAATAAAGGGAAGTGAACCTGTTTTTATGTGGGGAAAGGTTTGTAATGAATGGGTTGTGATGTTTATAATCCCGTTGTTTTATATTTGTGGTGTAGCATCTGAGATGTGCTTGTGTTTGTTTGTTGCTCCTGTTGTGATCTATGTGTTTGTATGTTGCTCTTAACTTCTATTTCTTTTGCTGAGCAGATAGTGAACTTGCTGTCGTCCGAAAGAAGGTTGATGACTTTTATTTCAGTGTAACTAGGCTTAAGAATGATCGTTCTAGGAGGTGAGTGCAGCCGGTCAGAATTTATATCAATCTACCTTTATGAACTGCCTGTGGTTTTATACCTGAACTTCTTTACTCTCTGTTGTTGAACTTCTTCTACTTCTCTGGTGCTGAACATCTAGCTTTTTGTACTACCTGTTGTGATGTAGCCGAACTTCTGTGCTTTTATATGTGATGAACTTCTTGAGTTCCTGATGCTGAACTTCTTTTACTTTCTATTGCTTGTTTTAGATCAAAAGTTATGCTCCAAAACAATGAGTGTGAAGCTACCGTTGAAGATGTTGAAATATCTTTTTCTCCTCGCGGAATGCTTTGATCTAATGTAGCTGAGGTTGCACTATATTGTCTACGTGCCAAATACCACAGATCAGATAAACTCATCCTACCGTATTGGGTTTGTGTAAGTCAAGCCTATAGTAATTTCTATTGTGTTTTGTTCTTTACCATATTAGTTAAAACTTGTTGGTCTCGTTGTATTTTCGTATGTTGCTGTTGTCTGCATTATTTTAGGACAAAATTTTCAGAGGTCAGTTTGATTCCCGTGTGAGGAAGTACTTTTTGGCGACTGGTCCAGATAGCATGGATGCGCATGATTCTGTAAGCAATATCTTGTTCTTTGTCTCTGTATTTAGTTTCCACTGTGATCCACTCTGTTTATATTGTTTTATTATTCTTGTATCATTGATATTAATTTTCATTTTTTAATGATTTTGTGTGTTTATCCTGCTTCAGGTTGTTTTCCCCACTTCTGACCCACCTGAAATTCCTTCTCACTTGGGTGGTATTGGTCATTGGGTTTCGATATTTCTTGACCTGAAGAATTCAAGGTTCCAACTTCTCGACTCCTACTATGGACCAAATGATGACTGTGTTGTACGCCTATTTCGGCGGATGACTGATAACATCAAGAAGCTTTGGAACGATGCCAGCAATGACAGGGAGACACCCTTCAGTCCTCTTTCTATTGACCATTTCCCTTTGGATTGGATTGATGTCCCCTAGCAGACTAACAAGTATGAGTTCCACTTTTCTCTTTATCACTTCTGTTTAATTGTAGTTGTACATAAGCTGCAAAGTCTTTTATTCTTTGGCTTTTTTTTGTTTTAACACTGTTTTTTTTTGTTTGATGACTGACAGTATCGACTGTGGATTCTTCATGCTTACGAATGTTTATTCGTTTCATGAAGGTGTTCTTGCAAACTATTCCCATGAAAATATCGCGAATATCAGGAAGACATGGTTGTACTCAATTGCATCTTCTAACTTGTTTGACAGAGAATTCTATGGGCTGTTTGGCTACTATACATGTAAGTGTTGAAACTTGGACTGCATCTCTTATTCTACATGAACTTCATTTTATCTTTTTATTTTTTGCTTGTGTATTTTGTTTCAGTATTATTTTCCTTTTCATTGCTTACTTGGACAACAACATTTTTCCTACTTGAACTTCAGAGAAGATAACTTTTTATGCTTTTGTTAGCTGTAGTTGAATGTTTTCCATTTCATCAGTTTTTTATCTTGAATTGTGCCTTGGGTTGTGCTTGAACTTCATTAGTTTTTAAATTCAACACATTTTTTAGGTCAGCTTGAGTAGTAACCATGTCATCTATATTATTTGGACTATACATTGTGTTGTACCTGAACTTTAGTTATATTTAATGGACTTTTTTTTCTTTTCTTTTCTTTTCTTTTCTTGACAGTGGAGTCGTTGAGACTTGACCGATTACCACTACTCATTCCTCGGGTCACAGGAATACCAGCCTAGGGAGGAATCGATGAGTACAACTCCGAGAGAAGATGATAGCTCTCGAACCCTTATTCCTTCCAAGTTGGGGAAGCAGGCTATTGGTATTTGTGCTACTCCAAACACCCATTGCTCCAGGAAGGTTGGTGCAGTCGAAGCAGTCAAAGCAGAGGTGATTTCGTCGGATGATGATTTTGAGAAGATTTCTTACCCGAAGAATGGTAAATCTGCTGCTGGTACTGTTGTTGGGAGAGGTGGGAAGAATGCTGTCATCACCAGGAGGAACCCGCAGGTGAGTCTGGCAACATAACTTCCTTGAAGAGAGCATCAAGATTGCCTTTGAAGTGGCGTTCTGCTGTCGCCTCACCTAAATAAATATAGTTACCCTCATCTATCCAAAGCCCGGAGGATGAGTGATACGTCTCCAACGTATCTATAATTTTGATTTCTCCATGCTATTATATTATCTGTTTTGGATGTTTAATGGGCTTTATTTTACACTTTTATATTATTTTTGGGACAAACCTATTAACCGAAGGCCCAGTGCAAATTGTTGTTTTTTGCCTATTTCAGTGTTTCGCAGAAAAGGAATATCAAACGGAATCCAAACGGAATGAAACCTTCGGGAGAGTGATTTTTGGAACAAAAGTGATCCAGAGGACTTGGAGTGGACGTCAAGAAAGAAGCGAGGAGGCGACGAGGAAGGGAGGCACGCCTGCCCCCCTGGGCGCGCCCCCACCCTCATGGGCCCCTCACAGCTCCACCGACCTACTTCTTCCTCCTATATATACCCATATACCCATATACCCCGAAAACATCCAGGAGCTCCACGAAACCCTATTTCCACCGCCACAACCTTCTGTACCCGTGAGATCCCATTTTGGGGCCTTTTCCGGCACTCCGCCGGAGGGGGAATCAATCATGGAGGACTTCTACATGAACACCATAGCCTCATCGATGACGTGTGAGTAGTTTACCACAGACCTTCGGGTCCATTGTTATTAGCTACATGGCTTCTTCTCTCTCTTTGGATCTCAATACAAAGTTCTCCTCGATCTTCTTAGAGATCTATTCGATGTAATTCTTTTTGCGGTGTGTTTGTCGAGATCCGATGAACTGTGGGTTTATGATCAAGATTATCTATGAACAATATTTGGATCTTCTCTGAATTATTTTATGTATGAATTGTTATCTTTGCAAGTCTCTTCGAATTATCAGTTTGGTTTGGCCTACTAGATTGATCTTTCTTGCAATGGGAGAAGTGCTTAGCTTTGGGTTCAATCTTGCGGTGTCCTTTCCCAAAGGATGTTAGGGCAGCAAGGCACGTATTGTATTGTTGCCAGCGAGGATAAAAATATGGGGATTATATCATATTGCTTGAGTTTATCCCTCTACATCAGGTCATCTTGCTTAATGCGTTACTCTATTCTTATGAACTTAATACTCTAGATGCATGCTGGATAGCGGTCGATGTGTGGAGTAATAGTAGTAGATGCAGAATAGTTTCGGTCTACTTGTCGCGGACGTGATGCCTATATACATGATCATGCCTAGATATTCTCATAATTATGCACTTTTATATCAATTGCTCGACAGTAATTTGTTCACGCACCATAATACTTATGCTATCTTGAGAGAAGCCACTAGTGAAACCTATGGTCCCGGGGTCTATTTTCCATCATATAAGTTTCCAATCTATTTTTACTTTGCAATCATTACTTTCAATCTATATCATAAAAATACCAAAAATATTTATCTCATTATCTCTATCAGATCTCACTTTTGCAAGTGGCCGTGAAGGGATTGACAACCCATTTATCGCGTTGCTTGCAAGGTTCTTATTTTTTTGTGTAGGTACGAGGCGACTTGTGTGTGGTCTCCTACTGGATTGATACCTTGGTTCTCAAAAACTGAAGGAAATACTTACGCTACTTTGTTTCATCACCCTTTCCTCTTAAAGGGAAAAACCAACGTAGTGCTCAAGAGGTAGCAAGAAGGATTTATAGCACCGTTGCCGGGGAGATCTACGCCATGTCAAGTAAGTCAAGACATACCAAGTACCCATCACAACTCTTATCCCTCGCATTACATTATTTGCCATTTGCCTCTCGTTTTTCTCTCCCCCACTTCACCTTTGCCGTTTTATTCGCCCTCTTTTTTCGTTCGCCTCTTTTCGCTTGCTTCTTGTGTGCTTGTGTGTTGGATTGTTTGTCACGATGGCTCAAGAATATACTAAATTGTGTGATTTTTCCAACACCAACAACAATGATTTTCTTAGCACTCCGATTGCTCCAATTACCGATGTTGAATCTTGTGAAATTAATGTTGCCTTGTTGAATCTTGTCATGAAAGATCAATTCTCTGGCCTTCCTAGTGAAGATGCCGCTACCCATCTAAACAACTTTGTTGATTTGTGTGATATGGAAAATAGGAAAGATGTGGATAACGATATTGTTAAATTAAAGCTATTTCCGTTTTCGCTTAGAGATCGTGCTAAACCTCGGGTTTCGTCTTTGCCTAAAAATAGTATTGATTCTTGGAATAAGTGCGAAGATGCCTTTATCTCTAAGTATTTTCCTCCCGCTAAAATCATCTCTCTTAGAAACGATATTATGAATTTTAAGCAACTTGATCATGAGCATGTTGCACAATCTTGGGAGAGGATGAAATTAATGATACGTAATTGCCCTACACATGGATTGAATTTATGGATGATTATACAAAAAAATTATGCCGGATTGAATTTTGCTTCTATAAATCTTTTAGATTCGACCGCGGGAGGAACTTTTATGGAAATCACTCTAGGAGAAGCTACTAAAATCCTAGATAATATTATGGTTAATTATTCTCAATGGCACACCGAAAAATCCACTAGTAAAAAGGTTCATGCAATAGAAGAGATTAATGTTTTGAGTGGAAAGATGGATGAATTTATGAATTTGTTTGCTAATAAGGGTGTTTCTTCTGATCCTAATGATATGCCTTTGTCCACTTTGATTGAGAATAATAATGAATCTATGGATGTGAATTTTGTTGGTAGGAACAATTTTGGTAACAACGCTTATAGAGGTAACTTTAATCCTAGGTCGTATCCTAGTAATTCATCTAATAATTATGGTAATTCCTTCAACAAATCTTATGGAAATTTTAGTAAGTTGCCCTCTGATTTTCAGACTAGTGTTAAAGAATTTATGATTTCTCAAAAGAATTTCAATGCTTTGCTTGAAGAAAAATTGCCTAAGATTGGTGAGTTGGCTAGGAACATGGATAGAATTTCCCTTGATGTTGATTCTTTGAAACTTAGATCTATTCCTCCTAAGCATGATATCAATGAGTCTCTCAAAGCTATGAGAATTTCCATTGATGAGTGCAAAGAAAGAACCGCTAGGATGCGTGCTAAGAAAGATTGCTTTGTAAAAGCGTGTTCTTCTAGTCTCCATGATAATAGGGATGAAGATCTAAAAGTTATTGATGTGTACCCTATTAAATCTTTGTTTTGCAATATGAATCTTGATAATGATGGAACTGGAGATGAGTCAACTTTAGTTAAAAGGCGTCCCAATGATTCGGAGTTTTTAGATCTTGATGCAAAAATTGGTAAAAGTGGGATTGAGGAGGTCAAAACTTTACATAGCAATGAACCCACTATTTTGGATTTCAAGGAATTTAATTATGATAATTGTTCTTTAATATATTGTATTTCCTTGTTGCAATCTGTGTTAAATTCTCCTCATGCTTATAATCAAAATAAAGCTTTTACCAATCATATCGTTGATGCTTTAATGCAATCGTATGAAGAAAACCTTAATTAGAAGTTTCTATCCCTAGAAACTTTAGGATGAGTGGGAACCTACTATTAAATTAAGATTAAAGATCATGAATGCTATGCTTTATGTGATTTGGGTGCTAGTGTTTCCACGATTCCAAAAACTGTGTGTGATCTGTTAGGTTTCCGTGAATTTGATGATTGTTCTTTAAACTTGCACCTTGCGGATTCCACCATTAAGAAACCTATGGGAAGAATTAAGGATGTTCTTATTGTTTGTGACGCCCGAATAATTAAGCTACAGTAACCACACCTTAATTGTGCCATGTCATCACGATTAATTTTCTAAGCCTCACCTTGATCCAAACCAAACTCGAATTCATAATCAAATGCAAGTCAATTTATTAAATTTTCAACTAATAAAACAAAAATGTAGGCTGGTTTGAAATAAATCCTTAACTATTTTTCATGAATTACCCAACATCTTTTGAATTAATAAAATTCCCCTATCTATTTAAAACTGAAGTAACAACAATTAAATTTACGGTTTCAATTTAAATAGATATCCAACCTTTTTCAAAATAAATTGTAACTTTCTGAGTTGCTTTAAAATATTGCCTAGTGATTATGTGCTAAGTGGCACATTTGAAAAAGTTGTTTTGATAGCAAAAAAATAGAAAACCATAGGGAAAATATAAAACAGAAATTAGTAGATGCAGAAGGAACCGAACTACTATGCACTTTTAGCCCAGTATGAACAGTTGCTAGCCTAGCCCACTGAACCGGCCTAGCCCAACTCCTTCCCTCTGTCTTCTTCGTTCTCTGTTCACCGTGTGTCGTCCATGGACAGATTAGCCACGGGGCGGCCATCCCGCGCCTCCCCGTCGTCTCCCAGCGGTGGATAAGAACGACCTCGAGCCCCCTGGATCGAACCCTATCTCCTTCTTCCCCTTCCATTCGCTCCTCCGCTCGAACCCAAAGCTCCCCGATGCCTCGCCACCGCGTTGCCTTCATCGCCGTGGCCACCAACCTCCCCACGGCCAGCCAAGGCGCCCAGGAGGACCTCCACCATCGTCCTCTTCGACTACGGGGACGTGTTCGAGCTCGGAGCACCTACATCGACTGGATCGAGCAGCCTTTGTCCACGGGACCCGACCCGTTAAATGCGCCGCGCGTCGCCTCCTCCGGTTCACCTCGACTCCCTGCGGCTTCCTCGACCACACCACGAGGTCGCTGTGAGCTCCTTCCCCGAATCCCCATTCCTCCTGCCTCGATTCATTTGCGTAGACTCCGTCCACGAATTCGTCCGAGCTCCCGCGTACGCGCGTGTTTGAGCCGCCTCTGCTACTGCCTTCTCACTTCTTGCTGCTGCTCCTGGCGCGCATCCGCCGTCCCCTACCCCGACCTCGTTTGCAGACTTTGCCACGCCCGGGCTCCCCACTGCGCTGCCCTATCACCCTTTTGCCAGCCTCTCCCATCCGCTGGCCATGCTCGCCCGCGCCGCTCGAGCTTCCTACACGCGCGCTCGCCACAGCTGCCGATGTTGCCGCCGCCCCTGCTAGTCCTGCGCGCGCCTGCCGCTAGATCCGGCAACATTACCCGAGCCGCATCCGGCCGTGCGCGGTGTTGCCTGGCCGCCTCCGCGCCATGCCGATGATTGCTGCTGCTGAATGCTATTGTATCTATGGCTAGCTTTGCGAATATTACGCTGACTAACCCCCTTGACAGCCGCTAATCAGCAGGTAAACAACTACTAATAGGCCAAGAAAAATTATGAGTAGAAAGTATACTTGACAAACTTCATTTTATCCCGTTGGACCAAATCCTTTCGATGAATGGATTAAATCGTATGAAAATCACAAAAGGCTATCTTCTGTTAACAAAGAACATAATTAACCCCTAGTTGTGTGTGTGCGTGTATGTTTTGTGTTTGTGAGGCCGGCCCCATGTTCAATTAGTTTAGGGTTAATTATTATTTAGGTTAGCTACTAGCAGATGACATGTGGACCCCATTAATTAGGTTAGTATTTATTAATTTGTTTAGGTATAGCCTATGACATTTGGGATCCACTTCTACTATTCATGTGTTGACCAGTCAAATGTTGACTGGTTCAACCTAGCCCCACTGGCCCCGCTGTCATACATTGTGGCTAGAATAGTGCTAGGTGGCAAAGTATTTCACCGTTTATAATTCGAGTTAAATAAATTCTAGAAATATTTTAAACTTGGAAAATTCACGATTGCTTTTCTCCCTCTTTTCCCCTTTCCCTTCTACCTGGTTGTCGCAACGAGATGCCGGAGCCCAGGAGCCAGACGCCACCGTCGACGAGGACTCCTACTACACGGGGTGCCTACTACTACGTGCAGCCCGGCGGCGACCAGGAGTAGTTAGGAGGAGCCAGGCAGGAGGCATCGCCTCTTCGATCTGTATCGGTTTGTGCTAGCCTTCTTAAGGCAAACTTTTTAACTTATATCGTACTCAGATATTGTTGCTTCCGCTGACTTCGTCTATGATCGAGCACTTGTATTCGAGCCCTCGAGGCCCTGGCTTGTATTATGATGCTTGTATGACTTATTTATGTTTTAGAGTTGTGTTGTGATATCTTCCGTGAGTCCATGATCTTGATCGTACACGTTTGCGTGCATGATTAGTGTACGATTGAATCGGGGGCGTCACAAGTTGGTATCAGAGCCGACTGCCTGTAGGAATCCCCCTTTCCAACTCTTCGGCCAAAGTTGAGTCTAGTCATTGAAAAGGTTTTTACTAACATGGCTGTGCGGCTTACGGGCCCACGTCGCCGTTGGGTGGTATTAGGATCTTTTATTCCTCGACCTATATTCTGGAACTCTGAGCTCTCTTCTATTCGGGTTAAATGATTTTGCTAAAAACAAAATTAACTTTAGGTTCTCGAAAGTACTTTCTCCCGGAGAGCCCCTCACTTCAGATGATAGCCTGCTGCACTAGAAGATTGTGAAGTTACTCTACGATGATCTCTCGAGTCTTTGTGCCATCGCATTTGCGATTTCCTTCCACCGTCAACCCCTATGAAAACTGCATACACTTTCCATTCATACAATCATTCCCCGTTGATCTTGTTATTACAAGATGTCCCGAAATACTCTCTGTTGTCCCGAGAATCCTTTGAGCTCACTGCCTTGCAGTTCTGTACCACATGAGTAACCCTACGGATAATTCCTCACACTTATCGAGCATTCGTTCATCCCCAGTTGATCATGTGTTTCACAATAGTCTTGAAAATACCATTCGATCTTTCGAAAATCTTCGGCAGCCATTTGCTCTTGAAATTCTTGCTTGCTTTCATTATGGTTAATCTCATAAGTCTAGTAATCTTATTGGCATCCTTTGTCACTATCATTTTGTGTCTGTTGATTCTATATGTGTGCGAATGCACGCAATCATCAGTTGATCCTTATAAATTATATTTCCGGCTACTTTCGAACATGAGCTGGTTCTCGGCCAATCAGATTGCCATCGACTGTACCCCTAAGTCTATTCAACTTATCCATCCTTGATCCGAGCATTTGCTCCTGATCCCTTGATTTGAAAATCATAATTCCTTTGCTATTTAAACATTGAATTATTCAGATGTTCTATAAACCGATCCATTTCATTCTTTCTTCCTCTGATTGGGTATCGATACTCACATCAGCTCCACTGTGGATAGCCATCCACTGTTGGATTATTATATCCAACACTGTCCTTCATAATTAATCACCTTGTGAGTTCTTTCTCCGATACATAATGCCTTTGGTAAATTGTATCCTCTCCTTTTTTCAACCATGCTCTACTTTCGAGCTGGTGATATTTACTCTTGAAGCTTATGGTATATGTTCGTAAGAAGCCCCGATGGGATTGAACCAACGCCTTCCCTCATCGGTGTGAACCCGAAAATTTTAGGGACATACTTATCTGGTATTGCACCGGGTAAAACTTTCAACAACTAATGTCATCTTCGAAATACAAGAGGTGAATGGAAGATTATGAATTGAGGAAGTGGGAGTCGACCTTGAACTTTGTGTTCATGCCCATGGACACGATGTAGATCCTATCATAGAAGCTTCTTGTAATAGTAACTATTTCCTTGATATGAAATCATCTAGTATCTATGTATTGATCATTTGCAATCGTGGTCCCGACCACATTTTCTCCTTGATTCCATTTCTCAGACAAGTTAAAGCACTTGTCTTTTGTTGATCGATACATCTCGGCAACCTCTATTTTTGATCTTCCTCGAGTATTAACCTCTGGTATCTCAAGAACTGTGTTGCTTCCTGCGAGTCTTCATCTAGTATTGCTTCTCACCGATCTTGGATCCCCCCAGGTTCCGAGTTATTAGTCACTCGAGAACACCGATAAGTGAATCGATTCCGCACTCCTATTCAATAACTCTAAGTAATTTTTGTTGCTTACGAGTTTAACAATCCTTCAAGTCATTCCTAGCCTTAACAACTATATCATTATCGTGCAGACTTTTAACTGTGCTACCTGGTCCTTAATCCTGGAGCACAATCTTCGATAATGAGCTAAGCTTATGTCGATTTCCTCCTCTTATCATTCCACTTTGAACAACAAGCTTCATTCCAAGTTGGTGTCGTATCCGTGGTTCAAATAATCTTTTGCTGCATCAGTCCTTTTGCTTGATGTAGTGGAGGTTCGATTACTTCCTGGAGCCTCTCGACAAAATTTGTTGTGATCATCATCAACATTTTGAATACTTCCAGGTTTCCAATTGAATTCATGATGAGAAATACCATCCTTGCCCTCGATGAATTTTATTGTCATCGACCACTTTATTGCCTTCCCTCCAACACAAGCTTGTTTGTGTTTGGTGTTATACCTTGAGTTCCTTGCTATCCAGCAATTGTTCTTCTTTACCTTGGAACATTACCATCTCTTATGTCATCAATGTTGTGAGAATTTCACCACCTCTTAAGGATTTGTGATACAGTGATGCTTCTCGCCATCACCATTCTTTTCTTGGTCCCCGTGTTGAGTGAACTCTATTGCGCAAATTTAATATCTCTAGGAACCCTATTGCTTCAGAGTAATTGGACAATAATTCCAATTTAGTGTGTTGGTTGCTCAATCGCCATTCCGCCGTTAGTCGTGCAACCCAACCCATATTTCGGGTGCACCTTTCAGTCAATGTTTAATTGTGTATGTTTTCCTCCAGCATACATTATTAAGTCATTTGATCTGGCTAATGTTATCTCCTTCACATAACTGTGGAAATCCTTCTTTTTGGAAATCTCAATGAATTGCCGCTGAGTAAATCAGCCACCTCCTCACCTCTCCTTGGTTTAATGATGAACTCTTGTTTTGGAACTCGCTTCCATAATTCTTTTCCCGAGAAACTTACTATGTCATCTCGTCAAATTGTGTTGCACCTTTTCTTCTCAGGCATCCTGAGTCTGAGGTATCCTAACATCGATCAGATCTGAATCTTGATCAGATATGATGGTTGGAACATTTTGCAAGAGTTATAACACTGCTCTTTTATGACCCGAAAAGGTGATGTCATGCCCAGCACACCTGGCCAGGGGACCTACTGTTATAGTTTCCTTATTAGCAAGGTTATCCATTCTTCCATGAGGAAATTGTAAGATTTATTCTACAAGTTGTTCCTGATGGATCCTTCCTGTATCCAAAGTCTGAACTTTGCTTGAAGACCATGTCAATGCTATCTCGAAGCATGTATGTGGTAATCTGATTTTCAATAAGAACATTTGAAGCACAATGCTAAAATTTCCTTATTAATTAACCCAAACACCGTTGTTTGGGTAATGTCATGAAATTCCTCTCCCCTTACCTTTTACGTTATCTACTTTCTATCCTGTCATGGATATCATGCTCAACTTGTCCTTGGGAATGATATACCCCTGAAACATGTGTTTAAACACATTTTCCTTTCCATTGTTCTGTTTAATCTGATGATCATCTTTTCATTTCTATTGTTTTGTTTAATCTTGTTGTGATCTATATGATCTAAGAAGTATTAATTCATTGCTTATGTAAACACCTCGGTGTACAACTCTGTCAGTAAGACCCTGTTTCTATAGTTGATGGCATTCCGGTAACCACCGATGGATGAGAACTTTGCCTATTGGTCTGCCTCTTTCAACGAGCAGGAAAAATGGTTCTCTTCGTCCCTCGCCCTTGGTACCGATGTTGTTGACGACATAACCGACAGGCTATTCCCTGCCATGTCTTGCTATCATAATCGTGCGAGATGTCAGCGCCTTTCCTACTTTAAACCCACATGGTGGACCCATGACCCACAGTTCCACAGGATCGAAACCTGACTCTCCTGTACAACCTATTGTCAAAGTTATTCCTCGCGCTTGACTTCGTATGTAATTCACGAGCCACCTGCCTAGTGATCTATTCTAGTATCAGACACTATACTATTTCCCGTTGCTCTGAACCCCTTTCACACTTTGTTCTAGGCATCGAACAATTGCCTACCCGCTTGAAACTTCTCATGGTACCTTCTTACTTGGCTCTCGATATGTTTCATCCGTTCAACTCGAGAGATACTCTTGTGTTCATCCCTGGGATAACCCCAAATGATTTCCCCTTATACCATTCTATCGTTGTAGAGCAGCCCCTTACCTATTCATAAGTATGACATAATTTTCGAAGAAAGGAGGACGGCGTCATCATGATGACCTGAAAAAAAGAGAAATAAAGACACCAACGAGGAGGATCAAGTACTTCAGGAAGAGCAACCAAGACCGAGAACACTCGTTAGAATATCGTAACCAAATCCCTTCCCCGTCACTTCCCCTCTTAAATCTTGGGACGAGATTTCTTGTAGTGGAGGACAATTGTGACGCCCGGATAATTAAGCTACAGTAACCACACCTTAATTGTGCCATGTCATCATGATTAATTTTCTAAGCCTCACCTTGATCCAAACCAAACTCGAATTCAAAATCAAATGCAAGTCAATTTATTAAATTTTCAAATAATAAAACAAAAATGTAGGGTGGTTTGAAATAAATCCTTAACTATTTGTCATGAATTACCCAACATCTTTTGAATTAATAAAATGCCCCTATCTATTTAAAACTGAGTTAGCAACAATTAAATTTACCGTTTCAATTTAAATAGATATCCAACCATTTCCAAATAAATTATAACTTTCTGAGTTGCTTTAAAATATTGCCTAGTGATTATGTGCTAAGTGGCACATTTGAAAAAGTTGTTTCGATAGCAAAAAAAAATAGAAAACCATAGGGAAAATATAAAATAGAAATTAGTAAATGCAGAAGGAACCGAACTACTATGCACTTTTAGCCCAGTATGAACAGTTGCTAGCCTAGCCCACTGAACCGGCCTAGCCCAACTCCTTCCCTCTGTCTTCTTCGTTCTCTGTTCACCGAGCGCGGTGGATGACCATGTGTCGTGCATGGACAGATTTGCCACGGGGCGGCCATCCCGCGCCTCCCCGTCGTCTCCCAGTGGCGGATAAAAACGACCTCGAGCCCCCTGGATCGAACCCTATATCCTTCTTCCCCTTCCATTCGCTCCTCCGCTCGAAACCAAAGCCCCCCGATGCCTCGCCGCCGCGTTGCCCTCATCGCCGTGGCCACCGACCTCCCCACGGCCAGCCAAGGCGCCCAGGAGGACCGCCGCCATCGTCCTCTTCGACTACGGGGACACGTTCGAGCTCGGATCACCTACATCGACTGGATCGAGTGGAATTTGTCTGCGGGACCCGACCCCGTTCGTCACCGCCACGTCGCTCCTCCGGTCCACCTCGACTCCCTGCGGCTTCCTCGACCACACCTCGAGCTCGCTGTGAGCTCCTTCCCCGACTCCCCATTCTCCCCGCCTCGATTCGTTTGCATAGCCTCCGTCCACGAATTCGTCCAGAGCTCCAGCGTCTGCGCGTGTTTGAGCCGCCTCTGCTCTGCCTTCTCCTTTGCTGCTGCTGCTCCTGGCGCTGCGTCTGCCGTCCCCTACCCCTGACCTCGTTCGCTCGCACAGCCACGCCCAGGCTCCCCTGCCGCGCTTCCTGTCACCCGCACTGCGAGCCTCTCCCATCCGCTGGCCATGCTGCCCGCGCCGCTCGAGCTTCCTACGCGCTTGCAGCAGCTGCTAACGCTGTCGCCGCCCTGCTAGTCTGCTGCGCGCTGCTTTGCTAGATCCGGCAACACGGCCGGGCCGCATCCGGCCGTCTTGTGGCGTTGCCTGCCGCCTCCGCGCCATGCCGATGGCTGCTGCCGCTCTGAACGTACTGCTGCTGTTGAATGCTACTGTATCTATGGCTAGCTTTGTGAATATTATGCTGACTAACCCCCTTGACAGCCTCTAATCAGCGGGTAAACAACTACTAATAGACCAAGAAAAACTATGAGTAGAAAGTATACTTGACAAACTTCATTTTATCCCATTGGACCAAATCCTTTCGATGAATGGATTAAATCGTATGAAAATCACAAAAGGCTATCTTCTATTAACAAAGAACATAATTAACCCCTAGTTGTGTGTGTGTGTGTTCTGTGTTTGTGAGGCCGGCCCCATGTTCAATTCGTTTAGGGTTAATTAGTACTTAAATTAGCTACTAGCAGATGACATGTGGACCCCATTAATTAGGTTAGTATTTATTTATTTGTTTAGGTATAGCCTATGACATGTGGGATCCACTTCTACTATTCATGTGTTGACCAATCAAATGTTGACTGGTTCAACCCAGCCCCACTGGCCCCGCTGTCATACATTGTGGCTAGAATAGTGCTAGGTGGCAAAGTATTTCACCGTTTATAATTCGAGTTAAATAAATTCTAGAAATCGTTTAAACTTTGAAAATTCATATAAAATTAACCATAACTTGGATGAAAATACTTTGAACATGAAAGTTACTCAGATCGACTAGATGAATCCGAATACGCAGTCCGTTCGTCCGCCACACATCCCTAGCATAGCGAACGCGCAACAATACCCCTCCGATTCATCTGTCCGAAAACGTCAAACACCGGTAATACTTTCCCGGATGTTTTCCCCCTTTGCCAGTAGCACCTACTACTACATTAGGTCACCTCTAGCACCACGTAATGCCATGTTACACTTTGTGATGCTTTGATTGCTCTGTTATTTATTGTGTTCCCCCTCCGTTACTTCTTTTCGGTAGACCCCGAGACTTCCAGCGACCCCCAGTTTGACTATGGTCTTGACGACCCTTCCTTCTTGCTAGAGCAACCAGGCAAGCCCCCCCCCCCTTGATCACCAGATATCGCCTATTCTTCTCTATACTACTTGCATTAGAGTAGTGTAGCATGTTACCGCTTTCCGTTAATCCTATCCTGATGCATAGCATGTCCTTGCTACTACTGTTGTTACCTTTACCTGCAATCCTACATGCTTAGTATAGGATGCTAGTATTTCATCTGTGGCCCTACATTCTTGTCCGTCTGCTGTGTTATACTATCAGGCTTTGATCACTTGGGAGGTGATCACGGGTATATACTATATACTTTATACATGATACATGTGGTGACTAAAGTCGGGTCGGCTCGTGGAGCACCCGCGAGTGATTCACGGATTGGGGGCTGAAAGGTCCTTTGTCCCAACGGCCCTCTGTGTGGATCTTTGTGGCGGAGCGCCAGGGCAGGTTGAGACTACCTAGGTGAGAGGTGGGCCTGGCCCTGGTCGGCGTCCGTGGTTACTTCATAATAACACGCTTAACGAGATCTTGGTATTTGACCTGAGTTGGGTCATTGACCTTATACGCACTAACCGCCACGTGGGACAAGATATGGGCAACCCGCATCGTGGTATCAGTCGAAGCTCTTTCTGACGTCAGCGACTGAGCGGCGTGCGCCGGATTGGACTGCAACGCCTGCTAGGCTAGGTCTGCTTCAGGCCGTGTACGCAAAGGGCAAGTGTGCAATAGGCGATGGGCCCAGACCCCTGCACGCATAGGATTTAGACCGGCATGCTGACCTCTCTGTTGATCCTAGGTGGGGCTGCGACGTGTTGATATCCCGAGGCCGGACATGACCCAGGAAAGTGTGCCCGGCCAGAGGGATCGAGCGTGTCGGGTAATGTGGTGCACCCCTGCAGGGAAGTTTATCTATTCGAATAGCCATGATCTTCGGTAACAGGACGACTTGGAGTTGTACCTTGACCTTATGACAACTAGAACCAGATACTTAATAAAACGCACCCTTCCAAGTGCCAGATATAACCCGGTGATCGCTCTCACACAGGGCGACGAGGGGAGGATCGCCGGGTAGGATTATGCTATGCGATTCTACTTGGTGAACTTACCATCTACTCTCTCCTACATGCTGCAAGATGGAGGTGGCCTGAAGCGTAGTCTTCGACATGATTAGCTATCCCCCTCTTATTCTGGCATTCTGCAGTTCAGTCCACCGATATGGCCCTTTACACATATACCCATGCATATGTAGTGTAGCTCCTTGCTTGCGAGTACTTTGGATGAGTACTCACGGTTGCTTTTCTCCCTCTTTTCCCCCTTTCCCTTCTACCTGGTTGTCGCAACCAGATGCGAACCAGGGCAGACGCCACCGTCGGTTAAAACTCCTACTACACGGAGGTGCCTACTACTACGTGCAGCCCGGCGGCGGCGGGAGAGTAGTTAGGAGGATCGAGCGGGAGGCCTGCACCTCTTCGATCTGTATCCCAGTTTGTGCTAGCCTTCTTAAGGCAAACTTGTTTAACATATATACGTACTCAGATATTGTTGCTTCCGCTGACTTCGTCTATGATTGAGCACTTGTATTCGAGCCCTCGAGGCCCTGGCTTGTATTATGATGCTTGTATGACTTATTTATGTTTTAGAGTTGTGTTGTGATATCTTCTGTGAGTCCACGATCTTGATGCATTGCGTGTCGTGCATGATTAGTGTACGATTGAATCGGGGGCGTCACATTGTTGCAAATAGGAATTATGTGCCTGTAGATTTCATTGTTCTTGATATAGATTGCAATCCTACATGTCCTATTATTTTTGGTAGACCTTTCCTTAGAACGATCGGTGCCATTATTGATATGAAAGAAGGAAATATTAGGTTCCAATTTCCGTTAAGGAAAGGCATGGAACACTTTCCAAGAAACAAAATAAAATTACCTTATGAATCTATTATGAGAGTCACTTATGGATTGCATACCAAAGATGGTGATACCTAGATCTATTCTTGCCTTTATGCCTAGCTAGGGGCGTTAAACGATAGCGCTTGTTGGGAGGTAACCCAATTTTATTTTTGTTTCTTGCCTTTTGGTTCTGTTTAGTAATAAATAATTCATCTACCCTCTTTTTAGATGTGTTTTGTTGTTTTAATTAGTGTTTGTGCCAAGTAGAACCTTTGGGAAGACTTGGGTGAAGTCTTTTTGATCTTGCTGTAAAAAATAGAAACTTTAGCGCTCACGAGATTAGCTTCCATTTTTTACTGGAGATGGTATTTAGTTGTTTATTATTGCAGATGATTAATAGACAAATTCCTCACGTCCAGAAATTTATTTAAGAATCTTTGGAGTTCCAGAAGTATACGTTTGATACAGATTACCACAGACTGTTCTGTTTTTGACAGATTATGTTTTTCGTGTGTTGTTTCCTTATTTTGATGAATCTATGACTAGTATCGGAGGGTATGAAGATAGAGAAGTTGGAATACAGTAGGTTTAAGACCAATATACATAAATAATGAGTTCATTACAGTACCTTGAAGTGGTGGTTTGTTTTCTTTCGCTAACGGAGCTCATGTGATTTTTCTGTTGAGTTTTGTGTTGTGAAGTTTTCATGTTTTGGGTAAAGATTTGATGGATTATGGAATAAGGAGTGGTAAGAGCCTAAGCTTGGGGATGCCCCGGAAGGCATCCCCTCTTTTGTCTTCGTCCATCGGTAACTTTACTTGAGGCTATATTTTTATTCACCACATGATATGTGTTTTGCTTGGAGCGTCTTGTATGATTTGAGTCTTTGCTTTTAGTTTAACACAATCATCCTTGCTGTACACACATTTTGGGAGAGACGCACATAAATCGGAATTTATTAGAATACTCTATGTGCTTCACTTATATCTTTTGAGCTAGATAATTTTGCTCTAGTGCTTCACTTATATCTTTTAGAGCACCGTGGCGGTTTTATTTTATAGAAATTATTGATCTCTCATGCTTCACTTATATTATTTTGAGAGTCTTTTAGAACAGCATGGTAGTTTGCTTTGGCTATAAAATTAGTCCTAATATGATAGGCATCCAAGATAGGTATATTAAAAACTTTCATAAAAAGTGCATTGAATACTATGAGAAGTTTGATACTTGATGATTGTTTTTAGATATGAAGATGGTAATATTAAAGTCGTGCTAGTTGAGTAATTGTGAATTTGAGAAATACTTGTGTTGAAGTTTGCAAGTCCCGTAGCATGCACGTATGATAAACGTTGTGTAACAAATTTGAAACATGATGTGTTCTTAGATTGTCTTCCTTATGAGTGGCGGTCGGGGACGAGCGATGGTCTTTTCCTACCAATCTATCCCCCTAGGAGCATGCGCGTAGTGCTTGGTTTTTGATGACTTGTAGATTTTTGCAATAAGTATGTGAGTTCTTTATGACTAATGTTGAGTCCATGGATTATACGCACTCTCACCTTTCCATCATTGCTAGCCTCTTCGGTACCGTGCATTGCCCTTTCTTACCTTGAGAGTTGGTGCAAACTTCGCTGGTGCATCCAAACCCCATGATATGATAAGCTCTATCACACATAAACCTCCTTATATCTTCCTCAAAACAGCCACCATACCTACCTATTTTCGGATGTGGGGTTCTGGCAAACCCTTAAGGTTCGAACACTGGGGTGCACGCGAAGTCTTCCCCTCCTACTGATCTACACTCAAGCTCGCTAAGATCTTGCGGATGAACTCGCCGAACTCACAACACAGAAAGAGACACGAGGTTTATACTGGTTTGGGCCACCGTCGTGGTGTAATACCCTACTCCAGTGAGGTGGTGGTGGATTGCCTCTTGGGCTGATGATGAACAGTACAGGGGAAGAACAGCCTCCTGAGGTTGAGGTGTTCTTGTGGCTAGGCTCTTGATCGGATTGGATCAAGCTCAGATCAGATGCCCCTACTATGGTGGCTAGCTCTACTTATATAGGCCCTGGTCCTCTTCCCAAATATTGAGCGGGAAGGGAGCCAACAACGGCGGGCAAATTTGAAGGGGGACAACTAGTACAAGCTATCCTGACAAGAGCGGTCTTCGCCTGCGAAAAGCACTAGGATGACGCCATCTTGGGCTCCACGATGACCTCCGCCTTGCCGTCCTCCTGGTCTTGGTCTTGTTGCACCAATATGGCAACCTTTGCCTGATGCCTCGGTACTCTTCGTCTACGCATGCCCCCTTAGCACCAAAGAGGAAATGGGACGTTGCGCGTGCCTGGTACCCGCCTGGCACCGTTCGTCATGGCTCACGTCACGAGTCCCTCGTGAGGTTTGCCCCGCCTTGATATCTCCGCTCCGCGTGAGGCCGCCTGGCTAGGCCACTCCAAAGGAAGTCTTGTGCCGTCCGCCTCGCGAGGCTTGGACCCTCGCGAAGCTCTTGGATGCCTTGTTGATGAAGATGGGCCGTACGGCCCGCTGCTTAGCCATGCCATGGGCCGCAGGCAGGCAAGTCTGGGGACCCCCATTCCCAGAACGCCGACAGTAGCCCCCGGGACCAAGGCGCGCTCGGGCTTGGCTTCGTGGTGAAGCCAAGGGTCAAGTTCGGAGCGCCGCGGGCCCCAAAACCTGCGACCTCGGTCGACGCATGGCGGTTGATTGGACGTGGGCGTCTCCGCTTCCCCACGCTGCCTCGGCAACTGCACGATTTGATGAGTCCCTGCGACATGCAAGGAAAACCATCATTACCTGCGATCGTGGGAGACGCCGGTTGGCCTTCTCTCCTTATAAATGGGGAGGGGGCGGAGCCCCCGTTTCCTATCTTCTCCTCGCTCGCTCGCTTCGTCCTCCTCGCTCCACTGCTGACAGTGCCATCGATGGCGCCGCGAAAGAAGTTCTCTGCCGCCAAGAAAGGGAAGGCCCCTTGCGAGGGCCCTGGCTCCCGGGCGCTCAAGCATGGCAGTGGCCGTCCGCGCAAGCACACCGCGACCCCCCGCCGTGACCCACCATCAAGGTGGAGCTGTGGCACGCGGCGGGGACCGTTCCATCCATGGTGGTTCAGCCGACGAGGGGTGGCGCGCGATGGTGGCGCGGCCTCCCCGCCTGCGCTTCCATTCTGCTGAGGTGAAGCCGGAGTTCGTTGTCTGGTCGGAGAGCCCGACCGGCAACAGGCTCCAACTTCCACGCTTCTTCGCCGGCGAACTGCCGGCCTCTGGTCTGGGCGGGCTCTGGCTGCAGGCGGACGGCTGCTGCAGCAGGGCATCTCGGGTCATGGTCGAGACTTCCACCGCAGGCAACATAGCCCTGGCCCGTGGCTGGCAGACGTTCGCCCGCGCACGCGGCCTAGGCAAGCGATGCACCCTTCATTTCAGGTATGACGGTGAGTTGACCCTTTATGTGAGGGTGTTTGGGGAGGATGGTCGCCGTGCCGGGTGCTGCCCCGAAGCGAACGACGGCGAGGAGGTGCTCGGCCTTGGTAACGGTCGCGATGAGGACGAGGGCGAGCATGCCTTCGGCGGCGGCCGTGTCTCCTCCAGCTACGGCGGCTCTTTCTCTAGTGACAGCTCCAGTAGCGGTGGCTACAATCATCCGCCACATCGCTGCGCCCGCTTCGAAGGAGGCAGCGGGTCATCTCGCCGTCGCGCCTCCGTGAAGCGCGAGGTGGGGTCCGGCTAGGCTTGGGGCGTCGTCAAGGGCCTGCCTTCGTGGACTGCTGTAACGTTACTTTTGCTTAGCTTTTTCTTTCTTTACTGCATCAGAAAAAGAAATCCAGTATGGGCCCACAGGGGCGTGTATCGAACTGTGCTTCTTTGGTAAATGCGTTGTGCAAGTTGTTCCCACGCCGTGCTGCTTATTTTGTGGAGAGATAACTTAGCCTGGCGCATTTTAGGAAATCCTTTCCCTCGTGTAGTGTCCGCGTTGCTCGGAAACTGCAAAAAGTTCGTTAGGGGGTGTACCAAAGACTTGCCATCCACCCGAGCCTTGACTGGGCGCTTTGTATCGCGGTACCCATGGGGCACAGATTTTAGGGGAGGTGTGCCAGCTTCCAGGCTCGAACGAGGGTGGCTCGCGAAAAGGCAACGAGAAGAGAAATGCTCGCGAGGGCACCTGCCTAGCCCCCTCGCGATACGTGCGAGAGAGAGGATAAGAGCAAACCGGGGCCGAAAATAAAAAACAGAGGTGGAAGGCCGATGTCGGTGTCAAAACCGGTGGATCTCGGGTAGGGGGTCCCGATCTGTGCGTCTAGGCTGATGGTAACAGGAAGCAAGGGACACAATGTTTACCCAGGTTGGGCCCTCTCGATGGAGGTAAAACCCTACTTCTGCTTGATTAATATTGAAGATATGGGTAGTACAAGAGTAGATCTATGCGAGATCGTGAGGCTAAACCCTAGAAGCTAGCCTATGATGGTATGGTTGTAATTGTGATCGGCCTTCTAAGGACCAACCTCTCGGTTTATATAGACACGAGAGGGCTAGGGTTTACGAGTCGGTTAAAGGAAGGAAATATAATATCCGGATCACCAAGCTTGCCTTCCACGCCAAGGAGAATTCCATCCGGACACGGGACGAAGTCTTGAGTGTTGTATCTTCACGCTTCAATAGTCCGGACGATGTATATAGTCCGGCTGTCGGGATACCCCCTAATCCAGGACTCCCTCAGTAGCCCTGAACCAGGCTTCAATGACGTGAGTCCGTAGCGCGATCTGTCTTGGCATTGCAGGCGGGTTCCATCTCGAATACTCCAAAGTACATTACGACGAATAGTGTGCGGAACTCCATCAATGTTGTACTCCTTGGCCCGATTGCCTCAATAATGACCATCTCCACGTGTCGGCGAATGCAAGGAGCGAGGTATTTTTCGCATTGCCACCCTCAATCCTTTTGGGCTGACCGCCTATTTGAAGAGGCGGGATTCTCATATCAAACCTCACTCTTCCCCCTCGAGCAAGCATCAGCAGGCGCTCGGAAAAACCATTCCAACATGGCTGGTCGTGCAGCTCCTCGCTCGCTCTTCTCGCTCCAAGCGGGGGACTGGGAAGAGTGTTGAGTTCCCCATAGCCGTTTGATTGAGTTACAAACCCAGGGTTTCTCCACCAGCATTCATGGTCCCGTCCGAGCGAATAGCCACCTATAATGGCGGGGAGCAAGCAGAAGATCTCCCAATCCATCTCGGAGGGCGAATATGCCTCATCCGCATCTGCTAAGAGGCGTGGGTTTCCTATCCACCCTTTCCTTCCGGGCTCACGGGTTCTCGACCTCTAGTTACACAACTTTACCCTGCCTCTATACTACATATAGCAGTGCGTTGCCCTTCTGAGCTATTTTTAGGCTGCGAGCCCCACTTGAGTTATGGAAGAAGCTGTTACGCCTTGTCCCACGCAACGGGGAGAATCCCTATGCCGGTGGCGGGGCAGTATGGCGCATTGCCGAAAACGGATACCTATCCGACACTCCCAGAAGGCACCGAAAGCTGGCCTTGAGTGGTTCTACATTGGCGTTCCCCTTCGGATCCAGTCCGGACAGGTCTCCCAATTGATGCGCCCGCCCGTGCGTCTAAGCTGGCGCCCCGAGGCCCCCAAGAGGAGGATACCGGAAATATATTACACGATGAGCAGGATAAAATTCTTGGCCAAATCCGGATGACGATAGTCGAGGTTATGGCAATATGCATATCTGAAGTGCAACGCTTCAATATTGGGGAAGCCATGTGGCACTTCAGCGGGGAAGATGATGCCACCCGTTGTGGCCGTAAGGTCCGGACTCCACCACTGTTCTGGCAAGGATATTGTCCGATTTATACAAAGGGGAAGAGGAGGAATTCCTTCACATCAAACCGCGAGATGGATTCTCCATGTACAACCCCCCCAAACTGGGTAAGTTGTCATTCCTTTCCCCGCGTCACTTATTGTGGCGTTCTTCGCTAAGATCATCTGCCTCGATATTCCCGAGCGAGGCGGGGAGGGTCGTGAAGGAATCTCAGCCCCTCCCGCGGCGGAGGACCCGGAAGGGCCCTAGATCCAGGTCTCGAAGAAGATCCGGATATTACCGTGGAGCTTGTCAACGGGATATTTTATCAAGCGAGTAGCTATGGCGCCTCAGTGGCCATTACTGCCGACTATCCCGGACCGCTGCCTCGTCGCGCGTAAGCCAAGCGAAAAACCCTATCCTCCGAAGAGGACTCCTTCAGATGTCATGCCTTACCCTTGAAGTGTCGTGTTTTTGCGAACCACGACGGTCGGATGTGGGGCGAGCCCTAGGGACTCGTCGGCCAAGAAGCGTCCGGATCGGGCAGGCTCAAGAGGAAGGCGGTGAGATCGACTCGCCGCTTCTGAGTAAGGCAAAAACTTGTGCTGTGATTATGGTAGTTTTGAAGTATGACAACATCCTTTGTGTCCTGGCAGGAAGAGGAGCAGCCGGACTATATCCGGGGATCCTGCCAACCACACCTCCACTAGCCGGATTCCAAAACCGGCCGAGAAACGCAGGCGGGGCGGGGCCCATGCCGCATAGTTCTCCAACGGAGAATGCGGATATGCTCTCGTCCACGAATTCCAGTAGAGGCGCCATGAATCACCGGCGCCCGACGGGCCGTGCTTGAACAACATCTTTTCGAAGAGGCATTTAATGCCTTCTATTCGGGAGCGCATACATCCGAGCTGCTCAAAGGCGGGCTTGCCGGCGGCGGACCGATATACCAAAGATATCGGGTAAGAAATTTTGATAAGCATGTGTAGCAGTAGCCCTGAGACTTGAAGCAGTTGGAACAACTGTTTTAAGAGATCAATTATCTACAGTCCTTGTAGATAAGAATGAGCAATTGTCTCGGGAGCTGGAGGAGTGCAAGGCGAGCTGAGGGCCGCAATTGCCAAGTTAGAGAATCCCAAAACCCTCATCTGGTAACATTTGTCTCAATTATGCGAAGATGCACCAGTTAGTAAATGGCTGATATGACAAGTCTAACGGAAAATTCTGCAGAACAATCCGGGGTGAATCCGGAGGCGTAAGAGGACGAATCGCATCTCAAAAGGCAGCTGAAGGCTGGCGGCGCATTCTTCATAAGTTAGGCGATAGAAGAACAATGTTCAAGATGCCAAAGTCTAGCTGGGACGTGGAGTTAAAAGATCTCCGTGCTCGGTGGCGGACTCCGTGAAGGAGAACAAAAGGCTTTGTGGCGGCATTTACGGTAAGTGCCTAGGCGAACTGTAGTATAGTTCGTAGCGGAAGTATATTGAAAGGATTGTGCTTGTAGGAATGTTAGCGGGTGCATACGAGGAGGAGATGCCCTCATCTGCAGCGATTTACTACAAGACCTCTTACTACAGCGAGCTCGGCGGTGATCTTGAGGCGTTGCTCGGGCCTTCGGCCATCAAGCCTCTGCCGAATGGCATGGGGAGCTTGTGGATATGCTTCAAGGAGCGGCGGCGCTTCCGATTGTGGAAGATGTCAGCCTGCCCGGCAAGGTGCAAGAAGAAGCTTGGGCTATGGTGAAGGCGCTACACCAAGCTGGACCCGAACCATATGACGAAGTCGGACGGCGGGGCGGATGGGCAAGAAATTCCGTGAGTCTTGTATATGACCGGTGGCGTTAGCCATAAAATATTCTCAACAGGATTGTAAGCTAGATAGCACATTGGATGATATAGAAGGAGGAATATAGTCAGTCAAGTGGTGTGTAATTCAATGGACATAATTAGTCCCTAGCGGATTAAAATCATTTGTCATGGCGGACCTTTTGCTTCACCCCGGATCCTCGATCCGGGGTGTGTCCGAATACCCACTTGGTTATACAAAACCGGGGTATGCGTGGAAACTAGGCGTAGGGGTCATAAGTGCTTGAATAGACAAGTACCCAACTAGTTATGTTATATTACATGGATAGTAAGAAACATCTTCCAGGGAGAATAGTTCCATTAGGGGTTCCTTTCCCTGGGTATGCATGCGAACATGCACATGTCCGGACTGCGAATGATTGCGCAGGCTACAAAACTTCTGGGGATTTGCATTGTAATAAACGAATACATCGTTTGTTCACTGACCAAATATTCTCTTAAGGAAGCTAGCTTTCGGCTTCACCCAGTCTGAGGTACACATCCGGCTGAACCGGTAGTAACAATCACAGAGGTGCTCCCCTTATGCCCTAGCCGAATTAACGGGAACGTAGGGCATAAACACAAGAGCCAGGCAACCCAGCTTGGCCACATCTTAAGTCATATGGATGCATATAATGGTGAAGAAAAGGCACATATGGAAAAAGAATGCATATGTAATGGGCAGAAACCCATGTGAGTAATTATTTTTAGCTTCCGTATAGGAAGCCCCCAGGTATTGCTTACACACCTAGTGCGGACGGAGTGATCCGGGAGTCCACACTATATTGAATACTTTGTGTGAAGAGGAAAAAGGTCGAGAAAGGAAAAAGGGATGGAGCATAATTAAAAAGGAGGGGTTAGGAGGCGAACATTGAGTTCGCGTTAGGCGTAGAATCTCCGAGTGCGGCGCGTTCCATGGGTTCGGCTCGAGTGCATTGTCGGATGCATTACGTGGCGATGCGCTCCTCGGTGAGAACTTTGTCAATGCGAAGGACCCTCCACTTGGGTTTGAGCTTGTCCTTCTTCTTCTCCGGTAGGCGTGAAACGAGCTTCGCCAATATTGTAAGTTTTGGCCCGCACTTCTCTGCTTGGATATCGTCGAGCCTGCTGCGATAGAATGCGGAGGCGGGCTTTTGCGACGTCGCGCTCCTCCGCCGGGGCATCAAGTTATCCTGCCGATCTAACTCGGCTTCCTTCTCTTCGTACATGCGTCGCAGCGTGGCGAATCATGTATTCTATCGCGAGCTAATCTGCTTCAGCGCGTACACCATAAAAATGGTGTATATTCGATGGTGCGATTCGGCGTGGTGTAGCCCCAGTCTGGTCGAGCTCCTTGACCGGTCGTATCGACTCTGTCAAGGATCGCACTAATCTGGGTTTGATGCCGCTCATGATGAGATCATTTGCTGATCTACGGCGTTTGTTTGGGGATGGTAGGCGGAGTGTAATAAAGCTTAATGCCCATTTTGCGCGCAAGTTTTCGCCGTCGGCTATGAAATTTGAGCCATTATCGATGATGATCTGTGGGGACACCGTATCGGTGTCACGACCCGGATATGAAGTCTATTACTGGTCGGATTGGCCGTTTGACTGGTTTGGCTTCTATCCATTTGGTGAATTTGTCCACCATGACCAATAAGTATTTTTCTTATGGCTTCCCCCTTTAAGAGGTCGAGCATATCCGGCACCCGGACGCGAAGGGCCAAGTTATGGGGATTGTTTGGAGAGCGGTAGGGGCATATGACTCTGCTTGGCGAAGAGCGGCAACCAACGCAATGTTGGATCTGGTCTGTCGTCTGCTCGGGCGTCGGCGATAGAAACCTGTCTGAAGGCCTTGTTGACTAATGCTCGAGCAGCGGCGTGGTGCCCGCCAGATCGGCATGGATTTCACCAAGAGCTACGCCCTTCCTCTTGGAGATGCATCTTTGGAGCACTCGGTGGCGCTTTCTTGTAGAGTTCCCTTCGTAGACTTTGTAAGCTTTAGGCGCCGGACGACGCAGCATGCTTCATTTTGGTCTTCGGGGAGCTCCTGCCTATTTAGGTAGGCCAAGAAAGGCTCAGTCCATGGGGCGATTACAACCATGATTTCGTTGGCCGAGGACGTTATTTCGGTGGTAGAACCTCCGATTATGTCTGATAGTTTGGAATCTGGGGGTGTATTCAGATCCATGCTAGTATTGCCGGACTCCCCTTCCCATACTACAGATGGCTTGAACAACCGTTCCAAGAATATGATAGGTGGGACAGGGTCGCGTTTAGCGCTGATGCGAGCGAGGACGTCCGCCGCTTGATTGTTTTCTCGAGCCCCTCGAACTAAGATGACATCTTGAGGACGGCATTACGGTAGGCCGCCATTTTCGGGTCCTTGGCATCAAAATCTCCGTTTATTTGTGATATTGCGAGGTTTGAATCGCGCACTTCTAGGCGTTGAATGCCCATAGAGCGCCATCCGAAGACCGTGCAGCGAGCCTCATATTGGCTGCATTGTTGGAGTCTGTGTATAATATTTGGAGGACGTCTTGGACCGTGTCTCGATGGGAGAGCGTCGAGGACTACACTGCTCCCAATCCGGACAGCATTTTAGAGCCGTGAAGTGCATGATCCGGTTTGAGTATGGGCGTACTCTTTAGGGAGTTAAACTACGTCCATTCGACTCTGAAGTCAGCCAATACTTGCGACTTGATGGCCCGCCGTGGTTTGTATGTTATGTCGAACGGAAGGAGCTCAATGGCCCATTTGGCAATCCGGCCCGTAGCATCGCCGTTATTTATTATGTCATTGAGTGGTACTTCGGAGGCCATCGTAATCGAACACACTTGAAAGTAGTGTCGTAGCTTCCGGGATGCCATGAACACTGCGTATGCTATTTTTTGATAGTGTGGGTATCGGGATTTGCATGGGGTTAGGATCGTGGATACATAGTAAACCGGCTTCTGGAGCGGGAATTTGTATCCGTCAGCCTCTCGTTCAACGACGAGCACTGCGCTTACAACTTGATGCATTGCAGCTATGTACAGCAGCATAGGTTCGTCAATATTTGGCGCTGTTAGTACTGGATTTTCTCCTAACCTGGAGAAAAAGCGGCTTAGAGCAGCCATGCATCCGGCTAGTTTCTGGATGTGCTTGAGGTCTGTTGGTATAGCCAAGCTGTGTGAGCTTCGGATTTTGCGGATTCGCTTCAATTACTCTATTGGAAGCGATGAAGCGAGTAGTTTCCCGAGGAGGCGCCAAAACACATTTTCGGGTTCAGCTTGATGTCGTATGTCAGGAGATTGTCGAATGTAAGCCTCAAGTCATCTATTAGGGTTTCGGCGTGTCTTGTTTTTATGACCACGTCATCACGTATGCCTCCACTGTTTTGCCGATTTGCTTTTCGGGCATGTTTGAATCATCGTTGGTAGGTTGCGCGGCATTCTTAAGCCCGAAAGGCATAGTGTTGAAGCAGAAAGGGCCATATGTTATGAAAGCTGTTGCAGCTTGGTCACACTCTGGCATCTTTATTTGATGGTATCCAGTATCGTCGAGGAAACACAATGAGTCGTATCATCTTTGTGCATCGATGATTTAATCGATGCGAGGGAGGGGAAAGGGATCCTTGGGGCAAGCCTTGTTGAGGTCTTTAAAGTCGACACATAGGCGCCAGGATTTATCCTTCTTTGGTACCATTACCAGGTTTGCCAGCCAATCCGGATGCTTGATATCTCTGATGAATCCGGCCTCGAGCAGTTTGGCTAGCTCTTCCCCCATGGCCTGCCGTTTGGGCTCTGAAAACCGTCTTAGAGTCTGCTTGACCGGTTTGTATCCTTTTAGTATATTGAGGCTGTGTTCGCCCAATCTGCGTGGGATGACCGACACGTTCGATGGGTGCCAGACGAAGATGTCCCAATTCTTGTGTAAGAAGTCTCGTAGTGCGGCGTCCATCGCGGGGCTCAGCTATGTCCCGACGGAAGCTGTCTTCGTGGGGTCCGTTGGATGGACTTGGAATTTGACTATCTCTAAATGCGTGGGTTTAAATGAGGTGGACTTGGGTCGCTTGTCGAGTATCACGTCGTCCTGTCCATGGTGGCCCTTAGCGTTATTAATTCTTGGCTGCTAGGGCCTCGGATAATGCCTCGGGGCTAGTGCTGCGGTTTTGTTTTCGGTAGCGAAGTGCGGCGTCCGGATCCTTGCCTAGGTGATGATTCCATTGGATCCGGGCATTTAAGCTTCATGTACCCGTAATGGGGTATAGCTTGAAAGCTTTGTAAGCGTCCGCCCTAGAAGTGTGTGGTATCCGCTGCTAAAGGGCCACTTGGAATGTGATTTCTTGGACCTATAATTCTCCGGTGCGAATACCACGTCAGTGTGATTTTCCTGCACACCACGCTTCCCGACTAGGGATAATTCCCCTGAAGGTTGTGCCGCTTTGTTCAATGCTGCCTTTGTCAATTTCCATCTTGCTGAGTGTCTCTTCATATATCAAGTTTAATCCGCTTCCGCCATCCATGAGCACTTTAGTGAGCCGAAAGCCGTCCATGATTGGGCTAAGAACCAGAGCGGCTGGTGCCCGGACAGTCTGGAATCGAGGTTCGTCACTGGCATTGAAAGGTATAGCAGTTCGTTCCAGGGGTTTATTTTGGCCATATGGCAAATTTCTGCGGAGCTTCGATGAGCTCGCTTGCGCCTACTGTTTGAGGCAAAAGTATCGAAGACTGTTAGTACCGTATTGTGCTCGTTGGCGGGATGTTGTTCTGTAAGAAGAACCTCGCCACTTTTTGCAACCTGCCGGAGTATCCAACATGCGCTAAGGCTATGAGTCGGTGTTGTGTCCGGAGTGCTGTGGAGTTTACATGACCCATTGAGCCATTTTTCCAATACGGTTCCCATACAGGGTGAGCTTTGGTTTCTTGGGGATTGGATCGGCCGACTTACGAGTTAAGCCCTTAGTTCAGACAAAGGTTTTGGTGAGCGGACTGTCCCAAAATTCAGCTTGGGTTTTCAGGCGCTTTCCATCGCACAGTACTTCGTACTATGATTGCTAAGTCCATAAGCGTACTATGTCACGGCGACTTATAGCATTAAGGATTCCTTTGTCCGTGCAGTTTTTGCAGAAGAGTGAGACTACGTCCTCCTCGTGGCAGTCCTCGACCTTGTTTAGCGCAAGGAGGAATCTGGCCCAATAATGATGCACTGTCTCCTGGGGCTCTTGCCTGATATGGGAGAGACGATTTAAGTCCGTGTGGGTGGTTATAGTTGAATCCGGATTATGATCCGATCTAGCACCCCGGGGCATGGGAGCTTCCAAGTTCGACAACTCGGGATCCGGGACGCTGCCCAATTTTTCCGGCCCCGTGCCCGGTTCTAAGTCCGGGACCCGGGTCATATCCTACCCTGGGCGGGTGTCCGGCTCCGGGATCTTGGCGATCCGGACATAATTCGTCCCCAAAATAGAGGGATACTCCATGTGTGGTTCCACCGCTACCGCTATCTCATGGGTGGCCGGCGGGGATTTAATGTCCCTTTGGTCGGGTTTAAGCCCGATCCGGTCATAGTCGTTCGCGACTCCCCAAAGCGGCGATCACGATCAAGAGCTCATTAAGAAGAGAGCTCTATCGGAGCCATCTGTTGGGAGTTCTGAATTGATCACGAAGTTTATGCGTGATGACCGAGAGGCCATCGTCGGTAGCGACAACCGATAAGTGACCATGGCGAACCGCCTAGTCGGAGAGTTTGGCCTACAACCAGGGCTCCCCGCGTAATGTTGTCACGACAGCGAGGCGAACCATCGAGCCTTGCAGCAACGACACGGAGGAACTCTCAATGAAAGCACCAATGTCGTGTCAAAACCGGCGGATCTCGGGTAGGGGTCCCGATCGTGCGTCTAGGATGATGGTAACAGGAAGCAAGGGACACAATGTTTACCCAGGTTCGGGCCCTCTCGATGGAGTAAAACCCTACTTCTGCTTGATTAATATTGAAGATATGGTTAGTACAAGAGTAGATCTACCACGAGATCATAGAGGCTAAACCTAGAAGCTAGCCTATGATGGTATGATTGTAATTGTGATCGGCCTTCTAAGGACCAACCTCTCCGGTTTATATAGACACGAAGAGGGCTAGGGTTTTACACGGAGTCGGTTACAAGGATGGAAATATAATATCCGGATCGCCAAGCTTGCCTTCCACGCCAAGGAGAATTCCATCCGGACAGGGGACGAAGTCTTGAGTCTTGTATCTTCATGCTTCAATAGTCTGGACGATGTATATAGTCCGGTTGTCCGGATACCCCCTAATCCAGGATTCCCTCAGCCGGGGAACCAAATCAGTAACGAACACCAAGAGCAACTCTGATTAAGGAAAAGCGAGCCAACTTCGGAAAGCAAATGAAAAGCCGCGTCCGGCACCTAATCTAGTCTTCAAGTCTTCTCACCAGCGCGGAGCTAAGTGTTGTCCACTAGGCATGGGAGGGAGCCCCAGGGCCTGAGGCCGGCACTCCTGAGACTCCGGGGCGTGTACAGCCCATACTATTATTACGTGAGAGTGTCACGGGCGGCGATTCTTCACAGGCACCGGGCCTTCTTCACAGGCTCTGGGCCTTTCTTCTCAGGCTCTGGGCCTTTCTTCTCAGGCTCTGGGCCTTGCTTCTCAGGCTCTGGGCCTTGCTTCATGGATAAAACCTCCAGAGGTGTTGGATGTTCCAGGCATTCTGGATGGGTGTGCCATCCTATGTTTCCAGGCGCGCTACACCCGGCCTGGAGACATGAACGACCCTGAACGGGCCCTCCCACATGGGTGAAAGCTTATGCAGCCCTTCACGGAGAGGACCGCCTCGGGGCAGTCGCCTACCTCGGCGTTTGAGGCGGATGTTGCGGCAATGGTACCGCCACAGAGCTTGTTGGTACCTTGCCGCCCTCAAAGCGGCTTCGTGACGGCGCTCCTCCCCCAGCACGAGATCCATCCCCCGCGTGGCGTCCTGCTGCGCTTCGTCGAATGCCAGGACCCGCGGAGTGATGCCTGGCCTCGTGAGGGAGGACTGCTTCAGCTCCATAGACGAGGAAGAAAGGAGCCTCGCCCGTTGGCTTGGAGGCCGTGGTACGAATGGACCACAACACGGACTGGAGTTCGTCATGCCAGCCCCTGCTGCAGGCCTCCATCTTCTTCTTGAAGGTCCTGGTCTTGAGTCCCCTCAGGACCTCAGCGTTGGCGCGTTCGGATTGGCCATTGCTCCCGGGGTGAGCCACCGAAGCGTAGCAAATCTGCGTTCCAAGGTTAGCACAATAGGTTTTGAAGAGGTTACTAGTAAACTGCGAGCCGTTATCTGTGATGATGCGGTTGGGAACCCCGAAACGGCTCACGAGGCCCTAGATGAACTTGACAGCAGAGCCGACCGGAATGGTACGGACGGCTTCCACTTCCGCCCACTTGGTGAACTTGTCGATGGCGACGTAGAGGTAGCGGTAGCCCCTTGGCGCTCGTGGGAACAGGCCCAAGATGTCCAGCCCCCAGACCGTGAATGGCCACGTGAGCGGAATGGTTTGGAGGCCCTGAGCAGGCTAATGGATCTGCTTGGCATGGAATTGGCAAGCTTCACAAGACTTCACCAGCTCGGCTGCATCGTTGAGCGCCGTGGGCCAATAAAATCCGCTGCAGAACACCTTGCCGACGAGGGTCCGTGACGATGAGTGATGTCCGCAGTCCCGCCGTGTATGTCAATCAGCAGCTCCCTTCCTTGATCGCTAGAATGCAGCGCAACGCATGGCGTCGTTCGGCCGTTTCTGTACAACTTCGCCGTCTTGAATGCGGTATGTCGTGGCACTGCCAGACCCGGCGCTCGCGATCTTCTTCCTTCTCCGGCGGTGTCCCGTGCAGCAGGTACTCCTTGAATTCCTTGGTCCGGCCTCCTCCTAGGGCTCGGCGCCGGGGAGTAGCCGAGCTCGAGGTTGGAGCCTGGCTAGGGCTCCGTGGCGGGGCTGTGGGAGCACCTCCGAGGCTGAGTTGTGCTTGAAAGTGAAGGTGTAGTTGATGGCTTGAAGAGCCGCTCTTCGAAGACGCCGGGTTCCTGCGGCTGCCGCTTGGAGGCTCTCTTGGCGATGTCGTCGGCTTCCTTATTGGTGCCCCGGGGCACGTGCTGCAGCTCCAGGCCCGAGAAATGCTTTTCCATCTTGCGCACCTCCGCAAGGTAGGCCTCCATGTGCTCGTCCTTCGGCTCGTGCACTTTGTTGGAGAAGTTAATGAGGAGCTACGAGTCACCCTTGACGGTAAGGCGTCTCACCCCCAAAGCTGTCGCGGCCTTCAGGCCAGCCATGAGGCCCTCGTATTCTGCGATATTGTTGGAGACCTTCTCGTCGTGCTGGAAGCGGAGTTGCACGGCGTAGTAAAGCTTGTGCTGAGTGGGCGAGATGAGCACTGCTCCAGCCCCTGCGCCCTGGTGCGCGAGGGCGCCATCGAAATACATGACCCAGCCATCCGGTGCCTCACTCCCTGGGGAGGTGGACCGGTCTTCTCCTTCCTCAAGAGCCGGGGGATCGGTCCATTCTGCCACAAAATCGGCGAGCGTGGCTCCCTTGATGACCCTGGTGGTGCTGAACTCCAGCTGGAATGCTTGCAGCTCGATGTTCCATTCAGCGACCCTTTCGGCCGAGTTCGGGCTCCTGAGTACCCTCTCCAATGGGTAAGACGAGACGATCTTGATGGGATGGCCCTGGAAGTAGTGTCGCAGCTTGCGCGAGGCCACCAAGAGTTCGAGCAGGAGCTTTTGCGGCATGGGGTAGCGTGCCCTTGCGTACCGCAGCACGGTGCTAACGAAGTACACCGGGTGCTCGATGAGGGTTGGTGCACTGTTGAGGCTCGGGTCTTGCAGAGATTGTGGCGTATCCTAGGGCGGAGAATTTCCTGAGACTCGGCCGTCCTCAGGAGCTTTCGTAATGCTGCCACAGCGAGCTTGGTCTTACGCTGATGGCTCAGTGCGCTTTCTTGGTCTGCGCTGCATCAACTCGGCTTGGCGCGGGACTCCCTTGTCTTAAGCGCTCCTCCCGGACCGCCAGGCGCCTGTTGGCGGAGTACGGGGTGGCAGCCAGGTAGAGCACCAGGGGCTCGAGAGGCCGTGGCGCCACCATCACCGGGGGGCTGGTGAGGTATCTCTTGAGTTCTTGGAAGGCCTGGTCGGCCTCCGGGGTCCACTCGAAGGGGCCCTTCTTCTTCATAAGCTTAAAGAAGGGTAAGGCGTGCTCGCCTAGCTTGGAGATGAAACTCCCTAATGCGGTCACCCGCCTTACTAGCTTCTGCATCTCCTTGAGGGTCTGTGGTGGGCTCATGTCTTCAATGGCCTTAATCTTTTCCGGGTTCGCCTCGATCCCTCTATGGGATACGAGGAACCCTAGTAGCTTGTCGGAGGGGACACTGAACACGCACTTCTCCGGGTTAAGCCTCAGGTTCACCCGGCACAAGCTTTCAAAGGTCTCCTCCAGGTCTTGAATCAATGTCCTTGCCTCACGAGATTTGACTACTATGTCATCGACGTAGGCCTCTGTGTTCCTCCCGAGCTGCCGCCCCAAGGCGATGTGCATCAGTCGCTGAAAGGTTGCGCCCGTGTTACGGAGGCCAAAAGGCATGCAGGTGTAGCAATACACCCCACATGGTGTCAAGAAGGCTGTCTTCTCCACATCCTCCACCGCCATCTTGATCTGATGGTATACAGAGAACGCATCCAGGAAACATAGCAAATCGCACTCGGTGGTGGAGTCGATGATTTGACCGATGCGCGGAAGAGGGAACGTATCTTGGGGGCAGGCTTTGTCGAGGTTGGTGAAGTCGACGCACAAATGTTCCTTCCCACCTTTCTTTGCCACCACGACGGGGTTCGCCGCCTCTAGCTTGCGCGTCTCTTGGATGATGAAGGCATGCTTCTCGGAGGACTGCCGTCTCGCCCGCTGCTTCATGGGGCGCATGTTGGGGCAAACCCTTAGATGATGCTGGATCACCTACCTTGGGACCCCTACCAGCCGATTGGCCTCCCATGCAAATATCTCCTTGTTCGCGTGCAAAAACCTCACCAGGGCTTCTTGTCCCAGGTCGAGACTGGCCCCTATGGTAAAGGAGGCTTCCGAAGACCCGTCCTCGTCAACCGCACCTGCTTGGTCTCCGCCTTGTCTTGGGTGAACAACTGTTTCTTCTTGGTGGGCGCGGTCTCCTTGGCCTCGAGCGTGCTGGCTCCGGCCGGCTGCGCCGCTGCTGCGGCCTTGAAGGCGAGCCTGAGCGCCGTCACTACCTCCTTAGTGTCCCCCTTGATGGTGAGGACACCCTTGCTCCCTGGCATCTTCATGAGGTTGTAGGCCGGGTGAGTCGCCGCCATGAACTGAGCAAGAGCCGGGTACCAGTATGGCATTGTACGGGAGACAAATGCGGGCGATGTCGATGTCCACCAGCCCAGTGCGGTAGTTGTCGCGCGTGCCGAAGGTGACGGGGAGGCGGATTTGCCCCCGAGAATGGGCAGCTCTGCCACCTACTCCCAAAAAAGGCTTGCTGAGGTTGAGCCTCTCGGGCGGCACGTCGAGGAGACTGATGGCTTCCACGGAGAGCAAGTTGAGGCCGGCACCGCCATCGATGAGGGTCTTGGTGATGGCCACGTTGCAAGTGGTAGGTGTACAGAGCATTGGGAGTATGCCAGAGCAGGTGGTGGAGCCAGGGTGGTCTTCCGAGTCGAAGGTAAGGTCGGCCTCGGGTGAGGCCCAACCCGGCGGAGCCCCCGTGCGCTTGGAGGCTGCTCCAATTTGACGGAGAAAAGGCTTGACGTGGCGATCTGAAGGCGGCGCTTGGGAGCCACCTAGCAGCGCGGCGACGGCGAAGAGGTTGCGGAGTTCTTCCCAGGATGCCACCGTGGACCCTGGGAGGTTGAGCAGCCAGATGTGTGGTTCGCCGGCGAGGGCCATGGGGAACCAGTTGGCCATGATCTTTTCGTCGCCTCCAGCTTCAAGGACGGCCTCCGCATATAACAGCGGAGCGACACGGATCGCCGCGCCCGTCGTAATGTGGCGGCATCTCGCTTGAACGGTTGGCTGTACTTTCGCCGCCTGGCGGGGCGAGGCTCGGTACCAGGACTCAATGCTGCTAGTGCCGGTCGCAGAAGGGGATGGCGGCGCACCTGCCATGAGAGCAAGGTACGGCGCAGCGTGGCGCAGATTGGCAGAGAGAAGCTCCGGCGCACCCCTACCTGGCACGCCAAATGTTGGATGTGGGGTTCCGGCAAACCCTTAAGGTTCGAACACTGGGGTGCGCGCGAAGTCTTTCCCTCCTACCGATCTACACTCAAGCTCGCTAAGATCTTGCGGATGAACTCGCCGAACTCACAACACAGAAAGAGACACGAGGTTTATACTGGTTTGGGCCACCGTCGTGGTGTAATACCCTACTCCAGTGAGGTGGTGGTGGATTGCCTCTTGGGCTGATGATGAACAGTACAGGGGAAGAACAGCCTCCTGAGGTTGAGGTGTTCTTGTGGCTAGGCTCTTGATCGGATTGGATCAAGCTCAGATCAGATGCCCCTACTATGGTGGCTAGCTCTACTTATATAGGCCCTGGTCCTCTTCCCAAATATTGAGCGGGAAGGGAGCCAACAACGGAGGGCAAATTTGAAGGGGGACAGCTAGTACAAGCTATCCTGACAGAAGCGGTCTTCGCCTGCGAAAAGCACTGGGATGACGCCGTCTTGAGCTCCACGATGACCTCCGCCTTGCCGTCCTCCTGGTCTTGGTTGTTGCACCAATATGGCAACCTTTGCCTGATGCCTCGGTACTCTTCGTCTGCGCATGCCCCCTTAGCACCAAAGAGGAAAGGGACGCTGCGCCCGCCTGGTGCCCGCTTGGCACCGTTCGTCATGGCTCACGTCACGAGTCGCTTGTGAGTTTGCCCCGCCTTGATATCTCCGCTCCTCGTGAGGCCGCCTGGCTAGGCCACTCCAGAGGAAGTCTTGTGCCGTCCGCCTCGCGAGGCTTGGACCCTCGCGAAGCTCTTGGATGCCTTGTTGATGAAGATGGGCCGTACGGCCCGCTGCTTAGGCACGCCGTGGGCCACATGCAGGCAAGTCTGGAGACCCCCGTTCCCAGAATGCCAACACCTATTATGGCATTTCCATAGCCATTCCGAGATATATTGCCATGAAACATTCCACCGTTTCATTTATTATGACACGCTTCATCATTGTCATATTTCCTTGCATGATCATGTAGTTGACTTCGTATGTGTGCAAAGCCACCATGCATAATTTACCATACATGTCACTCTTGATGCATTGCCCGTCTCGGTACACCGCCAGAGGCATTTAGATAGAGTCATATTTTGTTCTAGTATCGAGTTGTAATCATTGAGTTGTAAATAAATAGAAGTGTGATGATCATCATTAATAGAGCATTGTCCCAAAAAAAAGAGAAAGGCCAAAAAAAAGAGAAAGTCCCAAAAGAAAACTAAAAGAGAAATAAAAAGGGACAATGCTACTATCCATTTTTCCACACTTGTGCCTCAAAGTAGCACCATGATCTTTATGATAGAGAGTCTCTTGTTTTGTCACTTTCATATTCTAGTTGGAATTTTTCATTATAGAACTTGGCTTGTATATTCCAACAATGGGCTTCCTCAAATGCCCTAGGTCTTCATGAGCAAGCAAGTTGGATGCACACCCACTTAGTTTCTTTTGTTGAGCTTTCGTACATTTATAGCTCTAGTGCATCCGTTGCATGGCAATCCTTACTCCTTGCATTGACATCAATTGATGGGCATCTCCCTAGCCCATTGATTAGCAGCGTCAATGTGAGACTTTCTACTTTTTTGTCTTCTCCACACAACCCCCATCATCATACTCTATTCCACCTATAGTGCTATATCCATGGCTCACGCTCATGTTTTGCGTGAAAGTTGAAAAAAGTTTGAGATTACTAAAGTATGAAATAATTGCTTGGCTTGTCATCGGGGTTGTGCATGATGAGAGCATTCTTGTGTGATGAAAATGGAGCATGACCAACCAATATGATTGTGTAGGGATGAACTTTCTTTGGCCATGTTATTTTGAGAAGACATAATTGCTTAGTTAGTATGCTTGAAGTATTATTATTTTTATGTCAATATTATACTTTTATCTTGAATCTCTCGGGTCTGAACATTCATGCCACAATAAAGAGAATTACTTAGAAATTATGCTAGATAGCATTCCACATAAAAAATTCTATTTTTATCATGTACCTACTCAAGGACGAGCAGGAATTAAGCTTGGGGATGCTTGATACGTCTCAAACGCATCAATAATTTTTGATTGTTCCATGCTATTATATTATCTGTTTTGGGTGTTTAATGGGATTTATTTTACACTTTTATATTATTTTTGGGACTAACCTATTAACCGAAGGCCCAGTGCAAATTGCTGTTGTTTTGCCTATTTCAGTGTTTTGCAGGAAAGGAATATCAAACGGAATCAAAACGGAATGAAACCTTCGGGAGAGTGATTTTTGGAACAAACGTGATCCAGAGGACTTGGAGTGGACGTCAAGAAAGAAGCAAGGAGGCCACGAGGTAGGGAGGCACGCCTGCCCCGCTGGGCGCGCCCCCACCCTCGTGGGCCCCTTGCAGTTCCACCGACCTACTTCTTCCTCCTATATATACCCATATACCCTGAAAACATCGAGGAGCACCACGAAACCCTATTTCCACCGCCGCAACCTTCTGTACCCGTGAGATCCCATCTTGGGGCCTTTATCGGCGCTCCGCCGGAGGGGGAATCGTTCACGGAGGGCTTCTACATCAACACCATAGCCTCTCTGATGATGTGTGAGTAGTTTACCACAGACCTTTAGGTCCATAGTTATTAGCTAGATGGCTTCTTCTCTATCTTTGGATCTCAATACAAAGTTCTCCTCGATCTTCTTGGAGATCTATTCGATGTAATTCTTTTTGCGGTGTGTTTGTCGAGATCCGATGAATTATGGGTTTATGATCAAGACTATCTATGAACAATATTTGAATCTTCTCTGAATTCTTTTATGTATGATTTGTTATCTTTGCAAGTCTCTCTTCGAATTATCAGTTTGGTTTGGACAACTAGATTGATCTTTCTTGCAATGGGAGAAGTGCTTCGCTTTGGGTTCAATCTTGCGGTGTCCTTTCCCAGTGATAGCAGGGGCAGCAAGGCACGTATTGTATTGTTGCCATCGAGGATAAAAAGATGGGGTTTATATCATATTGCTTGAGTTTATACTGGATGCATGCTGGATAGCGGTTGATGTGTGGAGTAATAGTAGTAGATGCAGAATCATTTCAGTCTACTTGTCGCGGACGTGATGCCTATATACATGATCATGCCTAGATATTCTCATAATTATGCACTTTTCTATCAATTGCTCGACAGTAATTTGTTCACCCACCGTAATACTTATGCTATCTTGAGAGAAGCCACGAGTGAAACCTATGGTCCCGTGTCCAAGACTATGAAGATACAAGATTGAAGACCTCGTCCCGTGTCCGGATGGGACTTTCCTTGGCGTGGAAGGCAAGCTTGGCGATACGGATATGTAGATCTCCTACCATTGTAACCGACTCTGTGTAACCCTAACCTATCCGTTGTCTATATAAAGCGGAGGGTTTTAGTCCGTGGGGCGAACAACAATCTACCATAGGCTAGCTTCTAGGGTTTAGCCTCCTTGATCTCGTGGTAGATCTACTCTTGTACTACCCATATCATCAATATTAATCAAGCGGGGTAGGGTATTACCTCCATCGAGAGGGCCGAACCTGGGTAAAAACATCGTGTCCCTTGTCTCCTGTTACCATCCGCCTAGGCGCCCGATTCGGGACCCCCTACCGAGATCCGTCGGTTTCGACACCGACATTGGTGCTTTCATTGAGAGTTCCTCTCATGCCGTCCCCATCGGTAGGATGCCTCATCTCGTCTTTAAAGGCGACACCATCGCCAAAAAGCCTTGGCCACTGGTGGAACTCTTGACTAGGCGTTTTCTCATGACCGCTAGTTCGGCGCCGGCAAGCGATGACCTCTCGAGTCATAGAAACCAATCTCCATGTTAGTTGAACTTGCCGAGCAGTTAGATCGATCGAGCTCTCCTCCATAAGCGAGCTCTTGGATCGCGCCGCGCATCAGAGAGTCGCCACAGTTACGACCGGATCGGGCCTAAAACCAATCGAGAGATCAACTCTCCCGGGCCACCCATCATGTTCTGTGATAGAGGAGCAATGCGGCGATTCTTCTTCTATCTTAAGGACTAGCTACGTCCGGTTCGATCCTCCATGCGGTTCCTGCGGAGGGGCGGATGTCGATCAAGCCACGAACTTAAAGTCGGCGGGTCGGACTCATTGGATAGCACTCAAAATCCAAACTTCGAGTTGGAAACTTCTTGGCCCTTGAGTCCTAAATTGGGCGGGGTTCGGATTTAGTGCCACCCGCCCACCCAAACATTAGCGATCTCTCGAATTCGGCAAGAGCCCGCTGAAGCAGTACATCATTCTTGGGCGATTCCTCCTGGTTATGAGCAGGATAAAAGACTGCCGAGAGAATCTGCGATCCCAATTTTTTGCAATAACTGCACGGACAAGGTAATCCTAAACGCCATAAGTCGTCACGACATTACACGCTTTGCTGACTTGGTGACCATAGTACAAAAATACTGTGCGATGGAGAGCGCCTGGAAAACTGGAAGTAAATTTTGGGATAATCCGGCCCCGAATACATCCCTAGTCTGGAACAAAAGGGCGCATCATCAAGCACCTGGGTTGAATACCAAAAAACCAAAACCCCCTAAAGGGTACGGAACCGTACTGGAGGGTTGGCTAAACGGACCCTGCAAAATTCATAGCACAGAGGGCGCCACTCCAACTCATAGCCTTCGAGCATACTGCGGCAGATGGCAAAAGTGGCAAAGAGCTTCTAGCTTCAGAATCCCAGCCCAGCAACACCAGTACGGTGTTAACAGTCTTCGAGACTTTCGCATCAAATAACATGCGAAAACGAACACTCCGCAACCTTGCCAAAGTCTACCAAGTAGCAACAATAAATCCATGGGTAACACGGCTATTACCTTTAATGCCGGTGTGAACCTAAATTCGAACTGCCGGGCACCGGCCGCATTGGTCCTCGGTCCGATAGTGGGCGGCTTTCGCCTTACTAAGGTACTCATGGATGGCGGCAGCGGACTAAACCTCATCTATGAAACCCTCGAAAAATGGAAATAGGCTGGAACCGAATTGGCGAAGCAACACAACCTTTAGAGGAATTATCCCTAGCGGGAAGCATGCTACAGGAAAAATTACCTTTGGGCGTAGTGTTATTTCGCCGGACAATTACAGGTCGAGGAGGTCACATTTCAAGTGGCCCCATTCAACAGCGGATACCATGCTTTATTAGGGCGAGAGGCATTCACAATCTTTCAAGCTATACCCCATTATGGGTACATGAAGCTTAAAATGCCGGACCTAACGGAATCATCACTCTCGCTAGTGATCCGAACATAGCACTCATGGCCGAAAACAAGGCGGCCGCACTAGCCCTCGAGGCACTATCCAAAGCCCTAGCGGCCGAGGAACTCACCATAATCGCTCCATGATGAACAGGGGACGATGTGATACTTGATAAAAGATCCAAGTCCACCTCTTTTAAACCAGCGGATGAAATAGTCAAATTCCAAGTCCACCAACGGACCTGCAAAGGCGGCCGCCATTGGGGCACAATTAAACCCTGATGTAGCGCTTTTCTCGAGAATTTCTACAAGAAAACTAGGACATCTTTGCACGGCACCCTTGAGACATGCCGGGAATCCCGTCGGTGGCGAGCACAGCCTAAATATCCTAAAAGTTCAAGCCGATCAAACAGGCTCTTGGCACTTTTCGAACCCAAGAGGCAGGCCATGTGAGAGGAGCTAGCCAAACTTTTGGAAGCGGATTCATCGGAGATATAAAACATCCGGACTGGCTAGCAAACCTGGTGATGGTACCAAAGAAGGATAAATCCTGGCGCCTATGTGTTGATTTCAAAGACCTTAATAAGGCTTGCCCAAGGATCCCTTCCCCTCCCTCGAATTGATCAAATCATTGGCCTTCTGCAGGACCACGACTCATTGTGCTTCCTCGTAGCGTACTCAGCTACCACCAAATCAAGATGGCGGAGCAGACCAAGCTGCAACAGCATTCATCACTCCATCGGCCCGTTCGCTTCAACACAATGCCTTTTGGGCTCAAAAAGCATGGCGCAACATATCGGCGCATGATTCGGACATGTCAGCGAACCAGATCGGCAAAGCGGTGGAAGCATATGTAGATGGCGTGGTCGTCAAAACCAAGCACGTCGAAACTCTAGTAGGCGACTTGAGGCTCACATTCGACAATCTTTGAAAATATGACATCAAGGTCAATCCGGAAAAATCGTCTTGGCGTTCGGCGGAAAGCTCTGGGCTTCATTGTGTCCGGTAGAGGAATTGAAGCAAACCCAGCCAAGATTCGAGCTCTGTCACAATTGGATATTCAAAGACCTCAAACAAATACAAAATTGGCGGGATGTGTGGCGGCTCTAAGCGCTTTATCTCTGTTTAGGAGAAAAGGCATTACCTCTTTACCGCCTCCTCCGCCGCACGAACACTTTGAGTGGGCGGATGCCGCCTGACGGACTCGAAGAAATAAAGGCCATTTGGCAACAAATCTGGTCTGGCAGCGTAGCGATGGGCGAACCAATGCTATTATATATCGCGCAACACATCAAGTTGTCGGTAGCGGTGCTCGTTGTCGAGCGAGAATCGGACGGACACGGTTCCTGTTCAAAACCGATTTATTATGTGTCCTTGTCCTAACTCCATGCAAGTCCGGTACCCACACTATCAAAAGATAGCATATCACGGTGTTCATGGCATCCGGAAGCTGCGACACTACTTTCAAGAGTGTTCGATAACGGTAGCCTCGAAGTACCTCTTAACGACATTATAAACAACCCGCGACGCGACGGGCGGATTGCTAAATGGGCCATAGAGCTCCTTCCATTCGATATAACTTATAAGCCACGACGAGCTATTAAGTCGCGGGTTTTGGCCGACTTCGTGGCGAATGGACGATGCGAACTCCCTAAAAAGTCGGCGCATACTCAATTGGATCATGCACTTTGCGGCTCCAAAATGTTGGCGGCACGAGGGGCTGGCGTCATCTGACTTCCCCAACCGGGGACACAGTCCAATCGTCCTTGAGATAATGTATCACGGACTCCAACAAGCGCGGCGAATCTGAGGCCCATACGCACGGCCTCCGGATGGCAGTCTCCATGGGCATTCAACGCCTAGAGGTGCGAGGATTGAATCTCGCAATATCTCAAATAAGCGGAGACTTTGATGCCAAAGATCCAAAAATGGCAGCATACCGCAATGCGGTCCTAAAAATGTCGGCCGCGGTTGAAGGGCTCGAATTTCATCATATAGCCGGGACAACAACCGGCGGCGGATATATTAGCACGCATCGGTGCAAAAGCGATGCCGTCCCACCCAATATCTTTACGGAGCGGCTGTTCAAGCCATCCGTACTATGGGAGAAGTCCGGCAATATCAATCCGGACCCAACCGCCTTTGCTGACGCCGAACACTCGACATAACGGAGGCTCTGCCCCGAGATAACACCCTCTGCTCACGAAATAATGGCGGTTATCGCCCCGTGGACGGAACCATTCCTAGCCTACCTAACTAGGCAGGAACTCCCCAAAGACCAAAATGAGGCTCGTTGCATAGTACGACGCTCTAAAGCCTATAAAGTCCAGGAGGGAGAGCTTTATAAGAAAAGCACTACCAGAGTCCTTCAATGGTGTATCTCCGAAGAGGAAGGGCGAAACCTCCTGGCTGAAATTCATGCCGGACTGGGTGGGCACCACGCCGCAGCCCGGGCCCTTGTAGGAAAGGCCTTCCGTACAGGATTTTATTGGCCGACGGCGGGGGCAGATGCGCAGGACTTAGTCCAACGATGCGTCGGTTGCCAGCTCTTTGCTAACCAAAGCCACATGCCACCCACCGCCCTCAAAACTATAACCATCACCTGGCCGTTCGCGGTCTGGGGGCTTGACATGGTTGGACCCCTCAAGGGAGGAACACACAAGCAAAAGTACCTATTGGTCATGGTGGATAAATTCACCAAATGGATAGAGGCCAAGCCTGTTAAAGCGGACGAATCCGGACCAGTGATAGACTTCGTATTAGGGGTAGTGCACCGTTATGTTGTCCCCACAGTATCATCACTTATAATGGCACCAACTTCACGGCCGATGAGGTCAAATCATGGTGCAAAAACATGGGCATCAAGCTTGATTACGCCTCAGTCTATCACCCTCAAACCAACGGCCAAGTCGAGCAGGCAAATGGTCTAATAATGGCGGCATTAAACCCGGACTAGTGCGGTCCCTCAAGGAATCTAACACGCCTTTGGGTTGAGGAGCTCGACTCCGTACTGGGGCTGCGGACCACGCCGAATCGTACTACGGATTCACACCATTCTTCATGGTGTACGGTAGCGAAGGCAGTCTTGCCTGCGACATAATACATGACTCACCTCAGTGCGCATATGCGAAGAAAGAGAAGCCGAGCTTGATCGGCGGGACAGTTGGGCGCATTGGAGGAGGAGCGGCGTGGCAAAAGCTCGTTCCGCATTCTATCAACACCAGGCTCGAAGATATCAAAGCAGGAAATGCGGGCCAAAGCTTATAACATTGGCGAACTAGTTCTCGCTGCCGGACAAGAAAAAGGACAAACTCAAGCCCAAATGGGAAGGTCCCTTCATCATCGACCAGGTCCTGACCGGCGGGGCATACCGTCTGTGAAACGCATCGGATAACCAACTCGAGCCAAACCCATGGAACGCAGCCCGTCTACGAAGATTCTACGCCTAAGTGTCGGGCTCCAAGTTCGTCTCCTTCCTCCGTCCGCATTTTTTATTTTTTGCTTTTTGTTGTCTTTTATTTCTCTCCTTCCTCCTTCTTCTTGTAGCCTCTAGAGGCTCGTTGCGCTTTTATCGCTTTTTTACTTGACGCGCTGTCGCGCTCATTATACACAGGGGCTTCTTTAACAGAAGCTTATTCATACGGGCTTTCATGCCCAACACATGCGTCAAACTTCTGCATGTACCTTTTATTCACCATTATATGCATCGATATGACTTAAGTTTTGGCCAAGCTGGGTTGCTGGCTCCTGTGCTTACCCCTCACGTTCCCGATTGTTCGGCTAGGCGGTAAAGGAGCACCTCTGCGATTATTCTTGCCGGGTCACCGGATGTGTACCTCGGTAGGTGAAGCCAAAGCTAGCGTTCTTAAGGGAATATTGGTCGGTGAACTGAAAGATGATTTTAACTATTTACCCATCTGCCCCAGACGATTTTCTGCTTTCCTAGCAGCTTTGACATGCACTTTAGGGCATGCATCCCAATAAAGGAACCCTTAGCGGAACTATTCTCCTGGAAGATGTTTCTTACTACCCATGTAATATAACATAACTAGTTGCGCACTTATCCGATACAGCAACAATGACCCCTACGCCGTGTCTCCATGCATACCACGGTTCTTATATAACCACGAAGGTATTCGGACACACTCCGGACTATTGGGTCCGGAGGTCGGGTTTAAAAGGTCCGCTATGACAAGCGATCTACAATCCGGCTAGAAGACATTTTCCATGTCATATTTTTACATAGTCAACTCGACTCATTGTATTCCCCCTCAATGCCATCTAATAGGCTATCTAATTTACAATCTTCTTTGGAATACTTGGCGGCCAATTCTACTTGGCCGTATACTAACTTCTGAGGATCTCCATCCCATCCGCCCCACAGGTCCGACCTCGCCATATGGTTTGGGTCAGCCTTCGTGTCAAGCGTCTTTACCATGGCCCAGGCCTCCCAGGCGCCTTGACGGCAGGCCGATATCTTCCACAACCGGAAGCGCCGCCGTGCTCCTTGAAGCCGCTCTGCCAGCTCCCCAAAGCCTTCGGGCAGGGAGATAGATGGCCACAAGGCCTGGCCGATGCTTTTCATCACTGCCGGACTCATTCGTGCAATGACGCAGATCGGGAAGAAGATCACCCAAGAATTGGGCATCTCCTCCTCGGGGCGACACTGTGAGCAAACCTACATACATGTTTATGTTAGTCGCCTTCCTCGCCGAACTCTTTCAAAGTTCGCTCAAGCACTCTTGAAAATGCCGCGACGAAGCCGCCGATTCTCCTTCTGAGTCGGACAAACTGAGCACGAACGTCCTTTAGTTCCTCATCCAGCTTGGTGTTGGCGTCTTGGAGGTTATTCTTCTCCTGCCGCACCCTCGTAAGCACGCTCTCTTGACCTTTAAGCGGCGTAGAGCTGTTGCTTGTCCGGATCTAGTCCGGCGCCATCTGCAATGTTTTTGTCGATTTACACACCGCCGCACTTCATAAATTATTTATCTTCCAAGCGTATATTACGGAGGGGTCTCTGTGGCTCCCCGAAGCGGCTAGTGCGGCCTCAAGTTGGGCCCTGCACTCTTCCAGCTCTGGGACGATCGGGTATTCTTTTTCAGAAGATCCTGCATAACAAATGATCCTTAAATCAGTTATTCTAACTATTTTAAGTCTCGGGACTCTTGGCATATATAATCTGTCAAATTTCCTTACCGTATGTCCTTCACATCTGCTCGGTGGCTCTGGCTAGACCATCTTGGCGGCACGGAGATGCGCATCTCCGAATCAAAGGCATTCAAGGCCTCAGGGAGAAACATGCGTCACGAAGAACTATCCGCGGCGCCTGTGATTCAAAGCGCTCTCCACCTCGGAGTTGGTGGCGGACAACCTGTCGGCATCCTCTGCCGGAGGAGCATCCGGCGACGTCTCGTGCTTTCGCCTCAGCCTCCGGACCCGGCTTTGAAGCTTGTCCGGTGAAGGTTCGATCGGCAGCCTCTCGGACTCGATCCGGCGGCGCTTTTTTCTGAAAAGAGCATCAGCGTTAATCGCCTTCGAGGAATCAATCTGGCAGTATGGTGACATGACATACCGTTGCGGCGGAGTTTCGATCCGGACCGCACTTCTTTTAGTTCTGCGGGGCCGCCTTGCCCTTTGTTGGCCAGCCGCCTGGCTCGGCTTCTGCCTCGAAGGTACCCCTCAAGCACCATTGGTATCTGGTGATCAAAAATAAGCATGGATGGGTCGTTATCGGGGTTTTGGGATCTCGGTCTCATTTACTGTGAAATTTGGAAGTATTCGGGGTAATCGGCCGTAATGGCAACCCACGCATTGTCGATGCTAAGTTGGTGGAATACCCGTCGATCAACTCCACCTTTATATCCGGATCCTCTTGGAGGTCGGATCGAGGACCGTTCGGATCCTCGGGTTGTGGGGCGGGCTGTGTATCTTCTCCACACTCCGGCGCAGTTCTGCTGCGAAACCACGAAATGAGATATTTAACCATGGGAACATGGATCGGACAGGTCACAAAGATGTTTGCTTACCCAGCTTCGAGGATTATTCAAAGAAAACTCCTTCAGTGGATTGACACGGAGGAAATCCTCCTCCCCTTTGTACATGGCGAGACAAGATCTTCACCAGTTCGGTGACCGATCCTCGCCCTTTATGCCATGGCGGGTGGCATCGTCCTCCCCGTTGAAGTCCCACATGGGGTGGCCCCTATATTGGAGCGGCTGCACTCCCCTCATAATGCAGATTGCCATGACTCCTGTCATGGTCAATCCGGCATGAGCCAGTAACCTTATTCGGCTCATCAAATAACGGACATCGGTCATCTTCTCTCCGGGGCTCGAGGGCGCCAGCTTAGGCGCTTCTTCAGAGGTGCATTGCTGAACTCCGGAAGGCCGATCCGAATAGGATCCGGCAGCGGGACGTCCTCCATGTAAAACCATTCCGAAGGCCAGTCTTCGGACGCCTTCTTTGGGGTTCTGGATAGGTATCCGGTCCCGGCAATGCGTCATAGCTCGGCTCCGCCCACTTGATATATTGACTCCTCATGAGAACGGGGTACTAGGCAGAATATTCTCTTCCACAGCCCGAAATGAGCCTCGATGCCCAGGAACAGTTCGCAAAGGGCCACGAAGCCCGCGATGTGCAAGATGGAGGCAGGAGTAAGATGGTGCAATTGGAGGCCATAGAACTCCAAGAGCCCCCGGAGAAATGGATGGATTGTAAATCCGAGTCCTCTTACTAGATAAGAGATGAAGCACACCCGCTCTCCTTTAGAGGATCGGGGCGCCTCCGCTTGCTTTCCGCCCTTGTAGGTGGCAAGTCCGCTCGAACCGGAACCATGAAGGCGGAGGAGAAATCCCTTGGCTTGGAGTATAACTAGCTTGCTATGCGGGATGAGCATCTCTCCCAATTTCTGGCTGGGGCTGGGGCGCGAGAGGAGGAGCAGCGTCGTTGTCCATGATGGAATGGGCTTTGGTCGAGGCGCTCCGATGAAAGCTCATAAAGGGGATGGTGTGACTCAGATCTAGATCCTTGCCCTTTTATAAGCGGCTCATTTTGCGCGGCTAGGGGGTAATTGTAAAAATACCCTGGCTTTTCGCATTCATTCAAACAAGTGGAAGATGGCCATTATTGGGCGCAGAAGCCGAGGAGCGCAGCATTTATCGAAGCGGACACTATTCGACAAGTATATGGAATTTGGAGAAGAACCCGCCTCGCAATGCGAAGACAATCAACGCGCCGGACTCATCGTCATTGAAGCTGGTTCGGGAGCTCTTGAGGATTCCCGGACTAGGGGTGTCCGGATAGCGGACTATCGCCACGGCGGACTCCAAGACTATGAAGATACAAGATTGAAGACCTCGTCCCGTGTCGGATGGGACTTTCCTTGGCGTGGAAGGCAAGCTTGGCGTACGGATATGTAGATCTCCTACCATTGTAACCGACTACGTGTAACCCTAACCTATCCGGTGTCTATATAAACCGGAGGGTTTTAGTCCGTGGGGACGAACAACAATATACCATAGGCTAGCTTCTAGGGTTTACCCTCCTTGATCTCGTGGTAGATCTACTCTTGTACTACCCATATCATCAATATTAATCAAGCAGGAGTAGGGTATTACCTCCATCGAGAGGGCCCGAACCTGGGTAAAAACATCGTGTCCCTTGTCTCCTGTTACCATCCGCCTAGACGCACAGTTCGGGACCCCCTACCAAAGATCCGCCGGTTTCGACACCGACACCCCGGGTCTATTTTCCATCATATAAGTTTCCAATCTATTTTTACTTTGCAATCTTTACTTTCTATCTATATCATAAAAATACCAAAAATATTTATCTTATTATCTCTATCATATCTCACTTTTGCAAGTGGCCGTGAAGGGATTGACAACCCCTTTATCGCGTTGGACGCACGGTTCTTATTTGTTTGTGTATGTACGAGGCGACTTGTGTGTGGTCTCCTACTGGATTGATACCTTGGTTCTAAAAAATTGAGGGAAATACTTACGCTACTTTGCTGCATCACCCTTTCCTCTTCAAGGGAAAAACCAATGCAGTGCTCAAGAGGTAGCAATGAGATAGTATGTACTTAGTGAAGATGGTCTGAAGAAGTATTATGAGTGAGTATTTTTCTTCTTATTTCTGTTGCTGCCAGACATGCTACTTGTTGTCAACTTCTGATGTTATAGTATCTGAACTTCTATTCATTCTCGTTTGCCTTGGAGTTGCGCTTCTAATATTTTTTCCCATCCTTTTAAATCTGTAGCACAAGCTACTGCATGTTTACCATCACTGGGAATGTGATTAACCTCACAGGGCGTGTCCTTTATACTCTTTTCGGTGAAGGGCAGTAGATGGAAGGAGACGTAATGAATTATCTCATAAACTTGTGGAAGGATAAGCCGAAGACCTCTGATATCTTCTCTTGTGCTGACAGGGTTGTACTGAGTCCCTACTTCACACAGGTTTTAGTTCTTTGTAACCCTATCTCCCTTTTTTTGCTCTAGTTTTGGTGTAGTGACATTTGGGAGGTCTTTTAGTTTTGTTTTTGTGAATGCAGTACTGCCTGGAGTATGATTTTTTCGCTGCAATAGTTCCAAAATTTGGTGCAAAAAAATTGGTTAAACTCCTCCCAATGTTTGTTCGCAAGGAAGAAGACCATCTTAACGCAAAGCTGGTTAGGTTTTCATAACTCTTGCTTTTTTAATTTTTATGTTCATCCTTTTGCTGAGTTTATCAACAAGTTTTTGTTGATCTCGGTTGTTTAAATACTTATGCTTTATAGCTTGTGTTCACCATTTCTTTCATTCTTGGCAGTTTTTTTTTGATACTTTTCAAGCCAATTGACAAAATAGCGCACTAAAGTGTGTATGTGCTGAATAGATATCATGGGAGCATTAACATCCTTGATTCACTTCCTTACACTAATAAGGGAATGTCATGAAAAAGTTTCCACGGAGACTGCCAAAATATTGTCAGTGTTTCTTAGCCTGAACCTCCTGTCATATTCTCTTTTTGACACGAAGTTTATTATGCCTTCTGTTGACGCAATATTTTTCTATCTCTGTTTTGGTAATACTTCTTGAACTGACTATCATTTGACAGTTGAACTTCTGGTATCCTTTAGCTGGGTTTTATTCAAGTGTCGCTTTATGTACCTGAACTTAACTATTTTGGTTAAGATGTTTTTTATTTCATCTTATTTGTCATTTCTCACAGATCAAGAGATTTGTTGGGTTGCTCGAGGAGATGTACGGCAAGGCTGCGTACAAAGCGAGCAAGCACCTAACTGGGTGAATATTGCAAAGAGGCCGACTTTTATAGATGTTCCAAAGCAAGTGAGTAGTGATTGTGGTTTCTTTGCCATGAAGTTCTACTCTACATATGGTGGCGATGAGCTTGTTGAAGATTTTGGGGATGTGGAAGTATGTTTTGTCCTTGTTCTTGTCTCATCATCCTTTCATTTTTCTTATGTGTTTTTTCCTAGACGCTCCTGCTATGGTTTTAGTTATCCTTTACTAAACCATCCTTTCATTTTTTGTTTGCAGGCTGCTGTAGATGACTGGAAGGCCGAGTTCATGCACACTCTTGTCTTTAGCGAGAAGAATGAAATTGTGCGTGGAGAGCTTCCTACCGAGATCCAGTCCTTGGGCCCGTGAATTCGAAGCATTAGTATTAGTGTAGATTTGATTTCGTAAAGATTTAGGCTTGATAATGATTGGAACAATTTCGTAAAGATTTGGTTATAAGAATGGTTTAGTAATTTGTGTATCTATAGCTGCAGCATTGTTATTTATGTTATTAAGGACAAATGTATCTAGTATGAAGAATGATTGGCTTGTGAATTTCAATGTATTGCATCATTTTCAATATTCATCTGTTGCATGTTTTTTCCCCAGCATATGTACTTGAACTTCTGTCTAGGTTATGGTTGAACTGCTAGTTTTTTGTGTTGTTTAATTTTTGGCCGCAACATATGATCTTTGACATGAACTTCTCTCTTGAGATCTGGCTGGTTTCAGATGGAGAGAATTTTTGTGTTGTGTAATGTATTGTTATTTCTCAACTCAACCAATATGTAGCCTTTTGCATAGAATCTATATGTGCTTTTTGTGATTTTTTAACTGTCAATGGTTTTCAACTATAACTTCATGCAAAAATATTGTCATACACTCCTTTATGTTTCTTTATCTTTTGTCGGCATTCTACGTGAACTTCTCCATGTATCCAAATAGAAATTCATATCTGAACGCGTTGTCTTAGGCTTGCTATCCTTATTTTATATGACAATACTTATTTTTGTCAAGCATATTTTTTCCTACATCGATTTATATACCAGAACTTCTTATGTAAGCTGACCTGAACTTCAAACTGTATATTTTTCATTTTATTGCTGCTTGCTCTTTTATGGAATGCAACAACAACACCTCCTCTCATAATATACTAGAACTTCTACTGTAAGCTTACTTGAAGTTCATAGTGTATATTTTCATTTTATTCCTGCTTGCACTTTTATGGAATACATCACTAGCACATCACTTCCTCTCATAATATACCAGGACTTCTGTAGTAAGATTACTTGAACTTCATAATGTATATTTTCATTTTATTTCTGCTTGCTCGTTTATGCAATACATCACCAGCACCTCCTCTCATAATATACCAGGACTTATGCAGTAAGCTTACTTGAACTTCTACTGTATAATTTCTTTGAAACTTCAACAATAGAAGTCCAATTAAGCTTCTCCTAAAATACCATTTCAAAAGTGGAATAACATTCTGCACATTGTCATGACATAAGTTTGCTTTGTTTAATTGACCTAGTCTAACTGTTCATCAGCCTTGCGCTCCTCCTAGGCTTTGGTTGTAGTGGTTTTGGCTTGACATGTACCTCTTCATCTTCCTCTTCCTCTTCATCTTAATCTTACTCTTCTTGGATGATGCCTTCATCTTCGCCTTCCTCATCCTCCTCTTCATCTTCACCACTTTCTTGTTGCCGGCTCTAGGTTTTGCTTTCTGTTTCTTTTCTGGCTTTTGGCTTGTCTTTTCAGCATCTGCACGCTTCGGGCACGTTCTTGCATTGTGTGGTTCATACTCCTTGCATATGCTACAAAGCCTGCTACTTGCTTTCTGTGGGTGTGGTCCCTTGTTTTGTTCTACAACTTTGGGCTACTATTTTTGAACTTTGGGTTGCTTGACCTCCTCGGCATCATTTCTTTCTAAGAGTGTTGGACAGGTGAGTTCGTTGTGTCCTGCAACCTTTTTGCACACACTACATTGCCTGTGTCCAAGTGGCACTCCGTACTCATCGAGCACGACGACTCTATCTGCAGATGGTGCCTTTATTTGAGCTCTCTTGTCACTTCTTTGCCGCAGAAAGTTTCTTCCTACCCTTTGTTTCAGAGTATAGTGGCAGTTTCATCGTCTCTTGCTGCCGCTGCTGCATTAATTGGTCAACACCCTACTTGCATTGGTTGGCTTGAGGAGCGGTCTGGAGCATTTCAGCTTTATAGTATTGAAGGTCATCTTCAATTTCAGCATCCTCTTCAGCCATCCTTTCGTCAGCATCCGCTCAATTTGCTGAATGTATTGCATCAAGTTCTTCCACGAGCCTCTTGAGAATATAGAAGGCTCTGTCATATTGCTGGGCACATCACATTGCTTTCTGGTTAACCATCAAATTTAGCTGCAGCAAGATGTTTTGCTTCGATGGTCTTGAGCTTCCATCTAATGCAGTTGTGTTGTAGTCCCTTATATCAAATCTTGGTTGTGATTTTGCAGTCTTTGTGTACCGTTTGAGGATATACTTGTCTGGAAATTTGTCAGGCTTCAGGTAGTCCAGTTTGTTCATGATGTGAAGGTAGAACAGGCCTGCATTTTCTGATGAATGCAGAATACATAGTTTGTGAGCCAGCAATGAATTTCATATATTTGATTTGATACTGCTAGTTTAGCCATTTAATGAGTTTGTTTTTTCGATCACCTCTGTGTGTCCAAAGCTTGCATTCACACTCGTATATTTCATTATCTGGGTCAGCTACAACCTAGAATTCATGCTTTGACCAGGAAAATCTTTCTTCATCATCATGGCTAGCCTTGTTGTGGTAGTACACAAGGTACTTAGTGGGCTCTTCTGTAGGCTTTGCGCGAAATAGTGTGGCTTTTCTCATCCTAGTCCTCATCTTGCTGTACACGGCTCTCGTGTACTTGCTAGCCATGTCTTCCTCGTAGCCGTAAGTTGTTTTTGTCACAGAATTGGTCTGCACATGTCAAAAAATAAGATATTAGTCAAAGCAGAGTTATGGGTTTCATTTTTTAAATACGAAGTGCACATGTTGAAGGAAGTCACAATATGATGGGGTTGTTTTTTTGTCTTAATACCATGCTGGTCATTGTTTGCTCGTACTCCTACTGCATCTGCGTTTGTATGCAAGCATTTACCCGCCTAGCAAACTTGTGTAGGTTCTGGGCCCCCGTCACAAACCCTCTCTTGAGCACGTGATTCATGCTCTCGCATCATTGTGTAGAAGTCATTCTAGCACAGAAAATGTTCTTGTAATATGTCGATATCCACATTTTCCTATCACTCCATAGCTGCATCATCGTATAGTTATTCTCCAGGTTGTACTTTCGCATGAGTGCAACCCAGACAGCTTCAAACTCCGTTGGCATTAGCGGCCAGTTTAAGATTGTTGTGAACTCCTCTTTGAATGTTTTATACTTTTTGTATAGCAACGCGAGGTATTCCTTGAACTTCTTCAGGATGTGCCAACGACATAGCTTGTGGACGGTGTTTGGGAATGATTGTGGTATAGCTTTCGCCATCGACGGGCACTGGTCTGCATGAATTAAAAAAAATGAAACTTGCTTCTTTGCACTGATGGTGAACTTATGTTGTACGAGTACTTGAACTTCACAGGTAGCAGTAGGACTATCTAATAATGTCACATATATTTTCCTTACAGCAGTGTTGTTGAACTTTTGTGGTACCACTACTTGAACTTCACAAGTAGCAGTATTATTAACTAATAATGTCACATATATATTTCCTTACAACAGTGTTGTTGAACTTATGTTGTACAAGTACTTGAACTTCACATGACTAACTAATAATATCACATATATTTTTCCTTACAGTAGTGTTGTTGAACTTATGTTGTACAAGTACTTGAACTTCACATGACTATCTAATAATGTCACATATATTTTCCTTACAACAGTGCTATTGAACTTCTGTGGTACCAGTGCTTGAACTTCACATACATAACTATATTTTCTTTGAACATGTTTCACATATTTTTTTCTTACAGTAGTGTCCCTGAACTTCTATGATTCCTCTATTTGAATTTCACATCCAGAACTATATTTTTCTAAACATGTGACTTATATTTTTGCTTCTTGTACTATTTTATTGGACTTCTGTGCTAACAGTGGTTGAAATGCTTGCTTTACATTATTTTCAGATAAAACCAGTGTACCCAAATACAGACCCATAGACTAAAAAATTGATCAAACTTGTAGAGTTTTTTTAACTTGTTAGAATGCAAGTTGGGTGTTTGTTGTTCATGCACCATAAAAATGTATCGAAAATCCACTTGAATGACTTTGCATCTTCGTCTCTGATCAGGGCAACAGCAAATATCATTGAGTGCAAGTGATGGTTTGTTCCAACAAAGTCTCCCAGAGGCATATGAAATCTGTTGGTCTTGTAAGTTGTGTCGAATGTTACGCAATCGCCAAAGTCTTGATACGCTCCTCGACAGCTTGCATTGGACCAGAAAATGTTTTTAACTGATTTGTCGTTGTCTACTTGTATGTCATAGAAAAACTCATCATGTCTTTAAAGAAAGGTACAAGTTTCAATACATAATCCAAATCATCTTTCCTTGCATTCATGGATTTCATGTAAATTATATGCAAACATGCATTTGTTATTTTTGCTAGCAAAGGGTTGTGACTTAGGATGCTATGTAATTGCAGTATGTGCATTTTTGAATACTTACTGGTTTAGTAGGTCTCGTCTGGTCATGCTTAGGAAGTAGCTTCCATCTTCATTTTCAGATAGCATGGACATGATTGTTGTGTGCTTGACATCATGGTACTGCAGGAGCTTTATGTACTCCAAAATAGTGGGGTCATAATTCTTGTGTGACTGCAAGAAGACCAGCATGTCATCAGGTTGCATGTGGTGGTGATTATGATTGTACTCAATGTCCACTACCACACATATGTTATCCTCCTGCACCTTCACCCTCATTCTTGCATTGCAGCCTGTCCTCTGTGATGTTTTGTTTCGCTTCCTGTCAGCCTCTGAAACAGAAGTTGTGTGTTTCCCTTGGAACGCGCAAACAAAATACTTGTGATTGTCATTCCCTCCCATCTTCCTGATTCCAAAACTAGCGTGTCTGGCGAATCTGTTATAAATTCCCTTTCTTTCTCTACATTCTGGAATCGCATCTTTAGTCTCGGTATTAGATAATCTAGGAGATCCGGCATCTACAAGAAAAGAAAAAAATAATCCAAACGGCACGTTAAAATGTAGTTTATAAACTTGTTATCCTGGAGGGAGCAGAAAAATTGCAGATCATACAAGATGCATATATAAATACCTAAATTTTGTTCACTTACGTGCGTGTATGATCTCAACTCCACCAGAGTCTGTTGCTGGCCCTCTAGGATGGGGCACGACGGGGTTATCATAGCAGGATGCAGGAGTGGATCGCGAGGAGGAAGGAGGGCTGAAGATGGCCTCTCTCTTGTTTGCGTCCTTTTTGCTTGTGGTGGTTGTGGAGGTATTACGATCCTGGTTTTGGTTTGCTGTTTTGTTCTGTGAAGCAATCCATCTACCTTATGTCACGTACAATTCCGAGTTGTAGCAGCAGCAGCATCCAACGGCGGTAGTGTGCAAAGCACTCTCCTCCGTGTCTGTGTTCCTGTTGGATTTGTCCTGGGATCCGGTTTAGTTGCTTCCCTTTGGCATTTACGAGGCACACTAGGATAACCTCCAAAGTTACACCCAGGACTTGAGCTAACCCCCTCCTCCATCGGTGTGCTTGGAAGTCTGCTGGTGGATACAAAGAATCTGAAGGGGATTTCCGGCGTCACCCAATTAGGTGGAGGCGCAAAGTGGTGCGGATAGGGCTGTGACCCAGTGTCTTGGTAGCCTACATGTGTTCCGGGTGTCATCCAATTTTGGTGTGGAGCAGGTTGGTAATGTTGTTGGTGCGCTTGAGGTGTGACCCATTGAGTTGGTGGCGCAACGCGTATAGGCTTAGGATTGTGTACTTGTTGCTGGGAACTTCTAAGCTTCTTCCTGCGTCTCTCATCTTGCTGCCATAAAAAATGTATTAGCACACAAGTTACATCTGCCTGTACCTGTGTAACTGAACTGAGCATTATTCACAGCCTGAACTTCTCATATAGAAGTGGTATTCATGTACATATTATTTCCATAGGACAGGTATCACACTCTGAAATGAGGTGAGCATTTGCCCATACTTTGTGTGCCTGAACCGAGCACTCCTCACAGAATGAACCTCACATTTCTTTATTCTACACTATTTTGATTTCTTATGTGCCTGAACTGACCACTCTCCACATACTGCACTTCTTGTTTGCAAAGGGGAAATACTGTCTACAGTTAAAAAACCTGACCTTCATGAGTTTGAATGGTTTACCACTAGTGCATACTATCTGTGTCAAAATCGGCAGATCTTGGGTAGGGGGTCCTGAATTATGCGTCTAAGGATCGAAGGTAACAAGAGACAGGGACACGATGTTTACACAGGTCTGGGCCCTCTTGATGGAGGTAATACCCTACTTCCTGCTTGATAATCTTGGATGAATATGGGGTATACTATGGCATTCCTTTTGCATAAATTGTGTTTCATACCTCAAAGCCTGTTAGAAGGTTTGTGCAGGCTTCGGTCAGTCTGCTCTTCGTGGACTGAACCTCCTCAACCACCGTACCCATAAGGATACGGTGTTACTCAACAATAGAAGCGCTTTGCAGCGCTTCCAGTAGAGTATCCGGTGCCTCTGGATGGACAGAGGTCACCAGTGGAATCGGTGCACCTCCTTCTTTCGAAGGAGGCTGCTTGCCTTATTCTGGAGCCGTATAGATCTCCAAAATTGCATTCGGATGGGGGCCGAATTGGGTATGGCCCCATAGCCAGTTTCCATGGGGATCAGCTCCCCCATGTGTCCGGCGGCCGAGGTGTCATCCGCCAGCGCCACTGTGACGGCCTCCTGTGCCTCCCCTGAGCCGGGAGGGTCCTTCGGGACAGCACTTCAGCATCCTCAGTAGTCTTGGGGGAATAGGCCGCTGGAAAGGACCTGCTGTCCATCACCTTCGGATCCAGCGAATTCCCCGTAGATGAGGATCGCTGGAGGTCGGGACGGGCCGGGCTGCGGCGCATGATTTAACATGTTAAAACGATGAAGTAAAGGAGCCATATATATGAGTGAATCTTTGAGTACTTACGATTCGGCCAGGGGCTTATCCCTGGGGCGCCACTCGGAGCTGCTATCGATGTCCCACGCAGAGTTGTCCTCGAGGGAGACCCTCCCCTTCTTGGACGCCTCTGCCTCCAGATGCGTGGAGGCCACCCTTTTCTTCCTTCCCCCCTCCGGGAGGAGTTGCTTTCCTCCTCCTCCTCGTTGTCCAAGATGGGGGAGGAGTGGGTCTCAGCGTCTTCGGACGTCATGTCCGAAGTGCCCTTACGGCGGAGGCCACTTCTGGTTTCCTTGGCCCTTTTCTTGGCCTTCTTCTCCGGCGCCTGGTAGGGCGCCGGAACCAGCATCTTTGTTGAAAGTGGGATAGCTGGTTCCTCGGGCAGCGGAGCCTGACACTGAATCCGCTCCGCCTTCTTTCTCCATCCCTGAAAAAACAAATAGGTAAGCTTAGACATCTTCCTTGAGTATGCAAGTAAAGGATACACCTTGAATACGAAAAACTTACCGGACTGGCGGGATGGGCCAGGTCGTGCCCACGGTCCTCGGTCGTCGCCGGCCATGTCTCGTTGGCCTCAAAGAGCACCTTCCAGATGTCTTCGAGCGTAGTGCCGAAGAACTGTTGCAAGGTCTGGTGCTCGGCCGGATCAAACTCCCACAAGTGGCAAGTCTGGCTTTGGCATGGAAGGATCCGGCAAACAAGCATCAGCTGGATCACATTGACGAGCTTGATGTTCTTGTCTACCATGCTCCTGATGCGCGTCTGAAGCACTGTCAGCTCGTCCGACGAAGACCAGTCCAGGCCCTTCTCTAGCCAGGAGGAGAGCCGCATCGGGGCTCCGGACTGGAATTCGGGAGGCACGGCCCAAGTGGCGTCGCGAGGCTCTGTGACGTAGAACCACTGTTATTGCCACCCTTTGACGGTCTCCACGAAGTTACCTTTGGGCCATGTGACGTTGGGCATCTTGCTCACCATAGCGCCTATGCACTCTGCGTGTTTACCACCCACCACCTTCGGCTTCACATAGAAGATCTTTAACCACAATCCGAAGTGAGGTGGGATGCGGAGGAAGGCCTCGCACACGACAATGAATGCCGAGATGTTGAGGAAGGAGTTGGGGGCCAGATCATGGAAATCCAGCTCGTAGTAGAACATGAGTCCGCGGATAAATGGGTGGAGAGGGAATCCCAGTCCATGGATGAAGTGGGGGATGAATACCACCCTCTCATGGGGCTCCGGGGTGGGCATGATCTGCCCCTTTGCGGAAGCCGATGGGCGATTTCCTTGGCCAAGTATCCGGCCTCTCGGAGCTTCGTGATGTCCTTCTCCTTGATGGAGGAAACCATCCAATAACTCTGCACTCCAGATCCGGACATGGTCGGAGTGGTTTTTTGAGGTGGAAAGGGTGGAAGCTTGGGCGCTGGAGCTCGAGAATGGATGGGCAGAGAGGAAGAAGGCGTGGGTGAAAGGGTGAATCCTTATGTCCTTATAAAGGCAGCAGATATCAAGCGCCTCCCCACTCGCCTTAAAACTCACCTATTCCCCAAGGGTCGTGTAGACGGCACAGTTGGATTACCCATGCCCGTATTGATGAGAATCCCGCAATAAGGGGACACGATCTCTGCTTTCACAAGACGTGCCAATAAAACCGCATCTTGAAACATGGAGCGGGAGGCTAAAAAATGGTTCGAAATAATGACCGGGCAGCGACGTGATGTCACACTACAAAAGTTGTCAGTAGATTGGACTCGTGAAATATTATACTCTTCGCGTATGTGCGTGGTACTTGTTTTGCAGAGCCAGACAAGTTTTCTGTGTTCGAAGGCTGTTTTGGAGTATTCGGAGGAGGAACCCACCTTGCAATGCCAAAGACAATCTGTGCGCCGGACATATCGTCATTGAAGCCTGGTTCAGGGGCTACTGAGGGAGTCCTGGACTAAGGGTTCCTCGGGCGTACGGACTATGTAATACGGGCCGGACTAATGGGCTATGAAGATACAAGATAGAAGACTTCTTCCCATGTCCGAATGGGAGTCTCCTTTGCGTGGATGGCAAGCTTGGTGTTTGGATATGTAGATTTCTTCCTTTGTAAACCGACTCTGTACAACCCTGGCCCTCCGGTGTCTATATAAACCGGAGGGTTAAGTCCGTAGAGGGGAGGATAATCATAATCCCAATCATACAGGCTAGACTTCTAGGGTTTATCCATTACGATCTCGTGGTAGATCAACTCTTGTAATCCTCATATTCATCAAGATCAATCAAGCAGGAAGTAGGGTATTACCTCCACCGAGAGGGCCCGAACCTGGGTAAACATTGTGTTCCCTGTCTCCTGTTACCATCAACCTTAGACTCACAGTTCAGGACCCCCTACCCGAGATCTGCCGGTTTTGACACCAACACCCACTTCTGACGAAGATGCTGGTTCTGGCGCCCTACAAGGCACCCGAGAAGAAGAACAAGAAGAAGGGCCAGGAGGCAAGAAGCGGCCTCCGCCGTAAAAGCACTTCGGATGCAACGTTCGAAGACGCCGAAAACCACTCCTCCCCCGCCGAGAACAACGAGGAGGAGGAGGAAAGAAATTCTCCCCCCGATGGGGAAGGAAGAAAAGGGCGGCCTCCACGGATCTGGAGGCAGAGGCAGAGGCGTCCAAGAAAGGGAGGGTCTCCCTTGCGGACAATTCCGAATCAGACACCGATAGCCGCCATGAGTGGCGTCCCAGGGAGAACCCCCTGGCCGGATCGTAAGTACTCAAAGGCACTTAAGCACATATACATCCAGCTCCTTTATTTCATGGTTCTAACATGTTGAATCATGCGCTGCAGTCCGGCTCATACCCACCTCCAGCGATCCTCATCTTCGGGGAATTCGCTTGATCCAAATGTGATGGACAGCGAGTCGCCTCCTCCGGCCTCCTCCCCCAAGGCTACGGACGATACCTAGGTGTTGTCCCGAAGGACCATCCTCGGCCAGGGGGAGGTACAGGAGGCCGTTGAGGTGGTGCCAGAGGGTGATGCCTCAGCAGCCGGACAAATGGGGGATTAGACCCCCCCTGGAAACTGGCGATGGGGGCCATACCCAGTTTGGCCCCCAGCCGAATACTATTCCGGAGGCCCATACGGCTCCGAAATCAGGTAAGCAGTCTCCTTTGAAAGAAGGAGGTGCACCTATTTCGCCGGTGACCTCTGTCCATCCAGAGGCACCGGATACTCTACTAGAAGCGCTTCAAGGTACTTCCATTGTAGAAGAACACCGTATCCTTATGGGTACGGTGGTTGAGAGGGTTCAGTCTTCTAAGAGCGGACTGACCGAAGCCTGCGCCAACCTTCTAACAGGCTTTGAGGTATGTGACATAATTATGCAAAAAGAATGTCGTAGTACGGACAGTAGCCCCTGAGACTCTGTCCGGTTTTCAAAAGGGAAGGCCGGAAAGAGGATCGAATAATTTTCGAAGGAGACTAATCATGTATGTCTATCTGAATAAGAAGGCGTCGATGCTGGCTGCGGCCTCCCATTCTGTCGAAGTCTCCAAACTGAAACAGAGTCTGGAGCAGGCCGATGAAGAGCTCGCCCGTGTCAAAAAACAACTAGAGGACAAGCAAGGTATGTGATGGCCATTTCAGATCTAAAATGATATGAATTGTTTGTGTTGATCATGTTATTTTGATGTTCCATAGGAGCTGCGGCCGAGGTGGAGTCCCTCAAGAATGCGCTGGCCGACGCCCAGAAGAAAGCAAAGAAGGAACAAGCTGCCCGCAAAAAACACGAGTCAAGGGTTGGGGAGGTTCAGCAGGAGCTCAAGGACGCCATAAAGAAGTGTGAGTCCTGGAGCGCAAGACTGCGGACCAAGAGTCCGAACTTGCTAAGGCCCGCCAAAGCGCACAAGAGGCCTGGGTTGAAGCCCAGGGTGCCCTCAGGGAAATCCAGGAGGCCAAGCAGATTGCGGCGGGTAAGGCCTTTATTATGCAGAGCAAACTTGTAAAGGAAAGTTACCTCTTACTGACCCGGATTTGGAGTTCTCCAGGAGGGTTTGCGGATCTGCCTCGCAGTGTTGCTGATGCTGCGGAGTTCTTCTGAGCCGAAAGGGGAGCTTAACGGGGAAGCTGTTCTGGTCGCAATACCTTGCACCAGAGTATCCGGTGCTCCTTAGCGATCAACTGAAACAGCTGAGCCAACTGCATAGGGTGGCCAGATTGGCCATGAAGGATTTGATAATCCATCTATGGCATGCCGAAGCCATGCCCAGTAGCCACTTCGGGCTCGTGAAGCAGCTGGTCGATGCCTGCGCTCGGCTTGATGCCATAAAGCGGTCGGTCTGCATTGAAGGTGCGCGGATGGCCTTCGCCCGTGTCAAGGTACAGTGGGCGAAGATGAACGCCGTCAAGCTTGCGACCGAGGGACTGCCTATGGGCAAAGAGCACCGCACGCCCGAGCTATATTTTGATGATGTCCTGGAAGGATCCCGCACTGTAGAGGGCCAGTGTGTGAAGGACATTATCTTTGAATAATGTATTCATGTTGTGTGGTCCTGTATTATGGAACAAAGCCTAAATGTAATATATTGCTTGTTGTTTTTCGAAAATATTTCCTCCTGTGTGGCCGTTTATTAAATCTGAGAGTTGGCCAGTCGTCGGCTTCAGCCCCCACGTAGGTAGTACGAGGGTGTTCGGGTTGGAACCTAAACACACTTGACCCAAGAGTTTGGTCCTTGAAGGAGGCGTTTAGTGCAGCGAACCAGGAAACCGGACTATGTGGCTTTATCACCCTCACTTAGTCGTAGGAGTTTGACAATAGGAGTGTAGGCGCAACCCCTAGTTAGTATTTGTTTATCCGGACTAGGGCGCTGTATACACCTGATCGGGTGGAGGCCGATCCGTCGCATAATGCGGAAGAAATTGGAAGAGATTTATGTTTAGCCACCGAATAGCTGACCAGCTCTCGCCGCATCATGACAGTCAGTTTTTGGCTTTCTCTACTGAGGTGTTTATCCAGATAAACCAGAAACACAATTGCAGTAGTTCTCCCTTTACTACCCTAGCCGATAAGACGGAACGTAAGTTAGCAAGCACAGGAGCCGGGCAACCCAACTATTGACCGAAGACATGATTTGGAGCCGATGCATATAATGCTATATTCGGGGCGCCGAATTATACTGTAAAAAGTGTTCGGACTTGTTGCAAACTTATGGAGCGAAATGGATCCCCTGGAGAGTTAAGTCGTACCAAAGTGTATGGGTGTAATCGATAAAAATAGTGAAATATAATGAAGGAGTAAGCCAGTGCCTCATATGTTGGGCCGCAAATTGTTTCCATTATAATCTGATTGATACATCAAAGCGTATTTGTACAAATAATGCTACAAGCAACAGGGCTATTTAACATGCCGAGACCAAGGGGAAGCTGTGTGCGGGTCCTGAAAACAGGCAAAGTGATCTTCAAGAAGATCATCTAGATATTCTGCCACACGTCTATGCTGCTTGCCTTCTTGGTATGTTTTATCCTTCGAAAGGATCGACGATCAGGCCGTCGTGAGGGACCTGTGTAAAAGAAACCTGAAAAGGATTGGGAGAAAAGGGAAAGTATGAGTGCCCAGATAAGGTCGAGCCGTATTTTGGACCATGATCGAGTTATGCCTCCGTCTTTGCCCATGGTATTTTTAGTGCGTAGTTATGTACACGTGGTACGTACGCTGCAGTTCGGTCGGGACTGAGATGGAGGACGAATTGCTAGTCGAGCTCCTGACGAGCTGGACTGTCATACTGCGGAATAGTCCAGATTCGTTTAGTAGTGTCCGGGGGCTTGGCCGCCGAATTGATTTTCTGCTTGATAAGGCCGCCCTGCACTTCTGCTGCCAGGGCCGCGGTGTGCTCCTCGGTATGAAGGGAGCGTTCCATGTTTCCGTTGACTGTTTTGACACTACGTGGTCCGAGCATCTTAAGTTTGAGATAGGCATAGTGTGGCACCGCATTGAAGTGAGCAAATGTGGTTCGTCCGAGCAGTGCGTGATAGCCACCGCGGAAGGGGACGATGTCGAAGATCAAATCTTCACTTCGGAAGTTGTCTGGCGACCCAAAGATGACTTCCAATGTGATTGAGCCCGTGCAATGGGCCTCTACACCTGGTATTAATCCTTTGAAGGTAGTTTTTGTGGGCTTGATCCTTGACGGATCGATGCCCATCTTGCGGAGTGTGTCCTGATAGAGCAGGTTAAGGCTGCTGCCACCGTCTGTGAGGACTCGCGTGAGGTGGAATACATCAATGATTGGGTCAAGGACCAGTCCGGCTGAGCCGCCGTGATGGATACTGGTCGGATGATCACTGTGATCGAAAGTGATCGGGCAGGATGACCATGGATTGAATTTTGGGGCGACTGGCTCTATCGCATAGATGTCCCTGAGCGCGCGTTTGCGCTCCGTCTTGGGGATATGAGTAACCTATGTCATGTTCACTGTTTTAACTTGGGGGGGGGGGGGGTTCTTCTGTCCCCTTGTGTTCGGTGGACGGGACTCCTCGTCATCGTCCTCACTTGGCGACCCCTTCTCCTTATTCTTAGTATTTAACTTACCGGCTTGTTTAAAGACCCAATATGATTGGCGGGTTGATCAGAGGGTGCCGTGGATCTGACATGGTCGATCGAGGATTCGGTCTAAGCTAGATGAGCCCGGATTGCTTCTTTTAAATGGCTTCTTCTGCTGACTGGACTTGGAGCCACTAAATCCTGCGTTGACCACCGTGTCATCGGTATTGTCACCGTTGTTCCGACGCTCGTGCCTGTTGCGTTGGGGCTTGCCGTTGCTATTTCTGGCTTGAAAGATGCCAGGTTCGCTTGCATTGTTGCTACTACAGGCTAGCCAACTATCTTCTCTCGCACAAAAGCGGGTCATAAGTGTCGTGAGGGCTGCCATGGACTTCGGCTTTTCTTGGCCAAGGTGTCGGGCGAGCCATTCATCGTGAATGCTATGCTTAAAGGCCGCTAGGGCTTCGGCATCCGGACAGTCGACGATCTGGTTCTTTTTAATTAGGAACCTGGTCCAGAATTTCTTGGCCGATTCTCCGGGCTGTTGAACGATGTGACTTAAGTCATCGGCATCCGGAGGTCGGACGTATGTACCCTGGAAGTTGTCACGGAAGGCGTCTTCCAAGTCCTCCCAGCTGCCAATGGAGTTTTCTGGCAGGCTGTTTAACCAGTGCCGAGCTGGTCCCTTGAGCTTTAGAGGGAGGTATTTGATGACATGAAGATACTCACCGCGGGCCATATGAATATGGAGGCGACAGTCCTCAATCCATACTGCGGGATCTGTTGTTCCATCATATGATTCTATATTCACGGGTTTAAACCCTTCTGGGAATTCATGTTCCATTACTTCGTCAGTGAGGCAGAGGGGGTGTGCGGTGCCTCTATATTGGGCCAAGTCGCGACACAGTTCGGATGGAGTCAGTCTGCGGTTTTCAGCCTAGATGTGGTTATGCTTGTCGCGCCCGACTAGATAGCCGTCCTCGCACGTCGGGGCACGCCCCCGCGATCCGTAGATCGATCTGGTCTGACCTGCTCTATTTTCCAAGTCCTATTGTAGGTCGTACATATATCCCCGAGCTGCTGTGTATCTACTTTTACGATGAGGTAGTACGGGCTGGTGTTCGGCTTGGGTTGTCGTTTTGCCATGGCCACGTGGTGGTCTGTCGGCTGCGCTACGCGCTGATGGTACGGGCTCCAGCGCCTCGTTGTCGAATTGAGGTAGAAGCTTACGCTTCGGGTAACACTTGGTTGGGCGCTTGAGGCTGTATTCCTCGGCTGCCAGGACATTTGTCCACCTGTCGTTGAGGAGATCTTGGTCAGCTTAAAGCTGCTGCTGCTTCTTTTTTAGGCTCCTTGCAGTGACTATTAGCCGGCGCTTAAAGCACTCCTATTCAAGGGGTTCCTCAGGCACAATAAAGTATTCGTCGCCGAGGCTCACCTCATCCTCGGAGACTGGAAGATAATTACTATCCTCCGAGTCTTCCTTTACAGCCTGTTCATCAGGGCCAATTTGCCCGTCTTCCCGATCGTCCTGTTTGGAGGTTGGCTCGACGGGGTCTTCTTGGTCTTCGGCGTCGTCCGGAGTATTCACTACTGGAATCTGGCACTTTGCCATCTGCCATGGCAGATGGCAAAGGCATGGTCGGGGATGGCAAAGGCTTTGCCATCTGCCAGCAAATGGCAAACAGTTAAATCGAAACCCTGCGGTAAAGGCTTCTTTGCCATCTGGCCGGCTGATGGCAAAGACTGTAACTTTGCCATCTATTTGGCGAGATGGCAAAGCCTCTTAACGGGTTAGCCCGTTAGAAGGCTAACGGCATACTTTGCCGCTCGCCACAGATGGCAAAGGCTGCATGCTTTGTTGTCTGCATGCTTTGCCATCTGCGCCAAATAGATGGCAAAGCTCTTGCCATCTGTTGGCAGATGGCAAAGGGCCCAAATAAACCAGCCCAAATTTTACATGTAGATGACACGTGGCCTCTTTGCCATCTCGCCGGTGATGGCAAAGCTCTTTGCCATCAGCCAAAGATGGCAAAGTGCCTATATTGCCCCATTTAATATATTTTTCTTATATCAATTCATTTTCACATAAAATCAAACACAAATATATTTATAAGACCAATATAGCATATTCAACACATATTACCAATAGTCATGAACACATATATATCGAACACATATCCAACACATGTTACCAATAGTTTACCAATAGTAGCAAGTTTCATCCATACATATACATAGTTTCATCAATATTACACAGTTTCATCATAGGTAGCAAGTTTCACAAAGTCAAAACAAAAACTAAAGACAAGCACTCCATCAACCCAAGCTTCCGTGATCTGAAGCAAATCTACAAAATGGGACATAGAAAGAATTAGAAATATTCCCTTAAAAATAGAAAGAATTAGAAATAGCCCGTCAAAAAGAGTCATGATCACGTACACACATAGCAGTTGTCCGGACCTCATGCTAAGAAAAAGTAAAAGAGGGCAGGTCGGATCGTACATAAGTCCCGCCACGCACGCACATCCATGTATATATGAGTAACCAATCCTCATGAATGCGAGAAGGAAGGTAGGTTCTGGCATCTCATTCCGCCATCGACCGGCACTGAAATACAAAGGCTGGGATGTAGGGGTGGTTGTTACGCTTGTCGACAACTCAGCCAAAGATAAGTCCACTTCCATCACCCAACATGGTATTTGAGTATTTGGGTCATAACAATGATCGAAAACGTAAATCGAAGAAAATGTCACCAAGGTATGAGGCCATGAAAAACGCTTGATAAAATTCATTCAAAATATAAGAAAAAGTAATTAACACGATATGAAGAATTGCAATCAACTACTCCCTCCGTTCCAAATTACTCATCGCTAAAATGGATGTATCTAGAACTAAATTACATCTAGATACATCCATCGTCGACAAGTAATTGAACGACGAATATATATCCTAGCCCAGTTGCCACCATGGGTTCATTATCTCATTATCGGTGATATGTCTGACAGACCATAAAAATTACAACATGTAAGCTCAATGATGACATTACATGACCACTTCTGGCAACAAGTTGGAATAGTTTAACTTGCATAAAGGAAAAACCTACTATGAACATAGTAGAACTGAAAAGGTTACACTTAGCAAATCCTGAAGCGTTCTATTCAAATAAACAATATATAAACACATGTGAATCCCAAATTAATTAAAATAACAATGTCAAGATGCTAGTAGTTGATACCATTTCTGGATTCTTCTCACAGTAATAAAGCAACAGCAAGAAGCCAACAACTAATACTAATACTACCAATGTGAATTACTGAAACATGACAATAAGGAAGTTGCACACTATGATGGCTTCTCTTGTTATAAAACCAACTTGGATAGCACAATCTGATATCATCATGCATATTTGAAGTGAAGCCTTAGTCCCAGTTATATGCAGGACTACCGTGCACTATATCTTGGTCGTCAAATGCTTGATAAGTCCATAGCACAAAGAACTACATTGAACTTTCAGTAAAAACACACATGTATCACTAAGGTTACTACAAAGACACTTAAAATTCAGAAAACACATGATGGCCAATCCTACAAAACCCGGTTATAGAATTCACCAGGAATTCAAGGTTTTGCCCGTATCAAGTACATAATGGAAGGGACAACTTAAAAGATCACACGGTTAGATACACATGAGGGTTCACCTATGAGCGTGCCCGCACAAATTCATCCAGCCGATCCCACACCTCCAGAGCAGCCAGTCTGTCTTGATGCCTTTTATTCTTGCTTATCTGCACCATAGGTTAATAACACAATTAATAAAGCAGCTGTAAGTGGGAGCAAAATAGAATTTGATTACAATAACCAAGAAAACATATGAAAAATTCCTCCCACTCACAGATATGATTTTGACATTCCACTGTTTGACCACTTTTGCTGAATCGACACTATCATCTTCAAAGCGTACAAAGAACCCAATATCTGAGAGAGAAAAGTTTAAAATATTAGGCCACAGATGGTATCGACTTGCTGTGCTGAAAAGAGAAACAGAGCAATCTAATGTTCCATGTTGCATTACAAATACCATAAATTTTTGACCAAGTTTAGTGGGAGGCTTTGCTAGAAACAGAGACAAAAGGTGCGGGCAAACGGGTATGATTTGGTTAGTCATAGTAGCAGTGATTTCCTGCTCGACAGCCAATGTCAATGCCAAAAACAAGCATCATTTTAACCCAATTGGGTTAACAAAGTAAGCACTCAAAGTGTACTCCCTCCCGGTATAGAACAACCCTATCCTGCAATGTCGATGGACAATTCAGCGATCACTATGAACCTCTCAGTACGAAAATCTTGAATCACCGATGTGATGTGATTATTTCTACAGTCATTGAGCAAAAACTAACGAAGCTCACGGAGATGCAAACACAACAAATCGCAGATATACTATAAGCAGGAAAGCAGTAACTAGAGTGGCAAACCTTTGTTGAAGATGTCGACATGGCCCTTGAAGGGCCAGTCCTTGAACTGCCACTCTTTTCCGAGCACAAACACGGCCACGACCGTGCCCGATCGTCGGCCTTGAGCGAGGCCGCTTGTCCTCGACTAACGCCACGGACCGGCAGCAAGCGGATCCAGCGACAATCGCAAGCAAGCAGAGGCGATCGTCGGGAGGAGGAGGAGCTCGACGAAACCGGGTGAGGAGGCGGACGGGTGGCGGATCGGGCGACGCGAGGCGGCCCGGCCGGCAGCGCGACCGAGTGGGCGTCGGGGGGGTAATTTGGGAGTCAAAGGGATTCCACGCGGGATGGGGTGGGGCGGGAATGGACCGGCGGGATGGCCTATCCTCCGGCCATGTAGGGGAAACCGACGGCGGCGGCGACCGGTGAGGGCGGCGGCGGCGACCGGTGAGGGCGGCGGCGAACCCTATCTAGCAGCACGCACGGGAGTGGCTGAGAGCCTGAGACTGATTCGGGAGTAGCAAGGACAGAGATAGTCCCATCTCTTTGCCATCTGCCAGCAGATGGTAAAGAATCTTTGCCGTCTGGCGGCGATGGCAAAGAGGTGAGGCTGGTGCGCCGTTACCCTCTTATCGCCACAGATTTGCCAACCTCTTTGCCATCTGGTGGCAGATGGCAAGATTTTTGCCATCCACCAGCAGATGGCAAAGAATTGGCTGATGGCAACCATGTTCTTTGCCGTCTGTCGGTTCTTTGCCATCTATTTTTTATAAGCAGATGGCAAAGACGTTCTTTGCCATCAGCTGGCAGATGGCAAAGAGCTGGCAGATGGCAAATTCCCTGTTTCCAGTAGTGATTGTTGTCTCCGGTGCCGGTATTGCTGTCTTTTCCACGGCGTGATTTAGAGCGGCGCCACAGACATCGGCGCTTTGGCTATGTCTCAGGAGGTGTATTCTCAACTGGATTTTTCTCGTTATCACCGTTACCCTCTTTGAGTGTATCCACCATGTACACGTCATACGAAGAGGTGGTTGTCCAGTGTCTGGTAAACGGCGGGTTTTGGGCCTGCTCTTCTCCGGCATCGTAGTCCATATCGTCGATGTCTTCGAAGCCGTAATCGAGCATGTCGGTTAAGTCCTCGACAATGGCTATGAAGTGGGTGGTGGGTGGGACGTAAAATTCCCCGCTCTCAGCCCCTAGTCCGGGCTGGCGTAGTTCGGACGTTGCCCCTCCGTAATGACGAGGGATCGCATTAAGTCCAAAGCCTCACTTAAAGGCGAGGTTTGGCCAGGGAGAAGAGAGTTCATGGAGTACGGCGGTAAGGAAACTCCTTGGCCGAGCTCACACAATGCTGACTCCGAGGGTTCAGAACCAGTGTTCGGAGAAGAATCGGGCTTCATGATGATTGCCGGTGACGCTGCTTCCTCTGGCTCTCCCGTACTAGGCTTAATAGCCGCAGAGAGTCCGGCGGGCTCGGGAATCCCATCTTCGGACCTTGTGACGCGCTCCGGATCTAAGGCCAGAGCGGAGGTCAGGGTCGCGAACCCTTCGAAGATCAAGTCTCCTCGGATATCAGCGACATAATCTAGATTTCCAAAACTAATCTGGTGACCTGCGGTGTAGCTGTCGATCTGCACTAGATGACCAAACGAGTTGGCCCGCAGTGCGAAGCCGCCGAACACAAAGATCTGGCTGGGGAGAAAGACCTCCCTCAGGGCAGCATTCTTGTAGATGACTGATGGAGCCATCGAACCTTCTGATGACGACACAGCGGAACTCTCAATGAAAGCGCCAATATCGGTGTCAAAACCGGCAAATCTTGGGTAGGGGGTCCCGAACTGTGCGTCTAAGGATCAAAGGTAACAGGAGACAGGGACACGATGTTTACCCAGGTTCGGGCCCTCTTGATGGAGGTAATACCCTACTTCCTGCTTGATTATCTTGGATGAATATGGGGTTTACAAGAGTTGATCTACCTCGAGATCGTAATGGCTAAACCCTAGATGTCTAGCTTGTATGATTATGATTGCCTCTACGGACTAAACCCTCTGGTTATATAGACACCTGAGGGACCTAGGGTTGTACAGAGTCGGTTTACAGAGGAAGGAACATTCATATCCGAACGCCAAGCTTGCCTTCCACGCAAAGGAGAATCCCATCCAGACACGGGAATAAGTCTTCTATCTTGTATCTTCATGGCCCATTAGTCCGGCCCACGTCACATAGCCCGGACGCCCGAGGACCCCTTAATCTTGGACTCCCTCACATACCAACCTGACCTTCATATGATCATTTGTATGTTTTATTTTCCTTTTATTTTTTGCACACAAACAGATACATACCAACCTGAACTCTAGCGGACTTACTAGTTGAACTTCACATGGTTTTTTACATATGAATGCAGACAGATTTTTTAATGTTTGTAGCCTCGACTGAGGCTCACACACTACCAGAACTTCACATGGCTAAAAGAAACTAACAGACAGCAGGAAGTTCAACCATACCTTGGCTAGAAGTTTGGCCAACCTTTTTCGAGCAGCAGATAGGCCACCTTGAGAGAAATTTGCCAGAGAGCTAGGAGAGGAATTCCATGGCAATCCATGTCTCGCAGAGGGCGTGAAGTTCATCTACACGAAGCAAGAAGGTCAGGCAAGGCAAGATTGAAGGAGTAGGCAAGAAGAGGGAGGAAGTTCATCTACCGTTGCTAGATTTGAAGGCACCGCCGATGCGGCCTCCGCCGCCGAGATGCTTCCTTGGCCGCGCCGTTCTCCGTAGCATGTGCCTTGGCCAACATTAGTTTTGCTAAGCCGTCGGGCGGTGAGGATGGAAGGAGGAGGAGGCTTCCGGAAGTCCATGGCTGTAGTGGCAGATAGTCCGGCGGCTTCGCCGCCTCCAGGCGACGCGGGCTCCCTCGCGCTGGTGTCCGCCGTCGCTCGCTTGCCTGCTCCGACATCAAACAGGAGATGGCGACGGAGGGGGTGGATCTGGATCCGGTCGACCAGGAGGTGGAGACGGAGAAGAGGCGCTGGATCCGGTCGGCCAGGAGCTGGAGACGGAGGGGAGGTGCTGGATCGAGCGGAGTTTAGTGATGAATCACGGGGGGAGGCTGGTGATCGAGGGGAGGAGCAGCGAGGAGGGGGCTGCGGCAGCTAAATCGGGATCGGGACCAGGTGGGATCCTGTCGGGGCGGGCTGACAGTTCGGGAAAGTTTGGGTGGGTTCTGTCGGGCCCTTATAGGAGCTGCTGTGATCCAAATAACTATTCTAATCTTGGGATAATATTATCAGAATAGTTATTCTGATAACACTTCCGCACTGCATGCTCAACGCGAGGGCATTGCACTTTCTTTAGCAAAAACACTGCATTACAGAGACTAGTGAACTTCGTGTCGGAAAAAACTGCGCGTAGTGTTTTTTTGGTACTGTTTTTGCTCTAATTTTTTAACCGTTTATCGGAACGAGGCGTGTAATATATCATTGGAAAGCTACGTATTAGGCGCAACTACTCCATGTTGAACACTTTTCGAGATTCCCCGCGGTTTAAGAGCAGTTTCGAAAACGGTGCGGCCCACAAACAGTGGCAGCGAGCGTTTGTTCGCGTTTTTTTCTAAACTGCTCGTCGGAATGAGGCAAATGATACACTGTTTGATAGATATCATCGAGGCGCATCTTTTTCATAACTATTGTTTTCTCTAGTTCGTTATGGTTTAAGAGCAGTTTCAAATTTACTAAATCGCGGAATTCTGTTTTTTAATTTTTTTTTAAATTTTCGGTACTGTTTTCGCTCCAGTTATTTAACCGTTAGTCGAAACGAGGCGTGTAATATACCTTTGACAAGCTATGGACAAGGCGCAACTTTCATACGTTGAAATGTTTTTGAGGTTCCTTACGGTTTTAAGTTAATTTTAAAAATCGTGCGGCGGATGACGAGTGGCAGCAGCCGTTTTTCGTGATTTTCTTACAAATCGCTGGTCGGAATGATTCAAACGATACGCCATTGGAAAGATATCTACGAGGTGCAAATTTTTCATATAGAACACTCTTTCTAATTCTTTACGGTTTAAGAGAAATTTCGAATTTACCGAAATGCGGACATTCTGTTTTTCGCGACACCCAAATCGACGTGCGTACTTCATCCGACTGAAAACCATACTGCAACCGATGAAAAGCCGCACTGCATGAGATGGGTAAGAGAACTGCATGGTTTCTGTTTTGTGGGACGTCAATTATTGAAGATGAGGAAGAAAACCGCACTGCCTTTAGAGTGAAAACCGCACTGCATCAGATGGACTAGCGGACTTCATGATTTCTTTTTTGTGGGACGTAAATTTTTGAAGACAAGGAAGAAAACCGCACTGCTTTTAAACTGAAAACCGCACTGCGTCAAACGGGCAAGCGAACTTCATGATTTCTTATATTTATACATAAATTTTCTCAGACAAGTTTTTGTTGTCTTTTTTCAAATTTTTTGGTGAACGAGAGTGGACCGCAGAGAGGAGGCAAGTGAACCGCGACATATATCGAAGTGAACCTCATAACTATACTTTGTTGTTGTGCTAATTTTTAGCACTTCCATTTTCGGCACAAGTGAACAACATCAATCTCAGAAATGAACCACATCCGAGGACCACAAGCACAGCATGCGTTTAACGTAGTCGACTGATTTTTAAAGCACACGAAACAATTTGCACTTCATACATAGATGAGTGGACTGCATGTCTTTTCGTGTGTTTTCCTGTTTGTTTTTCTTGTTTTTTTGTTGTTCGCATGTACCTACAAATTAACCGCTCTACACAACAAAGTCAAGAGTACGGCACGCAACAATTAACTGCACTGCTTAAGGTAACAAGTTTTTTAATGCAAGAAAAAGCATCAAGAATAAACAACCATTTTTTGGTTTCCACGAATACGCACTGCACTACAAATCTGAACGCCGAAATAAGCATCTGAAACTACATGGGATTCCCACTGTACTGCTGTGCATCAGGTGGCTACCGAACTACATGCTTCTAGGTGGAAAAGCACGCGCATGTCGCTCATGAGCTGCACGACATCGCCATCCGTACTGCTTTTGTCGGGGGCGCATGTGGCCTCGTCAGGCATAATTTTTTGACAAAAAAAACACATGATCTGGACGAACTGCACGACAAGAACAAGAATAGACATTTTTGCAGTGCACCGGACAGCAAACTCCAACAAAACGCAAGAAAAAAATATGCCAAAGTCTAACAAACACTATCGCGCGGGGGAACGAACCACCGTGCGGGATGTGTGCTGCATCAGGCGCGGAAAAATCCATGGACAAAGAGCAGCCGAAGCTCTATCGAACTGCACAAAAGGGTGGAGGGGAGGCAAGGTAGACGATAACTGTAGCTCCCCTAATCCCGTACTGCACGCCATCGAGGGAAGGACTTCCCGTGTGCCACTGTGCACTGCTAGCATGTAGGGGCCACCGGTGGAGGCAGATGCAGAGGGGAGGGAGGCATCGGCGAGTGGATCACGCTGCCCTCCCCCTGCTCCGCGCATGCTAACCAGGTCGCAGGGACCGGCACATCTCGATCCCGCGTGCGGCTGCTGCTCCATGGCTCAAGAGTAGGGGGAGGCTGGACTAGATCAGAAGCAACATGGATTGACGGGATCCGCTACACGGGGGAGGCTCGAGAGAGGAACCCCTGATGGTTAGTAATGGGCTGGTGGCGGCTTGGATCGGGGGCCCTGACCAAGGTGCTCCACTTGGATCTGATGACGGGGGACGGCACGGAGGAACAAGGGTCGCCGGGGACCCCTTTAGGAGGCCAGTGAGGCATAGTGGGAGGGGAGGGCGGAAGCGCACCGGCCGTCGGCGGGGCTGGCGTTGGAGATCGGGGACGGGGAAGGTGGGGAAGGAGGTGGGGCATCAGAGCTGGCCTGGCGGTGGGAGGCCGGGTTGTGGGCTGCGGGGAAAGGTGGGGAGGCAGGTGGTGTAGAATATTTTCTGGATTACTACATTTTATACACCGTTTTACTAGATTTTGTATATAACATTACTAGGGGGTGTAGAATAAGCTATTCTACACTCACGCTACATTGTGAAGATAGACTTTGAAGTCAAATCAATGTTGAAGACAAGCCAAATATGAAGATAATGCAATCATGACGCCAAATGAAAATCTTCGAGAAAGTTTGGTGGTGGCGTTACCCACCGTATAGGAAGTATTAGACACAAACACGGCGCACAATTGTCATGGCGCTCTGAAGTAAAATTCCACGTTAATGTATTCACACTTAGAGGGTAAGTCTTCATGAATTGAAGATATACGTTACTTCGTGTGTTGCACATCTAAGTCATCAACATGCATAAGCGTTAGGATGTGTGTCCATTCACGGGATATTTGAGGATTCTAAGATATTTAGCTCACACCGCAGCTTGCAAAACTTTTTCTCATCCAAGGGCTTCGTGAAGATATCTGCCAATTGCACTTCAGTGTTGACATGAATGATATCAATGTCTTCCTTCATGACATGACCTCTGAGAAAGTGATGATGGATTTGAATGTGCTTTGTCTTCGAGTGTTGAACTTGGTTGTTGGCAATCTTGATGGCGCTTTCATTGTCGTAGTAGAGTGGCACATGCTTCAGATGGATGCCATAGTCCTTGAGAGTTTGCTTCATCCAAAGAAGCTGAGCGCAGCAAGATCCAGCAGCAATGTATTCAGATTCAGCAGTGGAGAGTGATACGTAGTGATGTAGGGCGGAGCCCTAGTCGGAGATCTTTCATGTTTGGAGAGGATCCCTACGAGGAACACGATGAACAAGAGGAAGAACACGAAGAAAACACACAAGACGAACACTAAACCGACAAGTATCGATCACACAAGGGCTAGATCATCGAACACATAAGGTAGCACAAGATTCAAAATCAATAAAGGAAAGATACACGAGTAGCCGATCTTCTCCGTAAGGAGGTCTTGATGGGGGCCCACCCTAGAAGGGGGTCTTGAATCCTCTTGGAAGGATCTTCTTTGCTAACCAAGTGGAGATCTCCGAGGAGAAGGTAACCAAGTGGATGAGCAAAGCTCTCACACAAATATGAGCTAATCCTTTGCTAACCCTAACTAGGAGGAGGAGGAGGTCTATTTATAGTCTTAGTGCAAATGGGGGCGAAATGAAGGGGTACATGGGCCTCAGGCCCGTTACACTGTGCGCAGACAGGCCGGTTGTACCGGTCGAGGTGGCGGTTGTACCGCTGGCGACTCAGGGAGAGCGGAAGTACCGGTCGAGGAAGGCGGTACTACCGCTGGGGTCAGGTGCTGGCTTCTGCAGATGGTCGTCGAGGGCCCCAGCGGTTGTACCGGTCGTTGGGCCGGTAGTTCCGGTCATTTGGGATTTACTGGTACATCCGGTGTTGTACCGGCCTTGCACCGCTTGATCACAGAATGGTGGCCGGTTGTTGGGCGGTAGTTGGCCGGTTGTTCCGCCCGGGTGGTTGTTGGGCGGTTGTACCGGTCTTTCCAGGCTGGGTAGAATGCCTCCTTGATCTTGATGTCCGTCTTGCACCACTCCTTCTCCTTGGTTGCTTACATGGTACCTGAGCACGCAAAGTGTCTCCATTTGAGGTAGTAGCCATGTCTCAAATGGGTTAAAGGGAAGTTCAACAAGGCGAGAGTCAACCTCGGATTGGATGGCATGTGCTTGGGCTCTTGTCATGAGTCCTCTTGGAGCTTGTGTGGTCGAAGTAGTGTCCATGGGGATGATGGAGGGATGCTCCGCATCATCTCCCCCCCCCTTGAGAGAGATCCGACCTCGGATCAAAAGCTTCATATCCATGGTATGGTGCGAGGTCCTTGACGTTGAAGATGTCGCTCACATTGTACTTGTCTCGAGGTAGGTCGATCTTGTAAGCGTTGTCGTTGTAGCGTGCTAGCACCTTGAAAGGTCCATCGGCTCAAGGAAGAAGCTTGGATTTGTGTTCCTTGGGGAAGCGGTCCTTGCGAAGGTGTAGCCACACTAGATCACCAATGTTGAAGACCATGGGTTGCTTGTGACGTTGAGCTTGGTCGCTAGTCGTTGTACTAGGCGCTCGATGGTTTGTCTTGTATCCTCATGCATCTTCTTGATGTAGCTTGCCCGTGCACTCGCATCCATGTTGGTGCGCTCTTGTAGAGGAAGAGGTAGAATGTCCAAAGGGGACAACGGGTTGAAGGCGTAGACGACCTCGAAGGGGGACTTGCCGGTAGTCGAATGTCTTGCACGGTTGTAGGCGTACTCGGCGATGGGTAGACATGCTTCCCACTCCGTGATGTTCTTCTTGATCAAGACGCGAAGTAGAGTTGATAGTGTGCGGTTTGTCACCTCCGTTTGGCCGTCGGTTTGAGGATGGTATGCGGATGAGAACAAGAGCTTGATTCTGAGCTTGGCGCATAGGGTCTTCCAAAACTAACTCAAGAACTTGATGTCACGATCGGAGACGGTTGTCTTTGGTACTCCATGGAGTCGCAAGATTTCCCTACAAAAGAGATTTGCAATGTGTGAAGCATCGTCTATCTTGTTGCAAGGAATGAAATGTGCCGTCTTAGAAAATCTATCCACAATAACAAACACAGAATCCTTTCCATTTTGAGTTCTAGGCAAACCAAGTACAAAATCCATGCTAATGTCTTCCCAAGGTTGATAAGGAGTAGGAAGGGGCATGTAAAGACCATGTGATTGAGCTTTAGACTTAGCTTTGCGACATGTAGAGCAACGGTTGGTGAAGCGTGAGACGTCGCGGAACATCTTGGGCCAAAAGTAGTTCTTGGAGAGCGTGGCGAATGTCTTGTCGCGTCCAAAGTGTCCCATGAGTCCGCCTCCATGAGCCTCTTGCAAAAGGAGCAAACGAAGAGAAGACTCGGGAATGCAAAGTTTGTTAGCTCTCATAAGATAATCATCCTTTATGTAGTATCGTTCCCAAGACGTGTGTGTCAAACACTTAGCATAAGGAGTAGCAAAAGAAGGATCATGCTCATACAAGTCTTTTATATGCTCAAAACCAATAACATTCAACTCAAGTTTAGTGACAAGCGTGCATATGCGTGAAAGTGCATCGGCAACTACATTTTCTTTACCCTTAATGTACTTGATCACATAAGGAAAAGATTCAATAAACTCACTCCATTTGGCATGACGCTTGTTCAACTTAGTTTGACCTTTTAGGTACTTAAGCGTTTCATGATCGGTATGGATGACAAACTCATGCGGTCTAAGGTAATGTTCCCAAACATGTAGCACACGCACTAAAGCATACAATTCTTTGTCATAGATGGGATAGTTAAGTTGAGCACCGGTTAGTTTTTCACTAAAGTAAGCAATTGCTCGTTTTTCTTGCATCAAAACTCCGCCAATTCCGGTACCACTTGCATCACAATGAACCTCAAAAGTTTTGTCAAAATTAGGCAAAGCAAGAATCGGAGCATGAGTAAGTAAAGACTTGAGCTCATCAAAAGCGGTGGATTGCAAAGTTCCCCAAACAAAAGGAGTATTCTTCTTACTCAAAGCATGCAAAGGAGCGGCAATTGTGCTAAAATCTTTCACAAAGCGACGATAAAACCCATAAGACCAAGAAAGCTACGCACTTGTTGCAAATTGGTGGGTTGGGGCCAAGTTTTAATTGCTTCAATTTTAGATTCATCAACATGGACACCCTTTGAGGAGACAACAAAACCCAAGAAAAACACTTTGTCAACACCAAATGTGCATTTTTTTTCATGTTTGCATAAAGACTTTCCTTGCAAAGGGTTTGCAAAACAGCCCTAACATGATCAAGATGTTCTTTCATGGTTTTGCTAAACACAAGAATATCGTCGAAGTAAACCACAACAAAGACTCCAATTTAAGGGCGAAGCACATGATGCATAAGACGCACGAAAGTACCGGGAGCCTCCGATAAACCCATAGGCATGACTAACCACTCATATAATCCAAATTTGGTTTTGAAAGCAGTTTTCCATTCATCACCTTCTTGTATGCGGATTTGATAATAGCCACTTTTAAAATCAATTTTTGAGAAAAAGTTGGCTCCACTAAGTTCATCAAGCATATCATCTAAGCAAGGAATGGGATGCCTATAGCAAACGGTAATAGCATTTATAGGTCTACAATCGGAACATAAGCGGAAACTTCCATCGGGCTCAGGCACAAGTATAACGGGAACGACACAAGGACTTAAGCTTTCACGTACATGACCGTTTTCGATGAGTTGTTCTACTTGCCGTTGGATCTCTTTTGTTTCTTCGGGGTTGGCACGGTATGGAGCTTTGTTTGGAAGTGGCGCTCCGGGGATGAGGTCGATTCGATGCTCAATGCCTCGTAGAGGAGGTAGACCCGGAGCTAGCTCATCGAGGAAAAAATCTTGGAATTCCTGCTAAAGAGATTGAAACACTCAAGGTAGTTCGTGAGAGGTGTTAGTTTTTGGATCTCCATCCTTGCACACAAGGACAAAGTGCATCACACTCAATGGGTTCTCACACACTTCTCTCATCTCACTTTTTGTGGCAAATAATATGAGGTTTTTCTCTCTAGGCGAAGAGGCGCTCCAGTTTGGCTTGTGGCTCTCACTCACTTTGTGGTGGATCACTTTCTCACTCTTCTCTCCATGATGGGTGGCTTGCTTGTCGGCTATCACTTGACTAGGAGACATAGGTCATAGCACATACTCCTTCCCTTTCATCTTGAAGCTAGAGTGATTGGTACGCCCATTGTGGATGACACCACAGTCGAATTGCCATGGTCGACCAAGAAGGAGGTGGCAAACGGTCATTGGGACCACATCACACTCCAATGTGTCCTCATATGCACCAATTTTGAAGGATACTTGGACTGTATGCTCGATTCGGATAGTATCGTAGTCACTTAGCCATTGAACCTTGTAGGGGTGCGGGTGCTTCCTCTTGACCAATTGAAGCTTGGAGCATAGTTCTTCACTTGCCAAGTTGTGACAACTACCTCCATCGATGATGACCTTGACGGACCTTCCATTGATGTCGGCCTTTGTGTGGAAGATGTGGCATCGTTGGTCTTCTTCTTGTTGATGTTGAAGAGTCAAGACCTTGGAGACAACAAGAGCGGGACTTGAATCTTCATCACAAAAGACTTGGTCATCTTCGTCTCCGTTGTTCACTTGTCGGTGCATGGCCACTTGCTCAAGGGCTTCCATTTCTCCTTCACTCATGGAGTCGTAGGTGCCGTCGTCGTTGAAGGTCATGGTGCGCTTGTTTGTGCACTCAAAGGACTTGTGGCCTCGGCCGCCGCAAGTGAAACACTTGAAGGAGCTTGTCTTGACGGTCTCATCGTTTGGAGTAGATGATGAAGCACGCGGCTTGAAGTTGCTTGTAGTGGGAGGAAGACGACTTGAACTTGCCGAAGTTTTCTTGTAACTTGACTTGTCGTCATTGCTTGTAGAAGGTTTGGTTGATGGAGATGTTCGAGGAGGTGTTGAAGCTTGGTTGTTGGATAAGCCGTAGGTCTTGGACGAGTACTTGGCGTACTTGAAGTCATCTTGCAATTGGCGTTCCGCCTTTGTAGCTTGATGCACGAGCTCAATGAGGGTGGAGTATGGTTGGAAGTCGGCTATCTTCTTTATGGGATGATTGAGTCCATTCAAGAAACGTGCCATAGTTTGCTCATCATCTTCCTTCACATTGGCTCGAATCATGGCTATCTCCATTTCCTTATCGTATTCTTCAACACTCTTTGTTCCTTGCTTGAGGAGTTGGAGTTTCTTGAAAAGGTCGCGGTTGTAGTAGGTTGGCACAAAACGTGCTCGCATGACATCTTTCATTTGAGCCCAAGTGGTGATTGGAGGTTCACCTCTTGCTTGTCTCCTCTCAAGGATTTGTTCCCACCATATGAGCACATAGTCTTGGAACTCAAGTGATGCCATAGCGATCTTCTTCTCTTCCTCATAGTTGTGCAAACGAAAGATTTTGTCAAACCTTGAATGCCCATGAGAGGTACTCTTCTGGGTTATTGCTTCCATTGAACTTGGGCATGGTGAATTTGAGCTTTCCATAGCGTTGCTCTTCATTGTGTTGCGGTCGAGGATGATGACGTCCATGTCGGTGAGGATTAACAATCTCATGTTGCTCTTGGCGAGGAGGGTCATTTTCCTCATGTTGCTCTTGTCTTGGTGGATTCCCATTGTCTTCATGCACTTGATGAACTTGAGGTTCTTGGTGAGCATGTGGTGGAGCTTGTCGAGCTTGTTGTGGGGCTTGTCGATGCACACGTGCTTGGTAGAGCCTCTCTTGGACTTCCTCGCGGAGCGCTTCGTGATATTCACGATCTTGGTGTCCTCTGTCGGCAACGGCTCGACTTGAGTCGCGGAGTGCACGTTGTGCCTCAATTGCTTGAGCTTCCCGTAGTTGTTGTTCTCGATGTTGCGCCTCGGCGTCTTGTGCATCTTGATGTTGTTGCGCTCTCTCTTCTTGTTCTTGTTGTCGTTGGTGTTGTCGTGCTTGTGCTTGTGCAAATGTAGCTTGGTTTTGACGATGTCGATGCTCTTGAGAGTCGGTGTCGTGTAGAGGATTGCGGTTTGCTTGACGGTCTTGACGTGCGGCACGGCGAAGAGTGTTTGACGTAGGTGTACTTGAGTCGTAGAAGGTGTCGTCGGAGTGTCGACTCGAGCGGCTCCGTCTTGAGGATGAAGAAGTGGAATGATGCCGGTTCCTCATCAAGGCGCGGATCTCGTCAATTCTTGCATCATTCTCTTGCTTGTGAGCGTCGAACTTGTTGTCGAAGTAGTCTCTTGTACGTTGCTCGGAGAGTCGCAAGTCGGTGGCGAGGTCGTCGATGCGGTCGCTCATTGCTTGTTGCTCTTGGTGCAACGCTCGTTGTGCACCAAAGAGGTGGCTCTTGGTGACGTATGAAGACATGTCGTCGTCTTGCTCGAGGAAGAGTGGGTTGGTTGAAGTACTTGGCCTATCCATCATTCCAAGCAAAAATGTGAGTGGTAGATGGAGAAGAACTTATACCAATGTACCTTTGACCGATGTTGATGATGAATCAAGTTTACTCAAATGCGGACAATGAAATAGCACTATTGGTACCAATCCGTGTCGGTTCTCACACCTACACAAGTAAAATCTTATGGTGGAGCTTGGTTAGGATAGTGGCACAAAATTGATTGCAATCGTTAGTTTGACTCAAAGATGTTGAAAAAGATTCGCAAATTCGCAAATGTAACAAGTAGACCAAGCAAGTAGTGGTACACGGAAACACACACGCAAATAGATAAGTGGGATTGTGCAAACCAAAAGTGAGCCAAAATGTGGAATCCACGAAAATGCTCTTGTTGCACAATACTAGAGAGACGCTAGCATGATTGCACAATAGGCGGATACGGAACTTGTGCACAACCTACTAGGCGAAAATGCAACGATCTCTATCCCAAGTATGCTATATGTATGGTATTTCGGTGCTATGATCCAAGATGATCTTATGTGACAATCTTAATGTAGTATGTTGCTATGGTTCTTGCTTATAAGCTCTTTGCTTATCTTTCCTCTTTTCTTAAAAGCTTGGGTGGCTCTTTCACTTTTGAGCTCTTTTCTCATGCAAAACTTCACGAACCAAGATAGCAATTGTGTATGTTATGACAACTTTGTGACACACAAATGGATCCCAAGATATGCACCACGGTGGTATGGTATGTATGCTATGGAGTACGATCACTAATGTGCACAAGTCACGTTGCCGGCGATACTCAATGGCTAGTCTCGATGGGTAAGCAACGCAAAAGATGGGCTAAGATGGTTATCAATGCAATTGCAAGGTATGACAAAGACGTCGACGATGTTACCGTCCTTGGCGATGATGTGAGCCTTGCGAAGATGAGCCGAGGTGATGATGAAGTCCAACCGTACCTAGATAGCCGAAACACAATAGGACACGGGAACCACAACTCAAAATCTCAAGGACCAAAATGTGGCAAAATCGTCATAGGAGGTGGCGGTGAGCGGTGGTGGTGTTTGTGGAAAGTGGTGTGGGTATGCGGAAGTTGGCGTGGGCTCCGGGCAAAATTTGGCGAAAATATGGTGAAACTGAGATGGCTGAGAGTTGTATGGGCGGTAGTACCGCTCGGACGGGCGGTAGTACCTGTCGAGACGGGGTTGCTCGCAGATTGTATCGTGGCGCGATTTTGGGGTGGAAATGGATGATTTCGGGGGCGAAAATCGATGGATTTCGTGGATGGAAAGTGGGGAAACTTGGGAGAAAGCTAGATACACTTGAAACCAAGCAAATCCACGGATCAAAATCAACAAAACATCATCAAACCAACAAATCACAAAAAAAAATTGGGGGCTATTTTTGGTGGGGATTTTCGGATTTAGGACGAAAACAACAAAATCAAGCTAGAAAACACGGGGTAGGGGCTCCAAAAACGTGATCAACGTGGCTCATGATACCAAGATGATGTAGGGCGCAGCCCTAGTCGGAGATCTTTCACGTTTGGAGAGGATCCCTACGAGGAACAGGACGAACAAGCGGAAGAACACGAAGAAAACACACAAGAGGAACACTAAACCGACAAGTATCGATCACACAAGGGCTAGATCATCGAACACATAAGGTAGCACAAGATTCAAAATCAATAAAGGAAAGATACACGAGTAGCCGATCTTCTCCGTAAGGAGGTCTTGATGGGGGTCCACCCTAGAAGGGGGTCTTGAATCCACTTGGAAGGGTCTTCTCCGAGGAGGCGCGGTCTCCGAGGAGAAGGTAACCAAGTGGATGAGCAAAGCTCTCACACAAATATGAGCTAATACTTTGCTAACCCTAACTAGGAGGAGGAGGAGGTCTATTTATAGTCTTAGTGCAAATGGGGGCGAAGTGAAGGGGTACATGGGCCTCAGGCCCGTTACACTGTGCGCGGACAGGCCGGTTGTACCGGTCGAGGTGGCGGTTGTACCGCTGGCGACTCAGGGAGGGCGGAAGTACCGGTCGAGGAAGGCGGTACTACCGCTGGGGTCAGGTGCTGGCTTCTGCAGATGGTCGTCGAGGGCCCCAGCGGTTGTACCGGTCGTTGGGCCGGTAGTTCCGGTCATTTGGGATTTACCGGTACATCCGGTGCTGTACCGGCCTTGCACCGCTTGATCATAGAATGGTGGCCGGTTGTTGGGCGGTAGTCGGCCGGTTGTTCCGCCTGGGCGGTTGTTGGGCGGTTGTACCGGTCCTTCCAGGCTGGGTAGAATGCCTCCTTGATCTTGATGTCCGTCTTGCACCACTCCTTCTCCTTGGTTGCTTACATGGTACCTGAGCACGCAAAGTGTCTCTATTTGAGGTAGTTGCCATGTCTCAAATGGGTTAAACGGAAGTTCAACAAGGAGAGAGTCAACCTCGGATTGGATGGCACGTGCTTGGGCTCTTGTCATGGGTCCTCTTGGAGCTTGTGTGGTCGAAGTAGTGTCCATGGGGATGATGGAGGGATGCTCCGCATCACGTAGTTATGCTTCTTTGAAGACCAATAGACAAGAGATCGTCCAAGAAAGTGACATGTGCCTGATGTGGACTTGCGATCAACCTTGTCACCAACATAATCAACATCTGAGGATCCAACTAGATAAAACTCTAAGCCCTTTGGATACCATAATCCTAGTGTTGGGGTGTGAGCCAAATATCGAAGAATTCGCTTCACTGCTAGGTGATGCGATTCCTTTGGTTCCGCTTGGAATCGGACACACATGCAAACGCTAAACATTATATCAGGCCTAGATGCACATAGGTATAGTAAAGAACCAATCATGGAGCGGTATACCTTTTGGTCGAACTCTTCACCATTGTCGTCGGGGCCCAATTGGCCTTTGGTTGGCATTGGCGTCGGGTACCCTTTGCAGCCTTGCATTCCAAACTTCTTCAGGCAATCTTTGAGATACTTCTCTTGTGATATGAAGATGCCATTTCTCTGCTGACGGATTTGAAGACCAAGGAAGAAATTCAGCTCACCCATCATGGACATCTGATATTGCTCTTGCATCATATGCCCAAAGTCATCACTGTATCTCTTATCAGTGCAGCCAAAGATTATGTCATCCACATAGATTTCACATACAAAAAGATCACCATCATATGTCTTCGTGAACAGAGTGGGATCTAGAGAACCAGGTTTGAAGCCTTTGCTCTTTAGGAAGTCTTTGAGTGTGTCATACCAAGCGCGAGATGCTTGTTTGAGGCCATACAGTGCCTTGTTGCGCTTTTACACCATGCCAGGACTCTTTGGGTCTTCAAAACCAGGTGGTTGTGCAACATACACTTCTTCTTCAATTTTGTCGTTCAGGAAGGCACTCTTTACATCCATTTGATACAAAAGAATGTTGTTGTGGTTGGCATAGGCTAGCAGTATGCGAATAGCTTCAAGCCTAGCCACAAGATCAAAGGTTTAATTGAAGTCAACTCCTTCCACTTGTGTGTAACCTTGAGCAACGAGACGGGCCTTGTTTCTGACAACTTGACCATGCTCATCTTGTTTGTTGTGATAGATCCATTTGGTGCCGATGATATTGTGCTTGCGAGGATCAAGACGCTTCACTAGCTCCCATGCATTATTCAGCTCAAACTGTTGAAGATCTTCTTGCATGGCTTGAATCCATTTAGGTTCCATGAAGGCTTCATCAACTTTCTTGGGTTCAGATATAGAGATAAATGCAAAGTGCCCACGTACCCTCGTAGACCGAAAGAGGAAGCGTTTAGTAACGCGGTTCGTGTAGTCGAACGTCTTCGCGATCCAACCGATCCAAGTACCGAACATACGGCACCTCCGCGATCTGCACACGTTCAGCTCAGTGACGTCCCTCGAACTCTTGATCTAGTTGAGGCCGAGGGAGAGTTCCGTCAGCACGATGACGTGGTGACGGTGATGATGAAGTTACCGGTGCATGGCTTCGCTTAAGCACTACAACAATATGACTGAGGTGTGTAACTGTGGAGGGGGGCACCGCACACGGTTAAGGGAAACTTTGGTGTGTCTTTGGGGTACCCCCTACCTCCATATATAAAGGAGGGAGAGGGAGAGGCAGCCGGCCGTAGGGGGCGCGCCAAGGTGTGGAGTCCTAATAGAACTCCCTAGTCCTAGTAGGATTCCACCTCCCACACGGAGTAGGAAAGGGGGAACGGAGAAGGAGAAGGAAAGGGGGGGTCGGCCCCTTCTTCTAGTCCTAATCAGCCTCCCGCCCAAGGAGGGCGCACCAGCCCCTTGTGGGCTAGTGTGCTTCACTCTTATGGCCCATAAGGCCCATAACTTCTCCCGGGGGGTTCCGGTAACCTCCCAGTACTCCAGAAAAATGCCCGAATCAACAATTCCGATGTCCAAATGCAAACTTCCAATATATGAATCTTTACCTCTCGACCATTTAGAGACTCCTCTTCATGTCCGTGATCTCATCCGGGACTCCGAACAAACTTCGGTCATAAAATCACATAACTCATAATACAAATCGTCATCGAACGTTAAGCGTGTGGACCCTACGGGTTCGAGAACTATGTAGACATGACCGAGACACATCCAGTCAATAACCAATAGCGAAACCTGCATGCTCATATTGGCTCCTACATATTCTATGAAGATCTTTATCGCCCAAACCACATAACAACATACGTTGTTCCCTTTGTCATCGGTATGTTACTTGCCCGAGATTCGATCGTCGGTATCATCATACCTAGTTCAATCTCATTACCGGCAAGTCTCTTTACTCGTTCCGTAATGCATCATCTCGTGACTAGCTCATTAATCACATTGCTTGCAAGGCTTATAGTGATGTGCATTACTAAGAGGACCCAGAGGTACCTCTCCGATACACGGAGTGACAAATCCTAATCTCGATCTATGACAACCCAACAAACACCTTTGGAGACAAATGTAGAGCATCTTTTTAATCACCCAGTTAAGTTGTGACGTTTGATAGCACACAATGTGTTCCTCCGGTATTCGGGAGTTGCATAATCTCATAGTCAGAGGAACATGTATAAGTCATGATGAAAGTAATAGCAATAAAACTAAACGATCATTGTCTAATGATGTGATCCCGTTCATCAAATGACAACACATGTCTATGGTCAGGAAACATAACCATCTTTGATTAACGATCTAGTCAAGTAGAGGCATACTAGGGACACTCTGTTTTGTCTATGTATTCACACATGTACTAAGTTTTCGGTTAATACAATTCTAGCATGAATAATAAACATTTATCATGATATAAGGAAATATAAATAACAACTTTATTATTGCCTCTAGGTCATATTTCCTTCAGTCTCCCACTTGCACTAGAGTCAATAATCTAGTTCTCCCACTTGCACTAGAGTCAATAATCTAGTTCACATCGCCATGTGATTTAACACCAATAGTTTACATCACCATGTGATTAGTTCACATCGCCATGTGACTAATACCCAAAGGGTTTTACTAGATTCAATAATCTAGTTCACATTGCTATGTGATTAACACTGAAAGAGTACTAAGGTGTGGTCATGTTTTGCTTGTGAGAGAAGCTTAGTCAATGGGTCTGTCACATTCAGAGCCGTATGTATTTTGCAAATTTTCTATGTCTACAATGCTCTACATCGAGCTACTCTAGCTAATTGATCCCACTTTCAATATGTATCCAGATTGAGACTCAGAGTCATCCGGATCGGTGTAAAAGCTTGCATCAGCGTAACTCCTTACGATGAACTCTTTATCACCTCCATAACCGAGAAATATCTCCTTAGTCTTCTAAGGATAATTTTGACCGCTGTCAAGTGATCCACTCTTGGATCAATATCGTACCCCCTTGCCAAACTCATGGCAAGGTACACAATAGGTTTGGTACACAGCATAACATACTTTATAGAACCTATGGCTGAGGCATAGGGAATGACTTTTCATTCTCTTTCTATTTTCTGTCGTGGTCGGATTTTGAGTCTTTACTCAACTTCACACCTTACAACTCAGGCAAGAACTCCTTCTTTGTCTGATCAATTTTGAACTCCTTCAAAATCTTATCAAGGTATGTATTCATTGAAAGTCTTATCAAGCGTCTTGATCTATCTTTATAGATTTTGATGCCCAATATGTAAGTAGCTTCACTGACGTCTTTCATTACAAAATTCTTATTCAAGTACCCTTTTATGCTATCCAGAAATTATGTTTTGTTTCCAATCAACAATATGTCATCCACATATAATATCGGAAATGCTACAGAGCTCCCACTCACTTTCTTGTAAATACAGGCTTCTCCAAAAGTTTGTATAAAACCATATGCTTGGATCACATTATCAAAAGCGTTCATTCCAACTCTAAGACGCTTGCACCAGTCCATAAATGGATCATTGGAGCTTACACACTTTGTTAGCACCTTTCGGATTGACAAAACCTTCTGGTTGCATCATCTACAACTCTTCTTTAATAAATCCATTAAGGAATGCAGTTTTGACATTCACTTGCCAGATTTCATAAAATGCAGCAATTGCTAACATGATTCGGACAGACTTAAGCATCGATACGAGTGAGAAAATCTCATCGTATTTAACACTTTGAACTTGTCGAAAACCTTTGTCGACAATTCGAGCTTTGTAGATAGTAACACTACTATCATCGTCCGTCTTCCTCTTGAACATCCATTTATTCTCAATGGCTCGCCGATCATTGGGAAAGTCAATCAAAGTCCATACTTTGTTCTCATACATGGATCCCATCTCAGATTTCATGGCCTCAAGCCATTTCGCAGAATCTGGGCTCATCATCGCTTCCCCATAGTTCGTAGGTTCATCATGGTCTAGTAACATGACTTCCGGAATAGGATTATCGTACCACTCTGGTGCGTACCGTACTCTGGTTGACCTACGAGGTTCGGCAGTAACTTGATCTGAAGTTTCATGATCATCATCATTAGCTTCCTCACTGATTGGTGTAGGAATCACTAGAACTGATTTCTGTGATTAACTACTTTCCAATTCGGGAGAAGGTACAATTACCTCATCAAGTTCTACTTTCCTCCCACTAACTTCTTTCGAGAGAAACTCCTTCTCTAGAAAGGATCCATTCTGAGCAACGAATATCTTGCCTTCGGATCTGTGACAGAAGGTGTACCCAACAGTCTCCTTTTGGGTATCCTATGAAGACATCCGATTTGGGTTCCAGCTTATCAGGTTGAAACTTTTTCTCATAAGCATCGCCACCCCAAACTTTAAGAAACGACAACTTAAGTTTCTTGCCAAACCACAATTTATGTGGTGTCGTCTCAACAGATTTAGATGGTTTCCTATTTAACGTGAATGCAACTGTCTCTAATGCAGAACCCCAAAACGATAGTGGTAATTCGGTAAGAGATATCATAGATCGCACCATTACGCTGTGGTGTTCCAGGTGGCGTGAGTTGCGAAACTATTCCACATTGTTTCAAATGAAGACCAAACTCGTAACTCAAATATTTGTCTCCGTGATCAAATCGTAGAAACTTTATTTTCTTGTTACGATGATTTTCCACTTCACTCTGAAATTCTTTGAACTTTTCAAAAGTTTCAAACTTATGTTTCATCAAGTAGATATACCCATATCTGCTAAAATCATCTGTGAAGGTCAGAAAATAATGATACCTACCGAGAGCCTCAACACTCATCGGATCGCATGCATGAGTATGTATTATTTCCAATAAGTTAGTTGCTCGCTCCATTGTTCCGGAAAAGGAGTCTTAGTCATCTTGCCCATGAAGCATGGTTCGCAAGCATCAACTGATTCATAATCAAGTGATTCCAAAAGCCCATTAGTATGGAGTTTCTTCATGCTCTTTACACCAATATGACCTAAATGGCAGTGCCACAAATATGTTGCACTATCATTATCAACTTTGCATCTTTTGGCATCAATATTATGAATATGTGTATCACTACGATCGAGATTCAATAAACCATTCACCTTGGGTGTATGACCTCAGAAGGTTTTATTCATGTAAACAGAATAACTTTTATTCTTCGACTTAAATGAATAACCGTATTGCAATAAACATGATCCAATCATATTATGCTCAATGCAAACACCAAATAACATTTATTTTAGGTTCAACACTAATCCCGAAGGTAAAGGGAGTGTGCAATGGTGATCTTATCAACCTTGGAATCACTTCCAGCACACATCGTTACCTTGCCCACAACTAGTCTCTGTTCATTTTATAACTCATGTTTCAAGTTACTAATCATAGCAACTAAACCAGTATCAAATACCCAGGGGCTACTATGAATACTAGTAAAGTACACATCAATAACATGTATATCATATATACTTTTGTTCACTTTGCCATCCTTCTTATCCGCCAAGTATTTGGGGCAGTTCCGCTTCCAGTGACCATTTCCTTTGCACTAGAAGCACTCAGTTTCAGGATTGGATCTAGCTTTGGGCTTCTTCATGGGAGTGGCAACTTGCTTGTCATTCTTCTTGAAGTTCCCTTTCTTTCCCTTGCCCTTTTACTTGAAACTAGTGGTCTTGTCAACCATCAACACTTGATGCTTTTCTTGATTTCTACCTTCGTCGATTTCATCATCGCGAAGAGCTCGGGAAATGTTTTCGTCATCCCTTTCATATTATAGTTCATCACGAAGTTCCAGTAACTTGGTGATAGTGACTAGAGAACTCTGTCAATCACTATCTTATCTGGAAGATTAACTCCCACTTGATTCAAGCGATTGTAGTACTCAGACATTCTGAGCACATGCTCACTGGTTGAGCTATTCTCCTCCATCTTGTAGGCAAAAATACTTGTCAGAGGTCTCATACCTCTCGACTCGGGCATGAGTCTGAAATACCAATTTCAACTCTTGGAACATCTCATATGCTCCATGGCGTTTCAAAACATTTTTGAAGTCCAGTTTCTAAGCCGTAAAGCATGGTGCACTAAACTATCAAGTAGATATCATACCGAGCTTGTCAAACGTTCACAACGTCTCCATTTGCTCCTGCAATAGTTCTGTCACCTAGCGATGCATCAAGGACATAATTATTCTATGCAGCAATGAGGATAATCCTCAAATCACAGACCTAGTCTGCATCATTGCTACTATCAACTTTCAACTTAGTTTTCTTTAGGAACATATCATAAATAAAACGGGGAAGTAATACGCGAGCAATTGATCTACAACATAGATATGCAAAAACTATCAGGACTAAGTTCATGATAAATTAAAGTTCAATTAATCATATTACTTAAGAACTCCCACTTAGATAGACATCCCTCTAGTCATCTAAATGATCACCTGATCCATATCAACTAAACCATGTCCGATCATCACGTGAGATGGAGTAGTTTTCAATGGCGAATATCACTATGTTGATCATATCTACTATATGATTCACGTTTGACCTTTCGGTATCAGTGTTCTGAGGCCATATCTGCATATGCTAGGCTCGTCAAGTTTAACCCCAGTATTCTGCATGTGCAAAACTGACTTGCACCCGTTGTATGTGAATGTAGAGCTTATCACACCCGATCATCAAGTGGTGTCTTAGCACGAAGAACTATCGCAACGATGCATACTCAGGGAGAACACTTATACCTTGAAATTTTAGTAAGGGATCATCTCATAATGCTACTGTCGTACTAAGCAAAATAAGATGCATAAAGGATAACATCACATGAAATCAAAATTAGTGATATGATATGGCCATCATCATCTTGTGCCTTTGATCTCCATCTCCAAAGCACCGTCAACATCACCATCCTCACCGGCTTGACACCTTGATCTCCACGAAGAATCGTTGTCGTCTTGCCAACTATTGCTTGTACTACTATCGCTACCGCTTCGTGATAAAGTAAAGCAATTACATGGCGATTGCATTTCATACAATAAAGCAACAACCATATGGCTCCTGCCAGTTGCCGATAACTGTTACAAAACATGATCATCTCATACAACAATTTATATCTCATCACGTCTTGACCATATCACATCGCAGCAAGCCCTACAAAAACAAGTTAGACGTCCTCTACTTTGTTGTTGCAAATTTTACGTGGCTGCTACGGCCTTCTAGCAAGAACCGTTCTTACCTGTGCATCAAAACCACAATGATTTTTCGTCAAGTGTGCTATTTTAACCTTCAACAAGGACCGGGCATAGTCAAACTCAATTCAACTAAAGTTCGAGAAACAGGCACCCACTAGCCACCTGTGTGCAAAGTACGGCGGTAGAACCAGTCTCATGAACGCGGTCATGTAATGTCGGTCTAGGCCGCTTCATCCAACAATACCATCGAATCAAAGTAAGACATGCTGGTAAGCAGTATGACTATTATCGCCCACAACTCATGGTGTTCTACTCGTGCATATAACATCTACACACAGACCTGGCTCGGATGCCACTGTTGGGGAACGTAGTATTTCAAAAAAATTACCTATAATCATGCAAGATTTATCTAGGAAGTGCATAGCAACGAGCGGGGAGAGTGTGTCCATGTACCCTCGTAGACCGAAAGCAAAAAAGTTTAGTAACGCGGTTGATGTAGTCGAACGTCTTCGTGATCCAACCTATCCAAGTACCGAACGTACGACACGTTCGCGATCTGCACACGTTCAGCTCGGTGACGTCCGTCGAACTCTTGATCCAGTTGAGGCCGAGGGGGAGTTTCGTCAGCATGACGGCGTGGTGACTGTTATGATGAAGTTACCGGCGTAGGGCTTCGCCTAAGCACTATAACGATATGACCGAGGTGTGTAACTATGGAGGGGGGCACCGCACACGGCTAAGGGAAACTTTGGTGTGTCTTTGGGGTGCCCTTGCCTCCGTATATAAAGGATGGAGAGGGAGAGGCAGCCGGCCCTAGGGGGGCGCGACAAGGTGTGGAGTCCTACAAGGACTCCCTAGTCCTAGTAGGATTCCACCTCCCACATGGAGTAGGAAACGGGGAAGGGAGAGGGAGAAGGAAAGGGGGGCGGCCCCCTTCTCCTAGTCCTAATCCGCCTCCTGCCCAAGTGGGGGCGCACCAGCCCCTTGTGGGCTGGTGTGCTTCCCTCTTATGGCCCATAAGGCCCATAACTTCTCCCGGGGGGTTCCGATAACCTCCCGGTACTCCAGAAAAATGCCTGAATCACTCGGAACCATTCCGATGTCCAAATGAAACCTTCCAATGTATGAATCTTTACCTATCGACCATTTCGAGACTCCTCGTCATGTCCGTGATCTCATCCGGGACTCCGAACAAACTTCGGTCATCAAATCACATAACTCATAATACAAATCGTCATTGAACGTTAAGCGTGCGGACCCTACGGGTTCGAGAACTATGTAGGCATGACCGAGACACATATCCGGTCAATAACCAATAGCGGAACCTAGATGCTCATATTGGCTCCAACATATTCTACGAAGATATTTATTGGTCAAACCGCATATCAACATACGTTGTTCCCTTTGTCATCGGTATATTACTTGCCCGAGATTCGATCGTCGGTATCATCATATCTAGTTCAATCTCGTTGCGGCAGGTCTCTTTACTCATTCCATAATGCATCATCCCGTGACTGACTCATTAGTCACATTGCTTGCAAGGCTTATAGTGATGTGCATTACCGAGAGGGCCCAGAGATACCTCTTCGATACACGGAGTGACAAATCCTAATATCGATCTATGCCAACCCAACAAACACCTTCGGAGACATCTGTAGATCATCTTTATAATCACCAAGTTATGTTGTGACGTTTGATAGCACACAAGGTGTTCCTCCAGTATTGGGAGTTGCATAATCTCATAGTCAGAGGAACATGTATAAGTCATGATGAAAGCAATAGCAATAAAACTAAACGATCATTATGCTAAGCTAACAGATGGGTCTTGTCCATCACATCATTCTCTGATGATGTGATCCCGTTCATCAAATGACAACACATGTCTATGGTCAGGAAACGTAACCATCTTTGATTAACGAGCTAGTCAAGTAGAGGCATACTAGGGACACTCTGTTTTGTCTATGTATTCACACATGTACTAAGTTTCTGGTTAATACAATTCTAGCATGAATAAGAAACATTTATCATGATATAAGGAAATATAAATAACAACTTTATTATTGCCTCTAGGGCATATTTCCTTCAGTTTTGTATTCATCAAGCATCGTACGTGCCATCTCAATGAGGGTTCTGTTCTTACGCTCCACGATGCCATTCTGCCGAGGAATGTATGAAGAAGAGAACTCATGTGTGATGCCCAATGTATCAAGATAAGTGTCTGAATTTTGTGTTGTTGTCACTTCTGATGTGCTTGATCTTGATGCCATAGTTGGTCATGGCATGATTGGCGAATCGTCTGAAGACATCCTGCACTTTAGTCTTGTAGAGAATTATGTGCACCCATGTGTATCTTGAATAATCATCAACAATAATGAAGCCATAGAGACATGCAGTGGTAGTAAGGGTGGAGTAATGAGTAGGGCCAAATAAGTCCATGTGAACCAGCTCGAAGGGGTGTGTTACCGTCATGATTGTCTTCGAGGGATGCTTGACCCTTGTCATCTTCCCAGCTTCACAGGCACCACACAGATGATCCTTCTTAAACTTGATGCCCTCGATGCCAATGACATGCTTCTTCTTCACGAGAGTGTGCAAGTTCCTCATGCCCACATGTGCTAGCCTCCAATGCTAGAGCCAACACTGTGAAGCTTTTCCTAGAAGGCATACGACAAGCTGTGGTCCTACGGACAAATCTACCATATACAGATCGTCTCTTCGATACCATTCGAAGACTAGAGATTTGTCAGATTCCATAAGCACAAGGCAATGATATTTTCCAAATATCACAATCATGCTTAGATCACAAAGCAATGAGATAGACATTAAGTTGAAACCAAGGGATTCAACAAGCATCACTTTATCCATGTGCTGATCCTTTGAGATTGCAACTCTACCTAGGCCCAATACCTTGCTTTTACCAGTGTCAGCAAACATGACGTGACTTTTGGCAGACGGACGTAGGGTTGAATCCATAAGAAGACTTCGGTCACCAGTCATGTGGATAGTGCATCAACTATCCATAATCCACTCAGTAGCCTTAGGAGTTGTACCCTACATTGCAGTTAGGGGGATAGGCTTCACAAAGATAAGTGTGAAGCGCAAACATTTGACGAACAAGCATACTATCAAAGTTCAGATCCTTGTTAGGGTAGATAGGATGTTTGTCAAGAAACCCTGGGACGAAATACATAGTAAGACCATTCTAGCACTTTATCTTGCATCCCACAAGATGTTTTAGGACCAAAGCATTAGCGCCAGAAGCCTTTGATTTCTGACTAGAGACCTTTCCCTGCAAAATAAAGTTAATTCTTCTTAACCACCCCCATCTTCAGGGGTGGCTTAGAAGCAATGATTCTAAGTGAGCATCTGAGAACTTTGGCTCTGGAGCCCTTGCAAATAGCCTTGCAGGAGGTGAATAATACTCATAAGAATAGGCAGAATAGTTCTTTGTTTTATGAACATAGCGGTTTGACGAAACGATCTCATATTCATAAGTCTGAGTATGGTTTCCCTGCAAAACATTGGCGTTAGGGTGACCTTGTGAGGTCCTCTGTCTGCATGAAGCCTTTGGACCATATGAAGCCTTTGGTATGGGGTTTGTCTTCTTCCCAGGTGGTGTCATGATGACATTTACGGGAAGCTTCTCAAGACAACTTTTGGGCACCTAGATCTTCTTCAAAGGTGTTCCATTCCTGCAGTTAGTACCAATAAACCTGGCAAACACTTCACCATTCTGATTCTTAAACAGCTTATAATTAGCATCAAAGGATTCATCAATGACAATGGGGTTAGTACAAGTGAAGCCGAACAAGGTGGATGGGTCCACTGAAGGGCCCTTTGCAGCAACCCATGTGGTTTTGGGGTACTGCTCAGGCTTCTAGTAAGAACCATCAACATTCATTTTCCTCTCAAACCAAACACCCTCTTTCCTAGGGTTTCGGTTCATAATCTGTTTCTTGAGGACATCACATAGTGTCTGATGCCCTTTGAGGCTTTTGTACATGCCTGTTTCAAGCAGTGTCTTCAACCTAGTATTCTATCAGCAATGGTAGTGGTATCCTCAGAAGAGGGGTTAGTCACCACATTAGTAGTTGAAGATATTGCAACATCAGCAGCATAGAACATTCAACAATAGAGACAACATTATCACGCTCAAGACATTTTAAACATGGTGGTACAAAGTCTTCCTGAGGGGAAGTGATCTGTTGAGTGGGAAGTGAATCGTTCTCTTTTTGAAGATCTTCATGAGATGCTCTCAGATTCTCTAGATCTTGCTTCCTTTGAAGATAATCATAGGAAAGCTTCTCATGAGTAGCTGAGAGTGTATCATGATGACTTTCAAGTTCCTCATACTTAACATGAATATTTTTAATGACTTCGATTAAGGACTGTGTCGCGGAATTGTCACGGCAGATGTCCTCTTGCAAGGACTTAGTCGTGGAGCCATCGCAACTAGGAAGCTTAAAGGGGTTAATCGAGACAAAGGACACGAGAGGTTTATACTAGTTCGGCCCCTTACGGTGAAGGTAAGGCCTACGTCTAGTTGGGTTGGTATTGCTTGATGTTTCGATGACCAGGGAGCGAGATATGCTATGCCCGGTTTTCGATGAGTTGTTTCTTGCCCTAAGCTGCCAGCGGGTCGTCCCCTTATATACACGGGTGGATGCCCTGCGGTTTACAGAGTCCCGGCCGGCTTATAAATAGTGTCCGTCTCGGTGACTAGTTAATTCTACCTTATGATACAAGTCATGTCATCATGGCGGTTTATCACCATGGGCCTTAAGCCGCCTGTGGGCCTCAGCCCCTTTATTGAACCGCCATCTTCATGCTTGGCCTTGGGCTTCTTTCTGATGAGTCTTCTTTGCGTAAATCGGCCCCTCCTGGGCGGCTTACTCAAATAGTTATATCCCCAACATTAGGCCCCAAATTGATTTGAACCGGTTCATGTCAATCTCAAAATACCTTAAGAAATAAACCTTCAGCCTTCTGCCTGTGCAAAGGTTTTTAACCTGCCATGACGTCATCTTCTGGATCCGTGTTAACCCGCTGTGACGTCATCTTTACTTCAATTCATATTTTACTCTGCCATATCCTCCAACGGATCTTTGCTTTTACTAACCATTCCGAAAACCGAGGCGTCAGGGCCGTTGGATAATGATGTTTAATCTCCTCGTTTCTCGCGCCGTCTCAGTCAGCCCTTCCTTATAAATAGGCACGACCTAGGTCTTTTTTCCATTCTGCCCCTTCGTTCGTCTTCTTCCTCTCGTTGTCTCTCTGCTGCTCGAGCTTCGCCGCCGCCGCCGCCGCATATTCCCTCGTCTTCACTAACTCAGGCCGCTGCATCAACCTGACTTGACCAGAAAAACGCGACGGACCTCTGCAGCAACTCTACATCTGTATGCTTCTTCCTCCCTGTTCCTCAGATCTGCATTAGGATTTTCGAGTTCGTCGGTGTTCGTCATCGTCCGTCATGAACCCTTGACAGATTCCACCTCCAATGCCTCTTTCTAATCTTAAGATAGTATAAAACTGCTGCGGTAGCTGCTTCGCACTCATTTCGAATGCAAATAGATCCCTTTTCGCTTGTTTAGAGGCTTCCTTCGAGCGTATGAACTTCTCTGCACTAGTTTTAGGTCTAGAAATTTTTCTTTTCCAAATGACCATTTGATCCAAAATAATAGCTGCAACTTGTGATACCTGTTTGTTCCATACTTAGCTGAAAAACTGTATCTGTTAAATCTGCTTCACACGGTAGCTCATGTGGCCGGTTTAAGAAGACAACACTGATTGTCAGCTTTGCTTGCTTCCCGCAACTTAAGAAAATCTAACTGTCTTTGATACCTGTAGCGGCTTAAATATCACTGCATAGTTACCCATATGTCATTAGGCCCCTTCTTAAGCCGCCATCTTGAGTAGACTTAAAATGTTTTCCTCCGGGTTAAATTTGACCCGGAAACTCTTATTTTGTCGTAGGCTTCAATTTATACAATGGCACCCAAGGCTCCCAAAGCTCTCGTGACCTGCAACTGGGTCAAATCCACTGTTACGGAGAGCACTTTGTCTGAATTCATAAAGTCCGGCCATCTGCCTAAGAGGGAGGTCATGTCTTATCGTGCTCCTAACCCGTCAGAGGAGAAGCCTCAACCCAAGGGAGGGGGAGGTGATCGTGTTTACTGATCACATGAACCGGGGCTTCGCTCCACCTGGTTCAAAATTCTTCAGGGATGTTTTGCATTTCTTCGATCTCAGACTTCAAGACATCGGGCCCAATTCCGTATCAAATATTTGCAACTTCCAAGTTTTCTGCGAGGTGTACCTTGGAGAAGAACCCAGCATACTTTTATTCAGAGATTTGTTTTACTTAAACCGGCGGAACGAACGTGCCAATGGGCCCAGTCTGGAACTTGGTGGCATCTCAATTCAACGGCGGAGAGACTGCCTTTTTCCTTATGCTGAACTGCCAAGTCATCCAAAGGATTGGAATCAGACGTGGTTTTACTGCCAGGACACTTCTCCGGCTGAGGAAAATCCTCTGCCCGGCTTCCGCGCCTTGAATCCGACCACCCGCTGCCGGATAAACTGACTGCTGTTGAGCGTCTGCCACTTGCTCCCACCATTAGTAAAATCAAAGCTCTCTTGGGAAATGGCTTAGATGGCATTGACCTGGACCGGGTCTCGGTCGCTTGGCGAGTGATTCCGTTAAGCCGCCGCCCCGGCTTAATGTGCACCTACTCAGGCGAGAAGAATGACCCACTGTGTCATAATCCCGACGACTTACCAGATGATGTGGTGGAGGCTACGACCCAGATGTTGTTGAAAGAGGGCACGGTAACTAGTAATGCCTTTGGCTTACTTCCCTTCTGCAAGAAGAACCCGGCCCCCGCAGTGAGTCATCAACCTTAATGAATACTCTTTACTATATTCCACCTTGCTTTTACTCATAACCCCTCATCATTTTTCACAGGCCGATGACAACTTCTGGAAGGTCAAGTATGACCACAAGGCGGCCAAACAAGCCAGAGCGGCAAAAAGAGCCGAAAGGAAAGCCGCCAAGACTGGAACTTCAAAGAAGAGGAAGCCGAGCGCTTCAGATATGTTTAAACTTGACGATACTGATGATGATGAAGAAGACATAACCTTTAACTCCCTTGACTCTTTATCATCACCTTACTGACATTTAAATCCTTTTAGGAAGACACGGGGAACAGCCAAGCCGTCGAGGAAGAGGTAAATATAATCTCCTCCGACTCCGAGCCCCTGCCACGTCAGAAAATTCGAAGAGTAACCCGGAAAGTAAGATTTTCACATTCTTTGGCTTACCAAGATCCTCAATTTCTTTTCAAGCAACAGCAATTTGAAAGCCGGAGGCAGACCCGGACCAGCAAGGATGTAGAGCTCTCCTCCGGCTTACCTGACGTAACCAGAAAGCGTCGGGCTGAGGTTATCTCTGATTTACGTTCTGTTTACCCTTTGGCGGGTTTAATTCGTCAACCTCTCAATCCATCTGACTCCAATTATCAGGATACCTCTCCTTCCTCCGGTGAGTCCATGCAATCTAACATGCCGGCTTTCAAAACTGCCCCTGGGTAATAATTTTGTTTACCTTATGCTTTACCTTACTCATGCTTTTGTACTCATCCTTCTGCCTTGTCCACAGCGTACAAGTGAATCCCAGTAAGAGGGCAAAAAAGAGTAAGCCATCCCAAGACCCGGTCGTGACTGAACCGGAGCTTGGCACAGCCGCTCCTGACAGTTCTACCCATCAGCCGCCGCCTGAACCAGCCTCTGACATTCTAGTACCAACCTCTGATCCACCCACCAAAGATACTCTCAACAACTCTAATAACCCGGAAGCTCCTAGCCCGGCCAAGACAATTGATCCGAAAGTTGAGATTCTGAAGACTCAGTTTGTTGAGCCGGGTCAGCCCACTGTCCTTGCCAAGTGCTCTGCCAAGGAGGAGCTTTTGGAGCGCCGAAAGCCAAGTTAGACATTGCAGAATATACTCATTTGAGCATTGGAGAAATAGTCTCTGGCTATTACAATCAAGTACATAGCAGCCCTGACCTGGAAGTTAACATGGTGAAGCAAATACAGCAAAAATCTGAGGTATAACTTATGCTACTTTTCTTAGTCATACTTACTGTATCAGCCCCCAAGTCTATGGCTTATGGATAAATATGATGTAGACTTAGAAAACTGCTTAGCACTGCTTTGTCCGGTTTAGAAAGAATATATTTAACCCAGTTGTAACATGATACCTTGAACTTGCGATACACATTAGCCCCCAAGTGTCAAGTATCTTTGCTTGCAAAGTGCTTGGGACTTAATTACCATGAACCGGCATTGTAAGTTTAAAATTCTTCAGCATACATTAGCCCCCAAGTGTCAAGTACCTTTGCTTTCAAAGTACTTGGGACTTTAATGTTATCTTACCATGATTCTGACTATAACCCGGCATCAATGCAGGCCACCACAAGTCAATTTGAATCGGAGATTGCCGACCTGAAGAGCCGCCTGGCAGCTCAAGAACTTGAAATTCAAAACGCCAACTCCAAATTTGAATTCAGCGTCTCTGGACAAGAGAAGTTGAAGAAGAATTTTGCAGCAGAGAAGAAAATCTGGGCTGATGAGAAGGCCTCACTAACAACCCGGGTCGAAATAGCAGAAACATCACTTGCAGAAGTAACATCCGAGCTGTCTGGCTTAAAGCGCCAGATATCTCAAATGGTCTCAGCAATCTTCGGTAAGTTACTATATATGACCTCAAATATTGCAATCCTTCCTTGGATGACTATTTTAAGTGTTATCTTCGGCTCACCTTATGTTTATGAACGCAGGCCCCAGGAGCACAAACCTCAAGCAGAACATGTTGATCAAGCTGAAGGCGGTTTACACTCTGGTGGAACAGCTCTACACCGGGTCACAGCGTGCTTTGGCCGTTGTGGCTTTGTCAAATGATGTTCCCCATCTCCTGGCTGAAATGTTAAAGCGGCTTGTTGTGCTACCTCAACGGATCCAAGTGCTAAGGCGGGCGTCTGCAAGAGCCGGAGCCATAGCTGCATTGAGCCGTGCCAAAGCATTTATGCGTAACTAGACCGGTGACATCGCTCTTGGATACCCAAGTTTAAAGAAGGATGGTACCGTGTTTGATGAGAAAGATTTCACCGCCTGCATGAAGGAGGTACGCCCTGTGGCCATGCTTATTGGGAATGACACTGACCTTACCAAATATCAGCCAGGTTATGACAGCGAGAACCGAAGACTTCCAATGCCTCACTACAGTGACGTCAGCCTGATCCCTCATTCGTAAGCATACCTTTGCCCCTGAAATTGACCCAGCCAGTTTAATAGATGCTGAAGCTGAGTTTGAAGCCTTGAGTGGCATTGACTGGGCCTCGTCAACCTTCCAGGACAGGGCAGCCGATGGAGAGGCGGAGAAGGATAACCCGGAATCTTCAAGCCAACCAAAGGAGTGAACCGCCATGCGTTTATGACTTTGCGAAAACAATGCTTCATTATTCAGACTCGGGGAGTCTTGTAATAGGGTAGAAAAAACCTCTCGATTTTTGGCATGCCTTCGCGCATGTTCTATGGCGCTTAATACTTTCGTAAGCCGCCATCGATATTCCTTGATGTTAAATTTTGCTTGCCTCATCCTGCATATAAAACAAGCAGAATTCCCTTGGCGACTTATCGCATCGGGGGTCACATGAGGTATTGATAACCCGGAATGCGAACCAAAACATTATATAAAGGCCAGTTTTATGACTATATTTGTTAAACATAATCACAATAGCATACCTGCGATCCTTTTGGTAATCTCTCCGACTTATGTGACCTAAATCATGAGGGTAAGTTTAACTCCTGAAAGTTGGCACATATGATGTTCATCTGGCCCTTAATCAACTGAAGTGACCAGTACTAAACCGGTGGAACAAAAACCCCATAGTACTTTCGAGAAGGCCTCATGATAGTCAAACATTTACACTTACAAAGTATGACGAATAATAAAATTTAAAGGCCTCTGATTCCAATACGATCAGTGAACCGTTCCAAAGGGGTTAAGCTAAGATTCGGATACGATCATATAGCCCCCAGTGGCTTTGGCGATGCCGATCAAGTGGGTATCGACAGCTATGTTCTCTTTGGTTCGAATACGACCTATGTTTGAACAGGAAGCCCCCAAGTGACCATAAGAGTTGTTTAATGACGCTGATCCGAATACGATCCACGTCAGACCCAAAGGGGTTAAGCTATGATTCAAATATGATCAAGAAGCCCCCAAGTGGGTTTGGCAGTATGCTGATCAAGTGGGTATCGACAGCTATGTTCTCTTTGGTTCGAATATGACCTATGTTTGAATAGGAAGCCCCCAAGTGATCATGGTTAGATTTAGATATGATCATAAGCTGGACCAAAGGGAAAGCCGGATTCAGATATGATCCGCTCTCTGTTGATTGTTTCCACCACCTGATAAATAAGATATGTAAACCTTTGAGGGTGAAAAGAACAGAGGTCCTGCTTTATTGCTTCAAATAACATATACATCGTAAAAAATATATACATCTTAAGAGCCGGTGTCTCAAGTATAGTAAGGCCAAAGATGGGCAATATTCCATGGCCGGCGGGTCTCCTCCTTCGACTTACGTGAGTCTTTGTGCTCTCAAACATCGATAAGGTAGTATGACCCGTTGTTCAGATTCTTGTTGACCACAAAGGGTCCTTCCCAAGGAGGGGATAGCTTGTGCATATCAGACTGATCTTGGATGAGCCGGAGCACTAAGTGCCTTCCTGAAAGGCTCTGCTTCTAACCCGGCGGCTATGATAGCGGTGCAGGTCTTGCTGGTAAATCGTCGAGCGGGCTATTGCAAGTCTCGCTCCTCATCCAACAAGTCAAGTGCATCCTGACGAGCTTTTTCGTTATCAGCCTCAATGTAAGCCGCCACGCGGGGTGAGTCGTGCCGGATGTCACTTGGCAGAACTGCCTCTGCTCCGTACACCATGAAGAAAGGCGTGTAACCTGTAGACCTGTTAGGCGTAGTGTTGATGCTCCACAGTACAGAGGGTAGCTCCTCCACCCAACAACCCGGGGTCCACTGTAAGGGGACCAAGAGCCGGGGTTTGATACCCTTCAGGATCTCCTGATTAGCTCTTTCTGCTTGACCATTGGATTGAGGATGAACAACAGCCGAAACATCAAGCCGGATATGTTCTCGTTGACAGAACTCTTCCATGGAACCCTTGGAGATATTAGTGCCATTATCAGTTATGATGCTGTGTGGAAAACCAAAACGAAAGATCACCTTTTTCATGAACTGAACCGCCGTGGCTGCATCACACTTGCTGACCGGCTCTGCCTCAACCCACTTTGTAAACTTATCCACTGCCACCAGGAGGTGTGTCTTTTTATCCTTAGACCTCTTGAAAGGTCCAACCATGTCAAGCCCCCAGACTGCGAACGGCCAAGTAATTGGAATCATCCTCAACTCTTGAGTCGGCACATGATCTCGTCGTGAGAATTTTTGACATCCGTCACATTTGCTGACCAGATCCTCCGCATCAGCATGAGCCGTCAGCCAATAGAAACCATGACGGAAAGCCTTGGCCACAAGAGATTTTGAGCCGGCAAGATGACCACAATCTCCTTTGTGGATCTCACGAAGTATCTCCTGACCCTCCGCAGGCGACACACAACGTTGAAACGCCCCAGTGACACTGCGGTGATGTAACTCGCCATGAACAATCGTCATAGATTTGGATCGCCTGATGATTTGTCTCGCCAAAGTCTCATCCTCGTGCAACTCTCCCCGGTCATATAGGCCAAATATGGCCACCGTCCAATCCGGGATGACGTGCGGGGCTGCCACCACCGTGTGCCTCCGGTGCAGCATCGCTAGTTCTTCCTCTGTAGGTATCTTGACAGAAGGATTATGCAAAACATCGAGAAAGGTGTTGGGCGGCACCGGCTTACGCTGAGATCCCATCCGGCTTAAAGCATCAGCCGCCTCATTCTTCCTTCGATCAATGTGCTCCACTTGATAACCTTTGAAGTGTCCAGCCACAGCATCAACTTCACGACGGTAAGCCGCCATTAAGGTATCCTTAGAGTCCCACTTTCCTGATACCTGTTGAGCCACAAGATCTGAGTCACCCAAACACCTTACCCGGCTCAAATTCATCTATTTGGCCATCCTGAGACCATGGAGCAAGGCCTCATACTCAGCTGCATTGTTAGTACAAGGAAACATAAGCCGGAGCACATAACAAAATTTGTCACCTCGGGGGGAAGTTAAAACGACTCCAGCCCCCGAGCCTTCCAACTGCCTGGACCCATCAAAGTGAATAGTCCAATACGTGTTATATGGCTTCTCCTCAGGTGCCTGTAACTCTGTCCAATTACTTAACAGTATAACTCAGCCATCTACGAGCCACCACAGCGTTTTGACATCGTCAGCCTCGGATCGACCCAGTAACGAACCAGATTGATACAGCTTTTCACCATGTCGCATCCATTCAACACACGTGTAGTTGGGCTGCTGCTCCGCAAACCAAGCTAGGGACCACCTCGTTTCATGGGCCGATCAGCGGCCAAAAGCCCACATAGCTTCCGTGCATATTCCAACTTCAAAACAGAAACAAATATATGCCGACGCGACTCACCAGTCCCCCGCGATGCATGGATATGCCGCAATTCGGCTCAGCGCCGGCGGCGGGCACTGTCAGTCGTGCTAATGGGATCGTCGGCTCCAGCAGTCCTTTCTTGGGCCCCTTGCTTACAGATTTTCCCTATTGCTTTCGTTAGGAAGTGTTTGGATAAATCCCAGTTTCAGAATATCTATATTTGTTATTTACGTTATTTTTGCAGAGCCATGCGAGATTGGTGAAGAATGTTCCGAGAAATACTTGACTGAACCATTCCACATGAACTAGAAACAATGGCTCATTGACAAGTTTTCCTTATTTGTTGCATTGTTCATACTACCAAACATTCAAACCTACTACCATAGGTCTCTCATTGTTCATAAGCATACCATCAGCTTCTACAGTGATGGGAGTTCTACTACGTACTAGGAAATGAGATAAAAACATGTTAGGTACGTTATGACTTATGGCAAATGAAATCTTCATTTTACCTCTGTGTGTGTGTACCACTTCCTAAAATTCCAAGTTATAAGAGTCATTGGTAGATTATATTACTCCCTCCGTCCCAAATTTTTTGTCTTATATTTGTCTAGATACGGATGTATCTAATACTAAAATGTGACTTGATACATTCGTATTTAGACAAATCTAAGACAAAATTTTTGGGACGGAGGGAGTATGTATGCAGCTGTCTCTAACACTGAATCTGTTGCAAAGAAATTGATCAAACAAGTTCCGTTCTGCTTCTTGTACCTATAGTTACGTACATAAACCCATAAAACTTAAACACGTCGGCTAATTGCTGTGGGTTTTGTATTCCCAGGTACATCAACCATTTCTCAGTCTCTCCAGCATATATTTTGCTTCAGTAACAGAGACGTATCTTTGCTTCTTATCATGAATAATAGTGCAGAAAAAAAATATAGCCATGCCTGCTATTGTTTTGTTAATACCACCTCTGAATACTTAGTTCGAGTTCATCAGTTTAATTTCATAAACTTGCGTGTTTGTAAGAACTTGTGATTGCATGCATTTAGGGCCTCAATTATTGACTATGTGTATGCATTCTAAGTGTATTGGTTGCACTATCTTTCAAGATTCATGCACGGCAATATGTGTTCTGTACCCTAAATTTATTCTCTTTGACTACCAACACTTTTTCTCATGACTCTACAATATAACCTGCAAGGTAGGCGGGTGCGGCAACGCGCGCATTCACGTTCTAGTCATTGATAAAGTCCACCAAGGCTTGAGACTTAATAGCGGTACGTGGCATGTACTTCAAACCATGAGGCCCAAGCTCAATGGCCCACTTGGCGACTCGTCACCGTGGCTTCCCCTCTCGATGATGTCTCCCAAGGGGCGAACTTACTACGCTTATAGGATGACCTTGGAAGTACTGCTTCAGCTTCCGACTTGCCATGAACACTCCGTAAACAAGTTTCTGCCAAAGCGGATACCTTTGCTTAGACTCAATGAGCACCTTACTGATGTAGTAAACCGGCCGCTGAACCGGATTCTCCTTGCCAGCCTCCTTCCGCTCCACCACGATGGCAACACTGACGGCTCATGAGTTAGCAGCCACATATAACAGCAACGGCTCTTTATCAATGGGAGCCGCAAGAAACGGTGGCTCAGACAACTGTCTCTTTAAATCTTCAAAGGCAGTATTAGCAGCATCACTCCAGACAAAAGTGTTCGTTTTCTTCATCATCTGATATAGCGGTAGGGCCTTCTCACCTAACCGGCTTAAAGCAGCAACACGACCCGCCAGTCGCTGAACGTCATTGATGCACGCCGGCTTAGCCAAAGAAGTAATTGCCTTGATCTTTTCAGGATTAGCTTCAATGCCTCTGTTTGAGACCAGAAAACCAAAAAGCTTTCCTGCTGGTACACCAAATACACACTTGGTCGGGTTAAGCATCATCTTATAAACCCGGAGATTATCAAAGGTCTCTTTCAAATCAAATATTAAGGTTTCCTTCTCTCTAGACTTCACCATGATGTCATCCACATAAGCGTAAACATTGCGCCCAATTTGATTGTGGAGACAGTTCTGTACACATCGCTGATAAGTCGCCTGAGCACTCTTGAGCCCAAATGGCATAGATACATAGCAGAAGGCTCCAAACGGGATGATGAAAGCCGCCTTCTCCTGGTCCTTAACTGCCATTTTGATCTGATGATAACCAAAGTAAGCATCCAAAAAACTCAAATGCTCGCAACCCGCTGTAGCATCAATGATTTGATCAATACGGGGGAGAGCAAAGGGATCAGCCGGACAAGCCTTATTTAAGTCCGTGTAATCCACACACATCCGCCAGGTGCCGTTCTTCTTGAGCACAAGCACCGGGTTAGCCAACCACTCCGGGTGAAAAACTTCAACAATAAAACCAGCCACCAAAAGCCGGGCGACTTCCTCCCCAATAGCCTTCCGTCTCTCTTCGTTGAACCTTCGAAGAAACTGCCTGACCGGCTTATATTTCAGATCAATATTGAGAGTGTGCTCAACGAGTTCTCTCGGTACACCCGGCATGTCAGAAAGTTTTCATGCGAAGATGTCCCGGTTCTCACGGATGAACTCGATTCCTATTTAGGATCCAAATTGGCACTGATAGTGAACTGTTTAGATGAATCGCCTGGAGTGAAATCAACAAGCTTGGTTTCAGCGGCCGACTTAAACTTCATCGCCGGGTCATGCTCGGTGGTTGGCTTCTTTAGAGAGGTCATATCCGCCGGGTCAACATTGTCTTGGTAAAACCTCAGCTCTTCTGCTGCACAAACAGACTCAGCATAAGCCGCTTTGCCCTCCTCACATTCCAGGGCTACCTTTCGACTTCCATGTACGGTGATGGTGCCCTTGTGACCCGACATCTTAAGCTGCAGATAAACATAACATGGCCGTGCCATGAACTTGGCATAAGCCGGCCGACCAAACAGATCATGATACGGACTCTTGATTTTGACCACCTCAAAGGTTAATTTCTCAGCTCTAGAATCATACTCATCTCCAAAGGCCACTTCCAGTTCAATCTTGCCAACTGGGTAAGCCGACTTACCAGGCACCACTCCATGAAAAACAGTGTTGGACGTCTTCAACTCCTTATCAGTCAATCCCATGCGTTGAAAGGTCTCATAATAGAGGATATTGATGCTGCTACCTCCGTCCATGAGTACCTTGGTGAATTTATATCCACCAACCTGAGGTGCTACCACCAAGGCTAACTGACCCGGATTGTCAACCCGGAGGGGGTGATCTTCCCTGCTCCATATAATGGGCTGTTCTGACCACCTCAAGTAACGGGGAACCGCCGGCTCAACAGAATTCACGACCCTCTTATGAACCTTCTGCTCACGTTTACACAAGTTAGTGGTGAACACGTGATACAACCCACTATTTAGTTGCTTCGGGTGGCTTTGATAACCCGACTGCTGCTGCTGTTGTCCTCCTTGACCAGACTACTGTTGATTATAACTACCTTGATGTCCCTGGAAGCCGGAACTTGAACCATCGCCCGGGCCATGAAAGCCGCCTGCTCCTGAGCCGCCGCCCGACCCGTGATTTCCATCAAACGTGTTGGAATTCTTACAAGCTTTCATGATCGCGCAATCTTTCCATAAGTGGGTGGCGGGTCGTTCCCGGGTGTCGTGTCTTGGGCAAGGCTCATTGAGTAGCTGCTCAAGAGATGGGCCTGACCCGCCAGACCGAGGGGGCGGTCTGCCCTTACATCTCTGATTGTTACCCTGTGCATTGGCGTTGGCTACAAACTCCGGGTTACCCTCAGCCTTACGCTTATTGCCTCCTTGATTCATCGAGTTATGCTGCTGACCCTTTCCATTGCCGTTCTTCTTTCCTTCCCTGTCTTTTCCTCATCAGACGCGGGATCCTTGGTACTATCAGAGTCGGCGTATTTCACTAAAGCTGCCATCAGTGTACCCATATCACTGCAATCATGCTTAAGGCGCCCCAGTTTCTGTCTCAGCGGCTCAAAGCGGCAGTTCTTCTCCAACATGAGGACTGCAGAGCTGGCATCCATCTTGTCAGATGAATGTATTATCTCTTTGACCCGGCGTACCCAATGGGTCGTGGATTCACCCTCCTCCTGCTTACAATTTGTCAAGTCCACAATCGACATAGACTGCTTGCAAGTGTCCTTGAAGTTCTAGATGAAACGGCCTTTTAGCTCTGCTCATGAACTAATGGAGTTGGGTGGCAAGCCCTTTAACCAAGACCGGGCCGTTCCATCTAACATCATGGTGAAGTACTTAGCCATTGCTGCATCGCTGACCTCCAACAGCACCATGGCCATCTCATAACTTTCAATCCACGCTCCGGGCTGTAAGTCGGCCGTGTAATTCGGCACCTTCCGAGGTCCCTTGAAGTCCTTGGACATACATTACGTAGAGCCGGCAATAAACAAGGAACACCATCGGTTCTGGTAGCCACTCCTGCCTCAACGGAAGTCGTCAGATAATCTGGAAAGTCCTGATGAGCCGTTTGTTGAACCGGCGCCCGCTCGTCCTCCTGACGTATTCGATCCTGCACCCGGTTATAACCACCGGGCGGGTTACGGTGCTGGGCGTTGCTTGACAAAGCTTCTGACTCCATGTGCCTGCTGTAACTTGGACTCCGGTTTGGACGAGCCGGAGCTAACCAAGGCGGAGGAGTTGAATGAATCCTGTCCCGGCTGCAGGAATAAGTCTCTTGCTGAGCCAAAGCTGTCTGGACGAGGTCTCTGATCCTTCGGGTTTCCACTGCTGTTGGATCGCACCGTCCACCGGGAGAGCCGCCAAACATGCTGATGTTGCGATCAAGTTCTCCATGGGGTTGGAAAAGTGATCCGGCGGTATCGGTACGTAACGGGGCGATGCCATGTTCCCATGAAGAGGTGCCATCTCCCGAGGCTGAGCCGGCCCTCCTGTTCCGGCTGTCATAAGTTGATTTGCATCTGGTGGGTTACTTGGGCCGACTCCGGGTGTAGCGAAAAGATTCTGAGGATCATAAACCGGAGGTAAACGGGATTGGGTTTTCTGATGTCTCCTCCTCATCACCTCGTTAGATGCGTTTAGGCTCATCGTAAGCTGGAAGGCATCTGACTGTAGCTGTTGTGCCCGTGCATCCAAAGCCGCCCGTTCTATAGCTAACCTGGTGTCCTCACCTGCCATGGCCTCCTTGGCCCGAGCCATCTCCTCACGCACCTGTGCCACCTCCGTGTTATGCTCATCTTGATTTGCAGGAATAACCGTGGCGGTTAACATGGCCGTAAGCTTATCCATGAGATCCATCAGTATCTGAGCCGGCGGGCGAACAGGGCCTCCTGCCCAGGCCGCTCCTGACCCGGACGTTATTGCTGTTGCAGCCATTGAGTTTTGACTGGGTTGAGTCCCTGCCATGAAGACTCCTCCCCAGCTTGGCGGCTCATAGGGGTCCGGAATACTGGAGCCATCGGAGCAGCCCCCAAGCGCGCCATCTTGCACTTGATACAACGAATCTGTTGAACCGGCGGACGAATCACCATCAGAGAGGACAGCCTTCTCACCGCCATCTTCAGATCCATCAGAAAGTTCCTCTCCGTGGATGCAGCCCACGAAGGCACGCTTCATGACGGGTTGAACTCGGGCGGGTTTCGCACGCTGAGCCGTCTCGACGAGGTCGGTGCAGTTGTCCGGCTCATGGCCTGGCTCACCAATCCGGCCGATGAAGACGTGGATTCCGCCAAAGGGGGCCCGGTACTAGTACTCAATTGAGCCGGCGTCGGGGCCCTAGCCTTCGTCGTCGATGTAGATCTTGCCGCGACAACTCTTGGTCATCCGGCCCACTGCGTATCCCTTGAGCCCTTGAAGTTGCCCTTCAAGAACTCAACCACCGCGCTGGCCCCACAAAGGCGCCAACCGTCGTGGAATTATCACGGCAGATGTCCTCTTGCAAGGACTTAGTCGTGGAGCCATCGCAACTAGGAAGCTTAAAGGGGTTAATCGGGACAAAGGACACGAGAGGTTTATACTAGTTCGGCCCCTTACGGTGAAGGTAAGGCCTACATCTAGTTGGGTTGGTATTGCTTGATGTTTCGATGACCAGGGAGCGAGATACGCTATGCTCGGTTCTCGATGAGTTGTTTCTTGCCCTAAGCCGCCAGCGGGTCGTCCCCTTATATACACGGGTGGACGCCCTGCGGTCTATAGAGTCCCGGCCGGCTTATAAACAGTGTCCGGCTCGGTGACTAGTTAATTCTACCTTATGATACAAGTCATGTCATCATGGCGGTTTATCACCATGGGCCTTAAGCCGCCTGTGGGCCTCAGCCCCTTTATTTAACCGCCATCTTCATGCTTGGCCTTGGGCTTCTTTCTGATGAGTCTTCTTTGCGTAACCCGGCCCCTCCTGGGCGGCTTACTCAAATAGTTATATCCCCAACAGACTGAGTTCGATTCATTTCCGCGTCAAACAGGTCATCGCTTTTGTCTAGCAATTTTTGAATATGTTCCATAGCAGTTTGTTGTTTAGTTGCAATTTTAGCAAGAATCTTGTAGCTAGGTTTGGATTCACACTCAGAGTCATCTTCACTGGATGTTTGAAAGTAAGCATCGCGTGAGTTTACCTTGGCACCTCGTGCCATGAAGTAGTAAGTCAGAGCAGATTCGTCCTCATCATCGGCTTCAGTGTCGGCGATGTGACCATTGTCTTCAGTGTTGAAGATGGACTTGGTGACGAATGCCGAAGCTAGAGCCAGGCTTGCCATGCCTAAATCAGACTCCTCCTCAGACTCCACCTCCGCCTCATCAGAAGCAGACCCCTCCACTGAATCCATCTCCTTGCCAACGAATGCTCGAGCCTTGCTGGATGTGCTCTTCTTGTGAGACTAAGACTTTGATGAAGACTTTGAAGAAGACGTTGAGGATTTATTCTTCTTCTTATCATTAGAATCATATTCCTTGCTCTTCTTCTTCTTCTTCTTCTTCTTAGATTCCTTGTCCCATTGAGGACACTCAGAGATGTAGTGTCCAGGCTTCTTGCATTTGTGGCATGTTCTTTTCTTGTGGTCACAAGAAGAAACCTCATCATTTCTTGAGTCGGATCTTGAAGACTTTCTGAAGCGATTCTTTTCTGAGAACTTCTGGAACTTCTTCACGAGCATTTCTAGCTCCTTTCCAATATCTTCAGGATCCTCAGAACTGCAGTCAGATTCTTCTTCAGAAGAGGACACGTCCTTTGCCTTCAAAGCACGGGTTCGGCCATAGTTGGGGCCATAGATGTCTCTCTTCTCAGATAGCTGGAACTCATGTGTGTTGAGCCTCTCAAGTATGTCAGACGGATCGAGATCTCTGAAGTCGGGACGCTCTTGTATCATCAGGGCCAAGGTATCAAATGAGCTATCAAGTGATCTAAGAAGCTTCTTGACGATTTCATGCTTGGTGATCTCAGTGGCGCCAAGAGCACGAAGTTCATTAGTGATATCAGTGAGGCGATCGAACGTGAGCTGGACATTTCCATTGTCATTCCACTTGAAGTTGTTGAAAAGATTGCGAAAACATCAATCCTTGAGTCTCTCTAAGTTGAGACACCTTTGTTGACCTTGGACATCCAGTCCCAGACTAGTTTCGTAGTTTCTAGTGCACTCACACGACCATACTGTTCTTTGGTCAGATGACCACAGATGATGTTCTTGGCGGTCGAGTCCAGTTGAGCGAACCTGTTGACATCAGGAGCGGTGACACCTTCACCGACCTTGGGAACGCCTGTCTTGACGACATACTAGAGGTCAATGTCAATGGCCTCAAGATGCATGCACATCTTATTCTTCCAGTAGGGGTAACCACTGCCATCGAAGACAGGGCACGCAGTAGAGACTTTCATTATCCATGCAGTCAACATAGCTAAAACTCCAGGTGGTTAAACCGAATCATAGAGAACAAGGGAGCACCTTGCTCTGATACCAATTGAAAGTGCTAGTTATCGACTAGAGGGGGGTGAATAGGCGATTTTTATGATAGTCTTCAAAACACGAGTTCTTTGAAGACAAACAGATGAAATGAACCTATTAATATGCAGCGGAAGATAGACTACACTAGACAAGCCATAGTCAAGTAAGTAGTATTGTGAAAGTACGAAGACTATCAGCAGCTAGGTAGTGTGGATCAGAATGGAAGACAATATTAAGCCAAACAGGTAATAGTCTTCACACAGTGAATTCAATTAGATCAGACAAGCAAGCAATGACTTCACGAAGACAAACTGAAAAGTATGGAAGTAGGGGATAGAGCCAGTTGGTTGGTGAAGACAAGGATTTGGTAGACCAGTTCCAGTTGCTGTGACAACTGTACGTCTAGTTAGGGAGGCTGAGATTGAACCCAAAATACTGCGTCTTCACCTTATTCCCCTTGAGCTAAGGACACCCAGTCCTCGCCCAATCACTCTGGTAAGTCTTCAAGGTAGACTTCCAAACCTTCATAGACTTCGTTCACTGGCGATCCACAATGGCTCTTGGATGCTCAAAACGCGATGCCTGACCGGCTGGAGGATTCACAGTCCTCAAGTGTAACAAGTCTTCAGGTCATGCCGACAGGAAGACTTCAGTGGTGCCTAACACTCTTTGGCTCTGGGTGTTTTGGGCTTTGTCCTTGCAAGGATCTCTCCCCCTCTCTCTCTCTCTCTCTCTCAAAGGCTTCAGAGGTGGGTTGCTCTCAAACGACAAAAGTCCTGCACTAACTCTAAGCAGCCACTAATTTATGGTGTAGGGGGTGGGCTATTTATAGCTAGGAGGCAATCCAACATGATATGTTCGAAATGACCCTCGGTCACTAAGGAACCATCACGTGTCCAACGGTCGGGTTTCAAACACACACAACAGCTTGGCTTGGACTACAAGCAAAGCTGACTCATCCAACTCTGGATAAGATTTGCTCTCATTGTCTTCGCTCGAAGACATAGGATTTTGGTTGAGCATCACTTCAGTCATCTGACTTTGTTCACTTGGACCCCACTTAACAGTACGGTGGTTCCTATGACTCAATAAAGAAGAAAAGGAAACTATGAAACAACTATGTCTTCGCACTCCATAGTCTTCAAGTGAATGTCTTCACAAGTCATTATATTCATCGTGAATGTCTTCATAGATATGAGGGGGTCATCTCTGGTAGGTAAACCGAATCAATGAGGGACTACTACCTGTGTTATCCTGCAATTCTCACAAACACATTAGTCTCTCTGTGACGCCCTCGATTCAATCGTACACTAATCATGCACGCAAATGTGTACGATCAAGATCAAGGACTCACGGGAAGATATCACAACACAACTCTACAAATAAAATAAGTCATACAAGCATCATAATACAAGCCAGGGGCCTCGAGGGCTCGAATACAAGTGCTCGATCATAGACGAAGTCAGCGGAAGCAACAATATCTCGAGTACGACATAAGTTAAACAAGGTGCCATAAGATGGCTAGCACAAACCGGGATACAGATCGAAGAGGACAGGCCTCCGCTCGGGATCCTCCTAGGTCACTCCCTGGTCGTCGCCGCCGGGCTGCACGTAGTAGTAGGCGCCCGAGTAGTAGTCGCCGAGGCGGTGGCGCTCGATCCTGGACTCCATCGTCGATAGCAGCAACCGAGTAGAGATAGGGAAAAAGGGGAACAAGGCAACCGTGAGTACTCATCCAAAGTACTGCAAGCAAGGAGCTACACTACATATGCATGGATATATGTGTAAAGGCCATATCATGGACTGAAGCTGCAGAAATGCCGTAATAGAGAGAAGACCTAGTCCTATCGAAGACTAGCATCTTCCGAAACCACCATCTTGCAGCAAACAAGAGGGAGTAGAGTAACATAACTTAAAGTAGCAAGAGTGTTATCAACCTCGGCGAGATCCTTCCTCGACTCCTGCGAGAAAGAAATCCCGAGCCATACTATCCAGATTATCATCACAAACCAAAGCTCATATCCATGTCTCATCTCAAGTATCCAGTTCTAGTTGTATCGATCGGGATACAACTCCAAGCGTCCGCTATCAGAGGACAGGCTATCGATAGATGTTTTCTTCCTGCAGGGTGCACCAACTTACCCACCACGCCGCTTAACTCCGCCGGACACACTTTCGTGGTCATGCCCGGCCTCGGTCAAACAATACGCCGCAACCCGACCTAGGCTTAATAGAGAGGCCAAGACGCGGACTAAACCTATGCCCCTGTGGGTCATGGGCCATCTCCCGAACTCCTCAAGACGCTATGAGGGCGGCCGGAAGCAGACCTAGCCTAACAGCGCTCCAGCCCAATCCGCGTAGCGCGCTCCGACGCCGACGCCTAATAAGCTTCGGCTGATGTATACGACGCAGAACGCCCATACTTAGCCCACGGATGGTTAGTGCTATCGGGCCGAGGCCCTCGGATCAAATATCCAAATCGTAGTGGATTGGGAACGCGGTAACAAGCGAGACTCACGAAAGATGTGACCCGTTGCCTGCCTCGAGGACTTGCGGCAAGGGCTAGGAATGCCCGCCGCGCCCGTAATTATCTCGCGGCACCCTCCAGTCAACCCGTCTCCACATCACTCGCAATTAAGCACGCTGGTACCCTCGTGGTCGACCCGCCTTTCCAAGTAACAGTGGTAAAAGTCCAAGTAACCGTGAGTCCAAACATCAAGGGGAAAACACGAGGAATCACCCCGGTGTATTCCACTCAATGTAGTCGTCAAGGTGAACATAAGAGGATTCACCCTCGAGGTCCACACTTGAGGGGTTGCACGACAGAGTCGTATCGGAAGTGGTTAAGGAGGAAAATCACCCTCGATGTCCACAACCGGATAGCTATACTACTGTGGTTAATATCGGAGGTGTCAGAGGTTTCACCCTCGGTACTCGATAGTAACCTAGTAGTGTCGAGCAACTAAGGGGAAGTGATGTGCGGTGTCGGGGCCTGGTCTCGATCCCGTTGATCGGGTCTTCAATGATGAAGCAGGGGCAACAAGGACAAGGTGGGGGTCACTGATGGGTCTCTAACCAACCTATACTAAGCAGTTTAGGATAAGCGGTGTAGGTAACAAAGCAGGTTACAATAAGCAGGCTATGCAATGAATAGGAGCAACAATAACGAGAGTAAAAATCTAGTGCAAGCAATAAGAGAATGGAATGGGCGATATCGGGATGATCAAAAGGGGGGCTTGCTGGTTGCTCTGGCAAGAGAGAGGATCACAAGACCGTAGTCGTCGCCACCGGTGCGGCGTCGGTCTCGTAGTCACCAAGAGAAGAGGGGAAGAAACAATGAATACACGATAACAGATGCATAACGATGCATGACATGCCAAGAAGCGATGCTAGGCGTGTTCTAACGTGGTAAGAGGGTACTAGTTTAGGGGGAAAGCATCCAGGAAGTTATCCTGCTCGGACGCCTGTCCGACATGATGAACCGGAGGAGAAAGTTTACAGGTTTGATAGGTTAGAGACGCGTGGTGGACGAACGGACTGCGTAACTGAATTCGTCTCGTCGTTCTGAGCAACTTTCATGTTGAAATTATTTTAATCCGGATTACGGATTAAAAGTTATGATTTATAAAAGGTTTTATTAATTTCTGGAATTTTATTTAATTATTTAATTAATTTCGAAAGCATTTATGACATCAAGATGATGTCATGCCGACGTTATCACCACCATGTGGTTGACTAAGTCAACCCCGCCAGTGGGTCCCACATGTCATTCACTAAGCCTAATTAACCTAATCAGGTTAATTAATCTTAGTTAATTAACTTAACTAATGATTAGTATTAATTAATCCAGATTAATTAGTTTAATTAATTACCCAATTAATTAGCTAATGATTAGGTTTAACTAATCCAGAATTAATTAGATTAATTAATTACTCAATTAATTAATTAATTAGTTATTTAGTTAATTAGTTTAATTCACTTTTAATTCATTTTCGCTTCATTTAATTAAAACATTCTTTTTCTTTTTTTTTGGGGTGGGGCCCTCGTCGTGGCACGTGGCGGCAAGCAGGCGCAAGGCCATGGAAGTCTTGGTGCCGCTTGATTGGGCACGACCTGCCCGGTCGGCCTGGCGACCACAGGCGGACAGGCGAGGCTGGGCGGCAAGTGGCCTGGCCACTGCCCGGCGGCTGCGCAGCAGCCAGTGAGGGGGGGCGACAGGAGGCAGTTCATGGGGCTCGGGAGAAGGGGGATCGGGGCTCGGTCGGAGCAGCGGGGGGCGCCGAAGGGGAGGGAGGGCGGGGCTCGGGGCTCGGGGCGCCAGTGTCGCCGACGAGGGGGAGAGGAAGGGGAGTCAGGGCGACGGTGGCCGGGCGAGCCGCCGCCGAGGCCACTGGCCGGAACAGCAGGGAGAAGGAGGAAGGGGTCGGGAGGGGGGGGCTGGGCGGCCGGAGCCGGGAGCCGGAGGGGACCGAGGGGAACGCCACAGGCGGCACGGCCGGAGCCGGACGCCGACGGGGGAAGAGGAGGAGGCTCAGGGCCTCACCGGGGTTCGCGGGGTCTGGGTAGTGTGCGCGGTGTAGGTCGAGGTGGGCGTCGGGGACGAGCGGGCGACGGGGAGCAGGCCGGCGGATGTGGTCACCGGGGCGCCGGCGAGGTGGCGTGCGGCATCGGCGTTGTGGCGAGGGGGGGGGGGCGGCGCGGTCGATCCCGACCCAGATCGGATCGGGAGAGGGGAGGGGGCGGCGTGGGGAGTCGGAGGGGAGGACCGAGGCGGCGGGGCAAGGGGAACGGTGGCGAGGGGGATCGCCGACGGGGAGGCGGTCGGTGGCGCCTGCCCGATCCAGATCGGGTCGAACGAGGGGGGCGAGGAGGCGAGAGGAGGGGAGGGCGGTGGCTAGGGTTAGCCACCGATGGGGGACTAGTGGGGCGGTGGGCGTGGGCCGCCTGGGGGAGAGGAGATGGGCCAGGCTGGTTGGGCCGGAGGGGGGGGGGGTTATCCCCCCCCAGTTTTATTCTTTTTCTTTTTTTTGTTATTTTCCCTTTTCTGTTTTGGTTTATTTTAAAAGCTTTGCCATTTTGTAAAATACTAGTGCACCCCACCAATATTAGGTTAGGTATTTTAGAAAACCCCGGAACATTTTAGGATTAGATTTCGAAACCCTTTTATCGCTTGCTTTATTTTAAATTTGTTTTCGAACGGTTCCGAATTAACGAAAAGTTAATTAAGAAACCGGGGATTACTGTAGCATAACCATCCGGCGTTATAAATCTCCTCCATTACAAGAAATCTCGTCCGAGATTTAGGAGGTAGAAGGAAAGAGTGCGGGATATTCATCTCAGAGACGATCCTCGCTCCTGTGTGGCTTCATCTTGAGTGATTCACCATCGGACTTTGAGGAATTTGATCGCCTCCGACGTGTGCGGCGTTCAGCTTGGTCGAGAATGCGGACCGGATGCTCTTTATAGGAGAGGTCCTGTTGCAATTCGAGCACTTCATGGTCCATCGCTCGGATTGGGTCCTTGAAGCAGCGCCGGAGTTGGGACACGTGGAACACATCGTGAACCCGAGAAAGGTTCGACGGAAGCTCCAGCTTGATAAGCCACTTTTCCACGCCTTTCCAGAATAGTGAAAGGGCCAATATAGCGAGGAGCTAGCTTGCCCTTGATCCCGCGGTGAGCACCCTTCATTGGTGTAACGCGAAGATAGGCCTTTTCGCCAAAGTTGATAGACCATGTCTTTGTGATGACGGTCATAATTACTCTTTTGACGCGATCGAGCAGTCTTGAGATTCTCGCGAATAATGCGGACTTGTTCTTCGCATGTTGGATAATATCCGGACCAAGAGTGGACGCTCCCGATTTCGACCAGTTCAGAGGGTTCGCACTTTCGTCCATATAACACTTCAAGGGGCCATCTTCGACTAGCTTGAAAGCTATTATTATAAGAGAACTCAGCATACGGAGAGATTCCTCCCATTTCTTGCGAATGAGGCGACACAAGCTCAAGCATGTCTTCGAGAATTTGGTTGACACGCTCAACTTGCCCTTGAGATCATGGATGAAAAGATCTCGAAAGATAAATGAGTCCCCATAGCTTCTTGAAAACTTGCCCGTAATCTTGAAGTGAATAAGCTGCCACGGTCCGAATCGATAACCAAAGTGGAATACCGTGAAGTGAAACAATTCGACATATAGAGCGTTGCAAGCTGGCTAGCAATGATCGTTTTTTGACCGCCGAAAATGTGCAACTTTAGAAAGCCGTCAATGACGACAAGAATAGCATCATTACCTTTCGCGATTTGGGAAATCCAAAGGATTAAGTCCATTTCAACATGGTCCCATTTCCATTCGGGAATAGAGATAGGCTGCAGAGTTCCAAAGAGGCCTTTGATGTTCTCGCTTTGATACGACGGCAAACGCCACACTCGTAAACATAGCGAGCAATGTCTCGCTTCATATTAGACCACGTAATCTCGATTTAATGTCTTGATACATCTTGGTACTGCTGTGGTGGATACATAGAGGCGATCATGAGCTTCTTGCATAACCTTCCGGTCATATCCAGGTTGTCCTTCTTACAAGGCACCACTAGGCGGCCTTTGAAGTACAAGGCGCCATCATCAAGAATAGTGAAGGATGAGGATTTCCTTTCCGACGCCTTGTTTAAGCTTGTAGACCTCGAGTTAGATCCTGCATTGTCTTTATGGTGCCCAAGAGATCGGGTTCAACAGCCAGGTAAAGAGGGATCCTCGGGGAACAACACGGAGATTCATCTTGCGGAACTCCGGAGGAGGGGGAAGTGCACCCGGAGGAACAATATGGAGGTTCACTGCTGAATTCTTCAACAAGTGAGGGCTGAACTTTGTGAACTCAAGGTGGTTGCAGAAGACTTGCGGCTCAAGGCATCAGCCATTACATTAGCCTTGCTCGGCGATAGGAAATTCCCAAATCAAAGTCTGCAACAGTCTCCATCCATCTCTGCGACGGAGGTTCAGGTCTGGCTGAGTAAGCAGATACTTCAGACTTTGGTGGTCGGTGTAGATCTCGCAACGATTACGAGAAGGTAATGTCGCCATCGCTTTAGCGCATGAATGACAGCAGCAAGTTCGAGGTCGTGAACTGGGTAGTTCTCCTCGTGAGGGCGAGCTGTCGAGAGGCATAAGCAACCACTTTGCGCTCTTGCATTAGGACACCGCCTAATCCTTGACGGAAGCGCCGCGATAAATGACGAAGTCCTTCTTAGTATCGGAGGAGCTAGCATCGGGCAGTTGTCACTTGTCTTTGAGTTCCCGGAAACTTTCCCGACACTTATCATCCATTGAACTTGACGCCTTTATGCAATAGATTAGTCGAGGCTCGGCAATCTTGGAGAAGTTCTCGACGAATCGACGGCAATAGTCTGGTAGACCGAGAAAACTTCGACTTGCTTAACGCTCTTCGGGAGTCCAATCGAGAATAGCCTGAACTCGTTCAGGTTGACGGCAATACCATCCTTAGAAATGACATGCCCAAGATAGGTTACTTCGGAAGCCGAATTCACATTTGGAGAACTTGGCATAGAGTTGATGCTCTCGTAGCTTTTCCAAAGACAAGACTAAGATGTTCAAGATGTTCTTCTTCATTCTTGAATAGATCAGATATCATCCAGATAAACCACGATTTAACTTGTCGAGGTAATCCATGAATATATAGTTCATCAAAGCGAGAGAAGGTGGCTGGAGCATTGGTTGCCGAAGACATGACGGTGTACTCGTATGAACCATAACGAGTCACAAATGCGGTCTTGGGGATATCCTCCTCACGAACACGGATCTGGTGGTAACCCAACCTCAAGTCGAAGTTTCGAGAACACCGACGAACCAGCCGCTTGATCATAAAGATCATTGATCCGAGGAAGAGGATACTTATTCAATGGTAGCTTGATTTATAGGACGGTAGTCTTGGACCAATCGGTTTGTCCCATCCTTCTTCTTGACAAAGAGAGAAGGTGCTCCCCAAGGTGAGCAACTTGGGCTAATGAAACCGCTTTGAAGAGATTTGTCGATTTCTTCCTTTAGCTCAAGGAGTTCATGCGGCGGCATCTTGTAGGGCCGCTTGGCTATAGGAGTGGTGCTCGGTTTCAAGTCGATGACGAATTCGACAGCTCTAGCGGTGGGGAATCCTGGAAGTTCTTCAGAAAGACGCCTTGGAAATCGCAAACTACAGTGAATGTTTTCAATTCCCTCGAGGGTGCGGCGCTCAATGCATTCAATGCATAGAGCCTTGCCTCGCATTTTGAACCGACGAGCATTGTAGCTACGATTTCATCGGAAGGGTGCAGCAGATGGACGGTCTTAGTGGCGCAAACGATTGACGCCAGATGCGCTTTCAACCAATCCATCCCCAAATGAGGTCAATGCTACAAGACTTTAGCACGATAGGAGAGACAAGGAATTCCATTCTTCGATTTCAACGGGACGCTGTTGCAAATCATGGAAGTCCGACATTGGCCCGCGGGGTGTGTACTAATAGTGAAGCATTCATGTCTTCGCTTAATGCCATGCATGAATGCAAAATCTTCGACATGAATGAATGCGATGCCCTGAATCGAATAAAACAGATGGTACTGAATTTACGAGGAGTGTACCCATCACAAGAGCAGGCTGGTCTTGAGCTTCGCTCAGATTCAACGTGGTTGGCCCGAGCTTGCCCATAAGACTTGCCGGTGTTGTTGCGGTTCGGTGTTTCCACGGCCACCTTTGGAAGGGCCGATTGATTTTGGTTCTGGTTGCATTCTCTAGCACGGTGCCCTCGCTGTCCGCACCAAGCATAAGCCATTATTGGGAGTGGGAACAGAGCTTGGGGTGGTGGAGCTGGAAGCTTCGCTGCTTAGTTGTAGGCGCACGAGGTGTAGCATAGTTCGCTTGAAGCGGATGCATTGGGCTGGTACATGCTATTGGGAATCCATATCTTGCGCTTCGCGAGGACGGGCCCAAGATGAGCCGTGTCAGTTGCGCTGTTAGAGCTCGTATTCCTGCAGACCAGTTTCGACATTGATAGCTTTGTTCACCAAGGTGGCGAAATCAGCAAAGTCGTGCACTAGAAGTGCGAGCTTGATGTCAGCTTGAAGACCGTCACGGAACTTCTCTTGTCTGCGTGCATCAGTTGCAATATCCTCTTCAAGATAGCGAGACAAGTCCAAGAACTCTCGCCGATAGGCTTCAATGATCTTGTTGCCTTGGGTGAGGTTATGAACTCACGCTTCTTCCGTCCATGACCCTTGAGGAATGAAGCGGGCGCGAAGGCAGCCTGGAAGTCCGCCAGTGATGAGTGTCCCAACCGGCAGAGTACGACGGTGGCTGTCCCACCATTGAGCTGCGGGTCCCTTCAGAAGAAGGAAGCAAAGGTGACATAGTGGCAGGGGCTACATTAGCGACTCCATCTCATAGGTGATGTCACGGAGCGACCATCGAGATCCAAATGGCTGAGTTGAGCTGCGGTATACGCTGGGGTTCAAAGCGTATGAATTCTCGCAGAGTTGTTCCGCTTGGGTGCTGGTTCATATTGGGGCGAGGAACTGAGCCATCATGTTCTCCATGAACTGGCGATTCATCTCGAGCTGTTGGATCATACCAGCCATGTACTCAAAGCGGTGGTGGAAGGTTGGTACCACGACCACGACCTGCTGGCCTAACCATCCCGCTATTATATAACAGGGTAGTTCAAGATTTGAGAAGATAAGCAAGAGACAAGAATCATTCATGATGAAACACGATAATGAAAGTAGCATGATGGAAACTACATAGTAGTTGGCATATCTTACAAAAGGAATCATGCATAGAGTTCGATACATAGAGTCCAAGACATAGACTACTACATCATAGGCGGCACGCAGCTCATGGCGAATACATCAAACACTAACAAGCAAGTCTACATCAGCCCCACGCTGCATCGCGGAGGTAGCAGTAGCCTGAAAGCTGGTAGTGCGGCAAAGGATAGTCCTCCACGTCGGTGACACGAGGGCCGCGGATACTCGGTGCTGAATCCGACGCCCGTGTGGCGTGAAAGGGCCAAGCGCGGAGAGTAGCCTCCCACGCCCGCCAACCAACACCCCGGGCATCACGGTCTGGCGGGTAGATCGCAGAACGCGCAGCTCTCCGGAACGGACAAAGGGTGCATCAGCGCCGAGCACGGTAGAGGTGCCGACGGGTGATGTACAACTCGTGGCGAAGAGCTCGGTTAGCTCGATCCAGCCCATCGCGATGCGTAACAAAGTTCGATGGTGGAAAGGCTCTCTGGTAGCGATGGTGTAGGCAGCAGTAGTAACCTCCTCACCAACATCGACGCGATAGCAATGTGCCTCGAAGGGGAGGTGTCCAACTCTCGATACTCTGACGAAGACGTGTCGGTGCAGCATAAGCAGCATCGTGGACTGCCATATCGATGGTCACTCCAACACCATGTGCGGTGTGCAGACAAGAGTGGACTCGTACTCCGAGAGTAGAGGTGGACGATGGCGCTGCATCGCTGCCCCGGTTATAGTCCCGGTACTCCTCATAGACGGTGTACTCGGGGTGCCAGCGATAACCCAGATAGGTCATCATCTCGGCTAGCACCGCAGGTGATCCCGAGGCACCAATGGCCGTCGTGTGGCGCACGACCTGCCTCGTGGGTTCCATCTGAAAACAAAGACGTTTCAAAGGAGTCAAATGACAGGGTGGAAATTGCTCAAATACAATTCCAAAAACAACTAGGGCTACATCCAACTTTGGGGTGAATGCGGTCACGGGATCCTAGTGATAGTTAGTAAAATCGTTTAACCCGAGTAGAAGAGAGTTCAGAGTCCCAGAGTAAAGGTCGAGGAGTAAAAGATCCTAATACCACCCGATGGCGACGTGGGCCCGTAAGGCACACAGCCAAGTTAGTAAAAGTTTTACAATGTCTAGACTCGACTTCGGCCAAGGAGTGTGGAAGGGGATTCTACAGCAATGGCTCGATACCAACTCAGACGCCCTCGATTCAATCGTACACTAATCATGCACGCAAATGTGTACGATCAAGATCAAGGACTCACGGAAGATATCACAACACAACTCTACAAATAAAATAAGTCATACAAGCATCATAATACAAGCCAGGGCCTCGAGGGCTCGAATACAAGTGCTCGATCATAGACGAAGTCAGCGGAAGCAACAATATCCGAGTACGACATAAGTTAAACAAGGTGCCATAAGATGGCTAGCACAAACCGGGATACAGATCGAAGAGGACAGGCCTCCCGCCGGGATCCTCCTAGGTCACTCCTCGTCGTCGCCGGCGGGCTGCACGTAGTAGTAGGCGCCCCGAGTAGTAGTCGCCGAGGCGGTGGCGCTCGATCCTGGACTCCATCGCCCGATAGCAGCAATCGAGTAGAGATAGGGAAAAGGGGAACAAGGCAACCGTGAGTACTCATCCAAAGTACTGCAAGCAAGGAGCTACACTACATATGCATGGATATATGTGTAAAGGCCATATCGGTGGACTGAACTGCAGAAATGCCGTAATAGAGAGAAGACCTAGTCCTATCAAGACTAGCATCTTCCGGAAACCACCATCTTGCAGCAAACAAGAGGAGTAGAGTAACATAACTTAAAGTAGCAGAGTGTTATCAACCTCGGCCGAGATCCTTCCTCGACTCCTGCGAGAAAGAAATCCCGAGCCATACTATCCAGCTTATCATCACAAACCAAAGCTCATATCCATGTCTCATCTCAAGTATCCAGTTCTAGTTGTATCGATCGATACAACTCCAAGCGTCCGTATCAGAGGACAGGCTATCGATAGATGTTTTCTTCCCTGCAGGGTGCACCAACTTACCCACCACGCCGCTTAACTCCGCGGACACACTTTCGTGGTCATGCCCGCCTCGGTCAAACAATACGCCGCAACCCGACCTAGGCTTAATAGAGAGGCCAGACGCGGACTAAACCTATGCCCTGTGGGTCATGGGCCATCTCCCCGAACTCCTCAAGACGCTGCGAGGGCGGCCGGAAGCATCTAGCCTAACAGCGCTCCAGCTTAATCCGCGTAGCCGCTCCGACGCCGACGTCTAATAAGCCGGCTGATGTATACGACGCAGAACGCCCATACTTAGCCCACGTGATGGTTAGTGCTATCGGGCCGAGGCCCTCGGATCAAATATCCAAATCGTAGTGGATTAGGAACGCGGTAACAAGCGAGACTCACGAAAGATGTGACCCGTTGCCCGCCTCGAGGACTTGCGGCAAGGGCTAGGAATGCCCGCCGCGCCCGTAATTATCTCGCGGGCACCCTCCGTGTCAACCCGCTCCACATCACTGCAATTACACGCTGGTACCCTCGTGGTCGACCCGCCTTTCCAAGTAACAAATGGTAAAAGTCCAAGTAACCGTGAGTCCAAACATCAAGGGAAAACACGAGGAATCACCCCGGTGTATTCCACTCAATGTAGTCGTCAAGGTGAACATAAGAGGATTCACCCCGAGGTCCACACTTGAGGGGTTGCACGACGAGTCGACGAAGTGGTTAAGGAGGAAAATCACCCTCGATGTCCACAACCGGATAGCTATACTACAGGTTAATATCGAGGTCTTTCAGAGGTTTCACCCTCGGACTCGATAGTAACCTAGTAGTGTCGAGCAACTAAGGGAAGTGATGTGCGGTGTCGGGGCTGGTCTTCGATCCCGCTGATCGGGTCTTCAATGATGAAGCAGGGCAACAAGGACAAGGTGGGGGTCACCGATGGGTCTCTAACCAACCTATACTAAGCAGTTTAGGATAAGGTGTAGGTAACAAAGCAAGGTTACAATAAGCAGGCTATGCAATGTAATAGGAGCAACAATAAAGAGTAAAAATCTAGTGCAAGCAATAAGAGAATGGAATGGGCGATATCGGGATGATCAAAGGGGGGCTTGCTGGTTGCTCTGGCAAGAGAGAGGATCACAAGATTGTAGTCGAATCGGCCACCGCGGCGTCGGTCTCGTAGTCTCACCAAGAGAAGAGGGGAAGAAACAATGAATACACGATAACAGATGCATAACGATGCATGACATGCCAAGAAGCGATGCTAGGCGTGTTCTAACGTGGTAAGAGGGTACTAGTTTAGGGGAAAGCATCAGGAAGTTATCCTGCTCCGGACGCCTGTCGATGATGAACCGAGGAGAAAGTTTACAGGTTTGATAGGTTAGAGACGCGTGGTGGACGAACGGACTGCGTAACCGAATTCGTCTCGTCGTTCTGAGCAACTTTCATGTTGAAATTATTTTAATCCGGATTACGGATTAAAAGTTATGATTTATAAAAGGTTTTATTAATTTCTGGAATTTTATTTAATTATTTAATTAATTTCGAAATTGCATTTATGACATCAGCATGATGTCATGCTGACGTCATCAGCCAACAGGGTTGACTAAGTCAACCCTGCCAGGTGGGTCCCACATGTCATTCACTAAGCCTAATTAACCTAATCAGGGTTAATTAATCTTAGTTAATTAAGTTAACTAATGATTAGTATTAATTAATCCAGGATTAATTAGTTTAATTAATTACCCAATTAATTAGCTAATGATTAGGTTTAACTAATCCAGAATTAATTAGATTAATTAATTACTCAATTAATTAATTAATTAGTTATTTAGTTAATTAGTTTAATTCACTTTTAATTCATTTTTCGTTTCTGTTTAATTAAAACATTCTTTTTATCGTTTTTTTTTTTGGGGTGGGGCCCCCTGTCAGTGGCACGTGGCGCAAACGGGCGCGGGCGCCTGTGGTGGGTGGTGTGCCGCCGATTCGGCACGACCGGCCCGGTCGGGCGGCGACCACAGGCGGACGGGCGGCTGGGCGGGCAAGTGGCCAGCTGCTGGCCGCGGCCAAGCGGCGGCAGTGTGAGGGGGCGACGGAGGCGGTTGCTATGGGCTCGAGAAGGGGGGATCGGGGCTCGGTCGGAACGGCGGGAGGGCGCCGAACGGGAGGAGGAGGAGGGGCTCGGGGCTCGGGCGGCGCCAAGATCGCCGACGAGGGGGAGAGAAGGGGAGTCGGGGGCGACGGTGGCCGGGCGAGCCGGGCCACCGAGGCTACGGGCCGAACCGCAGGGGAGAAGGAGGAAGGGGTCGGGGAGGGGCGCGGTGCTGGGCGGCCGGAGCCGGGGAGCCGGAGGGGACCGGAGGGGAACGCTACAGGCGGCACGGCCGAGCCGGACGCCGACGGGGGGGAAGAGGGAGGAGGCTCTGTGGCCTCACCGGGTTCGTGGGTCTGGGTAGTGTGCGCGTGTAGGTCGAGGTGGGCGTCGGGACGAGCGGGCGACGGGAGCAGCCGGGCGGATGTGGTCACCGGGCGCCGGCGAGGTGGCGGCGGCATCGGCGCTGTGGCGAGGGGGCGGTGGTCGATCCCGACCCAGATCGGATCGGGAGAGGGGAGGGGCGACGGGAGTCGGAGGGAGGACCGAGGCGGCGGGGCAGGGGAACGGGGGAGGGGATCGCCGACGGGGAGGCGGTCGGTGGCGCCTGCCCGATCCAGATCGGTCGGGACGAGGGGGCGAGGGAGGCGAGAGAGGAGGAGGAAGGGCGGTGGCTAGGGTTAGCCACCGATGGGGGACTAGTGGGGCGGTGGGCGGTGGGCCGCCTGTGGGAGAGGAGATGGGCCAGGCTGGTTGGGCGGGGGGGTTATCCCCAGCTTTTATTCTTTTCTTTTTTGTTATTTTCCCTTTTCTGTTTTGGTTTATTTTAAAAGCTTTGCCATTTTGTAAAATACTAGTGCACCCCACCAATATTAGGTTAGGTATTTTAGAAAACCCCGGAACATTTTAGGATTAGATTTCGAAACCCTTTTATCGCTTGCTTTATTTTAAATTTGTTTTCGAACGGTTCCGAATTAACGAAAAGTTAATTAAGAAACCGGGGATTACTGTAGCATAACCATCCGGGCGTTACACTCTCAACCACGTTTGTCATCAATACTTCAAAACCAACTAGGGGTGGCACTAGATGCACTTACAGTCGGTCAGATAGGAGGAGCCATCGAAAAACTTTAATCTTCATGGTCGATTTGGATTTCCAGATCCACCCAAATGCTTGATGAGCATGTATATCTCTGAAGCAAAAGGTGTAATAATTGTGGGCAGTGAAATCATTAGTCCACCAAATATATGTCCAAAGATCATGTGTGTGTGTGGTCATTGGATAGAGCAACATCCATGGTTTCGAGCTACAACTGTCTAACTTCTGCATGTGTTTGTGTAGAGAGGGGTAGGTGAAACACCGCCCTCAGTGACGTGATTGCTAAGAAATCTCTGACTGGGAGGTCCTCATAGATTACATAGGATAAGGCGCGTGGGTAGGTTTCTACCAAGATGGTGTCTCTTCCCTGATCTTTCCAAAACAAGACATTTACACCGTTTGCCACTTGTACCTTTGTGATTGCTCTGTATGTTGGCATTAGTTTTGCCATGTATCTCCACCAGAATGAGCCACATGGATCCGATGCATGGGGGATTTGTTCCGTGTAGTATGTACTCCAAATAAGTTGCACCCAGGGCACATCCTAGCCATTGTAGAATTTGTGCAGGTATTTTAACAGCAAGACACCCCCCCCCCTTTATCCTGAGATTGATGACTTCAAGGCCTCCACTTTCTTTGGGTCTACACACCATATCCCATGATGCCAACGAATTACTTTTATCTCCTTGCTCAGTTTTCTTAGTCCACAAGCATTTCCTACGTATCTTGTCCAGCAATTCAACAATTTTGGTTGGTAGTCTTAGAGTGCAAAGGGCAAAAATGATGAGAGAGATGATTAATGAATTGAGAAGGGACAGCTTGCCACCATATGAAATTATGTAGAGTGTGGCAGAGAGCCTTCTCTCCACAGTACAGACTAGTGGCATGAGTTCTTGAACTATGGGTCTACTGATACCAAGAGGGAGTCTTAGGTAAGTAAATGGCATTTTTTCCACCACACAACCAAATATGTTGGCTAGGTCCCCACACTTGTCGTGAAGGAAATAAGCCCTACATGCAATAATAAAGTTGTTATTTATATTTCCTTATATCATGATAAATGTTTATTATTCATGTTAAAATTTATTACCCGGAAACTTACTACATGTGTGGATACATAAACAAACTGAGTGTCCCTAGTATGCCTCTACTTTACTAGCTCATTAATCAAAGATGGTTAAGTTTCCTAACCATAGACATGTGTTGTCATTTGATGAACGGGATCACATCATTAGAGAATGATGTGATGGAAAAGACCCATCTGTTAGCTTAGCATTAATGATCGTTTAGTTTTATTGCTATTGCTTTCATCATGACTTATACATGTTCCTCTGACTATGAGATTATGCAACTCCCGAATACCAGAGGAACACCTTGTGTGCTATCAAACGTCACAACATAGTTGGGTGATTATAAAGATGATCTACAAGTGTCTCCGATGGTGTTTGCTGAGTTGGCATAGATCGAGATTAGGATTGTCACTCCGTGTTTCGGAGAGGTATCTCTGGGCCCTCTCGGTAATGCTCATCACTATAAGCCTTGCAAGCAATGTGACTAATGAGTTAGTTGAGGATGATGCATTACGGAACGAGTAAAGAGACTTGCCGGTAACGAGATTAAACTAGGTATGATTATACCGACGATCGAATCTCGGGCAAGTAACATATCGATGACAAAGGGAACAACATGTGTTGTTATGCGGTTTGATCGATAAGATCTTCGTAGAATATTTAGGAGCCAATATGAGCATCCTGGTTCCTCTATTGGTTATTGACCGGAGATGTTTATTGGTCATGTCTACATAGTTCTCGAACCTGTAGGATCCGCACGCTTCACATTCCATGATGATTTGTATTATGAGTTATGTGATTTGATGACCGAAGTTTGTTTGGAGTTCTGGATGAGATCACGGACGTGACGAGGATTCTCGAAATTGTTGAGAGGTAAATATTCATATATTGGAAGGTTGCATTCGGACATCGGGATGGTTCCGAGTGACTCGGGCATTTTTCCCGAGTACCGGGAGGTTACCGGAACCCCCCGGGAAAAGTATTGGGCATATTGGGCCTTATTGGAGGATAGGAGAGAGGCCACGTGAGAGAGGCGCCCCCCTGCCCAAACCGAATTGGACTAGAGGAGGGGGCCGGCCCTCCTCTTTCCTTCTCCCTCTCTCTCCCTTCCCCTTTTCCCTCTCCGGTGGAAGGAAGGAGGGGGGGCCGAATCCTACTTGGAATAGGAGCCCAAGTAAGACTCCTCCCTTGGCACGCCCCCTCTAGGGCCGGCCTCCTCCTCCTCCCCCTTTATATATGTGGGAGGGGTTCACCCCAAAGGCATACCAAGTCTTCTCTTAGCCATGTGCGGTGCCCCCTCCACAGTTACACACCTCGGTCATATCGTCGTAGTGCTTAGGCGAAGCCCTGCACCGGTAACATCATCATCACCATCGCCACGCCGTCGTGCTGACAAAACTCTCCCTCGTCCTCAACTGGATCAAGAGCTCGAGGGACGTCATCGAGCTGAACGTGGAGGTGCCATACGTTCGGTGCTTCGATCGGTTGGATCGCAAAGACGTTCGACTACATCAACCACGTTACTAAACGCTTCTGCTTTCGATCTACGAGGGTACGTGTACACACTCTCCCCGCTCATTGCTATGGTTTTCCTAGATAGATCTTGCGTGATCGTAGGAATTTTTTTGAAATACTACGTTCCTCAACAGTGGCATCCGAGCCAGGTCAATGCGTAGATGTTATATGCATGAGTAGAACACAATGAGTTGTGTGCGATAATAGTCATACTGCTTCCCAGCAACATCTTACTTTGATTCGGCGGTATTGTTGGATGAAGTGGCCCGGACCGACATTACATGAGCGCGTTCATGAGACTGGTTCTACCGACGTGCTTCGCACACAGGTGGCTAGCGGGTGTCTGTTTCTCCAACTTTAGTTGAATCGAGTTTGACTATGCACAGTCCTTGTTAAAGGTTAAAAGAACACACTTGACGAAAAATCGTTGTGGTTTTGATGCGTAGGTAAGAACGGTTCTTGCTAGAAGCCCGTAGCATCCACGTAAAACTTGCAACAACAAAGTAGAGGACGTCTAACTTGTTTTTGCAGGGCATGTTGTGATGTGATATGGTCAAGACGTGATGATATATAAATTGTTGTATGAGATGATCATGTTTTGTAAAAGTTATCGGCAACTGGCAGGAGCCTTATGGTTGCCGCTTTATTGTATGAAATGCAATCGCCATGTAATTGCTTTACTTTATCACTAAGCGGTAGCGATAGTCGTAGAAGCAATAGTTGGCGAGACGACAATGATGCTACGATGGTGATCAAGGTGTCAAGCCGGTGATGATGGTGATCATGACGGTGCTTTGGAGATGGAGATCAAAGGAACAAGATGATGATAGCCATGTCATATCACTTATTTTGATTGCATGTGATGTTTATCTTTTATGCATCTTATTTTGCTTAGTACGGCAGTAGCATTATAAGATGATTCCTCACTAAATTTCAAGGTATAAGTGTTCTCCCTGAGTATGCACCATTGCTACAGTTTGTCGTGCCGAGACACAACGTGATGATCGGGTGTGATAAGCTCTACGTTCACATACAACGGGTGCCCGCCAGTTTTGCACACGCATAATACTCGGGTTAAACTTGACGAGCCTAGCATATGCAGATATGGACTTGGAACACTGAGACCGAAAGGTCGAACGTGAATCATATAGTAGATATGATCAACATAGTGATGTTCACCATTGAAAACTACTCCATCTCACGTGATGATCGGACATGGTTTATCTGATATGGATCACGTGATCATTTAGATGACTAGAGTGATGTCTATATAAGTGGGAGTTCTTAATTAATATGATTAATGGAACTTTAATTTATCATGAACTTAGTACCTGATAGTATTTTACATGTCTATGTTGTTGTAGATCAATGGCCTGTGCTACCGTTCCCTTGAATGTTAATGCATTCCTAGAGAAAGCTAAGTTGAAAGATGATGGTAGCAACTACACGGATTGGGTTCGTAACTTGAGGATTATCCTCATTGCTGCATAGAAGATTATGTCCTGGAAGCACCGCTAGGTGCAAAACCCGCTACAGGAGCAACTCCGAACGTTATGGACGTCTGGTAGAGCAAAGCTAATGAGTACTCGATAGTTCAGTGTGACATGCTTTACGGCTTAGAACCAGGACTTCAACGACGTTTTGAACGTCATGGAGCACATGAGATGTTCCAAGAGTTGAAGTTAATATTTCAAGCAAATGCCCGGATTGAGAGATATGAAGTCTCCAATAAGTTCTACAGCTGCAAAATGGAGGAGAATAGTTTCACAAGGAACATATACTCAAAATGTCCGGGTACCACAACCACTTGACTCAACGGGAGTTAATCTTCCTGTTGATAGTGTCATTGACAGAGTTCTTCAATCACTGCCACCAAGCTACAAAAGCTTCGTGATGAACTATAATATGCAAGGGATGGATAAGACAATTCCCGAGCTCTTCGCAATGCTAAAGGTTGCGGAGGTACAAATCAAGAAGGAGCATCAAGTGTTGATGGTTAACAAGACCACTAATTTCAAGAAAAGGGGCAAAGGGAAGAAGGGGAACTTCAAGAAGAACGGCAAGCAAGTTGCTGCTCAAGTGAAGAAGCCCAAGTCTGGACCTAAGCCTGAGACTGAGTGCTTCTACTGCAAAGGGACTGGTCGCTGGAAGCGGAACTGCCACAAGTATTTGGCAGATAAGAAGGATGGTAAAGTGAAAGGTATATTTGATATACATGTTATTGATGTGTACCTTACTAATGCTCGTAGTAGCGCCTGGGTATTTGATACTGGTTCTATTGCTCATATTTGCAACTCGAAATAGGGGCTACGGATTACACGAAGATTGGCTAAGGACGAGGTGACGATGCGTGTGGGAAATGGTTCCAAAGTCGATGTGATCGCCGTAGGCACGCTACCTCTACATCTACCATTGGGATTAGTTTTAGACCTAAATAACTGTTATTTGGTGCCAGCATCGAGCATGAACATTATATCTGGATCTTGTTTGATTGGAGACGGTTATTCATTTAAATCAGAGAATAATGGTTGTTCTATTTATATGAGTAATATCTTTTATGGTCATGCACCCTTAATGAGTGGTCTATTCTTGTTGAATCTCGATTGTAGTGATACACATATTCATAATATTGAAGCCAAAGGATGCAAGGTTAATAATGATAGTCCAAGTTATTTGTGGCACTGCCGTTTAGGTCATATTGGTGTAAAGCGCATGAAGAAACTCCATGTTGATGGGCTTTTGGAATCACTTGATTATGAATCACTTGATGCTTGCGAACCATGCCTTATGGGCAAGATGACTAAGACTCCTTTCTCCAGAACAATGGAGCGAGCAACGGAATTATTGGAAATAATACATACTGATGTATGCGGTCCGATGAGTGTTGAGGCTCGCGGCGGGTATCGTTATTTTCTAACCTTCACAGATGATTTGAGCAGACATGGGTATATCTACTTGATGAAACATAAGTCTGAAACATTTCAAAAGTTCAAAGAATTTCAGAATGAAGTGGAAAAACATCGTAATAAGAAAATAAAGTTTCTACGATCTGATCGTGGAGGTGAATATTTGAGTTACGAATTTGGTCTTCATTTGAAACAATGTGGAATAGTTGCACAACTCACGCCACCTGGAACACCACAACGTAATGGTGTGTCCGAAAGTCGTAATCGTACTTTATTAGATATGGTGCGATCTATGATGTCTCTTACTGATTTACCACTATCATTTTGGGGTTATGCTTTAGAGACGGCTGCATTCACGTTAAATAGGGCACCATCTAAATCTGTTGAGACGACACCATATGAATTGTGGTTTGGCAAGAAACCCAAGTTGTCGTTTCTTAAAGTTTGGGGCTGCGATGCTTATGTGAAAAAGCTTCAACCTGATAAGATCGAGCCCAAATCGGTGAAATGTGTCTTCATAGGATACCCAAAGGAGACTGTTGGGTACACCTTCTATCACAGATCCGAAGGCAAGATATTCATTGCTAAGAAAGGATCCTTTCTAGAGAAGGAGTTTCTTTCGAAAGAAGTGAGTGGGAGAAAAGTAGAACTCGATGAGGTAATTGTACCTGCTCCCTTGTTGGAAAGTAGTTCATCACATAAATCAGTTCTAGTGATTCCTACACCAATTAGTGAGGAAGCTAATGATGATGATCATGAAACTTCAGATCAAGTTACTACTGAACCTCGAAGGTCAACCAGAGTAAGATCCGCACCAGAGTGGTATGGTAATCCTATTCTGGAGGTCATGTTACTTGACCATGACGAACCTACGAATTATGAGGAAGCGATGATGAGCCCAGATTCCGCGAAATGGCTTGAGGCCATGAAATCTGAGATGGGATCCATGTATGAGAACAAAGTGTGGACTTTGGTTGACTTGCCCGATGATCGACAAGCAATAGAGAATAAATGGATCTTTAAGAGAAGACTGAAGCTGACAGTAATGTTACTGTCTACAAAGCTTGACTTGTTGCGAAAGGTTTTCGACAAGTTCAAGGAGTTGACTACGATGAGACCTTCTCACCCATAGCGATTAAGTGTGTCCAAATCATGTTAGCAATTACCGCATTTTATGATTATGAAATTTGGCAAATGAATGTCAAAACTGCATTCCTTAATGAATATCTTAAAGAAGAGTTGTATATGATGCAATCAGAAGGTTTTGTTGATCCAAAAGGTGCTAACAATGTATGCAAGCTCCAGCGATCCATTTATGGACTGGTGCAAGCTTCTTGGAGTTGGAATATACGCTTTGGTAGTGTGATCAAAGCATATGGTTTTATACAGACTTTTGGAGAAGCCTGTATTTACAAGAAAGTGAGTGGGAGCTCTGTAGCATTATTGATATTATATGTGGATGACATATTGTTGATTGGAAATGATACTGAATTTCTGGATAGCATAAAAGGATAATTGAATAAGAATTTTTCAAGGAAAGACCTCGGTGAAGTTGCTTATATATTGGGCATCAAGATCTATAGAGATAGATCAAGACGCTTAATTGGACTTTCACAAAGCACATACCTTGATAAAGTTTTGAAGAAGTTCAAAATGGACCAGTCAAAGAAAGGTTTCTTGCATGTGTTACATGGTTTGAAGTTGAGTCAGACTCAATACCCGACCACTTCAGAAGATAGGGAGAAAATGAAAGTCATTCCCTACGCCTCAGCCATAGGTTCTATCATGTATGCAATGTTGTGTACCAGACCTGATGTGTGCCTTGCTATTAGTTTAGCAGGGTGGTACCAAAGTAATCCAGGAGTGGATCATTGGACAACGGTCAAGAACATCCTGAAATACCTGAAAAGGACTAAGGATATGTTTCTCGTTTATGGAGGTGACAAAGAGCTCGTCGTAAATGGTTATGTCGATGCAAGCTTTGATACTGATCCGGATGACTCTAAGTCACAAACCGGATATGTATTTATATTGAATGGTAGAGCTGTTAGTTGGTGCAGTCCCAAACAGAGTGTCGTGGCGGGATCTACGTGTGAAGCTGAGTACATAGCTCCTTCGGAAGCAGCAAATGAAGGAGTCTGGATGAAGGAGTTCATATCCGATCTAGGTGTGATACCTAGTGCATCGGATCCAATGAAAATCTTTTGTGACAATACTGGAGCAATTGCCTTGGCCAAGGAATCCAGATTTCAGAAGAGAACCAAACACATCAAGAGACGCTTCAATTCCACCCGCGATCAAGTCAAGGAGGGAGACATAGAGATTTGCAAGATACATACGGATCTGAATGTTGCAGACCCGTTGACTAAGCCTCTCTCACGAGAAAAACATGATCAGCACCAAGACTCCATGGGTGTTAGAATCATTACTATGTAATCTATATTATTGACACTAGTGCAAGTGGGAGACTGAAGGAAATATGCCCTAGAGGCAATAATAAAGTTGTTATTTATATTTCCTTATATCGTGATAAATGTTTATTATTCATGCTAGAATTGTATTAATCGGAAACTTAGTACATGTGTGGATACATAGACAAACAGAGTGTCCCTAGTATGCCTCTACTTGACTAGCTTGTTAATAAAAGATGGTTAAGTTTCCTAACCATAGACATGTGTTGTCATTTGATGAACGAGATCACATCATTAGAGAATGATGTGATGGACAAGACCCATCTGTTAGCTTAGCATTAATGATCGTTTACTTTTATTGCTATTGCTTTCATCATGACTTATACATGTTCCTCTGACTATTAGATTATGCAACTCCCGAATACCGGAGGAACACCTTGTGTGCTATCAAACGTCACAACATAGCTAGGTGATTATAAAGGTGCTCTATAGGTGTCTCCAATGGTGTTTTTTGAGTTGGCATAGATCGAGATTAGGATTTGTCACTCCGTGTTTCGGAGAGGTATCTCTGGGCCCTCTCGGTAATGCTCATTACTATAAGCCTTGCAAGCAATGTGACTAATGAGTTATTTGTCGGATGATGCATTACAAAATGAGTAAAGAGACTTGCCGGTAACGAGATTGAACTAGGTATGATGATACCGATGATCAAATCTCGGGCAAGTAACATACTGATGACAAAGGGAACAACGTATGTTGTTATGCGGTTTGACTGATAAAAATCTTCGTAGAATATGTAGGAGCCATTATGAGCATCCAGGTTCCTCTATTTGTTATTGACCGGAGATGTGTATCGGTCATGTCTACATAGTTCTCGAACCCGTAGGGTCCGCACGCTTAACGTTCGATGACGATTTGTATTGTGAGTCATGTGATTTAATGATCGATGTTTTTTCGGATTCCCGGATGAGATCACGAACATGACGAGGAGTCTCGAAATGGTCGAGAGGTAAAGACTCATATATTGAAAGGTTGCATTCGGACATCGGAATGGTTCTGAGTGATTTGGGCATTTTTCTGGAGTACCAGGAGGTTACCGGAACCCCCCGGGAGAAGTATTGGGCCTTATTGGAGGAGAGTACAGAGGCCACGTGAGAGGGGCGCCCCCCCCCCCTTGCCCAAACCGAATTGGACTAGGGGAGGGGGCCGGCCCCCCTCTTTCCTTCTCCCTCTCTCTCCCTTCCCCTTTTCCCTCTCCGGTGGAAGGAAGGAGGGGGTGCCGAATCCTATTTCGACTAGGAGTCCAAGTAGGACTCTCCCTTGGTGTGCCCCTTCTAGGGACGTCCTCCTCCTCCTCCCCCCTTTATATACGTGGGAGGGGGCACCCCAAAGGCACACCAAGTCTTCTCTTAGCCGTGTGCGGTGCCCCCCTCCATAGTTACACACCTCGATCATATCCTCGTAGTGCTTAGGCGAAGCCCTGCGCCGGTAACATCATCGTCATCGTCGCCACACCGTCGTGGTGACGAAACTCTGCCTTGTCCTCAACTGGATCAATAGCTCGAGGGACGTCATCGAGCTGAACGTGTGCTGAACGCGGAGGTGCCATACGTTCTGTGCTTGGATCGGTTGGACCACGAAGACGTTCGACTACATCAACCGCGTTACTAAATGCCTCCGCTTTTGGTCTACGAGGGTACATGGACACACTCTCCTCGCTCATTGCTATGCTTCTCCTAGATAGATCTTGCGTGAGCGTAGGAATTTTTTTTTAAATACTACGCTCCCCAACATGTCGGTTGCACAATTGATGGGTATGAGAGTCGATTTGCGAAACTTTATTTTTAGTCCAATGGAAGTGGCATAATCTGTCAGAATATCCTTGACGACTATCGCATATTCGATTTTTCACCGGGCCGGCTACCCAAGATTGCTGCTAGACTGCCGTGCTCCTCAAACGGCATGATCTACCCCACGCCACGCATTACCTCTTTTACGACCAGGATTTGGAGATGATGCAACACCTCCTTGTGGGTTCTCCCTTCTTGCGGCAGGTCTGGCACGATGTCATCTTCTTGTGTTGTCTTACAATCATGTTTCTTTTGGAAACACTTCCGCTCTCTCGCTCTCGCCATTGCATTGACCATTTGGAAGCACCGTAACAGTTGTCTCTTCGATGATGATAAATCCTCTGTCGCGCCTTCGTGTATTTGGGGCTAAGCAACCCCCTTCCCCTGCTAGTGTACGCATCGATGGGATGCCCCTGTAACACTCTTTCTATATCAATTAAAAGATACAAATCTAGTGTATTCGCGAAATAAAACTTAGTTTGCATAACATGAGGATATTTATTCCACTTGAATAATGGAGTATGTGATACGTAAGGGCGTCTCCCACATTGTCCCCCAAATCGGACTCACTGTATGTTTATAGACGCGTCTGAACGTGTCCGTGGACACGGATACCGAAGTCGTCCATCCAACACTATACCTCAAATGTCTGCTTCTATTAACTTAAAAATAGATAGCACCCCGCCAAATCTTATAGTTTTGATTTGTGATTCGTACTAGTAGACTTTTGTCAAAGTGTACGATTTACATTACCATAGTACACACTCTATATACATCCTTCCGCCAAACAACATGACAATGAAAAAACCACTTTCCGCCAAACAACTACATCAGAGAAGAAAAAAGAAGACGCATCCTTCCACTAAACTAATGGCATCCTTATGCCAAATTATGAGTGAATGCATGAAAAAAATAGTGGCTTCCGCCATATCTCAAACATGCTAGCAGCATCCTTCCGCCAAAGCCTAATAGCAGCGACTTCCGCCATCCGGATGGAGAGAAGAGGGGTACGTGGTGGCTTTTTATTGGCAAATCGGATGTCCGGACGCCCGCAAAGCTCCCATAACTTTGCGTCTGGTTTGCGGGATTTCGAATAGCTAGACCAGTCCACATAAATATGCAGGAAAACGTTGCATGATAAGCTGCATCCAGAAAGTACGGTTCAAATGTTTACGGGCGATTTGAGGGCCGGCTTTGGAGATGCCCTAAAGCCAAATGTTAACTTCTTTCTAAAACAGAGGCAAGAAGCTTGCTCCTTTTCATCAACTAAGTAGAGTTTTAAACATACAATGCCCACCTTTTCTTCCCCCGGTATAATATAGTACTCCAGATGATGCGCCGTGCCTAGACACAGATTGCCTTGTCAGGCTTCACATACGTGAAGATGATTGTCGGTAGGATGTAGACGTTGCGAAAGGCGTGAACTGGACGCTCGTCCCAAATGGTTCAAGCAATCGGCAAAAAGGCAGGCCATCTCACTAGGAGTAGAAACCCATGGACTAATTAGGGACCATATCGGCAAAAAAGAAGTCATTTTTTCGAAAAGGGGGGACTCCCCGGTCTCTGCATCAGAACGATGCATACGACCACTTAAATAAATAAAAAAGGTTCAACAATGTCATAGAGTCTTGAAACGAAATAAAGGCGAGCTCACAAAGAGCCTCGATGCTAAACCAAGAAAAGGCCATAGAGCCACAACCGGCTGGGAAAATAAAGATAGGAAAACTAATTGCCTATCCTATTACATGACCGCCAACCAAACCGGTTGAGGATATCCCGCGCTACCATCTCCCACCGGATAGATCCAAGAACAAACGCTCCACGGCCTCCGCCGGAGTGAGTAAGGACCACATACGGATCAGCGCCGTAGCACGGAATATAACCTGCAAAAAATGAATAGTAGTTATTCTGTTAAAAGCCAAATCATTTCTGCAATTCCAAATTTCCCATAACAACGCACAAACTCCTACACGAATATGTCTAGCTGTATCGGACTCTATCCCATCCAGCCACGTTCAAAATAACGACCCGACCGAACTCGGAGGAGTAATATCAAAGGCAATTTGCATGGTGCGCCACATAATTCTCTCCAACAGACACTCAAAGAAGAGATGCTTAATGGTCTCGTCCCGATCACAGAAACTACACCTAGTAGATCCTGTCCAATTGCGCTTAACCAAGTTGTCCTTTGTTAAAATAACCTGTTTATGGACAAACCACATAAACACTTTAATTTTCAAAGGCACTTTTACTTTCCAAACATGTTTGGAGCTAGGAATGACAGTGGAGTTAAAAACATCGATATACATCGACTTAACAGTAAATTGTCCAGACCTAGTAAGTTTCCAACACAACCGATCGGGCTGTTGAGCTAGCTGGACTTCCATCGGTCCACGCACGAGATGAAGCCAAGCTTCCCATCTCTCACCAACAAGCACCCTCGAAACTAAATATTAAAGGAATGGACTGCATAATCGTTGTAACTAGCGATCACGTCATTTGGACAATACGATACTGAGGGTTGGGTACTGTAGTGCTAATGGTGTATCACCCAACCAAGTATCCTCCCAGAAACGTGTATCATTACCATCACTGACAATAAACTTTGTCCTATTAAAGAAGGTTTCCTTGAATCTCATAAGCCCCTTCCAAAACGGTGAATCAGTTGGTCTCACTGTCACCTGTGACAAAGTTTTGGACTGCAGATACTTGTTACGAAGAATCTGCGCCCAAGTTGCATCAGTCTGAACTGAAAGCTTATACAGCCACTTACTAAGCAGGCATCTGTTCTTGACCTCAAGATTCTCAATACCCAAATCCCCTTGGTCCTTTGGTCGACAAATAACATCCCACTTGGCGAGTCTATACTTTCTCTTAAGTTCATCACTCTGCCAAAAAAATCTTGATCGGTAGAAGTCCAGCCTTTTCCTAACCCCAACTGGAACCTCAAAGAAGGATAGTAGGAACATCGGCATACTCGTGAGCACCGAATTAATAAGAATTAGCCGGCCTCCATATGACATAAGTTTGCCCTTCCAGCAACTAAGTTTCTTTTCAAACCGATCTTCGATGCATTTCCACTCACTGTTTGTTAGCTTACGATGGTGAATGGGTATACCTAGGTAAGTGAAAGGTAGAGCCCCTAATTCACATCCAAACAATTGCCTATAAGCCTCTTTTTCCTCCTTGGCTCTACCAAAGCAGAACAACTCGCTTTTATGAAAGTTAATCTTTAACCCGGACAATTGTTCAAATAAGCATAACACCAGCTTCATATTTCTCACTTTTGCCAGGTCATGCTCCATAAAGATGATAGTATCATCAGCGTACTGCAGAATGGACACACCCCCATCAACTAGGTTGGGCACCAAGCCACCCACCTGACCGGCCTCCTTTGCCCAACCTATTAGAATTGCCAACATGTCAACCACAATGTTGAACAAAACAGGGGACATTGGATCTCCTTGCCTGAGGCCTTTGTGTGTCTGGAAATAATGCCCGATATCATCATTTACTTTAATTCCAACACTCCCTTTTTGCGTAAAGGATTCTACCTGGCGTCGCCAAGCCTCATCAAAACCCTTCATACGCAAGGCCTGTTGAAGGAATGGATATTTGACTTTTTCGTATGCTTTTTCGAAATCCACTTTGAAAACAACCCCATCCAGTTTTTTCGTGTGGATTTCATGGAGCGTTTCATGAAGGACCACTACCCACTCAAGGATATTCCTGTCCGGCATGAAAGCAGTTTGGGTAGGCTGCATAGCAGCATGCGCAATCTGTGTGAGCCTATTGGTCCCGACCTTGGTGAAAATTTTGAAACTAACATTAAGAAGACAGATTGGCCTGAATTGCTCAATCCTCACAGCCTCTATTTTCTTAGGAAGAAGGGTGATCGTTCCAAAATTGAGCTGAAAAAGATGAAGCTGTCCAGCAAACAGATCATTAAACAAAGGCAACAAATCCCCTTTAATGATATGCCGGCATTTCTTATAAAACTCCACTGGAAATCCATCGGGGCCCGGCGCCTTGTTATTCTTCATTTGCGAGATGGCCTCCGGCACCTCCTTCTCCGAGAAAGGAGCCGCAAGAATATCATTCTCCACCACTATTAGTTGAGGAACATCCTCAACCCTGGACTCATCCAGAGACACAGCTTCTCTTACGAGGGCCAAACAGCTGCTTATAGTATTTCGGTAATGTACAATTTTAGGTTTTTTCGTCCTACAATTGTACCTCATCTTGCTCAAGCTGAAAGATCCTCTTCTTTCGATGCTTACCATTAGCGATCATGTGAAAGAATTGAGTGTTCGCGTCCCCCTGGACTACTCGCCGGACCTTGGCCCGCAACGCCCACTTCAACTCTTCTTCTCTAAGAAGTTCTTTCAGCCTCAATTCCGCCTCAAGCTTGGCATGAAGCTCCATGACGGCAAGATCATGGTTTCGCTTACATCCAGGGACTGGATAAGGGCAAGGAGCTTTTCCTTTTCGACTTTATAAATCCCGCTAAGATGCTTAGCCCACCCACGCAGGAAACTCCTCAAATGCCTAATCTTATTCTGCCAGCGCTGAAGCGCAGTCTTCCCTCCTAAATCCTTAGCCCACTCTCTGGCCATGAGATCAAGGAAGCCTTCTCGTTCAAACCAAGCTATCTCAAAGGAGAACACATTTTTGTTCCCCAAGTGGGTGGGCTCACCAGAGTCCACAAATAATAGCGTGTGGTCAGAAATACCACGGGACAAGGCATGGACTGTTACTAGAGGAAACTTCTGTTCCCAATCGATGCTGGCCAACACTCGATCCAACTTCTCATACGTTGGATTTGGCAGCGCGTTAGCCCAGGTGAATTTTCTACCCGAGAGCTCAATTTCTCTCAGGTCCAAACTTTCAATGATAGTATTGAACATGAACGACCATCTACCATCAAAATTATCATTGTTCTTATCCTCACGCCCTCTAATTATATTGAAATCACCCCCCACCAGGATAGGCAACTGCTCGGAACCACAAATCCGAACGAGATCAGCCAAGAACTCGGGCTTGAGCTCGGGCTGCGCAGCACCATATACCGCAACAAGAGCCCAATTAAACCCATCTTCCTTCGACCGCACCCTAATCTTGACAGCAAAGTCTCCCATGACCACACTGCGAACCTCAAGCGCTTCGCACCTAACGCCGAGTAAGATTCCACCCGATCTCCCTCTCGGCGGCAAGCAATGCCAATCAAAATCTATACCCCTCGACAAAGTATTTAGAAATTGAGGCGCGAAGTTATCTCTACCCGTCTCCGATAGAGCGATAAAATCTAAACAATGCTCGACAGACGCCTCGGGAAGAAACCTTCTTTTAGCCAAGTCCTTTAGACCTCTGCTATTCCAAAAGATTCCTTTCATAGTTCATCATGGAATTTTTTTGCCGTACGAATCCTAGCACTCCTACGCACTACGTACACCGGGTACACCTTCCGTTTCCACTTGCGCTTGGGGACAGTTTGACCCTGCCACTGGTCCTCACAACCAGTCTCAGAGGGGCTAGCCAAAACTATCTCAGTAGAATCATCCTCTACATCCGCCTCAGTAATAGGTTGCATAAGATCCGCACAAAAATTGTCGAGCACCCTGACCCCGAGCGCATCAACCTCAGAATCACTCATGGGTTTAACAGCCGCAATATTACGAATCATCTCTGGCTCGCTCAGCCTCTAGATCTAGAAGATCATTAACACAATTAGAGATTTCAGTGGCATTACTACCCAACGAAACTCCTAATTGATTTGCATTTTCAACAATCTCATCATTTGAAAAATGCATAATGGAATTAGAAGTATTGACCGACATACCAGTAGTGACCTCCACGCCACGAAGCTTGGCCGCCCTCATGGCGCACCGCTACTGAATGTCGTCCACATCCGGCTGTGCCTGGAGACAGCCACTCACCCGGCGCCCCTCAGATATCGGATCCTGAATCTCTCCAAATGCAATGACCTCCTCCCGAGAGATCGCGGTTGGGGTCCGGCCTCCTGCCTCACCCCAACCAGCTGGCCGATCCATCTGCACGGGCTCACCCACAGCCTCGCCAGAGAGAGGACAGGCACTCACGAAGACCTCAGACTCCTGGCGCACCTCGCATGGCGGGGCCGGCAGGGAGGGTGGTGGAGGTAGAACAAGGGCCGCCTGCCCTCGCTCCCCACCCAGCACCGGAGAAGCCACCCCCACAGGCGCCGAAGGAGGAGAAATCTCCGAGGCCACCTACCCCGAGCCCTCTCCCGAAGGCAGAGCCGCCCTCAACCGAAAGGTAGACGCGACGGGGGAGGAGGTATCCGAGGCCCCCTGCCCCAGACCCCCTCCCGACGAAGAAAAGGACACGGGAGCCACCTGCCCCGAATCCCCTTCCTCAGTAGAAGGAGAGCAACCCGAGGCCGCATGCCCCAGGGCTCCACCCGACAAGCCAGGCACGACAAGCTGTGTCGCCTCCTGAGGAGGTACCGTGTGCTGAGCACAAGAGGGAGTGGCCACCTGCCGACCCCCAGGAATGGTGTCCATAGCACCCTCCAACCCCAAAGCCGGTATCTCGAGCTCAAAAGCCTCCTCGGACTTGACCCGATCACTCCACAGCCTCGAGGGAGCAGAAGATGGCTCGAAAGATCCAAATCTCAGAATTGTCGAAGGTACCGAGGAAGGTGGGGCTGCTCCATCCCCGGTCGTCGCGATCTCGAACCCCGGCCCCTTGGACAGCTGTCGTCCAGGGTCCTCGACCGGCGGCTCCTGTGCTCCCGTGCTGCCATCACCCTCGTGCATATCCACATCAGACTCATGAGCCGGCGCAACCAGAAGGCTCTCATCCTCAAACTCAATAACCAGATCATAAATCCTGCCTCGATAAGCCCGCTTAACCATTTACGGCACATACTCAACGTTCAAAATACTAACCAGAACCCGAGCAATCCCATGAGCTCTGGTGAACTCCATGTCCACACGCTCAGGCTTCCCCACTAAAATTCCCATACTGGCCACAACCCGAGCATCCTTCAGCGGCTTGGAGGGAGCCCCGGAAAATCGCAGCCATGCCTGAGTGAGCGGCTTGCCCTGAGGCTCAACAAGCTTCCACTCTTGAAACTCAAGGATGCCATCTGTTCCCGGCACCTTACACATCCCAAAGCTCAACAACCTCTGCAGATCCTCCACGGAAGGACACTCAACTCTGAACATCCTATCAGCGAGACTGACAAGGTCCCACTGGAAATCCCCAGGGGCCAACTCACGGAGCCTCTGCACGATCTGAGTCTCAGACACCTCCCCTCTGGTGACCATGACTATCCCCGTGGCCATACTCGTGGACTCATCAGAAACCTCTCGCTCATACGGAGATTCGAAAAAATTTAGCCCAGCACAGTAAACTCCATACATCATGAGTGACGGTGCCTGATCTCGCAGTAACGGACACTCCCCAGAGTCGTGTGCCGGTTCACCGCAGGTATCACATAATAGAGCCACACACTCCGCAATGAAGTGGCCCTTGTCTCCGCAACGATAACAAAGCATCTTTTCCTTCCTGCGCGCCCACTTGGACGCCCTATCAGCCTCAGTCTTATCTGTCAACTCTGCAGACACATCGGTCATAACCTTGTTCTCAGGAACCTGAACAGTAGCAAGAGCCTTCACCACCTCCATAGCGTGACCGGTCAGAACAGGCTCCTCGGCAGCCCCGTCAACTGTCATCTGGTCGACAACAACAGGTGGTGGCGGAGGACGTGGACGGTACCGGCCCCCTCGGCCGCCCCGACCACCACGATGACCTCGGTACCCTTCTCGCTGCCGACGACCCAAAGGCCCCTCGACGAAGCCACCTGAAGGACCCAAAAAAGGCCTCTCGACTGACCCATCACTCTTCCATGCATAACCATGACCGCCACCCGTGGACGAAGAACCACGGTGCTGGCCAGTCCCATAGGCATCGTAGCCGTCATCCCCCCATTGACCACGGGGCGCAGCCGCAGAACCGGGCGGGCGAGCAACGACATGGGGAGGAGGGGCCTGAGGCCTTGGTGGCGCAGCTCCCCGGCCCACCGCTACCACGGCAGCATTGCCCTGGACTGCAGGAGTCGGCCTAGGCACCGGACCCGAAGGCACGGGTGGCCTAGGAGGCACAACCCCCCGCCCGCAGCTTCCACCGCCCGGAGCAAGCGGCCAAGGACCAGAGCCCGTTCCGCCCCGCCCGCCTGATGGCAAGGCCGGAGCCGGCGGCCTCCCCACGGGGCCCCCGCCCGCCAAGCGCGCCGCAGCGGCCTTGGGGTTCGGCACGTCACCACGACCAGTTCCTAACGCCGGCACCTGCAGCGCGCCTCGGCCAGTGCCTGGATCCGGCGGCACTGCACCCCGGCCGCTGCATAGTCCCGACGGCGGCACCCCAGAAGTCCGACCAGCCCCGCTGGGTGCAAGCGGCCTCTTCCCGGGAGGAGGAGCGCCTCCAGAACCAGCCATCGAGCCAAGAGGGGGAATGCGGCGAGCCCGGCCTGTCGTGGTTTTGTCACGGCAGATGTCCTCATGAAAGGACTTAGTCGCGGAGCCATCGCTACGGGTTAACTTGGAGGGGTTAAAGCGGACGCAAAGACACAAGATTTATACTAGTTCGGCCCCTTCGATGAAGGTAAAAGCCTACGTCTAGTTTGTGATGGGATTGATGTGGTCTCGTTGACTAGGGAGCAAACAGCTTCGCCTGGACCTCGAGTTGTTGTTGTCGTCCCTAAGCCGCCGCCGGGTCGTCCCCTTATATACATGGGTTGATGCCCGGCTGGTCTACAGAGTCCCGAGGCCGGCTCGTACAAGTGTTCGGCTCGGTCTCTCCTTCCCTTATCTTACAACACAAGTTACATGACTATGGCGGTTTTACCATTATGGGCCCTAATCCGCCTTTGGGCTCCGGGCCTCTAAGTTTCATAGTAAAGCGCCATCTTCTGAGTCTTTGTGGGCTTCAATATAGCTGAGGGTGAACCGGCCCCTCCTGGGCGGTTTACACTCAGTAGTTATATCCCCAACATTAGGCCCCAGATTGATTTGAACCTGTTCATGTCAATCTTCAACACTTTAGAAAAACCCTGTGAACATTTTCCTTCTTTTCTCGTAAACCGCCATGATGTCTTCCCTTTATAAATCTTGTTAAACCGCCGTGACATCATCCTCTGGACCCAGCGACCGATCCTCTTGACGTCATCTCTATAGAAAAACGAAATAAAAGATTCCCTCCATTTAATATCATCCCGGAAATCGAGGCGACAGCTGCGCCACCTGCCGCTTTCGGCTCCTCGATTCTCGCGCCTGTCAATTATTCTCTGCCTTATTATAAATAGACCGGAGGGCCCTTTCTTTTCTTCCCCTTCCGTACTTCTTCTTCCTCGCGACGCCCCAGCTCTGAAGCTCTGCCGTCGCCCTCGACCTTCGAACGCTGCATCAACAAAGGCCGCTGCATCAACCTGGTTGTACCAGAGATCCTCGGTGTCCCTCCGCTATCCTGCGATCCGTGAGATTCTCCTCATACCCCTAGATCTGTATCTTAGGGCTCCTGTTTTCATCTGCGCTCATAGGTGTTCAACCCTAGTTTCTTCAGATTCGCTTCGCCATAGCTTCTTTAATTCAATCAGTAGCATAAATCTTGTAGCGGTAGTTGCTCCGCATTCAGTTTATCACTTAGTAGATCTTCCTTTTGTTCGAATCCCTTGATAGAACGCACGAACTTCTCTCGCCCTATTTAAAGCCTTTATAGATCGCAGAAAATTTTTCTTCTTGAATCTTTGGTAGATCCAAATTAATTCCGTCGATGTGTGAAACCTGTTTCATCAACGCTTAGCAGATTTTTCAGCTCGTCTCTTACGCCTAAGGGCGGTTTAACTTTTGATAGCTAATCCGCCATACATCATTAGTCCTCACTTAAACCGCAACTGAAATTGAATGGCAATCTGCCGGTTTAACACTGAATAATATGCATAAACCGTTAACTGTAAACCGGCCTTTACTTTTCCTTTCACAGTTTTTCTTCCGGAATGGCCAAACAATTCTCTGCCTGCAATTGGGTTCCGTCCAAGATCACTGAGACACAAATCAATGGATATGTCACCACTGGCGCTTTAGCATCCAAAAGGGTCCTTCATTGGCGTGTTCCGGATTCTGAATGCCCTCCTGAACCTCAAGAGGGAGAAGTGATTGTATTTATGCAACACTTAGACCGGGGATTCAGCCCGCCCGGATCAAAAAATTTCCGGGATGTCCTCGCAAGCTTCCAACTCCATCCACAAGATATTGGTCCGAACTCTGTGTCCAATATATGCAACTTTCAAGTCTTCTGCGAAGTCTATCTTCAAGAAGAACCAACTGTGGAGTTATTCCGAGATTTCTTTCATTTGAACCGCCGTACAGAGTTTTCGGACGGTCCTAACACAGAACTTGGTGGCGTTTCAATCCAAAAAAGGAAAGAAGTGGACTTTCCTCACCCAAACATCATAGCCATCCGAAAGATTGGAATCAAACCTGGTTCTATTGCCGGAATACTGCTCCTATCGGAGAAAATCCCTTGCTGGGTTATCGCCTCACCGCTTAGCAACAATCACCCATTGCCTTCAAGGCTTGACCGCCGCAGAACGGAAGAACTTTGCACCCCAAATTATCAAGCTCCGGCTCTAATGGCCAATGGCTTAACGGTATTGACCTTGTCCGCTGTTGGGTTTCTTGGGGCATCTTGCCATTAAGCCGCCGCCGGATTGATGCGAATACACCGGTGACGCTAAAGATCCTCAACGACATCACGAGCTATCAATAATCGAGCTTGAAGTTGCCGAGACAGTGAAGAAAATGCTCGATGAACCGATCTCCGCGTGCAGCCAAACCGGGTTGGCCCCGTTCTGCGTCTCCAGCAAACCGCCCGTGGTAAGGTTCCACTCATTGCTCTATTGATTTTGATTCCATATTGATTGTATTAATCCCTTATTAATTCTCAGGCTAACAGCTCCTTTTGGAAACGAACGAAACCGGCCCGGGTTCCTCGTATAAAGACCAAGACCACCAAGAAAGCTGGCAAGAGGAAAACCGCCGAGTCTTCTGAACCGCCGGAGGATGAAGAATCAGATGCTGAGGTAGAGTTTGACTTACTTTGTTCCTTTTTGTCATTCATCTTACTGACAATTACAATTCCCAGGATGACGCTCAGGCCAGCCATGCAGATCCTGTTGAGGTAATCCTTCTTTCTTCCGATTCTCGATCTTGTACCGTTAAAAGAATTACCGCCGACAGTCGGAAGTGAAACAATCTCACTCTCGTGCTCATTTTAATCCAAAACTTTCTTTGAAGACACAGCAAACTGAAGAACGCCCGACGACCCGGCATAGCGGTCAACAAATTACGTCGTCGGTTTAGCCGACACACCAACCCGAAACGTCGCCCGAGGTGACTTGTTCTCGTAAAAGCGTTATCCTTTGAAAGGTTTCTTCCGATGCCCTCTCAATCCGTCTCGACCCAATTATCGGGCTTCTTCCAACTCGTCTCGGCGGTTCATCAACCACTCACCTGCCTCCTCTCGAAAGTTCTTCTTTGGGTAAGCATATTACTCCTTAATATATTTTTTGCATTTGTCGGTCTATCATATTCTAACCCTTGATGTTGTAGCACCAAGGCTCGCCTTAGAAAGAAGGCCAAGACCCTCGACCCTACTGTGGATGTTGATCCGGAGAAGACTCCAGAGCATCATGGTGAAAATCCCGAAGTTGCTAAAAACAACTCTGCTGGGGTTAATCAAGATGACAATGCTAACCCGCCAGAGGCTGAACCGGATGTCCAAGTTGAGACGTCACATCCTCCTGCTCCACCGAGTCCTGCAGCAGAACAACGGGATTCAACTGCTGATCCGCCAAGCCCGGGTATGAAAGCGCCAAGCCCAGGAGAAAACGCCAATCCGGCCAGCCCGACCAAAGATGACGATGTCGTAGTTACGGGCACCGCATATACCGCCCCTGGCAATCCGGTTGCTCTATCAAAGCACATCGCCAAGGAAGAGTTTACTGCCATGAGTAAAGGGAAGGAAAAAACTGATCTATCAGCTTATGACAATTTCTCTACCCAAGATCTTCACTCTGGCTTCCTGAACCGGCTCTACACAAGTCGTGATTTCGAAGCCGGTCTGGTAAATCTTATGAAGGAGCGCTATGAGGTAAGGAGTTATGCCTCTCTTGTACCTTCATTGCGTAGTAGCCCCCAAGGGCCGGTTCAACTTAGTATAGTTAAACCGGGACTTAATATAAAACTCAAACTTTTCAGACTTCCTTGATGTAGCCCCCAAGGGCCGGTTCAACTTAGTATAGTTAAACCGGGACTGTAACTTATATCGCTGCAGCAGAACATGTTCGAGCAAATAGCCATTAGCCCCCAAGTGCCAAGTTGAATACCTGTATTGAGCTTGGGACTTTGTGATGAAACTACTAACATGCTCCCTTTTGTTCACAGAGTGAGATACGCCAACAAACCTCACAAAACAATGATCTTCATGTCAATCTGAAATCTCAACAAGCAGAAACCTCCAAGGCCAAGGATGAGCTGAAAACCGCCTTGAATACTATGGAGCAGCTCAAGGAGTGGTTTAAACCGAGCAGGCCAACTGATATCGAGAAAGCGGGTTGCTAAACGGGCGGAAGATGTGAAGCAGCCATTAAACCGTGACGGAAGAGCTCACCGGATTAAAGCACGAAATTAACGCCATGACCTCTGCAATATTTGGTAAGAAATGTTTCACCAAGGATGTGATTAATATTCCGTTTTGAAATTTCCACTGGTTTAACCTGAATTGTCTTAAACCGGTATAGGTAAGCGCATTGCTCATCTGGGCTCTGACATGCGGAAGAAACTCAAGGCCGCGTATACGCTAATTGAACAGCTGTATACCGCACCCAGCGAAGTTATTTGCGCCACCTCTTATGATAACACAGCTCCGTCATTGATCAAGGACACACTGGACCGGCTATCTATGATACCGGCACAGCTAGAAGAATTGAAACGATCCTCTGCCCGGGCTGGCACTTTGTTGGCACTAACTCGTGCCAAAGCATGGATAGCTGACCTTGATCCGGCTGACATAGCCAAAGGCTTCCCCAGTGCTCAAGAAAATGGCGAAGCATTTGATAATGATGCTCTCAAACGGGTAACAAGGGAGATGCGTCCTCTGGCGAGTCAACTAGCAGCAGAGGCCAACCTGACGGTTCACCGCTCCTTCTACAATGCGAACAACAGACGGGTTGAAGCTGTTATTCCGGAAGTGCAGAACCTTGTTCCACCAACCCGTAAGCACACTTATGCCCCTGACGTTGATCCGGCTGAGCTTATAAGTGAAGAGGCTGTCTTCGTGCTTTAACCGGATTGATCGACCACCAATGACTTCCGCCATTGGGTGGTGAGGAGGAAGAAGTTGAACCGACGCAGACGACCCATCTTCTTCACGCCAACCCGCAATGAAGCTTAATCCGTCTGCCGGTTGATGCATCAGAAGCTGCCTGTTATGACGCCATTCCAAATTTTGGGCCTCTGAATGCCTTGTAATAGGATAGCCATCACTTTTGTTTTTAATATGCCTTCGTGCCATGGTGCGGACTCCTTTGATTGAATGATCGAAACCTTCAATTTAAATTGCCTGCACTCACAAAATCTTAAACTGCCCCAGCGGTCTGTGCCGCCAGCCGGTTTGTGACATTCATACATATATGAAATGAAATATTGAGGTATATAATCAAAATTTTGTGATACAAAATACCTGCCGTCGCTGGGCATGAAGTTGGCTTAGCCAATCTTGAAGCGGTGGTTGTATAAACCATTACCGTCAAAGGGGGAGAACAGCTCCTGTGTTTATACTGCGGGTTTACCACGTACACCGTGCCGGGTCATAATAAGCCCCCTGTTACTCCATAATAGGATGTTAACAGAAAAAACATCAAACCGGTGAAATTATCGCCGGATTAAAAAAATTTGAACGAATTCCATTAACTGACAGCTTTGAAAACGGTTTAATAATGTTGTCGCAACAAAAATCAAATAATAGTTATGACAAACATGGTAAAAAAAGGCAATGATAAACCGTTTGCAAAAGATAAAACTGTACTGAGCCGATCAGATGGTGTTACCATGGTCGGACACGACCAAGCTCCCTATAAGGTGTAGCCATGGTTCGAGTCAGCCAGGTCCCCAACTGAAACCGTGGCATTATGCCGATCAAGTGGCGTGGCAATGGTTGGGTTCGACCAAGCCCCAAGTGATTCTATGGCCTTAGGCCGATCAAAAGCGTGATGATTCAGATTTGACCATGTCCCCAAGTGATCTGGTGGCTTTCGCCTATCAAAAGGTGTTGCATTGGTTCGGACACCACCAAGCCCCCAAGTGATATCATAAAGCTTTTAGAAAGCAAACTCAAGGGTAAACCGGAGGCCGCTTTAAGACAGTAACAACTCCATGTAACCACACATGATGTAATGTAACAGATACCCGCTTTAGTCGAGGCTCCGGTTTATTACTTTATTCATAATATATACACCGTCATAATATGTACATAAGTAGAGCCGATGGCTCGTATAATAAGGTCAAGATGAGCTATGTTCCACGGCCTGTTGGTCTCCTCCTCGACGCGGCGTGAGTCTTTATGCTCTCGAACATCGATCGATAGTACGACCCGTTGTGCAGATTCTTATCGACCATGAAAGGTCCCTCCCAAGGTGGGGATAGCTTGTGCATATCCGTCTGGTCTTGGATGAGCCAAGCACCAAATCTCCTTCTTGAAAAGTTACGGTTTCGACCGCGACTATGATAACGACGAAGATCCTGCCGGTAAATCGCCGGCGGGCAGCTGCTATGTCACGCTCTTCATCCAGCCGATCCAAAGCGCCCTGTCAGTCTTGTCTCATTATCCGCTTCAACATAGGCTGCCACACGAGGTGAGTCATGACGGATGTCGCTGGGAGAATCGCTTCGCTCCATAAACCATAAAGAACGGCGTGTATCCCGTGGATCTGTTAGGTGTAGTATTTATACTCCATAACACGACGGTAGCTCTTCTACCCAACAACCCGGCGCCCTCGCAAAGGGACCATAAGCCGGGCTTGATGCCTCTCAAGATCTCTTGATTGGCTCTTTTCCTTGACCATTGGACTGTGGGTGAGCTATCAAGAAACGCAAGCCGGATGTGCTCACGTTCGCAGAACTCCTTCATGGCACCTTTGGACAAATTGGTACCATTATCTGTAATGATACTGTGTGGAAAACCAAAGCGGAAAATCACCTTTTTGATGAACTGAACCGCCATGGCTGCATCACACTTGCTAACAGGTTCTGCCTCTACCCACTTTGTAAATTTGTCAACCGCCACCAACAGGTGGGTCTTCTTGTCCTTGGACCTTTTGAAAGGTCCAACCATATCCAGCCCCCAAGTCGCAAACGGCCAAGTAATTGGAATCATCCTCAATTCTTGGGTTGGTACATGAGCACGTCTGGAAAACTTTTGGCAACCATCACATCGTCTGACCAGATCTTCCGCATCAGCATGGGCAGTCAACCAATAGAAACCGTGGCGGAACGCTTTAGCCACCAAGGATTTTGAACCGGCGTGGTGACCACAGTCTCCTTCATGGATCTCACGCAATATTTCACAGCCTTCCTCAGGGGGCACACAGTGTTGAAACGCCCCTGACACACTGCAATGATGCAACTCGCCATTAACAATGGTCATAGACTTAGACCGCCGAACTATCTGTCGGGCCAACGTCTCATCTTCTGGTAACTCGCCCCGGTTCATGTACGCCAGATAAGGGAGCGTCCAATCCGGAGTGACGCGCAGAGATGCCAGCAATTGAGCCTCCGGATCAGGAACAGCCAAATCCGCTTCATCAGGGAGCTTGACTGATGGATTGTGCAGTACGTCGAGAAAAACATTGGGCGGGACCGTTTATGCTGAGAGCCCAACTGCTCAAAGCGTCCGCCGCTTCATTCTTCCGACGATCCACGTGGTCCACCTGATAGCCCTTGAAATGACCTGCGACAACATCCACCTCACGACGATATGCAGCCATGAGTGGGTCCTTGGAATCCCAAGTGCCAGACACCTGTTGAGCCACTAGGTCCGAGTCACCGAAGAACTTAACCCGTCTTAGATTCATCTCCTTAGCCATCCAAGACCATGGAGCAAGGCTTCATACTCAGCTGCATTGTTAGTACAAGGAACATTAAGCGGAGAACGTAACAAAACTTGTCACCTCGTGGGGAAGTTAATACGACTCCAGCCCCCGAGCCCTCCAACTGCCTGGATCCGTCAAAATGGATGGTCCAATATGTATGATCCGGCTTTTCTTCAGGCGCTTGCAACTCCGTCCAATCATTAATGAAATCCACAAGTGCTTGAGACTTCACCGCCGTCCGAGGTACATACTTCAAACCGTGCGGCCCAAGCTCTATAGCCCACTTGGCAATCCGGCCAGTCGCCTCCCGGTTCTGTATGATATCACCTAAGGGAGCTGAACTGACCACCGTGATGGGGTGCCCTTGGAAATACTGCTTCAGCTTCCGGCTTGCCATAAAAACTCCATACACCAGCTTCTGCCAATGCGGATATCTTTGCTTAGATTCAATAAACACCTCGCTGATATAATAAACCGGACGTTGAACCGGATGCTCCTTCCCTGCCTCCTTCCGCTCTACCACAATGGCCACACTAACCGCCCTGGCGTTAGCAGCAACATATAGCAGAAGCGGCTCCTTGTCGATGGGAGCGGCGAGCATAGGCGGGTTGGCCAATTGCCGCTTTAAGTCCTCCAACATTTCATCAGCGGCTGGACTCGCATAAACCGATCTGTCTTCTTCAAAGATCTCGGTATAAAGGGATGGCCTTCTCCGAGGCGGATGATAAACCGGCTCAAGGCAATCCGCCCGCCAAACGCTGGACATCATTAATACACTTTGGTTTAGCCAGGGAGGTGATAGCCGTAATATTCTCCGGATTAGCTTCAATCCCCCTGTTGGACACGAGAAAACCCAATAACTTGCCTGCCGGAACACCAAAAACACATTTGGCCGGGTTGAGCATCATCTGGTAAACCCGCAGGTTGTCAAAGGTTTCTTTCAAATCATCAATCAGTGTTTCCTTCTTCCTTGACTTAACCACAATATCATCCACATAGGCTTGCACATTACGGCCGATCTGTTCATGCAAGCAATTACATACACAACGCCGATAAGTTGCTTGGCGCTCTTGAGCCCAAAAGGCATAGACACATAGCGAAGGCTCCAAAGGGAGTGATAAACGATGTCTTCTCCTGGTCCTTAACCGCCATCTTGATCGATGGTATCGAATACGCATCCAAAAGCTTAACGCCGCAACCCGCATGGCATCAATAATCTGGTCAATGCGGGGAGGGCAAAGGATCTGCTGGACAAGCCTTGTTAAGATCTGTGTAATCCACACACATGCGCCAAGTGCCGTTTTCTTAAGGACCAACACCGGATTAGCAAGCCACTCTGGATGGAAAACTTCAACGATAAAGCCCGCTGCTAAGAGCCTGGCAACCTCCTCTCCAATGGCCTTACGCCTCTCCTCGTTAAACCGGCGGAGAAACTGCTTCACCGGTCTGTACTTGGGATCAACATTAAGAGTGTGCTCAGCGAGCTCCCTCGGTACACCTGGCATGTCAGAAGGCTTCCATGCAAAAATGTCCCGATTCTCACGGATGAACTCGATGAGCGCGCTTTTCTATTTCGGATCCAAGTTGGCACTGATGCTGAACTGCTTGGACGAATCGCCAGGTACGAAGTCAACAAACTTAGTCTCAGCTGCCGATTTGAACTTCAGGGCCGGATCGTGCTCCGTAGTTGGCTTCTTCAACGGAGTCATGTCCGCCAGATCAACATTGTCCTTATAATACTTCAGCTCCTCGGTGGCACAAACCGACTCTGCGTAAGCCGCATCACCTTCCTCACACTCCAAAGCGATCTTGCGGCTCCCATGAACCGTTATTGTCCCTTTGTGACCCGGCATCTTGAGCTGCAAATAGATATAACAAGGTCGTGCCATGAACTTGGCATAAGCCGGCCGCCCAAACAGGGCGTGATATGGACTTTGAATTCTCACCACTTCAAACGTCAATGTTTCCGATCTGGAGTTATATTCATCCCCGAAGGCCACCTCCAGAGCTATTTTACCAACCGGATACGCTGACTTGCCAGGCACCACACCATGGAACACTGTATTGGACGGTTTGAGATGCTTATCTGTTAACCCCATACGACGGAAGGTCTCGTAGTACAGGATGTTGATGCTGCTCCCTCCGTCCATAAGCACCTTGGTGAACTTATAACCTCCCACCTGAGGTGCCACCACCAGGGCTAGCTGACCCGGATTGTCAACCCGGGGAGGATGATCCTCTCTACTCCATACAATGGGCTGCTCTGACCAGCGTAGGTAATGAGGCACGACCGGTTCAACAACGTTGATCGCCCGCTCAAGCTTCCGGTCTCGCTTGTCTAAGCTGGTGGTGAAGACGTGGTACTGCCCACTATTCAACTGCTTTGGGTTGCTCTGATAACCCGACTGCTGCTGCTGCTGATTGTAACCACCCTGGTTATTCTGATTGTTCTGATTGTTATGTCCGCCCGGATTACCATTAAACCCTGAACCGGAATTTCCTCCACCGTAACCCGGCCCGGATCCTGAACCGCCGGCAGAACCTTGATCATACCGGAAAGCGTTAGCACTTTTGAACTCCTGCATAATGTAACAATCCTTCCAGAGGTGATTTGCTGGCGCCTCATTCGTCCCATGCTTCGGACAGGGTTGATTCAACAGATAGTTCAAGCGGTCCGGATTGGGATTAGGCGCTCCACCTCGATTCGGCTGTTTACCCTTGCGCCGCTGGCCCTTGTCCTGCGCGCTGGTGTTGGCTACGAAGTCCATGTTGCCGTTCGCTTTACGCTTACTTCCACCATTACCTGCCGAGTGATGCTGCTGGCCTTTGGAATTGTTGTTCTTCTTTCCCTTCCCTGTCTCATCATCATCAGACTCGGGATCCTTGGTACTATCAGAATCAGCATACTTCACTAAAGCGCCCATGAGAGTGCCCATGTCATTGCAAAACCGCTTCATGCGTCCCAGCTTCAACTTTAAAGGTTTAAACCGGCAGTTGCCCTCTAGGGTCAAGATCGCAGAATCAGCGTTGATCCGGTCTGAAGAATGTAAGATTTCCGAAACGCGGCGTACCCAATGGGTTGTTGACGATCGACGATCCCTAGGGCGCAGCGACGGCGTAGGTGAGGACGAACGAAACGTGCATGCTCCCCCCCAGTGTCGATAGGAACCACGTCCGGCTGGGCCTCATACGCCCTAGACCTTGGCCCAATCAAACCCACCGGCCCAACAAAATGCGGCTCAACACTGACCCGGTCGGCTCGATCACGATGATCATCGACCCTGCAAGGCTCGATCGGCACATGAGGCGCGTCCAGGCTCTCCTGGGCCACATACCCAGTTGAAACCTGTCCAGACAGCCCCTCCTCAGCTCCCCCATGTTGGGCCTCATACCCAAGCACGGGCTCACGGCCAGCCCGCACATCGACCGCCCCATCACGGCCCAGGATGAAATTCAAACGAGCAACCCTAGCCGCCCGGATCTCAGCCGCCGTTCGGCTCACCGGCGCCGGCGTTGCTCGCTCCGATCTCCCCATCCTCTTCTTCTTCTTACGGACCACTCGAGTCCAAGCATCTTGCGGGATAAAGTCTGACAAAGTTAGTGGTTGGATGCAAACCTTAGGTAGAGGCCCTTTCCAAGGCCGGATCGCCGTCGCCGCCGTCCTCCGGTGAATGATCGATCCGGCGAACAACCTCCACCCTATCCTCTGAACGTAGCCCGATCCGCGCCGGATCATCGCCCGGCACAAACTCGTCGACCAACGCGGCCACCTCTTCCTCCGAGTACCCAGGGCTGAAGGCCTCACAGATCACGTCGGAAGGCGTCGGTGAGTAATCGGCCGGCGAACTGCCGGCGGGTCCCCATCGTCGTCGTCCTCATCTTCCGAGCCCGCAAGAGCCCAGAAACGCCCCCCTACTCGCCTCGTTGAAGGATCCGCAGGCATCCGCGGCCGGCTCGCGGCGGTCGCCACAGGCGCCTCCCCAATAATGTGAATGCGTCAAGCGTGCGTCTCAATCAACAAGCAGACGGCAAAAAAGAAGTCATGGAGAATTCAAGTCTTGCAATCGACGATTCAAGCAAACTGAGCAATCAGCCATTCAGGCCCAACCTCCTTTTTCTGTGTGGGCTTGAATTGCACCACGCAGACAAGGGAACAGTTGGGGAATGACCTGGTCAAATTGCTCAGAAGAAGTGACGGGCAGAATCACACCTGTACTGGAGTGGACTAGTGTACATCACCACACCATTTTATATTACATTATCTTCTCTGTTCCTAAACATATCCAGATGATTTGAACTGCTAGAACGTCTTATATTTATACTCCCTCCGGCATAAAATAAGTGTCTCAAGTTTAATAAAAAAAACTTTAGTACAAAGTTGAGATATTTATTTTAGAATGGAGGCAGTATTTAGGAACAGAGTGCATGATTCGTCCTGGAATCGGGTTCCTTTCAGTTGCACTTGCAGGTTCGCAAGAGAAATCCCACAGCACCAGATCACGCCGAATGTTTGTAACCGAAGATGATGATTGTGCTTGTGCAGGGGCATCGCCATGGAGAATGAGAATCCATTCCTTCGAGCCATAGCCATAGAGAATCCGGAATTCAGTGGGCACGGCCTGCCTTTTTTCGCACACCTGTACTAGCATTTCAGCTGACCAACTGTACTAGCGAACTTCCTCTTTGGTGTTTCATCTCAAGAACATGACACAGTTATATCAGGAGGGGAGAAGAGTGGAGCGTGGCCTTAGTAAACATCGGTGGAGTCAGTTGAGTAGTAATCACAAGAAACATGGCCAGTATGTAGTCTAGTCGTAGTAACAGTATGTGTATGTAATTTACATCTGACACAATCTTATTCTACATAGTGTCTATATTACAAAGCAGATGATGGTACAAGGGAAGGAAAGGATCCGTATATACAAGGACAACACAGGCAAGCTTCTCTCGGTGGCCAACAAGCAGGACACCAGGAGAAGCGCCGCTCACACTACTGTACGTATGCCACACAAACAAACCGTCAAAAATCCTACTACAAGAAGATGAAAGAAAAAGCAGGAAGCAGAAGGGCAAAGAAGATCAAGACGCGCGCGCTCAAACGTACTGTACTACTGTACTAGCTCAGCTGCACAACAAGCCGTACCGGGAGCAGACGGAGGCAGAGCAACCTGGATGGACGGATCGCCGGCTCATCACCAGCCGTAGACGGCGCGGGAGCACTTGACCTTGATCCACTTGACGCTGCGCCGCACCGACCCCTTCACCTTGCCCTCCACGTCGTACACCTTGTAGGCCACCAGCCGCTTCTTCCTCTGCAGCTCCGCCTCCGCCTCGTCCGTCTTGGCCGGGGCCGGGGCCGGGGCCTCGTTGTCCACCAATGCCGAGAAGGAGGGGGTGTAGCTCCTCAGGTTGAGGGAGCGGCGGCCGGCGGAGGACCAGGTGGCTGCGGTGGTGGTGGCGGCGTTGGGCCCCTTGGCCTGGGCGGCGCCGTCGGAGAAAGGCTTGTAGGAGGCGGCGTAGGAGGCGCTGTAGCACCGGAGGTTCAGCCCCGGGCTGGGGCCGGCGCCGGAGACGGTCCTCGTGCTGCCGCTCCGCTGCACGGCGGTCGCCGCCACGGGGCGCGACAGGGAGGTGGTGCTCCTGGCGCGCTGCACCTTGGTGGGCGCGTAGGAGACGGCGTAGGAGGCGCTGTGGCACCGGAGGTCGTTGGCCGGCGCGGCGGCTGCGGCGGTGCTCCTCTCGGCCAGCGACACCGACCTCTCCATTGGCATCTTGTCCCGCTCCGTCTACGTGTTCGCGCGGGTGTGGTCACTCTCTTGTCCGCGGAGCTCTGGCGTGAGGAACTGATGGCGGGCTGGTGGCGCCAAGCAGGCAGATGGAGCCTTTTTATAAAAGTGGGTGCGGGTTTCAAGTGTTGATCGGCTCGGCCAGACATGTTGCACGGAACGGTGCACGCTGCTACAGTAATAGTAAGTATATGGTTTGGATCGTAGCAGATCGGTTCCTAGCCCAGGGTCGGATTGATAGCTTTCTCTCTCAGTTTCCTAGGGACAGGGACGGCGGCATTGCTGCTTGCTGCTGGTAGTGTGAGCTCGGTTCATTCGTTTTCTTGATGTTCTTTTGGCCTAACGCACTACGCCAGGATGAGATTTTTTAGCTTTGCGTGCGTGCGCAGAAATCATTGGGCAGCCCAAGAGAAGCGTGAGATTTTTGCTTTGTCTGCGTGTGCACAGATCATAGGGCGGACGAAAACAACCGTGGGAGTGTAGGGGTTTCTACAGTGCTTTTTAATTGAACCAGCAGGATGGTGTTGACACACGAACACGTCACGTGTACCCTCGACGCCGGGGGTGATGCACCGCAGCTCACGTCGAAGGAGACCCGACCGACAGCGCGATACGCAAGACAGTCGGCGGGTGCTTTTGCAGACCCGAAACCCCACATGCCCGGGAGGGACCCCGTTAGGGAGTGCGGCGGCTATGGGCTGCCCTAGGTCGATTCGCTCGCCCCTAGAGCCTCGTGGATCGCTGCCCTCCAATGCAAAAAACGAACGAAGAACGAGAAAGAAAGATACAAGGGTAGGGGATAAAGATAGATGAACACAAAAGTGTAATAGATTGATTGGTTCGATTGGTGTTGTTCAATCGGCCGTCACCCCCAACATATATAAGAGGCGGCTGGACTTCCCGTACAAGAAAAGTATTCATCTAGGCTTTCCTTACAAGAAAATTGCATCAATTCACGTCCAAAACCCTAGTCAAATTCGGACTGGTTTTATCCGAACTTTCCAAAACTGTTCGGTTTAAACTGACCGTACCTTGATGGTCCTTTTTGTGATGGCAAACAACCTCAGATGGAAACGAGTCCAAAAGCAATCTTGACCGTTTCGACGAGACGAACATCTTTCATGTTGAACGTTTTCTCATCAGAGGTCATCTCGAGGGTCAAATGGCTCGTGCAAAACAGCAAATTATTCACGCATCTAATCAAGACACACCCACATATGTGTCTGGTTCCGGGCGTCATATTTTGCTCACTGGAGGGTCTCGTTGTGTGGGCTCTAACTTTTGCATACGACCTCGGATTGCAACGATCTTTATATCAAAATTGATCATTTCGACGAGACGAAGACAATTCATGTAGATAATTCTTCCATACGAGGCCGTCTTGGGGGCGTAATGAGCCGAACAGTGTTCTGAATACAAAATCCAGTACTTTGAGCACAACTTCGGCCTTAGAGATGCGGTTGGATGGCAATGACTTAAACATCAAAGTCGTTCCTCTCGGCGATGTGAAATTTTCCATGCTGAAAACCCTTTCACTCGAAGCCATCTCATTTTCTTTTTATGTCATGCCAAAATCTGGTGTCAACACATGCCCCCCTGTTTTTCGGCAAAGCTTGCACGCGAAAAATAATATGCACGATGTTTGTTCTAAAGGCGATGTCAACACTCCATCGGTCATTTATTTTCCTCAGGGCGATAATTATGTATCGGCCATGTTTGTGCTAAGGGCGATAACCGTACATCGACCATTGCCTACTCAGGCTTCTTGCCACACACTCGGATGGTATTTCTTCAAGTACTTGCCATTAAGAGCTCGAGGTAACAATGCCCCTTGTACGGATTCCACCAAATATGAGTTTTTGGGAACTACTCTTGTAATCCTAAAAGGACCTTCCCAACTTGGAGACCACTTCCCGAATTTCCTATCTCTTGAACCAATCGGCAGAATCATCTTCCAGACGAGATCACCAACTTGAAAATTCTTCAACTTAACTTTCTTATTGTAAGCTCTTGCTACCCTCAACTGTCCCTCTCTATGGCCTTCAAAGCAGCCAAACGTTTATCGGCAACCTCATCAATATTGTCCATCATCAAGTTATAAAAGTCTACTGCCGATAAATCATTTTGTTTGGCTATTCTCAAAGCATTCAAATTTACTTCCACTGGTAAAACAGCCTCTTACCATATACTAGTTCATATGGAGTCACTTTCGTAGCACCGTGCCTTGAGATTCTATGTGCCCATAATGCTTCAGACAACAACTCATGCTAGACAACAACTCATGCTAGACTCGGATTATCCTCAATTTTCTTCTTGATGAGTTTGATTAAAATTGTATTGCTAGACTCAGCTTGTCCATTGGCTTGGGCATAATATGGAGAGGAATTGAGCAACTTTATGTTATAAGATTCGGCAAATTCTCTGACTTGGTGTGATATGAAAGATGAGCCTTGATCTGTAGTCAACGTTTGAGGAATGCCGAATCTATGAATAATCTGCTCGGTTATGAACTTAATTACCTTTGTATGTGTCATGTTCTTGAGAGGCACTGCTTCAGACCATTTAGTGAAATAATCAGTTGCTACTAATACGAACCGATGCCCCTTTGATGAAGACGGATGAATTTGTCCAATAAAGTCTAGACCCCATCCTCTGAAAGGCCATGGCCTGATAATGGGATGTATCATAGCAGCAGGAGCCAACTGAATATCACCAATTTTTTGACAAGCTTCACACCCTTTATAATATCTGAAGCAATCATTAATCATGGTCGGCCAATAAAACCCAGCACGTCGTAGTAACCATTTCATCTTGAGAGCCGACTGATGAGTGCCACAAATACCTTCATGGACCTCTCCCATAGCAATTCTCGCTTTGTCTTCGTCCAAGCACTTTAAAAGAACATCATCAACCATTCGGCGATAGAGACCATCATGTCTCATCGTGTACTTGAAAGCCATACGCCGAACAACCCTGTCCACCCTTCTACTAGGAGCACACAAATAATCAATGATGGGTTTCCTCCAGTCTTGATTTTCTCCTGCATTGAATATTTCATTAGTGGCCGAAGCGGTGGGCTTCGACTCGGCCTTACCTATGTTGACAAGACCTAGCATCGGCTATTGATAGAAATGCAATACACCATGGTTAACATGGTAGCCGGATGCTTGTTGTGCCAACTCTTTCGAATTGTCATGTCTAGATATATGAATAATTTTAAAGCAACCCAAGGTAAATCTTGCATCTAGACATACCAAAAGATAAACTATAAGTGATTCGTCAAAACATTGATAACCCTTGGATATTTGTTGCACTACTAATAACGAATCACCGGAAGCCTCAATATGTATAGCACCTATAGCAAGGCAAAGCTCCAATCCGAATGACAATGCATATTCGGCTTTGATCATTGTGCAAAAATATTTTAAGTGCCACGAGGCTTCACAAAATAGCACCATAAGGAGATATATAAACAATACCAACACCTTGGCCATTGCTACAATTTTAACCATAAAAAATAACCTCCATGGTACTAGAAAGACTAGGACAATATCAATGAACATGTACTTTGTTTTAGTCTCCAATTGAACTAAGGACGATGTTAGGATACTACATCGGCCATGCTTTGACATATTCTTAGGGCGATAGATAAATACCGGCCATCAACATAATGCCCATGTAGAATTCATTCACCAAATCATGTATAGCCGAAATAAACTAATGAAATAGCAATCAAATATTTCGGCCCTTTGGATTAGCAAGAAAAAATGTAGCTAATAAAATGTATAGAGATTTGGTAATACCCTCTCATGATGCAGAAAATTATGTCGCTTCCATGGATTAAAATAAATCCAGGGAGGGTAATTTATCATATCTGATGATGAATTCCATGGCAAAGGCATCAATGGTATGGTTGAAGAATATGGATGATGTGCTACCCGAAGATTTTGATGGGGTGATGCAAACCTTCGGCTTAACTGTTTTTGGCTTCCATCCTTCTCTTTCTTCACTTTTGTAACACTTGTTGCAATAGAAGGTTGCGCATCATTTTTATTTTGACTTCTTCTCTTGGGAACCCATGCCATGTTCCTCTTTCTCAGCTCTTGTGCACTAAGATTTTGTAATTCCTTCTTTTTGCCAATCGATAAGCGAGTAGGCATCTCGATTGTGATTTTGTTTTGACCAATGGCAATTCTTTTTTGACCTTGTGCACTCTCAACTTCTTTTCTTCAGATTTGGCACTTTGACTCTTAATAATTGATTGCTTCATCTCATTGCCTGTTGTAGCCAATGTCAACACTTTAATTGGCTCTTTGTTATTTGAGATCAAATCTGAAGCAGCACACTTACGACCATCTCTTTTCACGCGGTAAACTTGCTTTACCACCTCTTTCTTCTTTCTTGAGCTCTGGACCGATTCCTTATGATTGAAACGGTCTTTGACGCGTGATTGTTCAAATGTTGATCTCCTTGGAGCTGCATAGTATTGGTGAGAATAAGATGGAGAATGTGCCCTTGTATCATACCTGTCCCATGATGAATATGTATCTATATGAGCATAGGGAGGTATCCACGGCATTGGCATTGACGGCCCAAAATAAGGATATGAATATGTTGCATTAAAATTATCACTTTGCCAATACCGATCCTCATATTTGCGCCTTGGGGGTGACCTTGGTTTCTTTGCATGATTTGGCCGATAAGCATTCTTTTCTTCACTCTTCTTTTGATATTTATCCAATAGTTCAGCGAAGGTGATTTTTCATCTCTTACACTTGCGCTTATTTCGGCCTTTGTTTTCTTTTGGTTTGCTTTCATCAATCATTGGATTTGCTTGCTGCCCCCCAGTCCTTGGCGTCTCCATTGTAGCTTCGATGGAATTCTTGCCCTCAAGATTATGTTCATTATGCTCTTCAACAACTTCTTTACTTGAAAGCTTGATCCCATCACCTGTAGTTTTTACCTTCTCTTCAAATGGATCGGCTTGAAGCAGCCGATGCAAAACTTTTCGCCATCGGGACCAATCGTAATAGACTGGTCATCTCTTGGTGTGTCAACAAATTTCAATCGTCCTTTATCAATGGCCGATTTAACTATTTGACGAAACATGTTGCAATCCTCAAAATTATGCTTGGACGAATGATGCAACTTACAATACATTCGTCCTTGGACAGATGGTTCAACATGGTGATCAAGAATTCTAATATACTTATTTTGCAACAACAAATGAAATATTTGATCACACATGCTTGAATTGAAGGTAAAATTTTCATTCTCTAGCCGATCTTGTTGTGAGAACGGCTTTGGAGTTAAGCAAACGAATGGTTCAGATTTTGCATCACACCATTCGGCTATGCATTGTGTTTTGCACTCTATCTCCGATGTCTTTGGGTAAGATATTATACTAGCAGCAGTTTTCTCAACAGAATTTAACCTTGGCTTTAAATTTCTAAAATAAAAATAGTTAGAACATACATGTCTCAATTGAGACCAAGTGCAAGCCAAGTACGAAATAAGCAAAGCTACCCAAATAGATATGAACTTTAGATAAAGCAACGGGGAAAGCTTTGGCTGCAATAATAAGTCATTATCGGTCTTTATAAATGGCACAATTGGTTGACCGATATGTTCTAAAACAATTTTATTGCTAACAAGTAAATTACCCTTCTTCACTGGTCTTTCAAAATTACCTATGAGGATTTTTCTAATAGATGCATCAACAATAAAGTTGTGACCAAATCTGAAAATAGGTAAATTACTCGCTATGCATACCTCTTCAAATACGTTGGGAGAGCATGATGGTGGTGTGACTTGAACAATATCTAGCTTCATCTTTGGATGACTCTCCAACGCCTTTTCATCATCTTTTTCTTTATTCCATGCATCATTACACTGAAGATTTTTGTCGGCCGAACTTTGTTCGGCTACTTGTTCTTGTCCTTGAAGCTTGTCAATTTCTACGGCACGGAACTCATAGGGCAGGAAGTAGGTTCCATTAACTTCAGAAAAATCAAGCACCGTTGTTTTCCTATGCTTGCCATGCCCTTTCTCAATAATGCTTGCCTCGTTGGATTTGATGTATTCAGAATATATACTATTTGATTGGCTTTTTCAACCAAGCACTTTCATGTTCGAATCATCCTTCTTTTCATTGATACTACCAATTGGCAATGCTTCTTTTATCTGAGCCAATTCTTTTCTATTTGTTTTCGACGGCGAGGCAAAATTAGCTTTAAGCTTTTCTCAATTTCAGCCCACTCGGATATGATTGCCCCCAATGCTTTTAGATTCTTTCGGCAATGACACACGGGTGTTGCCGAAATTTTGCAATTGTGTAGGGGGTGTATAATATGATGTAGTACTAGGTGAAGGCATATGCATTGGTGTAAGACCATACTTTTGCTCGCCAATTTTATCAATTGGCAAAGATTCATCTTCTTGCAAAATTCTAGCTTTTATTGCAGCATAATCAGGAAATAGCCCCTTTTCATGTTGTTCAAGGCAAAGAGCACTAATTCTCTTATTTTGGGCTAAACTCTTCAATGCAGCCACCACTACCTCATCTTCTACAATGTTGGGCACAACCGCTCCTGTAAAATTTACATTCATTCGGCTATAACCAGGAAGGTGTGAAGCCGAATTATGAGCATCTACAGTTGTGTATGGTGCCGAAGAATTAGTAACATGAGGTGTAGCATATGACGGTTGAGAGTAACTGGCTGAATAGCCACTAGTAGCATGGCCAAGTCTCTCATTCATCGGCATCGTTGGATTACTATATTGCACATTAGCTGCCGATGAATATAAGGGTGAAACACTTTCTTGTATGGCATTGGAAATTCTAACTTGGGGTGTTTCAAATTGATTAATCGAACTCATCATGTTGCTCATCGGCATATGAATTTGCTGGGTTGCCGATGCATGTAAGTTGGGATACACATGGTGCATGTTACTAATATCATAAGAAGTTGAAGTATATGAATTACTTTGAATCGGCCCTTGCACGTAGTTAGTTGCATGATTGAAAAAACTAGGGTTGGCCGATAGAGTATACTCATTGAACGATCTAGTAACACCATATGAATTATTTGCATCTACATAAAGGGATTGAGTATTCATATTACCTTTGTAGACTGCAAACCCTAGATGACGATCTCTTTGTAGCAAGAACAAGCCGGAGACCATTCGAAGCTTCGTCCCCAGCGGAGTCGCCAAAAAGTGTGTTGACACACGAACACGTCACGTGTACCCTCGACGCCGGGGTGATGCACCGCAGCTCACGTCGAAGGAGACCCGACCGACAGTAGCGATCACGCAAGGCGGTCGGCGGGTGCTTTTGCGAACCGAAACCCCACACGTCCGGGAGGGACCCCGTCAGGGAGTGCGGCGGCTATGGGCTGCCCTAGGTCGATTCGCTCGCCCCTAGAGCCTCGTGGATCGCTGCCCTCCAATGCGAAGAACGAACGAAGAACGAGAAAGAAAGATACAAGGGTAGGGGATAAAGATAGATGAACACAAAAGTGTAATAGATTGATTGGTTCGATTGGTATTGTTCAATCGGCCGTCACCCCCAACATATATAAGAGGCGGCTGGACTTCCCGTACAAGAAAAGGATTCATCTAGGCTTTCCTTACAAGAAAATTGCATCAATTCACGTCCAAAACCCTAGTCAAATTCGGACTGGTTTTATCCGAACTATCCAAAACTGTTCGGTTTAAACTGACCGTACCTTGCTGGTCCTTTTTGTGATGGCAAACAACCTCGGATGGAAACGAGTCCAAAAGCAATCTTGACCGTTTCGACGAGACGAACATCTTTCATGTTGAATGTTTTCTCATCAGAGGTCATCTCGAGGGTCAAATAGCTCGTGCAAAACAGCAAATTATTCACGCATCTAATCAAGACACACCCACATATGTGTCTGGTTCCGGGCGTCATATTTTGCTCACTGGAGGGTCTCGTTGTGTGGGCTCTAACTTTTGCATACGACCTCGGATTGCAACGATCTTTATATCAAAATCGATCATTTCGACGAGACGAAGACAATTCATGTAGATAATTCTTCCATACGAGGCCGTCTTGGGGGCGTAATGAGCCGAACAGTGTTCTGAATACAAAATCCAGTACTTTGAGCACAACTTCGGCCTTAGAGATGCGGTTGGATGGCAATGACTTAAACATCAAAGTCGTTCCTCTCGGCGATGTGAAATTTTCCATGCTGAAAACCCTTTCACTCGAAGCCTTCTCATTTTCTTTTTATGTCATGCCAAAATCTGGTGTCAACAGATGGCAGGGAATGGAGCTTTTGCGGTGGGTTCTGCTTTCAATATCAGAGAAAGGCACAAGGTTTCTCGGACGTTGTTTTCATCTAAAATATGCCAAACCTGCTTAAACAATATGATGTCGTGAGGGCTTGAAATCTGACTTGCTCCCACCCTCCGGGTTTTACAGTCCCTAAACCCTAAACGCTGTTTTTTTTTTAGAATCATCGGGGAAGGAGTCCCTCCACCTAAATATATTACTCAAAGTTAAACGCTGTTGATCCCGGGCTGGGAGTGGGAGTGCTAGTCACTCTGATTTCTTTTTATCCTTTCTTCCTCTCAGCCATTGCTAAGGCAGCTGGCCGCTCTCACCTTGCAACCAGTGGTTGGGGTCACTGTTCAAGCCGCTGTGGTGCCCTCTAGGGGAAGGGTGAAGGAAATATGCCCTAGAGGCAATAATAAAGTTATTATTTATTTCCTTATATCATGATAAATGTTTATTATTTATGCTAGAATTGTATTAACCGGAAATATAATACATGTGTGAATACATAGACAAACATATAGTCACTAGTATGCCTCTACTAGACTAGCTCATTAATCAAAGATGGTTATGTTTCCTAACCATAGACATGTGTTGTCATTTGATTAATGGGATCACATCATTAGGAGAATGATGTGATTGACATGACCCATTCCGTTAGCTTAGCACTTGATCGTTTAGTATATTGCTATTGCTTTCTTCATGACCTATACATGTTCACGTAACTATGAGATTATGAAACTCCGTTTACGGAGGAACACTTTGGGTACTACCAAACGTCACAAGCATAGCTGGGTGATTATAAAGGAGTACTACAGGTGTCTCCAAAGGTACATGTTGGGTTGGCGTATTTGAGATTAGGTTTTGTCACTCCGATTGTCGGAGAGGTATCTCTAGGCCTTCTCGGTAATACACATCACATAAGCCTTGCAAGCATTGCAACTAATAAGTTAGTTGTGAGATGATGTATTATGGAACGAGTAAAGAGACTTGCCGTAACGAGATTGAACTAGGTATTGGATACCGACGATCGAATCTCGGGTAAGTAACATACCGATGACAAAGGGAACAACGTTATGTCGTTATGCGGTTTGACCGATAAAGATCTTGAAGAATATGTAGGAACCAATATGGGCATCCAGGTTCCGCTATTGGTTATTGACCGAGAATAGTTCTAGGTCATGTCTACATAGTTCTCGAACCCGTAGGGTCCGCTTTATAACGTTCGATGACAGTTTATTATGAGTTTATAAGTTTTGATGTACCGAAGTTTGTTCGGAGTCCCGGATGTGATCACGGACATGACGAGGAGTCTCGAAATGGTCGAGACATAAAGATTGATATATTGGAAGCCTATGTTTGGACTTCGGAATGGTTCCGGGTGAAATCGGGATTTTACCGGAAACCCGGGGGGTTACCGGAACCCTCCCGGGGGATGTTGGGCCTTAATGGGCCATAAGGGAGAAGAGGAGGGCGGCCGGGGCAGGCGCGCCCCTCCCCTAGTCCGAATAGGACAAGGAGAGAGGCGGCGCCCTTCCTCTCTCCCTCCCCAAGTCCTAATCCAACCAGGAAAGGGGGGAGTCCTACTCCGGTGGGAGTAGGACTCCTCCGCGCCTCCTCCTAGGGCTGGCCGCACCCCCTTGCTCCTTTATATCTGAGGGCAGGGGGCACCCATGACACACAAGTTGATCTACGGATCGTTCCTTAGCCGTGTGCGGTGCCCCTCCACCATATTCCACTTGGTCATATCGTCGCGAGCTTAGGCGAAGCCCTGCGCCAGTAGAGTCATATCATCGCGGAGCTTAAGCGAAGCCTGTGTCGGTGGAGCATCATCATCGCCACCACGCCGTCGTCTTGTGGAACTCATCCCCGACGCTTTCTGGATCGGAGCCGGGGATCGTCATCGAGCTGAGCGTGTGCTGAACTCGGAGGTGCCGTGCGTTCGGTACTTGGATCGGTCGGATCGTGAAGACATCGACTACATCAATCGCGTTGTTATAACGCTTCCGCACGGTCTCACGAGTGCGTGGACATACACTCTCCCCTCTCGTTGCTATGCCATCACCATGATCTTGCGTGTGCGTGGGAATTTTTTGAAATTACTCGTTCCCCAATGATGGCATCCGAGCCTGGTTTTATGCGTTGATGTCATATGCGAGTAGAACACAAGTGAGTTGTGGGCGATATAAGTCATCTGCTTACCAGCATGTCATACTTTGGTTCGGCGGTATTGTGAGATGAAGCGGCCGGACCGACATTACGCAGACGCTTACGCGAGACTGGTTTCACCGCTTGAGCACTCGTTGCTTAAAGGTGACCGGCGGGTGTCTGCTTTCTCACTTTAGTTGAACCGAGTGTGGCTCGCCCGGTCCTTGCGAAGGTTAAAACAGCACCAACTTGACAAACTATCGTTGTGGTTTTGATGCGAGGTAAGAACGGTTCTTGCTCAGCCCGTAGCAGCCACGTAAAACTTGCAACAACAAAGTAGAGGGCGTCTAACTTGTTTTTGCAGGGCATGTTATGATGTGATATGGTCAAGGCGTGATGCTATATTTTATTGTATGAGATGATCATGTTTTGTAACGAGTTATCGGCAATGGCGAGAGCCATATGGTTGTCGCTTTATTGTATGAAATGCAAACGCCATGTAATTGCTTTACTTTATCACTAAGTAGTAGCGATAGTCATAGTAGCAATAGTTGGCGAGACGACAACGATGCTACAATGGAGATCAAGGTGTCGCGCCGGTGACGATGGTGATCATGACGGTGCTTCGGAGATGGAGATCACAAGCACAAGATGATGATGACCATATCATATCACTTATATTGATTGCATGTGATGTTTATCCTTTATGCATCTTATCTTGCTTTGATTGACGGTAGCATTATAAGATGATCTCTCACTAAAATTATCAAGAAGTGTTCTCCCTGAGTATGCACCGTTGCGAAAGTTCTTCGTCTTGACACCACGTGATGATCGGGTGTGATAGGCTCTACGTTCAAATACAACGGGTGCAAAACAGTTGCGCACGCGGAATACTCAGGTTAAACTTGACGAGCCTAGCATATAACAGATATGGCCTCGGAACACGGAGACCGAAAGGTCGAACGTGAATCATATAGTAGATATGATCAACATAGTGATGTTCACCATTGAAACTACTCCATCTCACGTGATGATCGGACATGGTTTAGTTGATTTGGATCACGTAATCACTTAGATAACTGGAGAGATGTCTATCTAAGTGGGAGTTCTTTAGTAATATGATTAATTGAACTTAAATTTATCATGAACTTAGTACCTGATAGTATTTTGCTTGTCTATGTTTACTGTAGATAGATGGCTCGTCTTTGTTGTTCCGTTGAATTTTAATGCGTTCCTTGAGAAAGCAAAGTTGAAAGATGATGGTAGCAATTACACGGACTGGGTCCGTAATTTGAGGATTATCCTCATTGCTGCACGGAAGAATTACGCCTGGAAGCACCGCTGGGTGCCGACCTCTCTGCAGAACAACGCCGAAGTTGTGAGCGTCTGGCAAAGCAAAGCGATGACTACTCTATAGTTCGATGTGCCATGCTTTACGGCTTAGAACCGGGTCTTCAACGACGTTTTGAGCGTCATGGAGCATATGAGATGTTCCAGAGTTGAAGTTAATATTTCAAGCAAATGCCCGGATTGAGAGATATGAAGTCTCCAATAAGTTCTATAGCTGCAAGATGGAGGAGAATAGTTCATCGGTGAACATATACTCAAAATGTCCGGGTATAATAATCACTTAATTCAAGCGGGAGTTAATCTTCCGAATGATAGTGTCATTGACAGAATTCTCCAATCACGCCACCAAGCTACAAGAGCTTCGTGATGAACTATAATATGCAAGGGATGACCAAAACAATTCCGAGCTCTTCGCAATGCTAAAAGCAGCGGAGGTAGAAATCAAGAAAGAGCATCAAGTGTTGATGGTCAACAAGACCACTAGTTTCAAGAAAAGGGCAAAGGAAAGAAGAAGGAACTTCAAAAGAACAGCAAGAAAGTTGCTGCTCAAGAGAAGAAACCCAAGTCGGACCTAAGCCCTAAACCGAGTGTTTTACCGCAAGCAGGTCGACATTTGAAGCGGAACTACCCCAAGTATTTGGCGGATAAGAAGGATGGCAAGGTGAACAAAGGTATATGTGATATACATGTTATTGATGTGTACCTTACTAATACTCGCAGAGTACTTGGGTATTTGATACTGGTTACATTGCTAATATTTGCAACTCAAGCAGGAACTACGGATTAAGTGAAGATTGGCTAAGGGCGAGGTGACGATGCGCGTGGGAAATGGTTCCAAAGTCGATGTGATCGCGGTCGGCACGCTACCTCTACATCTACCATCGGGATTAGTTTTAGACCTAAATAATTGTTATTTGGTGCCGCGTTAAGCATGAACATTATATCTGGATCTTGTTTGATGCGAGACGGTTATTCATTTAAATCAGAGAATAATGGTTGTTCTATTTATATGAATAATATCTTTTATGGTCATGCACCCTTGAAGAGTGGTCTATTTTATTGAATCTCGATAGTAGTAATACACATATTCATAGTGTTGAAACCAAAAGATGCAGAGTTGATAATGATAATGCAACTTATTTGTGGTAATCGCCGTTTGGGTCATATCGAGTAAAACGCATGAAGAAACTCCATCTTGATGGGATTTTGGAATCACTTGATTATGAATCACTTGGTACTTGCGAACCGTGCCTCATGGGCAAGATGACTAAAACGCCGTTCTCGGAACTATGGAGCGAGCAACTGATTTGTTGGAAATCATACATCTTGATGTTTGTGGTCCAATGAATGTTGAGGCACGCTTGGCGGTATCGTTATTTTCTCACCTTCACAGATGATTTGAGCAGATATGGGTATATCTACTTAATGAAACACAAATCTGAAACATTTGAAAAGTTCAAAGAATTTCAGAGTGAAGTGGAAAATCATCGTAACAAGAAAATAAAGTTTCTACGATCTGATCGTGGAGGAGAATATTTGAGTTACGAGTTTGGTTTACATTTGAAACAATGCGGAATAGTTTAGCAACTCACGCCACCGGAACACCACAGCGAAATGGTGTGTCCGAGCGTCGAATCGTACTTTACTAGATATGGTGCGATCTATGATGTCTCTTACTGATTTACCGCTATCGTTTTGGGGTTATGCTTTAGAGACGGCCGCATTCACGTTAAATAGGGCACCATCAAAATCCGTTGAGACGACACCTCATGAACTGTGGTTTGGCAAGAAACCAAAGTTGTCGTTTCTTAAAGTTTGGGGCTGCGATGCTTATGTGAAGAAACTTCAACCAGATAAGCTCGAACCCAAATCGAGAAATGTGTCTTCATAGGATACCCAAAGGAGATCATTGGGTACACCTTCTATCACAGATCTGAAGGCAAGATTTTCGTTGCTAAATTCGGATCCTTTCTAGAAAAGGAGTTTCTCTCGAAAGAAGTGAGTGGGAGGAAAGTAGAACTTGATGAGATAATCAGATCTGCTCCCTTATTGGAAAGTAGTTCATCACAAGAAACGGTTCTGTGACAACTACACCAATTAGTGAGGAAACTAATGATATTGATCATGAAACTTTAGATCAAGTTTCTCTTGAACTTCAGAGGTCAACAGAGTAAGATCCGCACTGCAGTGGTACAGTAATCCTATTCGGAAGTCATGTTACTTGACCATGGCGAACCTACAAACTATGAAGAAGCGATGGTGAGCCCAGATTCGCTAAATGGCTGGAAGCCATGAAATCTGAGATGGGATCCATGTATGAGAACAAAGTATGGACTTTGGTTGACTTGCCCGATGATCGGCAAGCCATTGAGAATAAATGGATCTTTAAGAAGAAGACCGACGCTGATGGTAATATAACTGTCTATAAAGCTCGACTTGTTGCGAAAGGTTTTCGACAAGTTCAAGGGGTTGACTACGATGAGACTTTCTCACCGTGAAGCGATGCTTAAGTCTGTTCGAATCATGTTAGAAATTGCTGCATTTTATAATTATGAAATTTGGCAAATGGATGTAAAACTGCATTCTTGAATGGATTTCTAGAAGAAGAGTTGTATATGATGCAACCAGAAGGTTTTGTTTATCCAAAGGGTGCTAACAAAGTGTGCAAGCTCCAGCGATCAATTTATGGTGCAGTGCAAGCCTCTCGGAGTTGGAATAAACGCTTTGATAGTGTGATCAAAGCATATGGTTTTATCTGAGACTTTTGGAGAAGCATGTATTTACAAGAAAGTGAGTGGGAGCTCAGAGCATTTCGATATTATATGTGGATGACATATTATTGATTGGAAATGATATAGAATTTCTGGATAGCATAAAAGGATACTTGAATAAAAGTTTTTCAATTGAAGACCTCGGTGAAGCTGCTTACATATTGGGCATCAAGATCTATAGAGATAGATCAAGACGCTTAATTGGACTTTCACAAAGCACATACCTTGATAAAGTTTTGAAAATGTTCAAAATGGATCAGGCAAAGAAAGGTTTTTTACCTGTATTACAAGGTGTGAAATTGAGTCAGACTCAATGCCCGACCACAGCAGAAGATAGAGAGAAAATGAAAGATGTTCCTATGCTTCAGCCATTGGCTCTATCATGTATGCAATGCTGTGTACCAGACGACATATGCTTAGCAATAAGCTTGGCAGGAAGGTACCAAAGTAATCCAGAGTGGATCATGGACAGCGGTCAAGAACATCTGAAATACCGAAAAGGACTAAGGATATGTTTCTCGATATGGAGGTGACAAAGAGCTAGTCGTAAATGGTTACGTCGATGCAAGCTTTGACACGATCCGGACGATTCTAAATCGCAAACCGGATCGTGTTTTTATTAAACGGTGGAGCTGTCGGTTGGTGCAGTTCTAAACAAAGCGTCGTGGCGGGATCTACATGTGAAGCGGAGTACATAGCTGCTTCGAAGCAGCAAATGAAGGAGTCGGATGAAAGAGTTCATTTCCGATCTAGGTGTCATACCTAGTGCATCGGGACCAATGAAGATCTTTCGTGACAATACAGTGCAATTGCCTTGGCAAAGGAATCCAGATTTCACAAGAGGACCAAGCATATCAAGAGACGCTTCAATTCCATTGGGACCAAGTCCAAGTGGGAGACATAGAGATTTGCAAGATACATACGGATCTGAATGTTGCAGACCCGTTGACTAAGCCTCTTCCACGAGCAAAACATGATCAGCACCAAGACTCCATGGGTGTTAGAATCATTCTTGTGTAATCTAGATTATTGACTCTAGTGCAAGTGGGAGCTGAAGGAAATATGCCCTAGAGGCAATAATAAAGTTATTATTTATTTCCTTATATCATGATAAATGTTTATTATTCATGCTAGAATTGTATTAACCGGAAACATAATACATGTGTGAATACATAGACAAACATATAGTCACTAGTATGCCTCTACTAGACTAGCTCATTAATCAAAGATGGTTATGTTTCCTAACCATAGACATGTGTTGTCATTTGATTAATGGGATCACATCATTAGGAGAATGATGTGATTGACATGACCCATTCCGTTAGCTTAGCACTTGATCGTTTAGTATATTGCTATTGCTTTCTTCATGACCTATACATGTTCCTGTAACTATGAGATTATGCAACTCCGTTTACGGAGGAACACTTTGGTACTACCAAACGTCACAACGTAACTGGGTGATTATAAAGGAGTACTACAGGTGTCTCCAAAGGTACATGTTGGGTTGGCGTATTTCGAGATTAGGTTTTGTCACTCCGATTGTCGGAGAGGTATCTCTAGGCCTTCTCGGTAATACACATCACATAAGCCTTGCAAGCATTGCAACTAATAAGTTAGTTGTGAGATGATGTATTACGGAACGAGTAAAGAGACTTGCGATAACGAGATTGAACTAGGTATTGGATACCGACGATCGAATCTCGGGTAAGTAACATACCGATGACAAAGGAACAACGTATGTCGTTATGCGGTTTGACCGATAAAGATCTTGAAGAATATGTAGGAACCAATATGGGCATCCAGGTTCCGCTATTGGTTATTGACCGAGAATAGTTCTAGGTCATGTCTACATAGTTCTCGAACCCGTAGGGTCCGCACACTTAACGCTTCGATGACAGTTTATTATGAATTTATAAGTTTTGATGTACGAAGTTTGTTCGAGTCCGGATGTGATCACGGACATGACGAGGAGTCTCGAAATGGTCGAGACATAAAGATTGATATATTGAAGCCTATGTTTGGACTTGGAATGGTTCGGGTGAAATCGGATTTTGGGAAAACCGGGGTACCGGAACCTCCGGGGATGTTGGGCCTTAATGGGCCATAAGGAGAAGAGGAAGGCCGGCCGGGGCAGGCCGCGCGCCTCCCCTAGTCCGAATAGGACAGGAGAGGGGGCGGCGCCCTTCCTCTCTCCTCCCCCAAGTCCTAATCCAACCAGAAGGGGGGAGTCCTACTCCGGTGGGAGTAGGACTCCTCAGCGCGCCTCCTCCTAGGGCTGGCCGCACCCCCTTGCTCCTTTATATCTGGGGCAGGGGGCACCCCATGACACACAAGTTGATCTACGGATCGTTCCTTAGCGTGTGCGGTGCCCCCTCCACCATATTCCACTTCGGTCATATCGTCATGAGCTTAAGCGAAGCCTCGCGCTGATAGAGTCATATCATCGCGGAGCTTAGGCGAAGCCCTGTGTCGGTGGAGCATCATCATCGCCACCACGCCGTCTTGTGGAACTCATCCCCGACGCTTTGCTAGATCGGAGCCCGGGATCGTCATCGAGCTGAGCGTGTCTTTGAACTCGGAGGTGCCGTGCGTTCGGTACTTGGATCGGTCGGATCGTGAAGGCGTCGACTACATCAACGCGTTGTTATAACGCTTCGCTACGGTTCACGAGTCTACGAGTGCGTGGACATACACTCTCCCCTCTCGTTGCTATGCCATCACCATGATCTTGCGTGTGCGTAGGAAAATTTTTGAAATTACTACGTTCCCCAACAAAGGGGGGCCGTGGCAGGGGCCACAGAAACCTCCTCGCCCGGCCGCTCACAAGGTTAGGCGTGTGGCGACATCAATGAGCTCCCGTGGAGCTCGCTCACGCAATAGAATCATTTGATGCGCTATCTCTTCTGTAACTAGATAATACTCCACGCGTTGCCGCGGGATGATAGTGTTACAAAGTTGAAAGTGCAACTATCCCTAGGTGGTTTTGGTAATTCATAACAACATATAGCTATTTGAGCTAATACTATTCCAAGACTATTATTTAAGGAAAGCTCAATGAATGGCATGGCATGGATGATGAAAGTGGATCCCTCAAAATACTAAGGACAAAGGATTGGCTCAAGCTCAAAAGCTCAAGACTCTTCATTTTACATTTTAGTGATCCAAGATCACATTGAGTCTATAGGGAAAGCCAATACTATCAAGAAGAGATGAGGTGTTTCTTAATGAGCCTTTTGCTTCATGTGCTTAGTGATATGCTCCAAAACCCTCAACTACTTTCCCACATCCACAAATGACCTAAACCTAAAGCCAAAATCGGTCACACCGATTCTTTCTATCCGCGCCACCGATTCCAAAAGTCATAGCCACTGCCACAAACCCTAAGCAAATCGGTCTTACCGATAGGGATCTCGGTCTCACCGAGATGGGGTTACAATCTCTCTGTTTCCCTTCGTAACGTTCGCCCAACCAAGTGAGCGATCGGTCCCACCGAGATTGCAATGTAAACTCTCTGTTTCCTTTTTGTAACATTTCGGTCTCACCGAAAAGAGCAAATCGGTCCCACCGAGTTTACTTGACCAACTCTCTGGTTAGCTAATTACCAAAATTGGTCTCACCGAGTTTGTGTAATCGGTCTCACCGAGATCACGTTACGCCCTAACCCTAACCATATCGGTCTCACCAAGTTGCATGTCAGTCCCACCGAAAATCACTAACGGTCACTTGGTTTACTAAATCGGTCCGGCCGAGTTTAACTATTCGGTCCCACCGAGTTTGGTAAATTGTGTGTAACGGTTAGATTTTGTGTGGAGGCTATATATACCCCTCCACCTCCTCTTCATTCGTTAAGAGAGCCATCAGACTGAACCTACACTTCCAACTTACTATTTCTGAGAGAGAACCACCTACTCATGTGTTGAGGCAAAGATATTCCATTCCTACCATATGAATCTTGATCTCTAGCCTTCCCCAAGTTGCTTTCCACTCAAATCATCTTTCCACCAGATCCAAATCCTATGAGAGAGAGTTGAGTGTTGGGGAGACTATCATTTGAAGCACAAGAGCAAGGAGTTCATCATCAACACACCATTTGTTACTTCTTGGAGAGTGGTGTCTCCTAGATTGGCTAGGTGTCACTTGGGAGCCTCCGACAAGATTGTGGAGTTGAACCAAGGAGTTTGTAAGGGCAAGGAGATCGCCTACTTCGTGAAGATCTGCCGCTAGTGAGGCAAGTCCTTCGTGGGTGACGGCCATGGTGGGATAGACAAGGTTGCTACTTTGTGGACCCTTCGTGGGTGGAGCCCTCCGTGGACTCACGCAACTGTTACCCTTCGTGGGTTGAAGTCTCCACCAACGTGGAAGTACGATAGCACCACCTATCGGAACCACGCCAAAAACATCCGTGCCTCCAATTGCGTTTGAATCATCTAAACCCTTCTCCTTACTTTCTTGCAAGTTGCATGCTTTATTTTTCGCTGCCAATATACTCTTTGCATGCTTGCTTGAATTGTGTAATGATTGCTTGACTTGTCCTAAATTAGCTAACATCTGCCAAACTATAAAATTGGGAAAAGGTTAAGTTTTTATTGGTCAAGTAGTCTAATCACCCCCCCTCTAGACATACTTCAAGGTCCTACAAGTGGTATCAGAGCTTTGGTCTCCATTTGCTTTCATTTCCATAGCTTTTGGTGGTCATAGTCTCGGTTTCACAACCTAGGAGAGTATGGCGTCTAGCGAGGGAAATTATCACTGTAGAGGTCCTTACTTTGATGGTACTAATTTTGCTAGTTGGAAGCATAAGATGAAAATGCATATTCTTGGACATAACCCCGCTGTTTGGGCAATTATTTGTATTGGCTTGCAAGGTGAATTCTTTGATGGGAGAGAACCGAACCATGAAGCTAATGCGGAAGAATTGAAGATGCTACAATACAACGCTCAAGCATGTGACATCATCTTCAACGGATTGTGCCCCGAAGAATTCAACAAAATCAGCCGTCTTGAGAATGCAAAGGAAATTTGGGATACTTTGATTGATATGCACGAAGGTACCGAGTCCGTCAAGGAATCCAAGTTGGATGTGCTCCAAAGTCAGCTTGACAAGTTCAAAATGAAGGATGGTGAAGGTGTCGCTGAAATGTACTCTAGGCTTGCTCTTATCACAAATGATATTGCCGGCTTAGGGAGTGAAGAGATGACCGACAAATTCATCATCAAGAAAATCCTAAGAGCATTGGATGGAAAGTATGATACTGTGTGCACATTGATCCAAATGATGCCAAACTACAAAGATCTCAAGCCAACGGAAGTCATTGGAAGGATTGTTGCTCATGAGATGTCACTCAAGGACAAGGAGGAACTTCACAACAAGTCAAGTGGTGCTTACAAAGCCTCAAGTGAAGCCCCCACATCATCAAGTGAGAAACCAACCTTCAATGAAGAATTGAGCTTAATGGTGAAGAACTTAAACAAATTCTACAAAAGTAGAAGCAAAGAAAGAAGCTCCAAGTCAAGGTCTTACAATGACAAAAGATCTTCTAGTCGAGAGCGCAATTGCTATAATTGTGGGAGACCCGGACACTACTCCAATGAGTGTACGACACCCTACAAAAGAAGAGAATATTCTCCAAAAAGAAGAAGCAAAAGAGAAGAATCACCACCGAGAGAGAGGAGGAGTAGAGATGATCGTTATGAACGAAGACCCTCACGGAGAAGCAAGGATTCGGAAAGGAAGGACAAGTCATCAAGGAGCTACACAAAAAGAAGACATCAAGCTCATGTTGGTGAATGGGTTTCCGGCTCCGACTCCGACCATCACTCCGAGAGAAGCTATCACTCTGACTCCGAATATACTCAAGATCAAGGTGTTGCCGGTCTAGCACTTGCGTCAACCAACTCCTCGACATATTTGATTCACCAAATGAAGGAATTGGAAGATGCTTCATGGCCAAAGGTCCAAAGGTAACACATCCCGAGTATGTTGACTTTAATAGTGATGAAGATGACTTGCTAGGTGATGATGATTTACTTGTTGACAACTCTAGTGATGAATACTATGATGAAACGTCAATTAATCATGCTAATCAAACGAATGACAATGATAAGGAGAAAATTGAGCTTCTAAATAAAGAACTAAACACTCTTAAGTTGGCTCATGAAACTATCTTCGAAGATCATCGAGAACTTTTAAGGGATCATGAGAAGTTACGCTTTGAAAAGCTCAATCTTGAGCAAGAGCATGAGTTCTTAAAGGCAATCAATGATGATATCCGCAAGAAAAGTTCTTCTTACATTGCCAAGCGTTTGCTCTTATCTACTTACATGCCTCAAATCAAGTCTAGTAATAAGTATAAGAAAGACACTTCCTCTAGTAGTAACAATAATAATGTCAAATCCAATGTTGTTGCTTCTAGTAGTTCTCTTGATTCCACTAATGATTCTCTTAGCCAAGTTACACTTGAGCAAGAAAATAGTTTATTGAAGGGGATTATAGAGAAAGGTGTTTACAAGAGCCTTGCCGGGAGTAAGCAATTCGAGGAAATTGTACGCAAGCAAGGAAGGCACTGGAAGAATCAAGGTGTTGGTTTTTAACGAAAGTTCAATGCCAATGGAGTTGAGTGGGAAGAAGATTAATACCCCAAGACAAAGTTTGTTCCTCAACAAGAGAAGCATGATCCTACTTCCTTCAAGGGGACACAAGCTCAAGATGATCTTCCACCACAAGACCACAAGAACAAAGGCAAGGACAAGCTTCAAGAAGAGATTGATGCATTTGAAGAAGCACCTAAAGCCTCGTTCGAGTGGGTCCCCTAGACTACGTCAAGTTCTACTTCATCAAGTACAACTACAACTCCAAGGATTCCCATCAAGATGATGTGGATCCTGAAGAAGAAGAACTAGAGAGTTCTTGAGGGTGACTCCGCCAACATTCTTCACTCATATCATTTTGGCAAGAACAAGTGCAATCAACTTTCACATCTTGCATTAGTTCAAGGAGTCACATACCCTCGTGTTGGTAAGACAAGGGACAAGGTAACCTAATGTTTTCATGGACATCATCTTGTGTGTGCATCACTCTATGTCTATGGATATTCTTGTTTGTTCCTTGTGGGACTAACCCATGTAGGCAAGTTGAAAGTGCAACTCACTCCAAAGGATTTCTCCAAATGATCTACATCAACATTGAGCATCTACATCTTCAACACCTACATGAAGTCATCATCGACAAAGCCCAAGGTTAGTTCATCCCTCTAAGGGGGGATCTCACATCTAGGGGGAGCTTAACTCTAAGAATTGAGTCAAAGCAACTCTAATGGTGTGAACACATTAATGCATTATGTAAAAGTGGTAACCCCACTTGAGCTTAAATGATGAGTATGACCTATGATCAAATGTTCTCATTTGACTCCTAAGTCAATATACTCATATATAGATGACCTAGTCATCGCCAATTGTTTGATAGATGCTAAAATTGGTTGTGCATGCTTTGCCACATATTTCATTTGCCATCTTATTGTGTGAGCATGTTGGTGCATATTTTACTCATTCAAGGACATCCACTTGTTGTTTTTCTTGTTTGGATTCTTTTCTTGTGCCAAGTGGAAGGACAAGAATGCCTAAGAACCTTCTTTAGCTATCTATGCTTTTCTCGTCTCAAACTCTATTCATGCTACATCACAAAATTTGATCAAGTCGATTCGAACCACTCTGTGAGGAGCACTCGGAGTCCCCGATTCGTCATAGACTTAAACTTCCAAAACCTCTTAGTGATTCTCGGTCTGACCGATCCTACCATTTCGGTCCTACCGAGATCATCAAGTTGATCTGAGTTTTCAATCTCGGTGCAACCGATTTGAACTTTTCGGTCTCACCGATTTGCTGTAACTGAACACAGTTATGCATCTCGGTGCCACCGAGTTGTTCCACTCGGTCACACTGACAGGGTCGGGCTATATATAGTCACGGGCAAAATTTTGGAAATTTCTCCGAAACCCTTCACCCGCGCATCAGCTCACTCTGCCATCGTGGTCTCCGGATCGTCCCCTCGCCGCCAGCAGCCTCCTGTCGCTGGTCTTTGCCGCCGTCAACGGATTTCGTCCCCGCCGTTGCCGCCGTAGCAAGTCCACCGCCAAGTTAGGGTATGGACTTGATCTTTGTGCTATCCACGTCTGATTCCTAGCACATTGTTTCCATATTGAATCTTGCCACGATTGCAACTCATCTATCCAGCCAAAGTAGTTCATAGATTAGATGTGATTCAAATTTTTAGGTTTAGGTTCCCGCCGAAACCATCTCGGACCCACCGAGTTGAAAAACTCGGTCTCACCGATTTGGCATATGCCATTGCACAAGTGACTCTCGGTCTGACCGAGATTTACTAATCGGTGCAACCGTTTTGAGAATTATGTGAAACCCTAGCAGTCTCGGTGCCATCAAGTGAAACTCGGTCCAACCGAGATCATCGATTAGGTTCCAAAACTGCTTGGTATCACCGAGTTTGAAAATCGGTGGACCCAAATGCTTTCGTGGAAAACTAAAACTGAGCTTTTCAGTCATTCTTTGCAAAAACCTGCATTTTGTGATGCTCATCTTTTCTATCTCATCTATAAACTCTTCACGGGTGGTCGATCAGCTTTTGCAAGTATGTCCGATCAAAGTGACAGACGAGCAGGTCAAGAGCAGATAGACTTGAGTGAGGGCACTAGTCCCTCAACTTCAGATGAAGGGAGCAGAAGTACTCCTAGCAACCTGCCTAAGGCTGCTACTAGGCAAAGGAGGAAAATAAATTCAGATTCATAGGATGAAGATTACAGGGCTGAGGAAGATGAGGCTACTTCCAAGAAAGAGGTGCTCAAGAAGGAAAGGGTCATGAAGATCAAAAGAACTGCAGGAAGACAACCAATGTCTAAGGCCAGAACATCAACTCAACTACCTGAAAATCCTGATCCCAAAGAGCCAGTTGCTGAGAGCAAGAAGAGGAAGGAAAGGGTCAAGATGACCAAGGCTAGAGTAATTGGAAAGCCTTCCATGATGGAAGAAGAGGAAGAGCCTGCTGCACCAGCACGAAAGGCACCAAAGCTAATAGGTGATGCAATCAGATCAGGGGCTGCCACATCTAAGCCCAAGGAAGCACCCAAAGCTTCCCCCAAGGCCAAGTCTGCACCAAAGAGGAATACTAGGAGTATTCCAGCTGCTGAGAAGAACAAGGCCCCAGTGCCTGAGGTTGATGAGGAAGATGAAGAAGGACAAGTTCTGAGGAAGCTTAAGCTAAAGATACCAGATCACAATGATGCCCATCCTGTGGCTGAGAACATGAGAGTCAGGAAGGACTCAGGATTGAGGAAATGGAGGTTGGAAGATCCATATGCTTCAAGGAGAAGAACTGCTATTGATTACAGGTTCCATACAAAGGAACATCAGGACTTCTATGAGACAATCTTGTTGGACAAGAAGCCCATTGTGTGTGACATGAGATGGGTCGACTGGAACTTCATGAAGGAGAATGAAGAGCACTATCCTGGAGTGCAGGACAGCTTTATTGCTTGTGGAGTTGCAGATTTTGTCGGGAAAAAGCTCACAAATTGGAATGATGAGCTTATCATGCAGTTTTACTCCACAACACATTTCTACCCAGATGGGAGAATTGTTTGGATGTCTGAAGGTACTAGGTACCAGTCAACTGTTGAGGAGTGGGCAAAGCTGATAAATGCCCCAGAGGAGAATGAGAATGACCTAGACATCTATGCAAAGAAGAAAAAGGATCACAATTCAATGGCTCACATGTACAAGGAAATTCCAAACAAGGCATTAGCAACTCACAAGTTTGGATCTGTTCACTATCTGCTGTCAGGGTTGCCAACCATAAATTGGATTCTGAGGCACACCTTGTTGCCCAAGTCCGGTGACCATAACATGATCAGAGGGCATGCCATCAACATGTTGCATGTGTTTGATGTGCCACAGAAGTTTAAAGTCATGAGCCTGATCATTGAAACTATCAAGAGGACTGCAGCAGATCAGAAGAGGAGCTGTGGATATGCACCTCAGATTCAAGAATTGATAAACTCAAAGATGGGCACAGGAAAATATCAGTTGGATAAGGAACACTTTCCACTTTATCCAGACTTTGAGGACAATGAGGTTGTCATGAATGAAGATGATCCACAATCAGTTCAAGCTCGGGAGAAGAAGGAGAAGGCAAAGAGGGAGAAGGCTGCCAAGATGCCAACTCAAGAGGAGGCATCTGAGTATTTCTTGAAGAACAAGCAGGAGCAGCTTGGTTACTTGATAGTATCAACCTTGAGGATTGAGAAGGATTGGCCACCTAACTCAAAACCAGGAGAGCACGGAGAGAATCATAGAACAAAAGTTATATAACTTAGATGTGAAAGTGGCGAGATTCAGATTGCGGTGGAGGAGCTACAAGAGGACATGCAGGAGAGGAAGGGCAAGACTACAACCAATGTGTTTGCAGAGTGCCTAGAGCCCAGAGGTCATCAGTTGTGCGATGATCGACACAAGAGCAACCGTCTCGCACCAGCTCTGACCTCGGTGCCACCAGCTCCAAAGCACCTTTCAGAACGCCCGGATTCGATGCGCAGGTGTCTTCCAGTTATTCGTCGTCTTTGCCATGTCATTTGCTTGTGCGTTGCACTTTGCCATGTCATCATCTGCATTTCATATCATGTCGTCATGTGCATTTCATTTTGCATACGTGTTCGTCTCATGCATCCGAGCATTTTCCCCGTTGTCCGTTTTGCAATCCGGCACTCCTATGTCTCCCGGCGCCCCCTTTTACCTCTTTTCGTGTGCGGGTGTTAAACTTTCTCGGAATGGCCCGAGGTTTGTCAAGCGGCCTTGGTATAGCACCGGTAGACCGCCTGTCAAGTTTCGGATCATTTGGAGGTCGTTTGGTACTCCAACGGTTAACCGGGTAACCGCAAAGCCCCTTTTGTTGCAGCCCAACACCCCTTCCAAAAGTGGCCCAAAACCCATCTAACTCCCCTCCATGCTCTCAGTAGTTCGATCACGATCGCGTGGCCGAAAACCGCACCTCATTTGGACTCTCCTAGCTCCCTCTACCTATATATATGCCCATCCCCCTGAAATTCGCGGTCTAAATCCCCCCTAACCCTAGCCTCCACCTACCTCCGCCGCCGGACATGTCCGTTTTCCGCCGGACACACCCGCGCCGCCGCCCGCAGCCACTCCCGCGCCGCCACGTGTCGCTCCGCCGCCCTCCGTCGCCCGTGGCCATGAGGCCTGAGGAGGGCCAGCATGAGCCCGCCGCCGCCAGCTCCTCCGCCTCCCGGCCCGAGCCGTCCGATCCGCTCCGCCGCCCGCCGCCGTCGCCTTCATCTCCGGCCGCCCGGGCAGGTCGCCGCGGCGCCGACCTCGTCGCCGTCGGCGGCGTCCCTCGCCTTCTCCCCATCGCCTCCTTGCGGCGTGGACCCGCCCGCCGCGACCGAGCCCGCGCCTCTCCTCCCGCCAACCGCCCGTCGCGCCGCCGTCGCGCCCGGTGGCGGATCCCGCTCACCGGCGACTGCCGCCGTCCGCCGGCGCCTCACCGAGCTCCCCGCGGCCGAGCCCTGCCTCCTCGCCGCCCCGGCCATCTCCGGCATGCCCCGAGCGCCGCCGCCCTCCCTCCTCGCCTCGCCGGAGCCGAGCTCGCCGGAGCTCTACTCCGGCCGGATCCGGAGGGTGGATGAGATCCACCGGGTTCCCCATCCAAACGCGGCCCTGTCCCTGCCCTGGATCTCCTCATCCCGCACCACCTCGTCCCGGTTGACTTTCCTCCCCCCTCTGTTTTTCCCTAAGTCCCCGTTTCTGCAGTAGTTTTCATGCATTTTCATCGCATCATAACTCTGTGCATGTAGCTCGGTTTTGTGCGTATAATATGTCAAAATGTTCGTCTCGATGAGTAGATCATTTCATCTCATTGCATCATTTTCATTTGAGCTCATCTTGATGCCCGAAATGCTGTTGGAAAAGTGCTATATGATGTTAGTTTCAGATTCTTATCAGAGGATGCACTTTTGTCATTTTTGCCATGATTGATGTGTGCACCCTATGAACTTGAGTCCTACATGTGTTTTGTAATATGCCATGCCATCTTTACAGGGGTGTATGCCATGTATTTTTGTGATCAATGTGGTGACTAGCACAAGCATGCAAACTAGGCTTCCTGATGTTGCTGATTTCAGCCCTGTTTTGCTGATATTTTTTATGCCATGTTAACTTGATGCTACAGAGAGATCCATGCATATTTTGAGATACTTCAGTAAGGATGTTTTGTTAAACATGTCTTTCTCTGTCCATCCATGCCCTTGTTTGCAATTATGGAGTGCCATAGCTTGAGTCAATCGAGCTCTACTTTTGCTATAAAATGTTTCCTGGCAGATTGTTTACATGTTATTCAATTTTGCCAAGGTTTTTGTAGTTGATCCTTGCATGCTTTGATGTTGTTCTTGCCATGTATAGCTTCTATGCCATGTCTTCTTACTGTGAGTTGCCTTTCCATGCCATGTATTGCTCTGTGATGAGTGGTTCAAGCTCACAAACATGCCTACTTATTGTTGTTCCTGCCATGTATGAATCTGTAATATAACTTGCCATGTTTACATGGGTGCCATCATATTTTCTGATCATTTTTGGCTTATGGTCAGTAAGGGACTTTTGTTCTATGATTTGAGTAGATTCATGCCATGCCTTTATTTGCCATGATAAGTTCCTGTAGCATGTTGTTTGATAGCTCTAAACATTGCAACCTGATGTTATTTCTGCTAAAGTCTGAAACTGTTATTATTTGCAATCTTGCCATGTCATTTTGAGCATGTTCTAGTGATTTCTGGAGATAGCTCAGTGTTCATGTTTTGTAATGCTTTACCTGTACATCATTCCCAAGCTTTTTGTTTTCATATTGAGGTGCTGTAGCTTGTTGTTTTGGTGCTTGCAATATGTCTAGTTGCTGTTTTGGACAGCTTGTCCTTTAAACTTGTATAGGGTGTATGTGTTGAACCGTTGCTCCGTTTTGAGTGTGCTCTATATGAAACTTGCTTGTTTTTGCATGTAGCTTCATATTATCATGTTGCATCCTTGTTTTGAGGTGTTTGCTTGATGTTTGTATGCATTTTGCATCAATGCCATGTTTAACTTGTTTTGCTCATATCTTCTAGGCCGTAGCTCCGAATCTAATGAACTTTATATGTAACTTGACTAGAATTTTGTGTAGATCATCGTGGTGCATCTTAACTTGCTGTTAACAACTTGAACATAAGGTTTATTCAGATCTGGACCAATTTCGAAATATGCATATGAGGACTTACCGGAATTGTTCTATGTTGTTTCCGGCCTCATTTAAACTTGTCTTGATGTGTTGTTCTTGTTTGCATCATCTCTTGCCATGAGTAGCTTCATGTAGTCTTGTCATGCATCATGTTTGTTGTGCATCTTGTCATGTTCATGTGTGGTGTGTTTACTATGTTGTGTGCTTCTTCTTGTTAGTTCTGTTTCGTTGCGATCGTGAGGATTAAATGCGTCACGCTTGGTTCGGCTTCATCCGTTCGTCTTCTTCATGGACTCGTTCTTCTTCCTTGCGGGATTTCAGGCAAGATGACCGCTACCCTGGATCTCACTACTATCATTGCTATGCTAGTTGCTTCGTTCTATCGCTATGCTGCGCTACCTATTACACATTTATCAAGCCATCCCAAATTGCCATGTCAGCCTCTAACCTTTTGTCACCCTTCCTAGCAAACCGTTGTTTGGCTATGTTACCGCTTTGCTCAGCCCCTCTTATAGCGTTGTTAGTTGCAGGTGAAGATGAAGTTTGTTCCTTGTTGGAACATGGAGATGTTGTTCCTTGTTGGAACATGTTTACTTGTTGGGATATCACAATATATCTTATTTAATTAATGCATCTATATACTTGGTAAAGGGTGGAAGGCTCGGCCTTATGCCTGGTGTTTTGTTCCACTCTTCCCGCCCTAGTTTCCGTCATATCGGTATTATGTTCCCGGATTTTGCGTCCCTAACGCGGTCGGGTGATTTATGGGACCCCCTTGACACTTCGCTTTGAATAAGACTCCTCCAGCAAGGCCCAACATTGGTTTTACCATTTGCCTCACCTAGCCCTTTTTCCCTTGGGTTTCCGGAGCCCAAGGGTCATCTTTATTTTAGCCCCCCTGGGCCAGTGCTTCTCTAAGTGCTGGTCTGAACCGAGTAGACTGCGGGGCCCCCTCGTGGCAACTCGAGGTTTGGTTTTACTCGTAGGATGTCTCATCCGGGTGTGCCCTGAGACCGAGGTACGTGCGACTCCTATCAGGATTTGTCGGCACATCCGGGCGGCTTTGCTGGTCTTGTTTTATTGCTGTTGAAATGTCTTGTAGCCGGCCGAGACTGATCGGGTCTTCCCAGGGAGAAGGAATATCCTTCGTTGATCGCGAGAGCTTATCATGGGCTAAGTTGGGACACCCCTGCAGGGTTTGAACTTTCGAAAGCTGTGCCCGCGGTTATGTGGCAGATGGGAATTTGTTAATGTCCGGTTGTAGAAGACCCGAAGTTGATCTTAATTAAAATACACCAATCGTGTGCGTAACCGTGAGTGTCTCTTTTCGGGGTTGATCGAGAGGAGAACACGGTTTCGGGTTATGTCGGCGTAAGTAGGAGTTCAGGATCACTTCTTGATCATTACTAGTTGATGACCGTTCCTTTGTTTCTCTTCTCGCTCTCATTTGCGTATGTTAGCCACCATATATGCTTAGTCGCTGCTGCAACCTCACCACTTTACCCCTTCCTTTCCCATTAAGCTTTGCTAGTCTTGATACCCATGGTAATGGGATTCTTTGAGTCCTCGTGGCTCACAGATTACTACACCACCGATTGCGGTACAGGTTCGCGATGGTCATGGCGTGAGGCGATGTTTGCTTGTGTTGGAGCTCTTCTTCCGCTTCTTCTTCGATCGGGGATAGGTTCGGTCGGCAGACTGGGCTAGCAGGTGGATGTCGTTTGAGTTTCTGTTTATGTTTCATCCGTAGTCGGATGTTGATCTTCTATATGTTGTTGATGTATTCTGGTGGCATTTGTGCCTTATGTATGTATCCCCGTCTATTATGTAATGTTGATGTAATGATATCCACCTTGCAAAAGCGTCTCAATATGCGGGTCTATCCTTGGTGGGACCTTCGAGTTCCTTTTGGATAGGGTCGCATATTGGGCGTGACACCTTCATCAGCTCCAGCTCCATCTACATCAACCGAAGTCTTCGTCCTAGGAGCCATCTCTACACCACCACCAGAAGATCAAGCCTGAGAGTCGATCTAGCACTATGCATTTTCTATGAAATTTTTGGTAACTTGTTGCCAAAGGGGGAGAAAAATGTATAGATCATAGGCTTAGAGAGAGAGTGTTGCTTTTGTTCTCTCTTGCTTTATTTGGTGGTTTTTCAAACTTTGTTTGTTTTTGGTTGAGATACTATGCTTGTGAGACATTGATGATCATGTGTTTGATCATAAGCTACACTTATGCATGCTTGATATTATCCTATCTATCTTATGTGATCACTCACTTTGCTTGGTGATGAGTGCATGTATTCATTGTTTATTATTTTGATCACTCCACCAAGATGTATGTGACATGGAAGAGTAACCCATGAGCCTAATTCATTGTGCATTTGCAGTCCAAAGCAAATCTAAAACTATGCACAAATTTAGGGGGAGCTCTTGCTTATCACATACTTCTCAAAGCGACGATGTTATTTAAATTTTATTATCATTTGTCGAAGCTTTGATTTATATGTTGTCATCAATTACCAAAAAGGGGGAGATTGAAAGTGCAACTATCCCTAGGTGGTTTTGGTAATTCATAACAACATATAGCTCATTGAGCTAATGCTATTCCAAGACTATTATTTTAGGAAAGCTCAATGAATGGCATGGCATGGATGATGAAAGTGGATCCTCAAAATACTAAGGACAAAGGATTGGCTCAAGCTCAAAAGCTCAAGACTCTTCATTTTACATTTTAGTGATCCAAGATCACATTGAGTCTATAGGAAAAGCCAATACTATCAAGAAGGGATGAGGTGTTTCTTAATGAGCCTTTTGCTTCATGTGCTTAGTGATATGCTCCAAAACCCTCAACTACTTTCCCACATCCACAAATGACCTAAACCTAAAGCCAAAATCGGTCACACCGATTCTTTCTATCCGGCGCCACCGATTCCAAAAGTCATAGCCACTGCCACAAACCCTAAGCAAATCGGTCTTACCGATAGGGATCTCGGTCTCACCGAGATGGGGTTACAATCTCTCTGTTTCCTTCAGAACGTTCGCCCAACTGAAGTGAGCGATCGGTCCCACCGAGATTGCAATGTAAACTCTCTGTTTCCTTTTTGTAACATTTCGGTCTCACCGAAAAGAGCAAATCAGTCCCACCGAGTTTACCTGACCAACTCTCTGGTTAGCTAATTACCAAAATCGGTCTCACCGAGATTACGTTACGCCCTAACCGTAACCATATCGGTCTCACCGAGTTGCATCTCAGTCCCACCGAAAATCACTAACGGTCACTAGGTTTACTAAATCGGTCCAACCGAGTTTAACTATTCGGTCCCACCGAGTTTGGTAAATTGTGTGTAACGGTTAGATTTTGTGTGCAGGCTATATATACCCCTCCACCTCCTCTTCATTCGTGAGAGAGCCATTAGAACGAACCTACACTTCCAACTTACCATTTCTGAGAGAGAACCACCTACTCATGTGTTGAGGCCAAGATATTCCATTCCTACCATATGAATCTTGATCTCTAGCCTTCCCCAAGTTGCTTTCCACTCAAATCATCTTTCCACCAGATCCAAATCCTATGAGAGAGAGTTGAGTGTTGGGGAAACTATCATTTGAAGCACAAGAGCAAGGAGTTCATCATCAACACACCATTTGTTACTTCTTGGAGAGTGGTGTCTCCTAGATTGGCTAGGTGTCACTTGGGAGCCTCCGACAAGATTGTGTAGTTGAACCAAGGAGTTTGTAAGGGCAAGGAGATCGCCTACTTCGTGAAGATCTACCGCTAGTGAGGCAAGTCCTTCGTGGGCGACGGCCATGGTGGGATAGACAAGGTTGCTACTTCGTGGACCCTTCGTGGGTGGAGCCCTCCGTGGACTTGTGCAACCGTTACCATTCGTGGGTTGAAGTCTCCACCAACGTGGAAGTACGATAGCACCACCTATCGGAACCACGCCAAAAACATCCGTGTCTCCAATTGCGTTTGAATCCTCTAAACCCTTCCCCTTACTTTCTTGCAAGTTGCATGCTTTATTTTCCGCTGCCAATATACTCTTTGCATGCTTGCTTGAATTGTGTGATGATTGCTTGACTTGTCCTAAATTAGCTAAAATCTACAAAACTATAAAATTGGGAAAAGGTTAAGTTTTTATTGGTCAAGTAGTCTAATCACCCCCCCTCTAGACATACTTCAAGGTCCTACAGAAGTGCTTAACAGAAAGGTGTACATTAAGAAGAAAACTAACTAGAAAATAAAATACAATTTTGTTTGTAGTGGCATGAGTTTGTTTACCTCTTGTTACTAAAGAAAGAGAAGACTCGAGAAGATGACTTACATATATAACACTCTAATCAGCCTACGCAAGGCAATCTATTTTGTGGCCAAATTTGTACATGATCTTGATATTTATTGGATGATAAAAAGTCCTTTGTTGATCGCAATGGAAAGAGGCACTACAAGAAATATGTCAACTAGTGACCTTCTCTTAGTGACCCTAGCTGAATTGGTCGTAAATCCACGGCCATTTCGCTAGGAAGGGCTCAAACCCTGAATTACCTTACACGAAATGGTGATAAAGCAGACAAGAGTGGTCCACGACCTTATTTCTACCTGATTACGGCCAATATAAATGGTCATGAGGTTGTGAACGTGGATGCATTAGTACTTATTGCTATGACTAGGCGCCACCTCATCAGTTTTGCCTATGTGTCATGTCCGTGTGGCAGTTTTTGCCCTAGGTTGTGAAGCAATCTATATTTCTGTCATTCTCAAAATTCCCCAAAAAATCTCATAAATTCTTTGGGTCATATTTTCATCAAATATGTAAAAAACCTTCCTTACCTAGTTCATAAATAATTCAAAAATATTCATTTTCCTATTCTGTTCAGAAAAACACTTTGTGAAGGAAGTACCACTTTGGCATGTCCAAATGGTATCCATTTTCTACAGTGCTTTCCTATGCCCAAATAACCATCCTCCACCAAATGACAGCTCAATCCATTCATTATTTTGAGCCCAGCTTCAACATTCGTATTTATGTCCAGTGTGGTACTTTGCAAAGCAAGTGCCACCTAGGCTCCTCCTTTTGAGCTGAAAATTTGTGAAGACGGTCTTCTTAGTAACTGATCATCCTCAGCCAAAACTCACGCCCATTAGCCATGTGCATTTCCTGTACCGCTAATCAAACACTTGGTTGCTTATTCATGTTTGAGCATCGATCGGTCTCCTCGTGAGAATCTTATGTTGTGATTTTATTCCTAGCACCTACCTGGGGATTGCCCAACCCACTAAACATGCCTAGGCCGCCCAGAACACATGGCAACGCCAAGGTCACGCGGTGACCATGCGTCGGGCATGCGAGTTTACGCGCTCTAGAGTTGGGGCCCTTGGCCACCTTCCAAACCTCGACGTATCGCCACCAAACCATGTATTTATGATTAAATAGGTACTTATGTAACTAGAAATGATTTTTGGAAAAAATAAATAGCAAACTATGAGGCAGCTGCAGTTCAAATTTGACCCGCTTCCTTCTGAATCAGTGGGAATTTGTCTTTTTCACCAGAGGTGGATCACAACTTTTGGCACTCAACCATTTTGTCAATTGTGCATTAAATATGTCCTAGTATTTTATAAAAATGATTTGGTGCAATTTTGCAACAAATATATGGAAGGTCCTTCACAAAAAAAAACTCATTTCAGGCACTCGGAAAATGGAAAATGAATTTTCCGTGCAAAGAAAATGAAAACTCCCTTATGCAATACTGTTTGGAATTCCAAGATGCACCCTTGTGCACAATATGAGATCATTTGAACAAACTATGCCATGAATGTGGCCATAAGATTGATCATTTGGCTTGAAAGCCATGAATCTTCATGCATGATAGCTCATTTCTGAGAACACTTTTTTGAAATAATTGTCGTATTACAAGTTTATTATTTTTCCTGAAAACTTGGTCACATATAATGACACAATGCGAAGGTTTTCCAATTTTTTGATTTTTTTTGAATTTTTTATGCCCGTTTCAAAATGTTGTCGAAATGGCGGCCATGACCGTTCCTAGCTAGTGGTTGAATCTTGGATTTTTTTTGGTGTTTCTCTGATTAAATAGATACTTATGTAACTAGAAATGATTTTTGGAAAAAATAAAGAGCAAACAATAAGGTAGCTGCAGTTCAAATTTGACCCGCTTCCTGCTGAATCGGCGGAAATTTGTCTTTTTCACCAGAGGTGGATCAAAACTTTTGAAACCCAACCACTTTGTCAATTGTGCATTAAATATGTCTTAGTATTTTATAAAATTGATTAGGTCCAATTTTGAAACAAATATATGGTAGGTCCTTCACAAAAAAAAACTCATTTCGGGCACTCAAAAAATGGAAAATGAATTTTCTGTGCAAAGAAAATAAGAACTCCCTTAGGAAACATTGTTTGGAATTCCAAGATGCACCTTTTTGCACAATATGAAATCATTTGAACAAACTATGCCATGAATGTGGCCATAAGATTGATCATTTGGCTTGAAAGCCATGAATCTTCACACATGATAGCTCATTTCTGAGAAAACTTTTTTAAAATAATTGTCGTATTACAAGTTTATAATTTTTGCTGGTAACTTGGCCACATATGATGAAACAATGCGTAGGTTTTCCAATTTTTTGATTTTGTTTTGAATTTTTTATGCCCGTTTCAAAATGCGGTCAAAACGGCGGGAATGACCGTTCCTAGCTAATGGTTGAATCTTGGATTTTTTTGGTGTTTCTCTGATTAAATATATACTTATGTACCTAGAAATGATTTTTGGAAAAAATAAAGAGCAAACTACGAGGTAGCTGCAGTTCAAATTTGACCCGCTTCTAGCTGAATCGGCGGAAATTTGTCTTTTTCACCATAGGTGGATCAAAACTTTTGACACCCAACCATTTGGTCAATTGTGAATGAAATATGGCCTAGTATTTTAGAAAATTGATTTGGTCCAATTTTGCAACAAATATATGGTAGGTCCTTCACAAAAAAAACTCAACTCGGGCACTCGGAAAATGGAAAATGAATTTTCCGTGCAAAGAAAATGAAAACTCTCTTAGGCAACATTGTTTGGAATTCCAAGATGCACCCTTGTGCACAATATGAGATCATTTGAACAAATTATGCCATGAATGTGGCCATAAGATTGATCATTTGGCTTGAAAGCCATGAATCTTCACGCCTGATAGCTCATTTCTGAGAACACTTTTTTAAAATAATTTCCGTATTACAAGTTTATTATTTTTCCTGGCAACTTGTTCATATATAATGACACAATGAGAAGGTTTTCCAATTTTTTGATTTTTTTTGAATTTTTTATGCCCGTTTCAAAATGCGGTCAAAATGGCGGGCATGACCGTTCATAACTAGTGGTTGAATCTTGGAATTTTGTTTGTGTTTCTCTGATTAAATAGATACTTTTGTACCTATAAATGACTTTTGGAAAAAATAAAGAGAAAACTATGACGTAGCTGCACTTCAAATTTGACCCGCTTCCTGCTGAATCGGCGAAATTTTGTCTTTTTCACCAGAGGTGGATCAAAACTTTTTACACCCAACCATTTGGTCAATTGTGCATTAAATATGGCCTAATATTTTAGAAAATTGATTTGGTCCAATTTGGCAACAATTATTTGGTAGGTTCTTCACAAAAAAAATCTCATTTTGGGCACTCAAAAAATGAAAAATGATTTTTTCGTCCAAAGGAAATGAAAACTTCCTTAGGAAACATTGTTTTCCATTCCACTATGCACCCTTGTGCACAATTTTTTTGGAAATTGATTTGGTTCAAATTTGCAACAATTATTTACTAGGTTCTTCACAGAAAAACTCATTTTCGACACTCGAAAAATGGACGAGAGGTGGACGGAATACTTTTAAGAGGAAACCATTTGGTCAACTGTACATAAAATACGGTCAAATATGTTCGAAAATTGTTGTGGTCCAGTTTTGTAACTAATATTTGATAGGTTCATCACATAGGTGAAAACAAAAAAGTGAAACAAAAAGAAAAAACGCATTTGCATAAGCTTAATTGTCATTGGTGGAGATGTTTGTGCCATGGATTGATGACATGGCACCCTTCCAACCATCCATCCATCCACCCACCCACCCGCAGACCAAACCCTAACTCCACTCCTCCGTCGGACCCCTCTCCCCCGATTCAGATCCACCCTTCGCCGCTGCTCCCACCTACCTCAAGCCGATCCCGCCGCCTGCACCAGCGCGCCACCACCGCTCTTCCTCTCGCTCCCGACCCACCCGTCCACGAGGCCTCGCTCAAATGCTTTCGCGCATGGGCGAACCCAACCCAAGCCTCACCGCGGACCAACTCCTCTCCCCCAACCCCGCCGCCGTGGGCCTCCTCTTCTCCAACCCCGGGCTCTCTAGCATCGGCGCACCGCTGCCGCCCCCACCTTCTCCCCTTCCCAAGCTGCTCAGGCGGTGCCCAGGTCTGCCACTGCCGTCCTCTACAACCACGCCCACGCAGCGGCAGATGAAGGAGGAGTTAGGAGCGGAGCGGCGGGGCCCTTCCTCCGCCTCCGTGGTCCATGGCGTCTACGGGCCATTCCTCCACCTCTACCTCGCCGACTCTTGCCGCCTTTGTGGAGTGAAGATCTTGGTAATGAATCCGAATCGCCTCTGTTCTGGGTTTCTTCTTCTTCCGATCCCTCCTTTCTTGATCTCACATCTCACCCCTCCTCCCCTGATTGATTCAGACAGGACTGCCTCCCTCTGCTGCCTCGCTCCCCACGGCGGTGAGGCGAGACCGACCGGCGACGCGCGGCCAGGTAACGCTCCCTCCCTTCCCTTCCCTTTTCCCCTGCTCCGCTCCAATCACCTTGCTCGAGCTCTTCGATCCGTATTCCATAGGCCGTGGGACTCGGGCGGATTTGGTAGAGGTCTAGATGATGAAGGGGATCCATCATTGGAGATGAGAGGCGGATCCATTTCTCCCTCCCGTCTTAGCGGACATTTGATTGGGACATTTGAGAGAGAGAGAGAGAGAGAGAGGGGAGAATGCGTCGGCCTACCCTGTGATGGTTGTACTGTCGACATGCATGCTGAATCTCATGTCTCAAACAGTTTCAGAGCTTCAGGCTATGGCAGCAGCCTCTTTACTGTATTGCCTTGATCATTTGAATGTATCTCCGCTTAGCCTGGTTCCTCCACGTATCTGTTTTCTTTAGCAAGATCAAACATCTTGTTTTTCTTTGCTCGAGTGTTTGTTTTGCTCGAGTGTTTTTATTGTACACTTATGCTAGCTGTTATTAAAATTTTCCCTGTGAATTCCTTACTGAAATTTCCTCCTGTCGAATTCTTAATGAAATTGTAAGCTTTGTTACTAAATTACAGAAGTATCCTTGCTTGTTCAAGAACAAATGTTTGACTGTATCTCCAATGCACTCAATCATTCTTTGTACAGTTTTGACTGTATCTCCAGCATTGACAAATACCATTGCCTGTTCAAATTTATACTGGAGTTGCTTGTTCAACACTGATAAAATGTCATTGCTTGTGCATTGACAAATACCATTTTCCTCTTAGTTTTGGCCTCTTAGTTTCACAAACAAAATATGCACTATGGAGACACTTGGGTATATAAACAAGTAGTAGTAGCAGTTGTACTGGACAACTGGTTATTTTGTATCTTCTCTTTTTCAAGTAATTATTGAGTATCTATAACAAAGCAACCATAGTAGTCCTCTAATTCAACTCAGTTCCATACTATTTTGTATCGTTTCTGCGGTATGTTTAATATGAGACAATATTCTAATACCTCTACATTGAATTATTTAGGCTACATAAAGGTTTGAAGCAGCCTACCCAACAATAAAGGAACTGGCTCTTGTTGGTACTCCTGGCTCTAAGGCTGTTTAGCCAGCATCGCAGCAGCTTTTGCCGTTGGCTGTGAAGGAAATTCAAGAAAGTGAGTGGAAATGTGTTCATTCTGCAATACAGAGCCGGTTTAATTTTGTTTTGCAAATTCCAGTTAGCTTACTTGTGTATTATGTTCAGATAATGCAGAGCTTGACAAGGAGGCCACTGATGTGTTCATTTGGTGCTTGACTCAGAGTCTAGAGTCCTACAAGCTGTGGGTGAGCGATATTTTTGTTTTCTTTGCGCTTGTACAACTCTGTCCCATACAAGAAAGTGGCTCAGACTGATGTTTAATTTCTGTTTCCAGGACAAGCTTCATGTAGAGAATACCCAAGCTACAATTTACTGCAATTCACATGTTTTGAATTCTTCAATCTTGAATTGTTCAGTGATGATAGCTATCTTGCACCGTACTATAAAATCATGGATCGGCAACTAGCTAGTTGTCAATCCGTTCTTGCTAGATGTATCGTTGTTTTTCTTCTTCTAAGATAAGATGGTAGCATCACAAGTCATCCTATCATGTTGTACTAGTTCCTGAAGTGTAAGATAAGATGGTGGCATCGGATGTGTGTTCGACTTGTATTTGCTTACTAGATGGATACATGCAGCTAGCTAGCAACCTAGCATACTAGTAAGAATATATGTGTTTAATTCTCTCCTGCACCTTGTGGTGATTCTAGGTATATCTTGATGCCATCTATATACGGCAACATATGGACCTGATTACATTCAGGTGCATATACTATACTTGAACAATCATTCATAGTGTGGTGTTTCAGCTAGGAATGTTGATTAATTCAGCATGCTTATGATTAATTCAACCTGTTTTTTTATATCAGGTGCTCATTGAGCTGTCTAAGAACAAGTAGATTATCATTTCACCATCTTCGGCCGCCCCAGGGTATGTCATCTCTTTGGCCTCTTCCAGCACTTATTCTTTGTTCCTGACTATAAAACTTGATGCATGTGCCCTGTTATAAAGTGGAAAATCACTAATAGCTTGTACTGTCCATCTGTTGTGTTAACTTGCTCTATGCTGGTACTTGATCATTTGCAAAATATATCTCAGTTTTCGCTGTTATGAGAATGTTATATGCATGATTTCCTGTTAAATCTAAAGTACTGCAGCAAAGTTTCATTGTTATGAGAATTTTATATTCACGGATTCACTTGATTATGTTTCTAACTTTTCATAATTTATTATTTGCAGATGCTGGCCTTCATTCTTCAAAAGTTGGTTGTACAGGAGCTCTAGGAAGAAGAATCCCGAAGAAAAACCACACCCAGCAATGTGCTTTTAGCTCACTGGAGATAGTTATGTGTGAAGCTAGTTATGTGTATATTTAGTTTTATTTTATAGTTAAATACTAGATTTGTACTATGTACTTTGCTTGGCTGTTGTAATGTAATCTCAGTTTTGGGTGTACATGATTGTAATGTACTTTGCTTGGCTGTTGTATGAAATATTATGCCATATTGGCTCTTTTTCAGTCACATTATCTAATTGCAGAAATACAAAACTGACTTGTGGTAATTGGTTCCCATTTGACTAGTGGGACCTACTTTAAAATGGAAAAGAAATAAAAGAAAACTGACAAATGGGCTGGAAAAAGGCCGAGGCCAAAAAAAAGTGGAGTGTAAAATGCTGTTGCCCAAAAAATAAAAGTCTGTTGGGCTTGGCCCATGTAGCTGACCAAACTTGAAAGGAAAAAAACAATAAATGGGCTGAATTGTTGGGCTCAGCCCATGTAAAACACTGAATCGGACCGGGCTGATTCCTATCCACGTCAGCTTGCCATGCTGGATGCCTACGTGGTCTGGGGAGGTTGCTTGTGACCAAAAATTTGGTCGTGGAACCAACGACCTTTTACATATCGCAAAGAAGGTCATGAATGTCAGTTTATGACCGCCAGCTTTTGACCTTCTGTTTTTTGTCACGAAAAGGTCGCAAATGAAAAACTATGACCTTTCAGTGACCAATAGTGGTGGTCACAAGTTGACATATTTCTTGTAGTGAGGACAGTGCAATTGATGTGCTAAAAGAAAAATATTAGCAAATCACAATTTAATAAAAGAAATAAATGTTTGCAGTGCCATGAGTTTTTTTACCTCCCGTTAATGAAGCATTAGAAACCGAAGAAGATGGCTTGCATATAACTCTCAAATTAGCTTACTTAGGACAATACAAGTTTAGTAGCCAAATTTGTACATAATCTAAGTATTTATTTTTTTGCGGAGAGTGGGCGTATTTTTATGATAGAAAGTACTCTGGTGAACACTCGAAAAGGCATACGACCGGGTTAATTGGGAATTTCTGCGTCAAGTTCTCCTTGGTCGTGGCTTCTCGGCTATTTGGGTTCATCGAGTGATGCAACTAGCCTCGAGGGGCCAGACAGCGATCTCGGTCAACGGAGAAGTAGGGCACTTCTTCCGGAACAGGCGCGGACTCCGTCAGGGCGACCCAATGTCCCCGTTCGTGTTCAACTTCATGGTTGACGCAGTGGCAGCTATGCTGCGGAAAGCCACAGAGGCCAGCCACATCAAAGGTGTGGTTAGTCACCTCATCCCAGGGGATCTCCCACCTTTAGTACGCGGACGACACGTTACTACTTTTCCAGCTGGACCTCCACAGCGTGGCCATTGTCAAAGCCCTCCTCCTTAGCTTCGAGCTCATGTCCGGGCTGAAGATCAACTTCCACAAGTGTGAAGTTTTGTCCATGGGATTGGACTCGGAGGAGGGCAGGCGCATCGCGGATTTGCTCTACTGTAAAGTTGGCAAGTTCCCCTTTACGTATTTAGGCCCGCCTTTAGATATTAAACGCCTAATGATCGATGATTGGGCTTCGCTCTGCGCCAAGATTGGGGGAAAGGTGTGCCCTTGGCGTGGCAAATTCCTCTCCTCCGCGGCAAGGCTTGTGCTCACGAACTCGAGCCTGTCCTCCCTGCGTATGTTTGCGATGGACCTCTTTCTTCTGGCTGAAGGAGTCCACGCCCAAATGGACACACCACGGTCGCGTTTCTTTTGGGAAGGAACGGGCCCGAAGCGCCAGTACCACATGGTTAAGTGGGCGGTGGTCTCCCAGGCCAAGGCCTTGGGGGGCCTCGGGATCACCAACACCAGAATTATAAACATTGCACCCATGTTTGCAACGGGCTTGTTGGTGGATCTCCTCCATGCAAAGTACTTCCCGAATGGGAATCTTTTCAAAGGTGTAGCAAGGGGCTCACCTTTCCGGAATGACATCCAAACCATCAAACCGGCCTTTGCCTTGGGAAAAAATATGCCATTGGAGATGGCCGATCGGAGAGATTCTGGCTAGACTTTTGGGTTGGCTCCCAACCGCTCTGGTCGGAATACCAGCACATGTACGCTATCGTTGTAGACCCGAACATGACAGTGGCCTCGGCTCTAGCCTCGTCCCCCCGCTAGTCCACTTCCGTCGTGAGCTCAATGACCAAGAGCTGGCGAATTTTGCGGCGATGCTAGATCTTATTAGCTCGTCCTCGCTGTCTGCAGCACCCGACTCGATGACTTGGGCGCTCACCGCGTCCAGCAAGTTTACGGTCAAATTGCTTTACCACAAGCTTTGCCAAGGGTTGGCCCAGCCGGTGGTTAAGGGCCTCTAGAAGGCGCGTCTCCCACTCAAAATCAAAGTGTTTATGTGGCAACTGTTTCGCAACAGATTGCCCACGTCTGAAAATCTAGCAAAACGGTAGGGGCCGACTACAGGCACATGCGCGGTCTGCAGTGTAAACGAGGACGCAAACCACGTCTTTTTTCGATGCCCGCTGGCTAGGTTCGCTTGGAGCGCTATTCGGACCGCGGCGGGAGTGCAATGGGACCCGCGGTGCACCGGTGATTTAGTTGCAATTCTAGACTTGGTCCAAGGGAGCGGAAAGCGTGTTTTATGGAGCTGTGTTGGGGCACAGTTCTGGGCTCTCTGGTTGACTAGGAAGGAACTAGCTATTGAGGGGATATTCCCGACTCACCCGGCTAATGTTATCTACAAATGCAATCTGTTTCTGCAGCAGTGGAGTCCGTTGGCGAGGCGCAAGGATGCTGAGAGGATGCAACACGCTCAAGACCGTCTTCGCCAGGTGTACGTGATGGCTAGGGAGCCAGTTGCCACTTCTTAAAGGAGTTGACCTTTTGTTCGATTGCCAGCCTGCGTGTCCAGTATTCTGCCCTCGTGCCATGTAACTCTTGCTCGCGGTCTTTTGGCCTTAAACCCTATGACTTCCCTCGTGCGTGGCCTGAGGCCGTTTATGTGTGTAAGGTTTGGACCTTTGGTACGCTACCTATGTTGTGGGCTTTATTAATTTAAAGCCGAACGCGCCTAGCGTCTTCGTTCTAAAAAACAATAAAAAGAGGATGATGCAACCTAATGTGATAATAGGAAAGTATTAGCAGATATTATTTTACCTAAATAAATACACTAATCAGAGAAGGGAAATGATGGATTTGAAGAATATTGGGCCCCTCGGTTACATACTGCTGCAGCTCTCTCCCGTACAAAACTTGTGGAGCTCTCCACTCATGGCTAAAATAAATTAACCCGCTAATGTTTCGAAACTACATATCCAGTGAGGAGAGTAACTGAAGATGACATGGCTTCAGAAATAAGAGGGCACCAGGAAATGTATGCATGCAAGAAATGGCGCCACATTGTTTGCTACTCCCTCTGTAAACTAATATAAGAGTGTTTAGATCACTAAACTCTGTTATATTAGTTTACAGAGGGAGTATTATGAAATGGAGGAATAATTGGAAACTGAACTGCTGACATGTCATCTATGCTTATGTGGGATGGTTGCATGTGTGTGCAGACTTAAATACTTTGTTTAGTGGGACTTTGAGATGGACACCTTGCAGGTTAAGAGAATTGGGACCAACTTCTTAAGAATATAAGATATGCGGGGTTTCAGGCATGTTGGCTGGCGTGCCCTTAGTACATTCAACGGGTTGGCCAATATGCAGTGGCACTACAGGAGACGATTAAATCCGATTTCCGCGCTCGCGATCTGCTATCAATCGATTTTCTTGGAGCTGGGTGTCTGCTCATGGCCATTCTGGGGATATGTTGTTGGGGTTTAAAAAGGAGTGTGCTGTGAGATTGTCTCCTCGGACGCTGATATTTTTCCCCTTAGTGCAGTTATTAAGCATCGGGCCACGCTTCTTCAGTGGGAAATGTTGCTGGCCTATGACCCAACTGATCACTCGCGTTTAGCTGAGTTATTTGGGGTACTTGAGGCCAAAGCAGTTGGGGCTACTGCTTGCATGCTGCCAATAGTGATTTTTTTTTGAAAAAGGGGCGTTTTATTACTTAAAAGGTTTAAGTATTACACCCGGCCTCTGCATAATTATGACGCACACGGCCAACCAAGTCCTTTCACACAAACAAAAATTTAGAAGGCAAAATACAAAGAAACATGTAGAGTTTGTATAATGCCTAAAGCGGAGGTGGGCCAATCCTAAGATCATGCTGCCACCCATGTTGGGAAAAAGTATCACTCGCCGTCTCCTTCAATCGTGTACACACCTCCATAAATAGGTTCGATTCTCCACATGTTGTAGATAGGACCATAAACGAAGAGTCCCGGTACATCTGTAGATAACCTGCATCAGAGAAGTACTTCTATCGTTAAACACCTTATTATTTCTACATAGCCAAAGCGACCAAATAACGGCAAGCGCTCCCACCCTAATAATAGTTCTAAACCTATAATCTATCTCATGTAACCAGTTGCCAAATACATTAGCAACACTACAAGGAGGATACAAGCCAGAAGCTATCTGGATGATTGACCATATAGAATGAGCAAATTTGCACTGGAAAAATTAATGTTTTATTGTCTCATCATGGTGACAAAAGACACATTGCGGACTTCCATGCCAATTTCTCTTAATAAGGTTATCTGTAGTAAGAATGACTCCGCGACGAAGATACCATGCAAAGATGTTATTCTTAAGAGGTATTTTCATCTTCCAGATCTTCTTGTTATTATCAACTGGCACATCAGACTAGTTTGACGCTCTATACATAGACTCCACTGAGGATTGTCCATTCCCATGCAGGTTCCATTGAAATACATCAGACCCATGTGACAAATGCACCATGGACAACCGCTGGAGCAGGATGTACCATGATTGAAGTTTGGGTCCAATTCAATCTCTTCTCAACGTCACATTTTACGGAAATGATTCCATTACCGTGGCGATAGTATCACTCTTGTGACACACAGTGTTGTATAGAGCCGGATATTGTTCTCGGAGTGTGGCATTTCCTAGCCACTTGTCCTCCAGAATCTAATTTCCGAGCCGTCCTTCATCGAGATGTTGGAAATATGCCCTAGAAGCAATAATAAAATGGTTATTATTATATTTCCTTGTTCATGATATTTGTCTATTGTTCATGCTGTAATTGTATTAACCGGAAACCGTAATACAAGTGTGAATACATAGACCACAACATGTCCCTAGTGAGCCTCTATTGACTAGATCGTTGATCAATAGATGGTTATGGTTTCCTGACCATGGACATTTGATGTCAATGATAACAGGATCACACCATTAGTAGAATGATGTGATGGACAAGACCCAATCATAAACATAGCACAAGATCGTGTAGTTCGTTTGCTAGAGCTTTTCTAATGTCAAGTATATCATTTCCTTAGACCATGAGATTGTGCAACTCTCGGATACCGTAGGAATTCTTTGGGTGTATCAAACGTCACAACGTAACTGGGTGGCTATAAAGGTGCACTACATGTATCTCTGAAAGTGTCTGTTGGGTTGGCACGAATCGAGACTGGGATTTGTCACTCCGTATGACGGAGAGGTATTTCTGGGCCCACTCGGTAAAGCATCATCATAATGAGCTCAATGTGACTAAGGAGTTAGCCACGGGATCATGCATTACAGAATGAGTAAAGAGGCTTGCGGTAACGAGATCGAACGAGGTATTGGGATACCGACGATCAAATCTCGGGCAAGTAACATACCGATGGAAAAAGGGAATTATATACGGGATTGATTGAATCCCCGGCATCGTGGTTCATCCGATGAGATCATCGTGGAACATGTGGGAGCCAGTATGGGTATCCAGATCCTGCTATTGGTTATTAGCCCGAGAGGTGTCTCGGTCATGACTGCATGGTTCCCGAACCCGTAGGGTCTACACACTTAAGGTTCGGTGACGCTAGAGTTGTAATTGGAAATTGTATGCGGTTATCAAAGGTTGTTTGGAGTCCTGGATGAGATCCCGAACGTCACGAGGAGTTCCGAAATGGTCCGGAGGTGAAGATTTATATATGGGAAGTCCAGTTTTAGTCGCCGGAAGGTTTCGAGGGTTATCGGTATTGTATCGGGACCACCGAAAGGTGTCTAGGGGTCCACCGGGTGGGGCCACCTACCCCGGAGGACCAGGTGGGCTGAATATGGATGGGAACTTTCCCCTAGTGGGCTGGTGCGCCCCCAAGGGCCCAAGGCGCCTAGGGTTGGAAACCCTAGCGGGTGGGGTGCCTCCCACCTGCTTGGGGGGCAGGTTTCCCCCTCCTCGCCCCCGCCCCCCACCCATCTAGATGGATCTAGGGGGCTGGCCCCCTCTCCCCTTTCCCCTATATAGTGAGGGGGTGGGAGGGCAGCCGCACCCTTCCCCTGGCACAGCCCTTCCCCCTCCAACACTTCCTCCTCCTCCGTAGTGTTTGGTGAAGCCCTGCCGGAGAACCACAAGCTCCACCACCACGCCGTCATGCTGCCGGAGCTCTCCCTGAACTTCTCCTCTCCCCTTGCTGGATCAAGAAGGAGGAGACGTCCCGAGGTTGTACGTGTGTTGAATGCGCAGGCGCCGTCCGTTCGGCACTTGGATCGGATCTTCCGCGATTTGAATCCCCGCGAGTACGACTCCATCAACCGCGTTCTTGTAACGCTTCCGCTTAGCGATATTCAAGGGTATGAATGTCGGTGTACAAAAATAGGGGCACATTCTTGTACCCCTTTACCTGTGCACGGGCAGTCAGAGCCGCGCCCACGGCCACACCAAGTAGAACGAGGAAGGTGAGCCAAGGTAAGACCAAAGCCCAAGACGGCCACAATGCAAATGAAGCAACGCCAAGGCCAAGACCACAAAGAGCAGAGGGACGAAGCAGGTTCCCCGGGAAAGATCCTTGCCGGGCGGCCTTGGCGGCCCTGGCAAGACCCTTGCCGGGGCAGCCCGCCCACACCAGCCGAATGAGTCACCCTTGAGCCCACCAACGTTCACAAATGCGTTGGGACAGGGCTTGGGAGGCACCTCCGTGGTGGCATGCAGATCTTTGTGAAGACATAAAATGCTCAAGATCAAATGAGGATAAGAAGACAACCATCCTCATCGAATAAACCCACAAGACCCCCGGCAAGACCCTTGCCGGGGAGGCCAGTGCGCCACGGTAAGACCCTTGCCGGGGAAGCCAGCGTGCCACAGCAAGACCCTTGCCGGGCCACCCGGCAAGACCCTTGTCGGGCCACCCTACAAGGCCCCCGCCAACACACACCAGCTGGGCCACTGTCAGGCCCGCACCAGATAATTCTTCACCGCCGTTCGCATGCAGCTGCCGACCCAACCAGCTGGGCAGGCACCTGCGTGGCGGCATTCAATCCTTCGTGGAGGCTCCACCACCGCGCCACCTCAGCTGCCTGCCTGCCTACATGGCACCGCATGCATCGCTGGCCAGGGCGCGTGTCGAAGCAAGGAGGAGTGGCGATGGATGGGACGGGCCTCGCCCCCGTCCCCAATAAAGCGAAGGACACCTAAGCCTCGCATTAAATGTGTCTTGTCCTGTGTCGAGGATAACCTCATACGCTGTACCCTTTCCACCTCCTTCTTGCCCTTTGTGGCGACCCTTTTCCAATAAAAGGAGGCCGAGGCGACCAGGAAAAGGATTGGCTCTTTGGAACCTCGCAGCACCTAGAGCTAGTTCAGAGCTCAAGAACACTAAATACATCCACCAAAGCAGGACTAGGGTTTCGCATCCTCGCGGCCCGAACCGGGTAAATCCCCTTGTGTCACTGTTGTTCCCGCTCTTCTCACGACCCACCCCCCCGCCCAAGAACCGTAGAAGGGATTCCAGTGATCCCATAGGTGTCGTTTCCCATCGACATCTTTGGCGCGCCAGGTAGGGGGCGCTATTGTGAGAATATTGTCTGGTAGTTGGCCTGGCAGTTCTTCATTGTTTTCGGTTTCTGAGAAGGAGCCGGCTGGAGAAACGACGCCGGCTTGGCAATAGAAAAGCTAAGTCATTCAGAGCCTTGGGTTATTTCCTTTTATACTTAAGGTTATCGTCCTCGAGGATCTTGCCTATGTATGGGAAACCTGCACGCAAAGGGGCCCCCCCGCAATTGGCAACGCCCTTGTTCTGTTTCGAGTCCGCTCAACAGCTCGAAGCGGCCGCGTCAAGAGTGGCGGGGTAGCCTTCCGCACCTGGCAATGCTCCTGACACTAACTCGAGTCAAACTCGACAGTTGGGGCGGTCGCGCTCAGGGCGGTAAGGTGGTCTGCACGGTGGCAAGCACACCCGGCAGGCCAGTGGGGATCCGTCCCCATGACGCCGCCCTGGGTTTACGCGGCGGCAAGCCTACCCAGTGACGTAGGGTGGACATACAAGGAAAAATCGAACAGGAAAATAACATGCATGATATAAGAAATGTTGCAGAGTTATGTTACATCGAATTGTTGTTGCGGTTCTAACTAGAGATAGCAATTGTCTTGGTTGTGAACATGCATCGGCGATAAGAGAACGGGATGCCTAATCCCGACGCTGGCCCTCCACCCTCAGAATTCCGGTGACACGGCTGACGATGGGCTTGATATGCTCCCTGAGCGGCGCGAGGTTAGTACCCTCCGGCAAGCTCTCCAGCGTGGCGTCGAAGTCGAGGTCGGGGTACCAGTGCGCCACCTTGGTGAGAACCTTGGTCATGGCACCCTGGCAAAGCTTCCGGGACTCGTCGGCTAGTGAGGCCGCCCGGTTGGCGTGGAGCCGCTCCAGAGCATCGACGACCTTCTCAAAGAACATGGTCAGAATGCAATTGGCGCTCACACTCTGTTCCGAGAGGTACCTCACGTCCGGCATCCCCATGATGGCCAGCTGCGCGGCGGCCTGATTGGCGACGGTGGCGAGGCGATCGAGCCAACGGTTCTCGCCCTCCACGTGATCCACGAAGTTGAGGCCCTCATTCTTCCGCAACAGCTTCTCGGCCTCCAGCTCCTTGGCCAGGGTCCACTCCCGGGCGTTGGCCTCCGACAGCACCTTCTCGAGACTCTCCAGATATAGCTTGAGATCTTTAATGGAGTTGTTGGCCTCGGAGAGCTCCCCGGTCCTACTGACGACCGCGCCCTGCGCCTCCGTCAGGGCACTGTTAAGCGTGTCCTTTCCCTCGGACAGCTCCAGAGCATGCTCCTTCAGCCTGTCACGCTCTTCCTCCAGCTCCTCCACCTTGCCGGCGTGAGCCTGGGCCTGGGCATTGAGTGCCTCTTTGTGCCTCTGCTCCAGCTCACTGGTCCGTTGCAGGACAAGCTTTTCCACCTCTGCGTCCTTGCCCCGAAGCGTGGTGGCAAGCTTCTCCTCGCGTGCAGCAAGGTCCTCCTCCTGGGAGTGCAGCGCGGCCTCATGCTGGGTCCGGCGGCGCCCGGTGACATGACCAAGTTCCTCGCCGTCTCCTGAGCTTTCTCGACGTCGGCGAGCTTCATGGTGAGCTCCACGTTGTGCCTGGCCAGCTCGCCTTGGGAGGCCTTGAGCTCCTCGTGGGCCTCGCGAAACCAGTTCTGCGTCTCGGCAACGCGTTCCTGGAGGTCCGCCTCCGCCTTCTCCACCACCGATGTCCTGGACTTAACTTTGTCCAGGCGGGCGTGGTGGAGCGCCTGGAGCTTCCGAAAGCTAACGCCCATGGCATGGAGGAGCCGCTCCTCCTGCGAGCCGCCGCCACCAACGATTGGCTCGTCGACGACTTCAAGCCCGGCAGCGACAAACGCCGTCGTCGAACACCTCTCCCTCGGCAGGTGTCACGGTGCTCGGCGCTGCTGGAAGGTTGGCGAACAAGTCGTCACTCACCCTCGGTACTGCGGGCGGAAGCAATGGAGGAGGAAGGCCGGTCGCCAGCCTCCTCCTCCTCCTCCTCCTCCTCGGCAGCAGCCCCGCCGGCCTCCCCTGCAGGCCCCTTGTCGTTCTCTTCAGCAGCAGCCTTGTCGGCATCCCCGATAGGCCCCTCGGCAGCGTCCTCGGCAGCGTCCTTGGCAGCCTCCTCGGCGGCAACCTTCTCGGCGTCCGCCTCGGCGGCCTTGGCGACGCCCTCGATGACGGTGTCCATGTCCTCTGGGTTCACTGAGGAGGAATCTGGGCGCCGAAGAAGGGGGTGAGGCAAGGCCAGGACCAAGAGCCGAAAAGAAAAAGAACCAGAGACGAATGGCAAATGACTCACCAGTACCAGTGCCCGGCAGGGAAACGGAAGTCCCCTCCCTGCCAACATTTGGCGTCGAGGCAAAGCCGCCGGTGCTCAAGTTCTCTTCTTCCTCCTCCATGTGTGTGGGCTCGGTGCTTGGCGCCCTTGCCGGGGACGTCCCTCGGGGCGGCGTGGTCGATGGGGGCGGCGTGTTGGGAGTAGCCCTCTGTAGCTCCTCCTGCTGCCTATCTCCTCTTGCATACCTGGCGAGGTCAGCACCAAAGTGTCGTGCCCCTAACACATGTCAAAGAGGGGAGAATGATGAACTTACGCCGGGGGCTATGCCGGGGGCTGCTGTCCGGGCTGCTCAACACCACCAGGGGCGCCCTCGAAGCACCAGCCGGGGACTGGCCATCCGCCGAGACCTTGGCCCTCTTCACTCTCTGGGCCAGCATCTCCTTGTCCCTGCAAGGATTACGACAAGTCAAGACAAGCAACGCAGAGTGAGGAGACAGAGATAACGAAAAAGGAGCCAGATGCTTACTCGTCGTCCACCTCCTCCTCTGCCGTCTTCCTCTTCCTCCTCGGGCTGAGGGATCCATAATCGAAGGTGACCTCCGTGTCAACACCCGCCGAAGGAGGGGAAGGAGGCGGCGTCTGGGCACGCTTGGATGAAGAAGGGGCAGTTGTCTTCTTCTTCACCGCGACCTTCGCCGGCTTCTTCGCTGTCGCGGCCCTCGTGTGGGGCCGGGACCCCTCCAAGGTCCGCTGCGGCTGTCCAGCCCTGCCAGGCCGGACTGCCCGCCGTAAGACTCGCCCCCTCCCAGTAGGTGGTGTCGGGTCTGCGATCTAGGCCTCCTCCTCCGATGACTCGCCGGTCACATCCTCAACCAGAGGAGCCTCGGTGCCGGCGCTGCCGGCTCCCCCGGCGGCCGCCGCCCACCGGGCGAGCTCCTCCTCCTCTGCGGCCGTCGCGGCCTTGTCCTCCACTCCACCGGCATTGCCGGCCTCCCTGGGAAGTTGTGCTTCCCTTGCCCTGGTGGCGATGTAGTCCAGCTCCGCCTGGGAGGTGTCCTTGACAAGCATCCGCTCGACGTCGGCGTTGACATACACCTCATGCAAGGTGTTGAAGAACTGCTGCACTTCAGCATCCTCCGGCTCCTTCCAGCTCGGGACGGGGCCGGCGCGTTGCAGTCCGGCATCATGGCGATGATCTCGGACCGACGCGAGTTGTTGCATAACGGGAACACCCCCGTCGGCAGCTTGAACAGGGGCCCCCTGAGGACCTTGCCGACCTTTGCAGCGGCCCTCGCGACCTTACCGATCCGCTCGACCTCGCCATCGCAGCCCACGTCGAGCTAGAAGATCCGCTGGCAGAAATGGGCGTGCGCCATCACTATGAAGTTGTGGTCGAGGTTGGGGCGGAGCCGCATGATGTCGGCGGGGTTCGTGAAGAGCCAAGCTGGCCTCCCCTTGTTATGCAGAGGAGCGATCCGGCGACAGATGAAATCCGCCCCGATCATTTCAAGGGTGAGCCCGACCTGGGTGAGCCGGAGGATCATGGTGGTGGCAACCGTGAGCTTTCCGTCGTCGGCGTCGACGTCGCTCCAATCACTTCCACGAACCGGCGGCGCCCGGCGAACTCTGCAGAACGCCGGCGGGTCTTTCTCTTCGATCCAGCACCACCGGCCCCGCCGTTCCTCCCACCTCTCCTTCATGGCACCGTCCGGGTACGCTCCCTTGGATTTTGGGATCCAAGCGACGCACCCCGAGAAGGCACCTCCCGTCTGGATCCGAGGGAAGAAGTAATGGCAGAAGAGCGCTGTGTTGGGGTGCACCCCGGCGAAGCCCTCGCAGAGGTGCGCGAATAGGGCCATGCACACCACCGCATTCGCAGTAAAATTCAGGAGGCGGAAGCCGAAGGTATGCATGATGTGCTGAAGAAATCGGAGAAGGGAGGACAGAGCCCACAAGAAAAATAATCCACGAAGAAGGGGTACCGATTTGGGGCAGGCTCGGTGTCGTGGTTCTAATTCTAACAGTAGAATAAGGGGTAGGAATGGAGAGGCAAGATCCTAGCTATGGAGTAGTTGTATACGCAAGATGTTTACAAGTTCAGGCCCTTCTCGGAGGAAGTAACAGCCCTACGTCTCGGAGCCCGGAGGCGGTCGACTGTATTATGTGTGTATAAGTTACAAGGGTGCAAACCCTTTACACTGAGGAGGGGGGTGGCTTATATAGAGTTTGCCAGACCCCCCAGCCCTCAGTTATGCAGGGTTTAAAGTACATTAAGATCGGGGGGTTACTGTTAACGCCCCACATAAAGTGCTATGATGACCATAAAAGCTACTTAATGACCGACCGTTTGTGTGCAGACTGACTCTAGATCTCCTGGTGGTCGAGTGGTTGGCTTCATAGTCGAGTGTCTTCAAGTCCGTCGAGTGGAATACTTCTAGGTCGACTGACAGGTGGTTTCTTCTAGAGATGTCCTTGGAGAGGGTATCTTGGACAGGTCCATGACCCTACCCTAGGTACATGACTTCATCATTAGCCCCCGGATGGATCGAGGTTTGAGTGGGGAAGGAGTTGAGAACTCTTTCGACCCACTTTTCGTGCGATGAGCATGTCTTGTTCTGGATCAATGAACTTAAGTGATGGCATCAACTTATTTTTCAGTCGCCTTGATCCATTCTTTGTATCCGTCGAGTGAGTTTTCTGTACTTGGAGATCTCCAAACGACAGAGCGGAGAAAATCTCCTGTCTGACAAGTTACTCTGCAGTTCGCGGATTTAGCGGGATCCGAATTTCGGGAAGCGCGCGAGGCGGAGGAGGCCGCGGTACTCGGATGGGATAAGGCAAGAATGCCTCGATCTCCGCGCCACCTTTTTCGCCACGTATCGAGCGCACGACTCTTGCGGGATTTGACAGGATCGCCCGGGCCTACAAGTCAGTCACTCGGAAGCAACCTCATATAAGGCGCCGGACGGGGGTTTTGAACAGTGCGCTCTCATTTCTCCTCCCTCTTCCTCTGACTTATCCACCGCGTTCGCCTCCATCTCAGCGCTGCTGCTCCGTGCGTGCTTCGCCGGCGACGATGGTGAAGGAGAAGATGGCGGTTTTGGAGCAGGCGAAGAAGGCAACGACGAAGGCGAAGGGAAGGGCGACCAGTCGGGGCGGATCTTTGTCAAGGGCCGGCTTGCCGCAGGGCTGGATCCAGGGTGACTGGATCCGCTCGACGATCCATCAGAAAGATCTTGATGACCTGGCCAATGAACGACTGATCCCCCATGGATCAGCGTGGCTCCCGGGGAAGGAGTCGGAGCCGCAGCCTCAGGAGGGTGAGTGTGTCCTCTTGGCCACCCATGTTGACCGTGGGTTTTCTTTGCCGCCTCACCCTTTCTTTCGGGGATTTCTGAACTTCTTTGGGGCACAACTTCACCACTTCACACCCAACTCCATCGTGTATCTCGCTGCTTTCGTGTCTTTGTGCGAGAATTTCTTGGGTTGTCGGCCTCATTGGGGTCTTTTCAAGCACATTTTCACCTATCGCTCCCATACGGTGAAAAAGGCCAATCCGAATGACGAGAAAACTCAAGTGATTCAGATGTGTGGGGGTCTTGGGGTTCAAATGAGGGGAAAAAGTTCTTTTCCGTCCATGATCCTACCCGAGTCAGTCCGTGGATGGCAGTCGACTTGGTTCTACTGCAAGGACCAGCCGATGCCAGGGCAGTCGACTAGACTTCCTCCTTTTTCCATGGACCGAGTGAGCAAGCCGTCCTCTTTGAAGGTGATCCCGTAAGAGAAGGCGCAGGTTAAGGTGTTGGTCGAACGCGTTGTCCAGCTCATCTGAGACGGAGTGACCGGCATGGATCTCTTGGAGGTCTTCCTCCGACGACACATCCAGCCGCTTCAAGCTCGAGACCATCCAATGTGGTTGTACTCTGGCACTGGGGGCACCACTCGGATCCACCCGGAGGAGGTCGAGGATGCCACGCTGGAAAGGTGGCTGGCGAGCATCACAGGAAACAAGGACAACCCTCGAGGAGCCAGAAGGATTCCTCCACTCGACCAATCATACGAAGTAGACAAGGTCCAATCCTGCATCTTTGACTGTGATCCTGCTTTCTCGGTCCTGTTTGCTTAAAATCAGTCGACTGACTTTTGTCTTCTTTGTTGTCTTCCAGGACACTACTGAGATGTACTCGATGCCCAACGGGGCGCAAGAACAGGTCGAGGAGGAGGAGGGGAGCGGAGGCGAAAGTCAGGAGGAATGGCAATCTGATGGTGAGGAGGATGAAGATGACGACGGCTCCAGCGAAGAGGAGGAGGAGGAAGAGGAGGAAGAAGTCGACCCTCCTTGCACGGAAAGGCGATCCAAGCTCACCCATGACCCCGCAGTCGGGCGTGGCAAGGATACTGCACCTGTTGTGCAGTCGACGAAACACCCTCGGACGACCTCTCCGGCGCCGACTGAAAAAGCGTCGAAGCAACCCCGAGCGACGTCATCAAAGCCGACGAAGGCCCTGCCCAAGATGAGGATGGCCATTCCCACCATTTCCGGGTAACAGCAGAACTTGTGTTTTCTCGTTTAGCATGGACATACTTTTGGTCGACTCATTGGCTAATCAACTGATTTCTGAAATCTGCAGTGCTGCTACCTCCGAGACCTCAGCCAGGAACGAAGACCAGGAAATGGAAGATGCTGCCACCTCTAACCTTGGTATGATCTCTGTGGTTTCGCTTTTGGTCGATTGGATTTCCGTTTTTAACTTTGGATTTTTCCTGTAGCTCCTCCTCATGTCATTGATCTTCCTGATGATGACGACGAGGTGCCGCTGAGGCCGAGGAGGAATAAAAAGGCGCTGGCTGGCAAGACAACTCAGATTGCATCAGTGCCTGAGACACCGGTTCAGGACGGTGGCAATACCACTCGGACTTCCGTGTCCTTCGTTGTGCCGCTGACGAGTGTTCGACCTTCATCGTCGACTGTTAACCCGCCCTCCCTTTTCGCCACACACCACATCCCAGAGGACCAAGTGGGTGCTGCTAAGGAGGCTATACGCCAGGCGGGGATCATGATGGAGCAGGTGAAGGTGGTCCGGGAAGCCAGCCAGGCGGCCTATGATGCTAGCTCAGCTCTTCAGAACAACGTCCAGGTTAGTTGGTCACCGCTTGTTCTGTTAGGATATGCTATCTGAAGACTCTCTTTCCGAAGATCTTTGTATCTGTACACCCACTGGGTGTGTCGATTTAATTTTTGGATTGGTGGGGGCACGCTGAGTGCATCCAGGTGTAGTCCCGAGACTATGGTGGATCGGCGGTCATTGTAGTCTTTGTATTTTGAGTTTCTTCACTCTAACTACTTCACTCGGTCTGGTCGGACCATGTCGAATGGAATCTTGGAACCAATGGGGGCACGCTGAGTGCACCCACTGGGTGTAGTCCCGAGACCATGGTGGATCATCGGTGATCGATTAAGGTCGAAGAACCTGTGTTTTTTTGGGTAGATCATGATGAGACCGTGGCTGACTGCTGGCAATTAGCTATGGTTTAGGATCATAACCTCTTTGTCTCTTTCGGTTGTTGATCGGACCAAGTCGAGAGAACCGGTGGGGCACGCTGAGTGCACCCTTGGGTGTAATCCCCAGACTCTTGTTGAATATTTTGATTCAGCTGTAGTCTTAGAAATGTTACGATTTTTCTCTTAGTCACTCGGAAGCAACCTATCTTTGATGTCATTGGTGACCCTTTGAGAAATCCTGCGAGCTTGTGGCTCGCTATACTGAATTGGAAAACAAAAAGATCCAGCTCAACCTTGACTTGAAGCTTGCTCGGGAGAACTTGCAGAAGGCGAGAGACGAAGCAAAAGGTATGGCTGGTGAGAACTTGTTGACTGTATTTATCTTTCTGCCCATTCCTAATTCTGATCTCATTGTCATTTTGCAGATAAAATGGAGCAGGCTCTGAAGAAGAAGGACCATGACCTTGCCGAGGCGCAGAAGGCGACTTTGGACAAAGCGAAGCTTGCGGAAGAAAAACTGGCTTCAGTCGGTAAACTAGAAGAGGAGAACGCCAATCTGAAAGCTGCTCTCGACGTGGCCAACAAGGAGGTCAGCCGTCTGAAGAATGATAAGATAGCTCTGAATGACAAGGCTAGTGAACTGGTGGGGAAGAGGAACGATCTGGAGGCTTATCTCGGAGGACTCGCCAAGAAGTTATTCATCATGCTTGAGGGTAATCTCTCCTACCCAACTGACTTGTTATCATCGACTCATCGTAGAACTGTTGGTTTATATTTGACTTGTGTTTACAGAATTCTGCCAAAACTTCGAGGAGGAGACCAGTCGAGTGGAGACAAGCTTGGACCCCATTAACTCTCTTGTAAAGGATGAAGCTGCTATGAACGTGCTCCGACTAGAGTCTCGTGTCGCTGGTGTGGTCAACAACCTTGCTCGACTGAAGGTTGCGGCGTCGCGAATCGGCACGGCACTCTGGCCAGGAGCGACGCTTCAAAATGACCTCGAGTCTCTAATGACTCGACTGAATGAAGTTCCAGGTCGAGTGCAGGAATGGAAGAAGTCTTCTGCCAGGTGCGGCGCTGACGTCGCTCTGTCCCTGGTTTGTGTTCACTGCAAGGAGGCGCGAGAGGAAAAGCTTGCGTCCATCAAAGTTGCCAATACCAAGAAGCACGACTTACAATCTTTCATGGAGACCTTCATTGCTGCTGCCACTCGGATTGCTCACGGAATTGACTTGGACCAGTTTGTCGCGCCCTCCAGTCCTCCACCTGAGGAGTAGGAAAAACTTCTATGCTTCGCCTTAAATTTGCCTCGGAATGCCGAGTGCTTTTGTAACCGATAAACTTTTACAGGCTTGACGCCTGAGCACTTCTGAATCCGTAGGATGTTATCTGAACTTCACTTATCATTGAATATGCTTTCATTTGCCTTCGAGCGAACTTTGTTCTTCACTCGGAATATACTTCAGTGCTTGAGACGCAGCTCTGAGGTGGAAAATCCAGTCGACCTGCACTTCATCGTTCTTGCAGGTAGGGATGGAGCATAGATTACAGTCGACCTGCATCCTTGCGGATCAGGATGGAGCGCATGTTGTACTTGTGGTGCAGCTCCGAAGGAGAAGGTAGCAGTCGACCTGCACCTCGTCGTCCTTGCAGATCGGAATGGAGCGCACGTTGTACTTGTGGCGCAGCTCCGAAGGAGAAGGTAGCAGTCGACCTGCACCTCGTCGTCCTTGCGGATCGGAATGGAGCGCACGTTGTACTTGTGGCGCAGCTCCGAAGGAGAAGGTAGTAGTCGACCTTCACCTCGTCGTCCTTGCGGATCGGACAGGAGCGCACGTTGTACTTGTGGCGCAGCTCCAAAGGAGAAGGTAGCAGTCGACCTGCACCTCGTCGTCCTTGCGGATCGGAATGGATTTCATACTTAGGTGAGTACTTGACTGCAGCTAAGCCTTCGAGTGGGAGGGTTGCTTTCCACTCGGTAGGATTTTTAAATACTTAGGCGAGTGTTGGACTGCAGCTAAGCCTCCGAGTGGGAGGTTTGCTCTCCACTCGGTAGGATTTTTAAATACTTAGGCGAGTACTGGACTGCAGCTAAGCCCCCGAGTGGGAGGTTTGCTCTCCACTCGGTAGGATTTTTAAATACTTAGGCGAGTACTGGACTGCAGCTAAGCTCCCGAGTGGGAGGTTTGCTCTCCACTTGGTAGGATTTTTTGTGGCGTAGCTCCGAAGGAGAAGGCAGCAACCGACCTGCACCTTGTCGTCCTTGCAAAGCGCACATTGTATTAAATACTTAGGCGAGTACTGGACTGTAGCTAAGCCTCCGAGTGGGAGGCTGGCTCACCACTCGGTAGGATTTTAAACACTTAGGCGAGTACTTGGACTGCAGCTAAGCCTCCGAGTGGGAGGCTGGCTCACCACTCGGTAGGATTTTAAACACTTAGGCGAGTACTTGGACTGCAGCTAAGCCCAGTGGGAGGCTGGCTCACCACTCGGTGGGATTTTAAACACTTAGGCGAGTACTTGGACTGCAGCTAAGCCCCAGTGGGAGGCTGGCTCACCACTCGGTGGGATTTTAAACACTTAGGCGAGTACTTGGACTGCAGCTAAGCCCCGAGTGGGAGGCTGGCTCACCACTCGGTAGGATTTTAAACACTTAGGCGAGTACTTGGACTGCAGCTAAGCCCCCGAGTGGGAGGCTGGCTCACCACTCGGTAGGATTTTAAACACTTAGGCGAGTACTTGGACTGCAGCTAAGCCCCCGAGTGGGAGGATGGCTCACCACTCGGCAGGATTTTTTTTACAAACTTAGGCAAAACGGATTCGCAGCTAAGCCACCCACTGGGGGGTTTCTTATGTAAACAAAAAGTAATAACAAACACTGGGAAAATTATAACATTCTTGTCTTCGATAAACAAACTACAGAGGTACTTTTATTGCATCTCATCCGAGTGAGTACTTAAGTATAAAAGGGGCGGAGCAGCTCCGCTTTCCAAGCTCGTGGCTCATCAATCTGGTGATCGACATTGTAAAGACGGTACGCTCCATTGTGGAGAACTTTGGTGACGATGAAGGGACCTTCCCAAGTAGGAGCAAGTTTGTGTGGCTTTTGCTGATCCACTCGGAGAACCAAATCTCCTTCTTGGAAGGCTCGACTCTTCACGTTTCTGGCATGGAATCGACGCAAGTCCTGCTGATAGATAGTCGATTGAATCATGGCCATCTCTCTTTCTTCTTCTAGAAGGTCGACTGCGTCCTGCCGGGCCTGTTTTGCTTCATCTTCAGTGTAAAGCTCGACTCGAGGTGCATTGTGAAGCAGGTCACTCGGCAGAACTGCTTCAGCTCCATAGACCAGAAAGAATGGAGTTCGCCCAGTCGACCGATTAGGAGTGGTCCTCAATCCCCAAAGAACTGATGGAAGTTCATCGACCCACGCTCCTGCTGCATGCTTGAGATCACGCATCAGCCGGGGTCTCAGTCCTTTGATAATTAGACCATTTGCTCGTTCCGCTTGTCCATTCGAATGGGGGTGAGCGACTGAAGCATAGTTGACTCGTGTGCCTTGAGAGGCGCAAAAGGCTCTGAATTCATCGGAATCAAAGTTTGACCCATTATCAGTGATGATGCTGTGCGGAACTCCATATCTGAATACTAACTCTCTGATGAAGCTGATAGCAGTGCCGGCATCAAGGTTCTTGATAGGTTTAGCTTCAATCCACTTAGTGAACTTGTCGACTGCCACCAGTACATGGGTGAAGCCGCTCCTGCCAGTTCTGAGTGGTCCAACCATATCCAATCCCCAAACAGCGAAGGGCCAGACGAGTGGAATGGTCTTCAAGGCTGAGGCGGGTTTGTGTGACATATTGGAATAGAACTGACATCCTTCACACTTGTCGACTATTTCCTTCGCCATTTCATTTGCTCTTGGCCAGTAAAATCCCGCTCGGTATGCTTTAGCCACAATGGTCCGAGAGGACGCATGATGACCACAGGTCCCCAAGTGGATATCGTCAAGAATTATCTGACCTTCTTCTGGTGTTATACATTTCTGGCTGACTCCAGTCGCGCTTTCTCTGTACAACTGTCCCTTGATCACAGTAAAGGCCTGGGATCGGCGCACGATCTGTCGAGCCTATTCTTCGTTCTCCGGGAGCTCTTTCCTTAGGATATACGCGATGTAGGGCACTATCCAGTCGGGAGTGATGACCAACACTTCCATGATCAGGTCGACCACAGCTGGGACCTAAACTTCAGTCCGATCAGTGACACTTTTTGGCTGCGGGGCTTCTTCGGTGAAACGATCCTCTTGAACTGACGGTGTGTGGATGTTCTCCAAAAACACATTACTGGGAATGGCTTCTCTCTTGGACCCTATTTTTGCCAAATCATCAGCAGCTTGATTTTTCAGTCGGGGTATATGATGATGCTCTAACCCCTCAAATTTTCTTCTCTAGCTTTCTCACTACATTGCAGTAACCAGTCATGGCTGGACTTCTGACGTCCCACTCCTTCATCACTTGATTAACCACCAGATCTGAGTCGCCATAGACCATGAGGCGACAAACGCCGAGTGAAATGGCCATACGCAACCCATACAACAGTGCTTCATATTCTGCTTCATTGTTGGAGGAATCGAAGTGGATCTGGAGCACATATCTGAGCTTATCTCCTCGGGGGGAACCAACACTACCCCAGCACCGGAACCATTCAGCATCTTAGAACCATCAAAGAACATGGTCTAGTGCTCCGAGTGAACTTGAGTCAGTAGTTGCTGTTCAATCCTCTCGGCGATGAAATCTGCTACTGCTTGGGACTTGATGGCTTTCTTTACCTCAAACTAGATATCAAGGGGAAGGAGTTCAATCGCCCATTTCGCCACTAGACCAGTTGCATCTCTGTTGTGCAGAATCTCTGACAATGGGGCGCCACTGACGACTGTAATGGAATGGTCAGAGAAATAATGAGCAACCTTCTTCGTGGTCATATAAATCCCATAAACAAGCTTCTGATAATGAGGGTATCTTTGCTTTGATGCGGTCAACACTTCAGAAAGATAATATATTGGGCGCTGAACTTTGAAGGCTTTTCCTTCTTCTTCACGCTCGACCGTAAGTACTGTACTGATGACTTGTCCTGTGTCTGCAATGTAAAGCAGCAAAGGCTCTTTGCTGATTGGGGCAGCAAGCACCGGCTAGGTGGAGAGCAGATCTTTTAGCTCTGCAAACGCTGCATCAGCTTCGGAAGTCCACTCGAACTTGTCTGACTTCTTCATCAGTCAGTAAAGAGGCAATGTCTTTTCACCGAGACGAGAGATGAATCGACTTAAAGTGGCCAAGCATCCAGTAAGCTTCCGGACATCGTGCACACGCACAGGGCATTTCATTCAGAGTATAGTACCAACTTTTTCTGGGTTGGCGTCGATTCCTCGTTCGGAAACGAGAAAATCGAGTAACTTTCCGCCAGGAACTCCGAATGTGCACTTTGATGGATTAAGCTTGATATCATACCTCCTGAGATTGGCAAATGTTTCAGCAAGGTCAGTCAACAGGTCGGAACCCTTCCGTGATTTGACCACAATATCATCCATGTATGCTTCCACATTCCGACTGATTTGAGTGAGCAACCACTTCTGAATCATCCTCATGAACGTGGCTCCGGCATTCTTGAGGCCGAATGGCATGGTGACATAGCAGAATCACCCGAATGGAGTGATGAAAGCTGTTTTGAATTCGTCAGGTCCATACAGACAGATCTGATGGTAACCGGAATAGGCGTCTAAAAAAGACAGCCGCTCACATCCCGCAGTCGAGTCGACTATTTGGTCAATGCGGGGGAGAGGAAAATGATCTTTCGGGCAGGCCCGATTGATATGTTTGAAGTCGATGCACATGCGAAGTGACTTGTCCTTCTTGGGGACCATGACAACATTGGCGAGCCACTCGGAGTGGTAAATCTCTCGGATAAACTCTGCTGCTAAGAGCCGAGCCACCTGCTCGCCAATGGCTTTTCTCTTCTGGACGGCGGACCGTCGAAGATGTTCCTTGGCAGGTTTCACCTTTGAGTCGACTCGTAGATGATGCTCAGCCAGCCCCCTGAGAACACCCGGCATGTCAGCAGGCTTCCATACGAAGATGTCCCAGTTCTCACGGATGAACTGGATGAGCGCTTCTTCCTATTTGGAGTCGAGTGTCGTTGAGATATGAGTCGGAGCAGCACTGGGGTCGGTTGGGTGAATGTGAATCGGCTTTGTCTCACCGGACGACTCAAACGTTGATTCCGTAGCAGGCTTCTTGGCTCGCAACAAATCACTCGGATCTACAGTTTTCTGGTATTCCTACAACTCTACCACTGCCATCTGAGCATCGGCGATCTTTGAGCCCTTCTGAAAGCACTCTTCTGCCTTTTTCCGATTGCCATGGTGATCACACCTTTGGGACCAGGCATCTTCAATTTTAGGTACACGTAACATGGTCAAGCCATAAAACGTGCATAAGCTGGCCTGCCCAAAATAGCGTGATAAGCACTTTGGAAATCCACAACTTCAAACGTCAACTTTTCTTTGCGGTAATCCTTGGAATCACCGAAAACCACATCAAGAGCAATTTGGCCAAGTGACTCAGCCTTCTTTCCAGGAATGACTCCATGGAAACTCATGTTGCTGGTATTGAGTCTATACATCGGAATGCCCATCCCTTTCAGCGTCTCTGCATACAATATATTCAGGCCACTGCCACCATCCATCAAGACTTTAGTCAGTCGAGTGCCTTCGACGACTGGGTCGACCACCAAAGCTTGCCTCCCGGGGGTGGCTATGTGCATTGGATGATCGGACTGGTCGAAATTTAATGGCAGTCTGAGACCATTTCAGATAACTGGGCGTCGTCGGAGCAACCATATTCACCTCTCGGTTTATAACTTTCAATCAACTTTTGCTTTCTACATCAGCAAAATTCATCAGGGTGGAGTTGACCTGGGGGTATCCATCATCACTATCTTCTTTGTCTTCAACTTTGTCCGACTCCTTCTCCTTATCTTTGGACTGTTTCCCCTGGAACTGATGGATTAGGAGCCGACACTATCGAGTGGTTTGTTTCGGGTAAACGAATTTACCCTCTTCATCTTTCTTCGTGTGGATGTGACACGGAAAATCCATAATGTCATTCCCTTCCTTGTCCTTCACCTTCTTAGGGTTCCAAGACCCTTTGGGTTTCCCTTTAAACTTTCCTTGAGTCACGGCCAAGGCTTCTCCAGGAGCAGCTGGCTCGGCTTTCCGCTTCTGCTTCCGACTGGAGTTCCCTCCCCCGGTTTCATGAGCGGCTGACTTGTACTTGCCACTCCGGAGCCGATCCATCATTCGACTCAGGGTCATGTCTCCGGTCCGACCGAATTTCAAACTTAGTTCTCTGTTCTTAACACCTTCCTTGAAGGCACAGACTGCTTGGTGATCAGATACATTTTCTACCGTGTCATGTAAAGTGATCCACCTCTGGATGTAATCCCTCAGAGTCTCATTCGACTTTTGCACACAAGATTGCAGCTCTGTCAACCCTGTTGGTCGCTTGCAAGTTCCTTCAAATGTTCTGACAAACACTCGGGCAAGATATTCCCAAGTGTAAATGCTGCTGGGTGCCAACTGATTCAGCCATGCTCTGGCCGAGCCCTCCAACATAAGAGGTAGGTGTTTCATGGCCACCTCATCATTGCCGCCGCCAATCTGAACAGCCACTCGGTAGTCCTCAAGCCAAGTATCGGGCTTGGACTCACCGATGAACTTATCGACTCGATCGCCAACTTTGAAGTTGGGAGGAATCACCGCGCCACGATGGCTCTGCTAAAACACTCGGTCCGAGGCGTGAACTCTGCTGCTGGTGGGCACATCTCTGTCATGGCCTTCTCGGTGAGCTCTGTTCCTGTCGACCAAACCTTGAACGATAATGGATCTCGCATCAAAGCCTGGTTCTCTGGGTCGACTGGAATCCTTCGCTCAACACAGTGCTGATGTCCGTCATCCTGCTGTCGAGGAGCGTATGATCCACCCCTTGGGGGAGGGGTGGGCACTCAACGTCGATCATTGCGATCGAATCGGTGATCATACTGCTCACGATTCTTGTACTGGTCATCACGCCGGCCTCCACGTTCCTCACGCCTCGGGGGCGATCTTGGACTATGGGCCGACTGGACTGAATTCGCAGCGACGGATCTGCTGTGAATCCTATTCCGTGACTGCGATACAGCTGGATGTTGATCTCCTGCTGCCCGGAGTAAATCCCTGATCTATAGCAAACCTCTATCAGCCTCTGACTGGGAAGGCTGAATCAATTCTGCTATACGGGCTGCAGCTGCTAGATTCTGAATCGGAGTTCGATATACCTGAGTCACTGGTGGAAAGAGTTGACGTCGACTCGAGTCTAGAACCCGTTGCCGCGCGCGCTCGTCGAGTGCTCGCTGGAGGTTCTCCAGTCAAGTGAGCTCAGCCAAGTTGTCCAAGCGCGCGTCCTCTAAGGCACGAGCCACGGGGGTTTCTCCAAAGATAGGAGTGTGTAACACATCCATGTTCCGGCGGCGAAGTTCTTCCCTCTACAGCAAAGTGAGGGGCTCTGGTTGATACTCTTCGTGAACCTGCGCCCGGATTGCCTCCGCCGTCGCCTCCGTCGGCGCGGGGAAAGCCAGGAGGACTGCATGGTCCATTTACCATCAGAACCTCCGCCGCTGGATCACTGTTGTCGCACTCGGATGCAGTCTCTGCGGAGCCAGTCGACAGATCGAACAGGCCGTAGAGAGATTCGTCGGGCTCGATTGCCGTGACTTGGGGAGTGGCCGACTGGCGGGCAACCACGTGTCTCACCCACCGCTGAAGCCTTGACCGACCGGGCGCTTGCGCTGCGGAAGCAGGGAGGAGGGCGACCACGTGGGTCGACCGATCTTTGGGTCGGCGGTTGTCGAGGAGGGCGCCCAGCGCGACGCATGCGCTAAAGTCGTCGCCCGTGGACGGGAAGTCGTCGGCGTCGAGTGGAGCCTCCTGAAGCAAAGCGGAGTCATCGGCGATGAGCGTGAGCGCCGAGGCGGCTCTCATGACCCTCAGCAAAACTCCGCTGAAACCATGATGAAGGAGATTGGAAAAATCCCAACTTCTCCAATAAATCGCTAAGACACCTGCCCCACGGTGGGCGCCAACTGTCGTGGTTCTAAGTCTGACAGTAGAATAGGGGGTAGGAATGGAGAGGCAAGATCCTAGCTATGGAGTAGTTGTATACGCAAGATGTTTACGAGTTCAGGCCCTTCTCGGAGGAAGTAACAGCCCTACGTCTCGGAGCCTGGAGGCGGTCGACTGTATTATGTGCGTATAAGTTACTAGGGTGCGAACCCTTTACACTGAGGAGGGGGTGGCTTATATAGAGTTCGCCAGACCCCCCCAGCCCTCAGTTATGCAGGGTTTAAAGTACATTAAGATCGGGGGGTTACTCTTAACGCCCCACATAAAGTGCTATGATGACCATAAAAGCTACTTAATGACCGACCATTTGTGTGCAGACTGACTCTAGATCTCCTGGTGGTCGAGTGGTTAGCTTCATAGTCGAGTGTCTTCAAGTCCGTCGAGTGGAATACTTCTAGGTCAACTGACAGGTGGTTTCTTCTAGAGATGTCCTTGGGGAGGGTATCTTGGACAGGTCCATGACCCTACCCTAGGTACATGGCTTCATCACTCGGTCCAGTCCGCGGGGATGACGCGCGTGGCTGGGTGCCCCGAATTCTCCCCTCCCGTATTCACTCCCCACAGGGGCCTGAAGGAATCCCGAAGCTCAAACACGTCAACCGTCGAGGGGAAGAAGTAGGCGGACTGCATCGTTGCCCCGCCAGCGCGCTCTCCGGCGGCTCCACAGCTCTGGCGTCCTTGGCCACCCCCTTGCCCTTGGCCGATTTTGGCGCCATGGTGGCTGGAGGAGGAGGGTAGGACAGAGGGCGGCGGAAGTGCGACGGCGGCGAGCAAAAATGAAGCTCGGAGAAGAAGAGGAGGCCGGGCGGAGGTTTCTGAGATTGGGATTGCGCGAAGGGTAAAAGGAACAGTGCTCCCACGGTTATCCCTTTTTATGGGGAAGTCGCGGGTCGTGCTGCCCATTTACTGCGACGTGACGCGCGCGTACAGAAACCGCCCCACGCATGCTGCCCACGTCACGCACACTCATCCGCACCGCGCCACACGCGCGGGTCGTGGGAGGCGGAGCGTGCGAAGAATCTTACCATGGTGAAAACCGTCCCACCTGCCCGCGCACCGTTTTGGGCCTGGCCCAACAACGTGTCGCGCTTATGTGTGGCCCAGGCCCGGGGGCTCCTGTCGGTGTACAAAAATAGGGGCACATTATTGTACCCTTTACCTGTGCGCAGGCAGTCGAGCAGCATGCAGCCACACCAAGCGAACGAGGAAGGTGAGCCAAGGTAAGACCAAAGCCCAAGACGGCCACAATGCAAATGAAGCAACGCCAAGGCCAAGACCACAAAGAGCAGAGGGACGAAGCAGGTTCCCCCAGCAAGATACTTGCCGGGCGGCCTCGGTGGCCCCGGCAAGATCCTTGTCGGGGCAGCCCGCCCACACCAGCCGAACGAGTCACCCTTGAGCCCACCAACATTCACAAATGCGTTGGGACAGGGCTCGGGAGGCACCTCCGTGGTGGCATGCAGATCTTTGTGAAGACAAAGAATGCTCAAGATCAAATGAGGATAAGAAGACAACCATCCTCATCGAAGAAACCCACAGGACCACCGGCAAGACCCTTGCCGGGGAGGCCAGCGCGCCACGGCAAGACCCTTGTCGGGCCACCCGGCAAGACCCTTGCCGGGGAAGCCAGCGTGCCACAGCAAGACCCCTGCCGGGCCACCCGGCAAGACCCTTGTCGGGCCACCTGACAAGGCCCCCGCCAACACACACCAGCTGGGCCACTGTCAGGCCTGCACCAGATAAGTCTTCACCGCTGTTCGCATGCAGCTGCCGACCCAACCAGCTGGGCAGGCACCTGCGTGGCGGCATGCAATCCTTCGTGGAGGCAGATACGTGTCCAACGTATCTATAATTTTTGATTGCTCCATGCTACTTTATCTACTGTTTTGGACTATATTGGGCTTTATTTTCCACTTTTATATTGCTTTTGGGACTAACCTATTAACCGGGGGCCCAGCCCAGAATTGCTGTTTTTTTTGCCTATTTCAGTATTTCGAAGAAACAGAATATCAAGCGGAGTCCAAACGGAATGAAACCTTCGGAAACGTGATTTTCTCACTGAATGTGATCCAGGAGACTTGGACCCTACTCCAAGGTATAACAGAGGCGGTCACGAGGGTGGGGGGCGCCTCCCCCCCCCCCCTAGGGCGCGCCCCCTGCCTCATGGGCCCCATGTTGCTCCACCGACGTACTCCTTCCTCCTATATATACCTACGTACCCCCAAACAATCATATACGGAGCCAAAAACCTAATTCCACCGCCGCAACTTCCTGTATCCACAAGATCCCATCTTGGGGCCTGTTCCGGAGCTCCGCCGGAGGGGGCATCCACCATGGAGGGCTTCTACATCAACACCATAGCCTCTCCGATAAAGTGTGAGTAGTTTACTTCAGACCTTCGGGTCCATAGCTAGTAGCTAGATGGCTTCTTCTCTCTTTTTGGATCTCAATACAATGTTCTCCCCCTCTCGTGGAGATCTATTCGATGTAATCTTCTTTTTGCGGTGTGTTTGTTGAGACCGATGAATTGTGGGTTTATGATCCAGCTTATCTATGAATAATATTTGAATCTTCTCTGAATTCTTTTATGTATGATTTAGTTATCTTTGCAAGTCTCTTCGAATTATCCGTTTGGTTTGGCCAACTAGATTGGTAGTTCTTGCAATGGGAGAAGTGCATAGCTTCGGGTTCAATCTTGCGGTTTCCTTACCCAGTGACAGAAAGGGTTGCAAGGCACATATTGTATTGTTGCCATCGAGGATAACAAGATGGAGTATTTATCATATTGCATGAATTTATTCCTCTACATCATGTCATCTTGCTTAAGGCATTACTCTGCTTTTAACTTAATACTCTAGATGCATGCTGGATAGCGGTCGATGAGTGGAGTAATAGTAGTAGATGCAGAATCGTTTCGATCTACTTGTCTTGGACGTGATGCCTATATACATGATCATACCTAGATATACTCATAACTATGCTCAATTCTATCAATTGCTCAACAGTAATTTGTTCACCCACCGTAGAATACTTATGCTCTTGAGAGAAGCCACTAGTGAAACCTATGGCCCCCGGGTCTATTCTCATCATATCAATCTCCATCACTTTTATACTTGCTTTATTTTTTACTTTGCTTTTTACTTTTCACTTTGCATCTATATACCAAAAATACCAAAAATATTATCTCTATCAGATCTCACTCTCGTAAGTAATCGTGAAGGGATTGACAACCCCTAATCGCGTTGGTTGTGTGTAGCTATCGATTTGTGCAGATACGAGGGACTTGTGCGTGGCCTCCTACTGGATTGATACCTTGGTTCTCAAAAACTGAGGGAAATACGTACGCTACTCTGCTGCATCATCCTCTCCTCTTCGGGGAAAACCAACGCAAGCTCAAGGCGTAGCAAGAAGGATTTCTGGTGCCGTTCTTCGGGAGTCTACACAAAATTCAAAATACCAAGTACCCATCACAATCCCTATCTCTCGCATTACATTATTTGCCATTTGCCTCTCGTTTTCCTCTCCCCCACTTCACCCTTGCCGTTTTATTCGCCCTCTCTCTCCCAATCTCCTCCTCTCTTTCCCGTTTGCCTTCTCGTTTTCCTTTTGTTTGCTCGTGTGTTGGATTGCTTGTTTATCGCGATGGCTCAAGATGCTACTAAATTGTGTGACATCACCAATACCAATAATAATAATTTCCTTAGCACTCCGATTGCTCCTCTTGCCAATACCGAATCTTGTGAAATCAATACTGCTTTGTTGAATCTTGTTATGAAAGATCAATTCGCGGCCTTCCTAGTGAAGATGCGCTACTCATCTGAATAGCCGTTGATTTATGTGATATGCAAAAGAAAAAGATGTCGATAATGATGTCGTTAAGTTGAAGCTATTTCCTTTTTCGCTTAGAGATCATGCTAAAGCGTGGTTTTCATCTTTGCCTAAAAATAGTATCGATTCTTGGAACAAGTGCAAAGATGCTTTTATCTCTAAGTATTTTCCTCCCGCTAAGATTATCTCTCTTAGGAACCATATTATGAATTTTAAGCAACTTGATCATGAACATGTTGCACAAGCTTGGGAGAGAATGAAATTAATGATACGTAATTGTCCTACTCATGGTTTGAACTTGTGGATGATTATACAAAAAATTTATGCCGGATTGAATTTTGCTTCTAGAAATCTTTTAGTTCGGCCGCGGGAGGCACTTTTATGGAAATCGCTTTAGGAGATGCTACTAAACTCCTAGATAATATTATGGTTAATTATTCTCAATGGCATACCGAAAGATCTACTAATAAAAAATTGCATGTGATAGAAGAAATCAATGTTTTGAGTGGAAAGATGGATGAACTTATGAAATTATTTACTACTAAGAGTGTTTCTTCTGATCCTAATGATATGCCTTCGTCTACTTTGATTGAGAATAATAATGAATCTATGGATGAGAATTTTGTTGGTAGGAATAATTTTGGTAACAACGCGTGTAGAGGGAATTTTAATCCTAGGCCTTATCCTAGTAATCCTTCTAATAATTATGGAAATTCCTACAACAACTCTTATGGAAATTTTAATAAGATGCCCTCTAAATTTGAGAATAGTGTTAAAGAGTTTATGAATTCACAAAAGAATTTTAATGCTTTGCTTGAAGAGAAATTGCTTAAAGTTGATGATTTGGCTAGGAACGTTGATAGAATTTCTCTTGAGGTTGATTCTTTAAAGCTTAGATCTATTCCTCCTAAGCATGATATCAATGAGTCTCTCAAAGCTATGAGAATTTCCATTGATGAGTGCAAAGAAAGAACCGCTAGGATGCGTGCTTCCAAAGATGCCTTTATTAAAGCGTGTTCATCTAATTCCTATAAAAATCAAGATGAAGATCTAAAAGTTATTGATGTGTCTCCTATTAAATCTTTGTTTTGCAATATGAATCTTGATAAAACTGAATATGATCTTCCTTTACCTAGAAGGCGTTCTAAGAATTCGGAGTTTTTAGATCTTGATGATGAACGTGGGATTGAAAGAACTAAAAATCTAGATGTTGCTAAACCCACTATATTGGATCTCAAGGAATTTAATTATGAAAATTGCTCTTTAATTGATTGTATTTCCTTGTTGCAATCCGTGCTAAATTTTCCTCATGCTTATAGTCAAAATAAGGCCTTTACCGAACACATTGTTGATGCCTTGATGCAATCTTATGAAGAAAAACTTGAGTTGAAAGTTTCTATCCCTAGGAAGCTCTATGATGAGTGGGAACCTACTATTAAAATTAAAATTAAAGATCATGAGTTTAATGCCTTGTGTGATTTGGGTGCTAGTGTCTCTACTATTCCCAAAACTTTGTGCGATTTGTTAAATTTCCGTGACTTTGATGATTGCTCTCTAAACTTGCATCTTGCGGATTCCACTATTAAAAAACCTATGGGAAGAATTAATGATGTTCTTATTGTTGCAAATACGAATTATGTGCCCGTAGATTTTATCGTTCTTGATATAGATTGCAATCCTTCATGTCCTATTATTCTTGGTAGACCTTTCCTTAGAACGATTGATGCAATTATTGATATGAGGGAAGGAAATATTAGATTCCAATTTCCATTAAAGAAAGGCATGGAACACTTTCCTAGAAAGAAAATAAATTTACCATATGAATCTATCATGAGAGCCACTTATGGATTGCCTACCAAAGATGGCAATACCTAGATCTATCCTTGCTTTTATGCCTAGCTAGGGGCATTAAACGATAGCGCTTGTTGGGAGGCAACCCAATTTTATTTTTAGTTTTTTTTGTTTTTATTTCTGTTTAGGAATAAATAATCCATCTAGCCTCTGTTTAGATGTGTTTTTATCTTTTAATTAGTGTTTGTGCCAAGTTAAACCTATTGGATCTTCTTGGATAATAGTTATTTGATCTTGCTGTAATTTCCAGAAACTTTGCGCTCAGTGACCGAATTGTTAAAAATCACCAGAACGTGATAAAATATTGATTCCAATTTCTTCTGATCAAGAAATAAATTGTTCAGGTCGTCTAATTTCGTTAGAAGTTTTTGAGTTCCATAAGTTTGCGTTAGTTATAAATTACTACAGACTCTTCTGTTTTTGACAGATTCTGTTTTTCGTGTGTTGTTTCCTTATTTTGATGAATCTATGGCTAGTAAAATAGTTTATGATCCATAGAAAAGTTGGAATACAGTAGGTTTAACACCAATATAAATAAAGAATGAGTTAATTACAGTACCTTGAAGTGGTCTTTTGTTTTCTTTCTCTAGCAGACTCACGAGATTTCTATTGAGTTTTGTGTTGTGAAGTTTTCAAGTTTTGGGTGAAATCTTTTGATGGATTATGGAACAAGGAGTGGCAAGAGCCTAAGCTTGGGGATGCCCATGGCACCCCAAGATAATCAAGGACACCAAAAGTCAAAGCTTGGGGATGCCGGAAGGCATCCCTCTTTAAATCCACTTCCATCGGTAATTTACTTGGAGCTATATTTTATTCACCACATGATAAGTGTTTTGCTTGGAGCGTCTTGTATTATTTGTGTCTTTGCTTGTCAGTTTATCACAATCATCCTTGCTGTACAATCCTTTTGAGAGAGCCATACATGAATTGGAATTTGATAGAATACTCTATGTGCTTCACTTATATCTTTTGAGCTTGATAGTTTTGCTCATAGTGCTTCACTTATATCTTTTGAGCGTGATAATTTTTGCTCTAGTGCTTCACTTAGATCTTTTAGAGCACGGTGGTGGAGTTGTTTCAAAGAAACTATTGATCTCTCATGCTTCAGTTAGATTATTTTGAGAGTCGTTAATAGCATGGTAATTTGCTTAATGTTAATATACTTGGTATTCAAGATATGTGAAACTTTCTTTTGAGTGCGTTGAATACTAAGATAAGTTTGATGCTTGATAATTGTTTTGAGATATGGAGGTGATAATATTAGAGTCATGCTAGTTGAGTAGTTGTGAATTTAAAGAATACTTGTGTTGAAGTTTGTGATTCCCGTAGCATGCACGTATGGTGAACCGTTATGTGATGATCTCGGAGCATGATTTATTTATTGATTGTCTTCCTTATGGGTGGCGGTCAGGGACGAGTGATGGTCTTTTCCTACCAATCTATACCTCTAGGAGCATGCGCGTAATACTTTGCTTTGATAACTTCTAGATTTTTGCAATAAGTATATGAGTTCTTTATGACTAATGTTGAGTCCATGGATTATACGCACTTTTTCCCATCCTTCCACCATTGCTAGCCTCTCTAATACCGCGCACTTTTCGCCGGTATCATGCACCCACCATATATCTTCCTCAAAACAGCCACCATACCTACCTATCATGGCATTTCCATAGCCATTCCGAGATATATTGCCATGCAACTTTCCACCGTTCCATTTATTATGACACGCTCCATCATTGTCATATTGCTAGCATGATCATGTAGTTGACATCGTATATGTGGCAAAGCCACCGTTCATAATTCTTTCATACATGTCACTCATGTTTCATTGCATATCCCGGTACACCGCCGAAGGCATTCATATAGAGTCATATCTTTGTTCTAGATATCGAGTTGTAATTGTTGAGTTGTAAGAAAAATAAAAGTGTGATGATCATCATTATTAGAGCATTGTCCCAAGTGAGGAAAGGATGATGGAGACTATGATTCCCCCACAAGTCGGGATAAGACTCTGGACGAAAAAAAAGAGGCCATAAAAAAAGGAGAGAAGGCCCAAAGAAAAAAATGAGAAGAAAGAAAAAAATAAGAGAAAAAGAGACAAGGGACAATGTTACTATCCTTTTACCACACTTGTGCTTCAAGTAGCACCAAGATCTTCATGATAGAGAGTGAGGGAGTCCCGGGCTAGGGGGTGTCCGGATAGCCGGACTATCGTCATGGCCGGACTCCAAGACTATGAAGATACAAGATTGAAGACTTCGTCCCGTGTCCGGATGGGACTTTCCTTGGCGTGGAAGGCAAGCTTGGCGATACGGATATGTAGATCTCCTACCATTGTAACCGACTCTGTGTAACCCTAACCTATCCGGTGTCTATATAAACCGGAGGGTTTTAGTCCGTAGGACGAACAACAATCATACCATAGGCTAGCTTCTAGGGTTTAGCCTCCTTGATCTCGTGGTAGATCTACTCTTGTACTACCCATATCATCAATATTAATCAAGCAGGAGTAGGGTATTACCTCCATCGAGAGGGCCGAACCTGGGTAAAAACATCGTGTCCCTTGTCTCCTATTACCATCCGCCTAGACGCACAGTTCGGGACCCCCTACCCGAGATCCGCCGGTTTTGAAACCGACATTGGTGCTTTCATTGAGAGTTCCTCTGTGCCGTCGCCATCAGGTAGGATGCCTCATCTCGTCTTTAAAAGCGACACCATTGCCAAAGAAGCCTTGGCCTTTGGTCGACTCTTGACTAGGCGGTTTTCTCATGACCGCTAGTTCGGCCGCCGCGCCGACGATGACCTCTCAAGTCATCGAAACCAATCTCCATGTTAGTTCGGAACTTGCCGAGCAGTTAGATCCGATCGAGCTCTCCTCCATAAACGAGCTCTTGGATCGCATCGCCGCCATAGGATTCGCCACGGATTACGACCGGATCGGGCCTAAAACCGATCTGAGAGAGATCAACTCTCCCCAGGCCACCCATCATGTTGCTGTGATAGAGGAGCAATGCGGCGATTCTTCTTCTATCTTAAGGACTAGCTACGTCCGGATTCCCGATCCCTCCATGCCGGATTCCTGCGGAGGGACGGATGTCGATCAAGCCCTGAACTTAAAGTCAGGCGGCGGGTCGGACTCATTGGATAGCACTCAAAAATCCGAACTTCCAAGTTCGGAAACTTCTCGACCCTTGAGTCCTAAATTGGACGGGGTTCCGGATTTAGTGCCACCCGCCCACCCAAACATTAGCGATCTCTCTCGAATTCGGCAAGAGCCCGCTGAAACAGTACATCATTACTGGGCCAGATTCCTCCTGGTTATGAACAGGATAAAAGACTGCCGAGAGGAGTACGCGATCCCAATTTTTTGCAATAACTGCACAGACAAGGGAATCCTAAACGGCATAAGTCGTCGTGAAATTACACGCTTTGCTGACTTGGTGACCATAGTACAAAAATATTGTGCGATGGAGAGCGCCTGGAAAACCGAAAGTAAATTTTGGGATAATCCGGCCCCGAATACATCCCTAGTCCGGAACAAAAGGGTGCATCATTATCAAGCACCTGGGCCGAATACCAAAGACCAAAACCCCTAAAGGGTGCGGAACCGTCTTGGAGGGTTGGTTAAGCGGACCTGCAAAATTCATAGCACGAGGGCGCCACTCCAACTCATAGCCTTGAGCATGTTGGATCTGCGGCAGGTGGCCAAAAGTGGCGAAGAGCTTCTAGCTTCGAATCCCAGCCCAGCAACACCAAGACGGTGTTAACAGTCTTGAGACTTTCGCATCAAATAACATGCAGCGAACACTCTGCAACCTTGTCGAAGTCTACCAAGTAGCAACAATAAATCCATGGAGTGACACGACTATTACCTTTAATGCCAGTGACGAACCTAAATTCCGAACTGCCCGGGCACTAGCCGCATTGGTCCTCAGTCCGATAGTGGACGGCTTTCGCCTTACTAAGGTACTCATGGATGGCGGCAGCGGACTAAACCTCATCTATGAGGAAACCCTCCGAAAAATGGAAATAGACTGTAACCGCATTGAGCGAAGCAGCACAAACTTTAGAGGAATTATCCCTAGCCGGGAAGCATGCTGCACAGGAAAAATTACACTGGACGTATTGTTTGGCTCGTCGGACAATTACAGGTCCGAGGAGGTCACATTTCAAGTGGCCCCGTTCAACAGAGGATACCATGCTTCATTAGGACGAGAGGCATTCACAATCTTTCAAGCTATACCCCATTATGGGTACATGAAGCTTAAAATGCCCGGACCTAACGGAATCATCACTCTCGCTAGTGATCCGAACATAGCACTCCGCGTCGAAAACAAGACAGCCGCACTAGCCCTCGAGGCACTATCCGAAGCCCTAGCGGCCGAGGAACTCACCGCGATGCGCTCCACGGTGAACAGGGGACGATGTGATACTTGATAAAGATCCAAGTCCACCTCTTTTAAACCGGCGGATGAAATAGTCAAATTCCAAGTCCACCAGCGGACCTCGCAAAGACGGCCGCCATTGGGGCACAATTAAACCCTGATGTAGACGCCAGACCACGAGAATTTCTACAAGAAAATTGGGACATCTTTGCTCGGCACCCTTGAGACATGCCAGAATCCCACGTCGGTGGCGAGCACAGCCTAAATATCCTAAAAGGATTCAAGCCAGTCAAACAGGCTCTTCGGCGCTTTTCCGAACCCAAGAGACAGGCCATGGGAGAGGAGCTAGCCAAACTTTTGGAAGCCGGATTCATCAGAGATATAAAACATCCGGACTGGCTAGCAAACCTGGTGATGGTACCAAAGAAGGATAAATCCTGGCGCCTATGTGTCGATTTCAAAGACCTTAATAAGTCTTGCCCAAAGGATCCCTTCCCCCTCCCTCGAATTGATCAAATCATTGACGCTACAGCAGGACACGACTCATTGTGCTTCCTCAACGCGTACTCCGGCTACCACCAAATCAAGATGGCGGAGCCAGACCAAGCTGCAACAGCATTCATCACTCCATACGGCCCGTTCTGCTTCAACACAATGCCCTTTGGGCTAAAAAACGCCGGCGCAACATATCAGCGCATGATTGAGACATGTCCGCGAACCAGATCGGCAAAGCGGTGGAAGCATATGTAGATGGCGTGGTCGTCAAAACCAAGCACGTAGAAACTCTAGTAGGCGACTTGAGGCTCACATTCGACAACCTTGAAAATATGACATCAAGCTCAATCCGGAAAAATCGTCTTGGCGTCCGGCCGGAAAGCTCTGAGGCTTCATTGTGTCCGTAGAGGAATTGAAGCAAACCCAGCCAAGATTGAGCTCTGTCACAATTGGATATTCAAAGACCTCAAACAAATACAAAATTGGCGGGATGCATAGCGGCTCTAAGCCGCTTTATCTCTCGCTTAGGAGAAAAGGCATTACCTCTTTACCGCCTCCTCCGCCGCACCGAACACTTGAGTGGGCCGGATGCCGCCACGGCCGGACTCGAAGAAATAAAGGCCATTTGGCAACAAATCTGGTCTGGCAGCGCCCAATGTGGGCGAACCAATGCTATTATATATCGCGCAACACATCAAGTTGTCGGTAGCGGTGCTCGTTGTCGAACGAAAGCGGACGACACCGGTTCCCTATTCAAAACCGGTTTATTATGTGTCCACTGTCCTAACACCATGCAAGTCCGGTACCCACACTATCAAAAGATAGCATATGCGGTGTTCATGGCATCCGGAAGCTGCGACACTACTTTCAAGAGTGTTCGATAACGGTAGCCTCAAGTACCTCTTAACGACATTATAAACAACATGACGCGACGGGCGGATTGCTAAATGGGCCATAGAGCTCCTTCCATTCGACATAACTTATAAGCCACGGACGAGCTATTAAGTCGCAGGTTTTGGCCGACTTCGTGGCGAATGGACGAAGCGAACTCCCTAAAAGTACGGCACATACTCAATTGGATCATGCACTTTGACGGCTCCAAAATGTTGGCGGCACAGGGGCTGGCGTCGTCTGACGTCCCCAACCGGGACACAGTCCAATCGTCCTTCAGATAATGTATACGGACTCCAACAACGGAGCCGAATACGAGGCCCTTTTGCACGGCCTCCGGATGGCAATCTCCATGGGCATTCAATGCCTAGAGGTGCGCGCGGATTCGAATCTCGCAATATCTCAAATAAACGGAGACTTTGATGCCAAAGATCTGAAAATGGCAGCATACCGCAATGCGGTCCTAAAATGTCAAAGACGGTTGAAGGGCTCGAATTTCATCATATAGCGGGACAACAACCGGCGGCGGATATATTGGCACGCATCGGTGCAAAACGCGATGCCGCCCCACCCAATATCTTTTACGGAGCGGCTGTTCAAGCCATCCGTACTATGGGAAGGGGAGTCCGGCAATATCAATCCGGACCCAACCGCACTGCCTGACGCCGAACACTCTGACATAACCGGAGGCTCTGCCCCCGAGATAACACCCTCTGCTCACGAAATAATGGCGGTTATCGCCCCGTGGATGGAACCATTCCTAGCCTACCTAACTAGGCAGGAACTCCCCGAAGACCAAAATGAGGCTCGCTGCATAGTACGGCGCTCTAAAGCCTATAAAGTCCATGAGGGAGAGCTTGATAAGAAAAGCACTACCGGAGTCCTTCAAAGGTGTATCTCCGAAGAGGAAGGGCGAAACCTCCTGGCTGAAATTCATGCGGGACTGGGTGGGCACCACGCCGCAGCCCGGGCCCTTGTAGGCAAGGCCTTCCGTACAGGATTTTATTGGTCGACGGCCCGGGCAGATGCGCAGGACTTAGTCCAACGATGCGTCGATTGCCAGCTCTTTGCTAACCAAAGCCACATGCCACCCACCGCCCTTAAAACTATACCCATCACCTGGCGTTCGTCATGCAGGGGCTTGACATGGTTGGACCCCTCAAGGAGGAACCCACAAGCAAAAATACCTATTGGTCATGGTGGATAAATTCACCAAATGGATAGAGGCCAAGCCTGTTAAAGCGGCGAATCCGGACCAGTGATAGACTTCATATCGGGGTAGTGCACCGTTACGGTGTCCCCACAATATCATCACCGATAATGGCACCAACTTCACGGTCGATGAGGTCAAATCATGGTGCAAAACATGGGCATCAAGCTCGATTATGCCTCGATCTATCACCCTCAAACCAGCGGCCAAGTCGAGCGGGCAAATGGTCTAATAATGGCGGCATTAAACCCGAATAGTGCGGTCCCTCAAGGAATCTAACACGCCTTTGGGTTGAGGAGCTCGACTCCGTACTGGGGCTGCGGACCACGCCGAATCGTACTACGGATTCACACCATTCTTCATGGTGTACGGCGCAGAGGCAGTCTTGCCCTGCGACATAATACATGACTCACCTCGAGTGCGCATGTACGAAGAAAGAGAAGCCGAGCTTGATCGGCAAGACAGTTTGGACGTATTGGAGGAGGAGCGCGACGTGGCAAAAGCTCGTTCCGCATTCTATCAATAGCAGGCTCAAAGATATCAAAGCAGGGAAGTACGGGCCAAAGCTTATAACGTTGGCGAACTAGTTCTACGCCTACCGGCCAAGAAAAAGGACAAACTCAAGCCCAAATGGGAAGGTCCCTTCATCATCGACCAGGTCCTGATCGGCGGGGCATACCGTCTGCGAAACGCATCGGATAACCGACTCGAGCCAAACCCATGGAACGCAGCCCGTCTACGAAGATTCTACGCCTAAGTGCCGGACTCCAAGTTCGTCTCCTTCCTCCGTCCGCATTTTTTATTTATTGCTTTTTGCTATCTTTTATTTCTCTCCTTCCTCCTTCTTCTTCTTGTAGCCTCTAGAGGCTCGTTTGCGCTTTTATCGCACACACTTGATGCGCTGTCCGCGCTCATTATACCTGGGGGCTTCTTTAACAGAAGCTTATTCATACGGTCTTTCATGCCCAACACATGTGTTAAACTTCCGCATGTACCTTTTATTCACCATTATATGCATCGATATGACTTAAGTGTTGGCCAAGCTGGGTTTCCTGGCTCTGTGCTTACCCCTCGTTCCCGATTGTTCGGCTAGGCGGTAAAGGAGCACCTCTGCGATTATTCTGCGGGTCACCGGATGTGTACCTCGGTGGGTGAAGCCAAAAGCTAGCGTTCTTAAGGGAATATTGGTCGGTGAACTGAAAGATGATTTTAACTATTTACCCATCTGCCCCAGACGATTTTACGCTTTCCTAGCAGCTTTGACATGCACTTTAGGGCATGCATCCCAATAAAGGAACCCTTAACGGAACTATTCTCCACGGAAGATGTTTCTTACTACCCATGTAATATAACATAACTAGTTGGGCACTTATGCGATACAGCAACAATGACCCCTCGCCTTGTCTCCATGCATACCACGATTCTTATATAACCACGAAGGTATTGGACACACTCCGGACTATTGGGTCCGGAGGTCGAGTTAAAAGGTCCGCTATGACAAACGATCTACAATCCGGCTAGAAGACATTTTTTCATGTCATATTTTTACATAGTCAACTCGACTCATTGTATTCCTCCTCAATGCCATCTAATAGGCTATCTAATTTACAATCTTGCTGGGAATACTTGGCGGCCAATTCTACTTGGCCGTATACTAAGCTTACAGGGATCTCCATCCCATCCGGCCCCACAGGTCCGACCTCGGCCATGTGGTTTGGGTCAGCCTTCATGTACCGCGTCTTTACCATGGCCCAGGCCTCCCTGGCGCCTTGACGGCAGGCCGATATCTTCCACAGCCGGAAGCGCCGCCGTGCTCCTTGAATCCGCTCTGCCAGCTCCCCAATGCCTTCGGGCAGGGAGATAGATGGCCACAAGGCCTGGCCGATGCTTTTCATCACTTGCCGGACTCGTTCGTGCAGCTGACGCAGATCGGGAAGAAGATCACCCGAAGAATTGGGAATCTCCTCCTCAGGACGACCTGTGAGCAAACCTACATACATGTTTATGTTAGTCGCCTTCCTCGCCGAACTCTTTCAAAGTTCGCTCAAGCACTTACTAAAATGCCGCGACGAAGCCGCCGATTCTCCTTCTGGTCGACAAGCTGAGCACGAACGTCCTTTAGTTCCTCACCCAGCTTGGTGTTGGCGTCTTGGAGGTTATTCTTCTCTGCTGCACCCTCGTAAGCACGCTCTCGCCGACCTTTAATGGCGAAGAGCTGTTGCTTGTCCGGATCTAGTCCGGCGCCATCTGCAATGTTTTTGTCGATTTACACACCGCCGCACTTCATAATTATTTATCTTCAGGCGTATATTACGGAGGGGTCTCTGTGGCTCCCCGTGGCGGCTAGTGCGGCCTCAAGTTGGGCCCTGCACTCTTCCAGCTCCTGGGACAGTCGGGTATTCTTTTCTGTAAGATCCTGCATAACAAATGATCCTTAAATCAGTTATTCTAACTATTTTAAGTCTCGGGGGCTACTGGCATATATAACTGTCAAATTTCCTTACCCGTATGTCCTTCACATACTACTCCGTGGCTCTGGCTAGACCATCTTGAGCGGCACGGAGATGCGCATCTCCCGAATCAAATGCATTCAAGGCCTTTGGGGAGAAACATGCGTCACGAAGAACTGTCCGGCGGCGCCTGTGATTCAAAGCGCTCTCCACCTCGGAGTTGGTGGCGGACAACCTGTCGGCATCCTCTGTCGGAGGAGCATCCGACGCACGTCTCGTGCTCGCCTCAGCCTCCGGACCCGGCTTTGAAGCTTGTCCGGTGAAGGTTCGATCGGCAGCCTCTCCAGACTCAGTCCGGCGAGCGCTCTTTTTTCCTGAAAAGAGCATCAGCATTAGTACGCCTTCCAGGAATGAATCTTGGGAGTATGGTGACATGCCATACCGTTGCGGCGGAGTTTTGATCCGGACCGCACTTCTTTTTAGCCTGCGGGGCCGCACTGCCCTTTGTTGGCCAGCCGCCGCGGGCTCGGCTTCCTGCCTCGAAGGTACCCCTTGCGAAGCACCATTGGTATATGATGATCAAAAGTAAGCATGGATGGGTCGTTATCAGGGTTTTGGGATCTCGGTCTCATTTACCTGTGAGGCTGGAAGTATGCTGGGGTAATCAGCCGTAATGGCAACCCACGCATTGTCGATGCTAATTTGGTGGAATACCCCGTCGATCAACTCCACCTTTATATCTGGATCCTCTTCGGAGGTCGGATCGAGGGACTGTTCCAGATCCTCGGGTTGTGGGGGCGGGCTGTGTATCTTCTCCACAGTCCGGCGCAGTTCCTGCGCAGAAACCACAAAATGAGATATTTAACCATGGGAACATGGATCGGACAGGTCACAAAGATGTTTGCTTACCCAGCTTCGAGGATTATTCGAAGAAAACTACTTCAGTGGATTGACAGGGAGGAAATCCTCCTCCTCCCCTTTGTACATGGCAGACAAAATCTTCACCAGTTCGGCGACCGATCCTGGCCCTTTGCGGCCATGGCGGGTGGCATCGTCCTCCTCGTTGAAGTTCCACATGGGGTGGCCCCTGTATTGGAGCGGCTGCACTCCTCTCATAATGCAGATTTCCATGACTCCTGTCATGGTCAATCCGGCATGAGCCAGTAACCTTATTCGGCTCATCAAATAACGGACATCCCGATCATCTTCTCTCCGGGGCTCGAGGCGCCAGCTTAGGCGCTTCTTGAGAGGAGCATTGCTGAACTCCGGAAGGCCGATCCGAACAGGATCCGCAGCGGGCGTCCTCCATGTAAAACCATTCGAAGGTCAGTCTTGGACGCCTTCTTTGGGGTTCGGATAGGTATCCGGTCGGCGATGCGCCATAGCTCGGCTCCGCCCACTTGATATATTGACCCCTCATGAGAACGGGGTACTAGGCAGAATATTCTCTTCCACAACCCGAAATGAGCCTCGACGCCCAGGAACAGTTCGCAAAGGGCCACGAAGCCCGCGATGTGCAAGATTGAGGCAGGAGTAAGATGGTGCAATTGGAGGCCGTAGAACTCCAAGAGCCCCCGAAGAAACGGATGGATTGGAAATCCGAGTCCTCTTACTAGATAAGAGATGAAGCACACCCGCTCTCCTTTAGAGGAATTGGGGACGCTCTCCACTTGCTTTCCGCCCTTGTAGGTGGCAAGTCCGGCTCGAACCGGAACCATGAAGGCCGGAGGGAGAAATCCCTTTGCTTGGAGTATAACTAGCTCGCTATGCGGGACTGAGCATCTCTCCCAATTTCCTGGCTGAGGGCTGGGAGCGCGAGAGGAGGAGCAGCGTCGTTGTCCATGATGGAATGGGCTTTAGTCGAGGCGCTCCGATGAAAGCTTCGCAAAGGGGGATGGTGTGACTCAGATCTAGATCCTTGCCCTTTATAGGCGGCTCATTTGCGTGACTAGGGGGTAATTGTAAAAATACCGGCTTTTCGCATTCATTCAAACACGTGGAAGATGGCCATTATTGGGCGTAGAAGCCGAGGGCGCAGCATTTATCGAAGCGGACACTATTCGACAAGTATATGGAATGTGGAGAAGAACCCGCCGCAATGCGAAGATAATCAACGCCGGACTCATCGTCATTGAAGCCTGGTTAGGGGCTCTTGAGGAGTCCCGGACTAGGGGTGTCCGGATAGCGGACTATCATCACGGCCGGACTCCAAGACTATGAAGATACAAGATTGAAGACTACGTCCCGTGTCCGGATGGGACTTTCCTTGGTGTGGAAGGAAAGCTTGGCGATACGGATATGTAGATCTCTTACCATTGTAACCGACTCTGTGTAACCCTAACCTATCCGGTGTCTATATAAACCGGAGGGTTTTAGTCCGTAGGACGAACAACAATCATACCATAGGCTAGCTTCTAGGGTTTAGCCTCCTTGATCTCGTGGTAGATCTACTCTTGTACTACCCATATCATCAATATTAATCAAGCAGGAGTAGGGTATTACCTCCATCGAGAGGGCCCGAACCTGGGTAAAAACATCGTGTCCCTTGTCTCCTGTTACCATCCGCCTAGACGCACAGTTCGGGACCCCCTACCCGAGATCCGCCGGTTTTGACACCGACAAAGAGTCTCTCATTTTGTCACTTTCATATACTAGTGGGAATTTTTCATTATAGAACTTGGTTTGTATATTCCAATGATGGGCTTCCTCAAATGCCCTAGGTCTTCATGAGCAAGCGAGTTGGATGCACACCCACTTAGTTTCTTTTGTTGAGCTTTCATATACTTATAGCTCTAGTGCATCCGATGCATGGCAATCCCTACTCACTCGCATTGATATCTATTGATGGGCATCTCCATAGCCCGTTGATACGCCTAGTTGATGTGAGACTATCTTCTCCCTTTTTGTCTTATCCACAACCACCATTCTATTCCACCTATAGTGCTATATCCATGGCTCACGCTCATGTATTGCATGAAGATTGAAAAAGTTTTGAAAATGTTAAAGTATGAAACAATTGCTTGGCTTGTCATCGGGGTTGTGCATGATTTAAATATTTTGTGTGGGGAAGATGGAGCATAGCCAGACTATATGATTTTGTAGGGATAACTTTCTTTGGCCATGTTATTTTGAGAAGACATAATTGCTTAGTTAGTATGCTTGAAGTATTATTATTATTTTTATGTCAATATGAACTTTTGTTTTGAATCTTTCGGATCTGAATATTCATACCATGATTAAGAAGATTTACATTGAAATTATTCCAAAGTATCACTCCGCATAAAATATTCTCTTTTTATCATTTACCTACTCAAGGACGAGCAGGAATTAAGCTTGGGGATGCCTGATACGTCTCCAACGTATCTATAATTTTTGATTGCTCCATGCTACTTTATCTACTGTTTTGGACTATATTGGGCTTTATTTTCCACTTTTATATTGCTTTTGGGACTAACCTATTAACCGGAGGCCCAACCCAGAATTGCTGTTTTTTTGCCTATTTCATTATTTTGAAGAAACAGAATATCAAACGGAGTCCAAACGGAATGAAACCTTCGGGAACGTGATTTTCTCACCGAACGTGATCCAGGAGACTTGGACCCTACTCCAAGGGATAACAGAGGCGATCACGAGGGTGGGGGGCGTCCCCCCTAGGGCGCGCCCCCTGCCTCGTGGCCCCCCTGTTGCTCCACCGATGTACTCCTTCCTCCTATATATACCTACGTACCCCCAAACGATCAGATACGGAGCCAAAAACCTAATTCCACCGCCGCAACTTCCTGTATCCACGAGATCCCATCTTGGAGCCTGTTCCAGAGCTCCGCCGGAGGGGGCATCCACCACGGAGGGCTTCTACATCAACACCATAGCCTCTCCGATGAAGTGTGAGTAGTTTACTTCAGACCTTCGGGTCCATAGCTAGTAGCTAGATGGCTTCTTCTCTCTTTTTGGATCTCAATACAATGTTCTCCCCCTCTCTCGTGGAGATCTATTCGATGTAATCTTCTTTTTGCGGTGTGTTTGTTGAGACCAATGAATTGTGGGTTTATGATCCAGCTTATCTATGAATAATATTTGAATCTTCTCTGAATTCTTTTATGCATGATTTAGTTATCTTTGCAAGTCTCTTCGCATTATCCGTTTGGATTGGCCGACTAGATTGGTAGTTCTTGCAATGGGAGAAGTGCATAGCTTTGGGTTCAATCTTGCGGTGTCCTTACCCAGTGACAGAAAGGGTTGCAAGGCACGTATTGTATTGTTGCCATCGAGGATAACAAGATGGAGTATTTATCATATTGCATGAATTTATTCCTCTACATCATGTCATCTTGCTTAAGGCGTTACTCTATTTTTAAGTTAATACTCTAGATGCATGCTGGATAGCGGTCGATGAGTGGAATAATAGTAGTAGATGCAGAATCGTTTCAATCTACTTGTCTTGGACGTGATGCCTATATACATGATCATACCTAGATATACTCATAACTATGCTCAATTCTGTCAATTGCTCAACAGTAATTTGTTCACCCACTGTAGAATACTTATGCTCTTGAGAGAAGCCACTAGTGAAACCTATGGCCCCCGGGTCTATTCTCATCATATCAATCTCCATCACTTTTATACTTGCTTTGTTTTTTACTTTGCTTTTTACTTTTAGCTTTGCATCTATATACCAAAAATACCAAAAATATTATCTCTATCAGATCTCACTCTCGTAAGTGAGCGTGAAGGGATTGACAACCCCTAATCGCGTTGGTTGCGAGTAGCTATCGATTTGTGCAGGTACGAGGGACTTGTGCGTGGCCTCCTACTCGATTGATACCTTGGTTCTCAAAAACTGAGGGAATACTTACGCTACTCTGCTGCATCATCCTCTCCTCTCCGGGGAAAACCAACGCAAGCTCAAGACGTAACAGAGGCTCCACCATCGCGCCACCTCAGCTGCCTGCCTGCCTACATGGCACCGCATGCATCGCTGGCCAGGGCGCGTGTCGAAGCAAGGAGGAGCGGCGACGGATGGGACGGGCCTCGCCCCCGTCCCCAATAAAGCAAAGGGACACCTAAGCCTCACATTAAATGCGTCTTGTCCTGTAATACGAGGATAACCTCGCAACGTTGTACCCTTTACACCTCCTGCTTGCCACTGTGGCAACCCCTTTTCCTATAAAAGGAGGCCCGAGGCGACCAGGAAAAGGATTCGGCTCTTTGGAACCTCGCAGCACCTAGAGCTAGTTCAGGAGCTCAAGAACACTAAATACATCCACAAAAGCAGGACTAGGGTTTTACTCATCCTCGCGGCCCGAACCTGGGTAAATCCCCCTTGTTTCACCTGTTGGTCCCGCTCTTCTCACGATCCCCACGCCCCGCAACCGTAGAAGGGATTCCAGTGATCCCATAGGTGTCGTTTCCCACCAACAATGAACATGCACTCCCTCTCTCTTGTTGCTAGCATCTCCTAGATTGATCTTGGTGACACGTAGGAAAATTGTGATTTATTACTACGTCCAATAGTGGCATCATGATCCAGTTCTATGCATAGATTCTATGCACGAGTGGAACACAAAGTAGTTGTGGGCGATGATTTGGTCAATTTGCTCACTGTTACTAGTCTTATCTTGATTCGGCGGCATTGTGGGATGAAGCGGCCCGGACCAACCTTACACATACGCTTACATGAGACAGGTTCCAGCACTGACATGCACTTGATGCATAAGGTGGCTAACGGGTGTCTGTCTCTCCCACATTAGTCGGATCGGATTCGATGAAGAGGGTCCTTATGAAGGGTAAATAGCAATTGGCATATCACCGTTGTGGCTTTTGCGTAGGTAAGAAACGTTCTTGCTAGAAACCCATAGCAGCCATGTAAAATATGCAACAACAATTAGAGGATGTCTAACTAGTTTTTGCAGGGTATGCTTAGTGATGTGATATGGCCAAAAGGATGTGATGAATTATATATGTTATGTATGAGCTTGATCATGTTCTTGTAATAGGAATCACGACTTGCATGTCGATGAGTATGACAACCGGCAGGAGCCATAGGAGTTGTCTTCATTTATTGTATGACCTGCGTGTCAATGAAAACGCCATGTAATTACTTCACTTTATTGCTAACTGTTAGCCATAATAGTAGAAGTAATAGTTGGCGAGACAACTTCATGAAGACACGATGACAAAGATCATGGTTTCATGCTGGTGACGATGGTGATCATGCCGCGCCTCGAAGATGGAGATCAAAAGCGCAAGATGATATTGGCCATATCATGTCACTTTATGATTTGCATGTGATGTTTATCATGTTTACATCTTATTTGCTTAGAATGACGGTAGCATAAATAAGATGATCCCTCACTAAAATTTCAAGAAATGTGTTCCCCCTAACTGTGCACCGTTGAGAAGGTTCGCTGTTTTGAAGCACCGCGCGATCATTGGGTGTGATAGATTCTAACGTTCGCATACAACGGGTGTAAGCCAAATTTACACATGCGAAACACTTAGGTTGACTCGACGAGCCTAACATGTACAGACATGGCCTCGGAACACGAGAGACCGAAAGGTCGAACATGAGTCGTATAGTGGATGCGATCAACATGGAGATGTTTACCATTGATGACTAGTCCGTCTCACGTGATGATCGTACACGGCCTAGTCGATTCGGATCATGTATCACTTAGATGACTATAGGGATGTCTATCTGAGTGGGAGTTGATTAAATAATTTGATTAGATGAACTTAATTATCGTGAACTTAGTCTAAAATTGTCTTTACAATATATCTTGTAGACCCAATGGCCCACGCTAATGTTGCCCTCAACTTCAACGTGTTCCTAGAGAAAACCAAGCTGAAAGACGATGGAAGCAACTATATGGACTGGGCCCGTAACTTGTGGATCATCCTCATAGCTTCCAAGAAAGCATATGTCCTTGAAGCACCGCTAGGTGACGCACCCATTTTCCCAGCAACTCAAGACGTTATGAATGCCTGGCAGTCGTGTAGTGATGACTACTCCCTGGTTCAGCGCGACATGCTTTATAGCTTAAATTGGGGCTCCAAAAGCGTTTTGAGTAGCACGGAGCATATGAGATGTTCCAAGAGCTGAAAATGGTTTTCCAAGCTCATGCCCGGGTCGAGAGATATGAAGTCTCCAACAAGTTCTACAGTTGTAAGATGGAGGAAAACAGTTTTGCATATACTCAAAATGTCTGGGTTGCACAATCGCTTGTCTCAACTGGGAGTTAATCTTCCAGATGACTCAGTCATTGACAGAATCCTCCAGTCGCTTCCACCTAGCTACAAGAGCTTTGTGATGAACTACAATATACAAGGGATGGAGAAGTCCATTCCTGAGTTATATTCGATGCTGATATCAGCGGAGGAGGAGATCAAAAAGGAACATCAAGTGTTGATGGTGAATAACACAACTAGTTTCAAGAAATGCAAGGGTATGAAGAACTTCAAGAAGGACGGAAAGGGAGTTTCCGCGCCCGGTAAATCATTTGCCGGGAAGAAGCCAAAGAATGGACCCAAGCCTGAGATGGAGTGCTTTTATTGCAAGGGAAATGGTCACTGGAAGCGGAACTGCCCCAAGTACTTAGCGGATAAGAAGGCCGGCAACTCTAAAGGTATATATGATATACATGTTATTGATGTGTACCTTACCAGCGCTCGTAGTAGCTCCTGGGTATTTGATACCGGTGCGGTTGCTCACATTTGTAACTCAAAACAGGAGCTGCGGAATAAGCGGAGACTGGCGAAGGACGAGGTGACGATGCGCGTCGGGAATGGTTCCAAGGTCGATGTGATCGTTGTCAGCACGCTACCTCTACATCTACCTTCGGGGTTAGTTTTAAACCTCAATAATTTTTATTTAGTACCAGCTTTGAGCATGAACATTGTATTTGGATCTCGTTTGATGCGAGATGTGTCGTGGAATTGTCACAGTAGATGTCCTCTTGCAAGGACTTAGTCATGGAGCCATCGCAACTGGGAAGCTTAAAGGGGTTAATCGGGACAAAGGACACGAGAGATTTATACTAGTTTGGCCCCTTACGGTGAAGGTAAGGCCTACGTCTAGTTGGGTTGGTATTGCTTGATGTTTCGATGACCAGGGAGCAAGATGCGCTATGCTCGATTCTCGATGAGTTGTTTCTTGCCCTAAGCCGCCAGTGGGTCGTCCCCTTATATACACGGGTGGACACCCTGCGGCCTACAGAGTCCCGGCCGGCTCATAAACAGTGTCCGGCTCGGTGACTAGTTAATTCTACCTTATGATACAAGTCATGTCATTATGGCGGTTTATCACCATGGGCCTTAAGCCGCCTGTGGGCCTCAGCCCCTTTATTGAACCGGCATCTTCATGCTTGGCCTTGGGCTTCTTTCTGATGAGTCTTCTTTGCGTAACCCGGCCCCTCCTGGGCGGCTTACACAAATAGTTATATCCCCAACATTAGGCCCAGATTGATTTGAACCGGTTCATGCCAATCTTAAAATACCTTAAGAAATAAACCTTCAGCCTTCTGCCTGTGTAAAGGTTTTTAACCCGCCATGACGTCATCTTCTGGATCCGCGTTAACCCGCCGTGACGTCATCTTTACTTAAATTCATATTTTACTCCGCCATATCCTCCAACGGATCTTTGCTTTTACTGACCGTTCCGAAAACCGAGGCATCGGGGCCGCTGGATAATGATGTTTAATCTCCTCGTTTCTCGCGCCGTCTCAGTCGGTCTCCCCTTATAAATAGGCATGAACTAGTACTTCCATTATCCCCCTTTCGGTCATCCTCTTCCTCTCGCTGTCCCTTTGTTACTCGAGCTCCGCCGCCGCCGCCGCGAAGCTCCTTGTCTTCACCGACTCCGGCCACTGCATCAACCTGAGCCCGACCAGAAAAAACAACGGCGGACCTCCGCAGCCAGTCTGCATCTGCGAGTTCCCTTCTTCCCCTGTTTTAGATCTGCATTAAGGCTTCTTCGAGTTCGTCGGCGTTCGTCACCGCCGGAACCAAACCCTTCACAGTTTTTACCTCCAATGCCCCCTTTTGATCTTCAAACAGTGTAGAACTATTGCGGTGGTTGTTTCGCACCCGTTTCCAAATGAAAATAGATCCCTTTCCGTTGCACAGAGGCCCCGTTCGAGCCTATGAACTTCATCTGTGCCAGTCCTAGGTCTAGAAATTTTTCTTTTCAGAACTGCCATTTGATCCAAAATAATAACCGCAACTTGTGAAACCTGTTTGTTCCACCCTTAAGCAAAAAAACTGCCTCTGTCGAATTTGTTTAACCAGGACCGTCCACGTGGCCGGTTTAAGTAAATGACACTGTTCTGTCAACCTTGCTTGCTTCTCGCTACTTAAGAAAATTTTACTGTCTTTGATACCTGTAGCGGCTTAAATATCACTGCATAGTTACCCATATGTCATTAGGCCCCTTCTTAAGCCGCCATCTTGAATAGACTTAAAATGTTTTTCTTCGGGTTAAATTTGAACCGGAAACTCTTATTTGTCATAGGCTTCAATTTATACAATGGCACCCAAGGCTCCCAAAGCTCCCGTGAACTGCAACTGGGTCAAATCCACTGTTACGGAGAGCACTTTGTCTGAATTCGCGAAGTCCGGCCATCTGCCTAAGAAGGAGGTCATGTCTTATCATGCTCCTAATCCGTCAGAGGAGAAACCTCAACCCAAGGAGGGGGAGGTGATCGTGTTTACTGATCATATGAGCCGGGGTTTTGCTCCACCCGGTTGAAAATTCTTTAGGGATGTTTTGCACTTCTTTGACCTCAGACCTCAAGACATTGGACCTAACTCCGTGTCAAATATTTGCAACTTCCAAGTTTTCTGCGAAGTGTACCTGGGAGAAGAGCCCAATCTACTTTTGTTCAGAGAGCTATTCTATTTAAACCGGCAAAATGAACGTGCCAACGGGCCCAGTCTTGAACTCGGCGACATCTCAATTCAGCGGCGGAGAGACTGCCTCTTTCCTTATGCCGAACTGCCCAGCCACCCAAAAGACTGGAACCAGACGTGGTTTTATTGCCAGGATACTTCTCCGACTGGTGAGAACCCTCTGCTCGGCTTCCGCGCTCTGCGCCTTGAATCAAATCACTCGCTGCCGGGTAAGTTAACTGTTGTTGAACGTCTATCACTTGCCCCTACCATCAAGAAGATCAAAGCCCTTTTAGGCAATGGCTTGAGCGGTATTGATTTGGTGCGAGTCTGGATCTCCTGGCGGGTGATCCCGTTAATCCGTCGCCCCGGCTTAATGTGCTCTTATACTGGCGAGAAGGATGACCCGCTGCGCCACGATTCGATGACTTACGGATGATATGGTTGAAATTACGACCAGACTTTGTTGAAAGAACATACGGTGACTAGTAATGCTTTTGGCTTACTCATACGTAAGAAGAACCCGCCCCCATGATGAGTCATCAACCTCAATGAATACTCTTTGCTATATTACACCTTGTTTTACTCATAACCCTTATCATTTTTCACAGGCCGATGACAACTTCTGGAAGGTCAAGTATGACCATGAGGCGGCCAAACAAGCCAGAGCAGCAAAAAGAGCCGAAAGGAAAGCCGCCAAGACTGGAACTTCGAAGAAGAGGAAACCAAGCGCTTCAGATATGTTTAAACTTGACGAAACTAATGACGATGAAGAAGAGGTAACTTTTAACTCCCTTAACTCTTTATCATCACCTTACTGACATTAAATCTGTTCAGGAAGACACGAGGAACAGCCAAGCCGTCGAGGAAGAGGTAACTATAATCTCCTCCGACTCCGAGCCCCTGCCGCGTCAGAAAATTCGAAGAGTAACCCGGAAAGTAAGATTTTCACATCCTTTGGCTTACCAAGATCCTCAAATTCTTTTGATGCAACAGCAATTTGAAAGCCGGAGGTAGACCCAGACCAGCAAGGATGTAGAGCTCTCCTCCGGCTTACCTGAAGTAACCAGGAAGCGTCGGGCTGAGGTTATCTCCGATTTACGTTCTGTTTTCCCTTTGGCGGGTTTAATTCGTTAACCTCTCAATTCATCCGACTCTAATTATCAGGATACCTCTCCTTCCTCCGGCGAGTCTATGCAATCTAACATGCCGGCTTTCAAAACTGCCCTAGGGTAATGTAACTTTGTTTACCTTATGCTTTACCTTACTCATGCTTTTTTACTCATCCTTCTGCCTTTGTCCACAGCGTACAAGTGAAACCCAGTAAGAGGGAAAAAAAACAATAAGCCATCCCAAGACCCGGTCGTAACTGAACAGGAACTCGGAACAGCCGCCCCTGACACTTCCACTCATCAACCGCCGCCTGAACCGGTTTATGATATTCCAGCACCAACCTCTGATCCGCCCGCTGAAGAAACTCTTGGTGGTTCTGATAAACCGGAAACTCCTAGCCCGGCCAAGACAACTGATCCGGAAGTTGAGATTCTCAAGACTCAGTTTGTCAAGCCAAGTCAGCCCACTGTCCTTGCCAAGTGCTCTGCCAAGGAGGAGCTTTTGGAGCGCCGAAAGGCCAAGTTAGACATTGCAGAGTATACTCATTTGAGCATTGGAGAGATATTCTCTAGCTATATCAATCAAGTACATAGCAGCCGTGACCTAGAAGTTAACATGGTGAAGCAAATACAGCAAAAATCTGAGGTATAACTTATGCTACTTTTCTTAATCATATTGACGGTATCAGCCCCCAAGTCTATTGCTTATGAATAAATATGTTGTAGACTTAGCAAACTGATTAGCACTGCTTTGTCCAGTTTAGAAAGAAGATTTTTAACCCGGTTGTAACATGATACCTTGAACTTGTGATACACATTATCCCCCAAGTGTCAAGTACCTTTGCTTGCAAAGTGCTTGGGACTTAATTACCATGAACCGGCATTGTAAAAATTCTTCAGCATACATTAGCCCCCAAGTGTCAAGTACCTTTGCTCGCAAAGTACTTGGGACTTAATGTTATCTTACCATGATTCTGACTATAACCCGACACCAATGCAGGCCAACATAAGTCAATTTGAGTCGGAGATTGCTGACCTGAAGAGCCGCCTGGCAGCTCAAGAACTTGAAATTCAAAAGGCCAACTCCAAATTTGAATTCAACGTCTCTGAACAAGAGAAGTTGAAGAAAAATTTTGCAGCGGAGAAGAAAATCTGGGCTGATGAAAAGGCCTCACTAGTGACCCGTGTTGAGACAGCAGAGACATCACTTGCGGAAACAACAGCCGAGCTATCCGGCTTAAAGCGCCAAATATCCCAAATGGTCTCAGCAATCTTCGGTAAGCTACTTGTGCAAACATTGAATACTGCAAACCTTCTTTCAATGACTATTGCAATTGTTACCTCTGGCTCACCTGATACTTGTTAATGCAGGCCCCAGGAGCTCAAACCTTAATCAGAACATGTTGATCAAGTTAAAGGCGGTTTATACTCTAGTGGAGCAACTCTATGCGGGTCTGGCGATGCTTTGGCCGTTGTGGCTTTGCCAAATGATGTTCCCCATCTCCTGGATGAAATGTTAAAGCGGCTTGCTGTGCTACCTCAACGGATCCAAGAGCTAAGGCGGGCGTCTGCAAGAGCCGGAGCCATAGCTGCATTGAGCCGTGCCAAAGCATTTATGCCAGAACTAGACCCGGCTGACTTCGCTCTTGGGTACGCAAGTTTAAAGGAGGATGGTACCGTGTTTGATGAGAAAGATTTCGCCGCCTGCGTGAAGGAGGTACGCCCTGTGGCCACGCTTATTGGGAATGACATTGGCCTTACCAAATATCATCCGGGTTATGACAGCGAGAACCGGAGACTCCCAACGCCTCACCACGATGGCGTCAGCCGGATCCCTCCAATTCGTAAGCATAATTTTGCCCCTGAAGTCGACCCAGCCGGTTTAATAGATGATGAAGCTGAGTTTGAAGCTTTCAGTGGCATTGACTGGACATTATCAACCTTCCAGGACAAGGCAGCCGACGGAGGAGCGGAGAAGGATAACCCGGACATGTCAGGTCAACCAATGGAGTGAACCATCAGGCGTCGTATGTTTATGTCTTGTGGAAAAACAATGCTTCATTATTCAGACTCAGAGAGTCTTGTAATAGGGTAGAAAAAACACTTTGATTTTTGCCATGCCTTCGCACATGTTTGCGGTACTCAACACTTTCTTAAGCTGTCGTCATTATTCAGTCTTCTGCTTCCTTTATGTTGAAAAGAAATTGCTTGCATTGCCCTGCGTACAGAACAAACACAAGTCCCTTGGCGACTTACCGCATAGGGGGTCACATAATGTGTTGATAACCCGTACTATTGAATCAAAAAATCATAAAAGCTGGTTCTCAGTTATATCCTTGAGATACAATCGTAACAGCATACATGTGATCCTTTGATTACCTTGCCGGCTTATGTGACCCGGACAATGAGGATAAACCTTATTATTCCTAAAACCTGGCACATATAATGATTGTTTGTGCACTAACAGTTTTACTTGATCAATATTAGACCGGTGGAATACAGACCACCCCAAAAAAGCTTTCAAAAATGATCTCACAATAATCAAATACTTGTGATTGCAAACGGTGATGAACAATAGACAAAATTTAAAGGCTTCTGATTCGAATACGACCAGAAAACTGTTCCAAAGGGGTTAAGCTAAGATTCGGATACGATCATATAGCCCCCAGGGGCTTTGGCGATGTCGATCAAATGGGTATCAACAGCTATGTTCTCTTTGGTTCGAATACGACCTATGTTTAAACAGGAAGCCCCCAAGTGACCATAAGAGTTGTTTAATGACGCTGATTCAAATACGATCCACGTCAGACCCAAAGGGGTTAAGCTATGAATCAAATATGATCAAGAAGCCCCCAAGTGGGTTTGGCAGTATGCCGATCAAGTGGGTTTCGACAGCTATGTTCTCTTTGGTTCGAATACGACCTATGTTTGAACAGGAAGCCCCCAAGTGATCATGGCTAGATTCAGATATGATCATAAGCCGGACCAAAGGGAAAGCCGGATTCAGATATGATCCGCTCCCTGTTGGTTGTTTCCACCACCTGATAAAGAAGACATGTAAACCTTTGAGGGTGTAAAGGACAGAGGTCCTGCTTTATTGCTTCATATAATATATACATCGTCAAAAAATATATACATCTTGAGAGCCGGTAGCTCAAGTATAGTAAGGCCGAAGATGGGCGATATTCCACGGCCAGCGGGTCTCCTCCTCCGACTTACGTGAGTCTTTGTGCTCTCGAACATCGATAAGGTAGTATGACCCGTTGTTCAGATTCTTGCTGACCACAAAGGGTCCTTCCCAAGGAGGGGATAGCTTGTGCATATCAGACTGATCCTGGATGAATCGGAGCACTAAGTCGCCTTCCTGAAAGGTTCTGCTTCTAACCCGGCGGCTGTGATAGCGGCGCAGTCTTCTTGTAAATCGCCGAGCGGGCTATTGCCAAGTCTCGCTCCTCATCCAACAAATCAAGTGCATCCTGAAGAGCTTTTTCGTTATCAGCCTCAACATAAGCCGCCACGCGGGGTGAGTCGTGCCGGATGTCACTTGGCAGGACTGCCTCTGCTCCGTACACCATGAAGAAAGGTGTGTAACCTGTAGACCTGTTAGGCGTAGTGTTGATGCTCCATAGTACAGAGGGTAGCTCCTCCACCCAACAACCCGGGGTCCGTTGTAAGGGGACCAAGAGCCGGGGTTTGATACCTTTTAGGATCTCTTGATTAGCTCTTTCTGCTTGACCATTTGATTGAGGATGAGCAACAGCCGAAACATCAAGCGGATATGTTCTCGTGATGAGAACTCTTCCATGGCACCCTTGAGAGATTAGTGCCATTATCGGTTATGATCTTTGTGTGGAAAACCAAAGCGAAAGATCACCTTTTCATGAACTGAACCGGCGTGGCTGCGTCACACTTCTTGACCGGCTCGCCTCAACCTACTTTGTAAACTTATCCACTGCCACCGGGAGGTGTGTCTTTTATCCTTAGACCTCTTGAAAGGTCCAACCATGTCAAGCCCCGCATTGCGAGCGGCCAAGTAATTGGAATCATCCTCAACTCTTGAGCCGGCACATGAGCTCGTCGTGAGAATTTTTGACATCCGTCACATTTGCTGACTAGATCCTCCGCATCAGCATGAGCCGTCAGCCAATAGAAACCATGATGGAAAGCCTTGGCCACAAGAGATTTTGAACCGGCATGATGACCACAATCTCCTTCATGGATCTCACGATGTATCTCCTGACCCTCCGCAGGCGACACACAACGTTGAAACGCCCCAGTGACACTGCGGTGATGTAACTCACCATGAACAATCGTCATAGATTTGGACCGCCTGATGATTTGTCTCACCAAAGTCTCGTCCTCACGCAAATCTCCCCGGGTCATATAGGCCAAATATGGCATTGTCCAATCCGGGATGACGTGAAGAGCTGCCACCAGCTGTGCCTCCGGGTCTGGCACTGCTAGTTCTTCCTCTGTAGGTACCTTGACAGAAGGATTATGCAAAACATCGAGAAAGGTGTTAGGCGGCACCGGCTTATGCTGAGATCCCAGCCGGCTTAAAGCATCGGCCGCTTCATTCTTCCTTCGATCAATGTGCTCCACTTGATATCCTTTGAAGTGCCTAGCCACAGCATCAACTTCACGACGGTAAGCCACCATAAGGGGATCCCTGAAATCCCACTTGCCTGACACCTGTTGAGCCACGAGATCTGAGTCACCCAAACACCTTACCCGGCTCAAATTAATCTCTTTGGCCATCCTGAGACCATGGAGTAAGGCCTCATACTCAGCTGCATTGTTAGTACAAGGAAACATAAGCGGAGCACATAACAAAATTTGTCACCCGGGGAAGTTAAAACGACTCAGCCCCGAGCCTTCAACTGCTGGACCCATTAAGCGAATAGTCCAATATGTGTTATCGGCTTCTCCTCGGTGCACTGTAACTCTGTCCAATCATTGATAAAGTCCACCAAGGCTTGAGACTTAATAGAGTGCGTGGCATGTACTTCAAACCATGAGGCCCAAGCTTAATGGCCCACTTGGCGAATCGTCCTGTGGCTTCCCTATTCTGGATGATGTCTCCCAAAGGGGCAGAACTTACCACAGTTATAGGATGACCTTGGAAGTACTGTTTCAGCTTCCGGCTTGCCATAAACACTCCGTAAACAAGTTTCTACCAATGCGGATACCTTTGCTTAGACTCAATGAGCACCTCACTGATGTAGTAAACCGGCCGCTGAACCGGATGCTCCTTGCCAGCCTCCTTTCGCTCCACCACGATGGCAACACTCACAGCTCGTGAGTTAGCAGCCACATATAACAACAACGGCTCTTTATCAATGGGAGCCGCAAGGACCGGTGGCTCAGACAACTGTCGCTTTAAATCTTCAAAGGCAGTATTAGCGACATCACCCGGATAAAAGTGTCCGTTTTCTTCATCATCGACACAGCGGTAGGGCCTTCTCACCTAACGGCTTATGAACCGGCTTAAAGCAGCAACCACGACCGCCGATCGCTGAACATCATTGATGCATGCCGGCTTAGCCAAAGAAGTAATTGCCTTGATCTTCTCGGATTAGCTTTAATGCTCTGCATCGAGACGAAAACCCAAGAGCTTACTGCTGGTACACCAAATACACACTTGGCGGGTTAAGCATCATCTTATAAACCCGGAGATTATCAAAGGTCTCTTTCAAATCAGATATCAAGGTTTCCTTCTCTCTGGACTTCACCACGATGTCATCCACATAAGCATGAACATTGCGCCCAATTTGATCGTGGAGACAGTTCTGTACACATCGCTGATAAGTCGCCTGAGCACTCTTGAGCCCAAATGGCATAGACACATAGCAGAAGGCTCCAGACGGAGTGATGAAAGCCGTCTTCTCCTGGTCCTTAACTGCCATTTTGATCTGATGATAACCGGAATAAGCATCTAAAAAGCTCAAACGCTCGCAACCCGCCGTAGCATCAATGATTTGATCAATGCGGGGGAGAGCAAAGGGATCAGCCGGACAAGCCTTATTTATGTCCGTGTAATCCACACACATCCGCCAGGTGCCGTTCTTCTTGAGCACAAGCATCGGGTTAGCCAACCACTCTGGGTGAAAAACTTCAACAATAAACCCAGCCGCTAAGAGCCGGGCGACTTCCTCTCCAATAGCTTTTCGTCTCTCTTCATTGAACCGTCGAAGAAACTGCCTGACCGGCTTATACTTCGGATCAATATTGAGAGTGTGCTCAGCGAGTTCTCTCGGTACACCCGGCATGTCAGAAGGTTTCCATGCGAAGATGTCCCGGTTCTCACGGATGAACTTCGATGGTAGCGCTTTCCTATTTAGGATCCAAATTGGCACTGATAGTGAACTGTTTAGACGAATCGCCTGGAGTGAAATCAACAAGCTTGGTTTCAGCGGCCGACTTAAACTTCATCGCCGGGTCATGCTTGGTGGTTGGCTTCTTCAGAGAGGTCATATCCGCCGGGTCAACATTGTCTTGATAAAACTTCAGCTCCTCTGCTGCACAAACAGACTCAGCATAAGCCGCGTCGCCCTCCTCACATTCCAGGGCTACCTTTCGACTTCCATGCATGGTGATGGTGCCCTTGTGACCCGGCATCTTAAGCTGCAAATAAACATAACATGGTTGTGCCATGAACTTGGCATAAGCCGGCCGGCCAAACAGAGCATGATACGGACTCTTGATTTTGACCACCTCAAAGGTTAATTTCTCAGCTCTAGAATCATACTCATCTCCAAAGGCCACTTTCAGTTCAATCTTGCCAACTAGGTAAGCCGACTTACCAGGCACCACCCCATGAAAAACAGTGTTGGACGTCTTCAAATCCTTATCAGTCAATCCCATGCGTCGAAAGGTCTCATAATAGAGGATATTGATGCTGCTACCTCCATCCATGAGTACTTTAGTGAATTTATATCCACCAACCTGAGGTGCTACCACCAAGGCTAACTGACCCGGATTATCAACCCGGAGGGGATGATCTTCCCTGCTCCATACAATGGGTTGTTCTGACCACCTCAAATAATGGGGGACCGCCGGCTCAACAGAATTCACGGCCCTCTTATGAACCTTCTGGTCACGTTTGCACAAGTTAGTGGTAAACACGTGATACTGCCCACTATTCAGCTGCTTCGGGTGGCTTTGATAACCCGCCTGCTGCTGCTGTTGTCCCCCTTGAGCAGACTGTTGTTGATTATAACTGCCTTGATGTCCCTGAAAGCCGGAACTTGAACCGCCGCCCGGGCCATGAAAGCCACCGGCTCCTGAGCCGCCGCCCGACCCGTGATTGCCATCAAACATGTTGGAATTCTTAAAAGCTTTCATGATCGTGCAATCTTTCCATAAGTGGGTGGCGGGTCGTTCCCGGGTGCCGTGTCTCGGGCAAGGCTCATTGAGTAGCTGTTCAAGAGATGGGCCTGACCCGCCAGATCGAGGGGGCGGTATGCCCTTGCGTCTCTGATTGTTACCCTGTGCATTGGCGTTGGATACAAACTCCGGGTTACCCTCAGCCTTACGCTTATTGCCTCCTTGATTCATCGGGTTATGCTGCTGACCCTTTCCATTGCCGTTCTTCTTTCCCTTCCCTGTCTTTTCCTCATCAGACGCGGGATCCTTGGTACTATCAGAATCGGCGTATTTGACTAAAGCTGCCATCAGCGTACCCATATCATTGCAATCACGCTTAAGGCGCCCCAGTTTCTGTCTCAGTGGCTCAAAGCGGCAGTTCTTCTCCAACATGAGGACTGCAGAGCCGGCATCCATCTTGTCAGACGAATGTATTATCTCCTTGACCCGGCGTACCCAATGAGTCGTGGATTCACCCTCCTCCTGCTTACAATTTGTCAAGTCCACAATCGACATAGGCGCTTGCAAGTGTCTTTGAAGTTACGGATGAAAGCAGACCTACTGCTCGCCCATGAACTAGTGGAATTGGGTGGCAAGCCCTTTAACCAAGACCGGGCGTTCCATCTAACATCATGGTGAAGTACTTAGCCATTCTTTGCATCGCTGACCTCCAACAGCTCCATGGCCATCTCATAACTTTCAATCCATGCTCCGGCGTGTAAGTCGGCCGTGTAATTCGGCACCTTCCGAGGTCCCTTGAAGTCCTTGGGTAGCGTACATTACGTAGAGCCGACACTAAACAAGGAACACCACGGTTCGGTAGTCACTCCGCCTCAGCGGAAGTCGTCGGATAATCTGGAAAGTCCCGATGAGCGTTTGTTGAGCCATTGGCGAGGCGCCCATTGCCTTCGTCTTCGGCGTATTCGGTCCTGCACGGGTTATAACCACCGGAGGGATTACGGTGTTGGGCGTTGCTTGACAAAGCTTCGACTCCATGTGCTGCTGTAACATTCGGACTCTGGTTTTGGACGAGCCGGAGCTAACCAAGGCGGAGGAGTTGAATGAATCTGTCCGGTTGTAGGAATAAGTCTCGGCGAGCGGGCTGTCGGGCGAGGTCTCGATCCTTGGGTTCCGCTGGCGACGGATCGTCACCGCCCTTTGGAGAGCCGCCAAACATGCTGACGCTGCGATCAAGTTCTCCATGGGGTTGGAAAAGTGACCCGGCGATATCGGTATGTAACGGGGCGGTGCCATGTTCCCATGAAGAAGAGCCATCTCCCGAGGCTGAGCCGGCCCTCCTGTTCCGGCTGTCATAAGTTGATTTGCATCTGGCGGGTTACTCGGGCCGGCTCCAGGTGTAGCGAAAAGATTTCGAGGATCATAAACCGGAGGTAAACGGGATTGGGTTTTCTGATGCCTCCTCCTCATCACCTCGTTAGATGCGTTCAGGCTCATCGTAAGCTGGAAGGCTTCTGACTGTAGCTGTTGTGCCCGTGCATCCAAAGCCGCCCGTTCTGTGGCTAACCTGGTGTCCTCAGCTGCTAAGGCCTCCTTAGCCCGAGCTATCTCCTCACGCACCCGTGCCACCTCCGCATTATGCTCATCTTGATTCGCAGGGATGACTGTGGTGGTTAACAGGGCCGTCAACTTATCCATGAGATCCATCAACACCTGAGCCAGTGGGCGCACAGGGCCTCCTGCCCCGACCGCTCCTGACCCGGACGTTATTGTTGTTGCAACCGTTGAGTTTTGACCGGGTTGAGTACGAGGCATGAAAACTCCTGCCCAGCTTGGCGGCTCATAGGGGTCCGAAATACTAGAGTCGTCGGAACAGCCCCTAAGCCCGCCATCCTGTAACAGATACAATGAATCTGTTGAACCGGCGGACGAGTCACCGTAGGAGAGGACGGCCGTCTCACCACCATCTATAGATCTTTCAGAAAGTTCTCCTCCATGGACGCAACCCACGAAGGCACGCTTCACGACGGGTTGAGCTCGAGGGGGTCTCGCCGCGCTGAGCCGTTCGGCGAGGTCGGTGCAGCAGATCGGCTCAGGCCCGGCTCACCAATTCGGTAAGCGAAGCGTGGATTCCGCCAAAGGGACCCGGTACCCGTACTCAATTGAGCGGCGTCGGGGCCCAGCCTTCGTCGTCGATATAGATCTTGCCGCGACGACTCTTGGTCATCCGCCCATGTGTATCCCTTGAGCCCTTGAAGTTGCCCTTCAGAACTCAAATCCACCGGCGCTGGCCCCACGGTGGCGCCAACTGTCGTGGAATTGTCACGGCAGATGTCCTCTTGCAAGGAATTAGTCGTGGAGCCATGGAATGGGAAGCTTAAAGGGTTAATCGGGACAAAGGACACGAGATTTATACTAGTTCGCCCCTTACGGTGAAGGTAAGGCCTACGTCTAGTTGGGTTGGTATTGCTTGATGTTTCGATGACCAGGGAGCGAGATGCGCTATGCCCGGTTCTCGATGAGTTGTTTCTTGCCCTAAGCCGCCAGCGGGTCGTCCCCTTATATACACGGGTGGATGCCCTGCGGCCTACAGAGTCCGGGCTGGCTCATAAACAGTGTCCGGCTCGGTGACTAGTTAATTCTACCTTATGATACAAGTCATGTTATTATGGCGGTTTATCACCATGGGCCTTAAGCCGCCTGTGGGCCTCAGCCCCTTTATTGAACCGCCATCTTCATGCTTGGCCTTGGGCTTCTTTCTGATGAGTCTTCTTTGCGTAACCCGGCCCCTCCTGGGCGGCTTACACAAATAGTTATATCCCCAACAAGATGGCTACTCATTTAAATCAGAGAATAATGGATGTTCTATTTATATGAGAGATATGTTTTATGGTCATGCCCCGCTGGTCAATGGTTTATTTTTATTGAATCTCGAACGTGATGTTACACATATTCATAGTGTGAATGCCAAAAGATGTAAGGTTGATAATGATAGTCCCACATACTTGTGGCACTGCCGCCTTGGTCATATTGGTGTCAAACGCATGAAAAAACTCCATGCAGATGGACTTTTGGAGTCTCTTGATTATGAATCATTTGACACGTGCGAACCATGCCTCATGGGAAAAATGACCAAGACTCCGTTCTCCGGAACAATGGGGCGAGCAACCAACTTGTTGGAAATAATATACACTAATGTGTGTGGTCCAATGAGCGTTGAGGCTCGCGGTGGCTATCGTTATGTTCTCACCCTCACTGATGACTTGAGTAGATATGGGTATGACTACTTAATGAAACACAAGTCTGAGACCTTTGAAAAGTTCAAGGAATTCCAGAGCGAGGTAGAGAATCAACGTGACAGGAAATTAAAGTTCTTACGATCAGATCGTGGAGGAGAATATTTGAGTCACGAGTTTGGCACACACTTAAGGCAATGTGGAATTGTTTCACAACTCATGCCACCTGGAACACCTCAGCGTAATGGTGTGTCCGTACATCGTAATTGCACTCTATTGGATATGGTGCGATCTATGATGTCTCTTACAGATCTACCGCTATCATTTTGGGGTTAGGCTTTAGAGACTGCCGCATTCACTTTAAATAGGGCACCATCTAAATCCATTGAGACGACACCGTATGAATTATGGTTTGGAAAGAAACCTAAGTTGTCGTTTATGAAAGTTTGGGGATGCGATGCTTATGTCAAGAAACTTCAACCTGAAAAGCTCGAACCCAAATCAGAAAAATGCATCTTCATACCTTCTACCTCAGATCCGAAGGCAAGATCTTTTTTGCCAATAATGGATCCTTTCTGGAGAAAGAGTTTCTCTCGAAAGAAGTAAGTGGGAGGAAAATAGAACTTGATGAGGTACCCCCTCTTGAACCGGAAAGTAGCGCAGCTCGAGAAGATGTTTCTGTGGTGCCTGCACCGACTAGAGAGGAAGTTAAAGATGATGATCATGAAACTTCGGATCAAGTTCCTACTGAACTTCGTAGGTCCATGAGGACACGTTCCACACCAGAGTGGTACGGCAAACCCTGTCCTGGAGATCATAGTGTTAGACAACGGTGAACCTTCGACTATGAAGAAGTGATGGCGGGCCCGGATTCCAACAAATGGCTTGAAGCCATGAAATCAGAGATAGGATCCATGTATGAGAACAAAGTATGGACTTTGGTGGACTTGCCTGATGATCGGCAGGCCATAGAAAATAAGTGGATCTTTAAGAAGAAGACTGACGCAGATGGTAATGTGACCGTCTATAAGGCTCGGCTTCTTGCTAAGGGTTATCGACAAGTTCAAGGAGTTGACTACGATGAGACCTTCTCACCAGCAGCGAAGCTGAAGTCCGCCCGAATCTTGTTAGCAATTGCCGCATTCTATGATTATGAAATCTGGCAAATGGACGTCAAAACGGATTCCTTAACGGTTTCCTTAAGGAAGAGTTCTATATGATGCAGCCGGAAGGTTTTGTCGATCCTAAGAATGCTGACAAGGTATGCAAGCTCTAGCGCTGCATCTATGGGCTGGTGCAAGCATCTCGGAGTTGGACCATTCGCTTTGATGAAATGATTAAAGCGTTTGGGTTTATACAGACTTATGGAGAAGCCTGTATTTACAAGAAAGTGAGTGGGAGCTCTGTAGCATTTCTCATATTATATGTGGATGACATACTATTGATGGGAAATGATATAGAACTTTTGGAAAGCATAAAATGAAGGACCTTGGGAAGCTGCTTATATATTAGGCATCAAGATCTATATAGATAGATCGAGACGCCTCATTGGTCTTTCACAAAGCACATACCTTGACAAGATATTGAAGAAGTTCAATATGGATCAGTCCAAGAAGGGGTTCTTGCCTGTATTGCAAGGTGTGAGATTGAGCGCAGCTCAACGCTCGACCTCGGCAGAAGAAAGAGAAAATATGAGTGTCATCCCCTATGCCTCAGCCATAGACTCTATTATGTATGCCATGCTGTGTACCAGACCTGATGTGAACCTTGCCATAAGTTTGGTAGGGAGGTAGCAAAGTTATCCCAGTATGGAACACTAGACAGCGGTCAAGAATATCCTGAAGTACCTGAAAAGGACTAAGGATATGTTTCTCGTTTATGGAGGTGCCGAAGAGCTCGTCGTAAAGGGTTACGTCGACGCTAGCTTTGACACAGATCTGGATGACTCCAAGTCACAAACCAGATACGTGTATATTTTGAATGGTGGGGCAGTCACCTGGTGCAGTTGCAAGCAAAGCGTCGTGGCGGGATCTACATGTGAAGCAGAGTACATAGCTGCTTGAGCGGTATGACAAGGAGTGCGGATGAAGGAGTTTATCACCGACCTAGGAGTGGTTCCCAATGCGTCGGGCCCGATGACTCTCTTCTGTGACAACACTGGAGCTATTGCCATTGCCAAGGAGCCCAGGTTTCACAAGAAGACCAAGCACATCAAGTGCCGCTTCAACTCCATTCGTGAATATATTCAAGATGGAGACATAGATATTTGTAAAGTACATACAGATCTGAATGTCGCAGATCCGTTGACTAAATCTCTTTCACGAGCAAAACATGATCAACGTCAGAACTCTATGGTGTTCGATTCATCACAATGTAACTAGATTATTGACTCTAGTGCAAGTGGGAGACTGTTGGAAATATGCCCTAAGGACAATAATAAAATGGTTATTATTATATTTCCTTGTTCATTATAATTGTCTATTGTTCATGCTATAATTCTATTAACCGGAAACCGTAATACATGTGTGAATCAATAGACCACAACATGTCCCTAGTGAGCCTCTATTGACTAGCTCATTGATCAATAGATGGTTATGGTTTCCTGACCATGGACATTGGATGTCATTGATAATGGGATCACATCATTAGTAGAATGATGTGATGGACAAGACCCAATCCTAAGCATAGCACAAGATCGTGTAGTTCATTTGCTAGAGCTTTTCTAATGTCAAGTATCATTTCCTTAGACCATGAGATTGTGCAACTTCTGGATACCATAGGAATGCTTTGGGTGTACTAAACGTCACAACGTAACTGGGTGGCTATAAAGGTGCACTACAGGTATCTCCCAAAGTGTCTGTTGGGTTGGCACGAATCGAGTCTGGGATTTGTCACTTCGTATGACGGAGAGGTATCTCTGGACCCACTCGGTAATGCATCATCATAATGAGCTCAATGTGACTAAGGAGTTAGCCACGGGATAATGCGTTTTGGAAGGAGTAAAGAGACTTGCCGGTAACGAGATTGAACGAGGTATTGGGATACCTGTTGGGGAACATAGTAATTTCAAAAAAAATCCTACGCACACATAGGATCATGGTGATGCATAGCAACGAGAGGGGAGAGTGTGTCCACATACCTTCATAGACCGAAAGCGGAAGCGTTAGCACAATGCGGTTGATGTAGTCGTACGTCTACACAATCCGACCGATCAAGTACCGAACGCACGGCACCTCCGAGCTCTGCACACGTTCAACTCGATGACATCCCTCGAACTCCGATCCAGCCGAGCTTTGAGGGAGAGTTCCGTCAGCACGACGGTGTGGTGACGATGATGATGTTGCTACCGACGCAGGGCTTCGCCTAAGCACCGATACGATATTATCGAGGAGGACTATGGTGGAGAGGGGCACCGCATACGGCTAAAAAATCCAAGAGATCAATTGTTGTGTCTATGGGGTGCCCCTCTCCTCCGTATATAAAAGGGGGGAGGAGAGGGCCGGCCAAGGGGAGGAGGCGCGCCCAAGGGGGGGGGAGTAGGACTCCTCCTTTTCCTATTTGGAGAGGGAGAGGGAAGGAAGAGGAAGGAGGGAGGAAGGAAAGGGGGGCCGGCCCCCTTCCCAATTCGGATTGGGCTTGGGGGGCGCCCCCTCCCTTGCTCCTTTCCCCTCATTTCCACGAAAGCCCATTAAGGCCCATATACCTCCCGGGTGGTTCTGATAACCTCCCGGTGCTCCGATATTATCCCGATCTCACCCGGAACCATTCCGGTATCCAAATATAGTCATCCAATATATCGATCTTTACGTCTCGAACATTTCGAGACTCCTCGTCATGTCCGTGATCACATCCGGGACTCTGAACTACCTTCGGTACATCAAAACACATAAACTCATAATATAACCGTCATCGAACTTTAAGCGTGCGAACCCTACGGGTTCGAGAACTATGTAGACATGACCGAGACACGTCTCCGGTCAATAACCAATAGCGGAACCTGGATGCTCATATTGGCTCCTACATATTCTACGAAGATCTTTATCGGTCAAACCGCATAACAACATACGTTGTTCCCTTTGTCATCGGTATGTTACTCGCCCGAGATTCGATCGTCGGTATCTCAATACCTAGTTCAATCTCGTTACCGGCAAGTCTCTTTACTCGTTCCGTAATACATCATCCCGCGACTAACTCATTAGTTGCAATGCTTGCAAGGCTTAAGTGATATGCATTACCGAGTGGGCCCAGAGATACCTCTCTGACAATCGGAGTGACAAATCCCAATCTCCAAATACGCCAACCCAACAAGTACCTTCGGAGACACCTGTAGAGCACCTTTATAATCACCCAGTTACATAGTGACGTTTGGTAGCACACAAAGTGTTCCTCCGGTAAACGGGAGTTGCATAATCTCATAGTCATAGGAACATGTATAAGTCATGAAGAAAGCAATAGCAACATACTAAACGATCAAGTGCTAAGCTAACGGAATGGTTCAAGTCAATCACATCATTCTCCTAATGATGTGATCCCGTTAATCAAATGACAACTCTTTGTCTATGGCTAGGAAACATAATCATCTTTGATCAAGGAGCTAGTCAAGTAGAGGCATACTGTCACATCCCTAGCTTCTGGTGCTTCCTAGTGTTTGCATCTTGCTTGCATCATGTTTAGCTTTCATGGAAACTTGAAATGGGGATGTTCAAACCCTAGCATCAAAAGGAATTCAAATAGGTTCAACCAAAATATTTCTCAATGATTTCAAAATGCCCTTTAAAAATGTTCATAATTTCTAGATTAAGGTGGAAGCATCTACCAAAAATGGTTCACATTTTTGCAGGACATATTTGGACTTTGAATTAATCCAAACATATTTGAATTGGGGCTATATAAATGCTATATAGATTTTAGATGCTCCAAAAATGTTGGAAATTGTTATGGGTCACTGGAATAATTCAGAAAGCACCCATAATTATTTCCAGGATTTTATGAAATGGTTTACCATTATTACTAAACCAAAACAAAGAAAAAAATAGAAAACAGAAACAACTAAGAGAAAGAGAGAAGTGCTTACCCGTGCAGCCCACCAGAGCCGGCCCAGCTCCTGTGCTGGTCCAGCACTGTGCGGCCCAGCCCACCGCAGCAGCCATCGTCTTCAACCTCCTGGCAGTAGGCAGGAGGGTGTGTGCCCGACGCGCACGCACGCGCCGGCCACCTCATGCTTGCCGCTTGCTCCTGGACGTCGCTAGGTGCGCCACGCGGACCCCAGAGCCTTCACGTCGCTCCCCCCCTATGTTCATCCTCTCCCTCGCCCTCTCGCTTGACCCGAGCGCCTCCGTCGCCGCCGCTCGCTGCTGCCGTCCCCAGCGCCACTGCCTCGCCTCCCCGTTGTGGCCATCGGCTCCGCCACTTCGCCCTGGAGCTCCAAGCCAACAGAGGAAAGCCCGGAAGCCCTGGAACATTGCTAGCATCATCGTCTTCACCCTCGGGCACCGGAGATCGTCGCCGCCGATTCGCCGTCCTTAGGGCCTCCTCGAGTTCGCTGACCCCCTCTCTGACCCCGCTGTGAGCTCCTCTTCCTCTCCCCCTAGCTCCCGTGCTCGTTTGGTCTCCGTAGCCGCTGTTTCCACCACACCCGAAAGCTCCCCGCCACAGGCCATGGCGCCGTCGTGGCTAGAGCCACAGTGGATCGAAGCCAAGCTCACCATTGTGCTCAGCGCACCACCAGGAACCTGTAGCCACCACCAGCTCCTCCTCCCGTGCACCGCAGCACCGATCCCGCGAACACTCGAACGCCGGCCGCCGCATTCGTGCTCGCCGGCGTCATCTCTGGCCACCCCCGCACCCACCGCCTGCACCACTCGACGCGCGAGTCCTCCAGCAGCACGTAGCACGCCTCCGCCGTCGTTTTTGTCGCCGGAGCGCGAAACCCGCGTTGTTGCGCCGCGTCTGGCCTCGCCGGCGTCATGTCGCCGGCAGGTTTGACCTGTTCGTCCCAGGGTTTGACCTCCCTGGGGTCAACACACGTGGGCCCCGCCCCTGACTAGATTAGTTTAGGACTAATTACCCCTGCTGACACCGACAGTGGGCCCAGTGGTTGTTAATTCGATTAGTTAGATTTAATTAACCCTGTTAGTTAATTGTGTCACTGACGTGTCGACCCCACTGGTCAGGTTTGACTGGACCGGTCATTGACCTGCTGGACGCCACGGTGACGTAGTCTTGTTTAATAAGTCATTTTCTAGATTTAAAATAATTCAGAAAATTCCAGAAAATAGTCTAAACTTCAAAAATTCATATAAATTCAACCGTAACTCCAAATGAAATAAATTATATATGAAAAATGATCAGAAAAATCCAATCTATCCATCTGTACAGTTTTCATGCATGTTAGAACAAATTTTGTTCACTGTTTAGGACAAATCATATAAATGGCATTTGAATAATCACATATGGAGTTGAATTTGAATCTTTGGTTCAAACCAATTTCATTTAATCTGGTTGCTAGTTGCATTAGCTCCAACCACATCATATTACCATGTCACATTCATGCATCATGTTGTGCACTGCATTGATTGTGTTCTCCTTCTCTGTTGCCGGTATTTGTCCCCTTTCGATAGACGTGCCTCCGACGATGAGTTCGATGACACCGATGAAGAACTATATTATCTTCAGAAGTGCCAGGCAAGCAAAACCCCCTTGTTCATTCCGATATAATCCCACTCTCTCGCTCCTGCTCTCTTTTACTGCTTAGGACAACAACGATTCATCTGTTACTTGCTGCGGTAGCTGAACCCCTTTATCCTCTGCATGACCTGTAATTCCACAGTAAATAGATGAAACCCACTAGCATGAGTAGGAGTTGTTTGAGCCCTGTTGTGCCTACTCATTCATGCTTGTTTGTCATGCCTGCTACTGCTTAGAGTTGAGTCAAGTCTGATTCATCGGGGATGAATCGGAGGTGTGTGAACATGTCCTACTGTTGAGAGCTAAGTGTGAACACGATTTGGTAAAGGTAGCGGTGAGAGGCCATGTAGGAGTACATGGTGGGTTGTCTCATTGCAGCCATCCTCAGGAACTGAGTTATGTGTTTGTGATCCATGAACAGTTACTACCACACATTGGGTTCCGGTAACTCGGCCCCTCTCGACTTATTAATCAACATGATCTCTGTCCAGGAGTTGCAACTAGTTTCTGGTGTTTGTAGGTAATGTTAGTAGTCTACCAAGTGGCACCCGGTACAGGTGGGCTTGGGACAGACTAGGCACTGTGGCACGGTGTACCAAGCGTAGAACCACTCGTTGAGGTGGGCTTGGGAACCCTGCTCACATCGTTTGGGGCCGTGAGCGACACCCCGGCCGGATCTCCTTGCGGATGGAACCCGAATAGGCGATAAACCTGGATGAGAGACTTGTGTGGTTAGTCAGGTCGTGGCCGAGTCCCTCGCTAGGCTTCCGCTTGAAGGTTGCCGAGATACACGTCGTGTACATGGTGTTAAGTGGCGAGAGCGTGTGTGAAGAAGTACACCCCTGTAGGGTTAATATGATCTATTCGAATAGCCGTGTCTGTGGTAAAGGACTTCTGGGTTGCTTGTACAGTTCATAGACAAGTGAAAGTGGATACTTTAAAATGCGCAAGATAAGCGTGAGTGCTATGGATGGCGTTCTCGTAGGGAGACGGAAGCGGGTCCATAGTGGTGTATTGATATGGTGAATATGTGGACTCGTAGCGCCACCTCAAAAGAGTTACTTGCAAATCGTAGTTCGGGATAGCCACCGAGTCAAAGCTGGCTTGCTGCAGTTAAACTCCACCACCCCTTTATTGATACCGATGCATATGTAGATAGTTCTGATGTAAGTCTTGCTGGGTACATTTGTACTCATGTTTTACCTATTTTATGTTTTTGCAGAGAGACTTCAGTCTCACTAGTAGTTCCGCGTGGACTTCGACGTTTAGCTTGATACCTCAGCTACGATCTTGTGCCCTCGGCAGATCGGTAGATAGTCGGGGCTTCTCAGCCTTTTTCATTTGTAGATGTCGTACTCGGACATGTTAAGCTTCAGCGTGTGCTTTGTTTTGTATGTTTCAATGTTGGGTCATGAGACCCATGTTAGTAATATCTCGTTCCTCGAAGCCTAATGAATAAATACTTGAGTCGTAGAGTTATGTTGTGATGCCATGTTGTATTTACACATATCGAGCATATTGTGTGTATGTTTGAAATGCTTGGTATGTGTGGGATCCGACAATCTAGTTGTTTATCCTTGGCAGCCTCCCTTATGGGGAAATGTAGTCTAGTGCTTCCTTGAGCCATAGTAGTCCGCTATAGCCCGGTTCACGGAGTCTGCTAGCCCAAAGACTACTTTGCTCGGGACACTTGACTGGCGGCATGTGTTTCACCGTTCGTGGTTACATCCCTTCGGGAAATGTCACGCGGTGACATCCGGAGTCCTGCCTAAGCTGCTACAGCCGGGTTCGAGTCCTGTTAGCCAGTGCTACAGACTGGATTCACGCTGGTCGACCGACATGCTCGAAGTTGATTCATGTATGCCTGTCCCCATGAGTTAGTGCCGCTTTGGGTTCACGACTAGTCATGTCAGCCCGGTTCTCTGTCATATGGATGCTAGCGACACTATCATATCGTGAGCCAAAAGGCATAAACGGTCCCGGGCCATGGTAAGGCGACACCCGTGGGAATACCGTGCGTGAGGCCGCAAAGTGATATGAGGTGTTACCGGCTAGATCGATGTGACTTGGAATCGGGGTCCTGATAGCTTTGGTATCAGAGCCTGACTGCCTGTAGGATTACCAAGCCAAACTAGTCGAAGTTGTGTCTAAAAATGCTTTAGTTATATAAGGGAATTGATTGTGGAAGGGAACGTAAGGCTCTTTTTACTCCTTATACCTCATGGCCTTCTGATCTGAGTCATCCTCTTCTCTTCTACGGGGTTTAAGAACTAGGCTTCTCATCTACCTATTAGGATGACGTGTTACTAATCCATAGACTTATAGAATTGATAGTTTCAAATCTCACTTCAGTTTTTACTACTTCCGTGTGTTCATAGTTGGTCTCGGAACCTTGATTTTGTGCTTCTGAGTGGTTATGCCACCATTTTTGCAGGATGTCTCAAATCATTTTGAGCATTTACAGCGGTTATGTTGTCCGAGTCATCTCAGGTTTCTAAAACAATCTGAAGCATTTGCAAAATCCCTTCCTCCCATTTTGATGTCCCTTTGGGCCAGATTAACCACACTAATCGGTGAGTTGAGGTACTTTGTTGCCTCAACATATATGTTGGAGCTAATATGACCCTAGGCGTCTCATGAAACCATCTAGTAATCTAGCCATATTTTGTGTTCCCTGTGTGATGATTCTGGCCATCATTTCTGAAAGCATACCGTGATGCTACTTAGTAGTAGGTATTCTACTCCTGGGTTTCTGAACCCGAAATTCACCCTACTTACTTCATGTTGATAATGTTTGCTAGTTCCTTAGGATATTAGTAACCTTTGCAATAGCCCTCAAGGTCCATGGTAAATCCTTCTTCCAATACCATGAACCATTATGGTAGAAGTTCTTTGAACCAAAAGATCACAACCAGAGTACTCTTGAGGAGTTCTCCATTCATAATTGTGATTCTGCCAATCCTAGCTCTCTGCATGGGTTATCCGGAAGAAATATGTTGAATTTGTTCGGCATACTAATCCATGCATCCACAACTCAGGAAAACGTATATTCCTTTGAGTTGTCCCTCTTTAGTTGTTTTCTGACCTTCGTCTATCAATTGATAGTCAAGAGTATGTGTGCATTCGTTCATCGGTGCCTATCATTCTTGTGGTCCGTCAAGCCACTCTAGTTCAGAATGACTAGGAGAAACAAACTCCAGTACATCTTCCATTTCTAGGATTGGGTCGAAGCAGTTGTATTCCGCAGATCAAATGCAATCAAGCTTTTGGTATGTTCTACCCTGAAGTATTACCCCCTTTATGTCAGGATTGTCATGAGAATTGCACCATCTCTCACGAATTCTTGACGCAGTGATACTTCTTGCCATCATTTTCATTCCTCGGTCCCGTGTTGTCACAACCGGAATGCTGACAAGTGAACTATGATGTGTGAAATCAATACTCCTAGCAACCCCGTTGCTTGGTAGTTAATGGACAATAAACTCACTCTTAGCGTGTTGGTTATTGAATTATCATTCTAAGATTGATCGTGCTACCTAGTCCATATTTCGGGTGCACACTTCGATCAATGATTTAGGATTGTGTAATCATCACTCTCCTGATCACATCATCTTGCCTGAAAAGCAAGATTGTTTTCGAGCTTAATAACATATTGGTGGTTTGTGATGTTCCGAATATCTTCTCGGAAGCATTACCAGGTTGTTCCCTGGCTGTTATGTTGAGTTCGTGAGCAAGTTGGTTTTCCAATAAACCACTCTTTCTCCAAGAATCTGTGTTGGATATCCCTGAGCTAGTTGGTTGAGCTAGACAACAACTTGGAGAGTTGGAAGGTAAAAGCTTTGCTTAACTTAGTTCATCTCTAAGGGATATCTTCTCTGTGTGTGTGTTGAAGAAAGATGATATCTTCATCGATTGGTCCCTCTGATCAGTTGTTGGATCTATTATCTTAAACAATCTTTGATTTGAGTATGGGCTATTGTCAAGTCAAATGAGAACCAACGATATTCGTAATGTTGTCTTACTCGTGGTTGATTCCTCGAGCATACACCATTATACTCTTTGGGTCTGACCAATGCTATCACCTTGTTCACATGATGGTGGAAGTCCAGTGATATGGAAAATCCGATGGGTTACTGTTGAGCCTATCGGCAACATTTTTATCTCCTCCATGATTCGTGTTGAACATTGAGCTAGTGTTGGAAACTTTATAAGCATTATCTTCATGTCTCGTTCATGAAGCATATGCTTGGATGGAAGAAGTGACTTCCTCGAATTCATGTGCATTTGGTGCAAGTTGCCGTCGTGAGTTCGAGAAAGGTTGTTTTTGCTTCCTCTGGAATCATCCCAAGTCAGTTATGCACGTGCGAAGTATTCTGTGGTCTGTTAGACTGATCATCTTCATTCCATATGAATTCCCTAGCACACCAAGCCACTAACTGAATTGTTCCAGGAAAAGGAATTCCTTCATAAGAGCTAATCCGGACTTATGAAAGAACTTCGATATCCTCATGATGGTTCCCCACCTGAACTCGATAGTGTTTTGTTGTAATACTACCGCGTGGTCATGCTTGTCTTGGACAACGTGTGCACAAGTTTGTAGCAGAACCAGCTCATGTTTTGGAGCTTGCTATCGTAGTTCATCTCCCGATAATCATGCAACATCACCTCGTCGGCTTGTATTGCAAACTTTCTTTTCCAGACATGACGTCTGAAATATCCTGTTACCAACCAGATCTGAATCTCAGGCAGATATGATGGTTGAAACATTCCCAACATCTACATTTTGTTCCCAGCTTGCACCATCTTTCTGCCATTTCACTATGGGCTGCCTTCTTAGTAATTCTTGTTTAGGATCATCTTCAAAAGTGTTCCTACCATGGGTGCCATCCATTTCCGATGATAAGCAAAAATCATCCATTGCGTTGTCTTCAACAAGGTAGTCCACATCATCCATACTAGTCCGAGTATGCTACTCCTTCGAACTCCATCAAACGATCGTTCGGAAAATTACATCAGGCTGGTGAGAAGAGTTCCAATGATCTTTGTATCAAAGTAATTCTTTTTGCCACTTCAAGGATAAATCTACGAGGCACCTCCCCAAGGTGCCCCGTTATGGGATCATGGTAATTTCCCCTTGCTAGTTGAAACCCCTTGTCAAACTATTTCCTCCGTCCTTCCCGATGCATGTTTGTCTCACAGCTCCAGAGATGTTTCCATGTCTCCCTCCGAGAGTTGATCCTGAGTTGATTCGATCTCTGAGAAGATCGACCCTTCTAGAGTTTTTCCTTTCCTCTCGTTGTCATGTGGGTTGGAGTTCTCAGAGCAACACATCGAGACAAAGATGGTGATCGATTCAACGTTCTTATGAAGTGCCACCTGGATCATGAAGATTATGTTAGTTTGCGTTCCCCCTTCATCCTACCCTACGCTTGAATCTCGGGACGAGATACTTGTTTAGTAGGGGTGAGCTATCACATCCCTAGCTTCTGGTGCTGCCTAGTGTTTGCATCTTGCTTGCATCATGTTTAGCTTTCATGGAAACTTGAAATGGGGATGTTCAAACCCTAGCATCAAAAGGAATTCAAATAAGTTCAACCAAAATATTTCTCAATGATTTCAAAATGCCCTTTAAAAATGTTCATCATTTCTGGATCAAGGTGGAAGCATCTACCAAAAATGGTTCACATTTTTGCAGGACATATTTGGACTTTGAATTAATCCAAACATATTTGAATTGGGGATATTTATATGCTATATAGATTTTAGATGCTCCAAAAATGTTGGAAATTGTTAAGGGTCACTCGAATAATTCAAAAAACACCCATAATTATTTCCAGGATTTCATGAAATGGTTTACCATTATTACTAAACCAAAACAGAGAAACAAAATAGAAAACAGAAACAACTGAGAGAAAGAGAGAAGTGCTTACCCGTGCAGCCCACCAGAACCGGCCCAGCTCTGTCTTTGGTCCAGCCTTGGCGCCCAGCCCACCGCAGCAGCCACCGTCTTCAACCTCCTGCCAAGAGGGGAGGAGGTGTGTGCCGACGCAGCAGCACGCGCTGCCACCTCATGCTTGCCGCTCGCTCCTGGACGTCGCTAGGTGCGCCACACGGACCCCAGAGCCTTCACGTCGCTCCCCCCCCTATGTTCGTCCTCTCCCTCGCCCTCTCGCTCGACCCGAGCGCCTCCGTCGCCGCCGCTCGCTGCTGCCGTCCCCAGCGCCACTGCCTCGCCTCCCCGTTGTGGCCATTGGCTCCGCCACATCGCCCTGGAGCTCCAAGCCAACAGAGGCAAGCCCGGAAGCCCTGGAACATCGCTAGCATCATCTTCTTCACCCTCGGGCACCGGAGATCGTCGCCGCCGATTCGCCGTCCTTAGGGCCTCCCCGAGTTTGCTGACCCCCTCTCTGACCCCGCTGTGAGCTCCTCTTCCTCTCCCCCTAGCTCCCGTGCTTGTTTGGTCTCCGTAGCCGCCGTTTCCACCAGACCCGAAAGCTCCCCGCCACAGGCCATGGTGCCGTCATTACTAGAGCCACAGTGGATCGAAGCCAAGCTCACCATTGTGCTCAGCGCACCACCAGGAACCCGTAGCCACCACCAGCTCCTCCTCCCGTGCACTGCAGCACCGATCCCGCGAACACCCGAACGCCGGCCACCGCATTCGTGCTCGTCGGCGTCATCTCTGGCCACCCCCGCACCCACCGCCTGCACCACTCGACGCGAGTCCTCCAAAGAAGATGTAGCACGCCCGCGTCGCTTTTGTCGCCGAGCGCGAAACCAGCGCTTCTGCTGCCAGCGTCACCTCTCCCGGCGTCATGTCGCCGGCAGGTTTGACCTATTCGACCCAGGGTTTGACCTCCCTGGGGTCAACACACGTGGGCCCCGCCCCTGACTAGATTAGTTTAGGACTAATTACCCCTGCTGACACTGACAGTGGGCCTAGTGGCTGTTAATTCGATTAGTTAGATTTAATTAACCCTGTTAGTTAATTGTGTCACTGACGTGTCGACCCCACTGGTCAGGTTTGACCTGGACCGGGTCAGTTGACCTGATGACGTCACGGTGACGTAGTGCTGACGCAATAAGTCATTTTCTGGATTTAAAATAATTCAGAAATTCCAGAAAATAGTCTAAACTTCAAAAATTCATATAAATTCAACCGTAACTCCAAATGAAATAAATTATATATGAAAAATGATCAGAAAAATCCAATCTATCCATCTGTATCGTTTTCATGCATGTTAGAGCAACTTTTGTTAATTGTTTAGGACAAATCATATAAATGGCATTTGAATAATCACATATGGAGTTGAATTTGAATCTTTGGTTCAAACCAATTTCATTTAATCTGGTTGCTAGTTGCATTAGCTCCAACCACATCATATTACCATGTCACATTCATGCATCATGTTGTGCACTGCATTGATTGTGTTCTCCTTCTCTGTTGCCGGTATTTGTCCCCTCTCGATAGACGTGCCTCTGACGATGAGTTCGATGACACCGATGAAGAACTATATTATCTTCAGAAGTGCCAGGCAAGCAAAAACCCCTTGTTCATTCCGATATAATCCCACTCTCCCGCTCCTGCTCTCTTTTACTGCATTAGGACAACAACGATTCATCTGTTACTTGCTGCGGTAGCTGAACCCTTTATCCCTCGTGATGACCTGTCATTCCACAATAAATAGATGAAACCCACTAGCATGAGTAGGAGTTGTTTGAGCCCTGTTGTGCCTACTCATTCATGCTTGTTTGTCATGCCTGCCATTGCTTAGAGTTGAGTCAGGTCGATTCATCGGGATGAATCGGAGGTGTGTGAACATGTCCTACTGTCGAGAGCTAAGTGTGAACACGATTTGGTAAAGGTAGCGGTGAGAGGCCATGTAGGAGTACATGGTGGGTTGTCTCATTGTAGCCGTCCTCAGGAACTGAGTTCTGTGTTTGTGATCCATGAACAGTTACTACCACACATTGGGTTCCGTAACTCGGCCCTCTCGACTTATTAATCAACATGATCTCCGCCCGGGAGTTGCAACTAGTTTCTGGTGTTTGTAGGTAGTGTTAGTAGTCTACCAAGTGGCACCCGGTACAGGTGGGCTTGGGACAGACTAGGCACCGTGGCATGGTGTACCAAGCGTAGAACCACCCGTCGAGGTGGGCTTGGGAACCCTGCTCACATCGTTTGGGGTCGTGAGTGACACCCCGGACGGATCTCCTTGCGGATGGAACCCGAATAGGCGATAAACCTGGACGAGAGACTTGTGTGGTTAGTCAGGTCGTGGCCGACTCCCTCACCAGGCTTCTGCTTGAAGGATGCCGAGATACACGTTGTGTAAATGGCGGTAAGTGGAGAGAGCGTGTGTGAAGAAGTACACCCCTGCAGGGTTAATATGATCTATTTGAATAGTCGTGTCCGCGGTAAAGGACTTCTGGGTTGCCTGTACATTTCATAGACAAGTGAAAGTGGATACTTTAAAATGCGCAAGATAAGCGTGAGTGCTATGGATGGCGTTCTCGTAGGGAGACGGAAGCGGATCCATAGTGGTGTATTGATATGGTGAATATGTGGACTCGTGTGCGCCACCTCAAAAGAGTTACTTGCAGTCGTAGTTCAGGATAGCCACCGAGTCAAAGTTGGCTTGCCGCAGTTAAACTCCACCACCCCTTTATTGATACCGATGCATATGTAGATAGTTCTGATGTAAGTCTTGCTGGGTACATTTCTACTCACGTTTTCCTATTTTATGTTTTTGCAGAGAGACTTCAGTCTCACTAGTAGTTCCGCGTGGACTTCGATGTTTAGCTTGATACCTCAGCTACGATCTTGTGCCCTCGGCAGGATCTGGTAGATAGTCAGGCTTCTCAGCCTGTTTCATTTGTAGATGTCTGTACTCAGACATGTTAAGCTTCTGCGTGTGCTTTGTTTTGTATGCTCTGAATGTTGGGTCATGAGACCCATGTTTGTAATATCTCTCTCCTCGGAGCCTAATGAATAAATACTTGAGTCGTAGAGTTATGTTGTGATGCCATGTTGTATTTACACATATCGAGCATATTGTGTGTATGTTTGAAATGCTTGGTAAGTGTGGGATCCGACAATCTAGTTGTTTATCCTTGGCAGCCTCTCTTATGGGGAAATGTAGTCTAGTGCTTCCTTGAGCCATAGTAGTCCGCTACAGCCCGGTTCACCGGAGTCCTGCTAGCCCAAAGACTACCGCTCGGGACACTTGATGGCGGGCATGTGTTTCACTTCGTTCTCGTGGTTCATCCCTTCGAGGAAATGTCACGCGGTGACATCCGAGTCCTGCCTAGCCTGCTACAGCCCAGGTTCCCGAGTCCTATTAGCCCAGTGCTACAGCCCGGATTCACACGTCGACCGACATGCTCAAGTTGATTCATGTATGCCTGTCCCCATGAGTTAGTGCCGCTTTGGGTTCACGATTAGTCATGTCGGCCCGGTTCTCTGTCATATGGATGCTAGCGCCACTATCATATACGTGAGCCAAAAGGCTTAAACGGTCCCGGCCATGGTAAGGCGACACCGGTGGGAATACCCGCGTGAGGCCGCAAAGTGATATGAGGTGTTACCGCTAGATCGATGTGACTTGGAATCGGGGTCCTGACACATACTAGTGACAATCTGTTTGTCTATGTATTCACACATGTATCATGTTTCCGGTTAATACAATTCTAGCATGAATAATAAACATTTATCATGATATAAGGAAATAAATAATAACTTTATTATTGCCTCTAGGGCATATTTCCTTCAGTGTCGACGATCGAATCTCGGGCAAGTAACATACCGATGGACAAAGGGAATTGTATACGGGATTGATTGAATCCCCGAAATCGTGGTTCACCCGATGAGATCATCGTGGAACATGTGGGAGCTAGTATGGGTATCCAGATCCCGCTATTGGTTATTGGCTGGAGAGGTGTCTCGGTCATGACTGCATGGTTCCCGAACCTGTAGGGTCTACACACTTAAGGTTCGGTGATGCTAGAGTTGTAATGGGAAATTGTATGTGGTTACCGAAGGTTTTTCGGAGTCTCGGATGAGATCCCGGACATCAAGACGAGTTCCTAAATGGTCCAGAGATGAATATTTATATATGGGAAGTCCAGTTTCTGTCATCTGAAGGTTTCGAGGGTTATCGGTATTGTACCGGGAACACCGGGTGGGGCCATGATGTCTACTACACAACCTCCTTCTTGTAGACGTTGTTGGGCCTCCAAGTGCAGAGGTTTGTAGGACAATAGCAAATTTCCCTCAAGTGGATGACCTAAGGATTATCAATCCGTGGGAGGCGTAGGATGAAGATGGTCTCTCTCAAACAACCCTGCAACCAAATAACAAAGAGTCTCTTGTGTCCCCAACACACCCAATACAATGGTAAATTATATAGGTGCACTAGTTCGGCGAAGAGATGGTGATACAAGTGCAATATGGATGGTAGATATAGGTTTGTAATCTGAAAATGTAAAAACAGCTAGGTAACTAATGATAAAAGTTAGCGTAAACCGCATTGCAATGCTAGGAAACAAGGCCTAGGATTCATACTTTCACTAGTGCAAGTTCTCTCAACAATAATAACATAATTGGATCATATAACTATCCCTCAACATGCAATAAAGGGTCACTCCAAAGTCACTAATAGCGGAGAACAAACGAAGAGATTATGGTAGGGTACGGAACCACCTCAAAGTTATTCTTTCGGATCGATCTATTCAAGAGTTTGTAATAGAATAACACCTTAAGACACAAATCAACCAAAACCCTAATGTCACCTAGATACTCCATTGTCACCTCAAGTATCCGTGGGTATGATTATACGATATGCATCACACAATCTCAGATTCATCTATTCAACCAACACAAAGAACTTCAAAGAGTGCCCCAAAGTTTCTACCGGAGAGTCAAGACGAAAATGTGTGCCAACCCCTATGCATAAGTTCACGAGGTCACGTAACCCGCAAGTTGATCACCAAAACATACATCAAGTAGATCACGTGAATACCCCATTGTCACCACAGATAAGCACATGCAAGACTTACATCAAGTGTTCTCAAATCCTTGAAGACTCAATCCGATAATATAACTTCAAAGGGAAAACTCAATTCATTACAAGAGAGTAGAGGGGGAGAAACATCATAAGATCCAACTATAATAGCAAAGCTCACGATACATCAAGATCGTGCCGAATCAAGAACGCGAGAGAGAGAGAGAGAGAGAGAGAGAGATCAAACACATAGCTACTAGTACATACCCTCAGCCCCGAGGGTGAACTACTCCCTCCTCGTCATGAAGAGCGCCGAGATGATGAATATGGCCACCGGTGAGGGATCCCCCCTCCGGCAGGGTGCCGAAACAGGGTCCTGATTGGTTTTTGGTGGCTACAGAGGCTTGCGGCGACGGAACTCCCGATCTATTGTGTTCCCCGATGGTTTTAGAGTATATGGAGATATATAGGTGAAAGAAGTCGGTAAGGGGAGCCACGAGGGGCCCACGAGGTGGAGGGCGCGCCAGAGGGTGGGCGCGCCCCCTGCCTCGTGCCTTCCATATTGCTTCCCTTACATACACTCCAAGTCTCCTGGATTGCTTCTGTTCCAAAAATAACTCTCCCGAAGGTTTCATTCCGTTTGGACTCCGTTTGATATTCCTTTTCTGCGAAACACTGAAACAAGGGAAAAAACAGAAACTGGCACTGGGCTCTAGGTTAATAGGTTAGTCCCAAAAATAATATAAAAGTGTTTAATAAAGCCCATAAACATCCAAAACAAATAATATAATAGCATGGAACAATCAAAAATTATAGATACGGTGGAGACGTATCAGCATCCCCAAGCTTAATTCCTGCTCGTCCTCGAGTAGGTAAATGATAAAAACAGAATTTTTGATGTGGAATGCTACCTAACATATTTCTCAATGTAATTTTCTTTATTGTGACAAGAATATTCAGATCCATAAGATTCAAGATAAAAGTTTAATATTGACATGAAAACAATAATACTTCAAACATACTAACAAAGCAATCATGTCTTCTCAAAATAACATGGCCAAAGAAAGTTATCCCTACAAAATCATATAGTCTGGCTATGCTCTATCTTCACCACACAAAATATTTAAATCATGCACGACCCCGATGACAAGCTAAGCAATTATTTCATACTTTTGTTGTTCTCAAACTTTTTCAATCTTCACGCAATACATGAGCGTGATCCATGGACATAGCACTATAGGTGGAATAGAATGGTGGTTGCGGAGAAGACAAAAAGGAGAAGATAGTCTCACATCAACTAGGTGTATCAACGGACTATGGAGATGCCCATCAATAGATATCAATGTGAGTGAGTAGCGATTGCCATGCTACGGATGCACTAGAGCTATAAGTGTATGAAAGCTCAAAAAGATAATAAGTGGGTGTGCATCCAACTTGCTTGCTTACGGAGCCCTAGGGCATTTTGAGGAAGCCCATCATTGGAATATATAAGACAAGTTCTATAATGAAAAATTCCCACTAGTATATGAAAGTGACAACATAGGAGACTCTCTATCATGAAGATCATGGTGCTACTTTGAAGCACAAGTGTGGTAAAAGGATAGTAGCATTGTCCCTTCTCTTTTTTTTCTCTCATTTGTTTCGTTTTTTTATTTGGGCCTTTTCTCTTCTTTTTTATGGCCTCTTTTTTTAGTCCGGAGTCTCATCCCGACTTGTGGGGAAACCATAGTCTCCATCATCCTTTCCTCATTGGGACAACGCTCTAATAATGATGATCATCACACTTTTATTTACTTACAACTCAAGAATTACAACTCGATACTTAGAACAAATTTGTGACTCTATATGAATGCCTCCGGTGGTGTACCGGGATGCGCAATGACTCATGAGTGACATGTATGAAAGAATTATGAACGGTGGCTTTGCCACAAATACAATGTGAACTACATGATCATGCAAAGCAATATGACAATGATGGAGCGTGTCATTATAAACAAAACGGTGGAAAGTTGCATGGCAATATATCTCGGAATGGCTATGGAAATGCCATGATAGGTAGGTATGGTGGCTGTTTTGAGGAAGGTATATGGTGGGTGTATGATACGGCGAAAGGTGCGCGGTATTGGAGAGGCTAGCAATGGTGGAAGGGTGAGAGTGCGTATAATCCATGGACTCAACATTAGTCATAAAGAACTCATATACTTGTTGCAAAAATCTATTAGTTATCGAAACAAAGTACTACGCACATGCTCCTAGGGGGATAGATTGGTAGGAAAAGACCATCGCTCGTCCCCGACAGCCACTCATAAGGAAGACAATCAATAAATAAATCATGCTCCGACTTCATCACATAACGGTTCACCATACATGCATGCTACGGGAATCACAAACTTTAACACAAGTATCTCTCAAATTCACAACTACTCCACTAGCATGACTCTAATATCACCATCTTCATATCTCAAAACAATAATAAGGAATCAAACTTCTCATAGTATTCAATGCACTTTATACGAAAGTTATTATTATATCCCTCTTGGATGCCTATCATATTAGGACTAAATTCATAACCAAAGCAAATTACCATGTTGTTTAAGACTCTCAAAATAATATAAGTGAATCATTAGAGTTCATCTATTTCTTCAAAATAAAACCACCGCCGTGCTCTAAAAGGATGTAAGTGAAGCACTAGAGCAAATGACAGACTACTCCGAAAGATATAAGTGAAGATCAAAGAGTAGTTGAATAATTGTGCAACTATGTGAAGGACTCTCTAAAATTTAAGAATTTCAGATCTTGGTATTTTATTCAAACAGCAAGCAAAGCTAAAGAAAATAAAATGACGCTCCAAGCAAAACACATATCATGTGGTGAATAAAAATATAGCTCCAAGTAAAGTTACCGATGAACGAAGACGAAAGAGGGGATGCCATCTGGGGCATCCCCAAGCTTAGGCTCTTGGTTATCCTTGAATATTACCTTGGGGTGCCTTGGGCATCCCCAAGCTTAGGCTCTTTCCACTCCTTATTCCATAGTTCATCAAATCTTTTCCCAAAACTTGAAAACTTCACAACACAAAACTTAACAGAAAACTCGTATGCTCCGTTAGCGAAAGAAAACTAAACACCACTTCAAGGTACTGTAATGAACTCATTATTTATTTATATTGGTGTTAAACCTACTGCATTCCAACTTCTCTATGGTTTATAAACTATTTTACTAGCCATAGATTCATCAAAATAAGCAAGCAACACAATGAAAACAGAATCTGTCAAAAACAGAACAGTCTGTAGTAATCTGTATCAAATGTATACTTCTGGAACTCCAAAAATTCTCCAGTAATCATCTGCAAAAATAATTAACTAAATAGAACTCTCCAGTATTGAAGCTAATCTCGTGAGCGCTAAAGTTTCTGTTTTTTACAGCATGATCATAAAGACTTCACCCAAGTCTTCCCAAAGGTTCTACTTGGCACAAACACTAATTAAAACATAAAACCACATCTAACAGAAGCTACATGGATTATTTATTGCTAAAAATAACCAAAAAGCAAAGAACTAAAATAAAAAATTGGGTTGCCTCCCAACAAGCGCTAACGTTTAACGCCCCTAGCTAGGCATGATGATTTCAATGATTGCTCACATAAAAGACAAGAATTGAAACATAAAGAGAGCATCATGAAAAATATGGCAAGCACATTTAAGTCTAACCCACTTCCTATGCATAGGGATTTTGTGAGCAAACAACTTATGGGAACAATAATCAACTAGAATAGGAAGGCAAAACAAGCATAAATTCAAAACTTTAAGCACATAGAGAGGAAACTTGATATTATTGCAATATGTAGAAGCATATGATCCTCTCTCATAATAATTTTCAGTAGCATCATGAATGAATTCAACCATATAACCGTCACATAAAGCATTCTTTTCATGATCTACAAGCATAGAATTTTTACTACTCTCCATGTAAGCAAATTTATTCTCATCAATAGTAGTGGGAGCAAACTCAACAAAATAACTATCATGTGAAGCATAATCCAATTGAAAATTAAAATCAAGATGACAAGTTTCATGGTTATCTTTATTCTTTATAGCATACGTGTCATCACAATAATCATCATAAATAGGAGGCATGCTTTCATCATAATAAATTTGCACATCAAAACTTGGGGGACAAAAAATATCATCTTCATCAAACATAGCTTCCCCAAGCTTCTGGCTTTGCATATCATTAGCATCATGGGTATTCAAATAATTCATACTAACAACATTGCAATCATGCTCATCATTCACATATTTTATGCCAAGCATTCTATGTAATTCTTCTTCTAGTACTTGAGCACAATTTTCCTTCCCATCATTTTCACGAAAGATATTAAAAAGATGAAGCATATGAGGCACCCTTAATTCCATTTTTTTGTAATTTTCTTTTATGAACTAAAATAGTGATAAAACAAGAAACTAAAAGATTCAATTGCAAGATCTAAAGATATACCTTCAAGCACTCACCTCCCCGGCAACGGCGCCAGAAAAGAGCTTGATGTCTACTACACAACCTTCTTCTTGTAGACGTTGTTGGGCCTCCAAGTGCAGAGGTTTGTAGGACGGTAGCAAATTTCCCTCAAGTGGATGACCTAAGGTTTATCAATCCGTGGGAGGCGTAGGATGAAAATGGTCTCTCCCAAACAACCCTGCAACCAAATAACAAAGAGTCTCTTGTGTCCCCAACACACCCAATACAATGGTAAATTGTATAGGTGCACTAGTTCGGTGAAGAGATGGTGATACAAGTGCAATATGGATGGTAGATATAGGTTTGTAATCTGAAAATATAAAAACAGCAAGGTAACTAATGATAAAAGTGAGCGTAAACGGTATTGCAATGCTAGGAAACAAGGCCTAGGGTTCATACTTTCACTAGTGCAAGTTCTCTCAACAATAATAACATAATTGGATCATATAACTATCCCTCAACATGCAAAAAAGAGTCACTTCAAAGTCACTAATAGAGGAGAACAAACGAAGAGATTATGGTAGGGTACGAAACCACCTCAAAGTTATTCTTTCGGATCGATCTATTCAAGAGTTCGTACTAGAATAACACCTTAAGATACAAATCAACCAAAACCATAATGTCACCTAGATACTCCATTGTCACCTCAAGTATCCGTGGGTATGATTATACGATATGCATCACACAATCTCAGATTCATCTATTCAACCAACACAAAGAACTTCAAAGAGTGCCCCAAAGTTTCTACCGGAGAGTCAAGACGAAAACGTGTGCCAACCCCTATGCATAAGTTCACGAGGTCACGGAACCCGCAAGTTGATCACCAAAACATACATCAAGTAGATCACGTGAATGTCCCATTGTCACCACAGATAAGCACATGCAAGACATACATCAAGTGTTCTCAAATCCTTAAAGACTCAATCTGATAAGATAACTTCAAAGGGAAAACTCAATTCATTACAAGAGAGTAGAGGGGGAGAAACATCATAAGATCCAACTATAATAGCAAAGCTCGCGATACATCAAGATCGTGCCGAATCAAGAACGCGCGAGAGAGAGAGAGAGATCAAACACATAGCTACTGGTACATACCCTCAGCCCCGAGGGTCAACTACTCCCTCCTCGTCATGGAGAGCGCCGGGATGATGAAGATGGCCACCGGTGAGGGATCCCCCCCTCCGGCAGGATGCCGGAACAGGGTCCCGATTGGTTTTTAGTGGCTACAGAGGCTTGCGGCGGCGGAACTCCCGATCTATTATGTTCCCCGATGGTTTTACGGTATATGGAGATATATAGGCGAAAGAAGTCGGTAAGGGGAGCCACAAGGGGCCCACGAGGGTGGAGGGCGCGCTCAGGGGGTGGGCGTGCCCCCTGCCTCGTGCCTTCCTCGTTGCTTCCCTTATGTACACTCCAAGTCTCCTGGATTGCTTCCGTTCCAAAAATAGCTCTCCCGAAGGTTTCATTCCGTTTGATATTCCTTTTCTATGAAACACTGAAACAAGGGAAAACATAAACTGGCACTGGGCTCTTGGTTAATAGGTTAGTCCCAAAAATAATATATAAGTGTTTAATAAAGCCCATAAACATCCAAAACAGATAATATAATAGCATGGAACAATCAAAAATTATAGATACGTTGGAGACATATCAGGCCACCTACCCCGGGGGACCAAGTTGGCTGAATATGGGAGGGAACCAGCCCCCTAGTGGGCTCCCCCCCCCTCCCCCAAGGGCCCAAGGTGCCTAGGGTTGGAAACCCTAGGGGGTGGGGGTACCTCCCACTGCTGGGGGGGCAAGTTTCCCCCTCCTGCCCACCCCCCCCCCCATCTAGATGGATCTAAGGGGTCGGCCCCCTCTCCCCTTTCCCCTATATATAGTGAGGGGGTGGGAGGGCAGCCGCACCCTTCCCCTAGCACAACCCTTCCCCCTCCAACACCTCCTCCTCCTCCGTAGTGTTTGGCGAAGCCCTGCTAGAGAACCATAAGCTCCACCACCACGCCGTCGTGCTGCCGGAGCTCTCCCTCAACTTCTCCTCTCCCCTTGTTGGATCAAGAAGGAGGAGATGTCCCCGGGCTGTACGTGTGTTGAACATGGAGGCGCCCTCCGTTCGGCGCTTGGATCGGATCTTCCGTGATTTGAATCGCCGCGAGTACGACTCCATCAACCGCATTCTTGTAAAACTTCCGCTTAGCGATCTTCAAGGGTATGACGATGCACTCCCTCTCTCTTGTTGCTAGCATCTCCTAGATTGATCTTGGTGTCACGTAGGAAAATTTTGATTTATTACTACGTTCTTCAACACGAGAAGGATCCATAGGAGAAGAAATATTTCTTCGTAGCCATCAGATCCGTCCAAAAGTGAGAATCCCCAGGCTTCCAGTATACTTGAGATACCGCCTTGGAACCCACATATTTCCTCGTCAGGAGGGTTTGCCATACACCATCTTCCATTAGTAATTTTAACAACAACTTGCCGAGGAGGGACCTATTCTTAACTTCAAGGTCATGAATGCCCAACCCACCTTGGTCTTTGGGATGGCAAACCACACTCCATTTAGCCAGTCGATATTTATTTTCTCGCTATCTCCTTGCCAAAATAATCTTGATCGAAAATAATCCAATCTATGTACAACTCCTTTCAGCAAATGGAAGAAGGAAATCATATATTGTACCACATTACTTAGTACTGAATTTATGAGGACCAATCTTCCACCCAGAAATAGCAGTTTAACTTTCCAACTGCTAAGTTTTTTTTTGCAGTCTCTCCTCGACGTGTTTTCATTCAAAAGTTGTGAGTTTCTGATAATGTATTGGTATCCCAAAATATGTGATCGGAAACTGGCCCAAGCCGCATCCGAATAGTTCGGCGTATAGGTGGGAGTCGTCTTGAGCCTCGCCAAAACAAAACAATTCACTTTTGTGAAAATTGATCTTAAAACCCGAGAGTTGCTCGAATGCAGATAAAATTAATTTCAGATTTCTCGCTTTCTCGAGGTCATGATCCATGAAGAGAATCGTATCGTCGGCATATTCAAGTATAGAGAGACCACCATCAACTAGATGATTTACTACCCCATCAATTTGGCCATCAACCTTGGCACGCTCAATCATGACTGCTAGCATATCCGCCACTATATTGAATAGCATGGGCGATATGGAGTCACCTTGTCACAATCCCTTCTTCGTTTGGAAATAGTGTCCAATGTCATCATTGACCTCAATGGCAACACTACCTCTAGAAATGAAACTATGGATCATAGCGCGCCACTCTGCAGAAAATCCTTTCATTCTGAGAGTCTGTTGAAGAAATGGCCATTTGACTTTGTCATAAGCTTTTGAAAGTCTATTTTGAGTACCACCCCATTCAACTTTTTTCGATGTAATTCATGCATTGTTTCATGAAGGATAACAACTCCATCTAGGATGTGTCTGCCTTGCATAAAAGCGGTCTGTGAAGGACGAACCACGTGTTCAGTAACCATATTTATCCTGGTCGTCCCAACCTTCGTAAATATTTTAAAACTAAGATTAAGGAGGCAAATAGGTCTATATTGTTGTATCCATTCAGCCTCTTTAACCTTAGGTAATAAAATAATCTCACCTAAGTTTAAGCGAAACAATTCTAGTTGGCCAGCATGTAGGTCGCTAAACAAAAGTAGTAGATTCGGTTTGATGACTTCCTAGAAGTTTCGATAGAACTCAGCGGGAAAACCATCCGGACCCGGGGCTTTGTTGTGCTCCATTAGGTAAACTGCTTTTCTAGCTTCCTCCTCGGAGTCTGGGATAGTACTTTTCCCTCATAATAGTAGCATTAAGGATTCTCAACAAGACATCAAGCCTATTTCGCTAGCATTGCCAAATTGAAACAGTGGATATCACGAAAACCCATCCACCCTTGGTTCTTAGGAACATGCATTTTCTACAAAGCCATCAAATGCATCCTCCTCTGGTTCACCTCGTCTCCCCACTAGAAATGTGTCATCGCATTAATAATTCCTTTTACAATTCTTTTAGGAGTTTTAAAGACCGACATTGCAAAGGTGGGTATGTCTTGGACAACAGATTTGACAAGTATCTCCTTTCCACAAGTAGAAAGTAAGTTTTCCTTCCAACCACTGATTTTCATAATAATACGATCAATCAAGTATTGGAAACAATCGGTTTTATATAATCCCACGTTGCATGACTGGCCCAAATATCTATCGTAGAGGGCCTCACTCATTATATTCGGCACGGTACACATTTATTCTCTGATCTCCACCTTACTATTAGGGCTAAAAAGATGCTAGATTTATCAACACTAACCAACTGCTCCAAGGCCGATCAACGATTATAGGAAAGAGAAGATTTGTAATTGGCGGGGCGTCTCTGCAGACTCTCACTAATGAAATAATTTCATTCTCCTCCGCATGTGTTAGAAAGCAGTTAGCCCCTCCGTGCACAACAAGAATAGATAAGGTGACAATGGGTCATCCTGCATTAACCCCCTTGTAGGCTTAAAACCCTCACTTTCCTCCACACTAAGCCAAACTTGGTATTCAACAATTGAGACGCATTGCATAATAAAAATTACCCAATTTTCCCGCAAACCTAGTACCAGAATAATCTCCTTCAGAAAAGGTCACTTAACTCGATCATAAGATTTGTGCATATCGAGTTTTATAGCACACAAGCCCTCTTTACCTTCTCTTTTGTTCTTGATTGTATGGAAGCACTCGTAAGCCACTAAAATATTATCTGTAATCAATCTACCAGGCATGATAGCACTCTGAGCTGGGCTAATAATACTAGGTAGGATAACCTTCATGCGAGAGGCCACCATTTTTGCAATTATTTTATACACCACATTGCACAAGCTGATGGGTCCAAATTAGGATACTTTTTCCAGACAATTAACCTTAGGGATCATCGCAATCGATGTATCATTCCAACCAGAAGGGATAGTGCATGTATTTATCACTTGCATGGGCCAGAATATTTTATAGAAGATGGCGTGGAGCCCTTCTAGTGTTGGGGACTTTAAACCCCCAATATCGAATAATGCCTTCAATCATCCTTAGCGGTATAAGGAGCAAGAAGGGTGTTATTCATTTCAGTAGACACTCTCCTCCGAACAAGGGATAAAACATCCTGGTTTAGGTGCAGAACTTCTGATGTGAAGAGCTTAGAAAAATTCTCTGTGATGTGATCTTTCAATTCCTTATCTTGCCTCGAAACCCAGAGTCATCAAGAAGTTTCTAAATGTTGTTTCTTTCTTCCTCGCACTGGCCGCGTTATGGAAAAAAGAAGTATTACGGTCCTCGTGCATCAACCAATTTGCTCGGCCTCTTTGTAACCAAAATATTTCCTCTTGATCCAGAAGATTCTCAACGAACACAATAATTTCCTTCAGCTGAGAATGGGATTTGGCATTCAAAGGGCCAGTCTTAGTTTCTCTAACTCTTTTTTATTTCTCTATTTAGGTCCCTTTAGAGTTTGGCAATCCCAAGAATGTAAGTCGGCATGCATCGCTCATGTACGGTCTGCAAATGATAGACCAATACCTGCCATCTTGGCCTTTTCCAACGACGCCTTAGCAATTTTAACAACAGTATCTTCCTTGAGCCACCTAGCTTCGAACTGTTTCACACGCCATTCCGGACGACTGAACATATTTCCATCAAAATAGTCCAAGTCCAGAATCAAAGGACAATTGTCAGAATGTACGTTTTCATCTTTAATAACCGCTACCAGGGGAAATTTATATACCCACCCCACATTGCAAACTGTCTGATCAAGACGTTCTCTAATTTCACCTCTTCTTAAAGTAAATGGATCACCAATATAACTCTAATACTCCTAAGCACACTCCATGAGGCACTCACGAAAATCCCTCATCATTGCATTAGGTCTCGTGTTACCACACTCCTTTTCCGAAGAAAGTAAAATTCATTAAAGTATACCAAGACCACCCAAGGATGGTTGCCCTTATTTTACAACTTTCGAATATCATCCCAAGAAAAATAACGATCACTCCAACTCTAGTGACCATAAAAACATGTAAAAGGCCACTGTACAATATCCTCATTCATAAAATTAAAAATAAATATGAGAAGAATAGTGCTGGATTGCTTGCGAGTGGGTCTATTTTAAGCATCGCAAATCCTGTACCAAGCATCTTTCAAATTCTCCCCACCCCTGTGTTTAAAATTGAGTACTTTAAGCATGGGAGTGGAAACAACAAGTGAAGTGCTAGCCATGGTAGCAACAAAGAAAGTAACAACACAAGATATTTTTTTGTTCTTTTATAAATTTTTGGCAAGCAAAGAAAAATAAAAATAAAAGGCAAATGACAACTAGGAAAGAAAATAAAAGAGTTTGTGCAAAGGCACCTAATTTGGTAGAAGCAGACTCCCCGGCAACGACACTAGGAATTCTTCTGCTACTCCCATAGGAGTTGTTTGATGTCCTGAAGAGGAAGAGTGATGTAGCATAGCAACAGAAAGTATTTCCCTCAATTAGGAACCAAGCTTTAATCGAACCAGTATGGAACAAGTAGGAGTCTACAAGCTAACAAGATAAATAGCACCTGAACACAAACAAAATAAATGCTTGGGTCCAACTTGGCAAGGGGGTTGCAATCCCTTCGTCTTGCTATAGTTGCAAGGTTAAAACAAAATATTGATAGATAGTGATATGACAAAACGGAAAAAATAGTAAAAGTAAATAAAAGAGCAAATTGAGCAAAGCAAGTATTAATAGGGAATGGACCCGGGGGACATAGGTACACTAGTGGCATCTATCTTGAAAGGAGGTAGTGGTATGGTAAACAAATTACTATTGGGCAATTGACAGATACATTGCATTCATAACTATGATCATTCATGGCATAATCTTGTATAGGCATCATGTCTGTGACAAGTAGATCATAATTCAACTCCATCTACTACTATTACTGCACCCTGAAATCGCTATCCATCATGCATCTCAATGTATTAAGTTTAATGAAAAATAGAGTAATGCAATAAGCAAGATGACATGATGTAGACAGAAAAAACGTAGCAATAAGATCGATCTCCATCGTTTTATCCTTAGTAGCAGCAGTACATCATGTGCCTTCTCCCCATTCTGTCACTGGGATGTAGATCACCGTGAGGTTGAACCCACTACTATGCACCACTCCCTCTAAAGAATTACCCATCTATCTTGGCCAGAGAAGACAAAAGATTCAGAAAGCATACATAGCTACTCAACATACAACAAAGAAACTTCAAAATATTCAATTATATTCAACGAACAATACGATCAAAAGTCCGCAAATCATCAGATCGTTGTAGTAGATCAAAAAGAGAGAGAAAATAAGCCATCTAGCTACTACTATGGACCTGTAGGTCCTAAAGAAACTACTCACACATCATCATGGAGGCAGCAAAGTTGATGAAGAAGCCTCCCATGGTGGCTTCTCCCTACGGCAGAGCACTGGAACAGGGCTCCAGATGGGATCGCTTCGGAACAGAGGCTTGTGGCGGCGATAAAAAATATTCGGTTTCACTTCTGAGGGTTCCGGGAATTATAGGATTTATAGGTGGAAGAATCAGGTCAAATGGAGGATCAGCCCCCCACATGGCCGGTGGTGCGACCAACCAACCCCTCGAGGTAGCGCCACGCTTCCATGTGGCTGCCTCGTGGGTCCCATCGATCTCTCCCGAAGCTTCTAGGGTCCTTCGTTGTCCAAAAAAATCGTCAAATGGCATCGTATTTGGACCCTCGTAGATATGTATTTTTGTATGAAATAAAAAAACAAGAAAAAATAGGAACTGACTCTGGGCACTAAATTAATAAGTTAGTCTAGAAAAATAATATATAGTGATATAAAAACATACAAAGGTGATAATATAACAATATTTAACAATAAAAATTTACGTTGAATGGCAGCGGCAAGGAGGAGGAGGACGACGACATGGAGGATGGCAGCAACGATGATGAATAACTTCAAGTACTTCTGTTAGGTTCTAGAATTATGCATGTTAATTATGTACTCACTCCGTTCCTTGATATAAGGTGTATAGATTTTTGAGAAAAAGTCCGAAATATAAGGTGTATTGCGTTGCACCACTCGTTTGGATATATTTTTTTAGGGATTTGATTACATTTCCTTATATCATGTAAGCTCCTCTATTTTCTCATGTCAATTAGTCATGTGTAATCTCACTCAAAACTTGTGAAATTTTCCCTCCATGTGCGTTCTTTAATTTCCGTGCCAAAAACTATACACCCTATATCTAGGAACGGAGGGAGCATGAAATTTTGTCTATTTTATAATGATATTAAGTACTCCCTCCGTCCCATAATATAAGAACGTTTTTGACACTACACTAGTGTAAAAAACGTTCTTATATTATGGGACGGAGGGAGTATTATCTTTATGTTTTATGAAGTTTTCCATTGAATCCTATCATGCCCAGTGTAGTTTTAATCTAAATCGTGACAAGCACTACCATTGCATCTAGTTCAACCGGTGACCACGGCATCGATGTGCTAGTCGGGCAGTCACCATGATGTTGGCATCGGTTCCTTGGTTGAATTCAGTGGCTCAACTATTTCCTCTGCTAATGTATTATTTCTGTTGATGTGAAGTGGCCCTACACAGGGGAGATGGTAAGTGTAATCACTAGCATATATTCTGTGATTTGGCCCCACACAGAAAAATTTTATACTATAAGCAACTGAGATCTCAAATAATTATTTTCTGTGACACTGAGACTCATCGCATAATATGCACATGCCTAATGACAGTCAATGCATCGCTAAAGATAAGGCCAGAACATCACCTAGGTTGTCGAGGGCGCTGCCCGATGTGTGTGTGTGTGTGGGGGGGACAGCTCGTGACGATTGTCTGTCATAGAAAATGATCTTAGGCAATGTTTCGTGTTCTGTCACCAGGGTTTTCGTCACAAAATAACACAAGTTTTGTAGTGAACAAGTTATCTAGTTAATACAAATGTTGTATGCAACCATAGACAAAGAGACACCACATGCAACATGTTTATTAGCCCGAAAAACAAGAGGTTTTCCACAAAATTAAACGTGCTATTTATTAGTTGGCTTTGTCTTCTTGGTATTTGAGAAAGAGATAGTGGCCTTGTATACAAAAACACATGGAGTACAAGTTTCACAAATTGCAAGTTCCACAAATTCACACAGCACGACTAACGTACCACCACGACGGGAGGTGCTCGCAGCCCTGCTGCTCACCGATATTGTCATGATGGAGCCATTCCATGCCCTGCTGATTGTCAGCACGGGTATCACAACAACAGCCTTGCTACTCCCTGGTGTCTTCGGCCATGACGGAGCCATTCCATGGCCATGCTGCTCGTCGGCGCAGGCGGCCATGACGGAGCTCGATGAATCCACTCTGGCTAGATCAACAGTGGATGTGTACAATTGTTGTCTGATTTCGTGAAATTCCTCGCCGCCGTCAGGATTCCGACATCGGCGAGGATCGTCGGAGGTGCAGGAGCGGTGGAGGGTTCCGTTTTCTCGGTCACCAAGACGACGGACGGTCGGCAGTGTGAGATCCAACAGCGGCGGTAGCAGAGGAGCCGAACGTGTGGCTTATTTATTTTGAAACTTACTCTCATTGACCAAAAGTGGGAAAGTGGGAATGTATTTTAGAGGGAAAGGGTTTTTTTGGGAGAAATACGATATAATGGATCCTCGGAACAAAAAATTTACCTCTAAATATACTTTTGAGCGATCTGCCCGAGACACTGTTAGGCCAAGCATATTAAAGTTATTCCATTGTATAAAACTAATACTCCCTCCGGATGTCAATACTAGCAGGACCCAGGTTTTTTGGTCTTCAATATACCCGCAAAAGAAGCAATATATTATTAGATTCGTTGACGAGTGAAGTTTCTAAACACATTTTATTATACATGTTTCACTAGTTAAATTGAGTCCGTAAATTCTGGTGCCAGCCTTATGTTTCCATCCGGAGGACGTAGTACAAATCACGAATTGAATTGAATCCTTTATATCTGTTACTATGCACATTGGAATATCATTTTTCTTTTTGGGCCTACAAATTTGTTTTTTATTCTCGAATTTGGTAGCAGAGTAGATGCATGTGTGTAGTAGTAGTATTCCTCTTCGAAATTTATTTTAGGCTATCTAAAATTGGCAATAGATGTAGAGATCGTCTAAAAGAACAAAGGGGTGCATCGAAAGTCTCAAGCGTGACCGTGCGAGGCAAGCTGTCCTAAAAGAGGAGGAATTCTCACTTGTGCTGCGGCTAAAATGGACAGGTTTGATCCAATAGGTAAATAATTTGGACAGGCTAGTGACACGCAAAAGCAGCAACTCCTAGAAACGGAAACGGCAACTTGCCAAGTTGCATGCACTGTACAGGTCGCGCTCGATCGGGTCGCGTCGGAGGAGTCTTGTGTCGAGCCATTGAATTTGCAGAAACAGATGCCGCGAAAGCTACATCGCACGATCCGCCATGCTGGAGACACGTTTCGCCTTGCGTCGGGGCAAAGCTAATGTCTGTGGCGTAGGCTGGTGCTGTAGCTACGCTGTAGGGGGAGGAGGAGCACGCGCCCACCCGCCGAGCCGAATGGACAGGAGGTTCTTTCCCGCGCGACGCTGACGCGCCACTATAAATATTCTGTGCATGCCAGCATCCACTAGAAATTGGAATTCCACCTGTAAATTAACCGGATGATGCACTACCTTTTGAAGAAACCTCTCTTTCGGCTGGATGCTAGTCGTTCTAGACGAGATCTGGCCGGCAAAGGCGTATTTGCCGGTCGAGCAGACGACGAATGACGTGCATCCGCGCGCCTTGAACCAGTCGTGCAACACAAGAGAGAAAATGAAACGAAACTCGGCCATCTCTTAGCTGCAAAAAATATTAGGACCCACTACTCAAATTTGCCCTAAGCTAAAGCCCACTACTCAAATTTGCCCCTAATTTTAATGTGTGCTAAAACACCATGAAACACCATAAAACACCATGAAACACCATTGTCGGATGTGGGGTTCCGGCAAACCTTAAGTTTCGAACACTGGGGTGCGCGCGAAGTCTTTCCCTTCTACCGATCTACGCTCAAGCTCGCTAAGATCTTGTGGACGAACTCGCCGAACTCACAACACAGAAAGAGACACGAGGTTTATACTGGTTCGGGCCACCGTTGTGGTGTAATACCCTACTCCAGTGTAGTGGTGGATGGATTGCGTCTTGGGCTGATAATGAACAGTACAAGGGAAGAACAGTCTCCTGAGGTTGAGGTGTTTTTGTGGCTAGGCTCTCGATCGGATTGGATCAAGCTAAAATGAGATCAGATACCCTACTGTGGTGGCTAGCACTACTTATATAGGCCCTGATCCTTTTCCCAAATGTTGAGCGGGAAGGGAGCCAACAAAGGCAGGCAAATTTAAAGGGGACAGCTAGTACAAGCTATCCTGACAAAAGCGGTCTTCGCCTGCGAAGAGCACTGGGATAACGCCGTCTTGGGCTCCACGATGACCTCCGCCTTGCCGTCCTCCTGGTCTTGGTCCTTTTGCACCAATATGGCAACCTTGGCCTGATGTCTCGGTACTCTTCGTCTGCGCGTGCGTCCTTAGCACCAAAGAGGAAATAGGGCGCTGCGTCCGCCTGTCACCGTTCGTCATGGCTTACGTCACGAGTCCCTCGTGAGGTTTGCCCCGCCTTGATATCTCCGCTCCTCGTGAACCTGCCTGGCTAGGCCACTCCAGAGGAAGTCTTATGTCGTCCGGCCATGAGGCTTGGACCCTCGCGAAGGTCTTGGATGCCTTGTTGATGAAGATGGGCCGTACGGCCCGCTGCCTAGCCACGCTGTGGGCCGCAGGCAGGCAAGTCTGGGGACCCTCGTTCCCAGAACACCGACAGTAGCCCCCGGGCCCAAGGCGCGCTCGGGCTTGGCTTCGCGGCGAAGCCAAGGGTCAAGTTCGAAGCGCCCCGGGCCCAAAAGCATGCGGCCTCGGTCGACGCGTGGCGGTTGATTTGACAAGGGCGTCTCCGCTTCCCCACGCCGCCTTAGCAACTGCACGATTTGACGAGTCCCTGCGACATGCAAGGAAAACCATCATTACCTACGATCGTGGGAGACGCCGGTTGGCCTTCTCTCGCTATAAATGGGGAGGGGGCGGAGCCCCCGTTGCCCATTTTCTCCTTGTTTGCTCGCTTCGTCCTCCTCGCTCTCCGCTGACAGCAATGGCGCCCATTAGAAGGTTTTCGGCCGAAGAGAAAGGGAAAACTCCCCGTGACAATCCAGAGCCACTTCCGCCGAAGAAACGAGCGATCCACCGCCGTGACGAAGCGGCGTTGCAAGTGGTGACGAGGCCTTGGTGCGAGCGGCCTCCACCGGGGTTCCCGCTCCCCTTGTACGCCCGAGCCGAGGGCTCAGGAGGACGGAGTGGCGAGCAGCACCGCTTCGCCGCGGCCCAGTGGTCGCTGCCACGGCGCCACGCGCCGTCGCCCCTCGGGTGCACGCCGCTGACTCCTCGCGTGAGTTGGTGATGTGGGCGCCGATGCCTCCAAGATCCTGGATCCGCTTCCCGCGGTTCTTCTCCGACGTGATGCCACTGAGGGGGCCGCTCGAGCTCTGGCTGCAGCACGCCGACTGTAGTGCCCCGGCGACCGGAGCGGAGATCGAGGCAGTTCCCACCGGCAAAATCTTCATGACCCGTGGCTGGGGCGAGATCGTGCGGGTTTGCCGTGCGAGGGGGCCCCTCGCGATCCACTTCGAGTGCGACGGCGCCTCCACGCTCTTCTTCTAGGTCTTCGACGCGGAGGGCCGCCGCTTGGAGTGCTGCCCCGGAGGGGAGCGCCAGGTCGACGCGCATCCCGCCCGTGAGCACTGTAGTAGCAGCGGCAGTTCGTGGGAATCCGGCAGCTCTCTCAAGCTTTACGAGACTCCGGAGACGAGGACGACAGCTACGTCCCTCCGAGCTCGCCGCCGAGCAGGGCAGCATGTGTCCGTAGCCGCCGCCTCGATCTGGATGGGTTACGCCGCCTCCCATGGACCACTGTTGATGATGGTGTCCGCCTCGGGAGGATGTAGATAGGATTCCTCTTAGCAACAGCTTTTGTTCCCTGCGAAAGATCGCGAATCACCCCGTGGGGGCATATAAGGGTCTGTAATGTCTTTCTTGTTCATCTTCCTTGTTATAAGAATTTGGTGAAAGCATGTCCCGTTAAGGCTCGGTCCCTCCCTTTCTTTCCTCGCGATAGCTTGTTGATCTACGCTGACTGGTCCCGGTCCCAAGGCGGCTACAGTCGTCGCTGGTATGCCAGCTCGCGTGTCGTGGTCAAGGCCAGGAGGTGCACGGCCCGAGGTCCAATAAGAGCCCCTGAGGCGCGATGCTCGGGAGGTCCCCCTTAGCGCTCAAGCGGCCATGGTAAGGAGGGAAAGGGAGTTGACGTGGCCGCAGCGGGGTTGCGGCAAGGCGTGAGCGACCATTAGGCCTAAACACTTAGCCAATCTGGGTGCAAGACTTATCTTGTTGATTTCGCGGCGACTCATAACATTGCGCTAGGGTTGTGCGCCAACTTGTGCGGCATAGACAGGCTGGCCCGTACGAGTTTCCCTTCCCCATGCTCTCCTTCGTGCTCTACGTCCTCAGGTCCCGGCCCTCGAGCGAGCTCAGCCGCCGCTGGTATGCCAGGTCGCGATGCCGTGGTCAAGGCCAGGGGGTGAGGGCTGGAGAGCCAGTAGGAGCTCCTGAGTCGCGATGCTCAGGAGCCCCCCTTTTAACGCGCAAGCGGATCGCACGAAGAAAAGGAGACTCGCGGTACCATCTGCTATCCTTCCCTCGTGAATCATGTGAACATGCACAAGAAGGAGCATGGTCGATTGTTACAGCTGTTAGCTCGTCGCTGGTTGCTCTGGGTGAGGGGAAGGCACCGAGGGCCTGGTGAGGTGACGTATGTGGCGCGTGCCGCGAGCCAGAGCTCGGCCACTCAGATTTGTCGGACATGGCAGGGACGGACCCATGCACCAGCGCCGTGCCTGTGTGAAGGCCCCGGGGGAGGCGATGATCGAGCAGGCGATAGCTGTTGGCAGGTTAGGCATAAAAGGTAGATTGACTTGGATAAACGCAGGAAGATACATGCCACCGGGTCTGGCCCGAGCGGCTTGGGGATGATGCAGCCCGAGGAGCGCCCCCAGCAAGGTAAGCTAAAGACTTAAATAAAGGGGATACATGCCACGGGGACGGACCCACGTGACCTGGGAATGATGCAGCCCAAGGGGACCTCCCAGCTTAAACGAACTAGGAAGATGTCACCTGGTTCTGTAGACGAAGTAGAGTTGATGTAGCTGAAGCCACGTGTTGAAGGGACGACTCCTCATGAGCCACCGAGACCCTGAGCCTCAGGAGGCTCCGGGGGCTCGGGAGGTTCCCTGATGAGCGTCTCCATCTCCTCCTGAACGGCGCGGATTCGGGCCTCCTGAGACGCCAGGACCTGCTGCAAGTTGCATTGATGGGCCGACGCCACGCTTGGCAAGCCGAAGGGCATGCGAACGTAGCTGTGTGGTGGGCCCTCATAGCGGCCCACACGTGATGGCAAGAAGCGCTCCTGAGACGCGGCCCTGTTGTGCCCTGGGACATCGACGCAGACGCAGCCCGCATCCTCGCCGATGGGGTGTCATGCCGCAGGCGGCCGGTGTGGTCGCATGGCTCTTGCTTCTTGCAATTCTTGGATGGTCTTGGTGATGAACTCCTGGGTGGTGGGCACTCCTTGCCCTGTGTTCTCTTGAAGGAAACGTGCCGTGAAGCACGCCTCCAAGTGGTGCCCAAGCGCCTCCCTCGTGAGGTTGGCAAGGTCTGAGGCCCTCTCAATGAGAGCCCCCGAGCCCTGCTTGAGGAGGGCGTCGGGCGCGCCTTCCTATGTGATGGAGGGAGGCACCCCTGGAATGGGCGCTGATCTGACGAAGCTCCTGATGCGACGCCATCTCCTTGGGGTCCTGCGTGGCGCGGCAACTTCTTCTTGGGAACGGTCTCCGAAGGGCCTTCACTTCTGCTGTCGGGGTCGTCAATTGCTGCGGCTTGAAAGGCGCGCTCAAGAGAGCACACCGCATCCCTCTCTTCAAACGGGGCCGTGATGATTCCTCCGCTTCCTGGCATCTTGAGAACGTTGTAGCCGTGATGAATGACCGCCATGAACTTGGCCAGGGCTGGGTACCCGAGGATGGCATTGTATGGCAGGCGGATGTGTGTGATGTCAAAGTCGATGAGCTCGGTGCGGTAGTTGCCGCGCTTGCCGAAGGTGACGGGCAGGCAGACTTGCCCTATCGGCGTGGTGGAACTATCAGTCACTCCTGAGAAAGGCTTGGTCGGTTGGAGCTGCTCATAGGGCACTTGAAGGTTGTCGAACGTGTCGACGGACAGGAGTTGAGCCCTGCGCCGCCGTTGATGAGAGTCTTGGTGACTTGCACATTGCTGATGACTGGGGAGCATAGCATAGGGAGTTCGCCTGCGGTGGCCACGCACTTGAGCTGGTCTGCCGAGTTGAAGGTGATGGCACATTGGGACCACCTGAGTGGGCGTGTGACCTCAAGCTTGGGGAGCACAGCGTTCACCTCGCGAGCGAACTGTTTGAAGATGCGCTGAGAGGCTGGGGCTTCTGCACCGCCCAAGATGCAAGCGATCGCACGCGGCTCCTGGAAGCCCCCAGCCCCCTCGTCCTGGTAGTGGTCGTCGTTCCTTCTCGGTGGCGGCAGCGGGGGAAGACCGGTGTTACCCTGGGGCGATCCTCATGAGGCGGGTCCCTCCAGGCGCCCTCGTGAGGTTGGTCCTGCCAGCGGTCCTCGCGAGGCTGGTTGCACCACTTCTTGCGCGGGCCACGGTCCCAGCATCCACCTCCACGTCCTCCTCCATGGTCGTAGCCCCGGTCGTTGCGCTCGGGGCGTCGACCGTAGCGTCCTTCTCGTGTGGCCTGAGCTCTTGGCAGTCGCTGGTGTTGTGGGTGTTCAGGTTGTGGAAGGCGCAGAACGGTCGATTGTTCTTGGACGACTCAGGCTGGTCTCTGCCTCTCTTGGTGTCGGGCTCCGGTGCGAGCACCACTGCCTCCTTGCACTTCGCGTCCTTGGCCTTGGTCTTCTTCTCCTCCACGACTGCAGCTGGCAGCTCGAGGAGAGAGAGTCGCCCCTCCTCAGCTCTTGCGCACTTGGTCGCCAGGTTGAACAGCTCTTGAGAAGTGCAGAGCTCCTCGTGGATAGCCAGCTCTTCCTTCATCTTGATGTCACGGACGCCGTCGGAGAATGCGGAGATGATGGCCTCGTCCATGACCTTGGGGATCTTGAGGCGGGTGTTGTTGAAGCGCTAGATGTACTTCTGGAGAGTTTCTCCCGGCTGTTGCTTGATGCGGCCCAGGTCGCCCGCGGTCGGTGGGCGGTCGCGAGTGCCCTGGAAGTTGGCGATGAAGCGGTCACGCATCTCATCCCAGGAGAAGATCGAGCCGTGTTGCAGGTTCAGGAGCCAGGAGCGGGCCCCGTCCTTGAGAGCCATGGGCAACCAGTTCGCCATGACTTTCTCGTCGCCGTTGGCCGCTTCGATGCTCAGCTCATAGAGCTGCAAGAACTTCGTGGGGTCTGCGGTGCCGTCGTGGCGAGGAGGCAGGTCTGGCTTGAACTTGCCTGACCAGGCGACGCTACGCAGCTCGGGGGTGAAGGCGCGACCGCCGGCTGTGGTTGCCGGGGCCCGCTTCGGGGGTGGAGCTTGGTCTCGACGGGGTTCGCGCTGCGCCGCTGCGGGCGGTGCGTGGTCTTGACGAGGTGGCGCGGGAAGCGCGGGTGCGGCCTCTCGCGACTGAGGGGTTTCTTGGCAACTTCTTTCTTCGCGCGCGTGCGCCTGGCGCGGCGGATCACGCCGCGGAGGTGCGCGCCTTGGTGCCAAGGCACCGTCTTGGGGTCGAGGTGGTGGAGGCACGCCATGAGCTCTGTACTCCGCGGCTGGTTGAGGGGGAGGCAGAGAGTTGGACGGCGCTCGAGAGCCCCCTGCGGCACAGACGAGCTCGGCGACGCGGTCGAGCCACTCCTCGTAGACGTTGTCGACAGGGCGATAGCGGAGGAGCTCGTTCGCTGCGATGAGCGCGGCTCGTGCCTTCATAGGAGCGCGGTGTGTGCGGGACGAAGAACCAGCAGGGGTGAGCGACGGAGTAGCGGTGCGGCCACCTTGCCGCACCGAAGGATGCAGCGAGGACGCCTGCTGCTCATTCCCCGCCGGGCCGGTGGCAGCGTTGGCGACGGGAGACGGAGAACGACGAGGTGGCCTGTCTACAGGAGCTGTCTGAGCGACGCGGGAAGAGAGGGCAGCCCGACGCTCAGCTCGGGCACGGCGAGCGTCCGCCATGGAAACGACGGAGCGACGAAGCGACAAACCAATGGAAGAGAAACCACGGCGCACCCCTACCTGGCGCGCCAAATGTCGGATGTGGGGTTCCATCAAACCCTTAAGGTTCGAACACTGGGGTGCGCGTGAAGTCTTTCCCTCCTACTGATCTACGCTCAAGCTCGCTAAGATCTTGCGAACGAACTCGCCGAACTCACAACATAGAAAGAGACACGAGGTTTATACTGGTTCGGGCCACCGTTGTGGTTTAATACCCTACTCTAGTGTGGTGGTGGATGGATTGCCTCTTGGGCTGATGATGAACAGTACAAGGGAAGAACAACCTCCTGAGGTTGAAGTGTTCTTGTGGCTAGGCTCTCGATCGGATTGGATCAAGCTAAGATGAGATCAGATGCCTCTACTGTGGTGGCTAACACTACTTATATAGGCCCTGGTCCTCTTCCCAAATGTTGAGCGGGAAGGGAGCCAACAACGGCGGCAAATTTAAAGGGGGACAACTAGCACAAGCTATCCTGACAAAAGCGGTCTTCGCCTGCGAAAAGCACTGGGATGACGCCGTCTTGGGCTCCATGATGACGTTCGCCTTGCCGTCCTCCTGGTCTTGGTCCTGTTGCACCAATATGACAACCTTTGCCTGATGCCTCGGTACTCTTCGTCTGCGCGTGCCTCCTTAGCACCAAAGAGGAAATGGGGCGCTGCGCCCGCCTGGCACCATTCCTCATGGCTTACGTCACGAGTCCCTCGTGAGGTTTGCCCCGCCTTGATATCTCCGCTCCTCGTGAGCCTGCCTGGCTAGGACACTCCAGAGAAAGTCTTGAGTCGTCCCCTCACGAGGCTTGGATCCTCGTGAAGGTCTTGGATGCCTTGTTGATGAAGATGAGACGTACGAGCCCGCTGCCTAGCCACGCTGTGGGCCGCAGGCAGGCAAGTCTGGGGACCCAGTTCCCAGAACGCCGACAACCATGAAACACCTAATTTCAAATTTGCCCTATTACTGTTTTTTCTTTGCCACGAGCTCCTAAAATGCCAAAACACCATGAAAATTTGTATGCACCTTGCGAACCTGAGTATCTTCGATTCCACAAAATTTCAGATTTTTTTAACTTTTTTTGCTATTTTTTTGAGATGGTCAAAGCTGTTTGACCAGACGTTAACGGCGCAGAAGGGCATTTTTATAAAGGCAACTAACGGTAGAGTGGTAAATTTGAGCACATATTAAAATTAAGGGAAAATTTGAGTAATAAGGGAAAAATGGAATTCTCTCAAAAATATTTAGTCCATATTTTTTCCCAAGCGACGTGTACTTCAGAACAATCTTAGTTTTTCCCGTCAGGAAAAGGAGGACAAGCTTTATTTCTTCCGAGATCTAGTACTACTTGAAAGGATAATATCGGGAATATAATGCACCTATCTTTCATTTATTTATACCTCCCACTTATTTCAACGGAGCATAAGTGCATGTGCTAAGGTATGAAAGCTACCTCTAATTCTCATTTTTCTTCCATGATAACGATGGTGCCGCACAAGTGATTCATGATTGCTCGCCTCTCGACAGGGTTCGTATAGAAATCAAAACCAAATAAAAGCATCTCTAATATATTAGATATAGATGTAAAAATAATTATCTTTTGCATCTCCGAAGCCTATAACATCCTATAACATCTCTCTAATAGATGATGTAGATGCAAAAAAAATTACATCTCCGCCTTCTTAAGATGTAACATACAACACCTCGCGGTGTAAATTTGCATCTCCGCCAACTCGAGATGTAAAAACCTGTCCACACGCCAACTGCCTAACCGCCCTTCATTTCGTTTCCCACCTGTCCGCCCGCGCGCCACCGTCGCCCAGCCCGGCCTACCGTGTGACGATGCCGCCAAATCGCGGTGCTCCACCGGCCCTGCCGCCGGTTCCACCGCTGCTGCGCCCCCGCCCTCCATCAAATCGGCGCTTCACCGGTGCCGCTCGTCCTCTTTCACCCGTCGCCATCACCAACCGATTCCGGCCAGCTCTGGCACCACCCTCGCCAGCTCCAGCCCCTTCCCTACCCATTCCAGTCCGCTGCCGGCCATCCCCGCCGCCCGTATCCGTCCATCCGCCGTGCTGGAGTAGAGGAGCCGCCGCGAGTAGAGAAGGCTGCCGGACACGCGTGGCGGTCGCGCGCGCTCCCCGAAGGCGCTCATGGCCGCGCTGCCCCGCCTCGACATCGTCTCAGGCCGCGACCCAGCCGGCGGTGTCCATGGAGGAGGAGGCAACGAGGAGTGGCAGGGGCAGAGGAGGAGAGGCAGCAACTGTTAGCAGTGTGCGGTAGAGGAGGAGGTGAAGAGGAGTGGCACCTCGATTTTCTCAGCAGCTGGCGGCACGCGCGAATCTGGTCGGTGGCGTGCGATAGCATCGGCCATTTTGATCGGTGGTTCAGTTTCGACAATAGGTTCAATTTCAACAGTAGGTTCAATTTACATCACCAATAATACATCATCTATTGGAGTTGGACTTTTACATCACCAATATACATCATTTGTTGGAGTTGCCTTTTTTTAAGTTGTAAAAAGCACCTTTTGAAGGTGTAATTTTTTACATCTCCCATTTTATATCGCCAAATTTATACCTTCTATTGGATATGCTCTAAGTCTGTATCGAATGTTACGTAGTAGCCATCCCTCTCAAAAAATTACGTATTAGCAAGGCTACGTTTAGACTTAGGGTTCGCTTGTACATTTTGTCATATACTATTATATAATGATGATAAAGTTAGAGCATACAAGATTCACGTGCTACTATCATGAAGGGTTTTTCAACTTCCCAAGAAATGTATCTTAGGCAACTAGGATTTAGTCTCCTCCTCTCGGCGCCAGCGCTAGTCCACCCTGCCTCCGATGGCCTTTGTGTCGTGAAGATGCGGAGGACCCGGTCCCTCATCGACGGGAGCGACGCCATCCTCGTTCGTGTTTGGTTCAGCGTCTTGGTTGGGGTGTGTGACGATGGCGATGTCACCTAGTAGGTATAAAGTCTCTCACATCTAACCCCCTACCGATGGTGCATCTAGCTTCGATATGGGCCTATGGCTATGTGTTTTCGTTCCATCTCGTGTGATTCGGTCGGTGCCGGTCTTTGGTGAATCTGTTTGGATCTAGTGTTCTTTCATCCTCGGTCGTGTGTATACAAGTTTGATTCTTCTGATCTACGCTTCTCTTCATTGGCGACGGCTGTTGTTCTGGTGTGTTGGTCTTGTGGTGCCTTAGCACGGCGATTTTTTGACTGTTTTCCTAACTCTGGAGAGGGAGGGGCGATGGCGGTTGTAGTCGTCGCTAGGTGATCCACAAACCTAGTTGTAATTTTACAACTTTTGGTCTCCTCTATACCGCCATGACAGATGATGAATAGATTGGAAATTTCTCCCACAAAAAGAATAATGACAAAATTATAGTTCGGTTCCCTCGAATTGTCACATAGTTTACATTTGGAACCGGACACGGTAAGCCCATAACCAAATTTATCAAGGATCATAGGTGAGGTGGCATGGTTTTGACACAAAAATACATGTGTCGGACCTCCTCCTCATCATGTTCCTCTCTCATCTTTTCCTTCAACCCGGATCTCACAGGAGGCATTTCATAAAGCACATCATGTTATCTCTGTACGTCACCCATGCACCACCTTTCGCCAGCACCTTGATAGAGGCAAAGGTGTCCCGTCTTTCGATGATATGGTAGCTATCGTTTTGATGGAAGTCGACTTTGACTATCCGACTAGGAACGTGCGAAGACATCGTGCCTTAGCAATCGCTAAACCAACTTCGAGAGGTTATTGACCACGCTAGAGCACGATCAACCTGACCATGAGGGTCTATTTCCTGCAGGCAAATGAAGAACAATCAAGAAACTGAGATAACAATCTGGATATTACAAAAATAAAAAGAAAACTTTATTAATCAAGTGGGGTGATACGTTTCCAACGTATCTATAATTTATGAAGTATTCATGTCATGTTTATTATAGTTTTATGTGATTTTGGTGCCCTTTTATATGGCTTTTATATGACTTCCATGGACTAACATATTGACCTAGTGACCAGTGCCAGTTTCAGTTTTTTGCTTGTTTTTGGTTTTCCAAAAAATCCATATCAAATGAAGTCAAAATGTAGCGAAACTTTTTGACAATTTTTTCTGGGAGCAAAGGGACCCAGGAAGCTTCCGGAGAGCACCAAAAGACCCACAGGGGTCCCACAAGCCACTAGGGCGTGCCCAGGGGAGTGGTCGCGCCCTGGTGCCTCGTGGGCCCCCTGTGGCACCTCTTTGCGTGATTCTAGTGAAGGATATATGCCCTAGAGGCAATAATAAAGTTGTTATTTATATTTCCTTATATCATGATAAATGTTTATTATTCATGCTAGAATTGTATTAACTGGAAATTTAGTACATGTGTGAATACATAGACAAACAGAGTGTCCCTAATATGCCTCTACTTGACTAGCTCATTAATCAAAGATGGTTAAGTTTCCTAACCATAGGCATGTGTTGTCATTTGATGAATGGGATCACATCATTAGAGAATGATGTGATGGACAAGACCCTTCCGTTAGCTTAGCATAATGATCGTTTAGCTTTATTGCTATTGCTTTCTCAATGACTTATACATATTCCTCTGACTATGAGATTATGCAACTCCCAAATACCGGAGGAACACTTTGTGTGCTATCAAATATCACAACGTAACTATGTGATTATAAAGATGCTCTACAGGTGTCTCCAATGGTGTTTGTTGAGTTGGCATAGATCGAGATTAGGATTTGTCACTCCGAGTATCTGAGAGGTATATCTGGGCCCTCTCGGTAATGCACATCACTATAAGCCTTGCAAGCAATGTGACTAATGAGTTAGTTACGGGATGATGCATTACGGAACGAGTAAAGAGACTTGCCGGTAATGAAACTGAACTAGGTATGGTGATACCGACGATCGAATCTCGGGCAAGTAACATACCGATGACAAAGGGAATGACGTATGTTGTTATGCAGTTTGACCGATAAAGATCTTCGTAGAATATGTAGGAACCAACATGAGCATCCAGGTTCCGCTATTGGTTATTGACCGGATATGTGTCTCGGTCATTTCTACATAGTTCTCGAACCCGTAGGGTCCACACGCTTAACGTTCGATGACGATTTGTATTATGAGTTATGCAATTTGATGACCGAAGTTTGTTCGGAGTCCTGGATGAGATCACAGACATGACGAGGAGTCTCGAAATGGTCGAGAGGTAAATATTGATATAATGGAAGGTTATATACGGACATCGGAATGGTTCCAATAAGGTTCGGGGATTTATCGTAGTACCGGGAGGCTATCGGAACCCCTCGGGAAAGTTATTGGGCCTAATGGGCCATAGTGGAAGAGAAGAGGCAGGCCACTGGAGGTGGGGCGCCCCCCTTGCCCCAATCCGAATTGGACAAGTGGAGGGGGCGCGGCGCCCCTCTTTCCTTCTCCCTCTCCCTCCTTTCCCCTTTTCCCCCTCTCTGTTGGAAGGAAAGGGGGGCCGAATCCTACTAGGTTTGGAGTCCTAGTAGGACTCCCCCCTTGGTGCGCCTCCCCCTTGGCCGGCCTCCTCCTCCCCCCTCCTTTATATACGTGGGAAGGGGGCACCCCAAAGCACAAAAGACAATCTCTTAGCCGTGTGCGCTGCCCCACTCCATAGTTTAACACATCGGTCATATCGTCGTAGTGCTTAGGCAAAGCCCTGCATCGGTAACTTCATCATCACCGTCGCCACGCCGTTGTGCTGACGGGACTCTCCCTCGTCCTCAACTGGATCAAGATCTCGAGGGACGTCATCGTGCTGAACGTGTGCTGAACACGGAGGTGCTGTACATCCGGTACTTGGATCGGTTGGATCGTGAAGACGTTCGACTACATCAACCGCGTTACTAAACGCTTCCGCTTTCGGTCTACGAGGGTATGTGGACACACTCTCGTGTCTCTTTGCTATGCTTCTCCTAGATAGATCTTGCGTGATCATAGGATTTTTTTTGAATTACTACGTTCCCCAACATCCAGTTCCAATAATTCATATAAATACAGAAACCCTCGGAAATAACCCTAGAACTTTGACTCCGCCGCCGCAGGCCTATGTACCAAAGAGATCCTATCTGGAGACCTTTTCTGGCACCCTGCCGGAGGAGAAATCATCACCGGAGGCCATATTCATCATCCCGGCAGTCTCCATGACGAGGAGGGAGTAGTTCACCCTCGGCGCTAAGGGTATGTACCAATAGCTATGTGTTTTGTCTCTCTTCCTCTCTCTCTCATTCTTGATTTGGCACGATCGTGATGTACCCCATGCTTTGTTAACATAGTTGGATCATATGGTGTTTTCTCCCTCCCTATCTTGTTGTGATGAATTGAGTTTTTATCTTTGAGGTTTCACTATTATCGGATTGAATATTTTGAATTTGAGAACACTCGATGTATGTCTTGCATATGAATACCCGTGGTGACAGTGGGGTATTATATTGATTCACTTGATGTATATTTTGGCACTCAAGTCGCGGATTCTCGAGGTGACGTTGGAGTAATCTATGCATAGGGGTTGATGCATGTTTTCGTCATACTTTCTTTGGTAGAAAATTTGGGGCACTCTTTGAAGTTCTTTGTGTTGGTTTGAATATTATGAATCTGAGGTTGTTTGATGCATATCGAATAATCAACTCACAGATACTTGTGGTGACATTGGAGTATCTAGGTGACATTAGAGTTGGTTGATGCGTATCATATGGTGTTATTTTAGTATGAACTCTAGGGCTGTTTGTGACACTTATAGGATGGATCAATAGATTAATCAGAAAAGATAACTTTGAGGTGGTTTCGTACCCGACAAACAATTCTGTCTTATGTTCTCTGCTAGATAAGGACTTTGGACTGATTCTTTGTCGCACGTTGAGGGATTGTTATATGGTTCAATTATGTTAGCACTGTTAAGATATTGCACTAGTGAAAGTATGAACCCTAGGCCTTGTTTCCAAGCATTGCAATATCGTTTGTGCTCCGTTTTATCACCTGCTACCTTGCTGTTTTATATTTTCAGATTACAAAAACCTATATCTACTATCCATACTACACTTGTATCACCATCTTTGTTGGGAAACATAGTAGAAATCAAAAAAATCTGCCCTACGGTCACCCAGGAACAATATGAAGATGCATATATGGTTTGGATCAATGATCGTTACCGACTCCGGGAGTGCAGCAAAAGTAGACAAGTCGGTGTAGATCGTACTTGGAGTCCCTCGAACGTCGATGACGATCCCGCGAACCACCCTTGAGCGATCCCTCGAACGGAAGACCGAAAGCACGACCTCTCTACTTGCTTGCAAAGCGTACGATCTTCACGATCCGGCAGCGCTTCACCGTCCAGAGCTAATTGTCGGCGGAGAATTAGAGGGGAGAGATTAGAACCACATGGGGATTCTAATTATGAGGATTAGAGGTAGCTAGGGATAGCTCTAATTAGTCAACTAGGACCAACAAAAACTAGAACTAGATCAACTAGAGGAGGCTCCAAAACGTGTGTGTATCAATTGGGCACTGTCGGTGTCAAAACAGGCCGATCTCGGGTATGGGGTCCTGAACTATGCGTCTGAGGATCAAAGGTAACAAGGGACAAGTGGGACACAATGCTTACCCAGGTTCGGGCCCTCTTAATGGAGGTAAAACCCTATGTCCTTCTTGATTGTATTCGATGAGTATAGGGGTTACAAGAGTTGATCTACCTCGAGATCGTAATGGCTAAACCCTAGTTGTCTAGCTTATGAGAATTCTGATAGTCCCTGCGGACTAAACCCTCTAGTTTATATACACACTAGAGGGGCCTAGGGTTGTACAGAGTCGATTTGCAAGGGAAGGAAATAACATATCCGGACACCAAGCTTGCCTTCCACGCATATGGGAGTCCTACCTGGACATGAGGGGAAAGTCCTTTGTTTTTATCTTCACGGCCCATTAATCCGGCCCATATCCAATAGTCCGGACATCTGAGGACCCCCTAATCCAGGACTCCGACAGTAGCCCCTGAACCAGTCTTCGATGATGATGTGTTCGGCACGCAGATTGTCTTCGGCGCTGCAAGGCGGGTTCCTTCTCTTGAGCATCTTAGAATAATTCTCTGCACGGAGGAACTGTATCCGGCTCTGTATTGTTAATACAACACTTAGCCATGAAGGCAAGATATCAAATAAAACAGTGTCTTTCCACTGACAACTTTTTCGGCGAAACGTCACGTCTGGGCTCTTTACATTTTGAACTGTTTTCACACCTCCCGCTTTGCATTTCGAGGCACATCCCCCATTGGCACGCCTTGTCAAAACAGAAATCGTGCCCACTCATTACGGGATCCTCATCAATACGGTTTTGGGTAATCCAACCATGCCATTCGCATGATCCCTTGGGAACAGGCGAGTTTTAAGGCTTGAGGGGGGCGTTTGGTATTCACCGCCTATATAAGAAGGTAGAGATTCCTCTTTTTCCCCACGCCTTCCTCTCGGTCATGCCTTCCCATCTTCAAGCTCCAGCGCCCAAACTCCAATCTTTTCCATCGCCACCAGCCTCTCCAGTCATGTCTGGATCCGGATCTAAGGGCAAGTGGGAGGCCTCTTGTGTCACAGAGAAGGACATTAAGGAGCTCCGAGGAGCAGGCTACCTGCCCGCGGATGTCGCGCACCGTCTTCCCAACAAGAACCAGATCATCCCCACTCCGGAGCCCCGTGAGAGGGTAGTATTCATCCCCCATTTTTTCCGAGGTCTAGGGTTTCCCCTTCACCCCTTTGTCCAGGGCCACATGTTCTACTACGGTCTAGATTTCCATGATCTAGACCCAAATTCCTTTCTTCACATCTCGGCGTTTATCGTCGTGTGTGAGGCTCTACTCCGCATGTGGCTCAAAGTCTTCAACATGAAGGCGAAGGTGGTCGATGGTGGTACCACGCGGATTGCGGTGGAGCCATGGTGAGCAAGCTCCCCAACACCGTCTGGCCCAAAGGGGCGTTCGTGGAGACAGTCAAGGTGTGGCAGCAGGAGTGGTTCTACATCACCGAACCCCGCGATGCCAACTGGGCAGCCGCACCCGATTTCAGATCCGGACCACCTACCGGGCTCACCTCCTGGACCACTAAGGGTCTCGACTGGGGCTCCATGGCGGATGTGCAGATGCTGCAAAAGTGGATCACCAACATGATTGGCAAAAACATCAGTCTCACAGATGTGATTCAGGTGATGCTCTTTCGCCGGACTCTCCCCTGCCAACTCCGGGCCTCTCACATGTGGGAGTTTAATCCAAAAGAGCCACGGACCTTGAAGCACTTCTTCGGCAGGACACACGAAGATATTTGGAAGTTGCTCTTCAAGGCCCAGAAAACGTGGCCAAAGAAGACCGAAGACATCGGTCTTGACAGCGAGAATCTGGCCTCACCGGTAAGCATAATTTTCCCGAATACCTATCCGGCAAATAAGTTTAAGACATAATGTATTGCATGTCCTTCGTACATGGCTGGACGGCAAAGGCGGAGCAGATCAAGTGCCTGGCTCTGCTGCCTGAGGACCCAGCCACACCCCAGCTGACAGAGATGCTGGTCCCGGCGCCCTATCAGGCGCCAGAGAAGAAGGCCAAGAAGAAGAAGGGTAAGGAGACCAAGAGCGGCCCCCGCCACAAGTGTTCTGCGGAAGCTATGTCCGGAGAGACCAAAGCCCCCTCCTCCCATGAGGGAGACGAGGAAGAGGAAGAGGAGGTGGAGAGCGACTCCCCCCCGCAAGGGGAGGAAGAAGAAAAGGGCGGCCACCGAAGACCCTCAGGGGGAGACGGCCAAGAGGGAAAAAATGACCCTTCAGGACAGTTTGGACTCTGATGCCGAACTGGTCTCCAAAAGACCTCCCAGGGCGAAGCCCCTGGCCGAAACGTAAGTATTTGGACACTTACTGTTCATCTTTCAATCTTCCTGTTTTCATTATATAAGTTGTCATGTATATGCATCTTTCAGCCCTCCCCGCGACCTCCCGAACACTTCGCTGTCGGAGGGGAGTTCTCTGTCGCCTGAGATGGCGGAGAGCGAGATGCCGCCACGAGCCCCCTCGCCCCTCACCGCAGATGACACCGAGGTATTATCCCGAAGGACCTCTCCTGGCCGCGGAGGGGCGGGCGAGGCTGTCGAGAAGGTGGCCGAGGGTAATACCTGAGTCACCGTAGACAAGGGGGAGGCCACCCCTATGGCAACTGACGGTGGGGACTGTCAGGAATCCGAGCCCCAGCCGGACACTCTCCCGGAGACCAATGTGGCTTCGGGATCGAGCGAGCAGCCCCCTTCGAAGGAGGAGGAGCATCAGCTCCATCGGCGACCTCCACTAATCCGGAGGCGCTGAACACTCTAGTGGAGGCACTACAACATGCTTCCATCGTAGAGGAGCACCGCACCCTGATGGGTGCGGTAGTAGAGAAGGTTCAGTCCACCAAGAGTGGGCTGAACGAAGCTTTTACCAGCCTACTGACAGGCTTCGAGGTATGCGATGTAATGCTTTAGATGCTTTTTTAAATATAAAGGAATATACCTGTGTATAGACAGTAGCCCCTGAGACTCTGCCTGGTTTTGAGAAAAGCCGGACAGAGGATCACATAGTATTCGGAAGAGCTAACATACTTGTCTATTTTGTAACAGGCTTCCCTGTTGGCGGCAACCGCCTAGGCCGCCGAAGTTTCCGAACTTAATCAGAAACTAAAGTTGGCCGATGACAAAATCGACCGCATTAACAAGCGGTTCGATGACACACAAGGTATGCGTATTTAAAAGTTTTTGGTTGTATATCATAAGCATAGTTGGTGCAGCTGAGGTCGAGACCCTCAAAGGCGCCCTTTCCCAAGCCCAACAAGAGGCGAAGGCAAACAAGGCAGCCAATGATAAAGCGTCTGCAGAGCTGAAGACCGAACAGTCTGCCCGCTGACAACACGAAGCTCGGGTGGCCAAGGTCGAACATGAGCTGAAGGACGCCATCCTCAAATGCGAGGGTTTGGAGGAGAAGGTTTCGGCCCAATCGTATGAACTAGGGAAAGCTCTCTAGGATGCTAAGGCGGCACGGGTCGAGTCCCGAAGTGCTCGTGAGGAGATCCACCATGCGAAGCAAATAGCGGCTGGTGAGGTCTTTCTTTTGCAGAGTATTTTTGGACTCAGCGGTATGCATTATTCACACGGCTGTGGAGTTCTCCAGACGCATTTGCAGATCTTCCGAAGAGTGCCTCCGATGCCGCGCAGTTCTTCGGAGCCCAAGAGTGGAACTCGACTGAGAAGCTGTTCTGGTCGCAGTTTCTTGCGCCGGAGCATCCGACGCCTCTGAACGAACAAATGAAGCAGCTGATGGAGCTGCATAGGATGGTCGGCTTGGCCATGAAGGATCTAATAGTCCGGTTATGGCCAGCCGAACCAATTCCTAGCAGCTACTTCGGTTTGGTGAGGCGACTCGTCGATGCGCTGCCCCGAGTTGAAGCTGTGAAGTGCTCGGCGTGCATAGAGGGTGCTTGGATGGCCTTCGCCCCTGTCAAGATGCATTGGGCAAAGATGAAGGCCACCAATGTGGCGACCGCAGGCCCGCCCGAAGGCAAGGACCACCGCAAGCCGGAGAGATACTTTGAAGACGTCCTGGCGGGTGCAATGCTCGAAGGATGTCATATTTGAGTAGATGTATCCAGGTTGTAAAAACTGTGTTTTGTGAACCCATGCTTGTAATATATTTGCGCTATTTATCTTAAGTTATTTTCCTCCTGTGCGGTCGTTTTAATGCTGAAAGTTTGCCAGTCATCGGCTTTAGCCCCCACATAGATACTACAGGGGTGTTCGGCCGAGCGCGTTACCACACTTTATCCAACTTCTTGGTCCGTGAAGGAGGTGCACGCGAGGTGAACTAGGCAATCGGACTATGCGGCTTTATCACTTTCACTTAGCCATAGGAGTTTGACAGTGGGGCTGAATATTAGCCCCTTGTACGTGTACGGCGATCCGAACTATGGTGCCTTTACCACGCGGCTGGACGAAGACCAGCCCCTCGTATAACACGAAATAAATCACTAACGATTTGTAGTATAGGAATAAGTCGCCGAATCGCTGTCCAGCTCTCACCTTATCATGACAGTCAGTTTTAGGCTTTCTTTACTAAGGTATTTGACCGGACGAACCAGAAATACAATCACAATAGTTCTTCCTTTATGACCTTAGCCGAACGAGCGGAACGTAAGGTGGTAAGCACAGGAGCCAGGCAACCCAACTATAGACCAAAGACATGATTCGGAGCCGATGCATATAGTGCAATATTCGGGGCGCCGAAGAGTACTCGATGGGTGTTCGGACTTGAGAACGTGCGGAGCCAAATACAGCCCCCGGTGTTTAAGACCGAACTAAAGCACGAGTGGCACTCAAGTAAGGAGGGAATGCAGATGAAAAAAGTAATCAGTACCAAACAAAAGTGGTGATCAACTGCTTCCTTTATATCTTGTATAATATGTCAAGACGTGCTATTACAGATAATGCCATCAATATCAAGACTATTTTACATCCTGAGAGTTTACACAAGGGAAAGTTTTACACAGGGCTATTAGAAAAAGTAGCGGCTTGAAGGTCCTAATGTTGCCCTACTGCACGTTTGCACCGTTTCTCCTTGGTTAAAAATCCCTGGAGAGGAGAGGTTGATGGTTGTCTATAGGAAGGTGGAGCTGTAGAGAGTAGCCCCTATAAAACCATGGATTAAACAGGTTTTAATGAACCTGTAGTTAAAAAAATAAAGAGAGAAAGAATCTTAAAGTCTAAATAGGGTCATGCCGTACTATAGACCTTTCTCCATAGTATGCCTCCGACGTTACCCAAGGTATTTTTAGTGCATAATTATGCACGCGCGGTACGTATGCCGCAACCTTATTGGGCGATCGGTGGCGGCCTGCTAATCCATCTCCGGATCTGCCGAGCTGTCATGTTGTAATGTAGACCGAACTCGCTTGGCAGTGTCTGGGGCCTTAATGGTCGACAAGTTGTTCGGCTTGATGAGGCCATTCTGTACCTCAGCTGCGAGGGTCGCGGTGTGCTCCTCAGTACAGAGGGAGTGCTCCATATTTCCATTGACTATGATGACGTCGCGCGGTCCGGGCATTTTGAGCTTCAGGTAGGCATAATGTGGGACTGCATTGAAGCGGGCGAAGGATGTTCATCCGAGCAACGCATGATAACCACTGCGGAAAGGGACGATATTGAAGATCAAGTCTTAGCTTCGGAAGTTGTCCGGAGAACCGAATACTACCTCCAATGTTAAGGAGCCCGTACAGCGGGCCTCCATGCCGGGTATTACTCCTTTAAAGGTAGTATTGCTAGGCTTAATTCTTGATGGGTCAATGGCCATCTTACGGACAGTGTCCTGATAGGTCAGGTCCAGACTGCTGTCGCCGTCCATAAGGACTCTAGTGAGATGGTATCCATCGATGATGGGATCAAGTACCAGGGTCGCCGAACCTCCATGACGGATACTGGCCGGGAGGTCCCTGCGATCGAAGGTGATCGGACAAGCCGACCATGGGTTGAATTTTGGGGCGACGGGCTCTAGGGCGTAGACGTCCTTTAGTGCACGCTTGCGCTCCCTCTTTGGGATATGTGTGCCATATATCATGTTCACTGTTTTAACCTCGGGGGGAAACTTCTTCTGTGCCCCTGTGTTCGGAGGGCGGGGTTCATCATCGTCCTTGCTTTGAGGCCCTTTCCCCTTGTGTTCGGTATTCAACTTACCGGCCTGTTTAAAAACCCAATAGTTTCTGTTGGAGTGGTTGGCAGGCTTGTTGGGGGTGCCATGAATCTGGCAAGGCCTGTCTAGTATCTTGTCCAAATTAGATGGACCGTCTCTATTTCCTTTGAATGGCTTCTTCCGCTGACCGGGTTTAGAGCCACTGAATCCGGCATTGACCGTTGTATCTTCAGTTTCTTCATTGGTGTTTCGACGCTTATTTTTGTTACGTTGTGGCCTTCCATTGCCATCCATGGCTTCAGAGGTGCTAGGGTCGTTGGTACTGTTGCTTCTATGAGCCAACCAGCTGTCTTCGAGCGCACAAAAGCGGGTCATTAGTGCAGTGAGAGCTGCCATAGTCTTTGGCTTTTCCTAACCGAGGTGTCGGGCGAGCCATTCGTCACAGACGCTATGCTTAAAGGCCGCTAAGGCTTCGGTGTCCGGGTAGTCAACAATTTGGTTGTTTTTAATTAAGAACCGACTCCAGAGTTTGCAGGCTGACTCTCTAGGTTGCTAGACTATGTGGCTAAGGTCGTCAGCGTCCGGTGGCCGGACATATGTGCCTTGAAAGTTATCTTGAAAAGCATCCTCCAAGTTCTCCCAACTACCAATGGAGTTCTCTGGGAGGCTATTTAGCCAGTGCCGCTGGTCCTTTGAGCTTTAGGGGGAGGTATTTTATGGCGTGAAGGTCATCACCACGAGCCATATGAATATGGCGAAGGAAATCTTCAATCCATACGGCGGGATCTGTAGTTCCATCGTATGCCTCGATGTTTACGGGTTTAAACCCTTCTGGAAATTGGTGCTACATTACCTCATCGGTAAGCACATAGGGTGTGCGGCGCCTCTATATCGGGCCACATCACGACGGAGTTCGGATGATATCCATGTTCGGTTCTTGGCCCGAACTTGGTTATGATTGTCGCGCAAGGCTTGATGGCCATCGTCTCGTGTCGGAGCACGTCCCCTTGATCCGTAAATTGATCTGGTATGGCCGGCTCTATTGTCCAGGTCCTGGCGTAAGTCATATGTGTAACCTGGAGCCGATGCCTCCTTGCCTCTACGGTGGGGTGGCGCGGGCTGGTATTTGTCATAATTAGCCACTTTGTCCCGTCCACGTGGTGGTCGATGTGGTTCATCAGCATGGTGGTATCTTGACGGATTTGGCTCTAGGGCCTTGTCGTCGAATTGTGGTAGTAGCCTGCATTTTGGGTAGCTCTTTGTTGGGCGCTCAAGGCCGTATTCCTTGGCAGCCATGACCTTGGTCCATCTGTCGTTGAGCGTGTCCTATTCGGCTTGATGCTGTTGTTGTTTCTATTTCAGGCTCCTTGCAGTGGCGATAAGTTGTCGCTTGAAGCGTTCTTGTTTGAGGGGTTCCTCTGGCACGATGAAATCTTCATTGCCGAGGCTAACATCCTCCTTGGAGGCCGGTAGATAATTACTATCTTCCGAATCCTCATGATGAACGAGTTCGTCGGGATTAACTTGTCCCTCCTCCCATTCATCCTGCTCGGATGCAGGCTCGACGGGGTCTTCGGCGTCTTCGGCATCATCCGGAGTGTTGTTATCTCCAGAGCCGGTATTGCTATCCTTTTCTCGATGAGATCGTAAGCGGCGTCGCTGAGTTGGCGCTTAGGTGGTGCCTCGACGGGCTTGTCCTTAATCGGATCTTGAGTGCCATCGTCGTCCTTCTTTTCGAACGTATCCACCATGTACACGTCGTAAGTAGAAGTGGTCGTCCAACGCCTAGTAATGGGTGGATTTTGGCTTGATTCGGCTCCAGCATCGTCGTCCATGCCGTCGATGTCTTCGGAGGCATAGTCCAGCATGTCGCTTAGGTCCTCGACAGTGGCTACCAAGTGGGTGGTGGGTGGGTCATAAAATTCCCCGCTCTCAGCCCCTAGTTTGGGCTAGGCGTAGTTCAGAAGTGATACTTCCGTAATGGTGAGAAATCGCATTAAGTCCAAAGCCTCGTTTAGGAGCGAAAGCTAGACGGGTGACTGAGGACCTGCGGAGCTGGGCCTGGTAAACGCCACCTGACTGTGCTCAATGGATGCAGACCTCGAGAGTTCAGAATTTACCTCCAGAGATGAGCCTGGTTTCCCGATGACAGAGAGAGTCCTGTTTAACTCCAGGCCCGTTGACAACATGGCCACCTCTGGGTTTCCGGTTGGGAACTCCGTAACAGGAGAGAGTCCGGTGGGGCTTAGCCTCCCGTCTTTGGACAAAGTGGTTCACTCTGGATCTAAGGCCAGGGCAGGAATGAGAGTTGATCCTTGAACGAAGCCTGGTGGTGGATCCGACGGGCTTCCTTCATGTAGATGAGGAGCGGCGGCCGAGGCCGAGAACCCTTCGAAGATCAAGTCTCCTCGGATATCAGCGATATAATTCAGGCTTCCGAATCTGATCTGGTAACCAGGGGCGTAGCTATCGATCTGTTCGGGGTGAACAGTTGAATTGGCACGCAGAGCGAAGCCACCAAACACAAAAAGTTGACCAGGGAGAAAGGTCTCCTCGAAAACAGCATCGTCGCTAATGACAAGCTGAGCCATCGATCCTTCTGTTGACGACATAGTGGAACTCTCAATGAAAGCACCAACGTCAGTGTCAAAACCGGCCGATCTCGGGTATGGGGTCCCGAACTATAGTCTGAGGATCAAAGGTAACAAGGGACAAGTGGGACACAATGTTTACCCAGGTTCAGGCCCTCTTAATGGAGGTAAAACCCTATGTTCGGCTTGATTGTATTCGATGAGTATAGAGGTTAAAAGAGTTGATCTACCTCGAGATCGTAATGGCTAAACCCTAGCTGTCTAGCCTATGAGAATTCTGATAGTCTCTATGGACTAAACCCTCTGGTTTATATACACACCAGAGGGGCCTAGGGTTGTACAGAGTCGGTTTGTAAGGGAAGGAAATAACATATCCGGACACCAAGCTTTCCTTCCACGCATATGGGAGTCCTACCCGGACACGGGGGAAAGTCCTTTGTTTTTATCTTCATGGCCCATTAGTCAGGCCAATATCAAATAGTCGGGCGATATTCCGGACGTCCAAGGACGCCCTAATCCAGGACTCCCTCAGGCACCAAACCTCCACTATATATAGGTTAGAGGGGATAAGGAGGGCTACCACGAAGGAGGGAAACCCTCCTTGGGGCGTCCCACCAAGGGGAGGAGGAGTAGGACTCTTCCCCTACTCCTATTCGGCCCCCTTCCTTAGGAAGGGACGCACTTTCCCACTTGGGCCTTTTTGGCCCAAGTTTCCCTCCATCTCTTGGCCTTATTAGGCCCATTGATATTAATCGGTAATACCCGGTATTACCCGATATTCACTGAAACCCTTCCGCCTATATTAATCGGTAATACCTGGTATTACCCAATATTCACTGAAACCCTTCTGGTGACCCCAAAACGCTTCCGGAACCTCTCGAAACTATTCTGGATATTAATCAAACAATTGCACAAATATAACCTCATCACTCCCGTCCCATTAAAACTCAGCAGATCATGATTACCTTAAGCTTGTAACCTCGTAGGTTCGGTAAACCATAGACATGAACGAAACCCCTTCGTTCAATGACCGATAGCGAAACTGTGGACATCCATATCGGTCCCTATGATTACATGAATGATATTCAAGTGAACCTTTGGTTACCATGTGATGTTTCCTTTGCTTCGCAATAGTTTACAAAACCCAGTGTGTATCCGTATGCTCCTGAGTCATCACCATGCTCACTATACCGTTGCTCCGGTTACCGGTTTTGCTCTTCTTTACTGTTGATGTGTTCCGGCATCCCCGTGACGTAGTCAGTTGTGTATGGCCGGACGATGATGGATCCCTTCACACCGAGAGGGCCCTAAGAATATCTCTCTATCGCCGGAGGAGAAAATCCCACTCTTGAGCTATCCGACCACTTGTCTAACTTTCTGGTGAACCTGAAAGTTGTTGTTATGATCACCTTGTTACATGTGATGTTTGAGCAACCCCAAAGCCCACTGTTTGGTAGGAAGTGACCAAGATACTCTCATGGTTTGAGGGACTAAAACACATGCTACCACTCCGAGTTATAACAGATGATTTTAGACGATATAATCACAAAGTATAACAAACAAGTATTGGGTTGATTATATATGATCATTCTTCTAATGTCATACCCTCAATTTTGTTTTAGGACTATCGTTACACTTAATGATATCCTAAGATCCGGAAAACATGATCACCAACAACACTTGAGCCAGTCTTAGAGGCGAGATCGAGAACCTATTGTTATTGTTTATCGTTCCACACGTGCGTATGAGTTTTCCACTGAATCACATATTAGCCGTTATAGCATGGAATATAAACTCTGAACTATGAATATGGAATATATAATACAATATTATTGCCTCTAGAGCATATTTCCAACAATCTCTTCGCCAAACTAGTGCACCTATACAATTTTCCATTATATTGGGTGTGTTGGGGACACAAGAGATTTCTTGTATTTGGTTGCAGGGTTGTTTGAGAGAGACCATCTTCATCCTACGCCTCCATGGATTGATAAAGCTTAAGTCATCCACTTGAGGGAACATTGCTCCTGTCCTACAAAACTCTGCGTTTGGAGGTCCAACACGAGTCTATAAGAATAAGTTGTGTAGTAGACATCATGAGGTTCTGAAACGTCTTGGCCTGATTGCTGGACACAAATGAAGTATGCGCTTTGCACAATGGCAAACTTTAATCTAAATAAAATCCAAGTCTAAAACGACACCCTAAGGGCTATATTTATAGGAAGACATAGGGGAATTTTGTCCACCCTTGGCAAGGTGGGACTAAATTATGTCCTAAGTCGTTTTCCCTATTAATACAGACTCTAAAACCAGCCTACTAAGTGTATTTTGAAATTACATGGGCCTGGCTCAAAAATAAGGTGACGCAACACCTATATCAAGCTATGGACGAAATTTATGAAAGTTCAACTTGTATATTTTGTCCATGTACTCGTACGTCATCATGGTAGCTCCAAAGTGCTGAAAACTCCACTGGAAACTCTGTTCTTGTTCCACTTGTGCACGCCATCATCTCCATGTTTGATCATGCTCCAATGTTCCTCCTTATTGTCCATGTTGAGCCCTTCATTTTTAAGCAAAAAAAAAAACAATTTAGGCATCATCATATTCTCATGAACATTAGAATCGTTACCAAGAAACAAAAGTAGCTAATAATTTAATTGATGTGCGCGAGCTCTAGTAATTGGTCCAATATGTGTAGCAACAGGGATTGTGGGTGTAACTGTAGTAGTGATTTCCTCATCATCCTCCCCTTCTTGAATTGAAGTCATCCTCGACGGGAACTTATCTTCCTCACCCAAATAAGGCTTCAAATCTGCAATGTTAAAAGTGGGACTAATCCAAAATCTGTAGGCAGCTCAAGTTTATATGCATTATCATTTATTTTCTCTAACACCTTAAAAGTACCATCAGCATGTGGCATTACTTTTGACTTGCGCAAATCAATAAACCTATCCTTGCACAAATGTAACTAAACAAGACCTCCACGTGCAAAGCCAACATGTTTTCTACCCTTATATCCAACAAGTTTGTACTTAGGATTCATACGCTCAATGCTTTCCTTGGTTAACTCATGCATTTTCAAGATCAATTCAGCATATTGTTTAGCATCAAAATTAAGCCACTCCGAAGATGGAAGAGGCAACAAATCAATAGGTGCACGAGGTAGGAAACCATACACAATTTCAGAAGGGCACATCTTAGTAGTCGAATGCAACGAACGATTATAAACAAATTCAATATGAGGCAAGCATTCTTCCACATTTTTAAGTTAGTCTTCAAAATAGCCCTTAGCAAAGTAGATAATGTTCTGTTGACTACTTCAGTTTGACCAGTAGGTTAGGGTGACATGTAGTACTAAAAAGTAGTTTAGTCCCAACTTAGCCCATAAACATCTCCAACAGTGGCTAAAAAATTAGTATCATGATCTGAAATAATTGTATTTGGCACACCATGCAAGTGAATAATTTCACGAAAGAACAAATCAACAACATTAGTAGCAACATCGCTTTTATGACATGGTATGAAGTGTGCCATTCTCAAAAAATCTAAGCATGACAACAAATATGCTATCCCTCCCCTTCTTTGTTCGAGGTTAACCTAATTCAATGTCCATAGATATGTCCTCCTATGGAACACTAGGTATACTAAAAGGCATAATATAAACTATGAGGATTGAGTCGTGACTTAGCTTTTTGACATGTAGTGCAGCGAGCAACAAAACACTCGACATCATGTCTCATCTTTGGCCAAAAGAAATGCGTAGCAACCAAGTCCTCCATCTTCTTCACGCCAAAATTTCCCATTAATCCTCCTCCATGCGGCTCCTGCAACAACAAAAGAAGAACGGAGCTAGCTAGAATACACAACTTATCAGCGCGGAACACAAATCCATCATTAATGACGAACTTGGTTCCAAATGTTCCTCCAAAGATCTGCTATAAATCAGTATATCATCAAAATAGACTACCACAAATCATCCAATGAAAGCATGTAAAACTTTGTTTGTTAGTCTAATGAAAGTGCTAGGTGCATTAGTTAATCCAAGAGGCATGACTAACCACTCATATAAGCCAAACTTAGTTTTAAATGTTGTTTTCCATTCATCTCCCAATTTCATACGAATTTGATGGTATCCACTATGCAAATCAACTTTGGAGAATATTGTAGATCCACTCAATTCATCAAGCATATCATCTAGTCTAGGAATAAGATGACGATAACGAATATTAATATTATTAATGGATCTACAATCAACACACATACGCGATGTACCATCCTTTTTTGGCACTAGAATAATAGGAACAACACAAGGACTAAGGGATTCACGTATATAACCTTTGTCGAGCAACTCTGTACTTAACGCATAATCTCCTTCATCTCCTTTGGATTGGTACGGTATGTCGTACGGTTGGCCAGTGATGCACAGGGAATTAAGTCAATCTGATGCTCAATCCCTCGAATAGGTGGTAATCCCGGTGGCACGTGTTGTGGGAAGACATCAATGAACTCCTGCAAAATGTTAATGACATTATGTGGCAAAGAAGAAGGCATGTCCTTGAATGAAAATAATGCTTCTTTGCACACAAAAGCATGGCAAACAGATTTACTGAAATCTAGATCATCAATATTAGATTTGGTGGCAAGTAAACATCCATTTTTCAATTTAGTTTCACAGGCAACATGAGATGATGGTATGTTATTAGGCTTCATTTGTTGCTCAAATTCTTTTGCCACAATCTGATTTTCACTCTTGTTGTGCTCCTGTTTTGCTTTACTAGCTCTAGTAAGGTCATCTTTTAAGATGTGTTCAGGAGACATAGGAAGCAAAGTAATGTGTTTATCCTTATGAACAAGAGTATACTGATTTTTTCTACCATGGTGTACAATTGTTTTGTCGAATTTACATGGACTACCAAGTAATAAGGAGCATGCTTACATGGGTAGCACATCAAAATCAACATAATCAACATATGTAGCGATATTAAATGCACACGCACACTACATGTTACCTTAACCTTGTCGTTGTTGTTGAACCATTGTCTATAGTAAGGATGAGGATGTGGTCTGGTGGTGAGAGACACCTTCTCCACCATCTCCATGCTAGCCAATTTTTGCAACTCCCTCCATCTATGACGATGTGAACAGAACATTCCTTCACAACTCCCTTTATATGGAACAAATTGTGCCTCTGATTTTGCTTAGCCTGTGTTACTTGCACACTCAAAACACGTTGAGCAACTAAAATTTCATACCTGTCAGCATCTTCAGTAGCCATGTATTGTGTATCTTGTCCAGAATCATCTCCACTGTGTTCTTCACTTGCAATAAGAGTCAAAGTCTCCTCATCATAGTCACTAGCGGACTCATACCCATGATACGTCTCCAACGTATCTATAATTTTTTATTGTTCCATGCTATTATATTACCCCTTTTGGATGCTTATGGGCTTTATTTTACACATTTATATCATTTTTGGGACTAACCTACTAACCGGAGGCCCAGCCCATATTGCTGTTTTTTTTGCCTATTTCACTATTTTGGAGAAAAGGAATATCAAACGGAGTCCAAACGGAATGAAACCTTCGGGAGCGTGATTTTTGGAACGAACGTGATCCAGAGGACTTGGAGTGCAAGTCAAGAAGCTTCCGAGGAAGCCACGAGATAGGAGGTCGCCCCCCCCCTATAGGGCGCGCCCCCTGTCTCGTGGGCCCCTTGGGCAGCCATCGACGTACTTCTTCCTCCTATATATACCTACGTACCCCGAAAACATCCGGGGGCACCACGAAACACAATTTCCACCGCCGAACCTTCAGATCCACGAGATCTCATCTTGAGCCTTCACGCACTCACGGGGGGGAATCAACCACGGAGGGCCTCTACATCAACATCCTCGCCCCTCCGATGAGTTGTGAGTAGTTTACCACAGACCTACGGGTCCATAGTTATTAGCTAGATGGCTTCTTCTCTCTTTTTGGATCTCAATACAATGTTCTCCCCTTCTCTTGTGGAGATCTATTCGATGTAAACTCTTTTTGCGGTGTGTTTGTTGAGATCCGATGAATTGTGGGTTTATGATCAAGTTTATCTATGAATAATATTTGAATTTTGTCTGAATTCTTTTATGTATCATTGAGTTATCTTTGCAAGTCTCTTCGAATTATCAGTTTGGTTTGGCCTACTAGATTGGTCTTTCTTGCCATGGGAGAAGTGCTTAGCTTTGGGTTCAATCTTATGTGTCCTTACCCAAAGGATGTAAAGGGTTGCAAGGCACGTATTGTATTGTTGCCATCGAGGATAACAAGATGGGATTTATATCATATTGCATGAGTTTATCCCTCTACATCATGTCATCTTGCTTAATGTGTTATCTGTTCTTATGAACTTAATACTCTAGATGCATGCTGGATAGCGGTCGATGTGTGGAGTAATAGTAGTAGATGCAGGCAGGAGTCAGTCTACTTGTTATGGACGTGATGCCTATATACATGATCATGCCTAGATAATCTCATAACTATGCGCTTTTCTATCAATTGCTCGACAGTAATTTGTTCACCCACCGTAATACTTATGCTATCTTGAGAGAAGCCACTAGTGAAACCTATGGCCCCTGGGTCTATCTCTTATCATATTTGCTTTTAGTCTACTTTTATTTGCATCTTTACTTTTTGCATCTATACTATAAAATACCAAAAATATATTTATCTTATCATACTATCTTTATTAGATCTCATTTTCGCAAGTGGCCGTGAAGGGATTGACAACCCCTTTATTGCGTTGGTTGCGAGTTCTCAGTTTGTTTGTGTAGGTGCGTGGGACTTTTGAGGAGCCTCCTACTGGATTGATACCTTGGTTCTCAAAACTAAGGGAAATACTTACGCTACACTTGCTGCATCACCCTCTCCTCTTCGAGGAAAACCAACGCAAGCTCAAGACGTAGCAAGAAGGATTTATGGCGCCGTTGCCGGGGAGGTCTTCGCTCAAGTCAAGACATACCAAGTACCCATCACAAACCCATCTCCCTCGCATTTACATTATTTACCATTTGCCTCTCGTTTTCCTCTCCCCCACTTCACCCTTGCCGTTTTATTCGCCCTCTCTTTCCCAGTCTCCTCCTCTCTTTCGCTTGCCTTTTTTCCGTTTGTCGTGTGTTAGCTCGTTTGCCTTGTCATTATGTCTAGTTCCTTATCCGCTCCTATGTCTCCCGAGTTTGAAGTTCTTCACTTCAAGCAAAGGCAAGGAGAAAACTGAAAAGATTCTTGGTATAGGATGATGGAATCTTATCGCAATTGCACCCTAGAGGTGAACTTTAGAATTCTTCTTCGTAATTTCTATGTTGGGTTAAATATGACACATAGACAACTCTTGGATTGCATTGCCAAGGGAAATTTCATTGAGATTGATCCCAGTATTGCGCATGAAATTGTAGAGGGAATAGTGGGAACACTACCTCAAAAGGGAGGATCACATCCTACCCAAGAAGAAACCCAAGTGTTTGGAAAGATTTGCGAAGTAACAATTTTTTTACAAAAGTCTCTTGAGCCTCTTAAAAGTGTTAGCGGAAATCTTCACCACATGAATATGTTGATCACTCTTGCAATAAGCGGTTGGATTCTTTAGATCTAAAAATTTCCGAGTATGAAGGGAAGCGGAAAGAACCTCCCGGATTCGAGCATGACTCCGCTAAAAAACTGAAAATTAAAGACGGCACCACTTAGATCTATCCTTGTTTTTATGCCTAGCTAGGGGCATTAAACGATAGCGCTAGTTGGGAGGCAACCCAATTTTCTTTATGTTTTTTGTTTTTTTCTGTTTAGGAATAAATAATCCATCTACCTTCTGTTTATATGTGTTTTTATCTTTTAATTAGTGTCTGTGCCAAGTTAAACCTATAGGATCTTCTTGGATGATAGTTATTTGATCTTGCTGTAATTTCCAGAAACTTTCGGTTCACGAAAACAATTGTTAAAAATCACCAGAACGTGATAAAATAGTGATTCCAATTTCTGCTGATCAATAAACAAATTTCCTAGGTCTTCATATTTTTGCTGAAGTTTTTGAGTTCCAGAAGTTTGCGTTAGTTACAGATTACTACAGATTGTTCTGTTTTTGACAGATTCTGTTTTTCGTGTGTTGTTCGCTTATTTTGATGAATCTATGGCCAATAAAATAGTTTATAATCCATGGAGAAGTTGGAATACAGTAGGTTTAACACCAAATTAAATAAATAATGAGTTCATTGCAGTACCTTATCTGGTGGTTTTGTTTTCTTTCACTAACGGAGCTTATAAGATTTCCTGTTGAGTTTTGTGTTGTGAAGTTTTCAAGTTTTGGGTAAAGCTTTTATGGACTATGTAATAAAGGGTGGCAAGATCCTAAGCTTGGGGATGCCCAAGGCACCCCAAGATATTAAAGAATAGCCAAAAGACTAAGCTTGGGGATGCCCCGGGAAGGCATCCCCTCTTTCGTCTTCGTTCATTGGTAACTTTACTTCGAGCTATATTTTTATTCGCCACATGATAAGTGTTTTGCTTGGAGCATCGTGTATTATATTAGTATTTTCTTTTTAGTTTACCACAATCATCCTTGCTGTACACACCTTTTGGGAGAAGCCTATTTGATTAGAATTTGCTAGATTACTCTATGTGCTTCACTTATATCTTTTGAGCTTGATAGTTTTTGCTCAAGTGCTTCACATATATCTTTTAGAGCACGGTGGTGTCTTAATTTTGAAGAAATTGCTAGTATCTCATGCTTCACTTATATTATTTTGAGATTCTTTTAGAACAACATGGTATTTGCTATGGTTATAAAATTGGTCCTAGAATGGTAGGCATCCAAGTTGGGTATAATAAAAACTATCATAGGAAGTGAATTGGATGCTATGATCAACTTGATACTTGATAATTGTTTTGAGATATGGAGGTAGTGATATTAAAGTCATGCTAGTTGGGTGATTATGAATGCTTGTGTTGAAGTTAGCAAGTCCCGTAGCATGCACGTATGGTTAAAGTTGTGTAACAAATTTGAAACATGAAGTGTACCTGGCTTGTGCATCCTTATGAGTGGCGGTCGGGGACGAGCGATGGTCTTTTCCTACCAATCTATCCCCCTAGGAGCATGCGCGTAGTACTTGATTTTTGATGACTTCTAAATTTTTTGCAATAAGTATATGAGTTCTTTTGACTAATGTTGAGTCCATGGATTATACGCACTTTTACCTTTCCGCCTTTGCTAGCCTCTTCGGTACCGTGCATTGCCCTTTCTCACCTTGAGAGTTGGTGCAAACTTCAGCGGTGCATCCAAACCCCGTGATACGATACGCTCTATCACACATAAACCTCCATATATCTTCCTCAAACAGCCACCATACCTACCTATTATTGCATTTCCATAGCCATTCTGAGATATATTGCCGTTCCGTTCATCATCATCATGACATACTTTACTTTTGTCATATTGCCATTGCATGATCATGTAGTTGACATCGTATTTGTGGCAAAGCCACCATGCATTATTTTTCATACATGTCACTCTTGATTCATTGCACCATCCCGGTACACCGCCGGAGGCATTCATATAGAGTCATATCTTGTTCTAGTTTCGAGTTGTAATCCTTATGTTGTAATCAATAGAAGTGTGATGATCATCATTATTAGAACATTCCCCAAAAAAAGAGAAAGGCCAAAAAGAAAAAAAAATAAAGCCCAAAAAAGAAAATAAATAAAAAGGGCAATGTTACTATCTCTTTTTCCACACTTGTGCTTCAAAGTAGCACCTTGTTCTTCATGTAGTGAGTCTCATATATTGTGCTTCAAAGTAGCACCATGTTTTTCATATAGTGAGTCTCATAAGTTGTCTTTTTCATACTAGTGGGAATTTTTCATTATAGAACTTGGCTTGTATATTCCTACGATGGGCTTCCTCAAATGCCCTAGGTCTTCGTGAGCAAGCAAGTTGGATGCACACCCACTAGTTTTCTTTTGTTGAGCATTCGTTCATAGCTCTAGTGCATCCGTTGCATGGCAATCCCTACTACTCATGTTGACATCAATTGATGGGCATCTCCATAGCCTGTTGATTATCCTCGTCAATGTGAGACTTTCTCCTTTTTTGTCTTCTCCACACAATCCCCATCATCATATTCTATTCCACCCATAGTGCTATATCCATGGCTCACGCCATGTATTGCGTGAAGGTTGAAAAAGTTTGAGATTATTTAAGTATGAAACAATTGCTTGGCTTGTCATCGGGGGTATAGAAGTTGGGAACATCTTTGTGTGACGAAAATGAAGCATAGCCTAACTATATGATTTTGTAGGGATGAACTTTCTTTTGCCATGCTATTTTGAGAAGACATGATTACTTTGATTAGTATGCTTGAAGTATTACTATTTCTTTTATCAATATGAACTTTTATTTTGTATTCATTTGGATCTGAACATTCATGCCACAATAAATAAAATTACATTATGAATTATGCTAGGTAGCATTCCACATCAAAAATTCTCTTTTTATCATTTACCTACTCGAGGATGAGCAGGAATTAAGCTTGGGGATGCTTGATACGTCTCCAACATATCTATAATTTTTTATTGTTCCATAATATTATATTACCCCTTTTGGATGTTTATGGGCTTATATTTTACACTTTTATATCATTTTTGGGACTAACCTACTAACCGGAGGCCCAGCCCATATTGCTGTTTTTTTGCCTATTTCAGTATTTCGAAGAAAAGGAATATCAAACGGAGTCCAAACGGAATGAAACCTTCGGGAGCGTGATTTTTGGAACGAACGTGATCCAGAGGACTTGGAGTGCAAGTCAAGAAGCTTCCGAGGAAGCCACGAGATAGGAGCCCCCCCCCCTATAGGGCGCGCCCCCCTGTCTCGTGGGCCCCTCGGGCGGCCACCGACGTACTTATTCCTCCTATATATACCCACGCACTCAAAACATCCCGGGCACCACGAAACACAATTTCCACCGCCGTAACCTTCTGTATCCGCGAGATCTCATCTTGGAGCCTTCGCCGACACTCTGCCAGAGGGGGAATCAACCACGGAGGGCCTCTACATCAACATCCTCGCCCCTCTGATGAGTTGTGAGTAGTTTACCACAGACCTATGGGTCCATATTTATTATCTAGATGGCTTCTTCTCTCTTTTTGGATCTCAATACAATGTTCTCCCCCTCTCTTGTGGAGATCTATTCGATGTAAACTCTTTTTGCAGTGTGTTTGTCGAGATCCGATGAATTGTGGGTTTATGATCAAGTTTATCTATGAATAATATTTGAATCTTCTCTGAATTCTTTTATGTATGATTGAGTTATCTTTGCAAGTCTCTTCGAATTATCGGTTTGGTTTGGCCTACTAGATTGGTCTTTCTTGCCATGCAATCTTGCGGTGTCCTTACCCAGTGACAGAAAGGGTTGCAAAGCACGTATTGTATTGTTGCCATCGAGGATAACAAGATGGGGTTTATATCATATTGCATGAGTTTATCCCTCTACATCATGTCATCTTGCTTAATGCATTACTCTATTCTTATGAACTTAATACTCTAGATGCATGCTGGATAGCGGTCGATGTGTGGAGTAATAGTAGTAGATGCAGGCAGGAGTCAGTCTACTTGTTATGGACGTGATGCCTATATACATGATCATGCCTAGATAATCTCATAACTATGCGCTTTTCTATCAATTGCTCGACAGTAATTTGTTCACCCACCGTAATACTTATGCTATCTTGAGAGAAGCCACTAGTGAAACCTATGGCCCCTGGGTCTATCTCTTATCATATTTGCTTTTAGTCTACTTTTATTTGCATCTTTACTTTTTGCATCTATACTATAAAATACCAAAAATATATTTATCTTATCATACTATCTTTATTAGATCTCATTTTCGAAGTGGCCGTGAAGGGATTGACAACCCCTTTATTGCGTTGGTTGCGAGTTCTCGTTTGTTTGTGTAGGTGTGGGACTTTTGAGGAGCCTCCTACTGGATTGATACCTTGGTTCTCAAAACTAAGGGAAATACTTACGCTACACTTGCTGCATCACCCTCTCCTCTTCGAGGAAAACCAACGCAAGCTCAAGATGTAGCAACCCACCATCCTCAGTAGCAATCATCACAAGCTGGGATGGGTATTTTCTCACATAGTGACCTCGACCGCTGCAATGACGACATATAACATCATGTGTTTGCCTTGTTGATGCCATGGATGAAGAAGAGCTCCGTGCGGGGCCGGAAGGTGTGCTCTTGTCGGATGGTGGTGGTGCCTGCTTTTTTGTATCTCGGTTGGAGTTGGCGGCTGAAGTAGGCGGTGCTACAGTAGGACATGTGGAAGTAGATGATGTACATGGTGTCCATGATGAATCGACCTGCAGAAAAATTAGTTCGCGCTAATGCCTGTCAATCCTGCACTTAACATTCAGCTCTGCAAGCAAGACGAAATAAATGAGTGATATTGTTATAATCCTTATACTCTAAGATGGTTTGAATATCTCTGTTTAATTGACCCATAAAACATGCAAGTATAGCTTCATTATCCTCAACAATACGACATCTAATCATGCCAGTTTGTAATTCCTGGTAATATTCCTCTACAGAAATTTTCCCTTGTCTTAAACGCTGCAATTTTTGGAGTAATTCACGTTGATAATATGGTGGAACCCAACAAGTATGCATAGCAGTTTTCAATTTAGCCTAAGTAGTTGGGATATTATCATGCTATACAATGTTCAGATCACCAAACACAAGCAAAACTAGTGAAATCACAAACAGCAGCAGCAACACGTCTATCCTCGGGATATTGTAAACATGTAAAACGTTGTTGAGTTTATAACTCCCAAATAAGATATACATCAGGAATGTATCTACCCTCAAATGACGGAATATTCAATTTTAGTTTAGGAACATGGTCATGATCTCGTACCTGAGGTGGTGGTGTCTCCCTACCATTGTGATTATATGCATGTTGACGACCTGGTGGTGGTGCTCGTGGTTGCACGTAATTCTAATTTTGCACAACCTCATCCTTGTTCTCCTCCTTGGCAGTAGCAGCAGGAGCCACAAAAGCATCAACAATTATTGCAGCGGCACCAGAATGTTGGCGTTCCTCAAGAGGAACATGCTTTGCTCATCCTACTGGATCATGACGTGGAGGTGATTGTTGTTGGTGTTGCAACAGTGCAGCAGGGGCAGAAGGTGGTGGTAGATGGGTGAGCACTTCATCGAACTTGGCACCCAACTTGGTGTCAATTGTCTTCTCAATGTCATCTATCATCTCCAGTGCCTTTCCAAACCTGCTCATCGCGTCTTGCACCTGTTCACCCGACATTTATTGAATTTTATCATGTAATTCCTTCTTTGTCATGTTCTCCCAATCCATCTCTTGCGCTTGTGATCCTGGCATGGTTAGCAACAATAGAAACACACAAGAATATGTCCTACAGACTACTAGGAAGTGGTGGTGGTGGTGGTTTGATGGAGAGTCACAAATCCATCAAGCTAATCACAAATTCTTACCCGTTCTTACCAAGCAGCAGGCGGTGATCGTCGGCAACCTTTGTAGTCAACGCTCTCAAAGCTTGGATAAAGCGATTGCTAGGTGGTGTCAAACGCATGATGTAGATGATATGTGGAGCTGGGAAGGCTTACTATATGGTGGAAAAAAGGGTCAACAATAATTAATTCAGAGATGCGAAGTTGAATAAACGCTCAACGACGGTACTGTGCTGGTCCTAGGCTATACTGTACTAGAGATGCGAGCCTAGAACACTAACAAAATCATGGCGCGGCACGTAAACAAGGGTGAAGCACACTTTGAATATCTTGTCTCTCTCTTTTTTTTCACCTTTGTTTCACTTTTTTCCTCTTTTTTGGCTCCACAACAATTTTTTCTCGAAAAAGTCTACAAACGATCTAAAAACTGCCTGGCCAGAATTTTCCAGACTTAGTATTTTTTGAAACTTGAACTATTTTTCTTCTACGAGTGTCACGGAAGTTGGGGAGTCCAAGTTGTTCACTACACGCAGTATGGCGTGATCTGGAAATCGATAACAGAGAACTAAATATTGTACTTGGACTAGGACTAGTGGCGGGGATGAATTTGGTGAAACTCCGACTGGTGGCGGATATATGTAGGGCGATGGAACACGGACTGGTGGTGAATCTGTGATGGAGGTGGACGCGGATTGGCGTGAAGGCAACGGATATGTGGTTGTGTATATGGACTCAGATTGGCGGCGGATATGCAATGGTGGTATATGGCGGCGGTGATGACGATTGGTGGTATATGGCGACGGTGATTACGATGGTGGTATATGGCAATGGTGAAAACGATGGTGCAGCGTGGGTGATGGCGATGGTGCGGCGGCGGCGTGACAACCTATGAATAGAACTCGAAACTCTAACGGACTAGACAATAAGACCAGAAAACTCGACATGATGATGCAACCACAAATTCAACAAAGCAAAAACACTAAAAAGATTATGCAAAGGCTCAGATTGGTTCAGATATGATGAACTAACCCTAATTCTTTTGGATTTATTCATGGACTGTAGGTATGAAGAACAGATGCAATATGGGCTATGAAAAACTGGTAAAATCTCACCGAGCAACCTGGAAATCTGATACCACTTGATAGAGGCAAAGGTGTCCCGTCTTTTAAGGAGATGGTAGCTATCGTTTTGGTGGAAGTCGACTTTGACGATCCAACTACGAACGTGCCAATACGTCATGCCTTAGCAATCGCTAAATCAACCCCGAGAGGTTATTGACCACACCGGAGCACGATCAACCTGACCACGAGGGTCTATTTCCTACAGGCAAACAAAGAAAAAGCAAGAAACTGAGATTGCAATCTGGATATTGCAAATATTAGAGGAAAGTTCTATTAATCAAGTGGAGTTTTGAAATGTATTAGCCTGGTCGTTGGACACAAATGAAGTACGCGCGTTGCAGAATGGAGAACTTTAATCTAAACAAACACAAGTCTAAAACGACCCCCTAAGGGCTATATTTATAGGGAGACAGAGATGAATTTGGTCCACCCTTGGCAAGGTGGGACTAAATTCTGTCCTAAGTCGTTTTCCCTATTAATACGAACCATAAAGCCAGCCTATTAAGTGTATTTTGAGATTACATGGGCCTAGCCCGAAAATAAGGTGACGCAACACCTATATTAAACTATGGACTGAATTTATGAAAGTTCATCTTCTATATTTTCGTCCATGTACTCGTATGTCATCATGGTGGCTCCAAAGTGTTGAAGACTCCACCAGACACTTTGCTCTTGTTCCCCTTGCGCACGTCATCATCTCCATGCTTGATCATGCTCCATTGTTTATCCTTCTTTTCCATGTCAGGCCCTTTATTTGGAAGCAAAACAAATGTATCCAATTTAGGCAGCATCATATTCTTATGAACATTAAAATCATTACCAAGAAACAAAAGTACCTGATAATTTAATTGGCGTGCTCGAGCTCTAGTAATTGGTCCAGTATGTGTAGCACCAGGGATTGTGGGTGTAACTGTAGTAGAGATGTCCTGATCACCCCTTCACCGACAACTGCAACAGGTCCTCTAGGTTGAAGTTGTTGAGTCAGAATCACTCCCCTGACCTTGTCAGAAATCTCTGGCACGTAATGATACTCCAAATAAATTTTAGCATGATCTGACCCTTTTAAGAAACACCCAACCCTATAGCCTTTCTTGTCAACATATAAACGTCAAAGTGAGTCGCGTTTCTGGGATGGCCCACGACTTGGTCGGGTCACTGTGGACCGCCTACGTGGCAGGTGGAAACACCAAAGTAAGACATGTTTTTAGAAATGCCTGACCTCCTGGCATTTCTGACCCGAATATGTCAGTGGTCGTGGGGCGAACAGAGGGTCGCCACTCTCTCCTTCTCCATCAACCCAGCCCATTCGTACTCCGCACAGTTCTTCTACCACAGCTACCACAGATGAACAAAGGGTCGGTACTCTCTTCTTATCAAACAACCCCCCCCCCCCTCAGATCCGCTTGTTTTACCGCCAAAATCCGTGGATCTGATCCTCCCAAAGTTGGTTGAGGTATTCTCCCTCTATTCCTCCAAAATTTATCGATCAAAAGTTTCTATTTTAGATGCATTTTTGGTAGTTCGTGGAACCCTAAGACTAGATTTTCCTTACTTGTTTGAAGATTTTTTGGGTTACATTTGGTTGAGAAACAAGATATAGTTGTTGTGATAATGTATCTGGTATTGTGTACTAATGGATTTAGAGAGAGAGAATTTGTAAGCATTGTGTATGTATGTGGTTATTTTTTGGTGAAATATGTATGTGAATTTTTCTAGGGTTTGTATATATATGCTTGTTCAAATGTATTTATTTGCTATTGTGTACTCATGGCCTTGGAGAGAAAATTTGTACGCATTGTGTATGTATGTGCTTATGTTTTGATGAAATATGTATGTGACTTTAGAGAGAAATTTTATAGGGATCTTGGAGAAAGAAATTGATGAATGCCCTTGGAGATGGCCTTAGGGAAACTCCAAGGTGGATCACCTATTGGACATCACCAAATGTCTATGGACAGTTGGCTGAGCACCGGCCATTCAACCCTAGTCACCAAATGTCCAACCCATTTCAGAACCAACACAAATACGAACAATATTTAAGCTAAACGAATGAAATTAACAAAGTTTCATATATTACACACAAACAATACTTAAAAAGTTTAACCTAAATATAAAATAAACTAAGCCAACTAGGCAAGGTACCGGATGGTGACCTCGTAGGCATGGCCTTCGAGGCCAGCCGCACTTCCATCCTCGTATGTGTCGTTGTATGCGCTTGTCGTGCCTGCCACCGTCCGAGCCATCATCTTCGTCGTTGCCGCGCCAATGATGGAAGGCCCGCCAGGCATCACAACATGTATGGGCCGCGGCACTGCACTCACGGCGCAGATGCTACACTGCATCCTCCACCGCCTAGTGTCGCTTGTCTTCGGCGACACCAATGGTCTCAGACTTCGCCAGCCCCAATTTGAGGAGTTGGTCACTGAGACGGCGCCGACACCAGGCGTCTGACTACTCGGTTTAGGGACCGATCGATGGAACAATCCTCAGCAAGCATGGTGTCCGCGAGCACCCAGGTCGGGCCACCTTGTTCTTTGCAATGCCACCCTGTGCTTGGCATTGCGCTTCTCCCAGCGTGTGTTTTTTGTTGGCCGTGGAGAAGGACGCGTCGCCGGGTTCAGTGCCCTGGAGGTAGTACTCACGCATGGACGTGGCTTGGATGGTGCGGAGGACACCTTATCCTTAATCACGGCAAACGGGCGCCACTGGTTGCCCGGATGCCGACGAGGCGGGGAGGATGGCTACTCCTTGATGCAACTTCACGGCGGGGAGGGCGGTCCTACTTCACGCGGCGTTCGATCTGGATGTCGGAGTGGCACAACAGGGTTTATTAGCCGAAATCGTAGAACAATAGTTCTATGATATTTTCATTAAATTAAAATATGTATAAACAAGAGTCCAACAAGGATCATCCAACACCAGTACGATCAAACATGGAAATTAAATTACAAGTTTACTACTATCCAAGAGCTGATCTGTTCTTCTTTTGTCTGCTTTCACTGGTACGCGTCGGTGCTATACAAACGGTTTTTAACCCTTTTCCGTGACGACATTTGGAACCGTCACCAAGTGAGTGTGGGCGATAGGGGGGTCCTTCCCACACGACCCAGAAATGGTTGGGGATAGGCCCCCTGGGAGGCTGGGGCCGTGTGCGATCGGGCGAGTCACCGAAACCCAATCATTTCCGTTCGTATGTACATCCCACATAGTGAATCCCAGAAAAACATTTCCGTTTGTATGTATATCACACACAGTCAATCCAAGGAATACGTTTCCGTTCTTATGTACATCCCACACAGTCAATCCAGGGAAAACGTTTCCCTTCGTATGTATATCACCCACAGTCAATCCAAGGAATACGTTTCCGATCTTATGTACATCCCACATAGTCAATCCAGGGAAAACGTTTCCGTTCATATGTACATCCCACACAGCTTTATGTGTAGGATCGTGTGTGATAAGCATACAATCACACAAATTTTCTTTTCCCAAACCGCATGCGATAACTAATTAAGAAGATTAGCTAATCATCGTACGAGTGTCGGACAGGATTATGAAACGCCGGACCGTCATAACATCGTCGTACACGACAAATATCGCACACACTATGCTGTGGTGCAATGTTTACGATGCATACTTCATCAGAAAAAGTTCATGGTTGCGAATCGTGTACGATAAGGCAACTAACACAAACGTTTAGTTTGCCACCGTTTGTGATATTGTCTGACATCGCACACGCTTTGCAAAAGGCAACTGTGTGCATGGTTGCACATGTTTCCTCTCTGTGAACCGTCTCGGATTATGGTGTATATCGCAAATGTTTGTGTTTTACCAATCGTGTGTGTCGTAACGACCTGGAGAGCGTAATTTCACCGTAATTTAATTGCTACTATTTCAAATTGTACCGGATTTGAATTTGAATTTCAATGTATGCTACAGCTTTATTCATATCCATCAGGTTCAAACAACCAATGCATTATTTGATTCATAGGTACATATGTTCAAGAATTACATAAGAACCAAATAAAGAATGATGAACCACAGTTGTATACTTGTACTATTAAAGACGGTAAAGAAAGAGGCGAAATACATTCTGGTTGCTGAACAAGGTGAAGCGGAATGCCCATATTGTGCCCTCCTCCATGCAGAAGGCACGCACAACTCTAGTCCAACCCCTTGTGATGGCCGACCGCCCATCCTTCACGGTCTTCATGAAAACATCTAGATAATCATCATGTTCTGGTAGAAATACTTTAACCTTTGCATGCCCACCAATCATGTAGTTTGAGAGGTAATCTTGAGTAAACTGCTTTGACAACCACTGCAAAGGAAAAAGATTCAGACATTGCCATGTAACACAACTCATTATGGGCAGTAAAAAGAAGGATGCAGAGTTCTTACTTACCATCCTGCAGTTCGTTGTTGTCTTGGATAAAGTGTAAACATATAGTTTAATTGCCATCTTTGGACCCATTTAACTAACAATCTTTATTAGCTTCCTCACTTGATGCTCGATCATCGATATCTCATTGCCCCATACGCAGAAAGGGTCGAAGCGCGGATCTTTACCAATGACATATGTACCTAAAAGCACCAAGTTAATATTAGAAGCTAAACAACAATTGCACAATGATGTAGAGCAACACTCTTTTATAATATCTTATAACATCCAATATACTCACATATTAGATGAATTGACATCTTATATTATGGGCCTGAAGGAGTTTAGTGCATTCTTACAAATTATCGGCTGACTAACTGTTGTAGTATCCATGGGTTACAGTTAGTTTGAGCTAGTTCGGGCTCAAATAGCCCTAAAGTATATCTAAACATGAGGCCTAGTTTGAGCTAGTTGCATCTATAACCCACCCTAAAAAACTATCCAACCCAAGAGTTGCTAATTGGAGCTAGTTCTCCTAGTGCATTTATTGTCAATCTAACCCTGCCATCCAAACAACTCTTTGGATGGAGTTAGTTCAGGGTTAGTCATGAGCTAGAAACTAACTCTAACCTCTAGCTAAGTTGAGTATCCAAACAGGGATGTGTTGTTGTTGCTACTGCTGCTCTTCTACGTATATCTAGACATCATCAGAACATTAATGTAACACTCTCCCTTGTTGCTATGTAGCCTAGGATTGCATATTTAGAAATTAAGTACAGTGCATGTTGCTATGTAGCATCAGATATATTACATATGGCCCTAGTTAACCTAACGATAAATGAGTTGCGGATATATTCAGTTAAAAGTCCGACTCACCGATTAGTCCCTTATCAGCTCCCGGCCTATATGGTACCATGCTACCGATATCCTGAACAGTGAGCATATATAAGCCATTGGATGAAACTAACCTCAATGGAAAATAGTAGTCGTTCCCAAAATTGTCTTGTGTAGGTAAATCGAGAAGCATGTTAAGCACAACAGGCTAAACATCAACCAAAATTATCCATGGCAGACAAAATAATCTCTAAAAGATAGCTTCAGTGTGCAGGTTTAAGCACGCTAGTAAATCAAAACAAGTGGAAAGGTGTGTTAACTGCAACAACCCTAACATTTAACAACAAGCAAACATAGTCATTCAAACTGGTATTGTTCCGGTCTAAGTACACTGGTTATTGTTAAATAGAAATGGAAAAGTGTGTTAACTACAAGATGCAGCAACCAAATGTAGTCATTCATAGTGGTATTGTTGAAATTGGTAGTGATGAAATTGAACTGCACAGTTCATACTTGCGCATATAGAACATCACGTTGTGAATAACTGGAATAAACAAGTCATACTATGAACAACCAAAGATAGCATTTGAAACTGGACATATGCTAACTACAAACAACCAAACAATGAAAAATCTTTGAAAGAGGCATATGCTAGCTATAACAGGCTTAACAGCAAGCAAATATATGCATTCCTATCGATATGTTTAAAACTGGATTGATGAAATGTACTGCACAGTAAATAATTGCACATATAGAGCATCACATTGTGAACAACTGAAATAAACAAGGCATACTGCAAACAACCAGATATAGCAATTAACTACAAAAGGGACTCGACAAAATAAATCATGGGTTTCCCCCTGTGAAAAGGCACGGAAAAACTAATCATGGGTTTCCTCACTTGTCACAGATGGGCTCGTTCCCGTGGGAAGAGCACGGACCCTGGATGCGCTCCATGTTGTCGCAGATGGGCTCCTTCCCCTTGGAAGAGCACGGCTATAGGGTGCCCTCCCTGATGTCGCAGATGGGCGCTTTCACCTTGGAAGAGCAGATGGGCTCTTTCATTTTGGAAGAGCCAGAGAGGGTGCCCTCCTCGTGGTCATTGTCGATGGGGTCTGACTTGGAAGCTGTGGATCCCAAGCCAGCGTCGCGGAACCTGTCCTTCAGAAATGACAAAAGGGGCTCGATGGCGATGTAGGATGGAAAATTGTTGACAGCGAGCCAGAGGAGATCAGCGGCGGGCCGGGGCCATGGATGAGATCAACGGCGATTGAGCCCAAGGGGTTGGGGGTGGGCCACTTAACCTGTGACATAGCCCGCCTCAGGCTGTCGCTCTCGATGACCTCGATGTCGTAGCCGGCAGCCGAGACATGCCCGCATACTCTAGCCCGCTGCTTGAGTGCCTGCCGCCAGTAATGGTCGTCAACTTTATCGACTACATCGAGTGAAGAGACCGCGATACACCTCTTTTGGGCCAGTCGCTCCTCGAGCTCCATGGGAAGTGTAGCCGGGCATAGGCCGTTCTCGGCGTTCTGGTAACGGGGGTCCCCAGATTTGCGTGCCTGCGGCCTGCGGCGTGGCTCAAGTAGGGGCCCAGCACGGCCCAGCTTCATCAGCTCAAACTCAAGACCCTCGAGAGGGGCCAAGCCTCGCGGGGCGGACGACAGGAACCTACCTCAGGAGAAGCCTCGTCAGGCAGGCTCGCGAGGAGGCGGAGAGATCAAGGCAGGGTACCTCGCGAGGGTGCCCTGTGATGCAAGCCATGACGATCAAGGCCAGGCGGGCGCCAGCCCGCGCAGTGTCCTCATTTCCCCTTTGGTGCAAAGGAGGCAAGCCTGAGCCAAGGCATCGAGGCAAAGGTTACCGCTTCGGTGCAACAAGACCAAGACCAGCAGAACGGCAGGATGGAGGTCATCGTGGAGCCCAGGACGGCGTCACCGTCAGAGTCTTTGGCAGCCGAAGACCAACTTTAGTCAGGATAAGTGTACTAGATTGTAGCGACCTGACCCAAAATCGGTCAAATCTCTGTGTCTGTACCATCCCAAGATCATGCTTTGGTACTCACAGTACATCGATGAAATAATCAAAGTTCAATCACACCTGAATTTATTACACGATTCTCATATAGAGTCTTTATTACAATAGAATAAATTCGGCCAAAGGCCAACTCATGAGAAATAAACTAGTAAAGCTGCGGAAGCGTAGAAGAAATAGCGAGTCCATCCGACTCCATAGGGCAATCGCCAAGCGCGGAGCGTAGCCTCACTCCTGATCGGAATAAACCTCTGCAACATAAGACGTTGCAGCCGTGTAGGTCAGCTTTTTGAATAAGCTAGCAAGTCATGAAGAGAATAACAATAATAAAATTACTAACACTATATGCATTTTGGCTGTGGGGCTCTAAGTTTCATCATTTTGCGAAAAGCCAATTTTCTCCTACTACAGTGGACTTGCTTGCAATTACTACAAAATTGTTGGTAGTTATTGAGATGGTTCCGCCAACCAATGTCTCATTCCCAAATTATTAAGTCATAACCCTCAATTAATTTATTAATTACAATGTTGAGATTTCGAATACTTCCAAGTTCCGAGGCTCAAATTGTCCGTAATCGGGACACGGCTAATCGATTAGATCTTTAACTCTGCAGAGGTTTATGACTTTACCCGCAAGAATCATTCCCTCCTTTAAAGTCTTCGCACTTCATGGTGTTTGAAGACGGATGAATGAAACAGGGTCTTCGAAGAGTTCTTCGGCTACTTGTCGGTACCCATCCAATCCTACCGTTCTTCTACATCTCGTAGTACCGCCCAGCCAGCGTCACTACTAAGGTTAACCCAGCGAGCCCATAATGGCTTGCGGCTGCACAGTAAGCTTCCGGTCAATGGGGCATCCATCCGTCTCTTCGTGGCTGGGTGAAGCTTTCCGCAAGATGTCATGGCACTTCTCCATGCATCCCGGCCAACCACTGGGTTCTCCAGGGTGCCCGTCAACCGTCCTCCACCCAGTAGTGAATTTCGAAGTCCATCTTGATCATTGAAGTTCATGGGGTTGTCATCATCTTGACTCTCACATCTTGCTTATGAATTTCACTCAACCAAACCCGTCTACGAGCATAGCAAAATAAACTACTTCGTCCCGGGGTCATGGTAACAAGGGGATTGGTTCATCCTACCACATGATACTACTCAAGATTATAACTTCAAAATTTCAACTACTGCATGCATGGTGGGGTGGTATAATTTCTAATGCACAAAATCATAGGTATTGAAAATAACATGATCGAGACTTGCCTTGCTGACGATCCTCGTAAGCTAAAGACTCGTAGTAGCAAGCTTCGCACTCCGGAAACTCTACCGAGACAAACAATAATCACAATAAGCATATAGCATAAGATCACTTAGCACAATAGCATAACAACATAACACACCAAAACAAACGAATCAAAAACCCAAAGAAAACTCAAGAAATCCAACTCAAAGTTTTCCTACTTCAAACAACAACTAAAAATAGTTTTATATAACAAAATTTTTTCTAACATAACCTAAGCATGAGTGTATGTTAACTTAACAGAAAAGAATGCATTAAGCAACTAGGAGCAAAAAGAATCAATTTAAAATCTATTATGAAACTCCTATTAGGCCTAATTCAATTTCTATTAAGAAAAATAAAATAAAAGTTTTATTTATTATAAATAAAAGTTCATGCTCTAAAGTGACAGAAACTAACCTAGAATAATCAATCACAAGTGAAAAATAAATTCATTTACTAATTAAAATAATAGGAAAAAAGTAGCTAGTTAATTAATTAAGAAAAACAAGATTCTGCTAGAAACTATTTTTTATTAATCCTAAAATGCCCAAATTAATTTCTACGGTTAGGCAATGTTAAAACAAAGTTGGGACAAAAATAATCATTGAAAAATAATTTTCCTAGCTCATTTTATAACAGATTTACTAGTCTGACTAAATCTAAAATAAAGCAATTTTAAATAATTTTAACATAGCTAATAATATTTTATACAGAAACTATAAGAAATTTGCAAACCAACAAAAAAAGAATCACCTAAAAATATTAAGTAGAATAAAAGTTATGAATTTTTCAAATCTGGAACTATTCTGTTAAAACAGAAAAAACGAAAATAAAGAAAAAAGGCTAAATGGGCCTAACTAACGCACTGTGCGTAATATAACTAAAATGGGCCTAGGGTTAAATGAATCGGGCCGGTACTAAAAATAAACCTAACTAAAAAATTAAACCGCAACGAACCGGAGGGTTTTAATTAAAAGACATACCCCTTCGGGGTTCTAATCCTAGCCGTTGAGCTAGATCGGACGGCGGGGAGTGGTTCCGTGACTTACGGAGTTCGACGGCGGCGGCTGGGCGGCGAAAGTCGTCGGCGGCGCCGGTCGTCGAGGAGGTCGGCGGGTGCTCCGGCAGTCTTGGACGGGCTCGGGGTGGTCTGGTGGAGTCGGTGGAGCTCGGGAGGCTAGGGGCGGCGCGGCGAGGTGAATGGCGGCGGTGGCGTGCTCGGGCTCCAGCGAGCTCGTGAGGAGGGAGAGAGGGTTCAGCGAGGGGCGAGGGGGAATGGGGTGCGGGGAGGGGTACTTATAGGCGGGGCCTCACCTTGGGCGGGGTGAATCAGGCGGATCGAATCCGGATCCTTGAGGTCCCGTGGGCGGGTGGCGAGGTGGTGGGTGGGGGGTTGAAGGAGGTGGGGGCCCGCTTTGGCAGGGGGAGAGAGGGGTGCAGCGGTCGGGCGACCGAGCCGAAAACAGTTCGGTGCGAGGGGGTGGCGGGCCGTCAGTGGCTCATTGGGCCGCCTCGGTGGCGCTGGCTGGGCCCGCTCGGTGGGCCGCTGGGCTGTTGGCTGGGCAGTTGGCTGGCGGCGCCAGGATTTTTCTAATTTTATTTTTTAAAAATAAAAACAGATTATAAAATATAAAATATAAATATTTTATATAGGACATATATATATCAAAATGATCAGGGGAATATTCCCTATCATTTGAACATTTTTCCAGGGGCAAAATCCAAAGTTTATAAAAAGTCATTTTTTTTCCAAATTCAAATAAAACTCAAATTTGAATTCAAAACTTTTGGCATTGTTTTCCTCTGATATTTTTGGAGTGTCATGTTTACTCCTCTCATACTCTTGCTCAAGTATTTATCAGGTATAGTTTTTGAAATGATTCCCACTTGCCAAAGTTTGAATTCAAATTCCAAAAATCAAAATCTCAAATGGCACTCAAATTCAAACAGAATGCATAGATGCTTAGCTATAATTGTAAAACATTCCAAATAGGAAATTTGGGATGTTACATAGATGTTCCCCTTCAAAATGGCCAATTGTTGGCGCCCTTCCCGCTCATTATTTGGGAAGAGGCCCAGGGCCTCCCTCTATAAATAGGACTAGCCATCACAGGGAGAGGATCAATCTGATCGAGAGGACCGATCTGATCGAGATCACACACACACACACACACACACACAGAGAGAGAGAGAGAGAGAGAGGCGACTGAACTCACCCAAGCAGTTCACCGCACCAGCTCAAGAATAGGCCCTCGCGAGGCTGTTCTTCCTTTGTATTGTTCATCATCAGCCCCTGAGGCAATCCACCACACCACACACTGGAGTAGGGTATTACACCACAACGGTGGCCCGAAACAGTATAAACCTCGTGTCTCTGTGTTGTTCATCGTTGGTAGTTTAGATCCCTTGCAATCCTTACACGCATGAGCCGGTAGGGGAAAGATCTCCGCGCGCACCCTAGTGTTCGAACCTCAAGGGTCTGCCGGAACCCGAAATCCGACATTTGGCGCGCCAGGTAGGGGTGCGCCAGAATCTTTCTTCCGCTGGTCGTGTGTGATCTTCCATCGTGTCCATGGCTGACGCTCGCCGAGCTCGTGCCGCTCGAGTCGCCCAGACGGCTCCCGTCGGCGGACGCCCCCGTCGTTCCCCGTCGCCTGCCGCCAACGGCCCGGTGGGGAACGGGCAGCAGACCTGTTGGGGGGAGCTGCGCGACCTCTACCTCGCCCCTCGCGCTGGGCCGGCGCCCCCGGTCGTCGCAGCTCTTCTGGGCTGCTCACTGGCGCCGCCTTCGAGCCGCCATGTCAAGCCATTCACCCGCCAGATCGCCTCCGCCTCCAAGCGCCACGAAGCCCCGCCGGGCTGGGTGGCGCCCGAGGCCGACCTACTCTTCAACTCGGATGATCACCCCTCCAACCCTGCCGGATCGTGTGCGCTCCCGATGTTGTGCACCCCCACCATCTGCGAGGTGGCAGTCACCAGACCTCATCGACGGCGGGCAACCTCATCGTGCTACGTGGAGGCCTTCAGCCTCCTCCAGGTGCCACCAGAGCGGCTCCAGCCCAGCAGGCCTTTTTCCGGGGTCGGAGCCGGCTCCACCGCGCATGCTCCTAGGGGGATAGATTGGTAGGAAAAGACCATCGCTCGTCCCCGACCGCCATTCATAAGGAAGACAATCAAAGAACACCTCATGTTTCAAATTTGTTACATAACGTTTACCAAACGTGCATGCTACGGGACGTGTAAACTTCAACACAAGTATTTCTCAATTTCACAACTACTCAACTAGCACAACTTTAATATCACTACCTCCATATCTCAAAACAATCGTCAAGCATCAAACTTCTCTTAGTATTCAACACACTCATAAGAAAGTTTTTACTAGTCTTGAATACCTAACATATTAGGATTAATTTCCCAAATTAAGCAAATTACCATGCTGTTTAAGACTCTCAAAATAATATAAGTGAAGCATGAGAGAATAATAGTTTCTATAAAACAAAACCACCGCCGTGCTCTAAAAGATATAAGTGAAGCACTAGAGAAAACAACAAACTACTCCGAAAGATATAAGTGAAGATCAATGAGTAGTCGAATAATTATGTAACTATGTGAAGACTCTCTAACATTTAAGAATTTTAGATCTTGGTATTTTATTCAAACAGCAAACAAAACAAAATAAAATGATGCTCCAAGCAAAACACATATCATGTGGTGAATAAAAATATAGCTCCAAGTAAATTTACCGATGGATGAGGACGAAAGAGGGGATGCCATCCGGGGCATCCCCAAGCTTAGGCTTTTGGTTGTCCTTGAATATTACCTTGGGGTGCCTTGGGCATCCCCAAGCTTAAGCTCTTGCCACTCCTTATTCCATAGTCCATCGAATCTTTACCCAAAACTTGAAAACTTCACAACACAAAACTCAACAGAAAACTCGTAAGCTCCGTTAGTATAAGAAAATAAATCACCACTTAGGTACTGTTGTGAACTCATTCTAAATTCATATTGGTGTAATATCTACTGTATTACAACTTCTCTATGGTTCATACCCTCCGATACTACTCATAGATTCATCAAAATAAGCAAACATCACATAGAAAACAGAATCTGTCAAAAACAGAATAGTCTGTAGTAATCTGTATCAAACGTATACTTCTGGAACTCCAAAAATTCTACCAAAATAGGAAGACCTGAATAATTTGTTTATTAATCTTATGCAATTGGAATCAGTATTTTATCACGTTCTGGTGATTTTTAACAATTATTTCGTGAACAGAAAGTTCCTGGAATTTTCAGCAAGATCAAATAATTATCATCCAACAAGATCCTATAGGTCTTACTTGGCACAAACACTAATTAAAACATAAAACCACATCTTAACAGAAGCTAGATGGGTTATTTATTACTAAACAGAACCAAAGAGCAAAAATAAAATTGGGTTGCCTCCCAACAAGCGCTAACATTTTACACCCCTAGCTAGGCATGATGATTTCAATGATGCTCACATAAAAGATAAGAATTGAAACATAAAGAGAGCATCATGAAGAATATGACTAGCACATTTAAGTCTAACCCACTTCCTATGCATTGGGTCTTTGTGAGCAAACAACTTATGGGAACAATAATCAACTAGCATAGGAAGGCAAAACAAGCATAACTTCAAAACTTTAAGCACATAGAGAGGAAACTTGATATTATTGCAATTCCTACAAGCATATGTTCCTCCCTCATAATAATTTTCAGTAGCATCATGAATGAATTCAACCATATAACCAGCACATAAAGCATCTTTTCATGATCTACTTTCATAGAATTTTTATTACTCTCCACATAAGCAAATTTCTTCTCATGAATAATAGTGGGAGCAAACTCAACAAAATAATTATCATGTGGGGCATAATCCAATTGAAAATTAAAATCATGATGAAAAGTTTCATGGTTATAACTATTCTTTATAGCATACATATCATCACAATAATCATCATAGATAGCAACTTTATTCTCATAATCAATTGGAACCTCTTCCGAAATAGTGGATTCATCACTAAATAAAGTCATGACCTCTCCAAATCCACTTTCATAACTATAATCATCATAAATAGGAGGCATGCTATCATCACAATAAATTTTCTCACCAAAACTTGGGGGACAAAAAATATCATCTTCATCAAACATAGCATCCCCAAGCTTATGGCTTTGCATATCATTAGCATCATGGGTATTCAAAGAATTCATAGTAACAACATTGCAATCATGCTCATCATTCACATATTCTATGCCAAGCATTCTATGTAATTCTTCTTCTAGAAATTGAGCACAATTTTTTTCCCATCATTTTCATGAAAGACATTAAAAAGATGAAGCATATGAGGCACCCTTTGTCGGTGTCAAAACCGGCGGATCTCGGGTAGGGGGTCCCAAACTGTGCGTCTAAGGCGGATGGTAACAGGAGGCGGGGGACACGATGTTTACCCAGGTTCAGGCCCTCTCGATGGAGGTAATACCCTACTTCCTGCTTGATTGATCTTTGATGATATGAGTATTACAAGAGTTGATCTACCACGAGATCGTAGAGGCTAAAACCTAGAAGCTAGCCTATGGTATGATTCTTGTCGTCCTACGGACTAAACCCACCGGTTTATATAGACACCGGAAGGGGCTAGGGTTACACAGAGTCGGTTACAAGGAAGGAGATCTACATATCTGTATTGCCAAGCTTGCCTTCCAAGCCAAGGAGAGTCCCATCCGGACACGGGACGAAGTCTTCAATCTTGTATCTTCATAGTCCAACAGTCCGGCCAAAGGATATAGTCCGGCTGTCCGGAGACCCCCTAATCCAGGACTCCCTCAGTAGCCCCTGAACCAGGCTTCAATGACGATGAGTCCGGCGCGCAGATTTGTCTTCGGCATTGCAAGGCGGTTCTTCCTCCGAATACTCCATAGAAGATCTTGAACACAAGGGTAGTGTCCGGCTCTGCAAAACAAGTTCCACATACCACCATAGAGAGAATAATATTTACACACATCTAATCTGCTGACACGTTTAGCAACATAACATCATACCATGGCCCGGTCATTATTCGAACCGTTTTTCTCAACCAGCACTGCGCATATCGCGAGGCAGTTTTCTTGGCACGTCTTGTCGAAGCAGAGATCGTGTCCCCTTATCACGGGATTCTCATCAATACGGGTGTGGGTAACCCAACCGCGCCATCAATTACGGCGCTTGGGGAATAAGCGATTTTACCAGGTAAGTGGGGAGGCGCATCGCCTCTTCCGCCCTTATAAAGGGACAAGGATTCACCCTTTTTACCCACGCCCTCTTCCCCCTCGCTTATCCATTCTTGCGCGCTCGAGCTCCAACGCCCAAGTTCGCATCTTTCTCCTCAAACCACTCCAAGCATGTCCGGAGTGGGAGGCAAGTGGATGGTCTCCTCCATCACGGAGGAGAACATCACAAGGCTACGAGAGGCCGGATATCTAGCCACGGACATCGCACACCGGCTACCAGATGCGGGGCAGATCATCCCTATGACCGAACCCCATGAGAGGGTGGTTTTCCTTACCCAGTTTGTCCATGGACTGGGATTTCCCCTCCACCCGTACGTCCGCGGGCTCATGTTCTACTACGGGCTAGATTTTCACAATCTGGCCCCCAACTTCATCCTCAACATCTCGGCGTTTATCGTCGTGTGCGAGGCCTTCCTCCGCATCAGGCCCCACTTCGGCCTATGGTTGAAGACCTTCAATGTCAAGCCGAAGGTGGTGGTCAGCCAACAAGCGGAGTGCGGAGGCGCCATGGTGGGCAAAATGCCTAATGTCACCTGGCTCGAAGGCTCCTATGTGGAGACCATAAAGGGGTGGCAATCAGGGTGGTTTTACATCACCGAGCCGCGCGACACCAACTGGGTGGCGGCCCCCGAATTCCGATCCGGAATCCCCACGCGACTCACCTCCTGGAAAGAGAAGGTCCTGTCCTAGGGTTCATCGGTGGAGCTGACCGGACTCCAGAAATGCATCAAGAACATGATGAGCAAGAAAATGAAGCTTGTCAATGTGGTCCAGGTCATGCTCTTCCGCCGAATCCTCCCATGTCGATGACGGGTATTCAATATGTGGGAGTTTGACCCGGCCGAGCACCAGACGCTGCGCGAGCTCTTCGACACGACGCACAAGGACGTCTGGAAGGTGTTGTTCAAGGGCGCTGAGGTACCTCCTCCCCTTACCGAGGACTGCGGACTCTGCGCAAAGCGCCACGCCAATCCGGTAAGTGTTCTATATCTCATAGGGTGTTTATTTTCCCTGGTTTAATCATGTGTGGGATCTAAGCCTCCGTGCCATTAACAGGACTGGGTAGAGACGGTGGAGCAGATCGATCGCCCAGCCCCCCTGCCCCAGGATCCAGCAGATGCTCTCCTAACGGAGATGCTGGTCCCGGCGCCTTATGACGTGCCGGTGAAGAAGGCCAAGAAGAAGGCCACGGGGACCCGACAGGGTCTCCGGCGCAAGGAAAGTTCTCCCACCCCCCCCCCCCCCCCCGGTCGGGGAGACAAGAAAAGGAAGGCCGCCCGAACCGGGGAGGCCGAAGGGTCCAAGAAGAGAAGGACCCTCCTTCCGGGCTGTTCCACGACTGCCGCCTACAGCGACGACGAGTGGTTGCCCAGGGACAAGCCCCTGGCGAAGTCGTAAGTATCTGGATACCATAGTAATTCATGGTACGTTTCTATTGCACTGCTTCTCCTTACGCCGAATATGATTATGCAGTCCGTCCCGAGCCCGTATCGACGTATCTTCGTCGGACGGTTCTTTGGACTCGTCGGATATGAATAGCGATTCACTTCCGACCGCCTCCATCCCTTGCCCTACGGACAACGTCGAGGTGTTGTCTCAAGAGGCACCAAGCCGAGGGGAGGTAGTCCTGGGGCCGCCTCGAGGCGACCTTCCGGACCACTGGGCGCAAAGGAGCAAGACTCCATGGGCTCCAAGTTCGCCCCACCGAACATCTGCGCCGGAACCCGGTGGTTCCGGACTCCGGCGACCCCGTTAAGAGGGGAAAGCTGCCGTGCGGTGGCCTCTGTCCATCCAGAGGTGCGGACAACTTCTTTGAAGCGCTTGAGGCCTCCATCGACGAAGAGCACCACACTATCATGAGTGCGGTGATCGAGAAGGTTCAGTCCGCCAAAAACGGACTAACTGAAGCTTGTGCCAGCCTCCTAACAGGCTTTCAGGTAAGTAATCAAAATATAGGAAAATATTACCGCATAGACAGTAGCCCCTGATGCTCTGTTTGGCGTTCGCGAAGAAAGGCCGAATAGAGGATCAAATAATGACTCAGGAGTCTAATCAGAATATGTCTATGTGCATATGCAGGCTTCACTGCTGGCCGCTGCCACACGTACTGCAGAGGTCGCTGCACTGAAGCAGGACCTTGAGCGGTCCGAGGAAGAGCTCGGCCTTACCAAGAGGCAGCTCGAGGAGAGCAAAGGTAAGAAATACCTTGTCTATATATTAAAAATAAATTTGGTTGTAAAATAATAGCATCATCATGAATTTGCCAAGGGCCACGACCGAAGTGGCGACCCTGAAGAAGGTGTTGTCCGAGGCCGAAGACAAAGCGGCCAAGGATTGGACTGAGCGAGAAAAGTAAGAAGCCCGGGTAGGCGAGGTGCAGCAAGAGCTCGAGGCTCTCGCCAAAAAACATGATTCCTTGGAGTTTGACTCTAAGACGCGAGAGTCCGAGCTTGGCGCTTCAGCGCCTAAAACGCCAAGGCTGAAGCCCACAAGGCCCTCCAGGAGATTGATGCGGTGAAGAAGATAGCAGCGGGTAAGGCATCCATTATGCAAAGCAAGCATGTGAAGGAAACTTTCCTTTTACTTACCCGAGTTCGGAGCTCTCCAGGAGCGTTCGCAGATCTTCCCCGCAATGTGCTGGATGCCGCGGAGTTTTACCGAGTTGAGGAGGGGAGCTTGACGGAAAATTTGTTCTGGTATCAGTATACTGGGACCGAACACCCAATTCCCTTGATCGACCAGCTGAAGCAACTAGTCGAGCTTCACAAGGCGGCCGAACAGGCCATGAAGGGTCTTGTAGTCCGGATGTGGCCTGGCGATCCCCTGCCTAACAGCTACTTCGGTCTGGTGAGGCGGCTTGTGGATGCCTGCCCATGGCTTGAAGTCATAAAGCGGTCCGTCTGCATCGAGGGTGCGCGCAAGGCTTTTGCCTGGGCGAAGGTGCACTGGGCGAAGCTGGACGCCGTAAAGCTGGTGAAGGAGCGTCCGCCGGAGGGCAAGGAGCATTGCCGCCCCGAAATGTATTATGACAGTGTCCTGAAGGGTTCCCGCCTTGTGGCGGAGGAATGTGCTAGAGATGTAATTTTTGAACGAACATGCTCATGTGATCCTGTAATGTGAAACGAGTTCATTTGCACTATGCAATGCTTTTTGAATTTAAAATATTACCTTCTGTCGGCCGTTTATAAAATCTGAGAGTTGGCCAGTCGTTGGCTTCCGCCCCATGTAACTAATCTTTGGGGTGTTGGGATAAACCTGAGCACTCTTTATCCCAATTTTGGGTCCTTGAGGAGGTGTTCAGACTGTGAACGAGCAATCGGACTATAAGGCTTTATCACTCTCACTTAGCCATAGAAGTCTACAATTTTAAATTTTGGCGAAGCCCCTAGTATTCGGAAGGCCGAATTTGGGGCGCTATATATGCCTAAGTCGGGCAAGGCCGACTCCTCGCCCGAAACAGAAAAAAGTCTTTAAGGACTTGAGACCTCTCGAACAGTGACCAGCTCTCGCCTTATCATGACAGTCAGTTTTCGGCTTTCTCTACTGAGGTGCTCGTCCGGAAGAACCGGGACACAATCGCAGTAGTTCTCCCAGCGCTACCTTAGCGATATAGCGGGCGTAAGGTACGAAACATGGGAGCGGGCAAACCCAACTATTGACCCAAGACATGATTCGGAGCTGATGCATATAATGCTATAAGTTCGGGGTGTCGCACTGTCGAAAGTGTTCGGACTTCTCACGTTGTATTATGGGGTATACGAAAGCCCCTGGCGTACTGACCGTACCATAATGTACAGGTGCAAGTTGTCGTAAATAAACATATAAGAGAAAGGGATGGATAATGCAATAACATACTAATGCTATGCATTGTTATTTAAATAATACGTCGAAGCGTACTGATACAAGTAGTGCAATAAGCAAAAATAGGACTATTTGACATGTCCTATCCAAGGGCAAGCTGTGTATGGGTATTAAAAAATGGGTATGTCGGTTGTTATTAGAGACCACCTAGGGGTTCCCTTGTACGTCTTAGCTTCTTGCCTCCTTGGTTGTTCCTTCCCGTAATGTGTCCGGCTATCGTACTACCGGAAAGGGCTTCCAGAGAGTAAGGTCCTGAAAGAGAAGAAATGATAAAGGTATGCAGCCCCTAGGGCGGTTGAGCTGCATTGTAGGACGTGCCCTGATCGTGCCCCCGCCTATGCCCCTGGTATTTTCAGTGCGTAATTATGTACGCGCGGCACATATTTCGTCGCTTGACTGGGACTAGGACGGGGGCCGAATTGCTAGGCGAGCTCTGAACATGCCAGGCAATCCTGTTGCAGGTTACTCCGGACTCGCTTGACGGTGTCCGGGGGCTGTATCGCCGAATTGGCGGTTTGCCTTAAAAGGCTGCTTTGTGCTTCTGCTGCGAGGGTCGCAGTGTGCTCCTCCGTGCGGAGCGAGCGTTCTGTGTTTCCATTGACTATTATGACCCCCCCTAGGTCCTAGCATCTTGAGCTTGAGGTATGCGTAATGCGGTACCGCAATGAATTTTGCAAATGCGGTTCGCCCGAGCGGTGCGTGATAGCCATTGCGAAACAGGACGATATCGAAGATTAACTCCTCGCTTCGAAAGTTGTCCGGAGATCCGAAGACCACTTCCAGTGTGATTGAGCCCATGCAATGGGCCTCTACACCTGGGATGACGCCCTTAAAGGTGGTTTTGGTGGGTTTGATCCTCGAGGGATCTATTACCCATTTTGCACACTGTATCCTGATAGAGCAGGTTCAGGCTGCTGCCGCCGTCCATAAGGACTCGAGTGAGGTGAAATCCGTCGATGATGGGGTCTAGGACCAATGCGGCGGATCCGCCATGACGGATACTAGTGGGGTGGTCCTTGCGATCAAAGGTGATCGGACAAGAGGACCATGGGTTGAACTTTGGGGCGACGGGCTCCATCGCATAGACGTCCCTTAGTGCATGCTTCCGTTCCCTCTTGGGAATGTGGGTTGCATATATCATGTTCACCGTCTTCACTTGTGGGGGGAACCTCTTCTGTCCTCCCGTGTTCGGCGGTCGGGGCTCCTCCTCATCATCACTATGCAGCCCCTTGTCCTTGTTTTCGGCATTCAACTTGCCGGCCTGCTTGAACACCCAGCATTCTCTGTTGGTATGATTGGCTGGCTTATCGGGGGAGCCGTGGATTTGACACGAGCGATCAAGTATGCGATCCAAACTGGAGGGGCCCGGAGTACTTCTTTTGAATGGTTTTTTCCGCTGACCGGATCTAGAGCCTCTGAATCCGGCATTGACTGCCGTATCTTCGGCGTTATCGCCATTGTTGCGGCGCTTGTGTCTGTTACGACGTGGTCTGTCGTTGGCATCTTTAGTATCTGAAGTGCCCGGATTCCTTAATGTGTTGTTGCTGCGAGCCAGCCAGCTATCCTCGCCCGCACAAAAGCGGGTCATGAGTGTCATGAGGGCTGCCGTAGACTTCGGCTTCTCCTGGCCGAGGTGCCGGGCGAGCCACTCATCACGGATGTTATGCTTGAATGCCGCTAATGCCTCTGCATCCGGACAGTCGACAATTTGGTTTTTCTTAGTTAGGAACCATGTCCAGAATTGCCTGGCCGATTCCCCTGGTTGCTGAGTTATATGGCTCAAGTCATCAGCATTCGGTGGTCGCACATAAGTGCCTTGGAAGTTGTCAAGGAATGCATCTTCCAAATCCTCCCAACTGCCAACAGAGTCTGCTGGCAAGCTATTCAGCCAGTGCTGAGCTGGTCCTTTGAGTTTTAGTGGGACGTACTTGATGGCATGTAGATCATCACCGCGAGCCATGTGGATGTGGAGGAGGAAATCCTCAATCCATACCGCGGGATCTGTTGTACCATCATACGATTCGATGTTTACGGGTTTAAAACCCTCCGGGAATTCGTGATCCATAACTTCGTCAGTGAAGCATAGGAGGTGTGCGGCTCCATTGTGTCGGGCTATATCACGACGCAATTCGTATGAGTCTTGTCTGCTGTATTTGGCCCGGCCGAATTTACTTTTAGTGTATCCGGCGTGACGGTCGTCGTCCCACATTGGTGCGCGCCCCCGTGACCCGTATATCGATCTTGCATGTTTTGCCCTGCTTTCCAATATGTCTCGCAGGTCCAGCGTGTTGCCCCGGGCCTTGGTATTTTTGTTTGAGTGGTGGCGGGGTGCAGGCTGAACTTCAGGCTGAAACGCCTCTCTGTCTCGGCCACGAGGTGTCCGGTCCACCGTATCATATGCTGGTGATGTAGGTTTCAATGCTTCCTCCTCGAGTCGGGGTAGCAACCTGCGCTTTGGGTAACTCTTGGAGGGGCGTTCGAGTTCGTATTCCTCGGCCGCAAGGACTTCGGTCCATCTGTCTGCTAGCAAATCTTGATCAGCTCGAAGCTGTTGTTGCTTTTTCTTCAGGCTATTTGCTGTGGCTATAAGCCGGCGCTTGAAGCGCTCCTGCTCGATGGGATCCTCAGGCACGATAAATTCTTCATCACCGAGGCTCACCTCGTCTTCGAAGAGAGGCATGTAATTGTCATCCTCCGTTTCTCCATCTGCTGCCTGTTCTGGAGGGCTAGCTTGTTCACCCTCCTGATCTAAATCGTGCTGGAGGGGATTGTTGTCTTCGACACTATCCGGAGTGTTATTATCTCTTGTGCCGGTATCACTACTTTTGCTATGGTGGGACTTAGAGCGGCGCCGCTGACGTTGATGCTTGGGTTGCTTCTTGGAGGGGTCATCCTCTGCGGTCTTGTCGCCATTGCCTTCTTTGGGGGTATCCACCATATATATATATCATATGATGAGGTGGCGGTCCAGCGCCCTGTGGGCGGTGGTTCCTGTTCGTCTCCTGCATCGTCATCCATGCCGTCGATGTCTTCGGAGTCGAAGTCGATCATGTCGGTTAAATCGTCGATGGTGGCTACTAAGTGGGTGGTGGGTGGGGAGCGGATTTCTTCGTCGTCCGCATCGCATTCTAGCCGGACATAGTTCGGCCAAGGTTCTCCTGACAAGGAGAGAGACCTTAATGAATTTAGCACGTCGCCGAAAGGCGAGTGCTAAAAGATATCCGCGGAGGTAAACTCCATGATCGGCGCCCAATCGAATTCGATAGGCACGGACGCAGGCGGCTCGGGGTCCGTGGCCGGAGATGAATCCAGTGGTTCGGCAACACGTCTCTCGTAAGGGGTGAAGTCAGTATCCGGCTCTATCGCCACTGAGAGTGCGGCCTCCATGGCGGGGTCTACCCCCTATCCTCGGATGGCGCAATTTGCTCCGGATTGAGGGCCGAAGCAGTTGCAGGTGTGATCTCCCGAACATTGTCCGCCGGCGGAGCTAAATCATGCTTGTCGTGATCGTGCGGCGCACCTAACATGGGCTCGATCCGTCGAAGATCAAGTCTCCGCGGATGTCGGTGGTGTAGTTCAAGTTTCCGAACCTGACCTGATGGCCAGGGGCATAGCTCTTGATCTGCTCCATATGGCCAAGCGAGTTGGCCCGCAGTGCGAAGCCGCCGAATACGAAGATCTGTCCAGGGAGGAAAACCTCACCCTGGAACGCATCGTTACCGATGATAGAAGGAACCATCAAGCCTTACGGTGACGGGACAGTGGAACTCTTAATGAAAGCACCAATGTCGGTGTCAAAACCGACGGATCTCGGGTAGGGGGTCCCGAACTGTGTGTCTAAGGCGGATGGTAACAGGAGGCGGGGGACATGATGTTTACCCAGGTTCGGGCTCTCTTGATGGAGGTAATACCCTACTTCCTGCTTGATTGATCTTTGATGATATGAGTATTACAAGAGTTGATCTACCACGAGATCGTAGAGGCTAAACCCTAGAAGCTAGCCTATGGTATGATTCTTGTCGTCCTACGGACTAAACCCTCCGGTTTATATATACCCCGGAGGGAGCTAGGGTTACACAGAGTCGGTTACAAGGAAGGAGATCTACATATCCGTATTGCCAAGCTTGCCTTCCACGCCAAGGAGAGTCCCATCCGGACACGGGACGAAGTCTTCAATCTTGTATCTTCATAGTCCAACAGTCCGGCCAAAGGATATAGTCCGGCTGTCCAGAGACCCCCTAATCTAGGACTCCCTCACCCTTAATTCCATTTTTTGTAGTTTTCTTTTATAAACTAAACTAGTGATAAAACAAGAAACAAAAAGATTCGATTGCAAGATCTAAAGATATACCTTCAAGCACTCACCTCCACAGCAGCGGCGCCGGAAAAGAGCTTTATGTCTACTACGCAAGCTTCTTCTTGTAGGCGTTGTTGGGCCTCCAAGTCTGAGGTTTGTAGGACAGTAGCAAATTTCCTCAAGTGGATGACCTAAGGTTTATCAATCCATGGGGCGTGGGTTGAAAATGGTCTCTCTCAAGCAACCCTGCAACCAAATAACAAAGAGTCTCTTGTGTCCCCAACACACCCAATACAATGGTAAATTGTATAGGTGCACTAGTTCGGCGAAGAGATGGTGATACAAGTGCAATATGGATGGTAGATATAGGTTTTTGTAAGCTAAAAATATAAAAACAGCAAGGTAACTAATGATAAAAGTGAGCGTAAACGGTATTGCAATGTGTAGAAACAAGGCCTAGGGTTCATACTTTCACTAGTGCAAGTTCTCTCAACAATAATAACATAATTGGATCATATAACTATCCCTCAACATGCAACAAAGAGTCACTCCAAAGTCACTAATAGCGGAGAACAAACGAAGAGATTATGGTAGGGTACAAAACCACCTCAAAATTATTCTTTCGGATCGATCTATTCAAGAGTTCGTACTAGAATAACACCTTAAGACACAAATCAACCAAAACCCTAATGTCACCTAGATACTCCAATGTCACCTCAAGTATCCGTGGGTATGATTATATGATATGCATCACACAATCTCAGATTCATCTATTCAAACCAACACAAAGAACCTCAAAGAGTGCCCCAAAGTTTCTACCGGAGAGTCAGGACGAAAACGTGTGCCGACCCCTATGCATAAATTCATTAAACCCGCAAGTTGATCACCAAAACATACATCAAGTAGATCACGTGAATATCCCATTGTCACCACAGATAAGCACGGCAAGACATACATCAAGTGTTCTCAAATCCTTAAAGACTCAATCCGATAAGATAACTTCAAAGGGAAAACTCAATCCATTACAAGAGAGTAGAGGGGGAGAAACATCATAAGATCCAACTATAATAGCAAAGCTCGCGATACATCAAGATCGTATCACCTCAAGAACACGAGAGAGAGAGAGAGAGAGAGAGAGAGAGAGATCAAAGACATAGCTCTTGGTACATACCCTCAGCCCCGAGGGTGAACTACTCCCTCCTCGTCATGGAGAGCGCCGGGATGATGAAGATGGCCACCGGAGAAGGATTCCACCCTCTGGCAGGGTGCCGGAACAGGGTCCCGATTGGTTTTTGGTGGCTACAAAGGCTTGCGGCAGCGGTACTCCTGATCTATTCTGTTCCCCGATGTTTTTAGGGTATATGGATATATATAGGCGAAAGAAGTCGGTAAGGGGAGCCACGAGGGGCCCACGAGGCTGGAGGGCACGCCCAGGTGGGTGGGCGCGCCCCCTTGCCTCGTTCCTTCCTCGTTGCTTCCCTCACGTACACTCCAAGTCTTCTGGATTGCTTCCGTTCCAAAAATAACTCTCCCGAAGGTTTCATTCCGTTTGGACTCCGTTTGATATTCCTTTTCTGCGAAACACTGAAACAAGGGAAAAAACAGAAACTGGCACTGGGCTCTGGGTTAGTAGGTTAGTCCCAAAAATAATATAAAAGTGTTTAATAAAGCCCATAAACATCCAAAACAGATAATATAAAAGCATGGAACAATCAATAATTATAGATACGTTGGAGACGTATCAATACATAAAAGAATTCAGAGGAGATTCAAATATTGTTCATAGATAAGCTTGATCATAAACCCACAATTCATCGATCTCAACAAACACACCACAAAAGAAGATTACATCGAATAGATCTCCACGAGAATCGTGGAGAACTTTGTATTGAGATCCAAAGAGAGAGAAGAAGCCATTTAGCTAATAACTATGGACCCGAAGGTCTGAGGTAAACTACTCACACATCATCAGAGAGGCTATGGTGTTGATGTAGAAGCCCTCCGTGATCAATGCCACCTCCGGCGGAGTGCCCGAAAAGGCCCCAAGATGGGATCTCACGGGTACAGAAGGTTGCGGCGGTGGAATTAGGTTTTTGGCTCCGTGTCGATAGTTTGAAGTGCGAGGTATATATAGGAGGAAGAAGTACGTCGGTGGAGCAACATGGGCCCCACAAGGTTGGAGGGCGCGCCCAGGGGGGTAGGCGCACCCCCCTGCCTCGTGCTCTCCTGGTTGATTTCTTGACGTGGACTCCAAGTCCTCTGGATCATGTTTGTTCCAAAAATCACGTTCCTGAAGGTTTCATTCCGTTTGGACTCCGTTTGATATTCTTTTTCTGCGAAACACTGAAATAGGCAAAAAAACAGCAATTTGGGCTGGGCCTCCGGTTAATAGGTTAGTCCCAAAAATAATATAAAAGTGTATAATAAAGCCCATTAACATCCAAAACAGAATATAATATAGCATGGAACAATAAAAAATTATAGAAGAATCACCCCAATCATGATCATTGCAACAAGTAGAGGTCATAGCAAAACTAGCATCCCCAAGCTTAGGGTTTTGCATATTATTAGCACAATTTACATCAATAGAATTTATAATAAAATCATTGCAATCATGCTTTTTATTCAAAGGTCTATCGTGAATCGCTTCATAAAGTACTTCATCACAATCTTCAGATTCACGAATTTTAAGCAAAACCTCATAAAGATAATCTAGTGCACTCAACTCACTATCAATAGGTTCATCATAATTGGATCTCTTAAAGAGATTAGCAAGTGGATGAGGATCCATAACAATAGATTTTTAGTAAGCGAAGAAGCAAGCGTATAGAAGGCACATGGAAACACGAGCAAACGGAAGGACGAACGGAAGAAGGGCGAATAAAACGGCAAGGGTGAAGGGGGGGGGGAGAGGAAAATGAGTGGCAAATGGAAAATAATGTAATGTGAGGGATAAGATTTTGTGATGGGTAGTTGTTATGTCTTGACTTGACTTGACTTGGCGCGAATCTCCCTGGCAACGGCGCCAGAAATGGCTCGTTGTCGGGAGAGCAAATCTTGACTTGACTTGGCGTAAGCCTCCCCGGCAACGGTGCCAGAAATCCTTCTTGCTACCTCTTGAGCACTGCGTTGGTTTTCCCTTAAAGAGGAAATGATGATGCAGTAAAGTAGCGTAAGTATTTCCCTTAGTTTTTGAGAACCAAGGTATCAATCCAGTAGGAGATCACGCACGAGTCCCTCGCACCTACACAAACAAATAAGAACCTCGCAACCAACGCGATAAAGGGGTTGTCAATCCCTCAACGGTCACTTAAGAGAGTGAGATCGGATAGATATGATAAGATAATATTTTTGGTATTTTTATGATGAAGAGAAATAAAGATGCAAAGTAAAATAAAAGGGCAAAAGAAATAACTAAGTGTTGGAAGATTAATATGATGGAGAATAGACCCGGGGGCCATAGGTTTCACTAGTGGCTTCTCTCAAGAGCATAAGTATTACGGTGGGTGAACAAATTACTGTTGAGCAATTGATAGAATTGAGCATAGTTATGAGAATATCTAGGTATGATCATGTATATAGGCATCACGTTCGCGACAAGTAGACCGACTCGTGCGTGCATCTACTACTATTACTCCACACATCGACCGCTATCCAGCATGCATCTAGAGTATTAAGTTCATAAAAACAGAGTAACGCTTTAAGCAAGATGACATGATGTAGAGGGATAAACTCATGCAATATGATATAAACCCCATCTTGTTATCCTCGATGGCAACAATACAATCGTGCCTTGCTGCCCTGTTATTCTTTGGGAAAGGACACCGCAAGATTGAACCCAAAGCTAAGCACTTCTCCCATTGCAAGAAAGATCAATCTAGTAGGCCAAACCAAACTGATAATTCGAAGAGACTTGCAAAGATAACCAATCATACATAAAAGAATTCAGAGGAGATTCAAATATTGTTCATAGATAAACTTGATCATAAACCCACAATTCATCGGTCTCAACAAACACACCGCAAAAGAAGATTACATCAAATAGATCTCCAAGAGAATCATGGAGAACTTTGTATTGAGATCCAAAGAGAGAGAAGAAGCCATCTAGCTAATAACTAAGAACCCGAAGGTCTGAGGTAAACTACTCACACATCATCGGAGAGGCTATGGTGTTGATGTAGAAGCCCTCCGTGATCAATGCCCCCTCCAGCGGAGCACTGGAAAAGGCCCCAAGATGGGATCTCACGGGTACAGAAGGTTGCGGCGGTGGAATTAGGTTTTTGGCTCCGTATCTGATAGTTTGGGGGTACGTATGTACATATAGGAGGAAGAAGTACGTCGGTGGAGCAACATGGGCCCCACGAGGGTGGAGGGCGTGCCCCCCTGCCTCGTGCTCTCCTGGTTGATTTCTTGACGTGGACTCCAAGTCCTCTGGATCACGTTTGTTCCGAAAATCACGTTCACGAAGGTTTCATTCCGTTTGGACTCCGTTTGATATTCTTTTTCTATGAAACACTGAAATAGGCAAAAAACAACAATTTGGGATGGGCCTCCGGTTAATATGTTAGTCCCAAAAATAATATAAAAGTGTATAATAAAGCCCATTAACATCCAAAACAGAATATAATATAGCATGGAACAATAAAAAATTATAGATACGTTGGAGACGTATCAGGAGGCGTGCGTGCAGGTGTGTGAATTGACAGAGGTGTGCTCGCTGCGCAGTGTCATTGGGAGGCATGCGAGTAGCAGTGTGAAACTTTGGTAGGCATGCCAGCAGTCCGGTGCGCAGGCTCACCGAGAGGCGAGCCATCATTTTGACCGCCGCCCGCCTCTCTCCCACAACTCCATATTAATGGTGCGCCCGAGCGGCCGCACCCCCCATCCTCGCTACACACACAATCCTCGCTTGCATTCTCGATGCCGCTCTCAATCCTCAAAGACGTCAGTGTATGAGGATGCCACCGAAGCGCCCCATCGGAGGGAGTGGTGACACCGGGGTTGCTAAAGCACTGGAGCACGGCGTGGAGATGGAGACAGAGGTTGCCGTCACAACTAGCGAGTTATTGATGCACCCTGACGTCGTCGACGGCGTCGAGCTTCCACAGCCGGAGGCGGAGTTCCACACCGACTCTGGTGACGACCCCGACGACGACTCCGACGACGACTCCGGCGACGACTCCGACGATGACGGACAGCTGGTTAGTCATCTATATCCATTTATGTGTCAAATAGATCATACGGTTTCTCTGGTTACTCCTGTATCCCCCTTTTTGGAATAGAAATCCTATGGTTATGTTCTCCCAATCCATGAAATCTGAGTAAGTTTCGTTAGATCCGTGTAGTGTATTGATTGTTTGAATGGTACAAGTGATAAGTGATTACTTGTTTCATCTGTGCAAATGATTTCTGCTAGTAATTCGACTAGGGTTAGTGTTCGTGCTAATAATTCATAGCCAGGACTTGACAATTGATTTTGAATGACCTACATATGTTTGTGCCATTATTTTTTTCAAGATTGGTCTATACATAGACGATTATGCTTAAAAATTGAACCATAATCTCTGGATATGTATAAATAAGTAGCCATAAATTCCTAATCCTACTTCATGGCATGTAATCATTGATTTGATGCCAAATTTGTTTTACTATTTGTATAGGTGTTGCATGACGATGTGGACAGCGAGGATGAAGATGGCCAGAGGAGGTACAAGAGGCAAATCCCGAGGGAGCTTTATGCGGGAAAGCATAATAGGCGTATTAGGACCTGGAACGGCGGCTATGGATGTCCATTTTGCAACCACAAGCTTCATGACGCGTATCTAAGTGTACTGGCGCATGCAAGACGACGGGCCGTTGGCTCCTTCAAGCAGAAGTATTCTCGCAGGATGGCGCATGGCGCGTACGCCGAGTACCTGGAGATGCTGGGTCGTGCTGGCATGTGAGGTGAGATGTGGGATCAAATTATGTACGCTTGAGTATATGCTTAATGACGGTTGAACTATGTACTTATGATTGAACTATGCTTGTGTACGTGTATGCTTATTATCTACGTCTGAGTATGTTTAATCTATGTTTACTTATGTCTAACCGTGGGATATGGATGCAACCAGTTCGGTTGATGGAATCTACCTCCGTCTTGGTTTATTGGTCCCCTTTGTAATTTGTGTTAAATTTTGACCAAAGATTTAACTGACAAAATGTTAGTGCAGGTCAGCAAAAATTATATCGTTGGATGGGTATTTGAGCATAGTGTTCAATGATATATTTTTTGGTGACATGCATAAACATTTCTTAGTTAAATATTTGGTCAAATTTTGGTAAAAATTACAAAGGGGACCAATAAACCAGGACGAAGGTAGCACGTCAATCACACACAATTCCCAAAATTGGAACCGTGTGCAATGACTTTCATATTGCCTGTTGCGTCAATCACATACGGTTGGCTCTAGAAAACCGTCGCCTCCAAAATTCTTTGTGGGACAAAAAACCCTCACCACCCAATTCAAAAAAGAAAAAAGAAAACCCTCACCATCCCCACGTCACAAAAACCCTCAACCCGCCCGCCACCCCCTCCGGTCCCCATTCACACCTGCACAAGCTCCTCTGCATCTATGCATGGCACCACCTATCGCGGAGGTAAACACTTAGCTCGACGCCTGCCGCCGCCTCCGGGCTGCCGGCAAAGCCCACCGTATTTCGCCACTTCCGCTTGCCGCCGCCTATCGCCATCGACTTTCTCGACGCTGCTCGCGGTCGACCCAGCTCCGCTTGGTTGGGGAATCTGCCGTACTGAGGGTTCTTTCTTATGGACCACAAGGTAACTAATTTAATGAGATATTATCTCATCTCTTATCCCAGTTCATCTGCCTCCTTTAATCACCCGACCGAAATCGCCATGAATTTGTTTTTATTCGAGCTGATTTGAGGATTTTCTTCCGTTCAGAGTGTACAGTGCGCGGACACATCAGGACCTTGCGGCCTCCGCTAGACATTCCATCTCACCGTACCAGATGACTTGAGGATGCGCGCGGTATGTTCAATCTCACCCTAAATCGGTTGGCATGGCCTACTTTCCTGAACATATTCTAAATATTACTACATTTGGATAAAAGGTGCCACATGCACCATATACGTCAAAGGGGATTTCCCCCTCTTCTTTCTATATTAGGCAAATTAGTGATGTATTGTTCTTTCGATTACTCTCATATTTCCATGACATCATGTTTACCCTATTTGTTTAATTATAAATTTTTGTCCTTCGATTTCGACTGTTGTATAGTTCTTTCAATTTGGGCCCATATTTGCATGTTACCATATTTTCTTTAACAATCCTACCATTTTCTGCAGCGCGTCCCTTGCTATGCAACAGAATCTGTAGTGCACAACCTTTCCCTTTACACAAATCAAGACTGCAGGGATGTCATACTGCACACAAACCATGGATTTACAATCGTTGCTACTGTAAGACTTGATGAACGCGGTGACCCCTATTTTGGCACTGACTTTCAGAGAGAAATTGCTAAGTTTTATGAACTGCAATGCTGTCTTTTTAAGTATATATGTTGATGCTCTGTAGACAGAGCGTGAATGTTGTGCGGACAAAGAAAATCACATCACACACGGACTAAACAATGGAGCCCGTCGGTGATGTTTTCATCAATCACTCACAATTGTATACCAGCAATCGTTTGCTCACAACACACACGGCTTGTTAGCAGCAATCGTCTGTGTTGTTATCGGTCTTCGCACATGTTTCCGATTACAGACATGTTTGACGCGTATCACACACATCTTGTTAAGTTGAACCGTTTCTGATCTCTTCTCTTAACGCAAATAGTTCATCCGAGTGAACCGCATGCCGTATATTGCACACACCTTGATCTGGCTGGCCGTTTCTTTTGTGTTGCCTAATCACAAACAGTTCATCCGAGTGAACCGTATGTTATACATCTCACACACCTTCATCTGGCTGCCCGTTTCTTTTGTTCCTCCTCATCGCAAATAGTTAATTGAACTGAACCGTATGCCCTGCATCACACACATAACTAAAATCCGAACCGTGTTTGATGCATCCTCCATCGCAGACGATTTGTTTGATGGTTTTTTACACCACTGTTTGCGATTATTGCATCGCACACAGTTTCGTTGAAGGGTCTCTGATCATAGTGTCGCGTTAGCAGCATCCTGTAGTAGTGTTTGCTCTAAGCCTGGTAATCTGTAGTCCTTCTTTAAGGTAGAATTTCCATGAGTCTGGATGAGGTGGTGCTCTTCTGAATATTTTATCATTTCTGATCATCCATGTACTCTAGCATCCCATGACAATGATTTCCATTGCAATGCATGCTGGTAATCTCTCTTTCAATAGGTGTACTTCATCAAAAAGTGGATATGCCTCTGTTCCTATTGTGTATGATTGAGCTCCAGCACGACCATGTGAAAGGACTGTTCCAGAATAGGTGGGAAATGGTTTCCTCTGTTTTATCAGAACATAAAGCACAGTTGTAATCCTCCAGATGCATATTCCTTCTTTTAATCATATTCTTTGTGCTAAGCCTGTCGTGCAGAAGGAGCCAGAAGAAGATTTTGTGCCTAAGACGGCAGGCAGATTTCCAAACCATCATGAAAATGTTGTGTGTTGTACTCACTCCCATCATTGATTTGTATCGTTTCATGGATGAGAATTTTTGGGAAGTTGTTTTTAAGGCCCAAACATCTTGAACAACAGAGTTTGTTCTGTTACTAACCAGTTCTTCAAGGGCGTTGAATTGATTATAGGCTTCTAGTGAAAGGGGTCTGTGAAAGTGTTGAGTGAAGTCTGCTTGTTGCTGGATTTGAAAGAGAGTGACCTCATGACTGACTGCAAATGAATGTAGCTCTGGGTATTTCTCATGATTTGAAAGAGAGTGGCACAACAGGGTGGGCGGATCCTCCTTCAAGCGATGTCCGATTTGGACTCCGCGACTGCATAGAGGGACGTCGATGACGAAACGTGGTTGATCAATGACCGATGCGGTGCGATCTCCATCCGCCGTGCAAGCTCGTCGTCTATCGCGGCCGCAACAACGAGAAGTGGTGGCTTTTGCTCCTCGTCATCCAAGAATATTGGCTTCACCTTGATAACGTAAAAGGCATGGACAACGAGGCCACCAGGGACCTTCGGCGGCGGCGCCGACTGGATCCTGAGGTGCCCCAGGACACGGAGTCGCGCGTCTAAGGAAGGCTGGTTTCGTCAGAGTGAATGCACACACACAAAGTTGAGCGGAAGTGGAGATGATTTTTGGGTTTTCCAGGGGTATTGGACTTTGACATGGTGGATGTCCAGACGTTCCCCAGTTTGAAACTGGTTTGTAGGATTTTAGACGTCCGGGCATTTCGAGAAATTCACACGAAAAAATTAGATGGAGTTGTTTTTAAGGTGGATTTCGAGAAAGCGTACGATAAAGTCAAATGGCCATTCCTTCAACAGGCCTTGCGTATGAAAGGTTTTGATGAAGCCTGACGACGCCAGGTAGGATCCTTCATGCAAAAAGGGAGTGTTGGAATTAAAGTGAATGATGACATAGTTAATTATTTCCAGACACATAAGGGTCTGAGACAAGGGGATCCGATGTCTCCTATCCTGTTCAACATTGTAACTGATATGTTGGCAATTTTGATAGGAAGGGCTAAGGAGGCTGGTCAGGTGGGTGGCTTGGTACCTCATCTAGTTGATGGAGGTGTGTCCATCCTTCAGTACGTCGATGATACGATCATCTTTATGGAGCATGACTTGGCAAAAGCGAGAAATATGAAGCTAGTGTTATGCTTATTTGAACAATTGACCGGGTTAAAGATTAACTTTCACAAAAGCGAATTGTTCTGCTTTGGTAGAGCCAATGACGAACAAGAGGCATATAGGCAATTGTTTGGGTGCGAATTGGGGATTTTACCTTTTACGTAACTAGGTATACCAATCCACCATCGTAAGCTGACAAACAGAGAATGGAAGTGCATCGAGGACCGATTTGAAAAGAAACTGAGTTGCTGGAAGGGCAAGCTCATGTCATACGGAGGCCGATTAATTTTGATTAACTAGGTTCTCACGAGTATGCCTATGTTTCTTTTGTCGTTCTTCGAAGTCCCAGCTGGAGTTAGGAAAAGACTGGACTTCTATCGATCACGATTTTTCTGGCAGAGCGATGAATTAAAAATAAAATACCGACTCGCCAAATGGGATATCATCTGTCGACCAAAAGACCAAGGGGGTCTTGGTATTGAGAATCTTGAGGTGAAGAACAGATGTCTTCTCAGCAAGTGGCTGTGGAAGTTATCGATTGAGACTGATGCCACTTGGGCGCAGATCCTACGTAGCAAGTATCTTCACTCCAAAACTTTGTCACATGTGACAGCAAGGCCGACTGACTCGCCTTTTTGGAAAGGGCTTATGAAAGTCAAAAACCTTGTTCAATAGGACAAAGTTTATTATTGGCAATGATGCTAGTACACGATTTTAGGAGGATACTTGGCTCGAAGAGACCACCCTTGCCATTCAATAGCCGTCTCTGTATCTATTGTTCAACGACGTGAGGCGTTCGTTGTAACAATACTTCAATCCAACCCCCTTAATATTCAGTTCAGAAGGACGCTAATTGGCAATCGTTGGGAAAAATGGCTCCATCTAGTAAGTAGACTGATGGAGGTTCAGCTAACTCAACAACCGGATAAATTACGCTGGAAGCTTACTAGGTCTGGAGAGTTTACGGTTAAATCAATATATGTTGATGTTATCAATTCAAGCTCTATTCCTAGTTCCAAACATGTTTGGGTTGTTAAAGTTCCTTTGAAAATCAAAGTGTTTATGTGGTTTGTCCATAAACAAGTAATATTAACCAAGGATAATTTGGCAAAACGTAATTGGACAAGATCTACTAGGTGTAGTTTCTGTGATCGGGATGAAACCATCAAACACCTCTTGATTGCCCGTTAGCAAAAGTCTTATGGCGGACAGTCCATATTGCATTTAACATTACTCCACCGAGTTCTGTCAACACGTTATTTGGAACGTGGCTTAACTGGATTGAGTCCGAAACAACGAGACATATTCGAGTATGAGTCTGGAACTGCACAAATGATTTGGTCTTTAATAGAACAACAAATATTCATTTTTTGCAGGTTATTTTCTGGGCCACTGCGTTGATCCGTATGTGGTCTCTACTCACTCGACGGAGGCCAGGGAGCGTTTGGTTACTGGATCTACCCGCTGGGAGATGGTAGCACGGGATATCTTCAACCGGTTTGGATGACGATCATGTAATAGGATAGGCAATTAGTTTACATGTCTCTCTTATGCCAGCCGGTTGTGGCTTCTCATGGCCAGTTTGTTTTTGGCCCTTTTGTCTCTTTATGAGCTCTTTTTTATTTTCGTTTTGAGACTCTAAGAACTTGTTGAACCTATTTATCTTTTTAATAAGTTGGCCGTATGCATCGTTCTAATGCAAAGATTGGGAAGTTTTCTTTTTCAAAAAAAGAAAAGAAAAAAAGATGTCCGGGCATTTTTTTGGTGAGCCGTGTGGAATGGCTTAAATAGTCGAGACCGACCGGTCCAAACATTTGCTGGCCAATAGGTGATCCGCGTGTTGGAGTTGCTCATAGCTGATGACGATATGTGCTGTACTTGTAACGGGCTCCGTACAAGGTGTCCTTTTGTTTTGCAACATGTCAACCACATTACGAACTTGTCTTATTCCACATCTTTAAGATCAAGTTGGAAAAACGCTGTTGGTGAAAAGAAAAATCTCCAGCAACAACGTTACTCAACTACTCCCGCAAAGAAAAATAAATGTTACTACTTAACTACAGCTCCAGCCCAACAACCGCTACCGCGCTACGCCCACGGCTATGCCGCTTGTGCTGATTTGGCGTCTCATCTGCCGATGTACCGCGGGCGGCCATGACTGCTAGCTCGCGACATTCTTCTTCCTTGAGTGATCGATTGTCAACAATGATCGGCAGGGTCATCTCTGTGATCCCTGTGTCAGCTCATTACATACAGCGACCCTAATGACATGATCGGAGCACTCATGGTCATCTTTCTTTCTCGAGAACTAGAAGTAGAACACTGGGGGTCCAACTCCAAACATCAATGCTGGGTGGGCCACAGCGATCAGCTCCGCGAATCCACGGCTTGATCCCTAGATTGGTTGGTGCGTCGCGCCGAAAAGGTCGATTGAGAGCTCGAAGGGCGTCCTTCTCGCTGCCCGGCTGCGGCTTCGGGTCGGCTGCGGACCAAACCGTTGCCGGCAGGCGACGGGCATCCAGCAGCGCGGTGCATCGCTGGTTACTGGTCACCGATGCATCCGCCGATGGATTAGAGCACATGCAGCCCCCATGGCATATGGCAGGACTGCGAAGTCCGGGGGCTACAGCACGCGTCGCTATGCATCCAGTGGCGGAGGCGCCTCTGGTTTTGGGGTGGCAGCCAGCGAGGAGAGCTGTTTCGATCCCTTGTTTCCCTGCCCGGGACCCCGAAAGCGAGAGCTGCTTGATTGCCTCATTGTTGTTTGTATGCCTGCTGTGTGTTGTGATAGTCGGGGTACGACGATTACGATCGAGGAGGACGGGAAGGCGCCCGTACTCCCGCGTGTACAGTTGGAAGCTAGATGTCCTTTGATTTGAGACCCTTGAATAAGGCCAACTCCACTGCACGACCCCATTTTGTCCACGTGTGTCCGCTTAAGATAAAATGGACGAACCAGACGGTCTAGCGCGGGGGCATAAACTGACTTTTGTCCGTTTTCTGTCCCCTTTCGACCCATCCCGGCCCAAGTTTGCGTCATTTTTGGGATGAAACGGACAGCACGCGGACACGTGGGCCGTCTGCGCGTGTCCTCCCCTGGCCCGCCCGTCGGTGGCACAGGGGCGCCTTTTTCTATCCGCCCCCTCCCTCCCTCCGGCCGCACACCCTCCACTCTTCTCCACTCTTCCCCACTCTTCCCTCGCCGCCGCCGCCATTGCATTTGTGGCTTCGGACCTTCGCCCAGCCTCCTTCCTTCGGGCGCTCGAGCTACTCGACCACGGCCACCTGATTTGCGCACCCGCCGACAGAATTTGGGGCGGATCCGGTCGGTCTTGAGCTCGCCCGGCTGTGGGAGGCCGCGACGCGCCATGGACTAGCCGGGCACCGGGCCGGAAGGCCCTGGCAGGGCCGCAAGGCCACATGCAGGCAGTGGCTCCTCCTCTAGCCGCTCGGATCTACACCGTCGGTGATCCGCCGGCAGATACATGAATGGAAGTCGGCCGGGCTCGGTGCTAGCCCAAAAGCTCGTCGGCGCACCGTTGCCACTCATTAAGTGCGACCACTGCCCAAAGAATGTCGTGTGCCGCGTGTCTACAACGCCGGAACATCCGGGATGAGTGTTCATCAAGTGCTTAAACGATGGGGTATGTGCTCTTTTTAGCTTCGGTTTGTGCTCTAGATTTGACTAGTTGTGCTAACTTCAAATTTTATTGTGTAGAATGGATGCAAGTTTTGGTATTGGGAAGAAAAGTACATCGATATATGGATAGAGCGCAATTTAGTAGATGTTCGTGCACTTTTAGCTAGCATAGAGGCTGTAGATGAGACAAGTGCACTTGTTGCTAGATTAGAGGCTAGAAACGAGACTAGATGTGAGGAAGCAACCTCTACTTCTTTAGACTCGAAGAAGAAAAAAGCACGCAAGATCGAGCCTCCTCCGCAGATAAACAATGAATGCATCGAGAAGGCACTAATCTAATTTACAAGAGCAGTTATGGAAGTTGGATATCTTCTAAAATGCATCTTGTGGTTCTTGTTTTCTTGGGCTTACTTTTCTAGTCAAAATTTGATGATGTATTCCATGTATCAAAAATGAATGATGAAAAAAAGTTAAGGGCTTGCAAAGAAAAAAGTACGCGAACAGGATCCCGCCGCGCATTGGGCTTACGGCCACCGTTTCCCAGAAACGGCCCGGACACGACCCTATTGCACTACTCAAACGGACAGAATCCGGGCAAAACGGACGTCCATTTGAGGTCGCGCAGTGAAGTTGGCCTAAATACTCCTATATCTCTGCACCTGACCGATCTGACGGTTCGGGTTACGGAGACTTGACGTTTTGACACTCTCTCGCCCCTCATCGTCTTGGAAACCTCACGTTTTGTTGCATAGAAGACTAGTTATATAATCTGTGTTATAGTCTTGACATTCAACCATCAATTGGGACACCACTTTTCTAGAGCAGATAGTTCTGATATGTCTCGTATAAATTCAGTTTGAAAAGATTTGTGGTAGCTAAGGATTCTTGGAAAATAAAAACACTTTGGATGGAAGGTTTTGAAGGGCGTGTTACCATGTCTTGGTGTCTTAGCTGAACGACACATCTTTGTTATACCTCAATGCCCATTATGTAAGATTGGATTGGAGGATATCCAACATTGTATATTGACTTGTGCTCGAGCGAATAAGGGTATGGACTGAACTAAATCTAGTCGATGCAGTCCATCATGCAGTGGCCTAGGACCACTCGGGCTCTATCAACCTGGAAGCTCTTCTCCGGCTACGTTCGGTGATGCATGAACTATCGGTAGTGGAGCTGACTCTTGTAGCTATGTGGTATATTTGGTGGCAAAGACACGAAGGAGCAAAAGGTGAAACCGTCCAAAAGAACCTAGAGAGAACAACGATAACCATCCGAGTTCTAGCTACAATTTTTATTCAGAGCTATACACACCAGACCAGTCTATTGATAGAAAATTTGAGCATATGTGAAAGAAACCAAATGTAGGGTATGTTAAAATCAACCTTTACGCGTCATTTATGCAGAAACATTGGCAGGGGCATGTGCTGCTGTGGCTAGGGACGATCACGGTAACTTCATCACAGCGGCAACACAGACCTTACCTCATGTATCAACTTTGGTCTCAGCAGAGATCAACGCCATTCACAACGGACTAATCCTAGTGGCTAACATCAGTTGCACTAAAGTTGTCATCAAATCAGACAGTATGAGTGCCTTGGATGCAATTCCGAATCCGGGGGGATATATGGGTCCGGACATGCTAATCATTACAGATGCTACTCTCCTAGCGTTTGAGTTTATGTTCATTGATGTAGGGAAGCAAATCTAGTTGTTGATAGTCTAGCAAAACATTGCTTTAGAGTTAGCTTATCTGAATCTTGGGACTATAATGCACCCAACTTTATTTTGGCTCAAATTGTAAATGATATGGCCATTGTTTGAGGACTAAAGATTTGATGATAAAAAAGGACAACTACAACGCCTTGGTCCGCATATCTAAGGGCATTGTCCAATGCTAGACTCTTCAGGAGGCGCTTTATAAAAGGAAATAAATAAATATCATGAATAGAAAATGTTTAAACGCCCTAGCTCCCATGTCAGGCGCTAACTCTCATAGGCAATTACTAGCAAAAGAGGCCGTGTGTTGCAATGGAAAAAAATAAGTCCTTCAAAATTTGAAAAACATTTTATGTCAGACGCAACAGGGACTTTTAGATTTTGATTTTGATTCCGGCCAAGTTCTCGTCGTGCGTGGTGACGGACAACAACTGGTCGAGCAAAGTAGGCATTTACGAGGCGGCACCTAGGATTAGAGCGTATTGGTAATGGGTGCCGACTGCTCAACATGATTGTTACTGAAGACGTGAGGCCATGTCGCGCCTCACCCACACCTCATACACATCCTCAATGGGGCGACGACCCAATACTAAATTGGTCGGCACTGCCACATGAATTGAAGTATTGTTCGATTGAATACCTTGCATGTTGTCATTGGTCTCGTTCTCTTCTTTAAAGATCAACTTTGCCCAGCCTATTTCTGAAATATTTTTCCCACAATTCCGCTTAAGTTAGAGCCAATCAGCCATATACGCTCTCTTCTTTAAATATTTTGGCCGCAGCCCATACCATCCCAAAAATATTTTTCCCCATAACCCCGCTTAAATTAGAGTCAGTCAACCATATATGTTTCACACATCACCATGTTTATCTTAATTCTTTCCTTTCCTTCGAAGGGGCTTGTTGATTGTCTATCGACGGACATATATAAATTAGTGAGATCTGGGATAAAACAGCGAGGTGGAGCTATTGATTAATAAGTGAAGCATGTCTTTTATCACAACTAGAATAATGCCCGTGCGTTGCAACGAGATATAAATATTTTAATACGTTAGCTTTTGATTTACTTGTCAATAATAATGCGATTGTGTAAATAAAAGTTCATTAAATTCTGACCATGAATTACCTTGGTAAGTAAATTAAAATGGAATTGGTTCAGAAGGTAAGTATAAGGTGATTGATTATCATATATATATAGAAGGTTGAAAGGTTGGACGAAGGGGTGGTAGGAAGAAAGGTGAAATGGGAACCTTACATTGTTTTTATAAGACTTAAAAAGAATGTAAGGTTCCCATTTCATCTTTCTTCCTATTACCCCTTCGTCCAACCTTCCATGTATATGATAATCAATCACCTTAATTCACTTACCTTTTGAACCAATTTTATTTTAAATTACTTACCAAACATCTAATCAAATTATGAGGTAATTCACGGGAAGAATTTGATGAACATTTATTTACATAATCGTATTATTATGGACAGGTAAATCATAAGCTAATGCACTAGAATATTTATATCCCGTTACAACGCACGAGCATTGTTCTAGTAGAGAAAAAAAGCTAGTTGAACTCACTGAATCCTGCACGCTAGCACTTTTTTTCGTTTTGGCCCAACGTGGCCTAGTTCGATGACACCCAAAAAAAGGCCCAGCAGAGCTGCTACGTAGTGTAGGCAAAGGCCGAGGAGTGCATGGGCGGCGTGGATGGGACGGGAGTTGCGCACGGGAGTCCCATCGCGAGCGACAGATTTACAACATCGATATGTGGCTTCTAAGTTTTTTTTAAACTGACTTAACCAATAAAAGAGTACCGCCCTTTATTTCTCAAGCAAAGTTGGCTAGATGACTTCATGCATGCAGGCTCTTTCAACGCCGTCATGGTTCAAGTCCTTGTTCTGCTATTTCTTTTTTGAGGCCAAACGTTGAGTGCAATGAAACCTACGAAACAAGGGTTATTTTCGTCACTTATGGGTGGCCCTAGTGGGTAATTAATATCAACTTCTAGATAGATCAAAAAATCGGAGAAATGTGCAGTTCTTTATCATTAGGTATAGAAGCAACCAGGTGTGCTCGGTGCAGCGAAGGAAAGGGCCAAGCGTCGGATGCTAGCCTTTTGCGTTGATGCCACGATTGGCACAGCCCAACCGCTAATTAGCTGGGAAATCGATAAAAAAAAATTAATCCTGGCGCATGTCTAAGCATATGGCATTGGAGATGCCCTAATGCTCAATATGTCCTTATCAAGAAGAAAAGTATTCATTCACTAAAAAAAAGAGTATTCAATGCAATTTCTTTTTTTGCGGGAAGTATTCATGAGAACTTCATGTTGAAGGACCTTGTCGACGCCTTCACAAGGGCAAAACATCCTCCGGTGAAGCGACAGGAGCGCCTCCATGGGGCGCACAGAGGAGGAACAAGATGACCTCGCGGGCCAAAAGCCGTGGCATGTTTGAAATCCAATCCAAGGGCAATTGAATCATGGACCTCCAGGAAGATCGAGATGAAGGATCCCAACTAGGTTTGTTGGAACATGTAATTTTTTTCTCTAAAATACGAGAAATCGGTCTCAAATCGGTTACCGTATTATTCAACTTCTGCTAAAAACTGTTCTCACCGCTCATGCATTTTCAAAATTGTTCTCTTGTGAAAAAATTGTTCATGTGTTGCAACAAAAATGTGTGTGCATGCTGTAATAAATGTTCATGTATTGCAAAAATAATTTGTCCACACGCATAACAAAAACTTCATGTATTTTCAAAAGTGTTTTCTTGTGAAAACATTGTTCATCTGTTGCAACAAAAATGTTTATATTGTAATAAATGTTATTGATTTGCAGCATAATGTTTTTATTTTCCTTTTAGTTATTTCAGTTCTTTTATCACATATATTAAAAAATTCATAGTGTTTTTCAAAAATGTGTGTTGTGCGCATTGAAAATTTTAATCACATACTTTTACAAAATGTTCATTTTGTTGTTGAGGAATGTTCATCATGTTTTGAGAAATTGTTCAACATGTATTTTAAAAACTGTTCATTGTGTATATTTCAAAAAAGGTTAAACGTGTACTTTTAAAAATCATTTATTTTACTAAAATATTAATGATATACTTATAAAAATGTTCTGATTCTATACGCGAACATTTTTGTTCTTGCAATACTTGATCAGATTTTTACCTTTTTTTTCTTAATGGTGTGTGTGTGCGCGCGCGTGTATATGTGTGTGTGTGTTGGTATTAGTTTCTTTAGCACAACGTGTGCTAGTACTAGTTATTAGGCACTGGGAGTGCAAGGCGAGCAGGTGACTAAGGCTGGCTATAGTGGGGTAATATAAGTGGTATCATGCATTTGAGACTCGCAAACATACTTATGTCGTAAATAATTAAAGAAGAGAGAGAGGATTCTAGTAACATAGGTAGATACCGTATCATAATTAATGTTATGCTACCATGTGTCTTACATGGCAATAAATAAGACCACATATAATATTAATCTATAATACTATACATCATAGATGAATAATCATACACTACAATCATACTCCCCATTATGACCATCCTAATGGGCCGGCGTGGTACGGAGACGTAAAGCGTGCGCTGACGCTGGTACCGGGGGAAAATCCTATTTGCCGCTCGCTGCGGCAAACTGCCTACGCTTCGCAAAGCCGGGCGACCGAGCAGCGACACAACGGGCCGGCCCGTTTAACCGTTTCAACATTTCCGGTTTTGGGAAACTTCTAGAAGGTTCCTTGAATTGGTTTTTCTTTATTCTGTTTTTTCTATTTTCTTCTTTTTTCTTTTTCTCTATTTTTTCTTTTTCTGTTTTTTTTCATTTGTTTGTATTTTCATAATGTTCACGGTTTAACAAAAACTGTTCATAATTTTATAATTTTGTTCATGAATTTGAAAATTGTTCATGTTTCAAAATTTGTTCACAATTCAAAAATATTCACAATTTTCAAAATTTATTCGCAGATTTTAAAAATGTTCACAATTTTATAATTTTGTTTGCGAATTTGAAATTTATTCATGTTCTAAAATTTGTTCATAATTAGAAAAAAAATTGCGGTTTCAAAATTTGTTCAGAATTCTAAAAATGTTCACAACATTATAATTTTGTTCACGAATTTCAAATTTGTTCTTGTTTCAAAATTTGTTCACAATTCGAAAAATGTTCACAGTTTGAAAATTTGTTTGCAGATTTGAAAAACTGTTCGCTGTTCTATAATTTTGTTCACGAATTTGAAATTTGTTCGTGTTTCAAAATTTGTTCACAATTCGAAAAATGTTTATGGTTTCAAAATTTGTTCATAATTCAAAAAATATTTCACAATTTTTGTTTGTGAATTTGATATTTGTTCATGTTTCAAAATTTGTTCATAATTCGAAAAATGTGCGGTTTCAATATTTATTCACATTTCAAAAAATGTTCACGGTTTCATAATTTTTTACCTTTACAAATTTTGTTCTGGGATTAGAAAATTGTTCCCATATCAAAATATTGTTCATGATTTTTGAGAATGTGGCAGTTTTTGAAAAAACTGTTCACAGTATGCAAAAGTAGTCGCGTTTCACAAAACATTGAGGTTTTTTTTTTAAATGCGTTTGAAATTTCGAAAAAAAAATCGGATTTGCACTCGCAGTTCGTTCTTAAAGGTTTGTCCTGTATTTTGAGCATTAAAGCTTGCTAGGTTCACTGGTAGTAGCGTATTGTCGCTCGTATGAGATCCTCGGTTCGATACTTGTTCAGCGCTTTTACTTTTGTGCTACAGTTCTCGATCGGGCCTTTATTTTCGAGGTACAGTTCTCAATCGGGCCGGCCCAGGCGTAGACCCCCTGTGCGTGCGCAGGTAGGAGCTCCCGGTACCGGGTGCGGCTACGCTGCTCGAAGCGAGCTGTACGCGAGCATCGCCTGCAGCTAGCCGGTAATAGGCCGGCCCAGTTACAACATGCTCTCGTCATGCCTGCCGTCACACGTTTTTTCCCTTTTGTTTATATTTAAAAAAATACATATATTATAAAAAAGGTAAATGCAGTGTCAAAAATGTAAATATGGTGTAAAAAACATGTTGTCCCACTCAAAGGAAATGTTTATATCATTCAAAAAAATGTATTAACATTTCAAAAATGTAAAATGTTCACGTGTTTCAAAAAATGTAGGTGAAATTTATTATAATATTTTATAAACAAGTTTTTATTTAGAAAAGAGTTTTGATCCGTTGAAAAATGTAAATTCCGTTTAGGATAGTGTTCACGCGTTTCAAACAATTTTTCCAAATTTTGAAAAACGTTTGTCCAATGTAAAAAAATATTCGCATAGTTAAAAAAAATATTTCATATCACACAATTTTTTTAACATGTATTTGACAAAAAATGTTCAAAAAGTATTGAAGAAAATGTGAAATCATGTAGAAGTACATGAAAAAGGTACTTCCTCCGTCCCAAAATTCTTGTCTTAGATTTGTCTAAATACGGATGTATCAAGTCGACTAATCTAAGACAAAATTTTTGGCACGGAGGGAGTACAATGTATATGAAAAAGATAGACATGAAAACATAAATTTTGTAAAAATAATAATTATGTATATTCAAAATGTGTATAAAATGTAGACATGTGTTTTAAAAAACAATGAAAACCGAGTAAATAAACAAAAAATAATTAAACCGTAGAAAGAAACAAAGAAAGAAAGAGAAAACCAAAGAAAATCCTAGAAAAATCGTACTACTACGTACATTGGAAAACTGAAAGAAAAAAAGACTCACGCTTGCTACAGTCTTGGACCGGCCTGATAGTCGCCGATGCTTCGGGCGACATATTGGCCTGGCGGTTGGTACCAGCGGGCAGAGCACCCGGATTTGCCATCCGTGCGTCCATCTCCTGATTCTCCTCCGACTCATTCGTCGCTGGCGACGGCAGTTTCTAGCGCTTCCAACGCCGCACCGAGAAGGGATTTCCTCCGTCTCCCCAGCTGTGTCACACCCTCGCCCGGTCGGCCCTCGCTTCTATAGCCTGTACGAGATCAGCAAGTAAGCCCCTGTAACTCTCCGCTTGTTGTGCTGCAATGCCGTCCAATTATCAAACGCTTGTGTTGGATGCATACCCTGGGGGTCACCCTCCTTTTTCCAAAAAAATAAATGTCCGGATGCCATACCGAGGTTCAGTTTCTAGTAGTCTATATACTGAATACTCTTTTTTAGGTGGAGCGGAGGCTAGATTGACATTGTTCCTCCACCCCGCGGGATCTCGAGCTCCCTGTTGGATGGCGCGGGCTGCGCTGGCCTTGGTCTGCGGTCGGCTGCCTCCTCCTTCCCCGGGGAGGCAGCGGCGTGGTGGTGGTGGTGTCCTGGGAGGTGTGTGGCCGGCGACTCCGGCGCGGGTTGGGCAGTGGCCGGGGTGGTTGCTGCTCCGGCCGTGGATGGCTCCACGGTGGCTTGGCAAGTCGGCTTCGGCGACGGCTGGCTCGTCTTGGCGCCGGTTCGTCCGTAGGCGGCTCGTATCGGCCTTTGATCCCTCCTCCTTGTCGTCAGGTCGTTACGTTCGGTGAAGGGCTGGCCTTCTCTCAGCCGCGGTCTATCGCTCGTTTCGCGCCCGGTGCGAAGGTCCGAGCTCGTCTCGCACATAGTGCCGTAGGACTAAGCTCGTCTCGCGCACGATGCTGCAGGACTGCCTCGTCTCGCGCACGGTGTTTTGAGACCGAGCTTGTCTCGCGCCGGTGCTGCAGGACGGGTCGATGGAGGCCAGATGGCCGACCTATTGGTTCTCGGCGCTGGGGATCGCCCAGGGGTGCGAAAGGTGAGACCTTTCTGCTCGTCTCTTTGGTTGGGATAGCGGCAGGTCTCGGGTGAGGTGGTGTCAAGGTCTTGGATGCCGGGGCGGCGGCCTTGGTGGTGGTTGCGTGGTGCTCTTGGGCGGAGGCCGTGGCTTGGTGCTGCCCGGTGGCCATGGCTGTGTGGCGTTCGGTGGCGGTGAGTTTTGACCGGGATGAAAACCTGTTCTATCTTCAGATGGACCGGCGGCGGCGAAGCTCGTTCCCTTCTTGAAGGCGTCGTCGTGGCTCTCATTGCTCGTCGTGCGGCTCCGGGGAAAACTCTAATCCCCGGATTGGGCGGTGGCGGTGCTCCGGTGTCGTATCCTTCCTGAAGGCGCCGCTTTGGAGCCCACGGTTCGTCGTATGCGGCTTCATCTCTTCGCGGTGGTAGTGCTAGGGGTGGTGTTGCCGCGCTCAGCGCCTATGTATCATGCCTTGGGTGTGTGCGTGTGTTGTGGTGGCGTCCGTTGTACTGAGTTGTGAGGATCGTGCTTTATATATAAAGCGGGGCGAAAGCCCTTTTCGGTAATACTCTTTTTTATTATTGTGATGTGTGAAACTCGAAGACAATTTTCCTCACCACAAGAAAGTTCAGAGTCAATTCAGATCATCGTGGTTGTGATCCAGAGTGATAGTTTTATGTGCAAACACTCTAGCTAGCGCTCCATCTAGTTAAGAGACTGATGGACGTTCAGCTTTCTCAACAACCCGATGAATTATGCTGGAAGCTGACTAGGTCTGAAGTATTCACAGTTAAATCAATGTACATTGGTGTTATTAATTCAAGCTCCATTCCGACCTCCAAGCATGCTTGGGCTGTCAAAGTTCCATTGAAAATAAAAGTGTTTATGTGGTTTGTCCATAAACAAGTTATATTAACCAAGGACAACTTGATAAAGCGTAATTGGACAGGACCTACTAGGTGTAGTTTCTGTGATCGGGATGAAACGATCAAACACCTCTTTCTTGATTGCCCGTTAGCCAAAGTTCTTTGGCGGACGGTCCACATTGCTTTTAATATTACTTCACCGAATTCTGTCAACATGTTATTTGGGACATGGCTTGATGGGATTGAGCCTGTCCTAGCGAGACATATTCGTGTTGGAGTTTGCGCTTTGCTGTGGACTATCTGGAATTGCAGAAATGATTTGGTTTTTAACAGAACATCACGTATTCACTTTTTGCAGGTTATTTTCCGAGCCACGGCAGTGATCCGTTCGTGGTCGCTACTCACTCCGATGGAGCCCAGGGAGCATTTGGTTACTGGATCTATCCGCTGGGAGATGGTAGCTCGGGATATATTCAACCGGTTTGGATGGCGGTCATGTAATAGGATAGGCAATTAGTTTACCTATCTCTCTTCAGCCAGCCGGTTGTGGCGTCTTCGTTTTGGCTAGTTTGTGTTTCTAGCCTTTTTGGCTCTGTGTGAGCTTTCTTTTCAGTTTTTCCAGTTGAAGACTTTGGAACCTTGTTGGAACCTTTTTATTTGCTAATAAGATGGCCGTATGCATCACTCTAATGCGAGGCCGGGGAGAACCCCCTTTTCGAAAAAAATAAACACTCTAGCTAGCTAAAATGTTAAGTAGATATTTTTTCAAGAGGCGGCTAGAATTTTAGATGCTTTCCTTTTATTGTGTGTTTTCTATATTTGTATCATCTATATAGTGTATGAATAACTTTGAATGTATATCATTGGATGAACTTGATCCGATGGTCAAGATCTAGCAAATCTGAGTGTTGCGGGCTGTTCGATTTACCATTAGGCCAACTCCAACCGTCGACAGCAAACGGACGTCCATTTTGTCCGTTTGGCTAGGGCAATGGGGCGGCGTCCGGCCGTTTTCCTTGATGCACTGGTCATGCGCCCAACGCGCGGACGCATCTGGTCTGGCCGCCTGAAATCTTTTGCAAATGAATTTTTTGTCCACCGCGGCCATAGTTCATAGTGCATGCCGACAACAAAGCCAGCGGCCGGCAAACATATGCCAGCCTACAAAATGGTCAAGCCCCAAGTTTTCACGCTGGCAACAAAAGCCATCGGCTGGCACACTAGCTAGCCTTCAAAATGAACAAGTTTTCTCGCTGGCAACATAGCCAGCGGCCGGCACACTTGCCAGCTTTCAAAAAGAACGGCCATAGTCCATGGCCGAGGCCTCCCTAGTTCAGGCCGTCTTGGTCGAACATCTGCTTTTGCCGGTTTGCGAACCAAATTCTTCTCTTCAGGGACATGTTGGTCAGGTTCATGCTCATGATTGCTAGCGCCATCTCTTTTGCTTTGGTGTCGGCATTGGTGGCCTCGATCGCGGATTTCTTTGATTGGGCGGCCTCCTCCATGTCGAGCTTCCTCATCTTGGCGGCCTCCTCCATGTCAAGCTTCTTCGTTTGGATCTCCAAATATATCTTCATTTGCTTCTCCTTTCCTTGGCGCTTCCTCTCCTCCCTCACTTCCTTTTGAGTCATCATGCCGTGCAAAGTTTCTTGCAAGGCGATAGATGCCGCATCACGCTTCTCGTCAAGCTTCGAGTTGGTCTTGCCCCTCGGCCTCTTGAGCACATCTCCATTCGCAGCCACAGCCGCCGTCCCTCTTTTCTTCTTTAGAGCGGCATATTGATCTTTGAACTTGGGACAATCTTTGATGAGCGACCAACAATGAGTGAGAGTGAATGGCTTGTTCTTATGCCGGGCCTTGAAAGCTTCCAAAGATTGGAATGCCTACACAATCAAAAAGAAGGCCACAAATGTAATAGAGAAGGACACAGGATACAAAAAACATGAACATGGCATAGCAATGCAAATAGGGGAGGTCATACCAAGTCACCCATGCCTAGGCCACTCACGGGACGGGCGTCAACGCTCTCAAGCGCGGCACAATACTTATTGCATTCTTGTTGAATGAACCCTCACTCTTTTGGATTGAGTTGATGCCATGGTTGCTCGCAAGCTTGTAGGGCGCAAACTTCCTCCATTCATGAAAGGTTTTATGAACTCTCGTCCAAAAGACGGATCCTTTTTGCTCGACACCGGTCTTGGGATCTTGGCCTATCTCCATCTAACTCTCGCAAATCAACGTGCCCTCTTCTTTGTTGTATGATCCCGTGCGAATGCTTTGCTACCTCCTTTGTGCCTCGGCTCTTTTGGTCAGCTCATCGATAAACAATGGTTCCTCCGCAATGTCGACCTCTTCTACCTCATCTTCACAATACATGTCGTCATCTGCATGCATGAGTTGCCATGGTCGTCGGACTCTTCTTCGTGGACACCGCAGTGGTCGGTACCATCTTGGCCGCAGCCGTCTTGGCTTTGGGTCTCGTCGGGATCGTAGCCTTGGCCTTGGCCGTCGGGGTGGAAGGCCTGGCAACGGCCCTCGAAGATGACACTCTCCATGAACGCGGTGTAGTTAGGGTCGTCGGCCGCCGGCGTCAGGATTGGCATTTTGTCGAACAGGTTGCGGGCGCCGGGAAGGTTGGCCGTAGGAATTGATCGGGGTTGCTTCCTTTGCATCCCGTCGGACAACTGGCCAGCGCCACTGAACCCAGGCATGACGTTGAGGTCGATGACGGCCGAGTTGGCGGGAGTGGCCGGCGCTCCGCCCAGCGACGTGGAGAACCGGGTCTGACCATGCTGCCGTGGCGCATGAAAACTGGCCATCTCCGGTGTTATGGAGGAGCTCGGTGACTGGAACTGCGGAGGACGGACGACCGACGAGCCTGTGCTCGTCGCGGCCATGGCGGCGGCAGAGAGAATGGCCGGCCCGGGTCGGCACAACCCTTGCATGACGAGGGCCTGCGTCGTCGGTGCCTGCGTGGCCTTGGCGAGGATGGCCTCGTTCTGGCCTTGTGGGCCGCGGCGGCGTAGTCGGCAACGGCTTTCTTCTCCGCCGCAACGGTCTGCCGGGCTCTCCTCTTGGCTGATTCAATGTCGAGCCGGTGGATCATTTAGGGTCATGCGTTGGAGTTGGCCTTAATTACATCAGAACCAGATCCTGCCATGTGTAGTATTTAGAAAATTTCATGATTTAAACTTACTGCACCTCTTCTAATGGAGAATATAATTACTATGTTTTTTTGAAACAGTACATTACATTCACACACTTCTACTCTATTCTAGACTCTTCCATACATGCTCTTGCTCCAGTTATGTTTCTCTCTTGAAGAAAGAGTTGCAATTTATGTTTACCTTGTGAGTTTAGATATTTTTTTCAAGAGGCAGCAAGAAGTTCAGATGTTTTGTTGTGTTTTTTACCAGTAGTTCTGTGTAAGCAAGCGTCGTGGCCTAAACGTTACCCTGTAAATGCCAAGTGTTCCTTTAGCACATCAGAGCATAACCTATCTATTCTTCTCACGATAATAAGCTAATTTCACACCCACTTTGATCAGTACCAACCTTCTAAAGAGCTAAATGCGGCGCGCGTGCACACACACACACACTGGCCAGAAAAACCCAGTGATTTTGTAGTCCAACATCCATATCATTTATGTACATTTTCAGCGATTTTTTTTGAGGAATCACCGGGGAGGAGAGGATCCCCACCTGAATATATTACTCAAGAGGCCAAAAAGGCCCAACAGTGACTTTTCAGCGAATATTTGGTCTGTACATAGAATAATAACTGCGTGCATTTTCAGCATTTAGCCCGGAATTTGTCTTTCAGCAGTTTGTGGCTGAAATACTTTATACACTTCACAAGCTTTATGTCGACACTGTGCGATGGCGGAAAGCGTCGTACCTCAACCCAAGGGGACGCCGTACGTGTTTATAGGCAGGGGCGCACCTCCCTGATAGCGCATACAGTTTGGATTACATCTTGGAGAAGAAGCTAGATAGAGATAAGATTACAAAGAGGAGATAAACTCTAGCTAACTACCTAACCGAACTACCAAGATATCTATCAAGAGAGAATATGCAGCAGCTCCTTGTCACGTACAGGGAATATGTTGTTTGACACCCTCCCTTAATCACAACTTCATCAAGTTGAGATTATACTTGAAAAGTTCTCAAAGCTTCGTATGGGCAAGGCTTTAGTAAACCCATATGCAATCTGGTCTTGGGAATGTATAAACCGAATGTCTAGGAGTTTACTAGCAACTCTTTCTCTGACAAAATGGAAATCTATCTCAATATGTTTCATTCTTGCATGAAAATCTGGATTTGCTGAGAGATAAGTTGCACCCAAATTGTCACACCACAGACATGGAGCTTGAGTGGTTTTCACACCGAGCTCCCTAAGAATGGATTGTACCCATATAATCTCTGCAGTAGCATTAGCTAGTGCCTTATACTCTGCTTCTGTGCTGGACCTTGAAACAGTAGCTTGTTTTCTGGCACACCAAGAGATCAGATTAGATCCAAGGAACACTGCAAAACCACCGGTGGAGCGTCTATCATCCAAACATCCTGCCCAATCTGAGTCAGAGAATGCACTAACAAGAGTGGAAGATGACTTGCTAAAATTGAGGCCAATACCCATAGTATCTTTCACATATCTTACTATCCGTTTTGCAGCAGTCAAATGAACTGTGGTTGGTGCATGAAGAAATTGACACACCTTGTTGACAGCAAAAGAAATATCAGGTCGAGTGAGGGTTAAATATTGAAGTGCACCCACCAGACTTCTGTATCTTGTGCTATCTTCTGAGCTCAAGGGTGTTCCTTCTGTGAGAGACAATTTTTCTGTACTAGACAAAGGAGTAGTAGTAGGTTTACAGCCTTGCAACCCAGCTTTTCTTACCAAATCATTTGCATATTTTTCCTGGGAGAGATGAAGCCCATCCTTGTGCTTCTTCACTTCAATCCCTAGGAAATAGTGTAAGTCCCCAAGATCCTTTAGAGCAAATTCAGCACTTAAGTCCTTCAACAGTCCTGTTATTGCCTCATCAGGTGAACTTGTGACAATAATATCATCAACATATATAAGAACAAATATTGATGTATTGGACTTATTATAAATAAACAATGAAGTGTCAGACTTTGAAGGAACAAATCCAAGCATTTGCATCTTCTTGCTGAGATGAGAATACCATGCTCTAGGGGCCTGCTTTAGTCCATACAATGCTTTGTCAAGCCTGCATACATAAGAGGGTGCATGTTTGTTTTCAAACCCAGGAGGTTGTTTCATGTAAACCTCCTCTTCCAGAACACCATGAAGGAACGCGTTCTGCACGTCTAACTGTCGAAGACTCCATCCCCTGGAAACAGCAATAGACAGGACAAGACGAATAGTTGCAGCTTTTACAACCGGACTAAATGTGTCCTCATAGTCTATGCCATATCTTTGTTTAAAACCCTTAGCAACTAGCCTTGCCTTGTAGCGATCAACTGTTCCATCAGACTTTGGTTTGATCCTAAAAACCCATTTGCAATCAATGAGATTTTTACCTTGCCTTGGAGGAACTAAGTGCCACGTTTTATTTTTCTGTAGTGCCACATATTCCTCATGCATTGCTTTTCTCCACTTCTCATCACCAACGGCCTCCTCAAGCGTGTTTGGCTCACCTGGTTCACCTGTAGAGCAGACCAAACCATATTTTGTTATGTGTTTGTAATTAATCGCTTAGTTACCCCCGATCGCAACGTGTACGGCGCTGTGATGCAACAGTGTTGTTTTGCGCCACAGAAGATCCAGCAGATGAGTCCACCCGCGCCAGATCCGAGGCGGATCCGCCTGCGCCTGCAGTTTTGGCAGGTTCCGCTTCTGGACGATCTTCTGTGGCTCGTGGCTGGGGCGTTGAAGAGGAATCCGACACAGAAGATCCCACCCGACCAGCGACCACGGGCTGGCTGAGACATGCATCTGATCCCTCGCCTGCCGCAGCTGGGCCCGCGCCATCCGATCGCCCTGCATCGCGTCGCTTGTATACAACCGGCTGGGTGCCAAACCGCGAGCCGATCGGGCCCGTGGAAGCCGGACGCATGGCAGCCGCTGATTGGCGCGGGCTGGTGAAGACGCCACCACCAACCACAACAGGCCGCGTGGCCAATGCGAGTCGGTCGCGGGCGGCGCGCCAGATCCAAGGCAGATCCACCGCCACTTTGGCGAGCTGGATCCCGAGGCGGATTCGCTCGCCGCGGGCGCGCCGGATCCCGAGGCGGATCTGCTCCCTCCGCCCGTGACACACGCGATATGGACAGTGTGTTGCACTGTTTTCTTCAATTTCTTCACTGTTTTCTTCATTTTCTGCACTGTTTTCACCGCTATGATCTCCTGGGGCATCACAAGACTTATGCAAATGGTTAGGAGGATTAGTCATCAAATGATCATCGCAGTTATCGTGCCCCCCTTGATCATAACCAGAGAGGTGAGGTGGAAGGAGTAGGATTTCTTGACGGAGTAAGGCGCCGGCGTTAGGGTGCAGATCAACAAAGGGGAATTTTGTCTCATCAAAAACAACATCTCTAGAGATGTAGACACGACCAGAAGAGATGTCTAAGCATTTGACACCTTTGTGCTAAGCACTATACCCAAGGAACGCACACTGTTTGGAGCGAAACATAAGCTTGCGGTTGTTGTAAGGGCGGAGGTTTGGCCAGCATGCGCATCCAAATACACGAAGAGATTTATAGTCTGGTTTTACGTGGAGAAGTCGTTCTATGGGAGTTTCATTGTTGATAACTCTGCTAGGAAGCATGTTGATGATGTGAACGGCAGTGAGAAATGCTTCGTCCCAAAATTTTAGGGGCATCGAAGCTCCAGCCAAGAGTGCAAGGCCAACCTCAACTATGTGCCTATGTTTGCGTTCTGTAGACCCATTTTGTTGGTGAGCGTGAGGGCATGACACATGATGCCCTCACATGATGGGAAATGCCTAGTGTTTGGAAGAAGGAGTTTAATTTTTCGTATTCTCCTCCCCAATCTGATTGGACAGCAAGAATTTTTCATCAAATGGCGTTCAACAAGAGCCTGAAAGTTTTGAAAGACTTGGAACACTTGACCTTTTTTAAGGAGGTAGAGCCAAGAAAACTTGCTATAGTCATCAATAAAGCTAACATAGTATGTGTGTCTACTAACGGAGCTTGGGGCAGGACCCACACATCGAAAAAAATTAACGCAATGGTTGAGTAGAAACACCTGGTGGAAATGTGATAAGGAGTTGATGACTTTTGCTCTCGACAAGCATCACAAATGGTTTCAACATTGCGCTCACCAACAAACGGGAGCTTATTCTTTTTGAGTAAACGATCAACTAAAGAAAATGAAGCATGCCCTAAACGGTCGTGCCATCTTGTGGCTGAAAGCTTGATAGCACCACAAGCTTGTTTATTGTATCTTCGAAGCTCCGGAATCAAGGGATAGAGTCCCCGAACACATCTACCTCGATAGAGAGTTTTCCTCGTGACCTGATCCTTGATCAAAAAGAAGAAGGGGTGAAACTCAATATAAACATGATTGTCAAGAGTGATTCGATGAACTGATAGAAGGTTTTTGTCGGTGCTAGGGACATGCAAGATTTTCCTAAGATGAAACTGTCTACGTGGGGTACGAAAAACTGAATGACCAATGTGATGTATCCTCATACCTGCACCACTTGCGGTGTGGATTTGGTCTTTGCCGTGATATTTTTCTTTGAGTGTTACTTTCTCCAGTTCGCCGGTGAGATGGTTTGTCGCGCCGCTGTCGAGATACCAGTTGGTATCGACACCGTACGAGCTGTCAGCAGCAACAGCGATCTTTTCTTCATCTTCTGACGAGGCCTCGTCCTCATCGAACCGGTACCAGCAGTCCTTTGCTGTGTGGCCCGGCTTGCCGCATATCTGGCAGCGAACCGCGTCCGGGCGCGATCTGGAGGACCCGCCGCGGCGGCCCCTGGTGTTGGTGGAGTTGGCTCGTCCGCGGGAGTTGAACCCGCCGTTGCTGCCGCCGCCTCCTTGCTTGCCCTTGGGGCGAGGCGGGCCACGATGACGGGAGTAGCCACCGCGCCCACGCATCACTGCGTTAGCTGACGACTTGAAGCCGCCCGATCCTTGGTACTGTGCCACCCTCTGATCAAAATTACTCAGCATTGAAAAGAGCTCATCGAGAGATACCGGGGAGGTGCGGGCGTCGAGGGCAGAGACGAGCGGCTGGTAGTCCATGTCGAGGCCGTGGAGGATGTAGGAGACGAGTTCATCGTCCTGGAGCGGCTTCCCGGCGGCAGCCAGTTCATCTGCGAAGCCGCGCATCTCGGCGAAGTAGGTGGCGACGGTCTTGTTGCCCTTTTGCGCGTTCACCAGAGAGGTTACGATGTTGTTCACGCGGCGAGGGACTGCGAGAGAACATCCCGACAGTGCCGCCCGAGCTGGCCGTCGTGATCGCGGTCACCTGCACGAGCACCTCCTTGGTGAGGTTGTTTAGCAGGTACCCGAGCACCTACTGGTCCTCTCGCGCCCAGACGGTGTAGAGAGGGTTCGACACAGTCGATTCCTTCCCATCTTTGTCCTTGGTGGGGAGGATCCTGGCCAGCTCCGGTGTAGTGCCGTCGACGTAGCCGAAGACACCCGCGCCCCTTAGCTGCGGCGTGATCTGCGCGCGCCAGAGGACGTAGTTGGTGCGGGAAAGCCTCTCCGTGACTTGGCCGTTGAGGCTAGCCTGGGAGACACCGGAGGAGGACGACATGATTTGCACTGGATGGAGTTTTAGGGTTTAGACGTTGTGGAAGAGAAGGGCTCTGATTACCATGTGCGATGGCGGAAAGCGTCGTACCTCAACCCGAGGGGACGCCGTACGTGTTTATAGGCAGGGGCGCACCTCCCTGATAGAGCATACAGTTTGGATTACATCTTGGAGAAGAAGCTAGATAGAGATAAGATTACAAAGAGGAGATAAACTCTAGCTAACTACCTAACCGAACTACCAAGATATCTATCAGGAGAGAATATGCGGCAGCTCCTTGTCACGTACAGGGAATATGTTGTTTGACAGACACAAAATGGATAAAGTAAACCAGCATATGAAAGAGTGAAACAGAAAATCACCTAGTACATCATTTGCACCCGGGAATTCTATAGATTATACTCCATCAACTGGAATATCGTTATTCCTCTACGTCTTCAGTTTTTTTTGAAACAAGGCAAAAGGCTTGCCATTTTCATTGAATAAGAAGAAGGTTTAAGAGTCTTGGCCAAAAGACCAGATTACAAGCATCACTCTCGCGGCATTATATTACACAAATATTTCGCCCCGGCAAGGCACCACAATGAAGCTTCCGCTTGACGCGAGTCACAAGCACCCGACGGAATTGCCGTGCTGCGGAACACACATGCATTTCGCTCTTTCCAAATTTCCCAAGAGATAAGAAGCATAAGGAAAGAAGTGCCCTTGAGATAGTGACCTCCGGAAGCTATGTTGCGCCACCACTCCTTGACTGAAACCATGCCTCCCCAATCCATAGGATGGACATCATGTAAAACGAGCCATGTTTTGATCATTCCCCAAACTCTAACCGTGTAACGACATTGGAAGAGAAGGTGAGCTGCTGATTCTGGCGTTTGTTTGCATAGCGGGCAAAGGTTACAGTTGGGCCAGCCCCTACGCTGAAGCCGGTCTGCCGTCCAAATCCTATTGTTGATGGCCAACCAAGCAAAAAATTTGTATTTGGGAGGAGCCCAGTTCTTCCAGATCAAAAGAGGCATATCTGAGTCGATAAGGCCAAGAAATTGTGCACGGTATGCCGTCGCCGCTGAATATTGGCCATCATTGGTGAGCTTCCAGGAAATTGAATCAGCCACGCCGGGGTTGAGGTGAATGTGTGATAGCTCACTCCAAAGGTTGACGAACTCGGCTATGTGGTTTACATCAAGGTTCCCACCAATGTCCACTCTGGAGACCCATGTGTTATTATGTAAGGCCTTCTGGACAGTGCAGTTTTTTCTTGCAGAGATCGCAAAAATATTTGGCGCGATGTCTTTGGGTCTCATACCATTCAGCCAAGCAGATCCCCAAAACGAAGCCCTTATCCCATCTCCAATCAGAATCTTGGTGGCAGCAACAAATATGTCTTTATCTTTGTCATCACACGGGTTCCCCAAGTTTACCCAAGGCTTACTTGGATCTGTCCAAGCTCCCCACAACCACCGGATGCGAAGGGCAGTAGCAAAATTTTCCAAGTTGAGAATACCTAGGCCACCATGCATTTTAGATTTGCACACTTGCTCCTAGTTGATTTTGCATTTTCCACCAGAAACCTTGTTGCAACCAGCCCAGAGATATGCACGCCGCAAGGAGTCGATCTTTTTCATGACCTCTACAGGGAGGTTTAGCACCGTCAAGTAATATATAGCAATCGCCGTTACAACCGACTTGACAAGCACAACCCTTCCAGGCGATGTGACGTGTTTGCCCATCCAAGCTGCAATCTTATCCTCGAGGGGTTGGAAGTGGATTCTATTTAATCTTTTGATCGACAACGGCAGACCCGGGTATTTCATAGGGAAAGATGATCGGTTGGCTGGGAAGAAGAGGAGGATATCATTCAGATCCAAGTTGTCACATCGGATTGGGGCCACTAGGCTTTTCGAGCAGTTGGTATGCAGGCCTGTAATCTCTCCAAAGTGGGCCAGCGTGTCATCCGCGTAGAGGGACGCCCTGATCGTCATAGCGTTACCACCAAGAGGGTGCAGCTTTCCTTGGGCAGTAGCCTTCTTGAGAATATGGTGTAGAGGATCGATCGCCAGGACGAAAAGGAGGGGGGATAGAGGATCTCCTTGCCTCAAGCCCTTCCCAAGCTTAATAGGGTTGCCCGGAATACCGTTGAGCAAGACTCGCGAAGATGCCGAAGCCAAGAGAGTCGAAACCCAACCACGAAAGCACGGAGGAACTCCAAGGTGTTTGAGAAGGTCGAGGAGGTAGTCCCAGCGAACAAAGTCGAAGGCCTTCTTGATGTCAAGCTTGAAAAGTAACGCTGGTGTTTTGTTTCGGTGGAAACGCCTCGCAAGATTGCGCACGTACATGAAGTTATCATGTATACATTGTTGTTTGATGGAAGCACTTTGCGCCTGTGAAACAAGGTCGTTCATGTGTGGGGCGAGCCGGTTGGACATCACTTTGGCAATAATTTTTGTGATAGCATGTATGAGACTGATGGGTCGAAAGTCCGATATATCTTCAGCCCCATCTTTCTTAGGAATGAGTGCGATATCCGCGGAATTGAGTCAATGGAAATGGGTGGCATGCAAGTCAGAGAAGCGACAAATGGCCAACATGAGATCTCCCTTGATAATGTTCCAGCATGCTTTAAAGAAAGCACCGGTGAAGCCATCTGGGCCCGGGGCTTTGTCAGAAGGTAAGGCAAAAACCGCAGCCTTGACCTCCTCCTCGGTGATGGCTGCATCCAACTCCTGAAGGTCACAATTTGGAGTTGGAATGATCCCCCAATTAATGTCAATGCTGCGTGTGGGACCTTTTTTAGCGATGTTCTTGAAATGGCTATGAATCATTTGCTCCTTCTGGTTGTGTTCCGTGATCCAGCCAGAATTATGCTTGAGACGATGAATGAAGTTTTTTCTCCTCCGATGGTTCACCCGGAGATGGAAGTAACGGGTGTTAGCATCACCCTCCTTCAAATTGGTGATTCTGGAGTTTTGCCTCTTCCTAGATTTCTCAAGCACAGCCCACGAGATGATCCTTCTCTTTAGTCTTTTCCGAAGATCGTATTCCTGCTGGGAAAGCTCTCTTTGATCCATAGCCAGATCAAGATGCAGAATAACTTCAAGGGCCATATGTAATTGGATCTTAGCTTTGGCGAAAAGGGATTTGCTCCAGGAGCGTAATCTTTGGCTAGTAGTTTTGAGCTTATGAAACAGCCTCTGGTATGGCTCGGAATGTGTTGATTCTTCGTCCCAAGCATCCTTGACCGTCTTTTGGAAACCCGGCATCTTGGTCCAATGGTTCTCGAACCAGAAGGACTTCGGTTGCTTGGGACCATCCTCATTAGCGAGTAAAAGCGGGCAGTGGTACGAAAGTGAGGAGGAGATGGCATGAAGAATGTGATTGGCAAATTCGATGTCCCAGTCCTCATTGCAAAAAAACTGTCCAGTTTACTGAGCGTTGGGTTGTTTCTTTCATTGTCTCCATGTGAATCTTCGATTCTGTAGATGGATTTCCTTGAGCTCGCAATAGTTTAAGGTGTTGCGAAACCTAACTAGGCGACTACGGTCCACATTGGTGCGGTTTTTATCTCGAGCCCGGTATATTTGGTTGAAGTCGCCGTTAACCAGCCACTTTGTTCCTGGCAATGGTTTCTGAGATGACAGCTCCAGGAAAAAAACATCTTTGTGAATGCTTCTAGTTGGCCCGTAGACAGTGGTAAGCTTGAAAGATTTGCTATCTGAGGAATTCTTGATTGCAACAAATGCCGAGAGAAAATATGATCCGAGATGGACGTTGGATATATCGATCACCACTTCATCCCACAACAGCAAGATGCCTCCCTTAGTACCATCAGCAGGCTTGTAGGCGAAATTCTTCAGACGTTGGCCACCAAGATAAGCAGCGGTAAGAGGATCAATCACTTGGAGCTTAGTTTCCCGTAGACAGACCAGGTGACAGGAAGATGCAGCAATTGTTTCGTGGACAGTGGCTCTACGCTCAGGGCAGTTTAATCCACGGACATTCCAACACAAAATAGAGATGTTTTGATCTAACATTGGTTCACCAAAGGTACATCAGGATTACAAATGGGAAACAAACAGAACAGCATCCACATAATCATAGGTCTCGCCAGGACCAGGGGCAGTAGCATGTGACAACAGCTACAAACAGGCGTACAACTAACAAGGATTTGGTGTACTATCATCAGGAACTGAACTACAACAGAGAGCAAGCTGCAGGAACAGATGCCCGTGGAGGCAGCCTCACCTAGCTCTGGACCTCCTTCTCCACCATGCTGCACCAGGGCCTCCTCCACCGCTGAAGACAGGTCGTCTTCAGTTAGTCTAGGATTCTAGAAGTGACGTTTCTTCAGAGACAACATTCCGCGGGCTTCTTTCCCTGGATTTATGTTCAAATCGGAGAAGAGCGTACAACACATCCTTCATTGATGGCTGCACTGAAGGCTGCCCACCTGTACAGATCACACCTAGCGTAAACACTGCGAATGCATCTTCAATGTTGGCTGGATCTCGAATGTCTTCATCAAGAAGATCAATTGACAGGCCATACTCTTGATACTGTCTCCATGCCCATTCTGCCAAGCAGTACTCCAAGCCTCCATCATTTGCCACCCTCCCCGTTATGAGCTCCAACAGGACCACTCCGAAGCTGTAGACATCGACCTTCTCATTCACCTTAAGACGGTATCCATACTCTGCAAAAAAGCCAGTCTCCGATTAGCACATGGCACATCCTAAATATGTACTAGTTTGAGTTTGCATTTCTATTTCTTACCTGGTGCCATGTAGCCAAAGGTACCACCTATGCCAGAAATTGACTCAGGATCTCCGGTTTTGAGAAGAATCCGAGCAAGCCCGAAGTCAGCTATCTTTGCTCTGAACTCGGGGTCCAGAAGGATATTGGCAGACTTGACATCACAGTGCACTATGGTGGGTGAACTATCATGGTGCATATAGCAGAGACCTCTTGCCGAGTCGATGGCAATTTGCAATCTGGTGGGCCAATCCAAAGGTGCCAGTGAACCAACTCTATCCCTCTGATGCAGCAATAGAGGAGAAGGCAGGAAAGCACCAGAAGGGGACGCAGTCACCGACCTAGGTAGCGACCCATCAGAGACGCAGTTGATGATGGCGTGGCGGAGAAGACGACGGGAGCACAAGATTTCAAATTCAGTCGCCATCGTCCGCTTCACTCCCTTCTGATCGAGGGGAATGTTAGAAGTATAATTATGTTTAAGTTAGAGATTAGGAGTTAGAGATAGGATTGGTTTAAACCATGTACGACTTGTCCCCTACTCCAAGTCTCTTCACATATTGTACTCTATATATATCCCACATCTGGGTCAGATCAATAAAAAAAACAACACAAATATTCAATCATAATTATACTTCTAACATTCTCCCTCAGTCGTAGCGGGAGTGAAGCGGACGATGGCGACTGAATTTGAAATCTTGTGCTCCCGTCGTCTTCTCCACCACGCCATCATCAACTGCGTCTCTGATGGGTCGCCACCTAGGTCGGTGACTGCGTCCCCTTCTGGTGCCTTCCTGCCTTCTCCTCTATTCCCTCCCGCAATCACAGCGGGAGTGGCGTGGACGCTAGTGACGACGCGGACGCTGTTGACTGGAGTTGTTGCCGATGAGTTGCTGTAGACGTAGCCATTAGTGTCAACGTCGAGGTAGCGGATCATGATGTAGCCGTTGTCGAGGTAGTCGTGGTCGATGATGTAGTCATAGTGGATGATGAAGCCGCACAAAGCCGGAGGCGCAAAAAAAATGCGCTATATTGTAGATGACGGAGCTGCAATCGTGGACGATGCACCTTGGGATGTCAGAGGGTGTCGTCGGCGATGAGTCCACCGGTTTTGCCAGGACCGAAGGAAACCCATCGAGCACACATCGGTTTTGCCAGAACCGTGTGGCTGTGTAGGGCTTGTCACTATAGTGATGCCGTGTCGATGCAGTCATGCCGCCGTGGATGACGCGGTCATTGCCGTCGTCGAGGCCGCGTCTTGCAGAAAAGTCTGTTAAAGGACGCTAGGTGTCCATCTTGTGGACGAGGTGGCGGCGGTGTGTTGACGATGAAGTTGATCAAGACCACGTTGATGAAGACCTTGGCGATGATGTGTCGGCGATGACGTCGTAGCAGCGTGTCGACGAATGTGTCGCTTGGAGGTGTCCCTCGCGGCGACGAAGTGTCGATGCCGTGTCATGTCAGAAAAGTATGTTGGCGGTGTAGTCGTACAGCTTGATGGAATGGCACAAGGTCAATGCAGAGGCGTCGGTGTAGTCATTGATGTCGGTGCAGCCGATGGAGTCGGCTTGGTGTAGACCGCACCTGCGCGTGCGTTCGAAGTCGATCAAGACAGCTGATGCAATGCTGTATGCCCTCCTGTGATCGATGCGCCCACAGAGTCGCCGTGCGACGGGATGATGTAGACACGTGCATCCGGGCCCTCGGGAGTTGCATCATTGAAGCTAGCCGAATCAATACCAAGCCTGAGTCGTGAACTGCTGATATAGCACGTACGTGCAGTTTTTGTGCATGCCATAGAAGTGCATGGCTGCATGGGTCGATGGAGGTGCTTGCCGATGTAGTTGTCCACGCTCCCGGCTTCCGAGTTCTGACTTCTCGATGGATGGGAGCAAGTGCCGGCTCCAAGGGACCGATCTGCTCCCTGTCCGAGTTGCCGATGCGATCGCTGTGTGTCGAAGCCGATCAAAAACCGATGGTATGCGTGGGCCGCCTGTCGCCCGTACATGTCTCCGGCGTGCTGGCCGGAGCCAGAGGTCGGTGAAGATCGATTGGTCGCAGTAGTCCCGCGCGATCGAGGTCGACGTAGATGGCGCGCTCGTCTTGGCACTTGGATGGATCTCATATCGCCTGGGCTTGGAGCTAAGCATTACGGAGCCGGAAGTCGGGGCGCTGGGCTGCCTCGTGTCGACGGAGTCATCTGCTGTTGCTGGTCAGATCGGATCGCTGGCAGCCGCGCGCCGTTCCGCGGAGTCCGCAACCGCTGCTTAAGCAGAAAGAGGCAGCTGAGCTGAGCATGTTGGTGTGGCCTGCATGCTGGAGTCGATGAACAGCCGCCCTGGACTTGATTTGGCCATCGTCAGACGCACCGATTTCTGCACCGATTTGCTAGGATATTTTTCTCTCACCGGGATTGGGGTATTCAGAGATTCATTTGGTGGCTAATATGATCGATCTAGTGGATGGATCTAAGAAATTCGAAAATTAAAACCTACAGAAATTGATCTACTATCTAAGCTATAGAACCGATCTAATCCTTGATTGATCGGGTGCCGCGCCCCCGGGGAGAGGAGATTAACCTCCCCGGGGGCGGCGCGTTGCGAAAGTGGTGAAAGGTCCTAGGATCGGTGTCGTTGGACAAACCGCTCTAATACCATGTGAAAATTATGAGATGATTGAATATTTGTGTTGTATGTTGTATTGATCTGACCCTCATATGGGGTATATATAGAATACACGAGGGGGTACAGGCTTGGAGTACAAGATAAGTAATACATGGTTTAAACCTATTCGATCTACTCCTATATCTCTATCTTTAAACCCAAACTATATTCTAACAGCAGCCACCTGTCTAAGCTACCATTTTCCATGTACTCATAGACAAGAAGCTTTGCCTCTGAGCTTGAGATGCAACAGAGCAGCTTGACAATGTTTGTGTGCCGGATCTCACCCAATATCTGGACCTCTGCAAGGAAGTCTTTCTCGAGTTTGTTGTCAAGGTTCTGGGCGTTCCATGTCTTTAACAGCCACCATTCTACTACCACCTTCTCCATCCACAACACAAATTCGGTACACCTTGCCAGACCTGCCACTTCCAATCCAGTTCTGCTCACAGAGCCCAGAAAGAACATGATACTCTGTGAAATGCAGTGCATGGAACTGGGTCGGCTTCCATGATAGAGGATCTTAGGTATTCTTTTGCCTCTTTAATAGCAAGAAACCACCAACTGCCGAACCCACAAGTATGATACTGGCAAGAACAAAAAAGAGGGCTATAAGCTTTCTGGAGATATCATTATTGTTGTTTGCTCTTGTGCTGCAAATCGGGAAATTAGGGATGGAATTATTCGATGAGACACAGAGGCCTGGATTGAAGAGGAAGCTTCGCTCATATGCTTCGCTTTGCAATGATGTTGGAATTTCCCCCGTGAGTTGATTCATGGAGAGGTTTAGAAAGTTCAGCTTCAACTTATTGACCGCTTTTGGGATCTCGCCAGATAGCGCATTCGAGGAGAGGTCAAGGATGGTTAGCCCTGATATAAATCCAAATGCTGCAGGTATAGTACCAGATATCTAATTTCCACTTAGGTTAAGTGAGTTGAGCTTTAGCACTCCAATTGTCATGGGTATTGATCCAGTAATTTGATTTCCAGAAAGGTCAACATCTGTTACCTGTGAAATACCCAATAAATCCCAGGGAATTTCGCCAGAAAGAGAGTTGCTTGCCGCACTGAATACTTTCATTTTGCCTGCTAAAGTTGGAATGGGACCAGATAATCTATTGTTGCTAATGTCAAGACGCGTGAAGTTCCATGGTAGCTGGGTAGGAAATGTGCCAGAGAAATTGTTGTTTTGGATCATAACCACTATTAGTTCATTTGTCACCACTGACCAGAGGCTCTTGGGGAACTCTCCAGTAAAATGATTGTTGTACAACATTAAATTGTTCAATTGATAGCAGCCATCTAGCGATTGTGGAAGCTTTCCAGAAAAGTTATTATTAAACACAACGATGTCATATAACTTCCTGTTGGAGCAAAGATCAGCTGGCAGCTTGCCCGAGAGATTATTGTTGTAGACCTCAAGATTGCCTAGTGGTGAGTGCTTACCAAGCTCTGGTGGAAGGGAACCAGATAACATGTTCTCAAATAGCCGGATGTCTCTGAGATTCGGCAGCAACCCAATGCTCGGCGGTATTGACCCATGAAGTTGATTCGTGTAGAGAAACAACACCGTAAGGTTGATGAGCCTACCAAAGTCATCTGGTATTGTCCCTGTTAGTTTGTTTGAGGACACATCAAGCTCCACCAAGTTTACGGCGCTGACACTGGATGAAATCTCGCCTGTGAAACGGTTGGTATACATGTACAAGCGCTGAAGCTTCTTATGCTGCCATACCCATGTAGGAATTGTGCCTTGCAGCATATTATTTGATACACTCAAGAGACTGAGCTCTGTGAGGCTTGACAGGCTCTCAGGGACCTCACCTGTCATGTTCATGCCTGACAGCCACAAGTATGTGAGGCGTGTCAACTTGCCAAACTCAACTGGAAATGGAGCTGGCAGAAATGGATTTTCCGCTAGTGTCAGCACCTCAAGGTTGGCCAGATTGCTGATGTCCTTTGCTGGATAACTTCCGTTAAACTGATTGGTGTTGAGGACCAGCGACTTGAGCTTTGGAAACCATCCAATCGATGGTGGAATTTCCCCCATGATACGATTGCTTGATAAGTTGAGATGCTCGAGCTTTGCTGATAAACTATTTATGTCAGCTGCGAGTTTCCCACCAAAGGCATTGTTGGAAAGGTCTAGGTACTTCAGATTGGAGCAATTGTAGAGTATGGTAGGGAATGAAGTAGAGAAGTTATTGTAGGAGAGGTCCAAGTAGGTAAGATTCTTGAGGAGGCAAAGGGATGGTGGGATTGGTTTCCTAAAGGTTTGCTGTGGAAGGGAAATGGCAGTGACCTCACCTTTTGTGCATGTAATTCCTCCCCAGCTGCAGTGGTTAGAGGAAGTAAGGTTCCATCTGCCAAGCACAGGTGAGCTCCCCCAGTATCTCTTGAGCCCCAGAAGGATTTGGTGTTCATCACTATATTGATATGTGGACTCTGGGTAAGATTTGGGCAGTAGTGAAATCAGTGCTGTGAGGAACAGCAAGAAGCTAACAGAGTAATTGTTAGCCATGTCTGCTGAAACTTTTGGATTGAAAATCTCTTGCAAGCTTTGGGTGGAGAGGGGCAATGCATGGTGGACTCGCCTTTTGCAGTCTTCTCTTGACGTCTCCTGCTTACTGATCAAGATGTCCTCCTCCACAAAAAACTAAAAAAGAGCTACCCATTATTTATCGACACTGGAACTATGTAATCGTCCTCCACATGTAATATCTCTCCCCGCCCTCCTGTTATTTTTATTTCGCTTTGCTTTCATACCATGGGAAAAATATCCAAGACAGTTAAAAAAGTTAACCAGATATCTTGATGAATTTAGTTTCGTTTTCGACAACTTTCATTTGATTTATTTTATTTCGTATAAGCATTATGGTGATGCATAAGTATGAGGCGTTTGGTTTGAGGAATCGGTCGGTGAATGGACGTAACCCACTTTGAGGAATTGAATGGGTTGCTCCATATCACCATCTCATCCTTCATAAAAGAATAAGTCTAATACTAAACGAGGGATTGGGTCATACAATGATGGACCAGCCCATCCTGTGATGAGCTAATTCGTCAAACAGTCACACAATCAATACCCTCTGTGACCTGGCATTATAAGATACTGTTAGAGTACGTAATGGGCCTAATGGGCCTGTTAGTCTTAGGGTTAATTAGAGATAAGAGTCACTTGCTTAGAGGTCAAGTAAGCCTTGCTTGGGAGTCAAGTAAACATCTCTATATAAAAAAGTATCAATCTAATCAAGCAAGAATTAAGAAGGAAATCCCTTCCCTCTTGCCCGGTCGTGGGCAAAAAGGCCCCCGGCCGGCACTCTCGCGCCCTCCTTCTAGCAGCGCCATAACAATTTGGTATCAGGTAGCTCAGTTCCGATCATGTCTTCGTCACTGCCCACCCTGTCGCTTCCGCTGCCGACTACCTGGCCAGCCCCTACGGGCCGCCGCCGCCCCTGCCGCTAACCACCACCGCCGGGCCGCCAGCCCTGCCGTGGTACTTGCCGCATCCAGGGGCCTCCGCGGCATTCGCTGGGACGCTGCTTCCCCAGCTGCAGTGCCGCCGCCGCCGCCCTTGATGGCGCGATGGCGGCGCGGCTCCGCCGCGCCTCCGCGCCGCCGTGGCAGCCGCCGCACCAGCGACGCCTTCGCCAGGCCGCGGCCCTGCAGCTGCCATCCATCGCCACCACCGCCCAGCTCTGGCGGCCTCTGCGCGCCCGTGCGCCACCGCCACAGCCATCTGAATCGCAGCAGCCACCGCCGGTCAGCTCTGGCCCCGCATCGACCGCGCCGGCGGGAGTCCCGCTCCACCAAGTCCAGTCCCTGCCGTCGCCGTCACCGCTTCCGTCTTGGATCGCTACCCGCCACGTGTCGATGGCGGTGAGGCTGCAGGCTACTGCGTGCGGCCTCCTAGCGCGTCGGCGTGTGCGGGAGATGCGTGGTCTGCAGCTGCCGCTCCTCCAAGTTGCCCTTCGCTGCGCAAAGGACCTCGATCTCATCCGCTGCGCCGGGGATCTTGGGCATGAGGTTTCCCCTACGGGCAGCGGGCATACTGTTTTCCCTGCGGGCAGCGACCTCAAAGTCTGCGACATAGGCGGTTGGGGGGGCGCACCCCTCCTCGTCATTCTCCATCGCAAGCCCTCCACTCTTCCCTGTGCGGTGCAGACTAACAACCGTCTGGCAGGAAGAAGGCATGGTGTCATCGACAGCAGCGCACCACGTAGCACCACTGCATTCCGTCACCGGTCGCCGCGAGGGCGCCTCTGCTGGTCACTCTTGCGACCACTTCCAGGTGGTCCTACACATGCACTCCTTTTGTCCAGATGGTGTCCATGGGATCAAGGTGGCTGTACACGTGCGGATGGTGTCCACTTTTTGTTAAGGGGTCCAAAATAAAGCATCCCAGTTCATTTCAGGTTGAGAATAATAAAACAAGCCGAGATGTAAAAGGCTTGTTTTTAGGTGTTAGGTTTGTGTTGCGTCGAGTCATGGTTATAAGTTGGTTAGGCTGCAGCTTGAGGACAAGCTACATGTCCAGGTGGGGTGTAGTGTTAGAGTACGTAATGGGCCTAATGGGCCTGTTAGTCTTAGGGTTAATTAGAGATAAGAGTCACTTGCTTAGGGGTCAAGTAAGCCTTGCTTGAGAGTCAAGTAAACCTCTCTACATAAAGAGAGGAGATGTATCAATCTAATTAAGCAAGAATTAAGAAGGAAATCCCTTCCCTCTTGGCCGGCCGTGGGCAAAAAGGCCCCTGGCTGGCACTCTCGCGCCCTCCTTCTAGCAGAGCCATAACAGATACTCCCTTCATTCACCATATAAAATGTTTTGAATATTTCAATATGGACTACATACGGACTGAAATGAGTGAATGAACACACCAAGATGTGTCTATATACATCTATCCACACAAAAGGTTAGAGCATCTTATATATATGTGAACAGAGGGAGTATTTACTTGTCACGCTAGCGCATTTCGTTTTGTCTCCTAACAAAATAGTGTCTGGTATTTGAGTAACTGAGACATCCGCTTCTTATAAGCCAGTGTAAGATAACACTAGACTTCTGGATCACCCCTACGGTGTTATTGCCTCGATATGGACATCAGAAGGCCATGTTGACGTTGACGCACTCTTCCTTAACCTGCGCAAAGAGCTCCGAGTTCAGATACCTCTCTGCACCACTGGAAAACATTGTCACAATCATTTTTCCCCTGTTCTCCTTTCTTGATGCAACCTATCAGGAAGGACACAAATCAGAGAACTGGATAAATAAGTGGATTTATATAGCCTTCACTGTACTGTCTGCTACGAGTAAAAAATAAAATCCTAGACTCTTGGGAAAAAAAGAGCTTGCCTTTAAGCAGGCAGCTGCATTTGCCCCTGAAGATATGCCAACAAGCAATCCTTCTTCCCTTGCCAATCTTCTAGTCATGTCCATAGCTTCTTGAGTAGTTACTGTTACAATTTCATCTATCTGGGATCTATCCAATATTTCTGGGACAAAACCAGGCCCTATTCCTAGGATGTTGTGGAAGGCTGGCTCGCCACCTACAGATCATAGGTAGGGAAGATCTTACTTATTTACAAGCAAAGAAAGGTAGCCAGGTTTATAACCAAACATGTCTAGTAGGAGTATCATTTATTAAATATATTTATCATAGTAGTTTCTTGCCTGAAATCACTGGACTTTCAGCTGGTTCAACGCATATTAATTTTACAGATGGGTTCTTCGTCTTGAGATACCTCCCCACGCCTGTGATGGTGCCTCCTGAACCTGAAGCAGCTATAAATATGTCCACTTTGCCTGCTGTATCTTTCCATATCTCAGGTCCTAAGGACATATTTAGTTCGATGCTTTAGTGCCGAGGTTCTTTTTTTAGTCAGGAATCTCAAAAATAAAATAAAAATAAAGAGTAGAACGTTGCATGGAAGTGTGATCCTGCAGAGGCCAACACCACATAGCAACATTTATTGCATATCATCCATCAATATATTTCAACATCTTATAAGTTAGTCAGTTCATAGTCTTCGACTGAGTTTTGGGCCTGATAGTCAAACAATCTAAAGTTACTCAAACCCTACTGCTATTGCATCCAATTTAGTTCAAATAGATTGTGTTACCACTTACCAGTCCATCTGAAGTGGGCATCGGGATTTGCAGGATTGGTGAATTGATCTAGAACATACACATCTTCCACATCCTTCTTCATCTGTTCTACCCTATCAAGTAAAGCTTTGAATCCATGCTGTACAGCATCTGCAGGAGACAAGCATGTTACCATCTGGCACGTGATATGAGGGTCATGGTACCTCAGGTCCTTACCAACTAATTCCACTTCTACACCAAGGTATCGCATCAGTATCTGCTTATCAAGCGAGAGTTTAGCAGGCATGAGGGCGATGAACTTGTATCCTTTCTGAGCAGCAATGAACGCCACGCCGATGCCAAGGTTACCACTCGTGACCCCCAGCAGCGTTGTGATGCCAGGTGTGATCAAGCCTTTCTCCTCTGCATCTTCGATCAATCTGCAAAAAATTTCATTCATTCATATTGTTGTCGAAACTCATGGCATTATGTATGGTACATTTGAGGTGAAGAATTTCTTCCTAGGAAGGGAGTAAAAAGAGCAGCCACCTGAGAGCACTCCTATCCTTCACAGAGGAAAGGGGCTGGTACGGCTCAATCTTCCCAATCAGCCGAGCAGCTATGCCGTCTTTCTCGGTGATGTTTCTCAGTTCTATCAGTGGTGTCCAACCAATGAGCTGGAAGGCATAGAATTTACATGCAGATTAAAGATAACAAGCTTTGTACAGTGAAGGAATAATGACTATATACAGAGAAAGTAGGCACCTGTGTGATGTTGGTGGCAATGCACTCCCCCTGTGAGGACAGCAGAGATGGTATCCCTTTCCTTCCTTCCTGTGGCTCCATTCTCTGGTACTAACTCTGCAACAAATAAAACTAGGACTTAACAAGCTCGAATGTCTTGAACAAATGGATGAACAGAAGTAGGAGGCACTCCAGCGTTCAATGATGTTATATAGCTGAGAAGTCCCATTCTGATGGTATACCACATGGATAAATTAATACTGAATTTGGAGGTTTCAGGGAAGTGTCCCTGAAACTTCCATCCAGACATTTTTAATTAGAGTTTGTTGACATATGACACTACATCAGTTTGCAGCATACCAATCAGATATCAAATTCAGAAACCACCGATTGGTTGGAAGCCTAGAACTTGGAACACAAGTTTCCCTGCATGCCAAGAAACCACCGATGGGTTGGAAGCCTGGAACTTGGACCCCAAGTTTCCCTGCTTATAGAACAAGACAATCAACCATTGTGCAGAGGGTAAGTACATAATTTTAATATGAGCTGAACCATCGACCATCCTGCTGTATATATATGTTATTAAATACTCAAGGCAGTGATGGATTATTTCGCAATTTAGCAGGTCACGAAGTGCCAAATGTAGCCGTTGTTAGACTCGTGGTCTGTGACTTCGCTGCAAGTTGAGACGACTGGTTACGTATTCTTGAACTGAAGATGCTGGGGTAATAACACAGATTTGGCAAAGCTTCCCTGCTCTCTGAAAAGATAATTAGTTAAGGTGTGCGCTATAAAACAACTCGCAGTTGTTTTGTTCATGGCCTTGCTATCAAACCTCCACTGTTTTAGTCAGTCGTCTTTAAGAAACGTTTGTTTCTCACGTTCATGGTGTATCGGATTATTACATAGGAAAGAAACCATTCATCAGAGTTTTTCTGTCTTTCATCTACATTGTTGTGCTTACAGGGAGGCTGATGCTTGGATTCTACGTACGTACTGCACATAAAGTTATAATTTCTGGTAAAATAAAAAATCAAAGATGACTAACCATTGTAGTCAATTAAATCATTTGAATCTGTTTACCAACGTATCATAAGAGTGACAATTGCATCGTGAGATCGTACCCTACAAAAAAGCATCGTGAGATCATAAACATTTTTTTACCCAGTGGGCGACTACTCCTGTGTCACTTAATGCCTGTGGCACCAAGCTTGATGATGTGCCTTGATCTCGCGCCAACATAGATCAAGTAATTCAGTGGGTTTATCAAGCCACCTGCCGGCTAGTCGGGAGCACCGGCCGGTCTAGCAGACCCACAACACGCACCGCATGTGCACGCTCTATCCTCTGCCGCCGCCATCTTCCACTGTTCCATCTTCAGGAGTGACCCATGCACTAACCTTGCCAAACTCTTCTGCTGTCAATGCCAGACAACGCCACCCTCTTGCACGCGCCCATCAACACACGTCCAGCACCGAGACCCCATTGTGCTATGTCACCGAGACCGCCTGCCATCAATGTCGAAGATACAACACCGCTCCACCTATTGTTCCCTTCAGCCAGCACCTGCTCCAAAACGATGCCCCCAGGAGGGAGCACCATACCGAAGATGTTGTCAACATCTGATCCGGGAGACCTGGATCTAAGGTTTCCCCTGAAACATCCCGAGTGTGCTGAAGCAACCTGCAATGACGATGCCTTATCAAGGAAACGACGTCGGAGACGTCGTCATCATCCGCCATGACCTAAGTCGGCACGGTTTTCACCAGAAGTCCCTGCACTCTGATCTCATTGTTGACTGGATCCACGCGCAGCCTTGCCATGTAGACGTACGGTGCCACCAGAAAGCCGGTAGGGAGCTTCTAGGCGCCCCACATCGGTCCCATCACTTGCCGCCGGCAGACCGAAGCCACGCCGCGACGGATCTTATAGGGACGCCGGATCCATGGCCATCGCCACCGCCTTTCACACAACAGGGAAGCCCATCGGATCTCCCCACCAGCCATGGGGTCGCCTGCTACCGCCGCCCAGCCAAGGTCTCCACCCTGACCGCCGCACAAGGCCACCCAGCCTGAGCCGCCCCAGCCGCCTCATGGGGGAGCCGCCGCAACCCTCCCGCCCTAGCACCTTTCGCACCGGGCGCTGCCGCCACCGCGGCCAACGCCGGCGGCAGGAACCTGCCGAAGAAGAGGGCTGGCGGCGCTAGGGTTTGACGCCCCTAGCGTCGCCCTGGGGTAGCGACGCGAGGGGGTACATACGTGATAATTAGAAGTATATCATTGTGATTTCCTGTGGTACCCAAGTAACTGGAATAATTATGTCGGATCACAGGTTCCGGCAAAACCCTCAAGGTCCGAACACTGGGGTGCGCGCGAAGTTCTCCCCCCTACCGATCCACTTCCTAACTTGCTAAGATCTCAAGAACGAACTCACGAACTCACAACACAAGGGACACAAGATTTATACTGGTTCGGGCCACCGTTGTGGTGTAACACCCTACTCCAGTGTGGTGGTGGATTGCCTCTTGGGCTGATGATGAACAATACAAGGGGGAAGAGCGCCTCCTGAGGATGAGGTGTTCTTGTGCTTGGCGAACTTGTGTGGGTGAGGATTACTCAAGATGAGATCGAGCTCTGGCTCTGTTCGAGTTCCCATGCCTCCTACTATGGTGGCTAGTCCTATTTATAGAGGCCCTGTGTTGGAAATATGCCCTAGAGGCAATAATAAAAGCATTATTATTATATTTCCTTGTTCATGATAATTGTCTTTATTCATGCTATAACTGTATTATCCGGAAATCGTAATACACGTGTGGATACATAGACTACAATACGTCCCTAGTAAGCCTCTAGTTGACTAGCTCGTTGGTCAACAGATAGTCATGGTTTCGACTATGGACATCGGATGTCATTGACAACGGGATCACGTCATTAGGAGAATGGCGTGATGGACAAGACCCAATCCTAAGCATAGCACAAAGATCGTGTAGTTCGTTTTGCTAGAGCTTTTCCAATGTCAAGTATCTCTTCCTTAGACCATGAGATCGTGCAATTCCGGATACCGTAGGAGTGCTTTGGGTGTATCAAACGTCCTGGCGAATCGGGTGACTATAAAGGTGCACTACAGGTATCTCCGAAAGTGACCATTGGGTTGACACGGATCGAGACTGGGATTTGTCACTCCGTATTACGGAGAGGTATCACTAGGGCCCACTCGGTAATGCATCATCATAATGAGCTCAAAGTGATCAAGTGTCCGGTCACGGGATCATGCATTCGGTACGAGTAAAGTGACTTGCGGTAACGAGACTAACGAGGTATTGGGATACCGACGATCGAGTCTCGGGCAAGTAACATACCGTCAGACAAAGGGAATAGAATACGGGGTTACTTGAACCCTTGACATCGTGGTTCATCCGATGACAACATCGAGGAGCATGTGGGAGCCAACATGGGTATCCAGATCCCGCTGTTGGTTATTGACTTGAGGTAGTCGGTCATGTTCAAGATGTCTCCGAACCCGTAGGGTCTACACACTTAAGGTTCGGTGGCGCTAGGGTTAATAGGAAGACAAGTATGTGATTACCGAATGTTGTTCGAGTCCGGATGAGATCCCGGACGTCACGAGGAGTTCGGAATGGTCCGGAGGTAAAGATTTATATATGGAAAGTGGTTAAACGGACTCGGGAAGTTTGGTAGTATACCGGTAAAGTACCGGGCCACCGGGAGGGTTCCGGAGGTCCACCGGGGGGCCACCTCTCGGGGGCCACATGGGCTAAGTGGGAGGGAGCCAGCCTGGTGGCTGGGCGCACCTCCCACCTAGGCCCATCTTGGCTAGGGTTTGGGAGGGTAAACCCTAAAGGGGCGCCTCAGCTTGGGGGCAAGCCACCCTCCCTCCTCCTTGGGCCGCCCCATCTAGGGTTTACCCTAGATGGCCGGCCCCCTGACCCTCTCCTCCTATAAATAGAGGGGTGGGGAAGGGCTGCCTACACAGTTGAAGGCGCAGCCCTCCCTCCCAACACCTCTCTTTCTCCACGCAAGCTTGGCGAAGCCCTCGGGAGAACTATCAGTACCACTGCACCACGCCGTCGTGCTGCCATTGGAATTGTCTTCTTCAACCTCTCCTTCACTCTTGCTGGATCAAGGCGGAGGAGACGCCATCGTCCGCAGACGTGTGTTGAACACGGAGGTGCTGTCCTTCAAGACTTTGGTCATCGGTGATCGGAATCACGTTGGGAACGTCTTCATCATCACCACTCTCAAGAACGCTTCCGCACTCGATCTACAAGTGGTATGTAGATGCAAACTCTCTCTCGTTACTCGTTGCTTAGTAGAACTCATAGATGGATCTTGGTGAAACCGTAGGGAAAATTTTAATTTTCTGCAACGTTCCCCAACAGTGGCATCATGAGCTAGGTCTATCGTAGTTCTCTTTGCACGAGTAGAACACATTTTGTTGTGGGCGTGGATCTTGTCAACTTACTTGCCGTTACTAGTTGTTTCTTGCTTCCGCGGTATTGTGGGATGAAGCGGCCGGACCAACCTTACACGCTCTTACGTGAGACCGGTTCCACCGACTAACATGCACTAGTTGCATAAGGTGGCTGGCGGGTGTCTGTCTCTCCTACTTTAGTGGGAGCGGATTCGATGAAAAGGGTCCTTATGAAGGGTAAATAGAAGTTGACAAGATCACGTTGTGGTTATTCGTAGGTAAGAAAACGTTCTTGCTAGAACCCAATTGCAGCCACGTAAAAGATGCAACAACAATTAGAGGACGTCTAACTTGTTTTTGCAGCAATTGTCATGTGACGTGATATGGCCAAGTTGTGATGAATGATGATATATTGTGATGTATGAGATCATGTTCTTGTAATAGGAATCACGACTTGCATGTCGATGAGTATGACAACCGCAGGAGCCATAGGAGTTGTCTTTATTTTTGTATGACCTGCGTGTCATTGAAGAACGCCATGTAATTTACTTTACTTTATTGCTAAACGCGTTAGCCATAGAAGTAGAAGTAGTCGTTGGCGTGACAACTTCATGGAGGCACGATGATGGAGATCATGATGATGGAGATCATGGTGTCATGCGGTGACAGGATGATCATGGAGCCCTCAAGATGAAGATCAAAGGAGCTATATGATATTGGCCATATCATGTCACTACTTTATAATTGCATGTGATGTTTATTATGATTATGCATCTTGTTTACTTAGAACGACGGTAGTAAATAAGATGATCCTTAGAACAATTTCAAGAAGTGTTCTCCCTAAGCGTGCACCGTTGCTACAGTTAAGTCGCTTCTAAGCACCACGTGTTAATCGGGTGTGATGGATTCTTACGTTCACATACAACGGGTGTAAGCAAGATTTACACACGCAGAAACACTTAGGGTTAACTTGACGAGCCTAAGCATGTGAAGACATGGCCTCGGAACACGGAGACCGAAAGGTCGAACACGAGTCGTATGGAAGATACGATCAACATGAGAATGTTCACCGGCGAGACTAGTCCGTCTCACGTGTTGATCGGACACGGCCTAGTTGACTCGGATCGTGTAACACTTAGATGACTAGAGGATGTCTAATCTAAGTGGGAGTTCATTAATAATTTGATTAGATGAACTTAATTATCATGAACTTAGTCTAAAACTTTTGAATTATATGTCTTGTAGATCAAATGGCCAACGCTCATGTCAACTTGAACTTCAACGTTCCTAGAAAACCAAGCTGAAAGATGACGGCAGCAACTATACGGACTGGGTCCGAACCCGAGGATCATCCTCATAGCTGCCAGAAACAATACGTCCTAGAAGGACCGCTAGGTGAAGCTCCGTCCTAGAGAACCAAGACATTATGAATGCTTGGCAGTCTCGTCTTGATGATTACTCCCTCGTTCAAGGCGGCATGCTTTACAGCTTAGAGCCGGGCTCCAAAAGCGTTTTGAGCACCACGGAGCATATGAGATGTTCGAGGAGCTGAAACTTGTTTTCCAAGCTCACGCCCGGTCGAGAGATATGACATCTCGACAAGTTCTATAGTTGTAAAATGGAGGAAAACAGTTCTGTCGGTGAGCACATTACGAAGATGTGCAGGTTGCACAACCGTATGACCCAGCTGAATATTAACCTCCCCGATGAGGCGGTCATTGACAGAATCCTCGATCGCTCCCACCAAGCTACAAGAGCTTTGTGATGAACTACAACATGCGGGGATGGTAAAGACCATTCTGAAGTGTTCTCTATGTGAAGTCACCGAGGTTGAAATCAAGAAAGAACATCAAGTGTTGATGGTCAATAAGACCACTAAGTTTAAGAAGGGCAAGGGCAAGAAGAACTTCAAGAAGGACGGCAAGGAGGTTGCGGCGCCTGTAAGCAAGTTGCGGGAAGAAGTCAAAGAATGGACCCAAGCACGAGACCGAGTGCTTTTATTGCAAGGGAAGGGTCACCGAAGCGGAACTGCCCCAAATACTTAGCGGATAAGAAGGCCGGCAACACCAAAGGTATATTTGATATACATGTAATTGATGTGTACCTTACCAAGAATCGTAGTAACTCCCGGTATTTGATACGGTGCCGTTGCTCATATTTGTAACTCACGGCAGAGCTGCGGAATAAGCGGAGGCATGGCGAAGGACGAGGTGACGATGCGGCGTCGGGAATGGTTCCAGAGTCGATGTGATCGCCGTCGCACGCTACCTCTTCATTTACCCACGGATTAGTTATGAACCTTAATAATTGTTATTTGGTGCCAAGTTTGAGCATGAATATTGTATCCGGATCTCGTTTAATGCGAGATGGCTACTCATTTAAATCCGAGAATAATGGTTGTTCTATTTATATGAGAGATATGTTTTATGGTCATGCTCGATGGTCAATGGTTTATTCTTAATGAATCTCGGCGTAGTATTACACATGTTCATAACGTGAATACCAAAAGATGTAAAGTTGATAACGATAGTCCCACATACTTGTGGCGCCGCCTTTGGTCACATTGGTGTCAAGCGCATGAAGAAGCTCCATGCTGATGGACTTTTGGAGTCTCTTGATTATGAATCATTTGACACATGCGAACCATGCCTCATGGGCAAGATGACCAAGACTCCGTTCTCGGAACAATGGAGCGAGCAACCAACTTGTTGGAAATCATACATACCGATGTGTGCGGTCCAATGAGCGTTGAGGCTCGCAGAGGATATCGTTATGTTCTCACTCTCACAGATGACTTGAGTAGATATGGGTATGTCTACTTGATGAAACACAAGTCTGAGACCTTTGAAAAGTTCAAGGAATTTCAGAATGAAGTAGAGAATCAACGTGACCGAAAGATAAAATTCTTACGATCAGATCGTGGAGGAGAATATTTAAGTCACGAATTTGGTACACACTTAAGAAAATGTGGAATCGTTTCACAACTAACGCCGCCTGGAACACCTCAGCGTAACGGTGTGTCCGAACGTCGTAATCGCACTTTATTGGATATGGTGCGATCTATGATGTCTCTTACCGATTTACCGCTATCATTTTGGGGATACGCTCTAGAGACAGCTACATTCACTTTAAATAGGGCACCGTCTAAATCCGTTGAGACGACACCGTATGAATTATGGTTTGGGAAGAAACCTAAGCTCGTCGTTTCTAAAAGTTTGGGGATGCGATGCTTATGTCAAGAAACTTCAACCTGAAAAGCTCGAACCCAAGTCGGAAAATGCGTCTTCATAGGATACCCTAAGGAAACCTTTGGGTATACCTTCTACCTTAGATCCGAAGGCAAGATCTTTGTTGCCGAGAACGGAATCTTTCTTGAAAAAGAGTTTCTCTCGAAAGAAGTAAGTGGGAGGAAAGTAGAACTCGATGAAGTACTACCTCTTGAACAGGAAAGTAGTGCAGCTCAGAAAATGTTCTGTGATGCCTACACCTGTGAAGAGGAAATTCATGATGATGATCAAGGTACTTGGATCAAGTTGCTACTGAACTTCAGAGGTCCACTAGGACACGTTCCGCACTGCAGTGGTACGGCAACCCTGTCCCGGAAATCATGTTGTTAGACAACGGTGAACCTTGAACTATGAAGAAGAAATGGCGGGCCCAGATTCCAACAAATGGCTAGAAGCCATGAAATCCGAGATAGAATCCATGTATGAAAACAAAGTGTGGACTTTGGTGACTTGCCCGATGATCGGCGAGCGATAGAAAACAAATGGATCTTTAAGAAGAAGACGGACGCGGATGGTAATGTCACCATCTATAAAGCTCGACTTGTCGCTAAGGGTTATCGGCAAGTTCAAGGGATTGACTACGATGAGACTTTCTCTCCGTAGCGAAGCTTAAGTCCGTCCGAATCATGTTAGCAATTGCCGCATACTATGATTATGAGATATGGCGATGGACGCCAAAACAGCGTTCCTTAACGGCTATCTTAAGGAAGAGCTGTATATGATACAGCCGAAGGTTTTGTCGATCCTAAGAATGTCGACAAAGTATGCAAGCTCCAGCGATCCATTTATGGGCTGGTGCAAGCATCTCGGAGTTGGAACATTCGCTTTGATGAGATGATCAAAGCGTTTGGGTTTATGAGACTTATGGAGAAGCCTGCGTTTACAAGAAAGTGAGTGGGAGCTCAGAGCATTTCTCATATTATATGTAGATGACATACTTTTGATGGGAAATGATATAGAATTCTTGGACAGCATTAAGGCCTACTTGAATAAGTGTTTTTCAATGAAGGACCTTGGAGAAGCTGCTTATATATTAGGCATCAAGATCTATAGAGATAGATCGAGGCGCCTCATAGGTCTTTCACAAAGCACATACCTTGATAAGATTTTGAAGAAGTTCAAAATGGATCAGTCCAAGAAAGGGTTCTTGCTCTGTATTGCAAGGTGTGAAATTGAGCTCAGCTCAATGCCCGACCACGGCAAAAGATAAAGAAGAGATGAGTGTCATCCCTATGCCTCAGCCATAGGATCTATTATGTATGCCATGCTGTGTACGGACCTGATGTAAACCTTGCCGTAAGTTTGGTAGGAAGGTACCAAAGTAATCCCGCAAGGAACACTGGACAGCGGTCAAGAATATCTGAAGTACTGAAAAGGACAAAGGACATGTTTCGTTTATGGAGGTGACGAAGAGCTCGTCAGAACAGGTTACGCCGACGCTAGCTTCGACACGATCCGATGACTCTAAGTCACAAACCGGATACGTGTATATGTTGAATGGTGGAGCGAAGGCTGGTGCAGCTGCAAGCGAAGCGCCGTGGCGGGATCTACATGTGAAGCGGAGTACATGGCAGCCTCGGAGGCAGCGCATGAAGCAATTTGGGTGAAGGAGTTCATCACCGACCTAGGAGTCATACCCAATGCGTCGGGCCGATCAAACTCTTTCGTGACAACACTGGAGCTATTGCCCTTGCCAAGGAGCCCAGGTTTCACAAGAAGACCAGCACATCAAGCGTCGCTTCAACTCCATCCGTGAAAATGTTCAGATGGAGACATAGAAATTTGTAAAGTGCATACGGATCTGAATGTCGCAGATCCATTGACTAAACCTCTTCCGCGGGCAAAACATGATCAACACCATAACTCTATGGGTGTTCGATTCATCACAATGTAAACTAGATTATTGACTCTAGTGCAAGTGGGAGACTGTTGGAAATATGCCCTAGAGGCAATAATAAAAGCATTATTATTATATTTCCTTGTTCATGATAATTGTCTTTATTCATGCTATAAGCTGTATTATCCGGAAATCGTAATACACGGTGAATACATAGACTACAATACGTCCCTAGTAAGCCTCTAGTTGACTAGCTCGTTGGTCAACAGATAGTCATGGTTTCACGACTATGGACATCGGATGTCATTGACAACGGATCACGCCATTAGGAGAATGGCGTGATGGACAAGACCCAATCCTAAGCATAGCACAAAGATCGTGTAGTTCGTTTTGCTAGAGCTTTTCCAATGTCAAGTATCTCTTCCTTAGACCATGAGATCGTGCAATTCCGGATACCGTAGGAGTGCTTTGGGTGTATCAAACGTCACAACGAATCGGGTGACTATAAAGGTGCACTACGGTATCTCCGAAAGTGACCATTGGGTTGACATGGATCGAGGCTGGGATTTGTCACTCCGTACACGGAGAGGTATCACTAGGGCCCACTCGGTAATGCATCATCATAATGAGCTCAAAGTGATCAAGTGTCCGGTCACGGATCATGCATTGCGGTACGAGTAAAGTGACTTGCGTAACGAGACTAACGAGGTATTGGGATACCGACGATCGAGTCTCGGGCAAGTAACATACCGTCGACAAAGGGAATAGAATACGGGTTACTTGAACCCTTGACATCGTGGTTCATCCGATGACAACATCGAGGAGCATGTGGGAGCCAACATGGGTATCCAGATCCCGCTGTTGGTTATTGACTTGAGGTAGTCTCGGTCATGTTCAGATGTCTCCGAACCCGTAGGGTCTACACACTTAAGGTTCGGTGGCGCTAGGGTTAATAGGAAGACAAGTATGTGATTACGAATGTTGTTGAGTCCGGATGAGATCCCGGACGTCACGAGGAGTTCCGGAATGGTCGGAGGTAAAGATTTATATATGGAAAGTGGTTAAACGGACTCTGGAAGTTTGGTAGTATACTGGGTAAAATACAGGGGCCACCGGGAGGGTTCGGAGGTCCACCGAGGGGCCACCTCTCCGGGGGCCACATGGGCTAAGTGGGAGAGGAGCCAGCCCCTGGTGGGCTGGGCGCACCTCCCACCTAGGCCCATCGGCTAGGGTTTGGGAGGGAACCCTAAAGGGGCGCCCCAGCTTGGGGGCAAGCCACCCTCCTCCTCCCTTGTCGCCGCCCCATCTAGGGTTTACCCTAGATGGCCGGCCCCCTGACCCTCTCCTCCTATAAATAGAGGGGTGGGGGAGGGCTGCCACACAGTTGAAGGCGCAGCCCTCCCTCCCAACACCTCTCTTTCTCCACGCAAGCTTGGCGAAGCCTCGGGAGAACTACAGACCCACTGCACCACGCCGTCGTGCTGCCATTGGAATTGTCTTCTTCAACCTCTCCTTCACTCTTGCTGGATCAAGACGGAGGAGACGCCATCGTCTCGACGTGTGTTGAACACGGAGGTGCTGTCCTTTCAGAGACTTTGGTCATCGGTGATCGGAATCACGTTGGGAGCGTCTTCATCATCACCACTCTCAAGAACGCTTCCGCACTCGATCTACAAGTGGTATGTAGATGCAAACTCTCTCGTTACTCGTTGCTTAGTAGAACTCATAGATGGATCTTGGTGAAACCGTAGGAAAATTTTTAATTTTCTGCAACGTTCCCCAACACCCTGGTCCTCTCCCTAAATATTGAGCGGGAAGGGAGCCAACAACAGCCAATTTGAAAGGGGACAACTAGTACAACTTATCCTGACAAAAGCGGTCTTCGCCTGCAAAAGGCTCTGGTGGTGACGCCGCCTTGGGCTCCATGGTGACCTCCGTCTTGCCGTCCTGCTGGTCTTGATCTCGCAGAAATCGATATGGAAACCTTTGCTTGATGCCTCGGTACTCCGCGCCTGCGCTTGCCTCCTTAGCACCAAAGAGGAAACAAGGACGCTGCGCACGCTGGCGCCCGCCTGACGCCCGCCTGGTCTCAATCGTCATGGCTCACGTCACAAGAACCTCGCGAGGTTTTCCTTGCCTTGATCTCTCCGCCCCTCACGAGCCTGCCTGGCGAGGCCGCTCCTGAGGAGGTCTTGTGTCGTCCGCCTCGCGAGGCTTGGCCCCTCGCGAGGGTCTTGGATGCCTTGTTGATGAAGATGGGCTGTACGGGCCTGCTAGCAGAGCCACGCCGTGGGCCGCAGGCAGGCAAGTCTGGGGACCCCGTTCCCTGCAACGCCGACAAGAGCCCCGGCCCAAAGCGGCGCTTGGCTTCGAGGCGAAGCCAAAGGTCAAGCGCGGAGCACCGCGGGGCCCAAAAGCCTGCGGCCTTGGTTGACGCGTGGCGGTTGATTGGACGTGGGCGTCTCCGCTTCCTCACGCTGCCTCGGCAACTGCCCGACTTGACAAGTCCCTGCGACATGCAAGGAAAACCATTATTACTTGTGATCATGGGGGGCGCTGGTTGGCCTTCTCCTGCTATAAATGAGGAGCCCCCGTCGCCACTTCTTGCCATCCTGTTCGCTTCTTCCTCCTCGGTCCTCTGCTAGTAGCAATGGCGCCCACCCGAAGGTTTTCTGCTGCGGAGAAGGGAAAGACTCCCCTCGACGAGCCGGCGCCGCTCCCGCCGAAGAAGAGGTCGGTCACTCCTGAGAAAGGCTTGGTAGGCTGAAGCTGGTCATATGGCACTTGGAGGTTGTCGAACGTGTCGACGGACAGGACGTTGAGGCCTGCGCCGCCGTCGATGAGGGTCTTGATAACTTGCACGTTGCTAATGACTGGTGAACAAAGCATCGGGAGGACGCCTGCAGTAGCTGCACACTTGAGCTGATGTGCCGAACTGAAAGTGATGGTGCACTTGGACCACCTGAGCGGGCGTGTGGCCTCGAGCTTGGGGAGGACTGCATTCACTTCGCGAGCAAACTGTTTGAAGATACGCTGCGAGGCTGGGGCTTGAGCTCTGCCCAAGATACAAGCAATAGCGCGCGGCTCTTGGAAGCCCCCGGCCCCCTCGTCTTGATGGTGGTTGTCATTCCTTCTTGGCGGTGGCGGTAGTGGGGGAAGACCGGCGTTGCCCTGAGGACGATCCTCACGAGGCTGGTCCCTCCAGGCGCCCTCGCGAGGCTGATCCTGCCAGCGGTCCTTACGAGGCCGGTCGCGCCACTCCTGGCGCGGGCCACGGTCGTCCCAACGTCCGCCACCACGTCCTCCTCCTCGGCCGTAGCCCCGGTCGCTGCGCTCGGGGCGTCGACCGAAGCGTCCTTCTCGAATGGCTCTGAGCTCTTGACAGTCGCCGGTGTTGTGGGTATGCAGGTTATGGAAGGCGCAGAACGGTCGACTGCTCTTGGATGACCCGGGCTGGTCTTTGCCGCGCTTGGTGTCCGGTTCCGCCACGAGCACGGCTGCTCCCTTGCGCTTCACGTCCTTGGCCTTGGCTTTCTTCTCCTCCGGGTCCGCAGCCGGGAGCTCGAGGAGGGAGAGGCGCCCCTCCTCAGCTCTGGCGCACTTAGTTGCCAGGTTGAACAACTCCAGAGACGTGCACAGCTCCTCGTGGATGGCGAGCTCTTCTTTCATCTTGACGTCGCGGACGCCATCGGAGAACGCGGAGATGATGGCCTCGTCCGTCACCTTGGGGATTTTGAGACGAACGTTGTTGAAGCGCTGGATGTACTTCTGGAGGGTCTCTCCTGGTTGTTGCTTGACGTGACGCAGGTCACCCGCGACCGGGGGACGATCGCGAGTGCCGTGGAAGTTGGCGACGAAGCGGTCGCGCATCTCGTCCCAGGAGGAGATCGAGCCTGGAGGCAGGTTCAGGAGCCAGGAGCGGGCGCCATCCTTGAGAGCCATGGAAAACCAGTTCGCCATGACTTCCTCATCGCCATTGGCCGCCTTGATGCTCAGCTTGTAGAGCTGCAGGAACTCCACGGGGTCGGGGGTGCCGTCGTAGCGAGGAGGCAGATCTGGCTTGAACTTGCCCGGCCAGGCGATGCTACGCAGCTCGGGGGTGAAGGCGCGGCAGCCGGCCGTGGTCACCGGGGCCCGCCTTGGAGGTGGAGCTTGGTCTTGGTGCCCGCGCGCCGCTACGGCAAGCGGCGCAGGGCCTTGCCGCAGCAAACGATCCTGGCGCGGCGGTGCGAGGAGTGGCGGAGCGTTTTCTTGCGGTCGAGGGACTTCTTGACAGCTTCTTTCTTCACACGCGGGCGCCGGACGCGGTGGGTCACGCTATGGAGCCGCGCGCCTTGGCGTCAGGGCGCCGTCTTGGTGCAGAGGTGGTGGAGGTGCTCCGTGAGCTACGTCGCTCGTGGCTGGCGGAGGGCGAGGTAGAGAGAGGGACGACGCAGGGGAGTCCCCTGCGGCGCGGACAAGCTCGGCGATGCGGTCGAGCCAGTCCTTGTAGAGGTCGTCGACTGGGCGGTAGCGCAGGAGCTCGTGCGCCATGAGGAGCACGGCCGGTGCGTCTGTCGGAGCACGACGAGCGTGGGACGATGAACCAGCGGGAGTCGACGATGGAGTGGCGGTGCGGCCGTCCCGCCGCACCGAGGGGTGCAGCGAGGATGCTTGCTGCTCGTTCCCCGCCAGGCCGGTGGCAGCGTTAGCGGCAGGCGACGGAGAGCGACGGGGTGGCCCGCCGACAGGGACCGTCTGAGCAACGCGGGTGGCGAGGGCAGCCCGGCGCTCGGCGCGGGCGCGGCGTGCCTCCGCCATGGAGATGACGAAGCGACGTGATGCGGGGCGACGGAAGGGAAGCTTCGGCGCACCCCTACCTGGCGCGCCAAATGTCGGATCACGGGTTCCGACAAAACCCTCAAGGTTCGAACACTGGGGTGCGCGCGAAGTTCTCCCCCCTACCGATCCACGTCCTAACTTGCTATGATCTCAAGAACGAACTCATGAACTCACAACACAAAGGACACAAGATTTATACTGGTTCGGGCCACCGTTGTGGTGTAATACCCTACTCCAGTGTGGTGGTGGATTGCCTCTTGGGCTGATGATGAACAGTACAAGGGGGGAAGAACAACCTCCCGAGGATGAGTTGTTCTTGTGCTTGGCGAACTTGTGTGGGTGAGGATTACTCAAGATGAGATCGAGCTCTGGCTCTGTTCGAGTTCCCATGCCTCCTACTATGGTGGCTAGTCCTATTTATAGAGGCCCTGGTCCTCTCCCCAAATATTGAGCAGGAAGGGAGCCAACAACGGCCAATTTGAAAGGGGACAGCTAGTACAGCTTATCCTGACAAAAGCGGTCTTCGCCTGCAAAAGGCTCTGGTGGTGACGCCGCCTTGGGCTCCATGGTGACCTCCGTCTTGCCGTCCTGCTGGTCTTGATCTCGTTGCACTGATATGGAAACCTTTGCTTGATGCCTCGGTACTCCACGCCTGTGCTTGCCTCCTTAGCACCAAAGAGGAAACAAGGACACTGCGCGCGCTGGCGCCCGCCTAACGCCCTCCTGGTCTCAATCGTCATGGCTTACGTCACGAGAACCTCATGAGGTTTGCCTTGCCTTGATCTCTCCGCCCCTCGCGAGCCTGCCTGGCGAGGCCGCTTCTGAGGAGGTCTTGCATTGTCCGCCTCACGAGGCTTGGCCCCTCGCGGGGTCTTGGATGCCTTGTTGATGAAGATGGGCTGTACGGGCCTGCTAGTAGAGCCACGCCGTGGGCCGCAGGCAGGCAAGTCTGGGGACCCCCGTTCCCAGGACGCCGACAAATTAGGCCAAGAAAAATTCAAAGACAAAAGGGGTACTTTATCATGGCATGGGAGACCTGAGATGATCACTGGCATGATAAGTACTGGTTTGGCAAGAAAAAGGGCTCTTTCCAGATTCAGACAGAAATGGTGGGACAACTTCAGGACACTTATTCACGAGGAGTCTGCAGCCTATTCATTATTCAGTAGATTCTACACTATCTAGCAGACCAGGAAACTTTAGATTTGTGTTCACTTTTCACTTTCGAAACCATTTAGGACATACTCACCCATTAGGTTCTTATTGGAAGTCACATCCACAACAAAAGTCTTTTCAAACATCAACAACAAATAATTGTAAGGTAACTGTACCACAGTTTCCTTTGTCCATCCAAATTGCGAAATCACTGATCTGGTAGTTTTAGACCTCTTATGGGGAATGAATGATTTAGTGTGGATTTTGGAGGGCTTTTTTATGTCTCCTGTAAAATCATTATGTTCCAAACAGGCCCTAGACAATTTGGCCACTTCTGATGGCACCGAGAAAATTGATAAATGGATGGAAATGGACATCACATATCGTCCGCCAATAGAAGACGATGCGAAATGCCATCACACTATATGATGAATGTTTCACTTTCAGTCATCAGGCCTCAGGTGGTCAGCTTCGACCCGTGGCGATGCAGACCGGGGCCAGGCCGCCGCATTTCATGGCCCGGCAGACACCGAATTTGACGGCACCGGTGTTGAAGGAGCTCGCTTGTCGTGAGGGTTCGCTGGGGACTCATCGGTGCCTCGCGGGCAGTGGGGTGACGATGGGCTTAACGCCTATGGTGATGGACAACACCGGGGATCCTCGTCCACAGGTGGTGGGCGGGGGTATGCCTGGCAGAGTGATGGCTCGAACGAGAGGCCATTCCTGGGGCCGACGGGCGGATTCGTCGAAGGGGCGTCTGGACTAGCCAATGTAACCGCGGTGGTTTCCGTGGTAACCGTGGTGGCCGAGGTGGCCGCTATCATCCAAGGCAGCATCCTGTTGTCGTTGACCAGTCGGCGATTGACATTGCTACTGAGGAGACCGGGTTGTCTTGCAGGCTATGGAGGTGGTGATGGCACTGGCGGACGTGGTTGTTCCTGGTAATGGTGAGGTCGAGGTTATGTCGGTAGAAGGCTCTGACAAGGCTGAGCTGGACAGGGCCGCCAAGTATGCGCGCAAGAAGGAAAGAATGTTATGCTACCGCTGTGGTAATAAGGGCCATTTCATTGCTGAGTGTGTGGCAGTTCTATGCGATACGTGTGGTAAGCCAGCCCATGAGTCAGGGGCATGCCCGCTTTTGAGAGAGCAGTTACCGAATCTTATGATGTACGGTGTGTACTGTTCAGAGCTCACGTTTTTTGAGTCTCCGACCGAGCGGGAGGTTCCTGATGAGGTGCGCAGTATGACAACTGGGGTTGTTAAAGTGACTAAAGGTGAAGTCTATGAGGCACAGATTGTACAACGGCTCCGGGAGCTGGCTCCAGGAGACTTCCTCTGGGAGCTTGTCAGTATTGAGCCTAACTTGTTCCGGGTTGAGTTCCCGACGGTGGAGGATTTATAGAGGTTGCTGAGCTTTGGGATGTGTAAGGTGCCAGGTACGTAGGGCATTCTTGAGTTCCACGAGTGGAAGCTGATTGAGCCTCAGGGTAAACCTCTTACTCAGGCCTAGTTGCGTTTTAGGGAGCTCCTTCCAAGCCTTTGCAGGATGCCAGGGTCGTTGCTAGTCTGGGTATCTTGGTGGGAAAGACCGAGAGAGTGGATATGGCCTTCACTAGAGCTCATGGGGTGGCTCGCTTACTGATCAGTATTTTGGACATTGAGTTTGTGCCTGATGTGGTTAAGTGGGCTTATTGAGGCCAGGTGTATAACCTTCAGATTGAGTTTGAGGATGACAGCCTGTTTGCTGAGGCACCTGCTGCCACTGATGTTGATATGCACGAGGGCGATGATGGCACGGGAGGCAAGGAGACTCCAGCTGCTGATCCTGAGCGAGAGATGGCTGCGGGACCGGAGTCAGTTGCTCAGACGACCGGAGGTGGGATGGCTCGCCTCTTCTCATGCGTCGACCACTCGAGATTTGGATCCATTGAGCCTGCCATCGCGCCCGAGACTATGGAGCGGCGGGTGGAATCTCTGGAGGAGTTTGAGCATTCTTACCTGCGTTGGACTTTGAGGCCCAGCGTGGAGGGTTCTGGGCGTGGAGGGGGTTCGAGATTGTATTCTCGCCTCGGGATACTATTGGGTGGGCTGCTGCGCAGTGGTGGTTCCGAGCTTGGCTGGGGGTTCGAGGCAGTGGCCTCGGCGCCCTCTCCTATTGCTCCGTCGGGCTACGGAGGAGGAGCTACTGGAGGGGGGGGCGGGCAGGTGGCCTCAAAGACCCTCTTCACCTTTCGCTGGCCAGTCGCAAGTGGCAGGTCCTGTCTGTTGAGGATTGGGCAGGTGGCCTCGAGACCCTCTTCACCTTCTCAAGGCTTAGGGGATCACCCCACCTTGGCGCCGGTGAGCACTCCGGGCCTGTGGTCCGGGGTGGATGGGGAGCGGGGGTAGGTGGCCCTTGGTTCCCCATCATCTGACTTGGCGCCCTCTCTGGTCATGGGAACCGATTGAGTGTTCGGAGGGTGACAGGCGGTCACTCCCCGGGCAACTTCACGCGGGAGGAGGTTATTCAGTTCGGCGGGATTCCGGACCAGGAGTCTGAGGGTCGACGGTTGAGCTGTCGGCTTGTGGTCGTCCTGAGGTGGACGACATGCAGCAGTGCTGCCGCCGTGAGGGCGGCCAAGCCGTGACGCCCGGTCACTACCGGTATGTCGGTGAATACTTGAATACTATCTTGCATTTTTCAATGATGAGATTGTTGATAATGCAAACCAAATAGGAATTTCACTAGGTAGTAATGAGGGTGAAGTTTCTAATTCTATTAATGATTTGCTTGATCCGGAAGCCGAGAGGGCTCTAGAATTGATTCATAACTTAGCTTATTGTAAAACCCATGAATGATTCCGAGATTGATGCTTTGGGAGTCAAGGGTGCTCGACGAGTTTTGTGTTGATCTCGCCTCCCTTCCGGAGCCGAGGAGGAGGAGGATGAGCATGTCGAGATGGTAGTAGATTGTCCCCCAGAAACGGGGAGAGAGGACCGGGTGGGCACGAGGACCAGCCCTAAGCGCAAATGGAAGCGCAAGATATACCCGATGTCCGCGGTACATAGGAGTGCTAGGATCCGCACGGCTAAAAAATTCCATGATGAGATATGAGAGGCATCTTTTGGAATAGCAGAGGTCTAGGGGGGCCGAGGGTGGGGGTACTCCCGAGCCTCGATCCACCGTGCGCAGACTGCGTCGGTGAATCCCGCCTGGGAGAGCCAACCTTCAGGCTAAACGAGCAGGACAGCTTTATGAAGGGGTGGGGCCAACCTTGGTCGCGATGCCGCAGAGCGCAAGAAGCGCTGCTTTCCGATCCAGGCCCTTGACCTTCGGGCCGACATGGTGGGTCTATCTCCGGACGAGTGGCTGGCCCGCTATGACCTCGAAGACCAACTCTCCGTGATCTACTCTGATGAGGAGGCATATTGGCGCCTTCGGGGCGCTCAGAAGTGGGTCCTGAAGGGTGATGCGAATACTGCATACTTCCAGGCTATCGCCAACGGCCGCCGTAGACGCAACACCATCCCCCTCCTCTGGGATGGGGAGACCCTTCTTCAGGACCCTCGCGACATCCGGACTCATGTCGACGGCTTCTATAGGTCCCTTTTCTCTGCCGCTCCTCGGAGCGGCATCTCCCTCGCCCATGATTGTTGGGCCGGCATTCAGTTAGTCTCCGACGCGGAGAACGCGGCCCTGACGGCCCCCTTCTCTGAGCAGGAGGTCTGGGAGGCTATCAAGGGTATGAATGCCTCTTCGCCGGCCCAGATGGCTCTCGGTCATTTTCTTCGCACCTTCCGAACGTGATTAAACCGGAGGTCATGGCCATCTTGAAGAATTTTTGTTGGATCTATTGACTGGGCGCCTCAACCACGGATCATCTCTCTCATTCCCAAGGTCCCCTGGGCGTCAGACATCCGCCAGATTCCGCCGATCACGGTCATTAATGTGATCTTCCGGATTTCGCCAAAGGGTACGCCAATAGGGTGACCCCGCTTGTCAATCGGATTACCCACTTTAACCAGTCGGCCTTCATTAAAGGCCGATATATCCTTGATGGAGTCCTGGTCCTCCACGAGGTCCTTCACGAGGTCCCACAAGCGCCTTTAGGGCGGTCTTTACAAGATCGATTTCCACAAAGTTTCACGACTCATAGCTGGACCTTCCTCGTGGAAGTCCTTCTTCGAAGGGCTTCGATGACCGGCGGATCACTAGAGTCATGCAAATGGTCTCTTGCGGTGACGACGCGGTCAACATCAACGCGAGATTGGTCCTTTCTTCCCTGCCCTTTGTGGGGTTCGCCATGCGCGACCCCTTCTCCCTCCTCTTCAATATGGTTAGGACGCCCGCCTCCATCCTTGATAAGGCCAAAGCGCTGGCCACATCCGTGGATTACCCCACACCTTCGGGGCTCGGGATCTCCATCCTTTAGTATGCTGCCGACACGATCATCATGGTCAAGGCTGGGAGGGAACATCGCCAACCTCAAGTTCCTCCTGCTCGCTTTCAATGATGTCGGGCCTCAAGATCAACTTTGATAAGAGTGATGTCATGGTGATGGGATATTCTCCGAGTCTATAGCCATCGCCAATGACTTAATTGCCGCTGGGCTCTTTCCCCACCTCCTACCTAGGGACCCCATTAGTGACTCGCTGCCTCTCGCCGTGGACCTCGAGGCCCTTAGCTACTAAGCTCCATCCCTGCTATGTAGCCCTGGCAGGGAGATGGCTATCTAAGGCGCGCGGACTATTCTCATCAACTTTTCCTCTCTAGTTCATCGCTGTTCCTTATGAGCTTATATAGCCTCCATGAGTCTCTCCACAAGGAGATCGCCAAGATCCAGTCCCGCTTCTCTACATCGGGCGAGCATGATAAGGAAGTACCATGGTCATTATTCGACATCCGCAAGCCTGTGGAGCAAGGTGGCTCAGGCATCATGTGCTCCAATAGGATGAATATAGCCCTTCTCTCCCGCTGGCTCGGGCGACGCTTGTGAGGTCATGGCGGCCTCGCCTCGACATTATCCGGAATAAATACCTGCGGGCCAGCCACTTGCCTTCCGCCGTAAATCGGGCGGCTCCAGCTTTGGCGCCTATTGTTGATTTTCTCCCGGTGCTTCAGATTGGGACCTCCATCTCGGTGGGGTCCGCCTCTCGACGCTTTTTGGTTTGATCGTTGGGCGGAGACTTTGCGCCCGCTTCTCGCCTCTTCTCTATCTCCGTCGACCCCATGATTTCGGTCAATAGGGCTCTTCTTGACACTGGGCGCTTTGCTTTCCATCGCCTCTTTTGGGCCGGCGGAACTGGCTGCTGGCGTGAGTTGCTTGATTGCATCGCGTTGCACGAGCCGCTGGTGGATGGCTGATCGGACCGTGTCCGTGGCGGCCGGAGCTGCCGGGCCTGTTCTCCACTAAGTCGCTTTACTCGCCATTGCCTTCCTCCTCCGCCTCCCTTATCGATGGTTTGGTCGTCTGGCGTACCATCAAGATTCGCATCTTCATGTGGCAATGGATTCGCGGTCGGGTCCCGCCTGGAGTGGAGGTCTGCAAGCGCAATGGCCCGGGCACCGTATCGCCCGCCTGTGGAGTCCCCGAGGACTCAAACCACATCTTCTTCTCCCGCGTTTCCGCCAATTTCTCCGAGCTTTCTTCGAGAGGTGGTCGGCGGTCGTTGGTGCCACACCAACTTCCCGGACCTATTTGTTGAAATCCGCCGTCTCCCGCGCCCTCTCGCCACATTAGGTGGCTTGAGGTTGGGGTTCTCGCTGGACGCCGTGGACCGCTCGCATAAGCTTAGATCCAAAGACGCCCCTTCGTCAGGCCATCGACGCTCTCTACAAATTCGCGGGTTTTTGCAGCTTTGGCGGCCGCTTAGCCGCCTCGACTGTGGACGCCATCTCGCCTTCATCGCCGACATCCGATCGATGGTCGTCCGCCGCCGCCGCCACCACGGAGCCCGATTAGGGCGCTTTTGTGATGATGATGATGTTGTTTTTTATTTCCTTCTGGGCTTGTTGAGCTGTGCCCTCAGCAGAACCTATGTTCTTTGTCGTGAGACTTGGGTGTGTGTGTGGACTTGTGTGGGTTTGTTTGCTCTGTGGCGGTTTGCTTTATTTATAAAGCGGGGCGAAAGCCTTTTTCGGTAATAGCAGAGGTCTTAAGGACTTGGCTAAAAGGAGGTTCCTTGCAGAAGCGTCCATCGAGCATAGATTGGACTTTATTATGTTGTTCAAACGGTAGAGCAAATTTCTCACCACAGTTTCTCAACACTTTATCGGGGTATTGATTTTGACCGGCATTGTTCGCCACCGAGAGGAAGATCGAGGATCTTAGTTGGTGTTAGGTGCGACTCTCGGGTTAGAAGTGTGATCATGGGTGATTTTGCTGTTAAGTTCAGGGTGCGGTCCAAGGTTGATGGGTTTGACTGGCTCGTGGTGGCGGTGAAAGGCGCAGTGACGAGTTCAAACCCGATTTTTGGCTGACCTTGTTAGGTTTTATGGTCTCGAGCAACTCCCCATTCTCGGTTGGGGAGACTTTAATATTATTAGAGACGGATGAGAAGAACAATGATAATTTCGACGGAGATGGTCGTTCATGTTCAACACTATTATTGAAAGTTTGGATTTGAGAGAGATTGAGCTGTGGTAGGAAGTTCACTTGGGCTAACGCTTGCCCAATCCAGCGCTTGATAGTTGGATCGGTACTTCATAGTGTCGATTGGGAACAGGAGTTTCCTTTGTAACTATTCAGGCTCTCTCGCGGGATTTCTGATCTGCGCCTGTTGCTTGACTCGTGGGGCTACCTACTCGGGCAATAAGAATTTGTTCTCATTCGAGCTTATGTGGTTCGAGAGAGAGGGCTTCCCGGATCTCGTGAGCGAGAGTGGGCTAAGGATGCAGGTGGTAGGAATGCGCTTGAGCGCCGGAGAATAAGATTAGGCATTTGAGAAGTTTCCCACGGGTGGGCTAAACATCTTAGTAGGGTTTATAAGGTCGAGAAGGAGCGCTTCTCGCCCTTATTCAGGCCTTAGATGTAAAAGCGTAAAATACGGTTTTGCTAGCCACCGAAGCTTCATACCAAGCTTGACGCCGAGATGAGGCTGAAAGAGCTACTGCGTGAAGAAGAATTAAAGTGGGCTCGCAAGCCAAGGTACGCAAAGTGGTCCAGGACGCGAACACGCAATTCTTCCACTTGATTGCCAATGGCAAACATAGGAAGAAGAGAATCTTCTAGCTAGAACAAGATGAGGGTACAATTATCGGTCAGGATAATCAAGCTTTACACATCGAGTATTACAAACGATTGTTTGGACCACCGTGAGGAGAACTCGTGTCGCTGGATGAGTCTAGGATCCAAGATGTACCTCAACTTATCGCTGTGGAGAACGATATCTTAACCGCCTTTCTTGGAAAAGGAGGTTTTCGAGGCCATTTCCAAGATGGAAAATAATATGGCACTGGGCCGACGGTTTCCGCTGAGTTTTATAAGAAGTGTCCGCATATTATTAAAGGGGACCAAGGTCGATGTTCCATGATTTGTTCTCGACATTTGCAGCTTTTCCATCTTAATTTTGGAACAATAACCCTACTCCTAAGAAAACAGATGCCGTGAAAATCGAGCAATTTTGGCCTATCTGCCTTTTGAATGTGAGCTTCAAAATTTTCACCAAGGTTGGAACGATTCGCTAACACAGATTATGCGATGCTGTTGTGCAGCCTTCTCAAACGGCTTTCATGCCGGATAGGAACATCCCGAAGGGGTTGTGGTCCTTCATGAAACGCTTCATGAGATTCACACGAAAAACTGGATGGAGTTATTTTCAAAGTGGATTTCGAGAAGGCATATGATAAAGTCAAATGGCGCTCCTTCAACAAAGCTTTATGCATGAAGGGCTTTGATGAAGCTTGGCGACGCCAGTGGAAGCATTCACGCAAAAAGGAGTGTTGGAATTAAAGTGAATGATGACATAGGTCATTACTTCCAAACACACAAGGGCCTCGAGACAAGGCGATCCTATGTCTCCAATTTTGTTCAATATTGTGGTTGATATGTTGGCGATCCCGATTGGGAGGGCAAAGGAGGCTGGTCGTGGATGGCTTGGTGCCTCATCGGTAGATGGTGGTTTGTCCATTCTGCAATACGCTGATGATACAATCATTTTTATGGAACACGATTTGGCAAAAGCGAGGAACATGAAGTTAGTGTTATGCTTATTTGAACAATTGTCGGGCTGAAGATTAATTTCCATAAAGCGAAGTTGTTCTGTTTTGGTAGAGCCAAAGACTAACAAGAGGCTTATAGACAATTGTTTGCTGTGAAGTTGGGGCTTTACCTTTCACGTATCTCGGTATTCCCATTCATCATCGTAAGCTAACAAACAGTGAGTGGAAGTGCATCGAAGATCGGTTTGAGAAGAAACTGAGTTGCTGGAAAGGAAAACTCATGTCTTATGGAGGCCGGTTGATTCTTATTAACTCGGTGCTCACGAGTTTACCTATGTTCCTCTTATCCTTCTTTGAGGTCCCAGCTTGGAGTTAGGAAAAGGCTGACTTCTATCGATCTCGCTTTTGGCAAGAGTGATGAGCTTAAGAGAAAATACAGATTGGCCAAATGGGATATTATCTGTCGAACCAAAGGACCAGGGGCCTTGGTATTAAAAATCTTGAAGTTAAGAACAGATGTCTCGCTTAGTAAGTGGCTGTTTGTTATCTTCTGGGACGGAGGCAACTTGGGCGCAGATTTTACGTAGTAAATATTTGCAGTCCAAGACCCTATCCTGTGTCACTCTGCGACAATAAACGATTCATTGCCGCTCGGAAGGGCTCATGAGAATCAAAGCTACCTTCTTTAACAGTAACGAGGTGCATTGTCGGTAATGGCACCAACACTCGATTCTGGGAGGATACGTGGCTTGGTGAAACGCCTTTGGCGACCCAATATCCGTCCCTATATCGTATTGTTCAGCGTCGTGAGGCTCTTGTTGCCACGGTTATGCAGTCCATTCCACTCAACATTCAGTTTAGGAGGGTGCTCGTGGGTGACCGATGGGAAGCATGGCTTCACCTAGTCCGTAGACTGATGGAGGTTCAGTTAACTCATCAGCCCGATAAGTTGTGGTGGAAGCTTACTAGATCTGGGGAGTTCACTGTTAAATCGATGTACATCGATATCATTAACACTAGTGTAATTCCTAGTTCCAAAGATGTTTGGAAAGTTAAGGTCCCTTTGAAGATTAAAGTGTTTATGTGGTTTGTGCATAAACAAGTAATCTTAAAAAAGGACAATTTAGTTAAGCGCAACTGGACAAGTTCTACTAGGTGTAGTTTCTGTGATCGGGACGAGACTATCAAGCATCTCTTTTTTGACTGCCCGTTGGCATGGGGGTTGTGGCGCTCTGTTCAAATTGCCTTTAACATTACTCCTCCGACTTCGGTCAACACGTTATTGAGGCGTGGCTTGTTGGGATAGAGTCCTAAACAGCTAGACACATTCGTGTAGGAGTATGTAATTTGTTATGGGCAATTTGGAATACAGAAATGATCCGCTTTTAACAGAAAACCAACTATTCATTTTTGCAGGTTGTATTCCGGAAATTTCTGACTCATCCAGGTATGTGGTCGCTCTACTCACTCGACGGCCAGTGGAGCGTTTGGTTCTTGGATCCGTCCGGTGGGAGATAGTAGCGAGGATATCTTCAACCAGTTTGGATGGCGATCGTATAATAGGATAGAGCAATTAGTTTACCTATCTTTTATTTTGCCTGCCGGTTGTGGCTTGTTGGGCTTTTGTTTTGGCTTTGAGGCTCTGTGTGGCTAGCCTTTCGCTTTTTTGTTTGCAGACTTGCAGGCTGTTGAACCTCTTTATTTTATAATAATGGTACCAGATGATCGCTCGACGCAGGCGTCGAGAGTCCTTTTCGAAAAAAATCAAGCCTCCGTCCTTGGCATCCACACGAAGTTGTACGTGCCTGCCTGGCTACTTACCTGCCGAGATACATCCACTGAGCCTCCCCAGCAATCGCCTCCAAACACTGAGCCATCAGGTTGCACGTCCAGAAATGAGGGTTTCAGCTTTCTGCACATCATTTTCACAAAAGGAAGAAGTTGCAAAAGTTCAGGGTATTAATACACATCACAGATCACAAGTCACATGGCATGCAGAAAGGTAGCAGTTTGAGATTCTCTTCGTGCGATGGAGCAATAGTTGTCCGGCTATTCCTACTGTATCCATCAACCCTAATTTTGGAAGGGACGTCTATAAACTGCTACCATAGCATGCTATATAGTATTTTTTTTGGTGAGACCCGATCAAAATCTTTTTCTTGAAATATTGATGCTAAGTGAAACTTAACATTAGAACAGTGTCATCCAGCTCTGCTCTAGAGCTTAAGCTCCTTAACATAGTAGCAGGAAAATGTATTTTTTTAAGCCCGGAACTATAGAACAATTCTTCTACGGTAATTTTCATATAGGAAGTTCACTTGTTACTCGGGTGGTAATGGAAACATTGCGCCGTCAATTATGTTAACTAACCATGAAGCAGCACCTACTCTGCTCAGTTTTGAACTCTGTTTTAGCATCAGGACACTTGTAGACTTGTAGCACACAATCAAGAGGTCGTTCACAAGAGACTGCTCCAGTTGGGATTTATCTAACTGTGATGATCATTGATCAATTCAGTGGGTTACTACTGTGCATCAGGTCAAAAGGTGGCATGTTTTTATGTCACCTCTGGTGGTTCGTGTATCGCCTCATCGGAATTTCTAACGAAGAATAATGTGCAGTAGGGGTATGTTCCCGCCTCTTGTGGGTGCGCAAGAATATTTGAAGTTCTTGGTAGAGCCTATCGACCTATAAAATATCTTCAGGCGTGCTTTCTGTTAACTATCCTAATTTGATGTTTGTGCAGGGGCAAGTCGACCTTTGCACAGCGCTTATGATCGAGTTAATCAGGGTAAGAGTGGCATGTGAACTGGTGTGCTATTCTCCATTCGATTCATTTCATTGGGTTCCTTTTCAAGTTCCTGGAGTTGATGATTACCTCCGGGAAGGGGAGGATGGCTAGAACAGATCCCAAAAGATATTTCTCTCCATGATGGCTTTATCTTCAACTTCTTCTTCTTCTCCTATTCATTTTTTGTACCTTATTGCTACTCGTTAACTAGGCTTGATAGATGAAAAGAAAGCAAAGCACCGCGATATTAATAACGATAAAATAGAAGAAGCGCAATCATGTTTGGGTGGAAAAGAACAGGCTGGGTGGGGGTCCATGTTCATTTCATCACCGCAGTAAGATGGCAGCCATGTTCCATTGGCTAACAACCTTCGAAGGACTCCGTTGTACAAAGTTGAGTCATCTATTTTGAAACGGAGGGAGTACCTGGTGGTAGGAGAGAATCTTTCCTCGACAGGAATGGCCACCGGAGAAAGCATGTCAACCCTTGAACCAATATCCACAGAATGTGAGCCATCCTTTTCCATTTTGTTCGTTTGTGTTGGTCGATTCAGTGCCCCTAATATTGTTGTCACCGTCATGGAGGTCCTAAATACGCTCATCATAGCCAAGTAACGGCCAACTAACTGTCGGGCACAACATGTTTACTCTTGCGCCATCAACTTCAAGACTTCTAATAATATGGCTGCATGCATCGATCAGATGCAGAGGCCGGAGGCACGCTTCCTTTTCCAAAAAAAAAATCAAATACCTCGAATGTTTAGCGCCCGCCATACCCCACAGGTTGGCCTTGGCCTACGGTTGGCATTGATGAAACACCTATAGAACTCTCGAATTTCTCTCATTTTTTTTAGTTTATAAGAGGGAACCTGTTGGTGAACGACCTTCCCTCACTAGCGTATACTGTATGCATGTGGTAGCCAGTCAGCTGATGGAGATGATAGCCACTACCACTCTGACAAGTAAGTTAGCAGAAATGAGCTCAATCTGACAGGGAAGTGACACTTGTAGTGCATGAAGCCATTCAATACAGGAGTGGAAAATACCGGCTGCCCAAGTATCCTGATGGCGATACGACCTCAACAGCATCCTACTTAGAATCTTAAGATGCTTGCAAAGTTTATTTCGTTCATACCAGGGAAAATTGACAGCCATTTTTACTGTCACTGACCAAGACTGCAGACTTGAAATGGATGATTCGAGTTTTGGTGCATCGGTCTAGTCTGTTAGATTCCTCCTTCGGGTCACTTCTGTAGTCATCCTTGTCATTGTCATGTCGGTACTACACGTGCTTTTAAGATTTGTGGGAAGGCCACTGATACCCAGATGAACACAATTACCAAAAGCAATTTTTTTTCCTCGTGCATGCGGTGCTAACGGCGCTGCCTGTATTCGCCATGACTGTCCTTAAAGTCCCAAAGAAAATCCTAAGAGAAGTGGACAAGGCTCGCAGGCAGTTCCTCTGGGCACAGGACGAGAAAATCACCGGAGCCAAATGCAAGGTGGCTTGGGATAAGGTGTGCCGGCCGGTGGACGAGGGAGGGCTTGGCATCCTGGATCTCTACCGTTTCGGCACGGCCCTGCGGATGCGGTGGCTCTGGCTTTCATGGCAGCAACTTCATAGGCCCTGGATGAACTTTCCCGTCCCATGCGATCACAGCGATCGCATGCTCTTTGCAGCGGCCACCTCAGTGCAGCTGGGAAACGGAAGAACAGCCAGTTTTTAGACAAGCTCGTGGTTAGGATCGATGCCTCTTTGCTAGGAGTTCCCAACTCTTTTCCAGCACTCGCGGGGAAAGGGCAGGACTGTCCAAGAGGCCCTGACAAATGACAAATGGATTCACGATCTGCAGCACGCAACACGGCAAAATTAAAAAAAGGGGGTTTTAAAGGAAACCCCGGTTTTCCCCAAATTTTTCCCCCCCGGGGGCCCCCAAAAAAACCCCCGGGGTTTCCCCGCCCCCTTGGGCCAAAACCCCTTTCCGGGGAAAAAAAACCCCCGGAAAACCCGGGAAAAGGCAAAGGGAAAAAAGGAAAAAAGGGGCCCCCAAAATTTAAAAGGGCCAAAGGGGGAAAACCCCAAAAAGGGAAAAACCCGGGGGGGGAAAAGGGGGGGAAAAAAAAAAGGGGGGGGTTTAAAACCCCCCAAAAAAAAAAAAGGGGGAAAGGAAAACCCAATTTTAAAATGGCCAAAAAAAACCCCCCAAAAAAAAAACCCCAACCCCAAAAAAAAAAAAAAGGGGGAAAAAAAAAAAGGGGGGGGGGGCCTTCCAAAAGGGGTTTGGGATTTAAAATTAAAATTAAAGGGCCCCCAAAAAGGGGTTTAAAAGGAAAAAAAATTTTTCCAAAAAAACTTTCCCCCCCGGGAAAAGGGGCCGGGGGAAAAACAACCCCCGGTTTTGGGGGGGCCCCCAAGGAAAAAAAGGAAAAAAAACCGGGAAAAAAAAAAAAACAAAAAAAAGATAAAAGGGGGGGTTGGGGGAAAAAAATTTCCCTTTGGGAAAAAGGAAGGGAAAAAGGTTTTTGGAAATTTTCCCAAAACAAAAAAAAAACAAGCAAAACAAAAAACAAAAAAAAACCATGATTTTGGGGAAAACCAAAAAAGGGGCCAGGAAAAAAAAACCAAAGGATTTGGGGAAAAAGGCCCTTAAAAAAAAAGGAAAAATTTAAAATCAAAAAAAAGGGGGTTTGGAAAAAACCAAAAAAAAACAAACCAAAAAAAAGGTAAAAAAAAAAAAAAAAAAAAAAAAAAAAAATTTAACCAAAGCTTAAAAAAAACCCCGGGGAAAAAAAAAAAAATTAAAAACCCCAAAAACCAAAATTTTTTAAAAAAGGCATTAAAAATTTAAAAGAAAAATTTAAAAAACCCCCAAATAAAAACCCAAAAAAAAACCAAAAAAAAAAACCCTTTGGACCAAAAAAAAAAAAAAAACCCCAATTAAAAACCCGGAAAAAATAAAAAACAAAGGGAAAAATTTGATAACAAAAAATTTAAACCTCAAAAACCCCCCTTTAAAAAAATTAAAAAAAAAAAACAAAAAACAAATTCCAAAAAAAAATTTTTTTTAAAAAAAACCCAAAATTAAAAAAAACCCCAAAAAGGAACCAAATTTAAATTTTTTAAACCCAAAACCCAAAATTCCAAACCCCAAAAAGGCAAGGCATTTAAAAAAACATTTTAAAAAATCCAAAAAAAATTTGGAAAAAAAACATGGTTTTAAAAAAAAAAAAAAAAAGCCCCTTCCAACACCCTTTTGGGCCGGGTTTCAAAAAAAAAAAAAAAAACCCCTTTAAAGGGGGAAAAATTTTAAAAAAAAAAAAAAGGGGAAAATTAACCCGGGAAAATAAAAAAACATTTTGAAAAAAAAAAAAAGGAAAAAATTTTATCCCGGACCCCAAAAAAAGGGGGGGGGGGGAAAAAGGGGGGCCCCGGGGTTTAAAAGGGGGGGGGGGGGGGGGGGGGGAAAAAAATTTTGGGGGAAAACCGGGGTTTAAGGGGGGGGGTTTCGGCGGGGCCGGGCCCCCCAAGGGGGGGGGGGGGGGGGAAAGGGGGGGGGGGCCGGGGCGCCGGGGGGTTTTGGGGGGGGGGGGGCCGCGGGGCCCGGGAAAGGGGGGGGGGGGCCCGGTTTTGAAGGGGGGGGGGGGCCCCCGGGCGGGGTTTGCCAGAAGGGGCGGGGGGTTTTTGGGGCCGGGGGGAAAAGGGGGGGGGTTTTTAAAGGGGGGGGCGGGAAAAAGGGGGTTGGGTTTTAAAAAAATTTGGAAAGGGGGGGTTTTGGGGGCCCTTTGGTTTTGGCCTTTTAAATTTTTTTTAAAAAAGAATTTTAAGGGGGAAAAATTTGGGGGGAGCCCAAAAGGGGAATTTCCCCCCTTTTTGTTGGGGAAAAAAAAAATTTTAAAAGGGAAAATTTTTTTGGGGGGGGGAAAAAACCCCCCCCGGAAACCTTTAAAAATTAAATTTCCGGGGGGCCCCCGGGGGGGCCCCCAAAATTTTCCCCACCCCCTTGGGATGGAACCCCCAAAAAAGGGTCCCTTTGGGAAACCGGAACCCCCTTTGATGGCCCCCCAAATTTTAAGGCCCCAAAGAAAACCCCGGGGGTTTTTCCCCGACGGGGAAATTTGGGGAAAGGGCCCCCCAAAGGGCCCCCCCGGGGCCCAAGGTGGGGGAAAAGGGAAAAGGGCCCGGGGGGCCCCTTCCTTGGGGAAGGGCCCCCCCGGGAAAAACCCCCGGGGTTGGGGGGGGGGAAAAAACCCCCCCCTTTTTTCCAATTTTGGGAAGGGGGGGGGGGGGGCCCCCCTTTCCCCCCCCCGGGGGGGGGCCCCTTTGGGGCCCCCCTTTCCCTTTAAAGGCCCCTTGGCCCTTGGTTTTTTTCCCTTTCCCAAATTTTTGTTTCCATTTAAACTTTCCCCAAATTTGGGTTCCAAAACCCCCTTTTTCCGGTTTTAAAAAAATTTGCCAAACCGGGAAAAACCCTTTAAAAAATTTAAAAAAAGGGGGAAAAAAAAATTTTGGGCCCTTTGGAAACCTAAAATTTTTCTTTAACCAAAAAAATTAAATTTGGTTCCTTTTAAATTTAAAACCCAAAAAAACCCCAAATTTTTCCTTTTCAAAAATTTTTTTTTCCCCCCAAAAAACCCCTTTGTTTTTTTTTTTTAATCACCCAAAAAATTTTATTTTCCCCGGGGAAAAAATCCCAAAAGGCCCCAAAAAATTCCCCAAACCCAAAAACCTTTAATTAAAAAACCCCCCAAAAATTTTAAAATTTTTTTTCCCTTAATTCCCCGGGGTTTAAAAGTTTTAAAAAAGGGAAAAAAATTTAAAAAATTTGGAATTAAAAAAAAAACCCAAAAAACCCTTTAAAGGAAAAAAAAAATTTAAATTTTTTTTAAAAAAAAAAATTTTTTTTTTTTTAAATGGTTTATTTTGGGCCAAAATTTTGTTTTAAAAATTTTCCAAAAAATTTTTTTAAAAAAACTTTTTTTAAAAATTTTTTTTAAAATTAAAAATTTTAATTTTTTTTTTTTCCCCCCCCAAGGGGTTTTTTTTTTTTAAACCCTTGGGGGCCCATTTTTCCCGGGAAAATCCCCCCCTTTGGAGGAATTTTTTTTTTTTGGGTTTTTAAAAAACCCGGAAAAATTTTTTTAAAAGGTTTTTAAAACCCCCTAAAAATTCCCTTTCCCCTTTTTTGTTTTTTTCCCCTTTTGGCCCCCCCCTTTTTTGGAACCCCCCGACCCCCAAAAAAAAACCCTTTTCCCTTTAAAAAAAATTTTTTTTAAATTTTTAAATTTTCCGGTAACCATTTACGAAAACCTTTTTACCCCTTTTTAAAAAATTTCCTTACCCTTTCCTTTTTTCCTTGAATTTTTAAATTCCCCCTTTTTTTCCCTTCCCCCCTTTTAAAAAAACCAATTTCCCCGGTTGAAAAGGGAAACCTTTTTTTTTTTTTTTTTAACCCTTTTTTTTTAAAAACCCCTTTTTTTTAAAATTTTTTTAAACCTTTTAATTTTTTTTAAAAATTTGGGTTTAAATTTTTAAACCCTTGATTTTTTAAAAACCTTTCCCAAATTTTTTAAAAAACCTTTTTTTTTAAAATTTTTTAAAATTTTTTATTTTAAAAAAAACCCCCAAAATTAAAACCCCCCCTTTTAAAAAACCCAAACCCCTTTTTAAAAAAACCCTTTCCTTTCCCTTTAAAAATTTTTTCCCCCAAAATTTTTTCCCAAAAGGGGGCCCCCCTTTTTGCCCGGGGCCAAAATTTTTTCCCAAATAAAAACCCTTCTTTTCCATTAAAATTTTTTAAAACCTTTAAAATTTTTTAAAAAAATTTTTTTTTAAAAAAATTTAAACCCCGGGTTGGAAAAAGGGTCCCCGGGGGAAAAAACCCCAACCCTTGAACTTTTAAATTTTTAAACCAAGGGTTTTTTTTTTAAAAAAACCCCCCTTTTAAAATCCTTTTTCCCAAAGCCATTTTGGGAAAACCTTCCCCTTTGTTTCAAACCCCCTTTTTTTTCCCCCTTTTTTTTTTGGGGTTTTTTTGGGGTAAATTCCCGGTTAAAAAACCCTTCCTTGGGGGCCCCCCCAATTTAATTTCCCCCGGGTTCAATTTTTAATTTTTTCCCTTTTTTTTAAAAATTTTTTGTAAAAATTTTCCTTTAAACCAATTTTTCCCAATTTTCCTTTTCCCCCCCCCCCCCCAAAAAAAAACCCCAAAAGGGCCAAAAACCCCAAAATTTTTAAGAAAAAAGGTTCCCCCCTTTTAAACCTTTTTTTGGTTTGGGTTGAATTTTTTTAAAAGTTTCCCCCCCCAAAAACCAAAAAACCCCAAAATTTTCTTCCCCCCAAAACCCCCCATTTTGGGGTTCCCCCTTTTAAAAACCCCCCAAAAGGGAAAAAAAGGAAAAGGGAACAAAAAACCAATTAAAATAAATTTAAAAAAACCTTTTTTTCCCGGGGTTCCAAAAATTTTTTTTTTAAAAAAAAAGGAAACCAAAATTTTCCCCCAAAATTTCCCCCCGGGGAAAATTTTTTTCCCCTTTTTTTAACCTTTTTTTTTTTTTTTTAAATTTGGTTTTCCCCTTTTAAAATTTCCAAAAAAAAGGGAAAAAAACCCCCCAAAATTTTTTTAAAAAATTTCCCTTTTTTTTCCCCTTTCCCCAAATTTTGGGCCTTTTTTCCCCCTTGGGAAAAAGGGCCAAAAAACCCAAGGTTTCCAAAAAATTTTTTTTTCCCGTTTTAAAAAGGGAAAACCAAAAATTTTTTTTCCCTTTTTTTTTTTAAAAAATTTTTTAAACCTGGAAAAAAAAAAATTTTGGGGGAAAAAAAAATTTCCAATAAAAAAAAAATTTTTCTTTTTAAAAAACCCCCCTTTAAAAAACCAAAAATTTTTAAAACCCCCAAAAAAAATTATTTAGGTCTAAAACTTAAAAGGGGGGGGGGCCCCCAATCACATTGACTTTGGAACCATTTCCACCCAAAAATTAACCCCCTTTCCCTTTCCTTTCCCCTTTCCCTTTCAAATTTAAAATTTTAAAACCAAAATTTTTTATTTCCCTTTTAAAAAAAAAAATTTTTCCAATAATTTTTCCCTTCCCCTTTTTCCCCAAAATTTGGGGGTTCCCCCAAAACCCGCTTAAAAAAACCCCCTTTTTTTCCCCTTTGGGTTTTTTTTAAAGAATTTTTTTTTTTTTTTTCCTTTTCCTTTTTTTTTTTAAAATGGTTTTTGGAACCAACAAATTTGGTTTTTTTTTTCCCCCCTTTTTTTAGCATCGCCAAGAGCTTGGGAATTGTCTTAGTCATCCCAACGGCCCCTTAAATTGGGGGAACCCAAAAAAACCCAAAAAGGAAAAAAAACCCAAGGCAAATTAAATGAAAAAAAAATTTGGGGAAAAAAAACCCAAAAAAAGGAAAAAAAATTTTTCAAAAATTTTTGGAAAAAATTTTTTTAAAGTTAAAAAATTTTCCAAATTTTTCCCCAACCCCCGGTTCCCCAAAAAAAAAAAAGGAACCCAAAAAAAGGGGAAAAAAAAAACAAAAAAATTTGGCAGGTTTTAAAAATTTCCAAAAAAAAAGGTTGGGAAAAAAAAAAAATTGGAAAAGGGAAAAATTTTTTTAAAAAACACCCGGGAAAGGTTTGGAAAAAAAAAAAAAGGAAAAAAAAAAAATGGCCAAACAAAAAAAAGGAAAAAAAACCAAAAAAAATTAAAAAAAGGCCCCAAAAAATTGGGCCCTTAGTTTAAAAAATTTAAAAAATCAAAAACAAATTTTCAAGGGAAGGCAAAAAAAGGGAAATGTTAAAAACAAACCCAAAAGGAATTTAAAAAAAAAAAAAAATTTAAAAAGGAAAAAACCCCAAAAAAAAAAAAAAAAAATTTTTAATACCAAAAGTTTTTTGGCCAAGGATGGCAAACCCAAAAAAAAATTTTGGGGAAAGGCAAAATTAAAAAAATTTTTAAAAAACCAAAAAGAAAATTCCCGGAAGAAAATTAAAACAACAAAATACAAAAAAAAAAAAAAAAAAATTTTTTTGGGGCCAAAAAAAAAAAAAGGGTAAAAAAGGGGGCCCCCAAAAAAAAAGGAGGTAAAAAGGGAAAACAAAAACCCAAATAAAAACCAAATTTTGGGAACCCAAAAAAAAACCCCTTCCAAAAAAAAAAAACCAAAAAAAACCCAAAAATTTTTTTTTCCCCAAATTTAAAATAAACCCAAAGGAAAAGGGGGAAAATTTTAAAAAAAAAAAATTCATTAAAAACTTAAAAAAAAAAAAAACCCTTTCCCCAAAAAAACCCCCAAAAAGGGGGGGGCCCCCCCCGGGGAAAGGGGCCAAAGGGGGGGGGGGGCCCCCGGGGGGGAAAAAAAAAAGGGGGGGGGCCCAAAAATTTGGGGGGTTCCCCCCTTTGGGGGGGGGGGGGGGGAAAACCCTAACCCCGGGCCGGGGGGGCCCCAGGGGGGGGGGGGCCCCGGGGGGGAAGGCCCGGGGGGGGAAAGGGGGGGTTTGGGGGGCCGGGGCCGGCCGGGCCTTGAATTTTGGGGGGGGAAGGGAAAGGGGGGAAATTTTGGGGGGGGGGGGGGGGGGGGGGGTGGGGGAGGGGGGGGGGTAAAGGGGGTTTGGGGTTTTGGGGGGGGGGGCCCTTAAAAGGGGGGGGGGTTTTTGGGCGGAAAAAGGGGCCCCGGGAAAATTTTAGGGTTTGGGGGGGGGGCCCGGGGAAAATGGTCCCCAAAAGGGGGGGGCCCCCCGAAAACCCCGGGGGAAAAAACCCAAAAAAAAGGGGGAAAACTTTTAAAGGGTTTCCCAAAAGGAGGCCTTTGGGGGGTTAAAATGCCAAAAAAAACCCAAAAAAAAAAAGGGGGGTTTTAATACCAAACCCAAAACCCCCAAAAAAATTTTAAAACCCCCGGGAAAACCAAAACCCCCCAAAAAACCCCGGCAAAAAAAAAAATTTTAACGGGGGCCCGGCCCCTTTTTGGGGAAAAAAATTTTCAGGAAAAATTAAAAAAAACCCCCCAAAAAAAACCCAAAAAAGAGTTTTTAAAATTTTTAAAAATTTTCCCCCCCAAAAAAGGCCTTCCCCCAAAAAAGAAAGGCCCTTTGGGGGGGGGGGGTTTTTTTTTTCCCCCTTTGGGGGTTTTTTTTTTTGGGGGAAATTAAAGGGGGGGAAAGGGTTTTTAAAAGGCCAATTTTTAAATTTTAAAGGTTTGGGCCTTTGGGTTTTGAAAAAAAAGGCCCTTTTTGGTTTGGGGGTTTTTGGGAAAATTTTGGCCCCCTTTTCCCCCGAAAGGGGCCCTTTCCCCCAAAAAAAGGGGCCTTTCCCAAAACCCGGAAGGTTTTGGGGAAATTTCCAAAAAAAACCCCCCTTCATAAAAAATTTTAAAACCCGGAAATTTCCCTTTGATTTCCCCCTTTTGGCCCTTGTTTAAGGGGGGGGGTTTTTTTGGGCCCCCTTAAAAGGAATCCCAAACTTTTGGGAAAAGGGGGGGGGGCCCAAGGGTTTTGGGAGGGTTTAATTGGGAAACCCTTTCCCCAAAAAAAGGAAAAAAGGGTTTTAAATTTAATTTCCGAAATTGGTTTTTTGGGGGGGAAAAAAAAAGTTTTAATTTAAAAAACCCCCAAAAAGGGGGGGCCCCGGTTTTTTTTTTCCCCTTGGGAAAATCCCCTTTAAATTGGAAACCCCTTTTTCCCCAAATTTAAAAAGGGGTTTAAATTTTTTTTAAAAAAGAAAATTTTCCCCCTTTTTGGAAATTTTCCAAACCCAAAAAATCCCCTTCCAAAAGGAATACCTTTTAAGGGGGGTTTTTGGGTTTCCCTTTTTTCCCCCGCCCCCCCCAAAAAAAGGGTTTCCTTTTTTAAAAAAAGGGGGAAAGGGGTTTTAAAAAGGGGAAAAATTAAAAATTTGGGCTTAAAAATTTTTGGAAAAAAAAACCGGCCCCCCAAAAAAATTTTTTTCCCCCCCCTTTTTAATTTTTGGGGTTTTTTTTTTTCCCCTTTTGGGTTTGGGTTGGGTTTAAAAAAAAGGGGTTGGAAAAACCCCCCCAAAAGAACCTTTGGAAACCCAAAGGAAAAATTTTAAGGATTTGGGGGGTTTTTTTGGGTTCCCAAAAAACCCCCAATTTTCCTTTTTTTGGGGAACCTTTAAAAAACCCCAAATTAAAAAAAATTAAGACCTTTGGGGAAAAGGTTTTCCCCCCAACAAAGGGGTTTTTAAAAACCCCCAAGGGGAAAAAGGGGGGGTTTTTTTTCCCCCAAAAGGGAATAGCCCCCCAAAATTAAAACCCCCTTTTGGGAAGGCCCTTTAAAATTTCCCCTTTTTTCCCCTTTTTTTTAAAAATTAAAAAATTCACATTTGGAAAACCAAAAATTGTTTGGGAGGTTGGAAAGGGCCCTTTAAATTTTGGGGTTTCCCTTTTTCCCCAAAAAAAAAAGGGGTTAAATTTTGGGAGGGTTAAATTAAATTTTCCCCCTTTTTTAAAATTTGGGGGGAAAGAATGACCAAAAAAAAAAAAGCCTTTTAATTTTTTTTGGTTTTAATGGTTTTGGGAAAAAAAGGTTTTTTCCCTTTTTTGGGGAAAATTTTAAAAATTGAAAGGGGAAATTATTTGTTTTTTTTTTCAAACCCGGGAAAAGGGGGGCCCGGGCCCCCCAAAAAAAAGAAACCCAAAAACCCCAAAATTGCCGGCCCTTTTCCCCTTTTCCCCTTTTTTAAACCCAAAAACCCCCGGAAAAGGGCCCGGGGTTCCCCCGGGGATTTTTAAAAAACTTGGGGAAAAAGGGGAAAAAAGGTTCCCCCCCTTTTGGAAAAAACCCCCCCCAAAAAAAAAAAACCCCCCCCCCGGGAAAACCCTTTTAAAAATTTTCAAGGCCCCCAAAACCGTTAAATTTTGGGGCCAAAAAGGGAAAAATCCCGGGAGGGCCCAAACCCAATTTTTAAAAAATTTTTCCCAAAAAAAAAAATTTTTTTTGGGGAAAACCCAAAAAATTTTTAAGGGGTTTAATTTTTAAAAAAATTTTGGAAAAGGAAGGAAAAAAAGGGCCCCAAAAAAAAATTTTGGAAAAATCAATTAACCGAAAAAAAATTTTAAGGTTTTTAACCCCTTCTTATAGACCTTGGAAATTTTGGTTTGGCTTAAACCCCCGGGGAAAAATTTAAAAAGGGGGGGCCTTTTAAAAATTTGTTTTAAAAATTTTGGAAAAGGGGAAAAAAAAAATTTTGGAGAAATTAAAAAAAAAATTTTCCCTTTTGGGTTGGGGCCCCCAATTTTTTTTTGGGGGAAACCAAAGGGGGGGGGGGGGCCCGGGGGGGGAAGCCTTTTCCATTTTTCTTTAAATTTTCCAATTTACCTGGGAAGCCGGGGGGAAATTTTTTTTTTTCCCCCAAGGGGTTTGGGGGTTTTGGGAACCCCCCCCTTTTTTCAATTTTCCCGGGAACGGGGGGAAAGGGAAATTTTTGGGGTTTTTGGAAAAAAAGGGGGTTTTTTTTTTTAAAGCCCCCAAAACCCCTTTTTTTGGTTCCCTTTTTTCCCCCTTTTTTCCCCAAAACCCCCGAAATTTTTTCCTTTTCCCCAAAAATTTTTGAAAAAAAACCCCCCGGGGGGTTTTTTTTAAAAGTTTTAATTTAAAACCTTTGCCGCCTTGGGCCCGGAACCCCCCTTTAAAAAGGGGAAGGGGGTTTAAAAGGCGGGGGCCCCCCGTTTCCCCCCTTTGTTTGGGCCCCTTTTCCCCCTTTTGGGAAAGGGGGGAAAAAAAGGGTTCCAACCCCAAAAAGGGGGGGGGGCCCCCCCCCCGGGGCCCCAAACCCAAAGGGCCCCCGGGGGGAAAAGGCCGGGGTTTGTTTTGAAAAAAATTGCCCTTTTTTTTAAAACCCAAAAAAACCCGAAAACCGGTTCCATAAAAAGGGGGAAGGCCCGGGGGGGGGTTAAAAACCCCAAAAACCCAAATTTAAAAATTCCCAATCCCAAAAAAAAGGGAAAATTGTAGGGTTTAAAAAAAAAAATTTTCCTTTGTTTCCTTTTTAAAAAAGGGAAAAAAATTTCCCCAAATTAAAATCCCGCCAAAGGGAAACCCCCTTTAAAAAAAAAAAAGGTTAAAACCCAAAAAATTGGTTTAAAACCCCAAAATTCCCAAAAAAAGGGGGGGCCGGGCCCCCAAAAAAAAAATTTTTGGTTCTTTTGGGATTCAGGGCAAAAAAATTTAAAACAAAAACCTAACCCCCCCCCCCAAAATTCCAAGGAAAAAAATTTTTAAACCCAAAAAAACCATTTAAAACCCAAAAAAATTTTTAAAATTTGGGGGGGAAAAACCCAACCCAAAGAGGTTTAAGGGGGAAAAAAAACCAAACCCCAAAAAAATTTAAGACCAAAAACCCCAAGGGCCAACCCCCAAAAAAATTGGGGGGAAAAAAGGGGGCCCAAAACCAAGGAAATTTCCAAAACCCCCCCCAAAAAAAAGGGGGGGGAAAAAAAAATTAAATAGGGTTTTAAACCCCTTAAAAAATTTAAAAAATAATAATTTTAAACCCCTTTTTCCCCCAAAAAAAAAAAAAAAAGTAACCCCCAAAAGGCCAAAAAAAAAACCCCCCAATCCCCACCCCAAGGGAAACCCCCAAAAAAAAAAAAAACCTTCCCCAAACCCCCTTTTTGGGAAAGGAAAAAAAAAAAAAAAAACAACCCCAAAACCACCCAAGGTTCCCAAAAAAAAAAAAAACCCAAATTTAAACCCCGGGAAAACCGGCAAAGGGAAGGAAAAAAAGGGAAAGAACCCCCCCCCAAAAAAAGCCGGGGGCCCCCAACCCTTTCCCCAAAAAAAAAAGGGCCCGGGAAAAAATTCACCCCAAAAAATTTTTTTTTTGGGGAAACCGGTTTTAAACCGGGAAAAAACCCAATTGGGAAACCCGGAAAGGGGGAAAAAAACCCAAACCCCTTAACCCATTAAAAAAGGCCTAAAATTTTTAAACCAAACCCCCCTTCCTTCCTTCCCAAAAAACCCAAAATTAAAAAAAGGGGGTTTTAAAGGAAACCCCGGTTTTCCCCAAATTTTTCCCCCCCGGGGGCCCCCAAAAAAACCCCCGGGGTTTCCCCGCCCCCTTGGGCCAAAACCCCTTTCCGGGGAAAAAAAACCCCCGGAAAACCCGGGAAAAGGCAAAGGGAAAAAAGGAAAAAAGGGGCCCCCAAAATTTAAAAGGGCCAAAGGGGGAAAACCCCAAAAAGGGAAAAACCCGGGGGGGGAAAAGGGGGGGAAAAAAAAAAGGGGGGGGTTTAAAACCCCCCAAAAAAAAAAAAGGGGGAAAGGAAAACCCAATTTTAAAATGGCCAAAAAAAACCCCCCAAAAAAAAAACCCCAACCCCAAAAAAAAAAAAAAGGGGGAAAAAAAAAAAGGGGGGGGGGGCCTTCCAAAAGGGGTTTGGGATTTAAAATTAAAATTAAAGGGCCCCCAAAAAGGGGTTTAAAAGGAAAAAAAATTTTTCCAAAAAAACTTTCCCCCCCGGGAAAAGGGGCCGGGGGAAAAACAACCCCCGGTTTTGGGGGGGCCCCCAAGGAAAAAAAGGAAAAAAAACCGGGAAAAAAAAAAAAACAAAAAAAAGATAAAAGGGGGGGTTGGGGGAAAAAAATTTCCCTTTGGGAAAAAGGAAGGGAAAAAGGTTTTTGGAAATTTTCCCAAAACAAAAAAAAAACAAGCAAAACAAAAAACAAAAAAAAACCATGATTTTGGGGAAAACCAAAAAAGGGGCCAGGAAAAAAAAACCAAAGGATTTGGGGAAAAAGGCCCTTAAAAAAAAAGGAAAAATTTAAAATCAAAAAAAAGGGGGTTTGGAAAAAACCAAAAAAAAACAAACCAAAAAAAAGGTAAAAAAAAAAAAAAAAAAAAAAAAAAAAAATTTAACCAAAGCTTAAAAAAAACCCCGGGGAAAAAAAAAAAAATTAAAAACCCCAAAAACCAAAATTTTTTAAAAAAGGCATTAAAAATTTAAAAGAAAAATTTAAAAAACCCCCAAATAAAAACCCAAAAAAAAACCAAAAAAAAAAACCCTTTGGACCAAAAAAAAAAAAAAAACCCCAATTAAAAACCCGGAAAAAATAAAAAACAAAGGGAAAAATTTGATAACAAAAAATTTAAACCTCAAAAACCCCCCTTTAAAAAAATTAAAAAAAAAAAACAAAAAACAAATTCCAAAAAAAAATTTTTTTTAAAAAAAACCCAAAATTAAAAAAAACCCCAAAAAGGAACCAAATTTAAATTTTTTAAACCCAAAACCCAAAATTCCAAACCCCAAAAAGGCAAGGCATTTAAAAAAACATTTTAAAAAATCCAAAAAAAATTTGGAAAAAAAACATGGTTTTAAAAAAAAAAAAAAAAAGCCCCTTCCAACACCCTTTTGGGCCGGGTTTCAAAAAAAAAAAAAAAAACCCCTTTAAAGGGGGAAAAATTTTAAAAAAAAAAAAAAGGGGAAAATTAACCCGGGAAAATAAAAAAACATTTTGAAAAAAAAAAAAAGGAAAAAATTTTATCCCGGACCCCAAAAAAAGGGGGGGGGGGGAAAAAGGGGGGCCCCGGGGTTTAAAAGGGGGGGGGGGGGGGGGGGGGGAAAAAAATTTTGGGGGAAAACCGGGGTTTAAGGGGGGGGGTTTCGGCGGGGCCGGGCCCCCCAAGGGGGGGGGGGGGGGGGAAAGGGGGGGGGGGCCGGGGCGCCGGGGGGTTTTGGGGGGGGGGGGGCCGCGGGGCCCGGGAAAGGGGGGGGGGGGCCCGGTTTTGAAGGGGGGGGGGGGCCCCCGGGCGGGGTTTGCCAGAAGGGGCGGGGGGTTTTTGGGGCCGGGGGGAAAAGGGGGGGGGTTTTTAAAGGGGGGGGCGGGAAAAAGGGGGTTGGGTTTTAAAAAAATTTGGAAAGGGGGGGTTTTGGGGGCCCTTTGGTTTTGGCCTTTTAAATTTTTTTTAAAAAAGAATTTTAAGGGGGAAAAATTTGGGGGGAGCCCAAAAGGGGAATTTCCCCCCTTTTTGTTGGGGAAAAAAAAAATTTTAAAAGGGAAAATTTTTTTGGGGGGGGGAAAAAACCCCCCCCGGAAACCTTTAAAAATTAAATTTCCGGGGGGCCCCCGGGGGGGCCCCCAAAATTTTCCCCACCCCCTTGGGATGGAACCCCCAAAAAAGGGTCCCTTTGGGAAACCGGAACCCCCTTTGATGGCCCCCCAAATTTTAAGGCCCCAAAGAAAACCCCGGGGGTTTTTCCCCGACGGGGAAATTTGGGGAAAGGGCCCCCCAAAGGGCCCCCCCGGGGCCCAAGGTGGGGGAAAAGGGAAAAGGGCCCGGGGGGCCCCTTCCTTGGGGAAGGGCCCCCCCGGGAAAAACCCCCGGGGTTGGGGGGGGGGAAAAAACCCCCCCCTTTTTTCCAATTTTGGGAAGGGGGGGGGGGGGGCCCCCCTTTCCCCCCCCCGGGGGGGGGCCCCTTTGGGGCCCCCCTTTCCCTTTAAAGGCCCCTTGGCCCTTGGTTTTTTTCCCTTTCCCAAATTTTTGTTTCCATTTAAACTTTCCCCAAATTTGGGTTCCAAAACCCCCTTTTTCCGGTTTTAAAAAAATTTGCCAAACCGGGAAAAACCCTTTAAAAAATTTAAAAAAAGGGGGAAAAAAAAATTTTGGGCCCTTTGGAAACCTAAAATTTTTCTTTAACCAAAAAAATTAAATTTGGTTCCTTTTAAATTTAAAACCCAAAAAAACCCCAAATTTTTCCTTTTCAAAAATTTTTTTTTCCCCCCAAAAAACCCCTTTGTTTTTTTTTTTTAATCACCCAAAAAATTTTATTTTCCCCGGGGAAAAAATCCCAAAAGGCCCCAAAAAATTCCCCAAACCCAAAAACCTTTAATTAAAAAACCCCCCAAAAATTTTAAAATTTTTTTTCCCTTAATTCCCCGGGGTTTAAAAGTTTTAAAAAAGGGAAAAAAATTTAAAAAATTTGGAATTAAAAAAAAAACCCAAAAAACCCTTTAAAGGAAAAAAAAAATTTAAATTTTTTTTAAAAAAAAAAATTTTTTTTTTTTTAAATGGTTTATTTTGGGCCAAAATTTTGTTTTAAAAATTTTCCAAAAAATTTTTTTAAAAAAACTTTTTTTAAAAATTTTTTTTAAAATTAAAAATTTTAATTTTTTTTTTTTCCCCCCCCAAGGGGTTTTTTTTTTTTAAACCCTTGGGGGCCCATTTTTCCCGGGAAAATCCCCCCCTTTGGAGGAATTTTTTTTTTTTGGGTTTTTAAAAAACCCGGAAAAATTTTTTTAAAAGGTTTTTAAAACCCCCTAAAAATTCCCTTTCCCCTTTTTTGTTTTTTTCCCCTTTTGGCCCCCCCCTTTTTTGGAACCCCCCGACCCCCAAAAAAAAACCCTTTTCCCTTTAAAAAAAATTTTTTTTAAATTTTTAAATTTTCCGGTAACCATTTACGAAAACCTTTTTACCCCTTTTTAAAAAATTTCCTTACCCTTTCCTTTTTTCCTTGAATTTTTAAATTCCCCCTTTTTTTCCCTTCCCCCCTTTTAAAAAAACCAATTTCCCCGGTTGAAAAGGGAAACCTTTTTTTTTTTTTTTTTAACCCTTTTTTTTTAAAAACCCCTTTTTTTTAAAATTTTTTTAAACCTTTTAATTTTTTTTAAAAATTTGGGTTTAAATTTTTAAACCCTTGATTTTTTAAAAACCTTTCCCAAATTTTTTAAAAAACCTTTTTTTTTAAAATTTTTTAAAATTTTTTATTTTAAAAAAAACCCCCAAAATTAAAACCCCCCCTTTTAAAAAACCCAAACCCCTTTTTAAAAAAACCCTTTCCTTTCCCTTTAAAAATTTTTTCCCCCAAAATTTTTTCCCAAAAGGGGGCCCCCCTTTTTGCCCGGGGCCAAAATTTTTTCCCAAATAAAAACCCTTCTTTTCCATTAAAATTTTTTAAAACCTTTAAAATTTTTTAAAAAAATTTTTTTTTAAAAAAATTTAAACCCCGGGTTGGAAAAAGGGTCCCCGGGGGAAAAAACCCCAACCCTTGAACTTTTAAATTTTTAAACCAAGGGTTTTTTTTTTAAAAAAACCCCCCTTTTAAAATCCTTTTTCCCAAAGCCATTTTGGGAAAACCTTCCCCTTTGTTTCAAACCCCCTTTTTTTTCCCCCTTTTTTTTTTGGGGTTTTTTTGGGGTAAATTCCCGGTTAAAAAACCCTTCCTTGGGGGCCCCCCCAATTTAATTTCCCCCGGGTTCAATTTTTAATTTTTTCCCTTTTTTTTAAAAATTTTTTGTAAAAATTTTCCTTTAAACCAATTTTTCCCAATTTTCCTTTTCCCCCCCCCCCCCCAAAAAAAAACCCCAAAAGGGCCAAAAACCCCAAAATTTTTAAGAAAAAAGGTTCCCCCCTTTTAAACCTTTTTTTGGTTTGGGTTGAATTTTTTTAAAAGTTTCCCCCCCCAAAAACCAAAAAACCCCAAAATTTTCTTCCCCCCAAAACCCCCCATTTTGGGGTTCCCCCTTTTAAAAACCCCCCAAAAGGGAAAAAAAGGAAAAGGGAACAAAAAACCAATTAAAATAAATTTAAAAAAACCTTTTTTTCCCGGGGTTCCAAAAATTTTTTTTTTAAAAAAAAAGGAAACCAAAATTTTCCCCCAAAATTTCCCCCCGGGGAAAATTTTTTTCCCCTTTTTTTAACCTTTTTTTTTTTTTTTTAAATTTGGTTTTCCCCTTTTAAAATTTCCAAAAAAAAGGGAAAAAAACCCCCCAAAATTTTTTTAAAAAATTTCCCTTTTTTTTCCCCTTTCCCCAAATTTTGGGCCTTTTTTCCCCCTTGGGAAAAAGGGCCAAAAAACCCAAGGTTTCCAAAAAATTTTTTTTTCCCGTTTTAAAAAGGGAAAACCAAAAATTTTTTTTCCCTTTTTTTTTTTAAAAAATTTTTTAAACCTGGAAAAAAAAAAATTTTGGGGGAAAAAAAAATTTCCAATAAAAAAAAAATTTTTCTTTTTAAAAAACCCCCCTTTAAAAAACCAAAAATTTTTAAAACCCCCAAAAAAAATTATTTAGGTCTAAAACTTAAAAGGGGGGGGGGCCCCCAATCACATTGACTTTGGAACCATTTCCACCCAAAAATTAACCCCCTTTCCCTTTCCTTTCCCCTTTCCCTTTCAAATTTAAAATTTTAAAACCAAAATTTTTTATTTCCCTTTTAAAAAAAAAAATTTTTCCAATAATTTTTCCCTTCCCCTTTTTCCCCAAAATTTGGGGGTTCCCCCAAAACCCGCTTAAAAAAACCCCCTTTTTTTCCCCTTTGGGTTTTTTTTAAAGAATTTTTTTTTTTTTTTTCCTTTTCCTTTTTTTTTTTAAAATGGTTTTTGGAACCAACAAATTTGGTTTTTTTTTTCCCCCCTTTTTTTAGCATCGCCAAGAGCTTGGGAATTGTCTTAGTCATCCCTTGCATATTATAGTTCATCACAAGTTTTGTAGCTTGGTGGCGTGATTGGAGAATTTCAATGACACTATCATCCGGAAGATTAACTCCCAAATTAATTAAGGATTTTTCCCATTTTGAGTATGTGCTCACCGATGTAACTATTCTCCTCCATCTTGCAGCTATAGAACTTATTGGAGACTTTATCTCTCAATCCGGCATTTGCTTGAAATATTAACTTCAACTCCGGAACATCTCATATGCTCCATGACGCTCAAAACGCGTTGAAGACCCGGTTCTGCCGAAGCATGGCACACCGAACTATTGAGTAGTCATCCTTTGCTTTGCCTGACGCTCACAACTTCCGCTCAAAGACTGCAAAGAGGCCGTACCCAAATTGGCTTCCAGGATTTAATTTTTCTGGCAAAGAATGAGGATAATCCTCGTTACGGACCCAATTCCGTAATTGCTACCATCATCTTTCAACTTTGCTTTCTCAAGGAACGATTAAAATTCAACCAACAACAGCACGAGCCATCTATCTACGAAACATAGACAAGCAAAATACTATCGTACTAAGTTCATGATAAATTTGTTCAATTAATCATATTAAAAACTCCCACTTAGAGAATCTCTAGTCATCTAAGTGATCACGTGATCCAAATCAACTAAACCATGTCCATCATCACGGAGATTGGAGTAGTTTCAATGGTGAACATCACTATGTTGATCATATTCACTTATGATTCACGCCACCTTTTTCGGTTCCGGTTCCGAGGCCATATCTTTATATGCTAGGCTCGCCGTTTAACTTGAGTATTCGCTGCGGAACTGTTTTCACCGCTGTAGATGGACGAGAACTTATCACACCCGATCATCACGGGTGTCCTGGGTACTATGAACTTTGCAACGGTGCATACTTGGGAGAACACCTTGATAATTTTTTGAGAGATCATCTTATAATGCTACCGCCAATCAAAGCAAGATAAGATGCATAAAGGATAAACATCACATGCAATCAATATAAGTGATATGATATGGTCATCATCATCTTGTGCTTGTGATTCCATCGCCAAGCAACCCATGATCACCATCGCCACCGGCGCGACACCTTGATCTCCATCGGAGATCGTTGTCGCCTCGCCAACTATTGCTTCTAAACTATCGCACCTTAGTGATAAAGTAAAGCAATTAATGGGCTTTGCATTTATACAATAAAGCGACAACCATATGGTTCTGCCATTGCCGATAACTCGTTAAAAACATGATCATCTCAAATAAAATATAGCATCCGCCTTGACCACATCACATCACATCATGCCCCGAAAAACAAGTTAGACGCCCTCTACTTTGTTGTTGCAAGTTTTACGGGCTGCTACGGTGAGCAAGAACCGCCTCTTCCACGATCAAAACCACAACGATAGTTTGTCAAGTTGGTGCTGTTTAACCTTCCAAGGACCGGGCGAAGCCACCGGTTCAACTAAAGTGAGAGAGTGACACCCCGGTCACCTTTTAAGCAACGAAAGTTTCCTGAGCGGAAACTAGTCTCGCCGAAGTTTAGCATGTCGGTCCGGGCCGCCATCTCACAATACCCTGAACCAAAGTATGACATGCTGGTAAGCAGATGACTTATATCGCCCACAACTCACTTGTGTTCTACCTGCATATGACATCAACGATAAAACCAGCCTGGATGCCATCTTGGGAACGAGTAATTTCAAAAATTTCCCAACACGCAAGACCATGGTGATGGCATAGCAACGAGAGGGGAGAGGTCCGCACGCACTTGGAGACCGGAAAGCGAAGCCAAAAACGCGTTGATGTAGTCGGACGCCTTCACGATCCGACCGATCCAAGCACCAACGGACGGCACCCCAAGTTCCGCACACGCTCATTTCGAGCATCCCCGACCATCCAAAAGTGTCGGGATGAGTTCCAAAGACGACGGGCAGGACGGGTTGATGCTCCACTAACGCAGGGCTTCGCCTTTAAGCCCGACGATATGACCTCCGCCAGGTTTCGCCAAGCCCGCCGAATATGACCGGGTGGAATATGGTGGAAGGGGCACCGCACACGGCTAAGGAAAGATCCGAGATCAACTTGTTTGTTCTAGGGTGCCCCTGCCCCTTGGATATAAAGGAGCCAAGGGGAGGTGGCCGGCCATGAGGGGCCAGGAGTCCTACTCCTCCGGAGTAGGATTCCCTCCAATCCTAGTTGGATTAGATTTGAGGGGGAAAGAGAGAGGGGGGTGCCCACCTTTCCTAGTCCCCAGGACTAGGAAGGGGGGCGGCCACCCAGGGCTGGCCCTTTCTCCTTTCCACCAAGGCCCACTATGGCCCATTAGCCTGGGGTTCCGAATTCCTTGGATTCCCGGAATTTCGATTTCATTTAACACTTCCATGTCCAAATGTAGGCTTCCAATATATCAATCTTTATGTCTCACCATTTCGAGACTCCGCCATGTCCGTGATCACATCCGGATTAACAACCTTCGGCATCAAAACTTATAAACTCATTATTAACTGTCATCAAACGTTGTTGCATGGACCTTACGGGTTCGAGAACTATGTAGACATGACCTAGAACCATTCTCGGTCAAAACCAATAGCGGAACCTGGATGCCCATATTGGTTCCTAATATTCTACGAAGATCTTTATCTCAAACCGATAACGAATTAAGTTGTTCCCTTTGTCATCGGTATGTTATTACCCGAGATTCGATCGTTTTATCCAATACCTAGTTCAATCTCGCACTAAGTCTCTTTACTGCTCAAATACATCATCTCACAACTAACTCATTAGTTGTAATGCTTGCAAGGCTTAAGTGATTGTATCACCGAGAAGGCCTAGAGATACCTCTCCGACAATCGGAGGACAAAACCTAATCTCAAATACGCCAACCCAACAAGTACCTTTGGAGACACCCAGTAATTTTTATAATCACCAAATTAGCCAGGACGCTTTGGTAGTACCAAAGTGTTCCTCCGAAACGGAGTTGCATAATCTCATAGTTACAGGAACATGTATGAGTCATGAAGAAAGCATTAGCAACATACTAAACGATCAAGTGTTTTAACGGAATGGGTCATGTCAATCACATCATTCTCCCAATGAGGTGATCCCATTAATCAAATGACAAACATGTCTATGGTTAGGAAACATAACCATCTTTTGATTAATGAGCTAGTTCAGAGAGGCAACTAGTGACTATTCTGCTTGTCTATGTATTCACACATGTATTATGTTTCCGGTTAATACAATTTTAGCATGAATAATAAACATTTATCATTGTATAAGGAAATAAATAATCTTTATTATTGCCTCTAGGGTATTTCCTTCCATAAGGTGGTTACCGGCCACTAGACAAAACCTCGTCCATTGGGAAGGTTTATACCACTACTAAAAACGAAAAGGGCCGCCGGGGAGATAGGAGGCCGGATTGCAAAACGGTAACCGGGAAAAATGGAATCATGAGATTTAACACGTATGCAAATGCGATGGCACATGATGACATGATGAAAATGCATGACATGGACAAAATGCAAATGAAGAAAAACCCGTAACGCCCGGATTCGGCGCGCCTGTGTCCGCCATTATTCGTTGGTGTTGCCATGTCATGTGCTTTGCGTGTTGCACTTTGCCATGTCATCATTTGCATTTCATATCATGTCATCATGTGCATTTCATTTGCATACATGTTCGCCTCATGCATCCGAGCATTTTCCCGCTGTCCGCTTTTCCAATCCGCACTCCTATGTCTCCCGGCGCTTCTTTTACCTCTTTTTTCGTGCGGGTGTTAAACGGTCTCGAATGGGCCGAGGTTTGTCAAGCTGCCTTGGTATAGCACCGTAGACCGCTTGTCAAGTTTCGGGTCATTTGAGGTCGTTTATACTCCAACGGTTAACCGGTAACCGCAAAGCCCTCTTTGAGTTGCAGCCCAACACCCTTCCAAAGTGGCCCAAAACCCATCTTACTCCCTCCATGCTCTCGGTCATTCGATCACGATCAAGGGCCGAAAACCGCACCTCATTTGACTCTCCTAGCTCCCCTACCTATATATATGCCTTCCCAAGATCCAAATTCGCAATGGCCCAAACCCTAGCCATCTTCCTCCTCCCCCAGACGGACATGTCCGCACCACGGACGTGTCCACCTCCTCCACCACCTCACCTCACCCCTGACCATAGGTCAGCCACGCCAGCCTCCGGGCCGCAAGATCCAATCCCACGCCGCCACCTCACCCAGGCCTCCTTCTCTCCTCCACACACACGTGCATGGGGTCTGACGCCAGCAAGGCCACACGCCTGGCTACCACGCCCCCCTCCGAAGCTCCTGGAGTCACGGGCCACCGGCCACTTCTCATGGGCGCCTGGGCTGGCCTCGCTGAGGTCTGGTTCCGCCCGAAGGGCCACTCTGGCTCCTTCACGCTTCGCTCTCTGACCTTACCTGGCCAAGGCTGCTGAGGCTGACGCTTCTGGCTTCACCGATCTCGCGTCTCGCATCTGCCGCCCATGGCGCTTGCTGCTTCGCCCTGCTGGCTGCCGCCACACAAGGCTGAAGCCACGCCGGGAGCTCGCGGCTTGGCCTGCCTCTCTCCGGGAGAGCCACGAGCTGCTCGGCTGCCGCCGAGCCGGGTGGATGAGATCCACCGCCCCGATCCAAACACCTCGCCCCGATCCGGATCCCCCATCCCGCACTACCTCCGTCCCTGCTGACTTTTCGAGAGGGTAAAACTGCTAAGTCCCTGAATCTGCTAATATTTTCATGCATTTTCATCATGCCATAACTCTGCATGTAGCTCTGCTTTCGTATGTGTAATATGTCAAATTGTTCGCCTCAAGAGTACATCATTTCATCTCATTGCATCATTTTCATTTGAGCTCATCTTGATGCCCGAAATGCTGTTAGAAGAGGGCTATGTGATGTTAGTTTCTGTTTCTTATCAGAACATGCACTTTTGTCATTTTTGCCATGATTGATGTGTGCATCCTATGAACTTGAGTCCTACATGTGTTTTGTAATATGCCATGCCATCTTTACAGTGGTGTATGCCATGTATTTTTATGATCTCTGTGGTGACTAGCACAAGCATGCAAACTAGGCTTCTTGATGTTGCTGATTTCAGCCCTGTTTTGCTGATATTTTTATGCCATGTTAACTTGATGCTACCGAGAGATCCATGCTTATTTTGAGATACTTCAGTAAGGATGTTTTGAACATATGGTTATTCTCTATCCATCCATGCCCTTGTTTGCAATTATGGAGTGCCATAGCTTGAGTCAATCGAGCTCTACTTTTGCTATAAAATGTTTCCTGGCAGGTTGTTTACATGTTATTCAATTTTGCCAAGGTTGTTGTAGTTGATCCTTGCATGCTATGATGTTGTTCTTGCCATGTATAGCTTCTATGCCATGTCTTCTTACTGTGAGTTGCCTTGCCATGCCATGTATTGCTCTGTGGTGAGTGGTTCAAGCTCACCAACATGCCTACTTATTGTTGTTCCTGCCATGTTTGAATCTGTAATATAACTTGCCATGTTTACATGGGTGCCATCATATTTTCTGATCCTTTTGGCTCATGGTCAGAAGGACTTTTGTTCTATGCAATTAGTAGATTCATGCCATGCCTTTGTTTGCCATGATAAGTTCCTGTAACATGTTGTTTGATAGCTCTAAACATTGCAACTCGATGTTATTTCGCTAAAGTCCTAAACTGTTATTATTTGCAATCTTGCCATGTGTGTTTGAGCATGTTCTAGTGATTTCTGGAGATAGCTCAGTGTTCATGTTTTGTAATGCTTTACCTGTACATCATGCCCATGCCTTTTGTTTTCTTGTTGAGGTCCTGTAGCATGTTGTTTTGATGCTTGCAATATGCCTAGTTGCTGTTTTGGATGATTGTTGCTATAACTTGTATAGGGTGTATGTGTTGAACCGCTGTTCGCTTTTGAGTGTGCTCTATATGAAACTTGCTTGATTTTGCATGTAGTTTCATATTATCATGTTGCATCCTTGTTTTGAGGTGTTTGCTTGATGTTTGTATGCATTTTGCATCAATGCCATGTTTATCTTGTTTTGCTCATATCTTCTAGGCCGAGTCTCAATCTAATGAACTTTATATGTAACTTGACTAGAATTTCGTGTAGATCATCGTGGTGCATCTTAACTTGCTGTTTAACAACTTGAACATAAGGTTTATTCAGATCTGGACCAATTTCGAAATTTGCATATGAGGACTTACCGGAATTGTTATATGTTGTTTCCGCCTCATTTAAACTTGCTTTGATGTGTTGTTCTTGTTTGCATCATCTCTTGCCATGAGTAGCTTCATGTAGCTTTGTCATGCATCATGCTTGTTGTGCATCATGTCTTGTTCATGTGTGGTGTGTTTACTATGTTGTGTGCTTCTTCTTGTTAGTTCCGCTTGCTATGATCGTGAGGATTCGCTCGCTCACGCTTGGTTCGCTTCATCCGCTTCATCTTCTTCATGGACTCGCTTCTTCTTCCTTATGGATTTCAGGCAAGATGACCGCTACCTGGATCTCACTACTATCATTGCTATGCTAGTTGCTTCGTTTCTATCGCTATGCTGCGCTACCTATCACTTGCTGCTCAAGCCTCCCAAATTGCCATGTCAGCCTCTAACCTTTTGCACCCTTCCTAGCAAACCGTTGTTTGGCTATGTTACCGCTTTGCTCAGCCCTCTTATAGCGTTGTTAGTTGCAGGTGAAGATGAAGTTTGTTCCTTGTTGAACATGGAGATGTTGTTCCTTGTTGGAACATGTTTACTTGTTGGGATATCACAATATATCTTATTTAATTAATGCATCTATATACTTGGTAAAGGGTGGAAGGCTCGGCCTTATGCCCGGTGTTTTGTTCCACTCTTGCCGCCTCTAGTTTCCGCCATATCGGTATTATGTTCCCGGATTTTGCGCCCCTAACGCGGTCGGGTGATTTATGGGACCCCTTGACAGTTCGCTTTGAATAAGACTCTCCAAAGAAGGCCCAACATTGGTTTTACCATTTGCCTCACCTAGCCCTTTTTCCCTTGGGTTTCGGAGCCCGAGGGTCATCTTTATTTTAGCCCCGGCCAATGCTCCTTCTAAGTGTTGGTCCAAACTAGAGCCCTGTGGGGCCACCTCAAGGAAACTTGAGGTCTGGTTTTAGTTGTACGGACTGCTCATCCCGTGTGCCTCGAGAACGAGATACGTGCAGCTCCTATCGGGATTTGTCGGCACATCCGGCGGCTTTGCTGGTCTTGTTTTATTGCTGTCGAAATGTCTTGTAGCCGGATTCCGAGACTGATCGGTCTTCCCGGGAGAAGGAATATCCTTCGTTGATCGCGAGAGCTTATCATGGGTTGTTGGGACACCCCGCAGGTATAAACTTTCGAGAGCCGTGTCTGCGGTTATGTGGCGATGGGAATTTGTTAATATCCGTTGTAGTAAACTTGAAGTTGATCTTCTAAAATACACCAACCGTAAAGCGAATCGTGAGTGTCTCTTTTCGGGTTGATCGAGAGGAGAACACGGTTTCGGGTTATGTCCGACGAAGTAGGAGTTCGTGATCACTTCTTGATCATTACTAGTTGACGACTCGCCTTTGTTTCTCTTCTCGCCTCATTTATGTATGTTAGCCACCATATATGCTTAGTCGCTGCTGCAACCTCACCACTTTACCCCTTCCTTTCCCATTAAGCTTTGCTAGTCTTGATACCCATGGTAATGGGATTGTTGAGTCCTCGTGGCTCATGATTACTACACCACCAGTTGCAGTGTACAGGTTTTGCGATGATCATGACGTGAGAGCGATGTTTGCTTGTTTTGGAGTTCTTCTTCCGCTTCTTCGATCGTGGGATAGGTTCCAGTCGGCAGCCTGGGCTAGGTGGTGGATGTCGTTTGAGCTTTGTTTATGTTTCATCCGTAGTCGGATGTTGATCTTGTATATGATGTTGATGTATTCTTGTGGCATTTGTGCCTTATGTATGTATCCCCATCTATTATGTAATGTTGATGTAATGATATCCACCTTGCAAAAGCGCTTCAATATGCGGGTCTATCCTTGGTGGGACCTTCGAGTTCCTTTTGATAGGGTCGATATTGGGCGTGACAAGTTGGTATCGAGCCTCGACCAACCCTAGGAGCCCCTTGATTGATCGTAGTTTGGCCGTTGTTGAGTCTAGAAGAAAACTATTTTCGAGTCTAGTTATATCGAGAGTAGGAATTTTTTTACTCCTCAGCCCCTTCGTCGCCTCCGGTGAGGAATCTTGACGAGGTGTTTTGAATTACCTCTTCCCTTCAAATTTTTCTTTAGGATCACGCAGTTGGTTTTCGATCGTTGTTCTCAGCTCTTTTCATCCGTGCATTTTCGTCAAGTCGATTCGACCTCTTCATCTTTGCAAGTTCAATCCTCGCTTGTTTTTTTCCCACCCGCCCACCCTTTTTCTTCTCGAACCGAGTCCGTAATCGAGTATCCATCCTACTCGTGTGAAGTCTTTGCTTTCTTTCCTCAATGATTTCAACCGTGTTTTCTTCAAGATATTCGCGCTTTTCCTTCCAAGTTGCCTTTGTTTTTCCCGCCTCCCACCCTATTATTCCCGGAGTTCGAGTTTCTTCCACCATCAATTTCATTCGTGGAGTCTTCCTCAATTATTTCAACCGTGAATTCTCGCCTTGCTCGTCATTCTTCATCCCTTTTTTTTCCGTGCACTCAATTCAAGTTTTTCGGTTGATCATATTCTTTCCTCAAGTGTTTTCTGCTTGCTCGCTTCTCGCCAGCTTTATCCTTCCGAGTGTTCAAGACATCTCAGAGATTCGTCTGTGTTCTAATTAATTCGAGGTTGTCACCTCATTCAAATATTTCAATTGTTCCGTGCATCATCTATCTGTTCAACATCCCTTTCCAACGGTGTTTTCTTTTAGTGGGCCCTAACCCACGTGTCTTTTCCTGTGATCTTACCCGACTCTTCTAATTTCCCCGAGTTATTCTCAATTCTTTTCAAGTTTGACGAAGAATGGATTCCATCACCACATGCCTTTTCCAAGATCGATTTCAAATCTTTTCATTGTTGGCTCAACCCTTCTGCTTTTCATTCTCCCGAGTATCTCAAGAATTTTGGTGGTGTTTGTCGTCGTCATTTGAAGACCAAGAAGAGTTTTTCTCTAAATCTTGTCCATTCTCCCGAGATTCATGGTGCTAGCTCGATGTTATCCTATCTAATTGTTTTCAATCATGCAAATTCTTTTCATCCATCCGAGTATTTCAGGAGTTGCTTTTGTTTCGATCATCCGGAGGCCATCTTTTCGAAGAATTTCTTCCTCCTCACATTTCAAATTCATTCTCCAATTATCCAATTATTCCGTGCTTCATTCAAGTATTCTTCAATCAGTTCAAGTGATCGTTAATCTGTTCATGATCTCTTGTCTTCTTTAAATTCCTCAAGTATCTTTGTGCTTTTCTAATTCTTCCCGTGATTCATTCTCTTTCATCAGTCATTTTGAATTCTTACGGTGGTTCATCAAGATTCTTTTTCCTTGATTATCATATTAATTCATTCGTTCTTTCCAATCCTACCGTGGTTCATGAAGACCTTCTCAAGTTTTGTGATATATCCTTCTCAATCCTTTTTCAAGAAGAATAAGTATTATGCCAAATCCATTGCTTGTCATCAATTTAATTTGATGAAGGATAAGCATACAATAAATCTTATTCTTATTTCATCCAAGTGATTAATCCTTTCCTTCGAGTTTGTTCTTGATGAATAAATTCTAGTTCCAAGTGTTTTCATCTTTTCTTTTCCGGAGTTCAATTTCTCGCCATTTCGCTTCGAACCTCCATCTAAATCATCGCAAGGCTCATCTTATTCTTTCATCCTTCAATTCTATCTCATCATCCTTTTGTTACCGGAGTTCTTCATGGTGGTTCTTCATGATTTAATTCATTCTTCAAGAGTTCATCAAGATTTTGTTGGTGGAGTTCAAGTATCTTTTCTTCTCGCATCTCAAGTGCAATTAATTCTTCATTTTCTTTTGAAGTGGAGTTTTGCATTTCTTCGCTCTTCTCAGCTATCCAATCATTTTCGCTTGTGGTTGGTTATCACCTCATAATTTTGAGATGTTATCCATAAGTCCACAACAAGTTTATTCTTTCGTTGTTGATTTTCTCAACAACTCCGCTCAATCCTTCCTTCTAAGTTCTTTTCATTCCATTCTTTCAATTCTTCCGGAGGCTTTGTGTTGTTTATCTCATCAAGTGTCATTCCATCTTAGGAAGCTCATGTTCTATTCCTTCCATGTTTAGCCGAGTGCTTCCTAAATCCTTTCAGCCTTATTCATTTTTTTCTCATTCTAACCACTCCGTTAGAACGAGTGCTTTCATAGTCTATCCGATTCCGTGAGCTTTCGATTCTCGCCATTCTCGTCGCTCTCTTCTTCTCGAAAGTGCTCTCGATTCTTTGCTTCTTCTCTTGAGTTCTTGTTTCACCTCATCCCTTTTCCTTCCGTTCGGTCCTAAGATCTCGGACGAGATCTCTTGTTAGTGGAGGAGTGTTGTAACGCCCGGATTCGGCGCGCCTGTGTCCGCCAGCTTATTCGTCGGTGTTGCCATGTCATGTGCTTGCATGTTGCACTTTGCCATGTCATCATCTGCATTTCATATCATGTCATCATGTGCATTTCATTTGCATACGTGTTCGCCTCATGCATCCGAGCATTTTCCCTGCTGTCCGCTTTTGCAATCCGCACTCCTATGTCTCTCGCCGCCTCTTTTACCTCTTTTCGTGTGGGTGTTAAACGGTCTCGAATGGACCGAGGTTTGTCAAGCTGCCTTGGTATAGCACCGTAGACCGCCTGTCAAGTTTCGGGTCATTTGAGGTCGTTTTATACTCCAACGGTTAACCGGTAACCGCAAAGCCTCTTTGAGTTGCAGCCCAACACCCTTCCAAAGTGGCCCAAAACCCATCTAACTCCCTCCATGTTTCTCGGTCGCTCGATCACGATCAAGGTCAAAACCGCACCTCATTTGACTCTCCTAGCTCCTCTACCTATATATATGCCTCCCCTCCAAATTCATGGATCAAATCCAAACCCTAGCCATCTTCCTCCTCCTCAGACGGACATGTCCGTCTCCACGGACGTGTCCACCGCCTCCGCCACCTCACTGGCGAATCCAGGCCGCGCCACGCCAGCCCGCCGCCTGCACCCAATCCCACGCCGCCACCACCAAGGCTCTCCTTCTTTCTCCTCCATCTGCTGCTCATGGGTCTGACGCTGCCCGCATCGCCGGCGTTCGCTCACGCCTGGCTGCCTGCCTCGCCTGCTGCCTGAGCTCGCTGCCGCTGCGCCTGCCGAGTTTCCGCCTGCCTCTGCTGACCATCATGGGCGCTTGCCTGGCTTCGCCGGGAGGTCAGCTTCCCAGCGCCGCCGCCTCACTCAAGGCGCTCGCCTCGCCGCCACGCTCGATCTCCGGCCTGCCGCTGGGCGCATTCGCAGGCCGCCTCGCCTGCTGCCGCTGCCGTCGCCAAGGCCGCCCATTCCGCCGCCTCCGCGCTCCCCGCCTGCTCCCCTCCGGTGGCGCTCTCGAGCCGCCTTCGCCACGCCGCCTGCTCGGCTCCGCTGAGCTCGGGTGGATGAGATCCACCCGGCCCCCGATCCAAACACCCTCGTCCCGATCCGGATCCCCTCATCCCGCACCACTCCGTCCCGTTGACTTTTCGAGAGGGTAAAAAACTGCTAAGTCCCCGAATCTGCTAATATGTTCATGCATTTTCATCATGCCATAACTCTGTGCATGTAGCTCCGTTTCGTGCGTGTAATATGTCAAATTGTTCGCCTCGAAGAGTACATCATTTCATCTCATTGCATCATTTTCATTTGAGCTCATCTTGATGCCCTAAATGCTGTTAGAAGAGGGCTATGTGATGTTAGTCCCAGATTCTTATCAGGACATGCACTTTTGTCATTTTTGCCATGATTGATGTGTGCATCCTATGATCTTGAGTCCTACATGTGTTTTGTAATATGCCATGCCATCTTTACAGGGTGTATGCCATGTAGTTTTGTGATATCGGTGGTGACTAGCACAAGCATGCAAACTAGGCTTCATGATGTTGCTGATTTCAGCCCTGCTTGCTGATATTTTTATGCCATGTTAACTTGATGCTACAGAGAGATCCATGCTTATTTTGAGATACTTCAGTAAGGATGTTTTGAACATATGGTTATTTTCTATCCATCCATGCCCTTGTTTGCAATTATGGAGTGCCATAGCTTGAGTCAATCGAGCTCTACTTTTGCTATAAAATGTTTCCGCAGGTTGTTTACATGTTATTCAATTTTGCCAAGGTTGTTGTAGTTGATCCTTGCATGCTATGATGTTGTTCTTGCCATGTATAGCTTCTATGCCATGTCTTCTTACTGTGAGTTGCCTTGCCATGCCATGTATTGCTCTGTGGTGAGTGGTTCAAGCTCACCAACATGCCTACTTATTGTTGTTCCTGCCATGTTTGAATCTGTAATATAACTTGCCATGTTTACATGGGTGCCATCATATTTTCTGATCCTTTTGGCTCATGGTCAGTAAAGGACTTTTGTTCTATGCAATTAGTAGATTCATGCCATGCCTTTGTTTGCCATGATAAGTTCCTGTAACATGTTGTTTGATAGCTCTAAACATTGCAACCTCGATGTTATTTCTCGCTAAAGTCCTAAACTGTTATTATTTGCAATCTTGCCATGTGTTTTGAGCATGTTCTAGTGATTTCGGAGATAGCTCAGTGTTCATGTTTTGTAATGCTTTACCTGTACATCATGCCCATGCCTTTTTTTTCATGTTGAGGTCCTGTAGCATGTTGTTTTGATGCTTGCAATATGCCTAGTTGCTGTTTTGGATGATTGTTTATAACTTGTATAGGTGTATGTGTTGAACTGCTGTTCGCTTTTGAGTGTGCTCTATATGAAACTTGCTTGATTTTGCATGTAGTTTCATATTATCATGTTGCATCCTTGTTTTGAGGTGTTTGCTTGATGTTTGTATGCATTTTGCATCAATGCCATGTTTATCTTGTTTTGCTCATATCTTCTAGGCCGAGTCTCAATCTAATGAACTTTATATGTAACTTGACTAGAATTTCGTGTAGATCATCGTGGTGCATCTTAACTTGCTGTTTAACAACTTGAACATAAGGTTTATTCAGATCTGGACCAATTTCGAAATTTGCATATGAGGACTTACCGGAATTGTTATATGTTGTTTCCGCCTCATTTAAACTTGCTTTGATGTGTTGTTCTTGTTTGCATCATCTCTTGCCATGAGTAGCTTCATGTAGCTTTGTCATGCATCATGCTTGTTGTGCATCATGTCTTGTTCATGTGTGGTGTGTTTACTATGTTGTGTGCTTCTTCTTGTTAGTTCCGCTTGCTATGATCGTGAGGATTCGCTCGCTCACGCTTGGTTCGCTTCATCCGGCTTCATCTTCTTCATGGACTCGCTTCTTCTTCCTTGCGGGATTTCAGGCAAGATGACCGCTACCCGGATCTCACTACTATCATTGCTATGCTAGTTGCTTCGTTTCTATCGCTATGCTGCGCTACCTATCACTTGCTGCCTCAAGCCTCCCAAATTGCCATGTCAGCCTCTAACCTTTTGCACCCTTCCTAGCAAACCGTTGTTTGGCTATGTTACCGCTTTGCTCAGCCCCTCTTATAGCGTTGTTAGTTGCAGGTGAAGATGAAGTTTGTTCCTTGTTGAACATGGAGATGTTGTTCCTTGTTGGAACATGTTTACTTGTTGGGATATCACAATATATCTTATTTAATTAATGCATCTATATACTTGGTAAAGGGTGGAAGGCTCGCCTTATGCCTGGTGTTTTGTTCCACTCTTGCCGCCTCTAGTTTCCATTATATCGGTATTATGTTCCCGGATTTTGCGTCCCTAACGCGGTCGGGTGATTTATGGGACCCCTTGACAGTTCGCTTTGAATAAGACTCTCCAAAGAAGGCCCAACATTGGTTTTACCATTTGCCTCACCTAGCCCTTTTTTCCCTTGGGTTTCGGAGCCCGAGGGTCATCTTTATTTAGCCCCCCCGGCCAATGCTTCTTCTAAGTGTTGGTCCAAACTAGAGCCCTGTATGGGCCACCTCAAGGAAACTTGAGGTTTGGTTTTAGTTGTACGGACTGCTCATCCGGTGTGCCTCGAGAACGAGATACGCAGCTCCTATCGGGATTTGTCGGCACATCCGGCGGCTTTGCTGGTCTTGTTTTATTGCTGTCGAATGTCTTGTAGCCGGATTCCGAGACTGATCGGTCTTCCCGGGAGAAGGAATATCCTTCGTTGATCGCGAGAGCTTATCATGGGCTGTTGGGACACCCCGCAGGTATAAACTTTCGAGAGCCGTGCTCATGGTTATGTGGCGATGGGAATTTGTTAATATCCGTTGTAGTAAACTTGAAGTTGAACTCTTCTAAAATACACCAACCGTAAAGCGAATCGTGAGTGTCTCTTTTCGGGTTGATCGAGAGGAGAACACGGTTTCGGGTTATGTCGACGAAGTAGGAGTTCGTGATCACTTGATCATTACTAGTTGACGACTGCCTTTGTTTCTCTTCTCGCCTCATTTGCGTATGTTAGCCACCATATATGCTTAGTCGCTGCTGCAACCTCACCACTTTACCCCTTCCTTTCCCATTAAGCTTTGCTAGTCTTGATACCCATGGTAATGGGATTGTTGAGTCCTCGTGGCTCACAGATTACTACACCACCAGTTGTGTGTACAGGTTTTATGATGATCATGACGCGAGAGCGATGTTTGCTTGTCTTGGAGTTCTTCTTTCGCTTCTTCTTCGATCAGGGATAGGTTCCAGTGTCGGCAGCCTGGGCTAGCAGTGGTGGATGTCGCTTGAGTTTCGTTTATGTTTCATCCGTAGTCGGATGTTGATCTTGTATATGATGTTGATGTATTCTTGTGGCATTTGTGCCTTATGTATGTATCCCCATCTATTATGTAATGTTGATGTAATGATATCCACCTTGCAAAAGCGCTTCAATATATGGTCTATCCTTGGTGGGACCTTCGAGTTCCTTTTGGATAGGGTCGATATTGGATCGAGGTTTGTGTTTAACCAATGATCGACGGACACCGGCCTCACCCGTCCCGCGGACGGCGGCAAAAGTTAATTTAATATAAGAGGAATTGTCCGCAGGATGGGGATAAACCCATCCGAATCAGCCAAAGCAACACCACCTTTGGGGTGATACCCTAAAGCCGGCCACAAGGGGCCCCAACCGAGGTAACATTCGGCCTCCAGCAACCCGCATTGGAACTACTTCTTCATCATCGCACCTTTCCAAAGGTTTACTATCCCAGCGTTTAAGAACGGCCTCCCCGGCCAATGCATTGCCGCACTATGGCTACCTTTAACTTAAGATGCCCTCCCACGTGGGCGCCATCACCGAGAGGAATAACAGGCCTTGGGCCACGCCCGCAGAGGAACACACGACGGCCCTCGCTCGACTATAAGGAATTTCCAACATCAAAAATATGACCGGTCATAAGACCCGGGACACTTTAGAGGGTCCGAGCCCAGACGAACCGGGCACCGGGATATGTAATGCTATACGGATACTGTGGGCTATAATTACCCAATTAAAGCCCCACACTTGGCTCAACCTTATTAAGGTGCCAATGGCTTACATTTCATCCATCACAGATTAACGTTATAACCTCCTATGAGTTTTCTTTTTAGTTTTTAAAAAAAGGGGGGGGGGAAATTTTTTTTTAAAAAAAAATTTTTTTAACCCTTTTTTCCCCGGAAATTTTTTTTTTTAAAAAATTAAACCCCCCCTTTGGAAAAAACCCCGGGTTTTTTCCCCCCCCCCAAAAACCCTTTCCCCAACCCTTTAAAAAAGGGGGCCCGGAAACCCCCCCCCAACCCCCCCAAAAAATTTTTTTTGGGGGTTTCCTTTTGGACCCCCTTTTGAAATTTTCCCCTTTCCCCTTTAAAAAAAAATTTTTAAAAAGGGAAAAATTTTAAAAAAAAAATTTCCCCTTTTTAAAATTTTTTTTCAATTTTCCCTTTTAAAAATTTTAAAATTAAAACCCCCCCCCCCAAAAGAAAAAGGGAAAAAAAACCCCGGGTTTTTTTTTTTTTAAAAAATATTTTTTCCCCCCCCGGTTTTAAATTTTAAAAAAAATTTAAAAGCCCTTTTTTTTGGGGGGGGGTTTTAAAATTTTTTTAAAAAATTTTAATTACCCCAAAAAGGAAAAAAAAAACCCCCCCGGGCCAATAAAATTTTTTTTCCCCCAAAAACCCCCCCTGCCCGGGGTTTTTTTAACCTTTGCCCCAAATTTTAAAATTTTAAAAAAAAAATTTTTGTTTTTTAAAAAAACCCCAAGGTTTCCCCCGGAAACCGTTAAAATTTTTTTAAAAAAAATTGCCCCCCCAAAAAAATTCCCATTTTAAAAAAAAACCCTCCTTTTTTAAAAAAGGGGGGAAAAAAGGCCCTTCAATTTCCCCCTTTTTTTTTTCCCCCCCGAAACCCGGCCCCCCCAAAAAAATTGGCCCCTCCCTTTAAAAATTTTCCCCGGGGCCCCAAATTTTTCCCCCGCTTTCCCCTTTTTAAAAAAAAACCCCTTTTTTAAAAAAAACCCCCTTTTTTTCCCCCCAAAAAAAAAAAATTTAAAAAAAACCCCCTTTGGGCCCAAAAAATTCCCCCCGGCCCGGGAAAAAAATTTTTTCCCCCCTTTTTTTTCCGGGCCCAAGGGGGGCCCCCCCCTTAAACCCCAAAAAAAAAAGGGGGGGGTTTAACCCAAAAGGGGGGGGGGTTTTTAAAAAGGGGGTTCCCCCCCAAAAAAAAATTTTCCGGAAACCCTTTTTGGGGGGGGGCCCCCCTTTCCGGCCGGGTTTTTAAAGGGCCCCCCTTTTAAAAAAGGGGAAGGGGGCCAAGGGGCCCCAAACCCTTTTCCTTGGGTTTCCCCCCCCTTTGGATTTTCCGGGGGAAAAAAATTTTCCCCCCCTTTGGGGGGGAAGGGGGGGGTTTCCCCCCCCCCCCCGGCCCGGGGTTTTTTTAAAAATTCCCCCCCCTTTTTAAAACCCCCCAAAGGGCCCCCAATTTTAAAAAACCCCCCCCCCCAACCCTTTTTCCAAACCCAAAAAAAATTTTTCTTCCCCCGGGGTTTTTTTCCCCCCAAAAATTTTGGGAAACCCTTCCCCCCCAAAGGGAACCTGGGGTTTAAAACCCCCTTAAAAAAAATTTTTTGGGTTTTCCCCCCCCCGGGGGAAAAAAGGGGGGGGTTTTTTTTCCCCCCCCTTTTTTTTAAATTCCCCCAACCCTTTTATTGAATTTGGGGGAAAAGGAGGGGGGGCCCCCCCCCAAAGGGGAAAAACCCCCCGGGGCCCCCCCCTTTTAAAATAATTTTTTTCCCCCCCTTTTTTTGGGGGTTTCCCCTTTTTTTTTTCCGGAAAAAAGGGGGGTTTAAAAAATTTTTTTTAAAAAAAACCCCCTTTTTTTTCCCCCCCCCAAATTCCAACCTTTTGGTTAAAACTTAAAATTTTTAATTTAAATTGGGGGTTTTTGGGGTTTTTTTAAACCGGGGAAACCCCCTTTTTTTTTAATTTTAAAAAAAAAAATTTTTTTTTCCTTTTTTAAAAAAGGCCCTTTTCCCCCCCGGAAAACCATTAAAAAAAGGGGGGGGGGGCCCCCCTTTCCAAAAAAAATTTTTTTAAAGGTTTCCCCCAAAAAAAAAAAAAAAAAAAAACCCCAAAAAATTTTTTAAAAAAAGGAAGGGGGTAAGGGAAAAAAGGGGAAAAAATTTCCCCCAACCCCCTTTTAAAAAAAAAAACCCGGTTTTAAAATTTTAACCAAAAAAAAGGGAAAAAACCCCAAAAAAAAATTTTTGGGTTTCCCCAAAAAAAAAAAAAAAAAACCCCCAAAATTTTTTTTAAAAAAAAAAAACCCCCCCCCCTTTTAAAAAAAAAAAAAAAAACCCAAACCCAAATTTAAAAAAACCCCAATTTTTGGGGGGAACTTTTTTCCCAAAAGAAAATGTTTTTTTTCCCCCCTTTGCCTTTTTTTTTTCCCCCATTTTGGGGGAAAAAAAATTTTTTTTTTTTTTTCCCAAATTTTTTGGGGCCCCAACCCCCGGGGGAAAACCCACTCCTTTTGGGGTTTTTTGGGGGGGGGGGGGGTTTAAAAAAAAATTTTTTGGTTTTTTTCCCCCCGGGGGAAAAAATTTTTTTAAAACCCCCCCAAAAAAAAAACCCCAACCCCCAAAATTTTTAATTCCAAAAAACCCAAATTTGGGGGAAAAAAAATTCCCTTTAAAATTTTCCGGGCCCCCCCCCCCCTTTTTTCCGGCCCCCCCCCTTTAAAGGTTTCCCCCAAATAAAAAAACCCCCCCTGGCCCCCCCCAAAAAAAACCCCCCCCCCCCGGGGGGCCCCAAAAAAACCCCCCCGCCCCCCCGGGGGTTTTCCCCGGGGTTGCCGGGGGAAAATTTCCCCGGGCCCCGCCCCTTGGCCCTTCCCCTTTGGGGGGGGGCCCCCCCGGGGGCCCCCAAAAAAAGGCCCCCCCCCCCCCAAAATTTTGGTTTTCCGGTTTTAACCTCCTTTTCCCCCTTTTTGGGGGAACCGGCCCCCCCCCCCCCCCCTTTTCCCTTTTTCCCCCCCGGGGGGGTTGGGTTTTCCCTTTTGGGGTTTTTTTTTTCCCTTTTTTTTTGGAATTTTTCCAAAAAATTTTTTTTTTCCCAATTTTTTTTTTTCCAAACCCCTTTTTTTTTTTTTTAAATTTTTTTTTTTTTTAACCCTTTTTGGGGGGGGTTTTTTTAAAGGCCCCCAATTTCCCAATTTTTTATTTTCCCCCAAAAAAAAAATTTTTTTTTTTAAACCCCACCCCCCGGGGGGGAAAAAAACCCCCAAAGGCCGGTTTTTTTTAAAATTTTTGGTTTTAAACCCCTTTTTTGGGAATCCCCTTTTTAAATTTTAAAAAAAATTTTTTTAAATTTTTTCCCCCAAAACCCCCCAAAAGGGGAAGTTTTCCCCCCCTTTTTTTTTCTAAATTTTTTTTAAAAAACCCTTTCCCAAATTTTTTTCCAAAAGGGGCCCCGGGGTTTCCCCCGGGGAATTTTTGGGGGGTTTTTAAAAACCCCACCCCCCTTTTTTTCCCCCCTTTTAACTTTGGGGGGGCCCCCCCCTTTTTTTCCCCGGGGGGGGAAAAAAATTCCGGGCCGCCCTTTTTTTTCCCCCCCCCCTTTTTGGGGAAAAAAAAACCCCCCCTTTTTTTTTTTTTTTTTTTTAAAATTTTTTTTGGGGAAGGCCCCCCCTTTTTTGGTTGGGGAAACCCTTTTTTTTTTCCCCCCCCCCAAAACCTTTTGGGGGGGCCGGGGTTTTTGGGGGGCCCCCCCCCCCAAAAATTTGCCCCCCCGGGGGTTTTTTTTTTTTGGTTGCCCCCCCCAATTTTTCCCCGGGGGAAAATTTTTAAAAAAAATTTTTTTTTAATTTTTTAAAATTAAAAATTTTTAAAAATTTTTTTTTTTCCGGGGGTTTTTTTTTTCCCCCTTTTAAATTTTTTTTTTTTTTTGGGAAACCCCAAAATTTTTTTCAAAGCGCCCACGACCATATTGAAGAGAACGGGAGAAGGGGTCGCCTTGGCGCACCCACATAGGGTAGGGAAGAAGGGCCGATCTCGCTGTTGATGTTGACCGCCAGTGCGACCGCAAGAGACCATTTGCATGACTCTTGTGATCCATCGGTCGTCAAAGCCCTTCCAAGAAGAACTTCCCTAAGGAAGGTCCAGCTAACCGTGTCGTAGGCTTTATGGAAATCGATCTTCGTAAAACCGCCTTGAGCGCTTGACCGGACCTCATGAAGAACCTCATGAAGCACCGGGACACCATCCAGATGTACCGCCTTAATGAAGGCCGATTGGTTAGGTGGGTAATCCGATTAGCAAGCAGTGGTCACCCTATTGGCGCACCCTTGGCCAGATCCGGAAGATCACGCATGACCGTGATCGGGCGGAATCTGGCGGATGTCAGCCGCCCCAGGGACCTTGGGGATGAGGGAGATGGTCCCGAAGTTGAGGCAACCTAGGTCGATAGACCCCACAAAGAATTCATCAAAGATGTCCATGACCTCTGGTTTAATCACGTTCCGAAGGTCCGAAGAAAATGACCGAAGACCGTCCGGCCCGGCGCGGAGGAGATTCATACCCTTGATGGCCTCCTGCACTCCCGCCGCAGAAGGAGCCGCCAGGACGCGTTCTCAGCGTTAGAAACTAGTTGGGCGCCAGCCCAACAATCGGGGCGAGAGATGCCGCCCTAGGGGCGGAAGAGAAGATGGACCGATAGAAACCGCCGACATGGGTCCGGATGTCACGGGATCCTCGGCGAGGTTTCCCCATCCCACGTGCATGGGATGGTGTTGCGTTTCGCGGCCGCTGGCAATCGCTCGAAGTAAGCCGATCCGCGTCCCCTTCAGACTCCAACGCTGGGCGCCCAAGGCGCCAATATGCTTCCTCATCGGTGTAAATCACGGAGAGCTGGTCCTCGAGGTCATAGCGGAAAGCCACTCGTCCGGAGAGACCCACCGCCACCAAAGTCGAGGGCACGGATCGCGTAAGCACCGCCTTTCTTACGCCTCGGCGCCACGGCCCAGGTTGGCCCCCAACCTTCATAAATTGCCTGCCACGCCGCACAAAAGTGCCACGTGTCAATAGCGAAGGGGCGAGGTGGGGTGGGCCCGAGCCTCGTCCATCCGGCGCAAACGGCGTCGGTAAAACCCGCTGGGATAGCCGAAAGTCTCAAGCGAAACGGGGATCGGCGGACGCTCGTCGCGGAGGAGAGAAGTAGGGGACATGGTCCGAACCAATCCGGGTGATGGCGCGGAGAGAGGCTAGGGGCAACGGAGGTCCCATTCGGGAAACTAGGACCCGTCCAAGACGGATCGGTCGGGAGGTTTGTCGGTTGGTCCAGTAAACCGGCCCCAATCCGATCAATCTCCGGAGGGCGAGGTCGGCAATGAAGTCATTAAACAATTGCATACAGGCAAAGCATACATTGCCATTGCTCTTGTCTTCCGCAACGCGCAGCAGGTTGAAGTCGCCACCTACTACCACGAGGAGGGAGGCTGCCGAGATCTTCCGGTGGAGCTCCTCCAGGAAGGAGGCCGACCTACTATGGTCGGCCGACCCATAGACAATGATGATCTCCCACTTGAAGTTGAGCGACCTCTCGAATAACTCCATGCTGACGAAGAATTCGTCGATGCCTTCGGAATCGAAGTCAAGGACATCGGTTAAATCATCAACCGTGGCGATGAAGTGGGTGGTGGGTGGGCAACGAATTTCTTCATCGCCTGCTTCCCACTTGAGCCAGACATAGTTCGGCCCGGAATTCTCTGTTAGAGAGAGAGTTTTTAATGAGTTTAGTACGTCGCCAAAGGGCGAGTGCTGGAAGATGTCCGCAGTGGTGAACTCCATTACCGGGGCCCAACCAGGCTTGGTGGGCTCGGAGGCGCTGGATGGGACCGACAACCGGATACTTAATCCGGAGGCCTGTGGTCGCTGTGCTTTCCCATAGGTAGGGTCTGTGTTCGGCTTCATCGCCGATGAGGGTACGGCCTGCGGGGCGGGGTCCGGCCCTCCGTGCTTAGGCAATGCATCCTGCCCGGATTTAGATCCGAAGCTTCTGCCGGGGCGATATCCTGAACACCGTCTGACGGCAGGTCTAAGCCGTGCTCATCATGACTGTCCGGCGCTCCTGACGCGATCTGCTCCAGATGACCAAGCGAATCGGTCCGCAGTATGAAATCGCCGAACACGAAGATCTATTTGGGAAGGAAAGTCTCGCCCTGGACAGCGTCGTTGACGATGATTGAAGGAGCCATCGAGCCTGACAGCGACGACATAGAGTAACTCTCAATGAAAGCACCAATGTCGGTGTCAAACCGGCGGATCTCGGTAGGGGGTCCCGATCTGCGCCAAGGCTGATGGTAACAGGAAGCAAGGGACACAGATGTTTACCTGTGTTCGGCCCTCTCGATGGAGGTAAAACCCTACTTCTTGCTTGACTAATATTGATGATATGGGTAGTACAAGAGTAGATCTACCACGAGATCGTAGAGGCTAAACCCTAAGAGCTAGCCTATGATGGTATGATTCTAATTGTGATCGGTCTCCTAAGGACCAACCTCTCTGGTTATATAGACACCGGAGAGGGCCAGGGTTTACATGGAGTCGGTTACAAGGAAGGAAATATAATATCCGGATCGCCAAGCTTGCCTTCCACGCCAAGGAAAGTCCCTTCCGGACACGGGACGAAGTCTTGAGTCTTGTATCTTCACGCTTCAATAGTCCGGACGTTGTATACAGTCCGGCTGTCCGGATACCCCCTAATCCAGACTCCTCGGTGCCGCTTAGCCGCCTCAGACCGGACGTCATCACCACCCTGCTCTCCGATCTTCGCTCGATGGCGCTCCGCGTGCCCCCCCCCCTCCCCCGCTGCCGCCTCCTCCCCCAGAGCCTGACTAGTCCGACTGGCGGCCTGTGGTGTGTGTGTTTTGGGTTTAGGGCTTGTTGTGTTGTGCCCTCAGCATTGACCCTTTCTCCTATTTGTTCATGTGGACCTCCGTGTGTGTTTGCGTGGTTTGTGTTGAACCTTGTTGGATGCTTATTGTGTGGTGGCTTTATAATATAAAGCGGGGCGAAAGCCTTTTTCGATAACTTATGGTATAGGAGCTGATGCGTGCTTTGTCTTGTGTTGTTTTATTCTGAATGCTATGCTTGTAATAAGGGCATCTCCAAAGCGGACCCACAAACCGCTTGCATATGTCCGAACCGTCTGTTCGGACAACAGAAGTCATCCAACACGGGCCTATATTGGTCCGCGGCATGATCCAAACGTATTTTCTCTCGCAAATCGGAGAGAAACATGGGAAGCTTTCCGGGAGCCCGGACACCAGACAGTAGGACTCCGACACCCCCTGCCCACCCAAAACCCTTCCCGGACCCGCGCCTCCATCCTCCCCATTTTCTCTCCTTTCTTTTTCTCTTGCCTTCGTCGCCGCTCCACCATCCCAGCCGCCACGCCACATCCCTGCCGGAACTCTATGTCTCCGTCACCTCCAGCATTCCAGCCAACTCCACCCCGCTTCTCCTTCGTGTCGTTCAACCCCTGTCCTCCGACCGTCCCGCCAGGTACCATCCGCTACTGCTATACTGACCATGCCCAGCAGTTGTTCGATGAATTACCAGAGCTAAAAATAGTTTTCCTTCTTCTTTCAAGCAATGGATTCCGATTTGGAGCACATATACAAGCACTATGTTGAGTAGTCCGATGACGAGGAGTACTCAAATGAGACGGCGATGATGCAGGTGGTCCTTAAAGGCACAGAGCGTGCAGAGGAGCATGTTCTCAATTTCAAGGGTTCGATCAAGGGTCATCGAGTGCTCAACCGCAACAGGCCGCGCGACCATTTGATACTGATGACCGACTACTTTGCCTCGGATGCGCTCTTCGCTGACCATTTTCGTCGATGTTTTCGGATGCGCAAGACTGTCTCTGATCATTTGTACCATGGCGTTTGGTCTTATGATGACTACTTCGTCTTGAAGAAGGATGGCATGGGAGTGATTGGCTTCTCTGGCTACCATAAGTGCACGGCCGCACTACGGATGCTTGCATATGGCACGGTTGTTGATTCACGGGACGAGTACCAACGCATGTTTGAGAGCACATGTGAAGATGCCATGGTCAGGTTTGCAACTGCCGTGCTCGAGGTGTTCGGATCTCAGTACCTGAGAGAACCAACTGTGGCAGACACCAAGAGGCTCTTGGCAACCTCAGAAGCAAGAGGATGGCCAGGTTTGCTTGGATCTCTTGATTGCATGCATTGGAAATGGAAGAACTGCCCGAAGGCTTTACAAGGGCAATATCAAGGACGTGTTAAGAAGCCCGCCGTCATTGTTGAAGCAGTTGCATCACAGGATCTTTGGATTTGGCACGCTTTCTTTAGCATGTCGGGGTCTCACAATGACATCAATGTGCTACAACGATCACCATTGTTTGTGAGGCCGATTGGAGGAAAAGCTCCTCCTTGTCATTGTATTGTCAATGGACATGAGTACAACATGGGCTACTATCTGGTTGGCGGTATCTATCCTTCATGGGCTACCTTTGTTCGGTGTCAAAACAGACGGATCTCGGGTAGGAGGTCCCGAGCTGTGGATCTTAGATCAATGGGGAACAAGGGACGAAGGACACGATGTTTACCCAGGTTCGAGCCCTCTCTAAGAGGTAAAACCTTAGTGAAAATGGACAAAACTAGCCCTTTTCGAAAGTTCAACACAAAATGACCCCATTTTGAAAATATTTCACAAAGTGGCCCTTTTGCATGACGTCTGGGCCTAGGGCATCATGCTAGATAGCATGATGCCCTGGGCTAGGGCGTCATGCTATTTAGCATGACACCCTAGCCCGGCGCGGCATGCTACATGTCACAACCATGACGGCTTAGTCCAAGGCGTCATTCTCTTTAGCATGGCGCCCCAGTCCCGGGCGTCATGCAAAAGAGGGCCATCTTGTGATATATTTTGAGATTGAGGCCATTTTGTGTTGAACTTTCAGAGAAGGGCCAATTTTGTTCATTTTCACAAAATCTTACGTCCTGCTTGATTATATTGAAGTGTATAGAATGATTACAGAGTCAATCTACCATGAGATCAGATGAACTAAACCCTAGGCGAGTAGGATGATAGTTGTTGATCTAGCCTCTACGGACTAAACCCTCCGTTTATATAGACACTGGGGTATTAGCATGGGACCCGTGCCCTGTGCAGCCAGGCGGCGGCTCGGGCGTGAGGCCCATGTTGTTCGCTTATGTAGCAAAATGTATTGTAGCTAACAAAGGTGGCTCAGGCGTGAGGCCCATCTCGTTCGCTGCTACCTGCCTGTTGCTCAGGCGCCGACTTGGACGACAATGACAGGATGAACCAACCGGATGTCCGCTGCCCTTCCCCGACTTGGACGAACCCTAGGTCCCTCGCCCGCCACCGCCACCGCCTAACCCTACCGCTATGTAGCAAGAAACAAGAAGCCGAGCACCACAGCGGTGTAAGGCCACCACTGTTCTCCGTCGCTGCATCGCCACTCCTCCGCCGTCCGAGCGCGACCAGGTCACTTCCTCTTCGTCCCTTCCTTCCGCACGGCGGCACCCACATCCCTCGCGGCTCCCGACATTCTCCATTCCCGCACACCAAAAACTGCAGTATTTCTTCAGCTTATCTCCCTTTGTAGATTTGTAGTACTACTGACTGAGTTAAATGATGATAGCAGGATAAGATGATTTGATGATAACCCCCCCCCCCTAGGCCACTTAAACCCCACATGTCAGAGACAGCGGCGGGGGGTATATGATCAAGGATTTGCGAACAAGGGGGGTTATCGTCAATTATCCCGATGATTTAGTCAGGATTCGCTACCTGCCTGCTGATGTTACACTGTCCGATATGTAGTTCTTCATTATTGGTGAATCCAGAAAAAGTTATAGGTTGCAATGGCAATTGCTTATGTGAAGCTGCACCTATACAACATTTTTCTGGACTTCTTTTAGGTTCTTTCTGCTGGTAAAAGTTGGGAATGCCATAGAGATGCTTTGCCAACAAAAAGTTTGATATCTTTTCTTTTTCCTCTTTGTATATTCTAGTATTTTTCTTACCACCATGAAACAATGCTCTGAAGTTGCATTCTCCTGATTAGTAGCTATGCCTGTGTGTATGTTCAGATGATTGTTACAGTTCAACTTTCTGATCGTTATATTTATGAATTGGACTGAACTGCTGTTATGAAGCTAAGCTGCCATGAACATTGTAGTTTGGTATCTATCAAAACATACGCCGTGGGAGGTTGTGTTATTTTACTACTCGGTTGTATGTCTTTGTCCCCCAGAGATTAATTTCGATAGCTGGGTTCTTTGTAACTAATATATTTCATGTGGAAATCAGGGGGCTGACTTGAGGATCAAGCTTTCAGCTCCTTCACCTTTCCTTGTTGTGGTGGCCATATACGCCCATATGATACATTATTTGATTTATTTTGCTTTTAGGAACTAGGAATGTAGTAGTATCTGTCATGTAGCAGGCTAGTCCAGATTAGTATAATCTTGTAAGCATAGCAATCTGAGTTTAGTAGTTAGAAACGAAAATGTTGTTGCTTGATACCAATGTTTGTTAGATGTAGAAACCAAATTTGGCACTGAGAAATTTTTGTTTCTCTAAAAATTTACAGGAACGCAAGATGAGTAAAAGAAACAAGACATAAGTTACCGCACACGCAAAGGCCTTTTGCCTCGTCCTACAACGTAAGCTTTCATATTTTGCATTTGTTATTAACTACTTTTACCTGCTATATTATGCACTGATTTGCATTTCAAAACTTCTGATTGAAGGTTTAGCTTCTTGTGCGATTGAAGATATACTCATGGGAGGCTCAGATCAACCAATCCTTTGATTTGGTATCAATCTTTTGTATCATCTATATATGCTACATGTTGTCTTTTGATTTGTCTTGCTTCATAAGTTGACACATCATGGAACAAACGTTGCCATTGAATATTATGTTTGGTTTCTTATTAGTTATGCGACATAGATTGGCTTTTGTATGCCTTGAAACTGGAGTTTTTTTTGGTAGTTTTTAGCCCTTAGTTTCTCGCCTGGGGCGTCAGCAAATCCTGGGTCTGCCACTGGGTACTAGGGTTACACATGGTCGGTTATAAGCAAGGGATAAACATGCCGATTCTTCTCCTCTTGCCTTGGAGAACACACCGAGGCACCAAAGGGTTCCTGTCCGGATACGGATTCTCCTCATAGTTCGGTCTTCTAGTAGTTCATAGTGCGGTCCTCCTATCCGGCCCACGAGAGTTAGGCCGGCAGCCCGAGGACACCCCCCAAAATCCAGGACTTCCTCACCTTTGTCAGCATCATCTCTCCGGAAAAGGCTCACTTTGCCCAGAGACAAGAAGCAGTTAGAGAGGATGTCCAGAGTGCATTTGGAATATTGTAGGCTCGTTTTGCAGTTGGTGGTGGATCTGCTAAACAATGGGATCCGGAGACCTTATGAGAGGTGCTGACATATTGTGTGATCATGCACAACATGATCATCGAGGATGAGGGTGACGACCCAGCTCTAGAATTTGAGAACATATGGGTGGTCCTATCCAACTTCCAGACGAGAAGCTGGCCACATTTGAAGAGTTTATTCAAATGCATCGACAAAATCGGCACCGACCAACTCACGAGCAGCTAAAGAAAGATTTGATTGAGCATCAGTGGGCGATTTAAGAGGACAACAATGTTGGCATGTAATATTTAAACTTTTTAAATTTTGAATTAGTGTTGCATGCGGCTATTTGAACGTCTGCACTCTATGTATGCGGCTATTTGATCGTGTGGACTTAAAAAAAGAGGGACCCTGCATGCCCGGATGTATGCGGCTACGGTTGGATGGAGGCCTCCCGCATCCATGTCCGCGGACGGATGCGGAAGGAAATTTGCGGGTTGCCGTTGGAGATGCCCTAACTAGGTTTAATTTACCCCTGAATCTCCTTTGTATCCTTCTCTATAACAACTAAGAGCATCTCCAACAGACGCGCGGTAAAGTGACGTGCTAAAAAAATGCAGCACTGAAATGGCGTTTTAGCGTGCACGGGAGGGTGGTTGCTTTTCCAGGCGTTGCAAAATTTAGCTCGCCACTGTATCGCTCCACCAGGCGTGGTAAATCCAGCGCGCGCCCAGCCGGTGCTTGGAGCTAGAGCTCGCGCACAAAATATAGAACGCACGATGCAGTTTTCCCCAGCGCGTTGAATCTTGTTTACCACGTGCGGGATTATAGCGCAACTGCTGGAGCGCTACTTTCGGTCGCGCGCGTTATATAGTCGTTTTATCCAGCGCGATTTATTTATCACATCTATTGAAGATGCTCTAACAACTATGAGTTTTAATAAGAGCTCGGCTATATGAGCCACGGGAAAAGAGATAAAGCAAAGACTGTATACACCAACAACACACATAGCATAGAGAAACAAAGGGGGGAAACACAACACAGCAACAGCAAATAGCACAACGGCATCGGCCAGCCGAGACCAAAACCAACACACTGCATCGTCGACGCAATTCAAAGGCACCGCAGAATTTGAGACTGCACAACGCCGCGAAACCTGGCAGAGAGGCAGAGACACCCCTGCTGCCACAGACATCATGATTTATTTTGATTTATTTGCGGGGAGCCACAGACAACATCTGACCAAGACGACACTGAGGACAGCAACGTCGACGACGAACGCCGCTTTATAAACTGGCAGGCACGAGCAACACGAGCCAATGCAGAGACCAGACCGAACACTGATAAGCAGCAGCCACAGCTCCTAGCTCCTTCTTCCTCCTCCATCTCCATGGAAGCCACCAACTGCTCCATTGCTCTGGAAACCGCAGGCCATGCCGCCGCACACGGCACAAGCGCGCCTGCTCTGCTCCTCCTGTCTTCTGTGGCCGTGATCGGCGCGTTTCTGGTCTACTTCTACGCGCCATTCTGGGCCCTCAGGAGGGTCCCGGGGCCTCCCGCCAGGTTTCCCCTCGGCCATCTCCATCTTCTCGCCAACCACGGACCAGACGTCTTCCGCGCCATCGCCAAGGAGCACGGCCCCATCTTCAGGTAGTAACCAAATGTTATATCCATCATCATCATCTTCTTCTTCTTCTTCAGGTGCCATGTAATGGCGTTCCAAAACATGGACGTGATGCCCGATCGGTGCAGGTTTCACATGGGGAGGCAGCCGCTGGTGATCGTGGCGAACGCGGAGCTGTGCAAGGAGGTGGGCATCAAGAAGTTCAAGGACATCCGCAACCGGAGCACCCCACCGCCGACGGTGGGGTCGCTGCACCAGGACGCGCTCTTCCTCACCAGGGACTCCACGTGGTCCTCCATGAGGAACACGGTGGTCCCGCTCTACCAGCCGGCCCGGCTCGCCGGCCTCGTCCCGACGATGCAGCCCTACGTCGACGCGCTGGTGGACAGCGTCGCCGCCTGCCCGGACCAGGACTGCGTCCCCTTCTGCCAGCTCTCGCTGCGCATGGCCATCGACATCATCGGCAGGACGGCCTTCGGCATCGACTTCGGCCTCTGCAAGAAGGTCGCCGCGGCGGACGGCGGCGAGGACGTGAGGGGGTTCTTGGAGGAGTACAAGAGGTCCATGGAGTTCATCAAGATGGACCTGTCCAGCTCGCTGTCCACCATCCTCGGCCTCTTCCTCCCGTGCGTGCAGACGCCGTGCAAGCGCTTGCTGCGGCGGTTGGCCGGCACGGCGGACTACAAGATGGAGGAGAACGAGCGCCTGCTGTGCCGCCGCATCGACGCCATCATCGCCGGCCGGCGCAGGGACCGCGAGAACGGCGGCTCCCCGCCGGGCGCCGCGCTGGACTTCATCGCGGCGCTGCTGGACGCGAGGGAGAGCGGCGCCAGGGACCTGGCGCTGGAGGACAGGCACGTGCGCGCGCTGGCGTACGAGCACCTGATCGCCGGGACCAAGACGACGGCGTTCACCGTGTCGTCGGTAGTGTACCTGGTGTCGTGCCACCCGCGCGTGGAGGGGAAGCTGCTGGCGGAGGTGGACGCGTTCGGCGGCGCGGCCCCCGACGCCGACGACCTCCAGGGCAGGTTCCCGTACCTGGACCTGGTGATCAAGGAGGCCATGAGGTTCCACCTGGTGTCGCCGCTGATCGCCAGGGAGACCTCCGAGGAGGTGGAGATCGCCGGGTACCGCCTCCCGAGGGGCACGTACGTGTGGCTGGCGCCGGGGGTGCTGGCCCGCGACGCGCGGCAGTTCCCGGAGCCGGAGGAGTTCCGGCCGGAGCGGTTCGCGGCGGAGGGGGAGGAGGAGCGGGCGCGGCACCCTTACGCGCACATCCCCTTCGGCATCGGGCCGAGGGCGTGCGTGGGGCACAGGTTCGCGCTGCAGCAGGTGAAGCTCGCCATGGTGCACCTGTACCGACGGTACGTCTTCCGCCACTCGCCGGCCATGGAGTCGCCCATCCAGTTCGACTTCGACCTCGTCCTCGGCTTCCGCCACGGCGTCAAGCTCAGAGCCATCAGGAGGACGACGAAGGACTCATCGCCAGGCCCTTCCACGTGAATCATTATCCCCAACCACAAGCATGAGCATGATACGACGGCTTAGGTGGCGAGGTGTGTGTGTCAGTCTGTGAGTGAGCTGAGTTTACATCATGTATAGCTAAGGTGGCCAGAGGTGTATGTCGGCGTGATTAAGCTGCTAATATTCTGATTAACTACTACTCCCTCCTTCCCAAAATATAAGGTACGGTTTGACTTTTCTGGTCTTCGTTGCACAACTTTGACTATATTTTTTATGTATTATAGGTCTATAAAATTATTATACATACATATGAAATAAAATTGCTTTGCAAGACAAATACAGCGATGTCATTTATACATGTTCAATCCATATACTTTGATATATATTAGTGGTCAAAGTTGTGCATCAAAGACCGTAAAAAGTCAATCGCGCCTTATATTTTGGGAAGGAGGGAGTACGTAGTTATAAGTTGTTTAAGAAACGGTAATCTAAAATGTGCGGCTAGCTCGTTTGTGGTCAATACCAACGCCCAAGGGATCAACTTAGAGCAACCCCAACGCGCCGACTCAAATGGACGCACGTTTTGTCCGCTTTTCGTCTATTTAGGTCGGCCATGCGGACGTGCGCGTCTGCATTTTAATATGGGTCGCTTAAACGTCCAACGAGAGACGGACCTAAATTTATCGGCGTAGAAAAAAAACAGGCAGCTGAAATAAACATAATTAAACATTAAGTGACCGGTCAATCGCCGGTCAAAGTTTACTTAAACCTAATTAAACATTAATAAAACATAAAAAAATGCGCCAGCACCCTGCCCTAGACGTCCTCCGCCTTGCCCTTGCCTTTGACGTTGTCATCGCCGCCGGTGAGGTCGACGAAGATGGGAGCAGGGCCAGGCCACCCGAACGCCGCTTGGTACGCTGCCAGGGCAGCCTCCTCCGGCGTCTGCTGCGGCGCCAGTATTGCGCCTCGCCGGGCACGCTCCTCCTCCTCCTCAAGCCGCAATGCCTCTGTGTCGCGGCGCAGCTACTGCTCCCAAAGCATCTGCCACTCGCTGTCGGCCTCCTCATGGGCGAGCCAGTGCGCCTTCCAGCGCTCAAGGTAGGCCGCCTCCTCCTCCGACGTCGCGGCGTAGTGGACCGAAGGCGCGCTCACCCACTCGCGGCACTCGCCGGTCCACGTGTAGGACTCCTCCGGCCAAATGGGTGGAGGCGGTGAGCGCTTCTGCATCGGCTCCGGCTCCGGCTCTGGCTTGGGCTCAACGATAGGCGGCGGAGGCAAGTCGAAGAGCGGGTGTGGACGGAGTCCCCTGCCGCCGACAAGGCGAGGGCGCGCTCCATCCCATCCCATTGGGCTTCCTCCACGATCCTGCTCGCCTCCAGCGCGTGCTGTAGGGCTAGCTCGAGGGCGGCTTGGTACGCCGCCTCTTCGTCCTGCTCGTGTGGCAGAACCTCAGGCGGCGGCGGAGGAACGTCGTGGTCGACATGGACGCCCTGGCGGCGCTCCTCCTCGTGCTCTAGCATGAACCAGCGCTCCCAGTTGGGAGAGTCTGCCGCGTAGGCACGCATCCACCGCTGCTCCGAAGTGAGGGCCTCGCAACGCCGACGAACCTCCTCGGCATGCGCCCGCGCCGTGCGTGGCACTGCAGGAATATGGATCCGCTGCGGATCTAGATGCCAGCTGTGAGGCAGGTTGACATCCGGATACGGCAGTGGCCGACGGTACTGCCAATGCCACCGTGCCTGTTGGATTGGTATGTACAGACGCTGCCGCTCCGGTGGCGAGCCGCGTCTAGGAGGCGGCGGTGGAAGAGCTCGCCCCGGCGAGCCGCGGGAAGAGCTCGCACCGGGGGTCAGCTTCCCCGTCCCCTTGCCATTGAAAAACCCATGGTGGTTTGGGCTTGCTAGGGTTCCTGGTCGCCGGCGACGGAGCATGGTGTGGCCGGATGTGGACGGGTGTTGGAAGTGGATGAGACCAGCCCCGCCGCACGCTTCCATTAAAAAGGACGAGCTCGCGGACCTTCCACACGATGCCAGGCGGGCTCCAAGGTAGGTGCTGGGATTTAATAAGACATGAGTTGTGGTTGAGCGGCCGACAAACGGGACCGCGACGGACTTCAAGGGGACGCGCGCCGCGTCCGTGTCGACGCATTTCAGGCGCAATTTTGCGCCGGAAATGGGTCCGCGCGGAAATGATGCGGACGGATTTTGGAAATGGATCCGCGTGTTGGGCTGGCGTTTTTGTCCGCGCCAACTCAAGCGGACGTGGGCGAACGAAATGGGTCTCCCTGTTGGAGTTGCTCTTAGAACTATCAGTCCGATCAACTTGGACACTCCCATCAATATTTCGATATTGGAAGTTGTAAGTGTGCTGCGGAAATTGATTTGCACGCTATGATACTATTAGCAGGTCAATTGATTTGCAAAAATGTTATCAGATGCGAACATGGATTTAGACAATTTTAGACAAATGAAACTAACACCTTGATCTGCAAGAATACAATAAGATGGATGTACACTGGCAACGTAGAAATGTTGATCACTTGATGTCTTGCTTCACTTAACAGTTACTCCTCCTTCTGTTCGAAAATGCAAGCAATTCTAGTAGTTTTGTCCCAAAGTCAAACTTCTCAGTTTGACCAAGTCTATAAAAAAAATGTACTACCAAAATCCATATTTTTTTTCTCTATAAACTTGGTCAGATTGACAAAGCTAGGACCACTTACATTTCGGATCAGAAGGAACATTAACAGTTATCATGTTCCAAACATGCTCTAACCTTGGCTGGACAGACGATATTTACGAGTAGGCTTGGGTACTTAGATATTTCACTAAAGCTATATATGCTTCAGGTGCTGGATGTTCTCCTTCCATTTTGACTGCGCCTGCCAAAAGAAAGAAGAGTGCTCTTTCTGGCAAAATAAGGCAGCGGATTATCGATGCCAAAATGTCGCACGAGAAGAGAATAGAATCATTTTCATAGAACATAACTTCACAATGTTTACAGATAGGGTTCAGGAATGCCAGTTACATACATACATACAAGCCCTACAGCTGCACCTTCCTGGTTTCATAGTTTACAAGTGTGTGATCCTGGAACAACAACCTACTTTTGCACACCAAAAACTATATATGGAAGAACCAAAGCTAACTTGCCATGCAAAACATGAAACTAATTCAAGCATCTTAATGTAACAAATGAATGCTCTGTTGCTAAAACAGGCGTGTGGAAATGCACGCTTGTGTTATACATGGAAATCGCCTGGTAAAGAAGGAAATCATAGATTAGAAAATAGCAAGCACTCGAATACTTCGGTGCAAAAGCAAATGAATAAGAACTGATAATGTACTTCAACTGATATACCGTGAAATGTGCTTGGCAAGGCAGTAGATGGGGCCAACAGATCATTGAAGATATATATCCGCAGCAATGTCTAACCAAGCGTTCAAAGGTCCTGAATACCACCTACTGCTAAACATTCAAGCTCATTGATTATTAAAAGTAACAATGAAATAAAGCATATGAAGTCCGATACCGAGCACCACGTACCTTGAAGGAACTACCGGAGCTCGTCATGAGATCCATAATCATCTTCTGTGAATAAAGCACTGTAAAATACATAGGGGTTCTCAATCATCTCATTCAAACTCAGCTGTCCATCTTTGTTTGTGTCAGCCTACATTCAGAAGGTCTATCAGATAACAAATCAGCGGGTAATTTCTTGAGAAACATACTCCAGAATTACTCATTCAACTTGGTTGGAGTTGACAGAATGTATCGAAGCAAAGGTTGCTAGAAGATCATGGTACATGGGTTACGAAATCTAGAGGACAATTCTGACAGCATTAAATAGAAAGGCAAGCCAAAATATCCTAGAAACAGAATGAGATGCTGTCAGCTCGTTACCTGTGATATCACATAGTCAGCTTGTTGCTTGGCATAGAAGTTTTCTGCTGGATGGAGTTTTCCGATGATAGGTTTTAGCTCGTCTGCTGACAAAAGCCTACAGAAAGGGGGAAGCCTCCAAACTCAGACTCACAATTACATTATTCGGTAAATATGACAAATAGATGACACCATGAACTGTAATTTTTACCCATCATTATCCAGATCAAGCTGTGAAAACGATTTTCTAGCCGGTGCATCAGAGCCATTGGAGTCATCTGTTGAAGTTTCATCATCGTAATGTCGAACTGAGTAAAACAAACCACTATAAAACTCTTGGAAATTGAGCTTCCTGTCATTATCTTTGTCTCTTTCCCTGAATAGTCAACAAAAACCGATCTTACAATGGTGATTGTCAAAATGTAACCTGCCTCCTATAAGAGAAGCTCACAGACATGTGATTGTGTCAGGGTTCCTAAAATAAATTTAGTTTGGATAAACGTTTCAGCCTGGATCACCTACTTGGTACTGGCTAACACAATAGTACAAAGATTTTGGACAATCCATAAAATGGATGAAATAGCTGGTTTTAATTGGTTTGCAGTGTGATGGGCAGAGATTTTGAGTCAACATGATTCATACTAGTTTCAAGAATATTATACTATCCTGTTTACCTGCACAAATGGTTTGGGACTCAGCAAGAATCAGTATAATTATACGTAATAAACCGAATTCAGAGTATGGACTCGTTGTTTTCATATGACTCCTTGATATCGAAAGTGCCTAACCAAAACCATTACAAGTTAGCCTTAGTTCGGCAATGTTTAGCTTGAGGCCGAAATTTTGGTAATGTGATGTTTTTGGTGGCTCTCAAGTTCAACTATAGGAGCCAAATAACAGCAAGAACCTGGCCAGCCAATTAGCCAACGTATACGGTAACACCAAAAAAATCAGCTAGGTTCCATAAGCTACTTTGGGCACAAATCAAACACACACTAAGTCTTCCATTAAATTCCTAAGGCTTAGTTCTTAAAATGGCTGGATTCAAGTACCAACGAATTCCATGCAGCTGTTTGACATAGTTGACTAATCAAGTACCAAGATACTCCCTCTGTCCCATAATATAAGAGCGTTTTTTACACTAGTGTGGTGTAAAAAATGCTCTTATATTATGGGACGGAGGGAGTATGTCATAAAATGCTTCAGAGTTCGGTTATAACTAAACCGCGCGAAAACTCATACTCCCTCCGTTCCAAAATAGATGACCCAACTTTGTACTAAAGTTAGTACAAAATTGAGTCATCCATTTTGGAACGGAGGGAGTATGTAGTATCATGCAGCATCATAGTTGAGAAATAAGTCAATTACAGGAATTAATGAGAAGTCAAAATGTCGACCCCTTTACTATGATCCACGGTTTATTTGATTAACCAATAATAGTGTTCGAATTTCAAAATGATCTGCCTCTGATATCACTAAGAGTATGACCAGAAATTCCATAAAGGTTCTTCTTTTATTTTCAAGAAAAAACTTTCCATCTTCATTCTTTTTTGCAGAACTGAACACTAATAAGACCATGCAAAAGTAGCTGTTGAAATCTGAAAGGAAAATGTGCAAGGAAAAAAGTTGGAGAAAAGAAGCACCTGACTTCTTCTTTGCACAACCAATGTATTAGCTTTGGGTTGGTAGTATCAGCTGGATGTAAGAAGCTGCATGCGGTGAATCAAGTAAATCATAGGTAGAACAATCATGGTACTTCAGAAGCTAAAGGAGGTCAGATAGAAAGTTATACTCGTTAAACTCCGTCAGATTTAGAAAGCCGTCACCGTCCATATCCGCAGCATTGAAGTGCCCCTCCTTCCACCATCCCATCCCATCACTGGTTGAGTTATTATCTGGACATATATGAGATTTAGTGCTCAACTCACATCGTTAAGGCACACATGTGATCATTTGGTAGTTGAAGAGCACGGTTTATCAAAGGATGCTTGACCTACTTATTACGAGCTTGATAGGCGCACATGAATGTGTGTTTTTTTTTACTTTCAGTGTGAGATACAACTTTGTTAATCCACATGGGAACTATTCAAGCTGGATCTATATGCAAAACTCTGTTCAATAGATCTAGAATATGAATGCTCCACGTTTACTAGTTGAACCAGGAAACACATTGAGAACTGCACAAGTAAAGTCTTCGCAAGAAGCATAAGAATAGGTGTTTGGTATGCTCACAAACATTAGAAAATTGTTCAGAACACTAACTTAAAATGGCACCTACCAGAATTTCCCTAAATACGGTCAATGTGAGACTATATCTAGACAATGGCATTATATGAACGCTCAAAGGAGCACGGCGAGCCTAGATTCCATCACAGTCAGTTAAGTGTAGTCAGGACTGAGGACTGGAGAGCCTATGTAAATGACTTCGAATATCCAGCAGAACAGGCATGAGCTGCACTCATTCCTCTTCCTTTTTGAAGGCTGCATTCATTATACTAAGTGGATTGGACTACAGCTCTGAATCAAATACTACTGCCCGTCCCATAATGTAAGACGTTTTTTGACTCTAGTGTAGTGTCAAAAATCATCTTACATTATGGGACGGAGGGAGTACATCACTGCACCAAAATCCAGAGCTTACTCGGCTACCCTGAGATGGGTATAATTATCTCCCAATAAACGAACTTTTTCCTGACTAGGCGCATCCGCGCATGTATCGCTACACAGATCCAAAATGAGGACTTCAAGAGCTCGGATCATAGACATACGTACGTACCGTCGAACCGCCAAGCCCAGCTGGGCCTCTCGTACTCGGAGAAGGCGACGCGGCCGTCGTGGTCGCGGTCGTGCAGGTCGAACTCCCGGGCGGTGCGGTGCAGCACCTCCCGCCACGCGGATGCGAGATTCCACGCGGCTAGCTCGGCGCCCGTCACGGCGTCGTCGGCGGGGTCGACGTCGATCTTGGGGAAGAGCGCCGCCACGCGCAGCGTCATGTTGAACCGTGCGGCTTCATTGACGTACTCGTCCTCGTACTCCGCGAGGTCCTCTGGGACGGGGGCAGACTCCATGCCCGGCGCGTGCAGCCCCGCGGCAGCCAGGCGCTCCCACTCGCGGTCGTCCAGGCGGCGCTCGAGGTCCGCGATGACGGGGTCGAACGGGATCTGGTGCGTGGTGGCGCCTCCGTGCCTGAGGTGGGCACCGCGCAGGCGGAGGCGGCGGTGGGGGTGCGGGTGCGCGGATGGCGACGAAGGGGAGAGGTGGACTAGGAGGAAGAGGAGGCCCGCGGAGGCGAGGGCCAGGACAAGTGTCAGGACGACGGTTGGCGCTGCCGAGGGCTTGCTCGCCGCCGCCGACGGCTGCGCCATGGCCGACGAGTCACCGCTTGAGCGCTTCTCTTGCTTTCTTTTCTTTCTTCGCTTTGAGAAGTGGCGACTGTCAAACTTGTCCCGGGGCCTCGTGGAGTCGTGGGTGAACTCACAATACTTTTTTTTTTTCGTTTCTTAACCAATCACTGCATTCTGAAAATCTCAATTTAAAAGACACCCTTTTGCTTTGAGAGTGCGTTGGGAATAGCTCCGCAGAACGGATCAGCTTCGACCATGGCAGGGCATCCCGCTAGCAGGACGCCGAGGTCAAATCGATCTTCAATAGCTTCATCAAGATTACACTTGGCAATGGGGGAAGGATCATGTTTTGGACGGACAGATGGATTCATGGGTTCACCGTCGGCGAGATCGCTCTGATGATCTTGGAGATGGTTAGCACTAGGGCGCGCAACGTCAGGACTGTCCGGCAGGCTCTGCTGGATAACGCGTGGTCGTGAGATGTGCAAGGTGACATCTCTTTCCTGGCGCATATGCAAGTGGCTCACTTGTGCCTTGCCATCGCGACGGTGCCGCGGGGCGATAACCTTCCCGATCAGTTCATTGGCCTGCTGACAAGTCCGGAGCCTACACGGCAAGGTCGACCTACCAGAGATTATGCATGGGTTTTGTGTGTTCACCGACTGCAATGGCCATCTGGCGAAGCTAGGCACCACTGCGTTGCAAGATCTTCGCTTGGCTCACGGTCCAGTATCGTTTATCGACTTCTGACAGGCGCGCTCGGCACGGGCTCCAGGACGAGCCATCCGCTTGCTTCACTTGCTTGCAGGGCCAGGACAACGTAGATCACATTCTCGCGAGATGTGTCTACGAGTGGGAGGTTTGGCATCGTTACTTTGACACGATGCAAATGGACATTGCACCGCCAACCCAGAGCAACACATTTACCGAGTGGTGGTTCCAGTAAAGGACGAGGTTTTCGGGCAAAATTCGTCGTGGTTTTGACTCCTTCGTGATCGGCATGGCGTGGGCTTTGTGGAAACAGAGAAACGTGAGGGTGTTCAATAGAGTGCACAATCAATGGACGTCCGAGCAACTGGTGACGCTTGTGCTTTCGGAGATCAGGGAGTGGGGCGCTCGCTGGATTAGGTGTAGGAGGCTTAGATCATTTCGTGAGAGAGTGATTTTTGTATTCGTTTCGGTGTTGGTGTTTGTCAAGTAGGACATTCGCATCTTGCTAGACTGCTTGTAATTATCTTCTGCCTTCTATAAAAATATAGTACGCCAATTTGACGTACTCCCAAAAAAAAAGACACCCTTTTGCAATTCCGGGATCTTTTCTTTTTTGCAAATTCTTGATGAAATAGCCGTATGGAGGAAGGCAGGCCTCAGAGGTGATGGTGGATTAGATCGTTTTCTAGAGAGTAAACTAGTTTGTTTCTAGGGTGTTGGTGTTTGACGATGGTCCACGCCACCGAGATGTTCGCATCCCATTTGCGTTTTTGTAAATATTTTTTGCCTTCTATAAAAATATGCTACGTCATTGGCATACTCTCGAAGAAAAAAAAGCCACCTTTTTTCTGCGGGTATGGTTACTTTTTTTCGAGGGAGAAATTCTCAATCTACTCATCAGTCATGACGGTATAGAGAACCAAGAGGTAATAAAAATTACAACCAGGTCTATGAACCACCTAGCGACGACTACAAGCATTGGAGCGAGCCGAAGGCGCGCCGCCCTCATCGCCTCTCCTTCACCGGAGCTGGGCAAACCTTGTTGTAGTAGACAGTCGGGAAGTCGTCATGCTAAGGCTACAAAAGACCAGCGCACCAGAGCAGCAACCATCGACGATGAAGAGAGTTGTAGATCGGAAAAATCAAACTTGTAACCACACAAACAAAAACGAACAAAAACAGGATCCAAATAGAACAGTCTGAAAACTTGCATTCTTCAAACAATGTTGAAAGGTTGTTGGGTAGTCTGAAAACACTCCAGCTACGTACGGGTTTCAAACATTGATTACTCCATTTCACGCTTGCACAAGGTCTAAAGAATCCACGAGCGTCCCAACTTCACCAACAACTAGAAGCATAGGCGTGTCTTGCCGCACCACTGAGGATTTACTTTAGTTAACAAAAAAATGGAGTGAATGAATTTTTCCAAAATATCCTTAAGGTTCATGAACTGATTTTCAACAACATGCATAGTCACAAGGGTGCCATTAGCATATTGGATGATCGGATATTTCGGACATGGAAATTATCAATAGGAAGCCTAAGACCCCCATTATACCAAGCTTCATTAATAACAGACCAAAGAAGGTCAACAACAAGCACAAATAGGAGTGAGGATAGGGGATCACCTTGTCAGTCCTCTCTTTTGCAGTGAGTGGCTTTTCGAGGTGCTCCATTGAGCGGGAAAGAGGTGGAGGCAGATTGAAGAATTTTGTTTACCATCCAATCCATTTAGGGCCAAATCCTTTTGCCTCAAGTATAACAAGAATAGTGCAATATTCCACTTTATCAAAAGCTTTCTCAAAGTCAAGTTTGAGAATGTTGATGGGTTTCTTGGAGTGGTGGCACAAGTGGAGATACTAAAAAAACCCCAACCAAGATAATCATGGATGGTTTACCTTTTAATAAATCCATATTGGCTTTGGCGAGGATTGGAATGCTTGGTGAAGAACTTCAAAGGGAGGCTAACTGGATAAATAGGCCTATAGTCATTCATTGTTTCAGAGGGCTATATTTTTAGGTATTAAAGTGATGTAAGCAATGTTCATATTGTGGACATCAGAGCTCACTTCAAATAAATCATTAGTCATTTTGTATAAGTCCTCTTTTATGATGCACCAGCATCTCTTGAGAAATAATCTGTGAGATCCATCTAGCTCAGGAGTTCTGCTAGCAGCGAATTATTTGGCCACAAGTTCAATTTCATCGATGTTAAGGGGGGGGGGTTCACGATGAGCAATATCATGGGGTTGGATTAAGTGCTCAAGATTCAAAATCATGGTAGTGTTAATGGAAGTACCAAACATGTTCTTATACTAGGCATGTGCCCGTGCGTTGCCATGGGAGGCAAATATTTATTAACACAATAAGAAGACCTATGGGACAAATCTTGATGCCAAATAAATAGATAAAATAAAATTATGTTTCAGTTATATAAAGTGTATTTTTTTGTCATCTATTAAATTGGCAAAATAGGTATGTGCTCGTAATTGATCTGCTTTATTGGGTTCCAAAGATAAGATATTGACCGAGATTTATTTGTGGGAATTTATTCCTATTTATTTAGTTACCAAAAAATCGATGAGGGATGGGAGGTTGGACAAAGGGGTGGTGGGGAGAAAGTGTAAGATGGAACCATGTGTTCTTTCTAAGTAGTAGATAGATAGATAGATAGATAGATAGATAGATAGATAGATAGATATAGATTGAGAATAAGAGATCGGTTGATATTTATTTGGTTACGAATAGGGAATTTATTCCTATTTATTTAGTTGCAAGAAAATCGATGGAGCGTGGGAGGTTGGACAAAGGGGTGGTGAGGAGAAAGTGAAATATGGAACCTTATGTTCATCTTAAGTAGTATAGTAGAGATGAGTTCCAAATAACTGCAACCTTGTAATCATGGTTTAAAAAGTTATGTCATCATGAGATAAAATGGTGCATGTGTAATTTTTTCTATAACTCTATGTAGCCATGGCATGGGACAAACTACTATTCTCATCCCCACACTTTGCCCATTTCATCTTAGGTCTGCTTTTCCAATATATTCTCTTGGCTTCATGCAACTTAAGTAAATGAGGCTTGAGAATTCTCCTAACATTATTTTTCTATGATGGAAAGATCTCTCTAGTCCCCAAGACCATCGAGCATGGTGAGAACACAGCTGCAGTATTCAATGATATCCTTGAGTTGAAGAGGGTTTTGCTTCATTTTTCAGCCCATGTCACGAGGATTCTTTGGCAATAATGATTTAAGAGGAAATCTGCCCAAATATGTTCTTATTCCAACAATGCAAAATAGTTTCATGAAATGTATCAAACTGTAGTCAATAATTTTTAGATCTGAAAACGCTAGCTTTAGGAATATCACTACCAACCTCGATGTATATAGGGACATCATGAGAAGTAATCCTGGCAAGTGGAACATACATAGTATTTGGAAATGATGTAGTCCAATTTTAAGAGGTAAATATCCAATCTAATTTCTCAAATAATGGCATTTCTTGCACTACTACAGGTCAAAATACCACTGACCCCTCATCACTGACCAACCAGAAAATGTGCATCACTAATGACTAGTTTGGACAAGTCATCACTAACTATCCAATTGGAAGATACCATTGAAGGGAATATGCCCTAGAGGCAATAATAAAGTTGTTATTTATATTTCCTTATATCATGATAAATGTTTATTAGTCATGCTAGAATTGTATTAACCGGAAACTTAGTACATGTGTGAATACATAGACAAACAGAGTGTCACTAGTATGCCTCTACTTGACTAGCTCGTTGAATCAAAGATGGCTAAGTTTCCTAGCCATAGACATGAGTTGTCATTTGATTAACGGGATCACATCATTATAGAATGATGTGATTGACTTGACCCATTTCGTTATATTAGCACTTGATCGTTTAGTATATTGCTATTGCTTTCTTCATGACTTATACATGTTCCTATGACTATGAGATTATGTAACTCCCGAATACCGGAGGAAAACTTTGTGTGCTACCAAACGTCACAACGTAACTGGGTGATTATAAAGGTGCTCTACAGGTGTCTCCGATGGTACTTGTTGAGTTGGCATAGATCGAGATTAGGATTTGTAACTCCGATTGTCGGAGAGGTATCTCTGGCCCTCTTGGTAATGCACATCACTATAAGCCTTGCAAGCAATGTGACTAATGAGTTAGTTATGGATGATGCATTACTGACGAGTAAAGAGACTTGCCGGTAACGAGATTGAACTAGGTATTGAGATACTGACGATCGAATCTCGGGCAAGTAACATACCGATGACAAAGGGAACAACGTATGTTGTTATGCGGTTTGACCGATAAAGATCTTCGTAGAATATGTGGGAGCCAATATGAACATCTGGGTTCCGCTATTGGTTATTGACCAGAGATGTGTCTCGGTCATGTCTACATAGTTCTCGAACCCATAGGGTCCGCACGCTTAACGTTTGGTGACGATCGGTGAGGGAGTCCCGGACTAGGGGGTGTCCGGATAGCCGGACTATCGTCACGGCCGGACTCCAAGACTATAAAGATACAATATTGAAGACTTCGTCCCGTGTTCGGATGGGACTTTCCTTATCGTGGAAGGCAAGCTTGGCGATACGGATATGTAGATCTCATACCATTGTAACCGACTCTGTGTAACCCTAACCTATCCGGTGTCTATATAAACCGGAGGGTTTTAGTCCATAGGACGAACAACAATCATACCATAGGCTAGCTTCTAGGGTTTAGCCTCCTTGATCTCGTGGTAGATCTACTCTTGTACTACCCATATCATCAATATTAATCAAGCAGGGTAGGGTATTACCTCCATCGAGAGGGCCCGAACACAGGTAAAAACATCGTGTCCCTTGTCTCATGTTACCATCCGCCTAGACGCACAGTTCGGGACCCCTACCCAAGATCCGCCGGTTTTGACACCGACATTGGTGCTTTCATTGAGAGTTCCTCGTGTCGCCATCGATAGGCCCGATGGCTCCTTCGATCATCAACAACGACGCGGTCCAGTGGTGAGACTTTTCTCCCGCACAGATCTTCGTGTTCGGCGGCTTTGCATCTGCGGGCCAATTCGCTGGCCATCCGAGCAGATCGAAGCTACGCCCGCCATCAGGTCAGATTTGGAAGTTTGAACTATACGGCCGATATCCGCGGAGACTTGATCTTCGACGATCGAGCCGCAGCCAAGCGTGCTGCACTGTCTCGATGGGCATGATCTAGCTCTGCAGCCGAACAGTGCCCTGGAGGCCGCACCAGTATCCGCTCCGACCCTTAATCCGGAGCCGGATTCCCCGATCGAGGACGAGTGGTTGGACACCGCCTCGGGGGCTACAATCTCTACGGCGATCGAGCCGAACTCCATCCCTATCCTTTGCGAAGACCTCGACTCCAGGGTGCCGGACTCCTCTCCGGACTCCGAACCCTCCGCGCCCCTGCCAATCGAATCCGATTGGGCGCCGGTCATGGAGTTCATTGTCATGACATCTTTCAAAGACTCGCCTTTGGCGACATCCTGAATTCACTAAAGTCTCTCTTTATCCGAGAGCCTGGCCGGACTACGGACGGGGAAGGTTGGGATGCGGACGACGAAGAAATTCAACGCCCACCCACCACCCACTTGGTAGCCACTGTCGATGATTTAACCGACATGCTAGACTACGACTCTGAAGATATCGACGGTATGGACGACGATGCCGGAGACGACCAAGACCCAACGCCTACAGGGCAGTGGAAGGCCACCTCGTCATATGACATATACATGGTGGACATCCCAAAAGATGGGAACGGCGATGGAACAACGGAGGATGACCCCTCCAAGAAACAGCCGAAGCGCCGACGTCAGCGGCGCCGCTCTAAATCCCGCCACAATAAAAACGGTGATTCCGGCATGGGAGGTAATAACACCCCGGACAGTGCCGAAGAGAACCCCCTCCAGCAGGACTCAGCGCAGGAGGAGGGAGAAGCAAGTTCGCACGACAGTGCGGCCGAAAGAGAGGTCGAGGACGATAATTATGCGCCTCCCTCCGAAGATGAGGCAAGCCTCGACGACGACGAATTTGTCGTACCTGAGGATCCCACCGAACAGGAGCGTTTCAAACGCAGGCTTATAGCCACGGCAAGCAGCCTCAAGAAAAAGCAGCAACAACTTAGAGCTGATCAAGACCGCTAGTCGACAGATGGATCGACGTCCTTGCACCAAGAGTATGAACTCGAACGCCCTCCTAAAGCTACCCCAAACGCAGGCCGTTGCCTCGACTAGAGGAGGAAGCACCCAAGTCACCAACAAGACGACATGGCAGACCGGCCACCCTGCGGTCATGACTGAGAAGCCTCTCGCCCTCCGCTCAAGCCACACCCCGACGCCGCTCAAAAAGTACCAAGACACGGAAAACGCGCCGGACTTGCGAGATATATTGAGGATAAGGCAAAACATACAAGATCGATCCACGGATCGCGTGGGCCTAACGACGGGATCATTACCGTCGCACGGATACAAGAAACCCGTCGGGCCGAACACGAGAGACAAAGCTCGGATGAGCTACGCCGTGATATAGCCCAATCTGAGGCGCCAAGACACCCACTATGCTTCAAAGATGAAGTAATGGATCATCAAATCCCGAGGGCTTCAAGCCCGTAAACATCGAATCATACGATGGCACCACAGATCCTGCGGTCCGGATCGAGGACTATCTCCTCCATATCCACATGGCCCGCGGTGATGATCTACATGCCATCAAATACCTCCCACTCAAGCTTAAAGGACCGCCTCGAATTGGCTCAACAGCTTGCCGCCAGAATCAATGGGTTGTTGGGAGGACCGAAGCCGCATTCTTTGATAACTTCAGTGGCACATATGTGCGACCACCGACGCCGATGACCTTAGCCACATAATCCAGCAGCTGTAAGAATCGCCGATAATTCTGGACACGGTTCCTAACAAAGAAAAATCAAATCGTTGATCGTCCGGATGCAGAGGCCCTTGCAGCCTTCAAACATAACATCCGCATGACGAGTGGCTTGCCCGGCACCTAGGACAGAAAAGCCAAAATCCATGGCAGCCCTCACAACACTCATGACCCGCTTTTGTGCGGGAGAGGACAGCTGGCTAGCTCGAAGCAACAACTTGGCCAAACATCCTGATAGTTCGGGTACCAAGGACAGCAATGGCAGGTCGCGTCGCAACAAAAACAAGCGCCGCATTAACAGCGACAACACTGAAGATACGGCCGTCAATGCCGGATTCAGAGGCTCTAAACCCGGTCAGCGGAAGAAGCCATTCAAAAGAAATACCCAGGGCCCATCCAACTTGGACCGAATACTCGATCGCTTGTGCCAGATACATGGCACCCCCGAAAAACTAGTCAATCACACCAACAGAGACTGTTGGGTGTTCAAGCAAGCAGGCAAGTTAAGCGCCGAACTCAATGACAAGGGGCTGCATAGCGATGACGAGGAAGAGCCCCGGCCGCCGAACAATAGAGGACAGAAGGGTTTTCCCACGCAAGTGCGGACGGTGAACATGATATACGCAACCCACATACCCAAAAAGGAGCGGAAGCGTGCACTAAGGGACGTATATGCGATGGAGCCAGTCGCCCCGAAGTTCAAACCATGGTCTTCCTGCCCGATCACCTTCGATCAAAGGGACCACCCGACTAGCATCCGTCACGGCGGCTTCGCCGCATTGGTTCTTGGCCCAATTATCGACGGATTTCACCTCACCGAGTCCCGATGGACGGCGGTAGCAACTGAACCTGCTTCTCGTGATACAGATGTGCAAAATGGGCATAGACCCTCAAGGATTAAACCTACAAAGACGACCTTTAAAGGTGTCATACCGGGTGTAGAGGCCAGTTGTGCGGGCTCGTTACACTCAAGTGGTCTTCGGATCCCGGATAACTTCCGGGCGAAGAGTTAATCTTCGACATCGCCCCACTCGCAGCGGCTATCATGCATCGCTCGGACGAACCGCATTTGTAAAGTTCAATGCGGTGCCGCACCACGCATACCTCAAGCTCAAGATGCGAGGCCCTCGAGGAGTAATCACGGTCAATGGAAACACCGAACGCCTCTCCGAACGGAGGAGCACATGGCGGCCCTCGCGCAGAGGTACAAAGCAGCCTCTCACATCAATTCTTGAGTCCGCCACTAAGCCGCCCGGACACCGCAGCGCTACCGAGTAACCTACAACAAGACCGCTCGCACGATTCAAGCACGCGCGAGTAATCCGCCCCAACCCCCCCTCGCGAAATTGCGAAGCTAGTATTACGCGTACATAATTACGCCCGAGATACCATGGGCATATGGGGAGGGCAAGACCACGGCACGCCAAGAATGCGGCTCGACCGCACTAAGGGCACCGATTGTGTCATTCTTTTCTTTTTCCTTTTTCTTCCTTTTTCTTACTTTCAGACTCCGTCTTTCATCACCCTGTCCGCACTAGAGTCGCTGAACTCCCGATGCAACAGCCGTGGAAGCGTAAAGCCACGCCAAGTGTTGGTGGTCTCTATTACGAGCATTATACCTGTTTTACATACCATCCCGCAGCTTACCCTCGGAGGGGGATATTTTAGATAGTCCCATCCCTTGCTTATCGTGACTATTTATATCGCCTCGCTTCCATTGCAGTACCTTTTGAATAAACAATACATAGCTTTTGCTTATTATTGCTCTACTTCATTTATATATACATATGTTCATTTCACGACATGTTGCAACCGTACACTTTGGTACGGCCGATACACCGAGGGCTTAAGTATCCCAAAATTATGGTGTGATAAGTCCGAACACTTTCACAAGTGCGGCACCCGAACTTATAGCATTATATGAATTGGCTCGAATCATGTCTTGGGTCAATAGTTGGTTTTCCTGCTCCCGTGTTTTGGTACCTTACGCCCGCTATATCGGCTAAGGTAGCACGGGAGAACCATCGCGATTGTGCCCAGCTTGAGCTGGGTCGAGCACCTCAGTGGAGAAAGCTAAAACTGACCGTCATGATAAGGCGAGAGCCGGTCGCTGTCCGAGAGGTTTTTTCGAGTCCCTAAAGACTTATGCCGCTTAGAGCGAGGAACCGGAATTGTCCGGCCAAGGCGTGGATAGTGCCCCGAACTCGGTCTTCCGAATACTAGGGGCTTCGACGAAATTTAAAATTATAGAATTCTATGGCTAAGTGAGAGTGTTCAAGCATTATAAGTCTGGTTGCCTTGTTCGTTGTGTTGAGCGCCTCCTAGATGGACCCAAAATGGGAACAAGAGTGCTCAAGTTTATCCCGAACAACCCAAAGACTCGTGGCATGGGGCTGAAGCCAACGACTTGCCATCTCTCAAATTTGATAAACGGCCGCACGAAGGTAATATTTTAAATTAATAAGCGTTGCTTAGCGCATATGAACAAGTTTTCAGCGTACAGGATAACAAATGCGAGTTTATTCAAAAATTACATCTTTGGAGCACTCATCCGCTATTCGGCGGGCACCCTTCAGGTGGCCCTCATAGTACATTTCGGGCGTGCGATGCTCATGACCCTTCGGTGGCCCGTCCGTCACGAGCCTCTCCGCATCCAGCTTGCCCCAGTGCACTTTAGCACGGGCAAGGGCCCGACGGACACCTTCAATGCAGACGGAGCGCTTGATGACTTCAAGCCGCGGACAGGCATCCACCAGCCGCTGCACCAAGCCGAAGTAGCTCCCGGGCATGGCCTCCAATGGCCACAGCCGCGCTATAAGGCCCTTCCTGGCTTGTTCGGCGACCTTGTGGAGCTCGACCAGCTGCTTCAGTTGGTCGCTCAGGGGCACCGAATGTTCGGCCTCAAAGATCCGAGACCGTAACACCTTTTCTGCCGAGCTCCCCTCCTTGGCGCGGTAGAATGCGCAAAGATCGGACACACCACGGGCAAATCTGTGAATGCTCCGGAGAGCTCGAATCCGGGTAAGTAATAGGTAATTCACTTTCACATGCTTGCTTTGCATAAAGAATGCCTTACCCACCGCTATCTTCTTCAACGACTCAATTTCTTGGAGGGCTTTTTGGGCCTCGGCCTTAGCAGCTTTGGCACTTTCAAGAGCCGAGGCGAGCTCGGACTCTCGAGTCTTCGAGTCACGCTCCAAACCCTCGTGTTTTTTCACAAGAGCTTGGAGCTCTTGCCGACCTTAGCCAGCTGCGCCCCCTTCTCTCGCTCGGTCCGCTCCATGCGTCATGAGCCGATCCCACTGACACCGCCTCCTTGTGGTCGCCACCTCGCTCGTGGCCCTTGTAGTACCCAAGTTATCCTGTTATTTTTGCAACCAAAACCTTTTCTATAAGGTATTTCTTTAATCAGGTATTACTTACCTTCTTTGTCCTCGAGCTGCTTCTTGGATTGTCCGAGCTCGTTCTCGGACCGCCGAGGTTCTGCTTCAATGCATTGACCTCCATGATCAATGCGGCAGAGGTCAAGCAGCAAGAGCACTGCATTCCCATATTGACATACTTATGTTAGACTCTCAGATATCTTTTAGATCCTTAGTCCGCTTTTCTTTCCGAACACCGAACTAAGCATCGTGGGCTACCGTCTATGCGGTAACATTTTATATATTCTAAACTTACCTCAAAGCTCGTTAGAAGGCTGGTACAGCTTCAGTCGATTCGCTCTTGGCGGATCGAACTGTCCGGATCATCGCACTCATAACAAAGGCGGTGCTCCTCCTCGATGGAAGCGCTGTTAAGCGCCTCAGTAGCTATCCGGTGCCTCCGGTTGGACGGAGGACACCGGCATCTTACCCTTCTTATGAAGGATCCGCTGGCGGACTTGAATCTGCCGACGGTTCGGCATGGAGTCCGGACGAGGTCGGGCTTAGAGCCCCGGGGTCTTGCCCAGGCGCACTGAGTCCGGAGGTTGCCTTGTGGCACCTCCGACGCTACCTCCTCTTGACCAAGCCCCCCTTGGGGCCCCACCGCGGCGTCATCCGCAGTGTGAGGCGAGGAGGCGGTCGGAAGCAAAGTACTCTCCATTTCCGACGAACCCAGGGACCCGCTCGATGAATCGGCGAACTCGCCCATAGGCGGGCTGCACGGTTGTTCGACATTAGAGAACACTCTGCAATAATAAAAAACCATGGGTATCCGGACACTTACGATCTCGCCAGGGGCTTGGCCCTTGTAGGCCAATCCTCATCGTCGTCGTCGACGTTGGTGGAGAACTCCGGAGGAAGGGTTCTTCCTTCTGACCCTCCGGCCTCCCGGTTAGGCGGCCTTCCTTTTCTTCTCCTCCTCACTGGGGAGGAGCTTCTTCTTCTTCCTCCTCGTCTTGGGAGAAGATTCGCTTCAGAACCGACAAGACTGGCGCGGGAGCTCCTTCGAGTTCTCGTGGCCTCCTTCTTGGCCTTCTTCTCCGGCACCACGTGCGGCGCCGGAGCCAGCAGCCCCGTCAATCGGGCGTCCTCCGGGTCTTCCGGCAAAGGAGCCGGACAATTAATCTGTCCGGACGTCTTCAGCCAGTCCTGTCAAAGATTAGGGAATTTTAGATCCCACGTAGAGTCAATCTATGAAAAAAGAGTCCCGTAAAGGGTAAAATAACTTACCTCGCCGGCTGGACGCCGCGAGCTGTATCCGTGATCCTTGTTAGCGGATGTTGGGGCTTCAGCGCCCTTGAACAACACCTCCCAAGCATCTTCGTACGTAGTGTCGAAGAGCCGGCTCAAGGTTCGGTGCTGTGCTGGATCGAACTCCCACAAGTTAAAGGCCCGTTGTTGGCATGGGAGAATCCGGCGGATGAGCATCACCTGGATTACGTCGACAAGCCTGAGATTCTTGTCCACCAGGTTTCGGACGCATGTTTGGAGTCCGGATAGCTCTTCCGAATCCCCCCACGTCAGGCCCGTCTCCTTCCATGACGAGAGCCGTGTGGGGAAGCCAGATCTAAATTCGGGGGCCGCCACCCATTCGGGGTCGCGTGGCTCGGTGATGTAGAACCACCCCGATTGCCACCCCTTTATGGTCTCCACAAAGGTGCCCTCGAGCCATAGGACCTTGTCCATCTTGCCAACCATGGCGCCTCCCTACTCCGCTTGACGGCCGCCCACTACCTTCGGCCGGACGTTGAAGATCTTCAGCCATAAGCCGAAGTGGGGCTGGATGCAGAGGAAAGCCTCGCACACGACGATAAACGCCGAGATGTTGAGGATGAAATTCGGGGCCAGGTCGTGGAAGTCTAGGCCGTAGTAGAACATGAGCCCCCGGAAAAATGGGTGAAGTGGAAAACCTAGTCCGTGGAGGAAGTGGGGGAGAAACACTACCCTCTCATGGGGCCCGGGGGTTGGAATAAGCTGCCCGCCGGGCAGCTCAGGCGCAATGTCGCTGGACAAGTATCCGGCCTCCCGCAGTCTTTTGATGTGCCCCTCCGTGACGGAGGAGGCCATCCACCTGCCTCCCGCTCCTGACATGGTTGGAGAAGGTTCAGGTGGGATGTGCGAACTTGGGCGCTGGAGCTCGAGTACGCGGAAATGAATAAGCAAAGGAGGAAGAAGGCGTGGGTGAAAAGGTGGATCCTTATCCCCTTATATAGACGGACGAAGCTATGCGTGCCCCACCAGCCTGGTAAAACTCGCTTATTTCCCAAGCGCCGTAAATCAATGGCGCGGATGGGTTACCCACGTCCGTATTGATGAGAATCCCGGAATAAGGGGGCACGATCTATGCTTTGATAAGACGTGCCAAGGAAACCGCCTCGCTGAGGTGGAACAGTAAAAACGATTCGTATGAAGGCCTGGCCGTGGTGTGATGTCACGCCGCGGAATACGTCAGCAGATCTGTGCAAAAATTATTCTCTCTACGGTGTTATGTGGAACTTGTTTTTTAGAGCCGGACACTATCCTTGTGTTCAAAACCTTCTATGAAGTATTCGGAGGAGGAACCCGCCTCGCAATGCCGAAGACAATCAACGCGCCGGACTCGTCGTCATTGAAGCCTGGTTCAGGGGCTACTGAGGGAGTCCCGGACTAGGGGGTGTCCGGATAGCCGGACTATCGTCACGGCCGAACTCCAAGATTATGAAGATACAAGATTGAAGACTTCGTCCCGTGTCCGGATGGGACTTTCCTTGGCGTGGAAGGCAAGCTTGGCGATACGGATATGTAGATCTCATACCATTGTAACCGACTCTGTGTAACCCTAACCTATCGGTGTCTATATAAACCGGAGGGTTTTAGTCCGTAGGACGAACAACAATCATACCATAGGCTAGCTTCTAGGGTTTAGCCTCCTTGATCTCGTGGTAGATCTACTCTTGTACTACCCATATCATCAATATTAATCAAGCAGGAGTAGGGTATTACCTCCATCAAGAGGTCCCGAACCTGGGTAAAAACATCGTGTCCCTTGTCTCCTGTTACCATCCGCCTAGACGCACAGTTCGGGACCCCCTACCCGAGATCCGCCGGTTTTGACACCGACAATCGGTATTATGAGTTTATGTGTTTTGATGTACCGAAGATAGTTCGGAGTCCCGGATGTGATCACGGACATGACGAGGAGTCTCGAAATGGTCGAGACATAAAGATTGATATATTGGACGACTATATTCGGACACCGGATGAGTCCCGGGGGTCATCGGATATTTATCGGAGTGTCGGGGGGTTATCGGAACCCCCGGGGGAACTAAGTGGGCCACATGGGCTTTGGTGGAGAGAGAGAGGGCCGATCAAGGTAGGGCCGCGTGCCCCTCCCCCTCTAGTCCGAATTGGACTAGGGAAGGGGGGGCGGCGCCCCCCTTTCCTTCTCTTCTCTCCCTCTCCTTCCTTTCCCCCTTCCTCCTCCTAGTAGGACTAGGAAAGGATGAATCCTACTCCTACTAGGAGGAGGATTCCTCCTCTCCTTGGGTGCACCAAGGCCCGGCCGGCCTCCCCCTTGCTTCTTTATACACGGGGGCAGGGGGCACCCTAGAACACACAAGTTGATTGTTCCAAGCCGTGTGCGGTGCCCCCCTCCACCATAATCCACCTCGGTCATACGTCGTAGTTCTTAGGCGAAGCCCTGCGCCGGTAGCTTCATCATCACCGTCATTGCGCCGTCGTGCTGACGAAGCTCTCCCTCGACACTCTGCTGGATCGTGAGTTCGTGGGACGTCACCGAACTAAACGTGTGCAGATCGCGGAGGTGTCGTACGTTCGGTACTAGGATCGGTCGATCGTGAATACATACGACTACATCAACCGCGTTGTCATAACGCTTCCGCTTTTGGTCTACAAGGGTACATGGACAACACTCTCCCCTCTCGTTGCTATGCATCACCATGATCTTGCATGTGCGTAGGAATTTTTCTGAAATTACTACGTTCCCCATCAGTGGCATCCGAGCCAGGTTTATGCGTAGATGTTATATGCACGAGTAGAACACAAGTGAGTTGTGGGCGATACTAGTCATACCGCTTACCAAAGATGTCATACTTTGATTCGGTGGTACTGTTGGATGAAGCGGCCCGGACCGACATTACGCGTACGCTTACGCGAGATTGGTTCTACCGACGTGCTTCGCACACAGGTGGCTGGCGGGTGTCAGTTTCTCCAACTTTAGTTGAATCGAGTGTGGCTACGCCTGGTCCTTGTTGAAGGTTAAAACAGCACATACTTGATGAAATATCGTTGTGGTTTTGATGCGTAGGTAAGAACGGTTCTTGCTCAGCCCGTAGCAGCCACGTAAAACTTGCAACAACAAAGTAGAGGACGTCTAACTTGTTTTTGCAGGGCATGTTGTGATGTGATATGGTCAAGACATGATGCTAAATTTTATTGTATGAGATGACCATGTTTTGTAACGGATTTATCGGCAACTGACAGGAGCCATATGGTTGTCGCTTTATTGTATGAAATGCAATCGCCATGTAATTACTTTACTTCATCACTAAGCGGTAGCGATAGTCGTAGAAGCAATAGTTGGCGAGACGACAACGATGCTACGATGGAGATCAAGGTGTCGCGCCGGTGACGATGGTGATCATGACGGTGCTTTGGAGATGGAGATCAAAGGCACAAGATGATGATGGCCATATCATATCACTTATATTGATTGCATGTGATGTTTATCCTTTATGCATCTTATTTTGCTAGGTCCGACGGTAGCATTATAAGATGATCTCTCACTAAATTTCAAGGTACAAGTGTTCTCCCTAAGTATGCACCGTTGCGAAAGTTCGTCATGCCGAGACACCACGTGATGATCGGGTGTGATAAGCTCTACGTTCACATACAATGGGTGCAAGCCAGTTTTGCACATGCAGAATACTCGGGTTAAACTTGACGAGCCTAGCATATGCAGATATGGCCTCGGGACACTGAGACCGAAAGGTCGAGCGTGAATCATATAGTAGATATGATCAACATAGTGATGTTCACCATTGAAAACTACTCCATCTCACGTGATGATCGGACATGGTTTAGTTGATATGGATCACGTGATCACTTAGATGATTAGAGGGATGTCTATATAAGTGGGAGTTCTTAAGTAATTTGATTAATTGAACTTTAATTTATCATGAACTTAGTACCTGATAGTATTTTGCATGTCTATGTTGTTATAGATAGATGGCCCGTGTTGTTGTTCCGTTGAATTTTAATATGTTCCTAGAGAAAGCTAAGTTGAAAGATGATGGTAGAAACTACACGGACTGGGTCCGTAACTTGAGGATTATCCTCATTGCTGCACAGAAGAATTACGTCCTGGAAGCACCGCTAGGTGCCAAACCCGCTGCAGGAGCAACGCCAGATGTTATGAATGTCTAGCAGAGCAAAGATGATGACTACTCAATAGTTCAGTGTGCCATGCTTTACGGCTTAGAACCGGGACTTTAACGATGTTTTGAATGTCATGGAGCATATGAGATGTTCAAGGAGTTGAAGTTAATATTTCAAGCAAATGCCCGAATTGAGAGATATGAAGTCTCCAATAAGTTCTACAGCTGCAAAATGGAGGAGAATAGCTCTGTCAGTGAGCATATACTCAAAATGTCTGGGTAAAACAATCACTTGATTCAACCGGGAGTTAATCTTCCTGATGATAGTGTCATTGACAGAATTCTTCAATCACTGCCACCAAGCTACAAGAGCTTCGTGATGAACTATAACATGCAAGACAATTCCTGAGCTCTTTGCAATGGTAAAGACTGCAGAGGTAGAAATCAAGAAGGAGCATCAAGTGTTGATGGTCAACAAGACCACCAGTTTCAACAAAAAGGGTAAAGGGAAGAAGGGGAACTTCAAGAAGAACGGCAAGCAAGTTGCTGCTCAAGTGAAGAAGCCCAAGTCTGGACCTAAGCCTGAGACTGAGTGCTTCTACTGCAAAGGGACTGGTCACTTGAAGCGGAACTGCCCCAAGTATTTGGCGGATAAGAAGGATGGCAAGGTGAACAAAGGTATATGTGATATACATGTTATTGATGTGTACCTTACTAATGCTCGCAGAGTGCACGGTATTTGATATCTGGTTCATTGCTAATATTTGCAACTTGAATCAAGGACTACAGATTAAGCGAAGATTGGCTAAGGACGAGGTGACGATGCACGTGGGAAATGGTTCCAAAGTCGATGTGATCACGGTCGGCACGCTACCTCTACATCTACCTTCGGGATTAGTTTTAGACCTGAATAATTGTTATTTGGTGCCAGCATTGAGCATGAACATTATATCCGGATCTTGTTTGATGCGAGACGTTATTCATTTAAATCAGAGAATAATGGTTGTTCTATTTATATGAGTAATATCTTTTATGGTCATGCACCCATGAAGAGTGGTCTATTTATATTGAACCTCGATAGTAGTGATACACATATTCATAATATTGAAGCCAAAAGATGTAGAGTTGATAATGATAGTGCAACTTATTTGTGGCACTGCCGTTTAGGTCATATTGGTGTAAAGCACATGAAGAAACTCCATTCTGATGGACTTTTGGAATCACTTGATTATGAATCACTTGGTACTTGCGAACCATGCCTCATGGGTAAGATGACTAAAACGCCGTTCTCCGGAACAATGGAGCGAGCAACAGATTTGTTGGAAATCATACATACTGATGTATGTGGTCCGATGAATGTTGAGGCTCGCAATGGGTATCGTTATTTCTCACCTTCACAGATGATTTGAGCAGATATGGGTATATCTACTTGATGAAACATAAGTCTGAAACATTTGAAAAGTTCAAAGAATTTCAGAGTGAAGTGGAAAATCATCATAACAAGAAAATAAAGTTTCTACGATTTGATCGTGGAGGAGAATATTTGAGTTACGAGTTTGGTCTTCATTTGAAACAATGCGGAATAGTTTCACAACTCATGCCACCCGGAACACCACAGCGTAATGGTGTGCCCGAACGTCGTAATCGTACTTTACTAGATATGGTGCGATCTATGATGTCTCTTACTGATTTACCGCTATAGTTTTGGGGTTATGCTTTAGAGACTGTTGCATTCACGTTAAATAGGGCACCATCTAAATCCGTTGAGACGACACCTTATGAACTGTGGTTTGGCAAGAAACCAAAGTTGTCATTTCTTAAAGTTTGGGGCTGCGATGCTTATGTGAAAAAGCTTCAACCTGATAATCTCGAACCCAAATCGGAGAAATGTGTCTCCATAGGATACCCAAAGGAGACTGTTGGATATACCTTCTATCACAGATCCGAAGTCAAGATATTCGTTGCTAAGAATGGATCCTTTCTAGAGAAGGAGTTTCCCTCGAAAGAAGTGAGTGGGAGGAAAGTAGAAATTGATGAGGTAAATGTACCCTGCTCCCTTATTGGAAAGTAGTTCATCACAGAAATTTGTTCCTGTGACTCCTACACCAATTAGCGAGGAAGCTAATGATGATGATCATGTAACTTCAGATCAAGTTACTACTGAACCTCGCAGGTCAACCAGAGTAAGATCCGCACCAGAGTGATAAGGTAATCCTGTTCTGGAGGTGATGTTACTTGACCATGACGAACCTACGAACTATGAGGAAGCGATGATGAGCCCAGATTCCGCAAAATGGCTTGAGGGCATGAAATCTAAGATGGGATCCATGTATGAGAATAAAGTGCGGACTTTGGTTGACTTGCCCGATGATCGGCAAGCCATCGAGAATAAATGGGTCTTCAAGAAGAAGACTGACACTGACTCGTAATGTTACTGTCTACAAAGCTTGACTTGTTGTGAAAGGTTTTCGACAAGTGAGGGAGTCCTGGACTAAGGGGTCCTCGAGCGTCCGGCCTGTTATCCATGGGCCAGACTGATGGGCTGCAAAGATATGAAGGCCGAAGACTGTACCCGTGTTCGGATTGGACTCTTCTTGGCATGGAAGGAAAGCTTGGTGATCAACTATGAAGATTCCTTCCTATGTAACCGACTCTATGTAACCCTAGGTCCCTCCGATGTCTATATAAACTGGAAGGCATAGTCCGGTGTCTATATACAGGCTAGGCCTCTAGGGTTTAGTCATTACGATCTCGTGGTAGATCAACTCTTGTAACACTCATATTCATCAAGATCAATCAAGCAGGAAGTAGGGTATTACCTCCATAGAGAGGGCCCGAACCTGGGTAAACATCATGTCCCCCGTCTCCTGCAACCATCGACCTTAGACGCACAGTTCGGGACCCCCTACCCGAGATCCGCCGGTTTTGACACCAACATTGGTGCTTTCATTGAGAGTTCCACTATGCCGTCAATGAAAGGTTCGATGGCCCCTTCGATCGTCCATAGTGACGCTATCCAGGAAGAAACCTTCCTCCCCGGACAGATTTTCGTGTTCGGCGGCTTCGTACTGCGGGCCAACTCGCTTGGCCATCTGGAGCAGATCGACAGCTACGCCCCGGGCCATTGATAACCCACAAGTATAGGGGATCAATTGTAGCCTCTTTCGATAAGTAAGAGTGTCGAACCCAACGAGGAGCTAAAGGTAGAACAAATATTCCCTCAAGTTTTATCGACCACCGATACAACTCTACGCACGCTTAACGTTCGCTTTACCTAGAACAAGTATGAAACTAGAAGTACTTTGTAGGTGTTTTCGGAAAGGTTTGCAAGATAATAAAGAGCGAGTAAATAAAAGCTAGGGGCTGTTTAGATAAAGACACAACTAAATTAGTTTTAGTAGAGAGCTTTTTGTCACGAGAAAGTTATTTGTCCCTAGGCAATCGATAACTAGACCGGTAATCATTATTGCAATTTTATTTGAGGGAGAGGCATAAGCTAACATACTTTATCTACTTGGATCATATGCACTTATGATTGGAACTCTAGAAAGCATCCGCAACCACTAAAGATCATTAAGGTAAAACCCAACCATAGCATTAAAGTATCAAGTCCCCTTTATCCCATATGCAAACAACCTACTTACTCGGGTCTGTGCTTCTGTCACTCACGCCACCCACCATAAGCAAATCATGAACACATTGCAAACCCTACAGCGGGATCCCTCATGCTTGCACGGCACGGAGAGCACCATAGGACAACATCAATAATAAAACATGCAACTCAAACCAATCTTGATCATCAAATAGCCCATAGGACAAAACGAATCTAGTCAAACATCATAGGATAGCCATACATCATTGGGAAATGATATATAGCGTTGAGCACCATGTTTAAGTAGAGATTACAACGGGTAAGAGATAGGTTACACCACTGCATAGAGGAGGGAAGAGTTGGTGATGATGGCGGTGAACATGATGGCCACGGCGGCGTTCCGGCGCCACCGGAAGAGAAGGGGAGAGGGGGCCCCTTCGTCTTCTTCTTCCTTGACCTCCTCCCTAGATGGGAGAAGGGTTTCCCCTCTGGTCCTTGGCCTCCATGGTGTGGGAGGGGCGAGAGCCCCTCCGAGTTTGGATCTGTCTCTCTGTTTCTACATTCTGTTCTGCTGCCCTTTCACTGTTCCCTATATATTTGGAGATCCGTAACTCCGATTGGACTGAAACCTTCGCCGTGATTTTTTTACCAAAAATTAGCTTTCTTGCGGCCGAAGAAGGGCATCAACCGCCTTACGGGTGGCCCACGAGGGTCAGGGGCGCGCCCAGGGGGGCAGGGGCGCCCCCTGCTCATGGCCACCTTGGGCACCGTCTCGCGTGGATTTTTCTTCTGGAATTTTCCAAATATTCCAAAAATAAGCTCCGTCCGTTTTTATCCCGTTTGGATTCCGTTTGATATGGATATTCTGCGAGACATAAAACATGCAACAAACAGGAACTAGCACTGGGCACTGGATCAATATGTTAGTCTCAAAAATAGTATAAAAAGTTGCCAAAAAGTATATGAAAGTTGAATAATATTGGCATGGAACAATAAAAAATTATAGATGCGGCGGAGATGTATCAACATCCCCAAGCTTAATTCATGCTCGTCCTCGAGTAGGTAAATGAAAAAAAAAGATAATTTTTGATGTGGAATGCTACCTAGCATAATCTTGATCATATGTCTAATCATGGCATGAACATTAAGACACGAGTGATTCAAAGCAATAGTCTATCCTTTGACATAAAAACAATAATACTTCAAGCATACCAACCAAGCAATTATGTCTTATTGAAATAACATAGCCAAAGAAAGCTCATCCCTATAAAATCATATAGTCTGGCTATGCTCCATCTTCACCACACAAAATATTCACATCATGCACAACCCCGATGACAAGACAAGCAATTGTTTCATACTTTTGACGTTTCTCAAACCTTTTCAACTTTCACGCAATACATGAGCGTGAGCCATGGACATAGCACTATAGTTGGAATAGAATATGATGATGGGGGTTATGTGGAGAAGACAAAAAAGGAGAAAGTCCCACATCGACGCGGCTAATCAACGGGCTATGGAGATGCCCATCAATTGATGTCAATGTAAGGAGTAGGGATTGCCATGCAACAGATGCACTAGAGCTATAAGTGTATGAAAGCTCAAACTGAAACTAAGTGGGTGTGCATCCAACTTGCTTGCTCATGAAGACCTAGGGCATTTGAGGAAGCCCGTCGTTGGAATATACAAGCCAAGTTCTATAATGAAAATTCCCACTAGTATATAAAAGTGATAACTCAAGAGACTCTCTATATGAAGAACATGGTGCTACTTTGAGCACAAGTGTGGTAAAAGGATAGTAACATTGCCCCTTCTCTCTTTTTCTCTCATTCATTTTTTTGTTTTCTTTTTCTTTTTCTTTTTTTGGGCCTTCTCTTTTTTTGGCCTTTCTCTCTTTTTTTATATTATATTTTATTTTTTCGTCCGGAGTCTCATCCCGACTTGTGGGGGAATCATAGTCTCCATCATCCTTTCCTCACTGGGGCAATGCTCTAATAATGATGATCATCACACTTTTATTTACTTACAACTCGATATCTAGAACAAAGATATGACTCTATATGAATGCCTTCGGCGGTGTACCGGGATGTGCAATGATCTAGCATAGCAATGACATCAAAAAAACGGACAAGCCATGAAAACATCATGCTAGCTATCTTAAGATCATGCAAAGCAATATGACAATAAATGCTCAAGTCATGTATATGATGATGATGGAAGTTGCATGGCAATATATCTCGGAATGGCTATGGAAATGCCATGATAGGTAGGTATGGTGGCTGTTTTGAGGAAGATATAATGAGGCTTATGTGTGACAGAGCGTATCGTATCACGGGGTTTGGATGCACCGACAAAGTTTGCACCAACTCTCGAGGTGAGAAAGGGCAATGCACAGTACTGAAGAGGCTAGCAATGATGGAAGGGTGAGAGTGCGTATAATCCATCGACTCAACATTAGTCATAAAGAACTCACATACTTATTGCAAAAGTCTATTAGCTATCAAAACAAAGTACTACGCGCCTGCTCCTAGGGGGATAGATTTGTAGGAAAAGACCATCGCTCGTCCCCGACCGCCACTCATAAGGAAGACAATCAATAAACACCTCATGCTCCAACTTCGTTACATAACGGTTCACCATACGTGCATGCTACGGGACTTGCAAACCTCAACACAAGTATTTCTCAATTTCACAATTAATCAAATAGAACGACTCTAATATCACTACCTTTATATCGCAAAACTATTGCAAGGAATCAAACTTATCATATTCAGTGATCTACAAGTTTTATGTAGGGTTTTATGACTAACCATGTGAATGACCAGTTCCTGTCATCTCTCTAAATAGATATAAGTGAAGCACGAGAGTTTAATTCTTTCTACAAAAGATATGCCCACGCTCTAACAAATATAAGTGAAGCAAAAGAGCATTCTACAAATGGCGGTTGTCTATGTAAAGAGAAACAGGCAATCCAAGCTTCAAATGATATAAGCGAAGCACATGAAGCATTCTATAAAGCCATACTCAAAAGATATAAGTGAAGTGCAAAGAGCATTCTATAAATCAACCAAGGACGATCTCATACCAGCATGGTGCATAAAATAAAAATGAAAACTAAATGCAAAAGACGCTCCAAGATTGCACATATCGCATGAACGAAACGAATCCGAAAACATACCGTTACTTGTTGAAGAAAGAGGGGATGCCTTCCGGGGCATCCCCAAGCTTAGACGCTTGAGTCTTCATGAATATTTAATTGGGGTGCCTTGGGCATCCCAAGCTTGAGCTCTTGCCTCTCTTCCTTCTTCTCACATCGAGACCTTCTCGATCATCAAACACTTCATCCACACAAAACTTCAACAGAAAACTCGGTAAGATCCGTTAGTAAAATAAAGCAAATCACTACTCTAAGTACTGTTGCAAACCAATTCATATTTTGTTTTTGCATTATGTCTACTGTAATATAACTTTTTCATGGCTTAATCCACTGATATAAATTGATAGTTTCATCAAAACAAGCAAACTATGCATCAAAAACAGAATATGTCTAAAACAGAACAGTCTGTAACAATCTGAACATTCACCATACTTATGATTACTTGAAAAATTCTGCCAAAATTAGGAACAATAAAAAATTTGTATATAAATACGGTGCAGAAAGAATCAGAACCATTTGAAGTTCCAGTAAGAAATGAAAAATCACGCACTACAGCCAAAATTTCTGTCCTGCACCGTACAAACCAACAAGCATTGTAAACATCCTAAAGGCAAACTTTAGCACATTATTTTTATAATACAATGGAATTGTACAAGGGGATAATTATTTTTGTTGAAAATTTTCTGTAATCAAGATTCACAAAGTTTCCGTGAGCATGAACAAAGTTCAAGGCTAGCTCCCACTTCAACAATGCTTGTCTCTCTCACTTTCACTTTCCTTTTTGAAAAAGTTTTGGGTTCCCCTCTTTATTTATGTTGTTTTTAAACTATATGAAAGCACTCAACAGAAATAGACTCTCTAAAACTTTCGGGTTGTCTCCCTGGCAGCGCTTTCTTTAAAGCCATTAAGCTAGGCACATAGTGCTCAAGTAGTGAATCCACCCGGATCCCAAGGTATATCAAAGCCAATTTTAATTAACAATGATTTGTAATTTAGTAGTGAGCACAAGGCAACATATATCATGCAACAATGAAGTTTAACTCTCTTCCTATGCATCGGCATGTCATAAAAGAACAATTCATGCACACATAGTAAAGGCCAATGCATAGTATAAACAGTTTCTTGCAATTTTTTCGTGTTGGAAACATAGAGAGGTGGAGATATAGTTCCTCTCTCATAATTATTGCAAGTAGGAGCAGCAAGCACATGCATATTATATTCATCAAAATCATCATGTGCAACGGTAAAAGGCAACCCATCAATATAATCCTTAATAAAAGCAAACTTCTCCGATATAGTGTAGTTGGGAGAATTCAAAAAGATAATAGGACTATCATGCGTGGGTGCAATAGCAAAAATTTCATTTTTAACATAAGGAACTATAGCAAGTTCATATCCATAAGCATAATTCATATGGCATCTTGGCCACAAGCATATCAAGCATCATAAAAAAGGGATATTTCAAGAGAATCAAAGGGATCATAACAGTCATCATAGCTATCATCCTTCGGTAAGCACGAAGGGGAATTAAACAATGTATGAGTTGAAGAGTTACTCTCATTAGAAGGTGGGCACAGGTGATCAATCCGCTCTTCCTCCTTTTGTTCTTCGCTCTCCTCCTCATATTTTTCATCCAATGAGCTCACAGTTTCATCAACTTCTTCTTCCATAGATTCCTGCAAAATATTAGTCTCGTCTTGGATAGCGGAGACTTTCTCAATAAGTCCATTAATATCGGAATTGTATTCATAATTCTCATAGCAATATTTGAGGATAGCTAAATTTTCAGATCTATAAACAACATCATCAAAATATTCAAACTCTTTAAACATAGATTCAATTTCATAAGCACCCATAAAAGCAACAAATTCTTCTATTTGTTCCACATCATAGTAATCATATATACCATTAGCATAGGAAGCTAAGGTTTTATTATCATTAAATTTGCATGAAAAGGGAAGGTGTGGAGCCTTCATCCTAGAGCAACAAGTATAATCATAATTCAAGCATACTTGCCGAGCATACCACTTCAATATATAAATTTGATCCCATAATAGTTTCCCTTTTTGAGTCAAGCGATAATCCCTAAAGTATTCACATTGATCCAACGTTACTCCCATTACATACTTGAATCGAGTTTTCTCAGGATTATCAAAGCAGTACATAATATCTTTCACATAACCAACATCGAGGGTTTTAGGAGGTTCCCCATCTCCATAAGTAGCAAGTACACCTAATTTTTTTGGTATTTCGTGTTCCATATCCATAACTAAAGATAAAGAACAACTAAGAACAGAAAATAAAAATTACTTAGTGATAAAGCAAACAAGCACACACGAGCATATTCACCCCACGCTATTGCTCCCAGGCAGCGGCGCCAGAAAAAGGTCTTGATAACCCACAAGTATAGGGGATCAATTGTAGCCTCTTTCGATAAGTAAGAGTGTCGAACCCAACGAGGAGCTAAAGGTAGATCAGATATTCCCTCAAGTTCTATCGACCACCGATACAACTCTACGCACGCTTAGCGTTCGCTTTACCTAGAACAAGTATGAAACTAGAAGTACTTTGTAGGTGTTTTCGGAAAGGTTTGCAAGATAATAAAGAGCGAGTAAATAAAAGCTAGGGGCTGTTTAGATAAAGACACAACTAAATTAGTTTTAGCAGAGAGCTTTTTGTCACGAGAAAGTTATTTGTCCCTAGGCAATCGATAACTAGACCGGTAATCATTATTGCAATTTTATTTGAGGGAGAGGCATAAGCTAACATACTTTCTCTACTTGGATCATATGCACTTATGATTGGAACTCTAGCAAGCATCCGCAACTACTAAAGATCATTAAGGTAAATCCCAACCATAGCATTAAAGTATCAAGTCCCCTTTATCCCATACACAAACAACCTACTTACTGGGTGCGTGTTCATCACTCACGCCACCCACCATAAGCAAATCATGAACATATTGCAAACCCTACAGCGGGAAACCCTCATGCTTGCGCGACACGGAGAGCACCATAGGACAGCACCAATAATAAAACATGCAACTCAAACCAATCTTGATCATCAAATAGCCCATAGGACAAAACGAATCTACTCAAACATCATAGGATAGCCATACATCATTGGGAAATAATATATAGCATTGAGCACCATGTTTAAGTAGAGATTACAGCGGGTAAGAGAGAGGTTACACCACTGCATAGAGGGGGGAAGAGTTGGTGATGATGGCGGTGAAGATGATGGCCACGGTGGCGTTCCGGCGCCACTGGAAGAGAAGGGAAGAGGGGGCCGCTTCGTCTTCTTCTTCCTTGACCTCCTCCCCAGATGGGAGAATGGTTTCCCCTCTGGTCCTTGGCCTCCATGGTGTGGGAGGGGAGAGAGCCCCTCCGAGATTGGATCTGTCTCTCTGTCTCTCTCTGTTTCTGCGTTCTGCTCTGCTGCCCTTTCACCGTTTCGTCTATATATGGAGATCCGTAACTCCGATTGGACTGAAACCTTTGCCGTGATTTTTTACCAAAAATTAGCTTTCTTGTGGCCGAAGAAGGGCATCAACCGCCTTACGGGTGGCCCACGAGGGTCAGGGGCGTGCCCGGGGGGGCATGGGCGCCCCCTGCCTCGTGGCCACCTCGGGCACCGTCTCACGTGGATTTTTTTCCGGAATTTTCCAAATATTCCAAAAATAAGATCCGTCCGTTTTTATCCCGTTTGGATTCTGTTTGATATGGATATTCTGCGAGACATAAAACATGCAACAAACAGGAACTAGCACTGGGCACTGGATCAATATGTTAGTCCCAAAAATAGTATAAAAAGTTGCCAAAAAGTATATGAAAGTTGAATAATATTGGCATGGAACAATAAAAAATTATAGATACGACGGAGACGTCTCAGCCATCAGGTCAAATTCGGAAGCTTGAACTACGTCGCAGACATCCGCGGAGACTTGATCTTCGACGGATTCGAGACCATGATGATCGCTCCCCCACGCTCCGATGAACATGACTTAAATCTGTCATGAGGACACATCCAGGAGATGGTTCCTGTTGCTGCAGCGACCTTAGAGCCAGAGCAGATCGTGCCATCCGAGGCCACAGAGTCCGCGGTGTTAGAGCCGCACACAGACTCTACACCCTGCAATATTTTTGTCAACGGAACTCCGAACTCGTCTCCGGCTATAAGTTCCGGACCATGTACGCCTGCGGACACCAAACTGGATCGGTTATCGATTTTCGAATTCAGCGCCTTAGACCTCTTCCAGCACTCACCTTTGGGTGATGTGCCAAACTCTTTAAAGAATTTTTCCTTGGATAAGGACTCACAGCCGAACTATGTCTGGTCCGAGCTAGAGGTAGATAATGGGGAACTTCATTTCCCACCCGCCACCCACTTCATAGCCACTGTCGATGACTTAACTGACGTGCTTGAGTACGGCTCCGAAGACATTGACGGTATCGATGGCGATGCCGACCAGGAGCAAGGCCAAAGCCCGCCAGTCACTGGACGTGGGACGACCACCACTTCATACGATGTTTACATAGTCGACACACTTAAAAAAGTGTGCAACGATGGCACTGGAGAAAATAGTACTCTGGACGACGCCGAAAACAATGAAGACCCTGTTGGAGCAAGATCCGAACAGGAGGAACAGGAAAACGGGCAAGCCAGCCCCGATGAACAGGCCTTGCCTAGCGACAATTCAGAGGACGACAATTACCTTCCGCTCTTCGAAGATGAGGTAAGCCTCAGCGATGAAGACTTCATCGTACCCGAAGAGCCCCTCGAGCAGGAGCGCTTCAAGCGCAGGCTCATAGCTACGGCAAGAAGCCTGAAAAAGAAGCAGCAGCAGCTTCAAGCTGACCAAGACCTGCTCGATGATAGATGGACCCAAGTCCTGGTCGCCGAAGAATACGGCCTTAGTGGCCTGGCCAAAAGCTACCCGAAGCATAGATTGTTACTTCAGTTTGATGACAAGGCGTTGGAGCCCATACCATCATCACACAATACGGCAGGTCACCGACAATTCGGTCCGGATAAAGAGGCAACTCAAGCCGAACACCAGACCGACCCACCGCACCATAAAGGCAAGAATAACGCAGCTCACGGTTGTCCAGACAACTTGCAGCGGGACTTGGATAGTAGGGCAGGACACGCAAGACCGATCTACGGATCGTGAAAGCATACCTCGACACGCGACGGCAGCTACCTATTTGGATGTGACAAACATAGCCACGCCCGAACCGAAAACCGCAAATGTACTCCTTCGGAGTTACGTCGCAGTGTGGCCCAACATAGAGGCACCGCACACCCGCTTTGCTTCACTGATGAAGTAATGGATCATGAATTCCCCAAAGGATTCAAACCCGTCAATATTGAATCATACGACGGAACAACCGATCCCACGGTGTGGATAGAATATTTTATCCTCCACATCCATATGGCCCGTGGGGATGACCTCCATGCAATTAAATACCTCCCACTAAAGCTAAAAGGGCCAGCTCGGCACTGGTTAAATGGCCTGCCTGAAAATTCCATAGGCAGCTGGGAGGACTTGGAGGAGGCCTTCCTCGACAACTTCCGAGGAACATATGTCCGGCCACCGGATGCCGATGACCTAAGTCACAGTGTCTAGCAGCCCGGAGAGTCAGCCAGGAAGCTCTGGACTCGGTTCTTAGTCAAAAAGAACCAAATCGTCGACTGTCCGGACGCGGAAGCACTTGCGGCTTTCAGACACAGTGTCCGGGACGAATGGCTGGCACGCCACCTCGGTCAAGAAGGAACTAAATCCATGACAGCCCTCACTGCTCTGATGACCCGCTTTTGCACAGGAGAAGATAGCTGGCTCGCTCGTAGAAGCAATAGCGCCAATGACCCAGGTACTTCCGAAATCCGAGATGGCAACGGCAAGCCACGAAGAAGCAAATACAACAGCCACAATGATAATGAAAGATCACGCGACACATCAATCAACGCCGGATTCAGCAATCCTAAGCCCGGTCAACGGAAGAAGCCATTCAAGGCCAAACGAGACGAACCATCCAATCTAGACAGGATATTGGACCGACCCTACCAGATTCAGAGCCACCCCGATAAATCAGCTAATCATACTAACAGAAACTGCTGGGGTCTTTAAACAGGCCGGCAAGCTCAACGCCGAACACAAGGGGAAGAGGCCGCCAGGCGACAGGGACGACGGAAAGGTTCACCAACGAAATACCGGGGGCCTGAAGCAATTTCCACCCGAGGATCAACTACTCCCGGAGCGAAAATAGCAGTCCGGCCTCCGCCGCCCACCTCGTACACCTGCAAAATTTGTGCCGCGCATACATCACTACGCACTCAAGATACCATGGGCATTGGCAGAGGCACACTACTGACAAGCCTGCAAGCATCCCCGTAACATTTTTTATCCATTTTATTTTTATTTCTTCCTTCACTATCCTTTAAAAATAGGTGACGAATAGGACAAACATCTGAAACTGGCTCTATCGGAGTTCGGATCCATACACTCACCTAAGGGGCTATCTCCATCAAGGATTCCCCCCGCCGAGGACTGGCGGCGCAGACGTGCGACAGGAGGTCCAAAATAACTTTTTGTAGACCGCTCTCTCTCTCTATTTTTTGAGCCTGTACTATGCCTGTTCCTCCGCCTCCGACCCCGAGCATGTCAAATAGCCGGGAGGATGGCTTATATATATATAATAAGTAATCATTGTCATATTGCTCAGGTCCCAGTAAAACAGTATCCGAACTAGTCATCAATGTTGTTTCGCCAATGACTATGCCTCTTATGGCTGTCTCACAGGCATACCCTGACATAACCCGCCAGGGGCTCGGTATGGGAACAAATGAGTTGCCAGCAAAAGTCCGAACAACTCTATAGCGCACTTCGGCGTCGCAAGTTTGGCCTTATATGCATCAGCTCCGAATCATTGTCTTGGGTCAATAGTTGGGTTGCGCGGCTCCTGTGCTTGCTACCCTACGTTCCGCTAAATCGGCTAGGGTAGTAAAGGGAGAACTATTGCGATTGTGCTTCTGGTTTATCTGGTTAAGTACCTCAGTAGAGAAAGTCGAAAACTGACTGTCATGATGCGGCGAGAGCTGGTCAGCCACTTGACGACTTATTGGAATCTTTAGTGATTCTCCATGTCACATGAAGGATCTTTTTCAGATCAAAGATGTAAGGCACCATACACCGCATACATACCAGGGGCTATGTCGTAGTCCCACCATAAAACTCCTATGGCTAAGTGAAAGTGTTAACGCCCTATAGTCCGATTGCCTGGTTCGCCGCATTATCACCTCCTTTATGGACCAAGACGTTGGATAAAGAGTGATTAAATGCTTTTCCGAACACCCCCGTACTTCCTACGAGGGGGTTGAAGCCGATGACTGGAAAACTTTCAGATTGCATTAAAACGGCTGCACAGGAGGAATTCACGCTTTCAAGCAAGACACAAAAATAGATTAACTATAAAATTGTATTTCACAATTCTCATACACCTTAATCGAACATTATGTCTTTCGAGCATTGACCCTCTATTAAGCGGGCAGCCTCTAGGATGTCTTCAAAGTAACGCTTCGGTTCAGGACGGTCCTTGCCCTTGGGTGGACTCTTAGCCGCGACGTCGTTGGCCTTCATCTTTCCCCGGAATGTCTTGACTCGGGCAAAGGCCATCCGTGCACCTTCAATGCACGCTGACCGCTTCACAATATCGATTCGCGGCACCGCGTCAACAAGTCTTTGTACCAAACCGAAGTAGCTATCCGGAATAGGCTCAGTTGGCCACAACTAGATTATGACATCCTTCATGGCAGCGCCGGATATCCTATGAAGTTTGGCCCATTGGGACTTCTGTTCATTTAGCAACAGAGGGTGTTTTGATGCGCCAAACTGCGACCAAAAAAGCTTCTCCATTGCATACCCGTCTCGTGCTTGGTAATACTGCGCCGCATCGGTAGAACTCTTCGGCAAGTCCAAAAACTCGTCCGGAGAACTCCACACTTGGTTAAGCTGCGCATAGTTCGGGTCATCGAACTTAGTTTGCAGCAGAAAGGGCTTTCCAGCCGCAATCTCCCTGGCCTGCCAAACCTCCTCACGGGCTGCTCTGGATTTCGACCGCGCTTCTCTCGCCTCTTGTAAGGCCTTGTCTAGTTTAGCCGTTAAGGCTTTATTCTCCTTCTCCAGAAATTCACAGCGGCCAGTGGCATTTTCCAATTCGAGCGCCATCGTGGATATCTTCTCCTCGTCTCGTCGCCGTGCAGCTTGTTCGGCTTTTAGCTCAGCCGATGCCTTCTCGGCAGCGGCATTGCCACACCGGGCCTGCTCCTTGGCCCGGGCCAGCTCCGCTCGAAGAACTTCAACAACGGCGGCACCATCTGCAGCCATGCACATTCCAGCATCTAAATTTCAGCGTCATGCTTATACCACAAAAATGTATGGGGACTGCCCTGAATAGATACCTTGCGACTCGTCAAGACGCATATTGATTAATGCAAGATCATCCCCTGCTACATCAAGCTTCCGTTGCAGCTCGGCAATTTCCATGGTCCGGGACGTGGCCAAGGGGGAACCAGCATGTGTTCAAATTCATTAGGTTAGTCCTCAAAATGATCCTTTTCGAACCTCCTTTGCAAATAAAACATAGCTGAAAAAATTATATCACAAACCTCGAAGCCCTTCAGCAGGCTCATGAAGGCTTCATTTAATCCGCTCTTCGCGAACAAAATTTTCTCAATCACTGTACCCATCAAGGTATGTTGTTCCCCAGAGACAGATGCATTTCGCAACGTGTCCCGTAATATGTCTGAAGCCGCTGGGTCTCCGGAAGCCGCTCTAGGAACACAGTCATCCTTTGAAGGAATTTGCTCACCCGTCTCCGGAATCATCGTCGGCTGCAGGCCAGACAGTCCGGGGTCTTTATTATTGGCCCAGAATCCCGGACGGCCTCTTTCATCCCTTGCATAGCTTGTTTAGCAAGAAAAATCCTCCGCGATGACACTTCGGAGTCGTCCACCTTATTGGGCGATGAGGTCGGGGGAGGCGTCTCGCTTTCCATCATCTCTAGGAGGAGACTTCCCGAAAAAAGAGGATTGCCCAGAAAAACTCTGTGCCAACCTGTAAAGGTGCACGAACGCGTTATGTATATCTTCGGTAACAGCGACGGAGCAGGGCGCTATCAAAATACTCCGGATTCACTTACGGTTTGGCCGAGGGCTTGTCCCCTTGTTGGAGCTGTTCAACGGCGTCGCTTTCCAAACCCAAGCCGCTCGATGGTGGCATCTTGCCCCTCTTGGGAGACCGCCCCTCCCAACCTTCGCAGGCGGCCCGTTTCCCCCTGCTCGGGGAAGGGATACTGGGTCCTCTCCCGCCTCTATCTTCAGGCAAGGAAAGATCGATTTCTCCGGACTCAGTGTCCGACTTACCTCCGGAACCAAGGTCATCTTGGGTCTTCTCACTCTCCTCTTTACTCTCCCTGCCGGCGCCTGGTATGGTGCTGAGGCCAGCATCCTTGTTAACATAGGACTGGCTGAGTCTTCGGGAAGGGGAGACGGACACCTAATCCATTCCACTTTCTTTATCCAGCCCTGAAAAAGGATGATTCGGTCAGTGTCTTGCTACTGTGTATCCGGATATAAGGTATTCAACGAACGGGTACTTACCGGGGTGTCCGGATGGTTGCAGTCGAGGCCGATATCTTCGGTGATGTCCGGCCATTGCTTTCGCTTCCCGAAAAATAATTTCCACATTCCTTCGTGCGTAGTGTCGAAGAAGTGCTGAAGAGTCCGTGGCCCTTCTGGATTGAACTCCCACATGCGGAGAGGCCGTCGCTGGCACGGCAGGATCCGGCGGACCAGCATTACTTGAACAACATTGACGACATTGATGTCCCTATCAATAAGGGTTCGGATGCGACTTTGCAAAGTCCGCACCTCGTTTGTTGATCCCCAGTCCAACCCCTTGTTAATCCACGATGCTAGATGAATTGGGGGTTTGGATCGAAATTCGGGCACTGCTGCCCACTTGGAGCCACGGGGCTCGGTGATATAGAACCACCCCTGCTGCCATAAGTCGGAAGATTTGGCAAAAGATCCTTTTAACCAAACAGCACTAGCAAGCTCGCTCACTATGGCACCACCGCACTCTGCCTGCTTCCCCTCTATCACTTGCGGCTTCACATTGAAGGTTTGGAGCCATAAGCTGAAGTGCGGAGGAGTTCGGAGGAGGGCTTCGCACGTGACGATAAACGCCGAGATAAGAAGAATAGAGTCCGGGGCCAGATCGTGAAAGTCTAGCCCATAATAGAACATGAGTCCTCGGGCGAAGGGGTTAAGCGCAAACCCTAACCCGCGGAGGAAGTGGGACACGAACACGACCCTCTCACCGGATCTGGGGGTGGGAATAACCTGCCCCTCGGCAGGAAGCCGATAAAGGATTTCCGCGGTCAGATACCTCGCCGCCCGAAGCTTTGCAATATCTCCCTCCTGACAGAAGAAGCCACCCACCGGCCTTGACGGCTGGATCCGGACATGATTGGGGTCTTGTGGCGATTGGAACCCAGGTGTTGGAACTCGGGGTAGTAGGGGTTGAGGAAGAAGCGAACGTGAAATAAAAAGACGGATCTATGCCCCTATATACAGGCCGCGAATATCGAGCGTCTCCTCCTAGGCCTCAAAACTTGCCTATTCCCTAGGAGTTGTACCCAAGTGACGGTTGGGTTACCCACGTCTAGGTTGAGAAGAAACCCTTAAAAAAAGGGAGAGACACAATCTCCGCTGGGATAAGACATGCCAATAAAACCACGTCTCGAGACGTGGGACAGCGGGCTAGCTAACGGTTCGAAAATAATGGCCGAGCAAGCGTGATGTCATGTTACCAAAAAGTTGTCAGCGGATGGGACTCGTGAAATATTATATATCCTCTGCAGTTGTGTATACAGGTCCGGATACAATTATTACATCTGAGGACTATCTTGGAGTTCGCGCAAAGGGAACCCGCCTTGCAATGCCGAAGACAATCTGTGCGTCGGACTCCTCGTCATTGAAGCCAAGTTCAGGGGCTACTGAGGGAGTCCTAGACTAAGGGGTCCTCGGGCGTCCGGCCTGTTATCCATGGGCCGGACTGATGGGCTGCGAAGACATGTGCTACCTCTTGAGCTTGCGTTGGATTTCCCCGAAGAGGAGAGGATAATGCAGCAAAGTAGCCTAAGTATTTCCCTCAGTTTTTGAGAACCAAGGTATCAATCCAGTAGGAGGCCACGCACAAGTCCCTCTTACCTACACAAAACAAATAGCTCAACGCAACCAACGCGATTAGGGGTTGTCAATCCCTTCACAGTCACTTACGAGAGTGAGATCTGATAGAGATGATAGATAATATTTTTGGTATAAAGATGCAAAGTAAAATAAAAAGCAAAGTAAAAAAGCAAAGCAATAATAAAGTGATGGAAGATTGATATGATAGAGAATAAACCCGGGGGCCATAGATTTCACTAGTGGCTTCTCTCAAGAGCATAAGTATTTTACGGTGGGTGAATGAATTACTGTTGAGCAATTGACAGAATTGAGCATAGTTATGAGAGTATCTAGGTATGATCATGTATATAGGCATCACGTCCGAGACAAGTAGACCGACTCCTGCCTGCATCTACTACTATTACTCCACTCATCGACCGCTATCCAGCATGTATCTAGAGTATTAAGTTAATGAAAACAGAGTAACGCCTTAAGCAAGATGACATGATGTAGAGGGATAAATTCATGCAATATGATAAAACCCCATCTTGTTATCCTCGATGGCAACAATACAATACGTGCCTTGCTGCCCTTACATCCTTTGGGAAAGGACACCGCAAGATTGAACCCAAAGCTAAGAACTTCTCCCATTGCAAGAACTACCAATCTAGTTGGCCAAACCAAATGGATAATTCGAAGAGACTTGCAAAGATAACCAATCATGCATAAAAGAATTCAGAGAAGATTCAAATATTGCTCATAGATAATCTTGATCATAAACCCACAATTCATCGATCTCAACAAACACACCGCAAAAAGAAGATTACATCGAATAGATCTCCACAAGAGAGGGGGAGAACATTGTATTGAGATCCAAAAGAGAGAAGAAGCCATCTAGCTACTAACTATGGACCCGAAGGTCGAGGTAAACTACTCACACTTCATCGGAGAGGCTATGATGATGTAGAAGCCCTCCATGGTGGATTCCCCTTTCGGCGGAGCTCCAGAACAGGCCCCAAGATGGGGTCTCATGGATACAGAAAGTTGCCGCAGTGGAATTAGGTTTTTGGCTCCGTATCTGATCATTCAGGGGTATGTAGGTATATATAGGAGGAAGGAGTACGTCGGTTGAGCAAAGGGGGGCCCATGAGGCAGGGGGCGCCCTCCACCCTCGTGGCCGCCTCCTTTCTTTCTTGACGGGGGGTCCAAGTCTCCTGGATCATATTCGGTGAGAAAATCACGTTCCCGAAGGTTTCATTCCGTTTGGACTCCGTTTGATATTCCGTTTCTTCGAAACACTGAAATAGGCAAAAGCAGCAAATGTGGGTTGGGCCTCCGGTTAACAGGTTAGTCCCAAAAGTAATATAAAAGTGTAAAATAAAGCCCAATATGGTCCAAAACAGTAGATAATATAGCATGGAGTAATCAAAAATTATAGATACGTTGGAGACGTATCAGGCATCCCCAAGCTTAATTCCTGCTCGTCCTCGAGTAGGTAAATTACAAAAAGATAATTTTTGATGCGGAGTGCTACTTGGCATAATTTCAATGTAATTCTTCTTAATTGTGGTATGAATATTCATATCTGAAAGATTCAAGACAAAAGTTCATATTGACATAAAAATAATAATACTTCAAGCATACTAACTAAGCAATTATGTCTTCTCAAAATAACATGGCCAAAGAAAGTTCATCCCTACAAAATCATATGGTTTAGTCATGCTCCATTTTCGTCACACAAGAATGCTCTCATCATGCACAACCCCGATGACAAGCCAAGCAATTGTTTCATAATTTAGTAATCTCAAACTTATAACCCTTCGCGCAATACATGAGCGCGAGCCATGGACATAGCACTATGGGTGGAATAGAATATGATGATAGGGGTTATGTGGAGAAGACAAAAAAGGAGAAAGTCTCACATCAACGAGGCTAATCAATGGGCTATGGAGATGCCCATAGATTGATGTTAATGCAAGGAGTAGGGATTGCCCTGCAACGGATGCACTAGAGCTATAAATGTATGAAAGCTCAACAAAATGCAACTAAGTGGGTGTGCATCCAACTTGCTTGCTCATGAAGACCTAGGGCACTTGAGTAGGACCATTGTTGGAATATACAAGACAAGTTCTATAATGAAAAATTCCCACTAGTATATGAAAATGACAAAATGAGAGACTCTCTATCATAAAGATTATGGTGCTACTTTGAAGCACAAGTGTGGCAAAGGATAGTAGCATTGTCCCTTCTCTCTTTTTCTCTCTTTTTATATTTTTCTATTTGGGCCTTTTCTCTTTTTTTATGGCCTATTTTCTCCCTTTTATATATATATTTTCTCACTTGGGACAATGCTCTAGAAAATGATGATCATCAAACTTCTATTTATTTACAACTCAATGATTACAACTTGATATTAGAACAAGGTATGACTCTATATGAATGCCCCCGGCGGTGTACCGGGATATGCAATGAACCAAGAGTGACATGTATGAAATAATTATGAACGGTGTCTTTGCCACAAATACTATATCAACTACATGATCATGCTAAGCACTATGACAATGATGAATGTGTCATGATGAACGGAATGGTGGAAAGTTGCATGGCAATATATCTCAGAATGGCTATGGAAATGCCATAATAGGTAGGTATGGTGGCTGTTTTGAGGAAGATATAAGGAGGTTTATGCGTGAAAGAGCGAATCATATCACGGGGTTTGGATGCACCGACGAAGTTTGCACCAACTCTCAATGTGAGAAAGGGCAATGCACAGTACCGAAGAGGCTAGCAATGATGGAAGGGTGAGAGTGCGTATAATCCATGGACTCAACATTAGTCATAAAGAACTCATATACTTATTGCAAAAATCTACAAGCCATCAAAAACCAAAGCACTACGTGCATGCTCCTAGGGGGATCGATTGGTAGGAAAATATCATCGCTCGTCCCCGACCGCCACACATAAGGAGGACAATCAAAGAACACCTCATGTTTCAAATTTGTTACATAACGTTTACCATACGTGCATGCTACGGGACTTGCAAACTTCAACACAAGTATTTCTCAAATTCACAACTACTCAACTAGCACAACTTTGATATTATTTTACCTCCATATCTCAAAACAATTATCAAGCATCAAACTTTTCTTAGTATTCAACACACTCATAAGAAAGATTTTATTATTCTTGCATACCTAGCATATTAAGATTATTTAAGAAAATTACCATGCTATTTAAGACTCTCAAAATAATCTAAGTGAAGCATGAGAGATCAATAGTTTCTATAAAACAAATCCACCACCGTGCTCTAAAAGATATAAGTGAAGCACTAGAGCAAAACTATATAGCTCAAAAGATATAAGTGAAGCACATAGAGTATTCTATCAAATCCAATTCATGTATGGCTCTCTCAAAAGGTGTGTACAGAAAATATGATTGTGGTAAACTAAAAAGCAAAGACTCAAATCATACAAGACGCTCCAAGCAAAACACATATCATGTGGTGAATAAAAATATAGCTCCAAGTAAAGTTACCGATGGAAGTGGACGAAAGAGGGGATGCCTTCCGGGGCATCCCCAAGCTTTTGACTTTTTGGTGTCCTTAGATTATATTGGGTGTGCCATGGGAATCCCCAAGCTTAGGCTCTTGCCACTCCTTGTTCCATAATCCATAAAAAATATTTCACCCAAAACTTGAAAACTTCACAACACAAAACTCAACAGAAATCTTGTGAGCTCCGTTAGCGAAAGAAAACAAAAGACCACTTCAAGGTACTGTAATGAACTCATTCTTTATTTATATTGGTGTTAAACCTACTGTATTCTAACTTCTATATGGATTATAAACTATTTTACTATCCATAGATTCATCAAAATAAGCAAACAACACACGAAAAACAGAATCTGTGAAAAACAGAACAGTCTGTAGTAATCTGTATCTAATCAAAACTTCTGGAACTCCAAAAATTCAGCCAAAATAGGAAGACCTAGGAAATTTGTTTATTGATCAGAAGCAATTGGAATCACTATTTTATCACGTTCTTGTGATTTTTAAAAATTGTTTTTGTGAACCGAAAGTTTCTGGAAATTACAGTAAGATCAAATAACTATCATCCAAGAAGATCCTATAGGTTTAACTTGGCACAAACACTAATTAAAACATAAAACCATATCTAAACAGAAGGTAGATGGATTATTTATTACTAAGCAGCAAGGAAAAATATTGGGTTGTCTCCCAACAAGTGCTTTTCTTTAAAGCCTTTTTAGCTAGGCATTGAGATTTCAATGATGCTCACAAGAAAGACAAGAATTGAAGCATAAAGAGAGCATCATAAAAACGTGAAAAATACATCTAAGTCTAACATACTTTCTATGCATAGGCATCTTATAGGAAAACAAATTATCAATGCAAGCAAAAACTAGCATATGCAAGGAAGCGGAAAGAAACAATAGCAATCTCAACATAATGAGAGGTAATTTAGTAACATGAAAATTTCTACAACCATATTTTCCTCTCTCATAATAATTACATGTAGGATCATAAGAAAATTCAACAATATAGCTATCACAAAACATATTCTAAACACGATCCACATGCATGCAAAGTTGACACTCTTCCAAAATAGTGGGATTAACATTAACTAAAGTCATGACCTCTCCAAACCCACTTTTATCAAAAATTTCATAAGATTGAATATTCTCCAAATATGTGGGATATAAAGTTGACACTCTTCCAAACCCACTTTCAGTATTATTGCAAACAATATTATCAATCTCATATTCATCATGGGGATTAAATAAATTTTCAAGATCATAAGAAGAATCACCCCAATCATGATCATTGCAACAAGTAGTAGACATAGCAAAACTAGCATCCCCAAGCTTAGGGTTTTGCATATTATTAGCACAATTGACATCAAGAGAATTTATAGTAAAATCATTGAAATCATGATTTTCATTGAGGGAGCTATCAAACATGGGTGCAATAGCAACGATCTCATTTTTAACATAAGGAACTATAGAAAATTCGTCTTCATAAATATTGGCATCATGGCCACAAGAATAGCAAGCATCATGTTCATCATGGGATATTTCAACCAAATCATCGGAATCATCATTATCTATAGATTCATGCATATCATTATTTTCTTCCAAAGCAACGGTCATTCTTTCAATAAATTCTTGAATTTAGACATTATGAGCAAGGTTTTCATTGCAGTATTTAAGTATGACGGAATTTTCAGATTTGTTGAGAGTAAAATCATACTTTTCAATCAAAGAAGCAACTTCATGAGCACCCTTAAAAACGACAAATTCTTCAATTTGTTCGATATCATAGTAACTATAAACACCCCTTGCATAAGAAGATAAAATTTCATTATCATTGAACTCACATAGGTAGGGAAGGTGTTTTTTAGGGTTCTTAGAGCAACAAGTAAAATCACACATTTCACAAAGATTCCAAGCATAGCATAGCAAACTATTTATATGATACCATAAGAGTCTCCCTTTTTCAGACAAACGATGACGCACAAAATGAGCATGCTCATCTAAAGATTTCCCATCAACTAGGCTAGTTAGGGTTTCAGCACAGGCGCATAAGGATCAAAGATGATCCAAGAAGAACACTTTAAGTGGATCCATATCAATAAAATTTTAGCAGGCAAAGATGCAAGCAAATAGAAGGCACAGGGTAACACGAGCAAACAGAAGGACGAACAGAAAAGAGAGGGCGAGTAAAACGGCAAGGGTGAAGTGGGGGAGAGGAAAACGAGAGGCAAATGGCAAATAATGTAATGCGAGAGATAAGGGATTGTGATGGGTACTTGGTATGTTGACTTTTGCGTAGACTCCCCGGCAATGGCGCCAGAAATTCTTCTTGCTACCTCTTGAGCTTGCGTTGGATTTCCCCGAAGAGGAGAGGATAATGCAGCAAAGTAGCGTAAGTATTTCCCTCAGTTTTTGAGAACCAAGGTATCAATCCAGTAGGAGGCCATGCGCAAGTCCCTCGTACCTACACAAAACAAATAGCTCAATGTAACCAACGCGATTAGGGGTTGTCAATCTCTTCACGGGCACTTACGAGAGTGAGATCTGATAGAGATGATAAATAATATTTTTGGTATTTTTGGTATAAAGATGCAAAGTAAAATAAAAAGCAAAGTAAAAAGCAAAGCAATAATAAAGTGATGGAAGATTGATATGATAGAGAATAGACCCGGGGGCCATAGATTTCACTAGTGGCTTCTCTCAAGAGCATAAGTATTTTACGGTGGGTGAGCAATTCTTGTTGAGCAATTGATGAATCGAGCATAGTTATGAGAGTATCTAGGTATGATCATGTATATAGGCATCACGTCCGAGACAAGTAGACCGACTCCTGCTGCATCTACTACTATTACTCCACTCATCGACCGCTATCCAGCATGCATCTAGAGTATTAAGTTAAAGAAAACAGAGTAACGCCTTAAGCAAGATGACATGATGTAGATGGATAAATTCATGCAATATGATAAAAAACCCATCTTGTTATCCTCGATGGAAACAATACAATCGTGCCTTGCTGCCCTTCTATCCTTTGGGAAAGGACACTGCAAGATTGAACCCAAAGCTAAGCACTTCTCCCATTGCAAGAACTACCAATCTAGTTGGCCAAACCAAGCGGATAATTGAAGAGACTTGCAAAGATAACCAATCATACATAAAAGAATTCAGAGAAGATTCAAATATTGCTCATAGATAATCTTGATCATAATCCCACAATTCATCGATCTCAACAAACACACGCAAAAAGAAGATTACATCGAATAGATCTCCACAAGAGAGGGGGAGAACATTGTATTGAGATCCAAAAAGAGAGAAGAAGCCATCTAGCTACTAACTATGGACCCGAAGGTCTGAGGTAAGCTACTCACACTTCATCGGAGAGGCTATGATGATGTAGAAGCCCTCTGTGGTGGATTCCCCTTCCGGCGGAGCTCCAGAACAGGCCTCGAGATGGGATCTCGTGGATACAGAAAGTTGCGGCGGTGGAATTAGGTTTTTGGCTCCGTATCTGATCGTTCGGGGGTACGTAGGTATATATAGGAGGAAGGAGTACATCGGTGGAGCAAAGGGGGGCCACGAGGTAGGGGGGCGCGCCCTCCACCCTCGTGGCCGCCTCCTTTCTTTCTTGACGGGGGGTCCAAGTCTCCTGGATCATATTCGGTGAGAAAATCACGTTCCCGAAGGTTTCATTCCGTTTGGACTCCGTTTGATATTCTGTTTCTTCGGAACACTGAAATGGGCAAAAAACAGCAAATGTGGGCTGGGCCTCCGGTTAATAGGTTTGTCCCAAAAGTAATATAAAAGTGTAAAATAAAGCCCAATATGGTCCAAAACAGTAGATAATATAGCATGGAGCAATCAAAAATTATAGATACGTTGGAGACGTATCAACATGAAGGCCGAAGACTGTACCCGTGTCCGAATTGGACTCTTCTTGGCGTGGAAGGCAAGCTTGGCGATCAACTATGAAGATTCCTTCCTATGTAACCGACTCTATGTAACCCTAGGTCCCTAAGGTGTCTATATAAACCAGAGGGCGTAGTCCGGAAAGGATACATTCATTACCATAGTCATAGAGGATAGGCCTCTAGGGTTTAGCCATTACGATCTCGTGGTAGATCAACTCTTGTAACACTCATATTCATCAAGATCAATCAAGCAGGAAGTAGGGTATTACCTCCATAGAGAGGGCCTGAACCTGGGTAAACATCATGTCCCCCGTCTCTTGCAACCATCGACCTTGGACGCACAGTTCGGGACCCCCTACCCGAGATCCGCCAGTTTTAACACTGACAACAAGTTCAAGGCGTTGACTATGATGAGACTTTATCACCCGTAGTGATGCTTAAGTTCGTCTGAATCATGTTAGCAATTGCTGCATTTTATGATTATGAAATTTGGCAAATGGATGTAAAGACTGCATTCCTGAATGGATTTCTGGAAGAAGAGTTGTATATGATGCAACCTGAAGGTTTTATCGATCCAAAGAATGCTAACAAAGTGTGCAAGCTCCAGCGATCCATTTATGGACTGGTGCAAGCATCTCGGAGTTGGAGTAAAAGTTTTGATAGTGTGATCAAAGCATATGGTTTTATACAGACTTTTGGAGAAGCCTGTATTTACAAGAAAGTGAGTGGGAGCTCTGTAGCATTTCTAGTATTATATGTGGATGACATATTGTTGATTGGAAATGATATAGAATTTCTGGATAGCATAAAAGGATACTTGAATAAGAGTTTTTCAATGAAAGACCTCGGTGAAGCTGCTTATATATTGGGCATAAAGATCTATAGAGATAGATCAAGACGCTTAATTGGACTTTCACAAAGCACATACCTTGATAAAGTTTTGAAAAAGTTCAAAATGGATCAAGCAAAGAAAAGGGTTCTTGCCTGTGTTACAAGGTGTGAAGTTGAGTCAGACTCAATGCCCGACCACTGCAGACGATAGAGAGAAAATGAAAAGTGTTCCCTATGCTTCAGGCATAGGATCTATCATGTATGCAATGCTGTGTACTAGACCTGATGTGTGCCTTGATATTAGTTTAGCAGGGAGGTACCAAAGTAATCCAGGAGCGGATCACTGAACAGCGGTCAAGAACATCCTAAAATACCTAAAAAGGACTAAGGATATGTTTCTCATTTATGGAGGTGATAAAGAGCTCGTCGTAAATGGTTACGTCGATGCAAGCTTTTGACACTGATCCGGATGACTCTAAGTCACAAACCGGATACGTGTTTATATTGAATGGTGGAGCTATCAGTTGGTGCAGTTCTAAGCAAAGCGTCGTGGCGGGATCTACGTGTGAAGCGGAGTACATAGCTGCTTCAGAAGCAGCAAATGAAGGAGTCTGGATGAAGGAGTTCATATCCGATCTAGGTGTCATACCTAGTGCATCGGGTCCAATGAAAATCTTTTGTGACAATACTGGTGCAATTGCCTTGGCAAAGGAATCCAGATTTCACAAGAGAACCAAGCACATCAAGAGACACTTCAATTCCATCCACGATCAAGTCAAGGAGGGAGACATAGAGATTTGCAAGATACATATGGATCTGAATGTTGCAGACCCGTAGACTAAGCCTCTCTCACGAGCAAAACATTATCAGCACCAAGACTCCATGGGTGTTAGAATCATTACTATGTAATCTAGATTATTGACTCTAGTGCAAGTGGGAGACTGAAGGAAATATGCCCTATAGGCAATAATAAAGTTGTTATTTATATTTCCTTATATCATGATAAATGTTTCTTATTCATGCTAGAATTGTATTAATCGGAAACTTAGTACATGTGTGAAGACATAGACAAACAAAGTGTCACTAGTATGCCTCTACTTGACTAGCTCGTTGAATCAAAGATGGCTAAGTTTCCTAGCCATAGACATGAGTTGTCATTTGATTAATGGGATCACATCATTAGAGAATAATGTGATTGACTTAACCCATTCCGTTAGATTAGCACTTGATCGTTTAGTATATTGCTATTGCTTTCTTCATGACTTATACATGTTCCTATGACTATGAGATTATGTAACTCCCGAATACCGGAGGAACACTTTGTGTGCCACCAAAGCGTCTGGCGTAATCGGGTGATTATAAAGGTGCTCTCTGGTGTCTCGATGGTACTTGTTGAGTTGGCATAGATCGAGATTAGGATTTGTCACTCCGATTGTCGGAGAGGTATCTCTGGGCCCTCTCGGTAATGCACATCACTATAAGCCTTGCAAGCAATGTGAGTAATGAGTTAGTTGCCGGATGATGCATTACGGCACGAGTAAAGAGACTTGCAGGTAACGAGATTGAACTAGGTATTGAGATACCGACAATTGAATCTCGGGCAAGTAACATACCGATGACAAAGGGAACAACATATGTTGTTATGCGGTTTGACCGACAAAGATCTTCGTAGAATATGTGGGAGCCAATATGAACATCCAAGTTCCGCTATTGTTTATTGACCGGAGATGTGTCTCGGTCATGTCTACATAGTTCTCGAACCCGTAGGGTCCGCACGCTTAACGTTCGGTGACGATCGGTATAATGAGTTTATGTGTTTTGATGTACCGTAGATAGTTCAGAGTCCCGGATGTGATCACGTACATGACGAGGAGTCTCGAAATGGTCGAGACATAAAGATTGATATATTGGATGACTATATTCGGACACCGGATGAGTTCCGGGGGTCACTGGATATTTATCAGAGTGCCGGGGGGTTATCGGAACCCCCGGGGGAACTAAGTGTGCCACATGGGCTTTGGTGGAGAGAGAGAGGGCCGGCTAAGGCAGGGCTGCGCGCCCCTCCCCCTCTAGTCTGAATTGGACTAGGGAAGGGGGGCGGCGCCCCCCTTTCCTTCTCTTCTCTCCCTCTCCTTCCTTTCCCCCTTCCTCCTCCTAGTAGGACTAGGAAAGGATGAATCCTACTCCTACTAGGAGGAGGATTCCTCCTCTCCTTGGGCGCACCAAGGCCGGCCGGCCTCCCCCCTTGCTCCTTTATATACGAGGGTAGGGGGCACCCTAGAACACACAAGTTGATTGTTCCAAGCCGTGTGCGGTGCCCCCTCCACCATAATCCACCTCGGTCATATCGTCGTAGTGCTTAGGCGAAGCCCTGCACCGGTAGCTTCATCATCATTGTCATCACACCTCGTGCCGACGAAGCTCTCCCTCGACACTTTGTTGGATCATGAGTTCGTAGGACATCACCGAGCTGAACGTGTGCAGATCGTGGAGGTGCCGAACGTTCGGTACTAGGATCGGTCGATCATGAATACGTACGACTACATCAACCGCGTTGTCATAACACTTCCGCTTTCGGTCTACGAGGGTACGTGGACAATACTCTCCCCTCTCGTTGCTATGCATCACCATGATCTTGCGTGTGCGTAGGATTTTTTTTGAAATTACTACGTTCCCCATCAACCATATCACTGACCGGACATTCTTGTAGGGGATCACTAACCTGTCTAAAAGTGCAACTAATTCCCGAGTGATTTTGGTAACTAATAACAACATATATGTCACTGAACTAATGCCTACTCAAAGATAAATTTCAGGAAATTTGAATTTTGGCATGGCAAGGAAACGTGATTGTGAACCCCTCAAAATGCTAAGAACATGGATTGGCAAAAGCTTTAAGACTCTACAATTTTAGTTAAGTGATCCAAGGTCACATTGAGTCCATAGGAAAACCAATACTATTAAAAGGGGATGATGTTTTGATCTTGAATCAATTGCTCAAGTGCTTGAAGGTATTGCTCCAAAAACCCTCAACCACCTTCTCCAAATCCTATCTGTCTAAATGCTAAAAGTCCAACTCGGTCCCAGCGAAACCTCCACATCCGGACCCACCAAGGTTATCCTAGATAGATCCACAACCAAACCCTAGAAAATTGGTTCTACCGAGATGACGTTCAGTCCCACCAAAATGAGGTGACCAAGTTTTTGTAACCCTTTCACACCTTTTCGGAATTACCGAGTTGGTTTGATCGGAACTGCCGAAATGAGGTCTCACTTAGGTCATTGCACATCGGTTTCACCGTCCATTTTGTCTCACCAAGACGCCCAACGTTTGAATCTTTTACATAGGTTAGTCCCACCGAGATTTTCATTCTGGTGTCACCGAATTGAGTCAAAAGGTTGTAACAGTTGGATTCTTGGTGAGGAATATTTATACCCCTCCACCCCCACTTACTCTTTGAGAGAGAGCCATCAGAACGAAGCTACACTTCCACCATTCATTTTCTAAGAGAGAACCACCTACTCATGATTTGAGATCAAGAGACTCCAACCATTTGAACCTTGATTTGTAGCCTCCCCAAGTTGCTTTCTGCTCCAATCTCTCTCGTACCCAAGCCAAAAATGTGAGAGAGTGATTGAGTGTTGAGCATACTATCTTTTGAAGCACAAGAGCAAGGAGTTCATCATCAACAACAACATCTATTACCTTTTGAAGAGTGGTGTCTCCTAGATTGGTTAGGTGTCACTTGGGAGCCTCCAAGATCATGTGGAGTTTGAAGCAAGGAGTTTGTAAGGGCCAGAATATCGCCTGCTTCGTGACGATCTACTCGAGTGAGAATGGCCCTTCATGGTCGTAAGCCATGGTGGAATAGACAAGGTTGCTTCTTCGTGGACCCTTCGTGGGTGGATCCCTTAGTGGATTCACGCAACCCTTACCCTCTGATACGTCTCTAACGTATCTATAATTTATGAAGTATTCATGCTATGTTTACAACAATTTTATATGGTTTTGGTATGATTTGAATGGAACTAACCCGGACTGACGTTGTTCTAAGCAGAACTATCGTGGTGTTGTTTTTTGTGCAGAAATAAAAGTTCCCGGAACTGGATGAAACTTTTTGGAGATTTTTGATGGAACAAATGAAGAATATTGGGGTAAAGAACCGCTGGAGGGGGCCTACTGCCCACTAGGCACCAGGGCGCGCCACCCCCCTTTGGCGTGCACTGGTGGGTAGTGGGCCCCTCAAGGCCCATCTTAGCGTGACGCCGGCGCCAAAAAATCCTATAAATACAGAAACCCCCAGAAATAACCCTAGATCATAAATTCCGCCGCCGCAAGCCTCTGTAGCCAGTAAAAACCAATCTAGACCCTATTCTGGCACCCTGCCGGAGGAGGAAATCATCACCGGAGGCCGTCTTCATCATCCTGACAGCCACCATGATGAGGAGGGAGTAGTCCACCCTCAGGGCCGAGGGTTTGTACCAGTAGCTATGTGTTTAATCTCTCTCTCTCTCTCTCTCTCTCTCTCTCTCTCTCTCTTGTGTTCTTGATTTGGCACAATCATGATGTATCACGAGCTTTCTTAATATAGTTGGATCATATGGTGTTTGTCCCTCTGTACCTTGTTGCGATGAATTGAGTTTTACCTTTGAGATTTCATTATTATCGGATTGAATATTTTTATGGATTTGAGAGCACTTGATGTATGTGTTGGAACTCAACTCGCGGATTCCTGAAGTGACATTGGGGTAATATATGCATAGGGGTTGACACACGTTTTCGTCTTTGTTTCTCTGGTAGAAATCTTGGGGCACTCTTTGAAGTTCTTTGTGTTGGATTGAGTACTATGAATCTGAAGTTGTTTGATGCATTTCGTATAATCAACTCACGGATACTTGTGGTGACATTGGAGTATCTAGGTGACATTAGAGTTGGTTGATGTGTATCATATGATGTTATTTTAGTACGAACTCTTGGGCTATTTGTGACACTTATAGGAATAGCTCGATAGATCGATCAGAAATGATAACTTTGAGGTGGTTTCGACCCTACAAACTATTTCGTCTTATGTTCTCCGCTAGATAAGAACTTTGGAGTAATCTTCATCGCATGTTGAGGGATGGTTATATGATCCAATTATATTAGCATTGTTGAGAGATTGCACTAGTGAAAGTATGAACCCTAGGCCTCATTTTCAAGCATTGCAATACCGTTTTTGCTCACTTTTGTTACTTGCTACATTGTTATTTATTATTGTTCCTAATACAAAAATCAATATCTACTATCATCACTACACTTGTATCACCATCTCTTCGCCGAACTAGTGCACCTATACAATTTACCATTGTATTTGGTGTGTTTGGGACACAAGATATTCTTAGTTATTTGGTTGCAGGGTTGTTTGAGAGATACCATCTTCATCCTATGCCTCCCATAGATTGATAAACCTTAGGTCATCCACTTGAGGGAAAATTGCTATTGTCCTACAAAACTCTGCGCTTGGAGGCCCAACACGAGTCTACAAGAATAAAGTTGCGTAGTAGTGAAGGAAATATGCCCTAGAGGCAATAATAAAGTTGCTATTTATATTTCCTTATATCATGATAAATGTTTATTATTCATGCTAGAATTGTATTAACCGGAAACTTGATACATGTGTGAATACATAGACAAAACACAGTGTCCCTAGTAAGCCTCTACTAGACAAGCTCGTTAATCAAAGATGGTTAAGTTTCCTAACCATAGACATGAGTTGTCATTTGATGAATGGGATCATATCATTAGGAGAATGATGTGATGGACAAGACCCATCTGTTAGCTTAGCATAATGATTGTTAAGTTTTATTGTTATTGTTTTCTTCATGACTTATACATATTCCATTGACTATGAGATTATGCAACTCCCGAACACCAGAGGAATACCTTGTGTGCTAACAAAAGTCACAACATAACTGGGTGATTATAAAGATGCTCTAAAGGTATCTCCGAAGGTGTTTTTTGGGTTGGCATAGATCGAGATTAGGATTTGTCACTCTGAGTATCAGAGAGGTATCTCTGGGCCCTCTCGGTAATGCACATCATGATAAGCCTTGCAAGCAATGTGACTAATGAGTTAGTTGCGGGATGATGCATTACAGAACGAGTGAAGAGACTTGCCGGTAATGAGATTGAACTAGGTATCAAGATACCGACGATCGAATCTTGGGCAAGTAACATACCGATGACAAAGGGAATAACGTATGTTGTCATTATGGTTTGACCGATAAAGATCTTCGTAAAATATGCAGGAACCAATATGAGCATCCAGGTTCCGCTATTTGTTATTGACCGGAGAGGTATCTCAGACATGTCTACGTAGCTCTCGAACCCGTAGGGTCCGCACGCTTAACGTTCGATGACGATTTGTATTATATGAGTTATGTGATTTGGCGACCGAATGTTGTTCAAAGTCCCGGATGAGATCACGTACATGACGATGAGTTTCGAAATGGTCGAGAGGTAAAGATTGATATATTGGATGATAGTATTTGGACACCGGAAGTGTTTCGGAATGTATCGAGTACATATCGGAGTACCGGGGGGGGGGGGGGTTACCGGAACCCCCGAGGGAAGATATGGGCCATATGGGCCATAGGAGGGTGGCACACTAGCCCACATAGGGGTGGCGCGCCCCCCACAAGGGAGGAGTCTGAATTGGACTAGGGGAGGGGGCGGCGCCCCCCCTTTCCTTCTCCCTCTCTCTCTCCTTCCCCCTTTCCCCTTCGGTAAAAGGAAAGGGGGGCCGAATCCTACTAGGAGCCCAAGTAGGGCTCCTCCTACTTAGGGCGCGCCTAGGGCCGGCCTCCTCCCCTCTCCCTCCTTTATATACGGGGGTGGGGGCGCCTCTAAGACACACCAATTGTTCCAAGCCGTGTGCGGCGCCCCCCTCCACAGTTTACGCCTTCGGTCATATTCACGTAGTGCTTAGGCGAAGCCCTGCGCGGATCACTTCACCATCACCGTCACCATGCCGTCATGATGATGGAACTCTCCCTTGGCACTATGCTGGATCAAGAGTTCGAGGGACATCATCAAGCTGAACGTGTGCCGAAATCGGAGGTGCCATACGTTCGGTGCTTGATCGGTTCAATCGAGAAGACGTTCGACTACATCAACTGTCTTAAGCTAACGCTTCCGCTTTCGGTCTACGAGGGTACGTGGTCACACTCTCCCCCTCTCGTTGATATGCATCTCCTATATAGATCTTGCGTGAGCGTAGGAAAGTTTTGAAATTGCATGCTACGTTCCCTAACAGTGGCATCTGAGCCAGGTCTATGCATAGATGATATGCATGAGTAGAACACAAAGAGTTGTGGGCGATGATAGTCATACTGCTTACCACCAGTGTCTTATTTTGATTCAGTGGTATTGTTGGATGAAGCGGCCCGGACCAACCTTACATGACCAGGTTCATGAGACCGGTTCCACCAATAGACATGCAACTTGTTTTGCATAAAGATGGCTGGCGGGTGTCTGTTTCTCCAACTTTAGTTGAATCGAATTTGACTATGGCAGGTCCTTGTTGAAGGTTAAAACAGCAAACTTGACAAAACATCATTGTGATTTTGATGTATAAGTAAGAACAATTCTTACTAGAAGCTCGTAGCAGCCAAGTAAAACTTGCAACAACAAAGTAGAGGATGTCTAACTTGTTTTTGCAGGGCATGTTGTGATGTGATGTGGTCAAGACATGATGTGATATACGTTATTGTATGAGATGATCATGTTTTGTAAAAGTTATCGGCAACTGGCAGGAGCCTTATGGTTGTCGCTTTATTGTATGAAATGCAATCGCCATGTAATTGCTTTACTTTATCATTATGCGTTAGCGATAATTGTAGAAGCTACAGTTGGCGAGACGACAACGACGCTATGATGGAGATCAAGGTGTCAAGCCGGTGACGATGGAAATCATGTCGGTGCTTTGGAGATGGAGATCAAAGGCACAAGGTGATGATGGCCATATCATGTCACATATTTTTTTGATTGCATGTGATGTTTATCTTTTATGCATCTTATTATGCTTAGTACGGCGGTAGCATTATAAGATGACCCCTCACTTAAATTTCAAGGTATAAGTGCTCTCCCTGAGTATGCACCATTGCGACAGTTCGTCGTGCCGACACCACGTGATGATCAGGTGTGGTAAGCTCTATGTTCACATACAACGGGTGCAAGACAGTTTTGCACGTGCGGAATACTCGGGTTAAACTTGAAGAGCCTAGCATGTACCGACATGGCCTCGGAACACTGGAGACCGTAAGGTCGAACGTGAATCATATAGTAGATATGATCAACATAGAGATGTTCACCGTTGAAAACTACTCCATCTCACGTGATGATCGGACATGGTTTAGTTGATATGGATCACGTGATCATTTAGATGACTCAAGGGATGTCTATCTAAGTGGGAGTTCTTAAGTAATATGATTAATTGAACTTTAATTTATCATGAACTTAGTCCTGATAGTTTTTGCATATCTACGTTGTAGATCAATGGCCCGTGCTACCGTTCCACTGAATTTTAATGCGTTCCTAGAGAAAGCTAAGTTGAAAGATGATGGTAGCAACTACACGGACTGGGTCCGTAACTTGAGTATTATCCTCATTGTTGCACAAAAGAATTATGTCCTTGATGCACTTCTAGGTGAAAAGCCCTCTCCCGCTAATGTAGACGCTTTGAACATCTGGCAGACGTGGCCTGGTGACTACTCTATAATTCAGTGGGCCATGCTCTACGGCTTAGAATCGGGACTTCAAAGACGTTTTGAACGTCATGGACCATATGAGATGTTCCAGGAGTTGAAGTTAGTATTTCAAGCAAATTCCCGAGTTGAGAGATATGAAGTCTCCAACAAGTTCTATAGCTGCAAGATGGAGGAGAACAGTTCAATCAGTGAACACATACTTAGAATGTCTAGGTACCGTAACCACTTGACTCAGCTGGGAGTTAATCTTCCAGATGACAGTGTTATTGACAGGGTTCTTCAATAACTGCCACCAAGCTAAAAAGGCTTCGTGATGAACTATAATATGCAAGGGATGGATAAGACAATTCCCGAGCTCTTCTCTATGCTCAAAGCTGTGGAGGTAGAAATCAAGAAAGAGCATCAAGTGTTTGATGGTTAACAAGACCACTAGTTTCAAGAAAAAGGCCCAGGGAAAGAAGGGGAACTTCAAGAAGAATGGCAAGCAAGTTGTCACTCCCGGGAAGAAGCCCAAGTCTGGACCCAAGCCTGAAACTAAGTGCTTCTACTGTGTAGCGACCTGACCCAAAATCGGTCAAATCTACGTATGCATACCATCCCAAGATCATCTTTGGTACTCACAAGTACATCGATGAAATAATCAAAGTTCAATCACACCTGAATTTTATTACGATTCTCATATAGAGTCTTTATTACAATAGAATAAATTCGGCCAAAGGCCAACTCATGAGAAATAAACTACTAAAGCTTGAGCGTGAGCGAAAATAGCGAGTCCATCCGACTCCAAAGGGCAATCGCCAAGCGCGGAGCGTAGCCTCACTCCTGATCGGAATAAATCTCTGCAACATAAGACGTTGCAGCCGTGTAGGTCAGCTTTTTGAATAAGCTGGCAAGTCATGACGAGAATAACAATAATAAAATTACTAACACTATATGCATTTTGGCTGTGGGGCTCTAAGTTTCATCATTTTGCGAAAAGCCAATTTTCTCCTACTACAGTGGACTTGCTTGCAAAAACTACATAATTGTTGGTAGTTATTGAGATGGTTCCGCCAACCAATATCTCATTCCCAAATTATTAAGTCATAACCCCTCAAATTAATTCATTAGTTTTAGTGTTGAGATTTCCGAATACTTCCAAGTTCCAGAGGCTCAAATTGTCCGTAACCGGGGACACGACTAATCGATTAGATCTTTAACTCTGCAGAGGTTTGCGCACTTTACCCGCAAGAATCATTCCCTCCTTTTTAAGTCTTTGCACTTCATGGTGTTTGAAGACGGGACGAATGAAATAGGGTCTTCCAAAGAGTTCTTCGGCTACTGCGGTACCCATCAATCCTACCGTTCTTCTACATCTCGTAGTACCGTCCAGCCAGCGTCACTACTAGGGTTGACCCAGCGAGCCCATAATGGCTTGCGGCTGCATGTAAGCTTCGGTCAAAGGGCATCCATCCGTCTCTTCGTGGCTGGGTGAAGCTTTCCGCAAGATGTCATGGCACTTCTCCATGCATCCCGGCCAACCTTTGGGTTCTCCAGGTGCCCGTCAACAAATCCTCCACCCGAGAGTGAATTCGAAGTCCATCTTGATTCTTGTAGTTCATGGGGTTGTCATCATTATTGACTCTCACATCTTACTTATGAATTCACTCAACCAAAACCCGTCTACGAGCATAGCAAAATAAACTACTTCGTCCCGGGGTCATGGTAACAAGGGGGTTGGTTCATCCTACCACATGATACTACTCAAGATTAATAACTGCAAAATTTCAACTACTGCATGCATGGTGGGGTGGTATAGACTCTAATGCACAAGATCATAGGTATTGAAAATAACATGATCAAGACTTGCCTTGCTGATGATCCTCGTAAGCTAGGGTTTCGTAGTAGCAAGCTTCGCACTCCGGAAACTCTACCGAGACAAACAATAATCACAATAAGCATATAGCATATCATCACTTAACACAATAGCAATAGCATCATAACACCAAAACAAACAAGTCAAAACCCAAAGGAAAACTCAAAGAAAACCAACTCAAAGTTTTCCTACTTCAAACAACAACTAAAAATAGTTTTACGTAACAAAAATTTTTCTAACATAACCTAAGCATGAGTTTAAGCTATCTTAACAGAAAAGAATTCATTAAGCAACTAGGAGCAAAAAGAATCAATTTAAAAGCTATTCTAAAACTCCTATTAGGCCTAATTCAATTTCTATTAAGAAAATAAAATTAGAAGTTTTATTTATTATAAATAAAAGTTCATCCTATAAAGTGACAGAAACTATCCTAGAATAATCAATCACATGTGAAAAATAAATTGTTTTACTAATTAAAATAATAGGAAAATAGTAGCTAGTTAATTAATTAGGATTAACAAGATTATGCTAGAAACTATTTTTTATTAATCCTAAAATACCCAATTTAATTCCTACGGTTAGGCTATGTCAAAATAAAGTTGGGACAAAAGAATCATATAAAAATAATTTTCCTAGCTCATGTTATAACAGATTTACTATTCTGACTAAATCTAAAATAAAGCAATATAAAATAATTTTAACATAGCTAATAATATTTTCTACGGAAACTATAGAAAATTTGCAAACCAATAAAAAAAGAATCACCTAAAAATATTAAACATAATAAAAGATATGAATTTTTCAAATCTGGTACTATTCTGTTAAAACAGAAAAACGAAAATAAAATAAAGAAAAAAGGCTAAATGGGCCTAACTAACGCACTGTGCGTAATATAGCAAAACGGGCCCTAGGGTTAAACTGAATCGGGCCGATCTAATAAATAAAACCCTAACTAAAACTAAACCGTAACGAACCGGTGAAAAGCCCGGTTTTAATTAAAACCGCGTACCCCTTCGGGGGTTCTAATCCTAGCCGTTGATATAGATCGGACGGGGGAGGGTAACTCCGGCGACTCACCGGCGTTTGGACGGCAGCGGCGGCTCGGTGGCGAGTGCGTTGGCCTCTCCGGTCGTCGGGGAGGTCGGTGGAGTGGTCCGGCGGGTGCGGGGCGATGAGGGAGGGGTTCTGGTGGAGTGGGTGGAGCTCGGGGAGGCTAGGGGCGGCGGCGGCGCAAATGGCGGCGGGCAGGCTCGGCTCGGCGTGAGGAGGAGGAGGGTTCGTGAGGGGCAAGGGGGGAATGGGGTGCGGGAGGGGGCTTTTATAGGCGGGGTCTCACCTTGGCGAGGAGGCAATCGGGAGGATCGGATCCGGATCCGTCGGGATCCGGCGATCGTGTGCGGCGAGTCATGGGCGAGGTTGACGACGGGGTGGGGTCTGCTGCAGAGAGAGAGAGGAGGCGAAGCAGTGCGGACGACCGAGCCGGAGAGGTTTCGGCGAGGGGGTGGCTGGCCGTTGGCTGGCTCGGCTGGGTGGCCCTCTAGGCACTGGTGGGCGGTCTTGGTGGGTGGCCTTGGCGCTGGGTGGGCGATGCTTTGGCTGGCGCTTTGGGGGGTTTCTTTTTTTAAAATTTATTTTTTAATAAAACAAAAACAGAGATAACTTATAAAATATATATACCAAAATGATCAGGGGAATATTCCCTATCATTTGAACATTTTTCCAAAGGCAAAATCCAAACTTTATAAAAATTCATTTTTTTCAAATTCCAATAAAACTCAAGTTTGAATTCAAAACTTTTGGCATTGTTTTCCTCTGATATTTTTGGAGTGTCATGTTTACTCCTCTCATACTTTTGCTCAAGTATTTATCAGGCATAGCTTTTGAAATGATGCCCACTTGCCAAAGTTTGAATTCAAATTTCCAAAACTCAAAAACTTCAGAAACTTCAAATGGCACTCAAATTCAAACAACATGCATGGATGCTTAGCTATAATTGTAAAACATTCCAAATAGAAAATTTGGGATGTTACAAACCTACCCACCTTAAGATGAATCTCGCCCTCGAGATTCGGGTTGGCTAGCAAATAGGTGCGGGTGGTCTCGAAGAAGATCTTCTTCGCGCTCCCAGGTGGCTTCTTCTTCGGAGTGGTGACTCCACTGCACCTTGCAAAACTTGATGACCTTGCTGCGGGTGACTCTGGTCGCAGTCTCGAGAATTCGGACGGGTTTCTCCTTGTAAGTCAGATCACTGTCGAGCTGTATGGCCTCTAGGGGCACTGTGTCTCTCAACGGAATATCGGCCATGTCGGCATGACACTTCTTCAGCTGAGAAACATGGAAGACATCATGAACTCCGGACAATCCTTCCGGCAATTCCAACTTGTAAGCAACTTCTCCACGACGTTCGAGGATTTTGTAGGGCCAATGAATCGGGTGCTAACTTTCCTTTGACACCAAACCTCTTGATTCCACAAAGTGGAGACACACGAAGATATGCTCGGTCTCCGCCGCCGTAAGTCACTTCCTTGCGCTTCTTGTCGGCATAACTCTTACGTCTCATTGTGCTATCTTGAGTCTGTCTCGAATCAGCTTGACTTTCTCTTGGAATCCTCGATAAGGTCGGAACCGAAAAGTGATCGATCTCAACACTATCCCACAAACAATGGTGTTTCGCACCTCCTTCCGTATAGAGCTTGAAAGGGCCATCTTGATTGGATTGATAAGCTGTTGTTGTATGAGAACTCTGCGTATGGCAAATTATCATCCCAGCTAGACCCATAATCTAGCACACAAGCTCTCAACATGTCCTCTAGAATCTGATTGACTCTCTCGGTCTGTCCATCTCTGCGGATGAAAAGCTGTCTTGAATTCCAGCCTCGTACCCAAAGTTTCATGCAATCGCTTCCAAAACTTTGAGGTAAACTGTGTTCCTCTATCGACATGATTTTCCTCGGAACTCCATGCGGACATACGATCCTGGTCATGTATATCTTGGCCAACTTAGCACTGGTATAGGTAGTCTTCACGGAATGAAGTGAGCTACCTTGGTCAAACGATCAACCACTACCGGATGGAATCATAACCTGAGCGGGTCTGGGTAATCCTGTGATGAAATCCATTCCAAGTTTTCCCATTTCCAATCGGGAATGGGCAAAGGTTGAAGTAACCTGCTGGCTTCGATGTTCGCCTTTACTCGTTGACAAACATCGCATATCGCTACGTACTCGGCAATATCCTTCTTCATACCGTCCACGAAACTTTCCTTCAAATCCGGTACATCTTGGTGTTGCGGGGTGAATCGAGTATGGTGAATCATGAGCCTCCTGAAGAATTAGCTTCCTGAGTTCGGGATCATTGGGCACATAAATACGATCCTCGAACCATATAGCTCCGTGTTCATCCTTACGAAACCCTTTAGCTTTTCCTTCATTCATCCTTTTCTTTATCTCATCAATTTCCTTGTCCGACTTCTGGGCTTCACGAATCCTTTCGGCCAAAGTGGGCTGAACTTCCAGAGTTGCCACATATCCTCTCGGAACTATCTCCAAACGGAGATCTCTGAGGTCATCGACTAACTCCTGAGGTAATCCTCCGGCTGTAAGAGTATTCACATAACTCTTACGGCTCAAAGCATCTGCTACAACATTAGCCTTACAGGTGGTAATGCAATCTCATGTCATAGTCCTTTATCAACTCTAGCCATCTCCTCTCGCTCGAGGTTCAACTCTTCTCGAGTGAAAATATACTTCAAGCTCTTGTGATCTGTGTAAACATCACAGCGGTTTCCGATGAGGAAATGTCTCCAGTCTTGAGTGCATGCACTACGGCTGCTAACTCCAAATCATGTGTGGCATAATTCATCTCGTGAGGTCGAGCTGTCCGGAGGCATAAGCTACAACTTTTCCTTCCTGCATTAGTACTCCTCCGAGTCCTTGACGAGAAGCGTCATAATAAACCTGGTATTCCTTGTGTATGTCCGCAAAATCAGTCTTGGGGCTGTAACCAAGCGTTTCTTTAATTCTGAAAACCGGCTTCACATTCCTCGGTCCAAACATACTTGGCTTCCTTCTTCAACAGCTCAGTCATGGGCTTGGCAATCTTCGAGAAGTTCTCAATAAACCTCCGATAATATCCTGCGAGTCCGAGAAAGCTGCGGATCTCCTTGGTGAGGTGGGTGATCGCCAATCGGTGGTGATTCAACCTTGGCGGGGTCAACTGCTATTCCTTCTCCTGAAATAACATGTCGAGGAATCCGACTTCCTTCACCAAAATTCACATTTGCTGAACTTGGCATACAAGCGATGTTCTCGAAGTTTCTCGAACTAGACGCAAATGTTCCTTATGCTCTTCCTCGCACTTGAGAAAATCAGTATATCATCGATGAACACCACGACAAACTTGTCCAGATATTCCATAAATACCTTGTTCATCAAATTCATGAAGTATGCAGGAGCATTAGTCAATCCAAATGACATGACGGTATACTCATATAAACCATACCTGGTGGTGAATGCTGTTTTGGGTATATCCTTTTCACGGATCTTCAACTGATGATACCCTGATCGAAGATCGATCTTGGAGAATACCTTGGCTCCAACTAGCTGATCAAACAGATCGTTAATCATCGGCAGAGGGTACTTGTTCTTGATGGTCACCTCGTTCAATGCACGATAATCCACGACCATCCTCATGCTTCCATCCTTCTTCTCTACCAAAAGAACTGGGGCTCCCCAAGGTGATGAGCTTGGCCGAATATATCCTTTCTCCAATAACTCATTAATTTGATCCTTGATCTCTTTCAACTCATTCGGGGGCATCCGATAAGGTCTCTTGGATATTGGGGCTGTGCAGGGCAATAACTCAATCAGAAATTCAATGTCCTGTCGGTGGCATTCTGGTAATTCCTCAGGAAAAACATCGGAAAGTCTTGCACTACTGGCACTTCCTCCTGAACAACTCCCGTGAGGGAATTCACCTGATTCTTCATCTAGCTATGCCTGGCTACATACTTGATCCTCTTCTGCTCCGGGGTGGTGAGCGAGAATAGACTTCTTGGGCACAATCTATGTTCCTTCAAACTTCGTCAACCAATCCATGCCTAGGATTACATCCAAGGTCCGGGTTTCCAACACTATGAGGTTTGCGGAAACTTATGGTTCCCGATGTTGAGGGTTGCATGACAGCCTAAACCTGCCATCATTTCTCCTCCTGCGGAACCGACGCGAAGGGGCTTCTAAGGGTTTTAGTGGGTAACCGTACTTTTCCACAACTACCCTTGATATGAATGAATGAGTTGCACCGAATCAAAGAGTACCAATCTGAACGTGAATTCAATAAAACTTACCAACCACGATTATCCGGCTGATCATAGGCGTCCTCCACGTCAATGTGGTTCACCCGAGCACGAGGAAAGGGTTGGGCTTCTTTCTTTGAGCCTCCATTGCCGTTTCCATTCCATTGCTTGGCCTCCGGACAGTCGGTGGCATAGTGCCTGTCTTCGGCACTTGAAGCAGGTGATGTGGCTCAGATCCTTGAGCCGGGCGGGGCGATCTTGATTGCCATTACCGTTTCCATTGCCATGGCCATTGCGACTTGTTGTCCTAGTTGCGGTTGTTCCCATTTCCTCCATGGTTATGGCCTCCATGGTTGTGATGGGTATGCCCTCCTGAGTATGGGGCATAACGGGGCTTCTGCTGAGCTCCTGAGTTGTGCTTCCCCTGGCTGTACTTCCGCTTGCGGCTTTCAATCTGCTGCTGCTTGCCTTCAAGTATGATGGCCTTGTCTACCAGCTCCTGGTAGTTGGTGAAGGTAGCCACCATAAGCTGCATGCCCAGTTCATCATTGAGTCCCTCAAGGAACTTCTCCTGTTTTGCGGCATCTGTGGCCACATCATCCGGGGCATAACGAGCTAGCTTGCTGAACTCGTCCACGTACTGTGCCACAGTACGGTTCCCCTGGCGTAAGTTGCGGAACTCACGCTTCTTCAGACTCATGGCTCTAGCTGAAACATGAGCGGTGCGGAAAGCCTGCTGGAACTGATCCCACGTGATGGTGCCGATGGGATAAGTGGCGGTGTAGTTCTCCCACCAAGAAGCTGCAGGTCCATCAAGTTGATGTCGCAAAGCGCACCTTTCTCTGCATCGGTGCATCCAACAGTGATTAGCTCTCTTCCGACCTTGCGGAGCCAATCATCGCCACAATCGGCTCGGTCTGCTAGAGAACACCGGCGGATTCAGCCTCGTGAATCGAGTCAAGTTGTCAGCGGGGGTGGTGGCGGTGGATTGTTGTTGTTGTTGTTTTGATTCTGGATGAGTATCTGCATGAGTGCATTCTGCTGCTGGAGTAGCTGGGTGAGCTCTGGCGGAAAGCCGGTGTCACGTCTCGGAGGCATCTGGTGTTTTGGAGTGGATGAGAATATTTAGAATAGAACAATGGTCTAATGAGAAATAACACTACCCATATGAATGCACAAACATAAACACACCAATCATTTATTCATTCCACTCAAACATGGTTCAATCTCGATTACAAAAGCTCATGACTAATCGAAAATATCGGCCTAACTGATCGACGAAAAAGTAAAATAACATGGTGGTCGACTAAATGTCTTCATCAATAATCCTTGCGTCCTCTGGTGCGATGTCCTCCGGTGTGGTGTCCTCTGTTGCGGCGCCTCCTCTTGTGGCTTTCTCTAGTGGAACTCCCTTCATAATCCTGATCATTGCTCACGAGAGGTCCATCATCTCCACTCGGAAAAAGGTCCTCTCCCAAGTCCATCTTTTCTTCTATTGCGGCAAGCTTCATCTTCAGGTCGTCGATTGTCTCCATGAAGTCCGCGATTTCTTCCTCATGGCCAAGGAAGTCTGCGCGCTGTCTCCTCCAGTTCAGTTCACGGAACAACAGCCTCCTGTGTACCTTGAGTTCTGGCGAGTGCGGATCTCCCGTTCCTCGAGGAGACACTCCAAGTCTTGGACATAAGAGAGAATGGAGTCGCCCCTATGGTACGGATGATATCTCCATTCCTTGCTCTGCGAGAAACCATGGCGAGGTCGATGGATCGAGCTCGGCCTGTACTCTTCTCGGAGATGTCCGAGTGCACGATAGATCGCCATGTCTCTTCCGATGATCCAATTGAACTCTGTAAACTCAAAGTCAATTGGCTCAGATGCCCTCGAAGGTTCTCCACGGAATGTGCACTTCAATCTCAGATCGGGTATCCGTCGGAAGTGCATTGGTTGGCTTCCGGTGATCGAGGGCGAGCAATCTTGATTTCTTCACCATCTGGACCAGCTTCCCGCCGAAGGGCATTGTCTCATCGGGCTGGCAAAACTCCGGTAGCAAAACTGGGGTGAACTCGACGACCATCTAAAATGTTGAAAAATCGGAGAGGAGTCAGAATTGAACAGGGGAGAATTACGGAATGAAAAGGATTTAAAGTAAATAGTCTCTTCCTATGGCTTTCCGATCCTAGGGGTTACGATCCTACGGTCAGCGTGTGCTCTGATACCATCTCTGTAGCGACCTGACCCAAAATCGGTCAAATCTCTGTGTCTATACCATCCCAAGATCATGCTGGTACTCACAGTACATCGATGAAATAATCAAAGTTCAATCACACCTGAATTTTATTACACGATTCTCATATAGAGTCTTTATTACAATAGAATAAATTTGGCCAAAGGCCAACTCATGAGAAATAAACTACTAAAGCTGCGGAAGCGTAGACGAAAATAGCGAGTCCATCCGACTCCAAAGGGCAATCGCCAAGCGCGGAGCGTAGCCTCACTCCTGATCGGAATAAATCTCTGCAACATAAGACGCTGCAGCCGTGTAGGTCAGCTTTTTGAATAAGCTGGCAAGTCATGACGAGAATAACAATAATAAAATTACTAACACTATATGCATTTTGGCTGTGGGGCTCTAAGTTTCATCATTTTGCGAAAAGCCAATTTTCTCCTACTACAGTGGACTTGCTTGCAAAAACTACATAATTGTTGGTAGTTATTGAGATGGTTCCGCCAACCAATATCTCATTCCCAAATTATTAAGTCATAACCCCTCAAATTAATTCATTAGTTTTAGTGTTGAGATTTCGAATACTTCCAAGTTCAGAGGCTCAAATTGTCCGTGAATCGGGACACGGCTAATCGATTAGATCTTTAACTCTGCAGAGGTTTATGACTTTACCCGCAAGAATCATTCCATCCTTTTAAGTCTTCGCACTTCATGGTGTTTGAAGACGGACGAATGATAAACAGGTCTTCCAAAGAGTTCTTACAGCTCTGCCGTACCCATCCAATCCTACCGTTCTTCTACATCTCGTAGTACCGCCCAGCCAGCGTCACTACTAGGGTTGACCCAGCCGAGCCCATAATGGCTTGCGGCTGCATGAGTAAGCTTCGGTCAAAGGGCATCCATCCGTCTCTTCGTGGCTGGGTGAAGCTTTCGCAAGATGTCATGGCACTTCTCCATGCATCCCGCCAACCACTGGGTTCTCCAGGTGCCCGTCAACCGTCCTCCACCCGAAGAGTGAATTCAAGTCCATCTTGATTCTTGTAGTTCATGGGGTTGTCATCATTATTGACTCTCACATCTTACTTATGAATTCACTCAACCAAAACCCGTCTCTGAGCATAGCAAAATAAACTACTTCGTCCGGGGTCATGGTAACAAGGGGTTGGTTCATCCTACCACATGATACTACTCAAGATTAATAACGCAAAATTTCAACTCTGCATGCATGGTGGGGTGGTATAGACTCTAATGCACAAGATCATAGGTATTGAAAATAACATGATCAAGACTTGCCTTGCTGATGATCCTCGTAAGCTAGGGATTCGTAGTAGCAAGCTTCGCACTCCGGAAACTCTACCGAGACAAACAATAATCACAATAAGCATATAGCATATCATCACTTAACACAATAGCAATAGCATCATAACACCAAAACAAACAAGTCAAAACCCAAAGGAAAACTCAAAGAAAACCAACTCAAAGTTTTCCTACTTCAAACAACAACTAAAAATAGTTTTACATAACAAAATTTTTTCTAACATAACCTAAGCATGAGTTTAAGCTATCTTAACAGAAAAGAATTCATTAAGCAACTAGGAGCAAAAAGAATCAATTTAAAAGCTATTCTAAAACTCCTATTAGGCCTAATTCAATTTCTATTAAGAAAATAAAATTAAAAGTTTTATTTATTATAAATAAAAGTTCATCCTATAAAGTGACAGAAACTATCCTAGAATAATCAATCACATGTGAAAAATAAATTTTTTACTAATTAAAATAATAGGAAAATAGTAGCTAGTTAATTAATTAGGATTAACAAGATTCTGCTAGAAACTATTTTTTATTAATCCTAAAATACCTAATTTAATTCCTACGGTTAGGCAATGTCAAAATAAAGTTGGGACAAAAGAATCATATAAAAATAATTTTCCTAGCTCATGTTATAACAGATTTACTATTCTGACTAAATCTAAAATAAAGCAATATAAAATAATTTTAACATAGCTAATAATGTTTTCTACAGAAACTATAGAAAATTTGCAAACCAACAAAAAAAGAATCACCTAAAAATATTAAACAGAATAAAAGATATGAATTTTTCAAATCTGGAACTATTCTGTTAAAACAGAAAAACGAAAATAAAATAAAGAAAAAAGGCTAAATGGGCCTAACTAACGCACTGTGCGTAATATAGCAAAACGGGCCCTAGGGTTAAACTGAATCGAGCCGATCTAATAAATAAAACCCTAACTAAAACTAAACCGTAACGAACCGGTGAAAAGCCCGGTTTTAATTAAAACCGCGTACCCCTTCGGGGGTTCTAATCCTAGCCGTTGATATAGATCGGACGGGGGAGGGTAACTCCGGCGACTCACCGGCGTTTGGACGGCGGCGGCGGCTCGGTGGCGAGTGCGTTGGCCTCTCCGGTCGTCGGGGAGGTCGGTGGAGTGGTCCGGCGGGTGCAGGCGACGAGGAGGGTTACAGTGGAGTGGGTGGAGCTCGGGAGGCTAGGGCGGCGGCGGCGACGCAAATGGCGGCGGCGGCAGGCTCGGGCTCCGCGCGGCGTGAGGATGGAGGAGGGTTCGCGGGGGCAGGGGGAATGGGGTGCGGGGAGGGGCTTTATAGGCGGGGTCTCACCTTGGCGAGGAGGCAATCGGGAGGATCGGATCTCGGATCCGTCGGGATCCGGCGATCGGCGGCGGCGCTGGCGAGTCGTGGGCGAGGTTGACGACGGGGTGGGGTCCGCTGCAGAGAGAGAGGAGGGCGAAGCAGTGCGGGCGACCGTGAGGAGAGATTTCGGCGCGGGGTGGCTGGCCGTTGGCTGGCTCATTGGGCAGCCCTCTGGGCGCCTGGTGGGCAGTGGTGTGGGTGGCCTCGGCTGGCTGGGCGATGCTTTGGTGGGGCGTGGGGGGTTATTTTTTTTAATTTATTTTTTTAATAAAAACAAAAACAGAGATAACTTATAAAATATAAATATTTTATATAGGACATATATATACCAAAATGATCAGGGGAATATTCCCTATCATTTGAACATTTTTCCAAAGGCAAAATCCAAACTTTATAAAAATTCATTTTTTTTCAAATTCCAATAAAACTCAAGTTTGAATTCAAAACTTTTGGCATTGTTTTCCTCTTATATTTTTGGAGTGTCATGTTTACTCCTCTCATACTTTTGCTCAAGTATTTATCAGGCATAGCTTTTGAAATGATTCCCACTTGCCAAAGTTTGAATTCAAATTTTCAAAACTCAAAAACTTCAGAAACTTCAAATGGCACTCAAATTCAAACAACATGCATGGATGCTTAGCTATAATTGTAAAACATTCCAAATAGAAAATTTGGGATGTTACATACTGCAAACGGACTGGTCACTGGAAGCGGAACTGCCCCAAGTATTTGGCGGATAAGAAGGATGGCAAAGTGAACAAAGGTATATTTGATATACATGTTATTGATGTGTACCTTACTAATTCTCGTAGTAGCGCATGGGTATTCAATACTGGTTCTGTTGCTCATATTTGCAACCCGAAACAGGCCCCACAGATTAAACGAAGATTGGCTAAGGACGAGGTGACGATGCGCGTCGGGAATGGTTCCAAGGTCGATGTGATCGCCGTCAACAGCTACCTCTACATCTACCTTCGGGATTAGTTTTAGACCTGAATAATTGTTATTTGGTGCCAGCGTTAAGCATGAACATTATATCTAGATCTTGTTTGATTCGAGACGGTTATTCATTAAATCAGAGAATAATGGTTGTTCTATTCATACGAGTAATATCTTTTATGGTCATGCACCCTTGAAGAGTGGTCTATTTTTGTTCAGTCTCGATCGTGGTGATACACATATTCATAATATTGATGCCAAAAGATGCAAAGTTGATAATGGTAGTGCAACATATTTGTGGCACTGCTGTTTAGGTCATATTGGTGTAAAGCACATGAAGAAACTCCATGCGGATGAACTTTTGGAATCACTTGATTATGAATCATTTGATTATTGCGAACCATGCCTCATGGGCAAGATGACTAAGACTTCGTTCTCCGGAACAATGCAACGAGCCAATGACTTATTGGAAATAATACATACCGATGTATGCGGTCCGATGAGTGTTGAGGCTCGCGGCGGGTACCATTATTTTCTGACCTTCACAGATGATTTGAGCTGATATGGGTATATCTACTTAATGAAACACAAGTCTGAAACATTTGAAAGGTTCAAAGAATTTCAGAGTGAAGTGGAAAATCATTGTAACAAGAAAATAAAGTTTCTACCATCTGACCGCGGAGGTGAATATTTGAGTTATGAGTTTGGCCTTCATTTAAAACAATGTGAATTAGTTTCACAACTCACGCCACCTGGAACACCACAACGTAATGGTGTGTCTGAACGTCGTAACCATACTTTATTAGATATGGTGCGATCTATGATGTCTCTTACCAATTTACCACTGTCGCTTTAGGCTTATGCATTAGAGACAGCTGCATTCATGTTAAATAGGGCACCATCTAAATCCGTTGAGATGACACCGGATGAACTGTGGTTTGACAACAAACCTAAGCTGTCGTTTCTTAAAGTTTGGAGTTGTGATGCTTATGTGAAAAAGCTTCAGCCTGATAAGCTCGAACCCAAATCGGAGAAGTGCGTCTTCATAGGTACCCAAAAGAAACTGTTGGGTACACCTTCTATCCCGGATGCGAAGGCAAGATCTTTGTTGCTAAGAATGGATCCTTTCTAGAGAAGGAGTTTCTCTCGAAAGAAGTGAGTGGGAGGAAAGTAGAACTTGATGAGGTAATTGTACCTTCACTCGAATTGGAAAGTAGTTCATCACAGAAAACACTTACCATGATGCCTACACCAATTAGTGAGGAAGATAATGAGGATGATCATGAAACTTTAGATCAAATTACTACAAAACCTCGTAGGTCAACCAGAGTATGTTTCGCACCAGAGTGGTATGGTAATCCTGTTCTGGAAGTCATGTTACTAGACCATGACGAACCTATGAACTATGAGGAAGCGATGATGAGCCCAGATTCCACGAAATGGCTTGAGGCCATGAAATCTGAGATGGGATCCATGTATGAGAACACAATGTGGACTTTGGTTGACTTGTCCGCTGATCGGCAAGCCATAGAGAATAAATGGATCTTCAAGAATAAGACTGACACTGATGCTAATGTTACTGTCTACAAAGCTCGACTTGTTGTGAAAGGTTTTCTACAAGTTCAAGGAGTTGACTACGATGAGACCTTCTCACCCGTAGCGATGCTTAAGTATGTCCAAATCATGTTAGCAATTGCCGCATTTTATGATTATGAAATCTGGCAAATGGACGTCAAAACTGCATTCTTTATTGGATTTCTTAAAGAAGAGTTGTATATGATGCAACCAGAAGGTTTTGTTGATCCTAAAGGTGCTAACAAAGTGTGCAAGGTCCAACGATCCATTTATGGACTGGTGCAAAGCATCTCGGAGTTGGAATATACGCTTTGATGAGGTGATCAAAGCATATGGTTTTGTACAGACTTTTGGAGAAGCCTGTATTTACAAGAAAGTGAGTGGGAGCTCTGTAGCGTTTCTAATATTATATGTGGATGACATATTGTTGATTGGAAATGATATAGAATTTCTGGATAGCATAAAAGGATACTTGAATAAGAGTTTTTCAATGAAATACCTCGATGAAGCTGCTTATATATTGGGCATCAAGATCTATATAGATAGATCAAGACGCTTAATTGGACTTTCAAAAAGCACATACCTTGATAAAGTTTTGAAGAAGTTCAAAATGGATCAATCAAAGAAAGGGTTCTTGCCTGTGTTACAAGGTGTGAAGTCGAGTCAGACTCAATGGCCAACCATTGCAGAAGATAGAGAGAAAATGAAAGCCATTCCCTATGCCTCAGCCAGGAGTGGATCACTGGACAACGGTCAAGAACATCCTGAAGTACCTGAAAAGGACAAAGGATATGTTTCTCATTTATGGAGGTGACAAAGAGCTCATCATAAATGGTTACGTCGATGCTAGCTTTGACACTGATCCAGATGACTCTAAGTCACAAACCGGATACGTATTTATATTGAATGGTGGAGCTGTCAGTTGGTGCAGTTCCAAGCAAAGCGTCGTGGTGGGATCTACGTGTGAAGCGGAGTACATAGCTGCTTCGGAAAAAGAAAATGAAGGAGTCTGGATGAAGGAGTTCGTATCCGATCTAGGTGTGATACCTAGTGCATCGGGTCCAATGAAAATCTTTTGTGACAATACTGGAGCAATTGCCTTGGCAAAGGAATCCAAATTTCACAAGAGAACCAAACACATCAAGAGACGCTTCAACTCCATCCGTCATCAAGTCAAGGAGGGAGACATAGAGATTTGCAAAATACATACGGATCTGAATGTGGCTGACCCGTTCACTAAGCCTCTTCCACGAGCAAAACATGATCAACACCAAGACTCCATGCGTGGTAGAATCATTACTATGTAATCTAGATTATTGACTCTAGTGCAAGTGGGAGACTGAAGGAAATATGCCCTAGAGGCAATAATAAAGTTGTTATTTATGTTTCCTTATATCATGATAAATGTTTATTATTCATGCTAGAATTGTATTAACCGGAAACTTGATACATGTGTGAATACATAGACAAAACACAGTGTCCCTAATAAGCCTCTACTAGACTAGCTCGTTAATCAAAGATGGTTAAGTTTCCTAACCATTGACATGAGTGTCGCTTGATGAACGGGATCACATCATTAGGAGAATGATGTGATGGACAAGACCCATCCGTTAGCTTAGCATAATGATCGTTAAGTTTTATTGCTATTGCTTTCTTTATGACTTATACATATTCCTTTCACTATGAGATTATGCAACTCCCGAATACCGGAGGAATGCCTTGTGTGCTATCAAACGTCAAAATGTAACTAGGTTATTATAAAGATGCTCTACAGGTATCTCCAAACGTGTTCGTTGGGTTGGCATAGATCGAGATTAGGATTTGTCACTCTGAGTATCAAAGAGGTATCTCTGGGCCCTCTCGGTAATGCACATCATGATAAGCCTTGCAAGCAATGTGACTAATGAGTTAGTTGCGGGATGATGCATTATGGAACGAGTAAAGAGACTTGCCGGTAACGAGATTGAACTAGGTATGAAGATACTGACGATCGAATCTTGGGCAAGTAACATACCGATGACAAAGGGAATAATGTATGTTGTCATTACGGTTTGGCCGATAAAGATCTTCGTAGAATATGTAGGAACCAATATGAGCATCCAGGTTCCGCTATTGGTTATTGACCGGAGAGGTATCTCAGTCATGTCTACATAGTTCTCGAACCCGTAGGGTCCGCACGATTAACATTCGATGACAATTTGTATTATATGAGTTATGTGATTTGGCGACCGAATGTTATTCGGAGTCCCGATGAGACCACGGACATGACGAGGAGTCTCGAAATGGTCGAGAGGTAAAGATTGATATATTGGATGATAGTATTTGAACACCACAAGTATTTCGGAATGTATCGGGTACATATCGGAGTACCGGGGGGGGGGGGGGGGTTACTGGAACCCCCTGGGGGAAGATATGGGCTATAGGAGGGAGGCACACCAGCCCACATAGGGGTAGTGCGCCCCCCCACAAGGGAGGAGTCCGAATTGGACTAGGGGAGGGGGTGGAGCCCCCTTTCATTCCCCCCTCTCTCTTTCCTTCCCCCTTTCCCCCTCCGGCAAAAGGAAGGGGCCCTGAATCCTACTAGGAGCCCAAGTAGGACTCCTCCTACTTGGGGCGCGCCTAGGGCCGGCCTTCTCCCCTCTCCCTCCTTTATATACGGGGGTGGGGGCGCCTCTAAGACACACCAATTGTTCCAAGCCGTGTGCGGTGCCCCCCTCCACAGTTTACGCCTCCGGTCATATTCACGTAGTGCTTAGGCAAAGCCCTGCGCGGATCACTTCACCATTACCATCACCACGCCGTCGTGCTGACGGAACTCTCCCTCGACACTTTGCTGGATCAAGAGTTCGAGGGACGTCATTGAGTTGAACGTGTGCAGAACTCGGAGGTGTTGTACGTTCGGTGCTTGATCGGTTGAATCGAGAAGACGTTCGACTACATCAACCGTGTTAAGCTAATGCTTCCGATTTTGGTCTACGAGGCTACATGGACAACACTCCCCCTCTCATTGCTATGCATCTCCTAGATTGATCTTGCGTGAGCGTAGGAAATTTTTGAAATTGCATGCTACGTTCCCCAACAAGTAGACATCAAGATCTTTTCTGACGCCGTTGCCGGGGAGGTGAGTGCTTGAAGGTATATCTTTAGATCTTGCAATTGAATCTTTTAGTTTCTTGTTTTATCAATAGTTTGGTTTATAAAAGAAAACTAAAAATGGAATTGAGTTTGCCTCATATTATTCTTCTTTATCATGTCTTTCTTGAAAATGATGGATTGGAAAATTGTGCTCAATTGGTAGAAGAAGAATTCAGTAAAATGTTTGGCATAAAAACTTTGAATGATAAGCATGATAGCAATGCTATTACTATGAATTCTTTGAATATCCATGATGCTATTGATATGCAAAGCCATAAGCTTGGGGATGCTATGTTTGATGAAGATGATATTTTTAGTCCCGCAAGTTTTGATGAGAAAATCTATTATGATGATAACATGCCTCCTATTTATGATGATTATATTGATGAAAGTGGGTTCAGAAGAGTGTCAACTCTAGGTAATGATGATCCCACTATTTTGGAGGGTGTTGAATCTTATTACAATATTGATAAAAGTGGATTTGGTTATGTCATGACTTTATTTATTGATGAATCCACTATTTTGGAAGAGGTTTCAATTGACTATGATAAAAAAGTTGCTATATATGATGATTATTGTGATGATATGTATGCTATAAAGAGCAATGATATCCATGAAACTTGTCATCATGACTTTAATGCTCAAATTGATTATCGCAATCAAATATCACATGATAGTTGTTTTGTTGAGTTTGCTTCCACTACTATTCATGAGAATAAATTTGTTTATGTGGAGAGTAATAAAAAAATTATGCCTGTGGATCATGAAAATAATGCTTTATGTGATAGTTATATTGTTGAATTCATTCATGGTGCTACTAAAAATTATTATGAGAGAGGAAAATATGCTTTTACATACCTCACTAATATCAAGTTTCCTCTCTATGTGTTGAAAGTTTTGAAGTCATGCTTATTTTGCCTTCCTATCACTGGTACAACGAGGTGCTATACAAACGGTTTTTAACCCCTTTCCGCGACGGTGTTTGGAACCGTCGCCAAGTGAGTGTGTGCGATACAGGGGTCCGTCCCACACGATCCAGAAACCATCGGGGATAGGGAGCCTTGATGCATACAGTTGTCCTTACTCATTTGTGCTCGCATTGTCACCGCAGTAGGTATTCTGTGGTGCTACGTTTACGATGTGTGGCCCATCACAAACGGTTCACGATTATAGAACGTTAATGATAAGCAGACAATCACACACATTCACTTTTCCTGAACTATGTGCGATAACTAATTAAGAATATTAACTAATCATCGCACGACTGTCGGATAGGATTACGAAACGTCGGACTGTCGTAACATCGTCGTACATGATAACTATCGCACACGCTATTCTGTGGTGCAATGTTTACGATGCATACCACAGAAACAGTTCATGGTTGCAAATCGTGTACGATAAGGCAACTATCAAAAATGTTTAGTTTGCCCGCACCGTTTGTGATATTGTCTGAGATCACACACGGTTTGCAAGCGGCAACTGTGTGCATGCTTACACACGTTTCCTCTCTGTGAACCATGTCGGATTATGGTTTATTTCACAAACATTTGTGTTTTACCGATCGTGTGTGCCATAACGACCCGGGGAGCGTAATTTCACCGTAATTTAATTGTTGCTATTTCGAATTGTACCGGATTTGAGTTTGAAAGTATGCTATAGCTTTATTCCTACCGATCAGGTTCAAACAACCAATGCATTATTCGATTCACAGGTACATATGTTCAATAATTACATAAGCACCAAATAAAGAATGAAACCATAGTTGTATACTTGTACTATTAAAGACGGTAAAGAAAGAGGCAAAATACATTCTGGTTGTTGAACAAGGTGAAGCGGAATGCCCATATTGTGCCCTCCTCCATGCAGAAGGCACACACGACTCTAGTCCAACCCCTTGTGATAGCCGACCGCCCATCCTTCACTGTCTTAATGAACACATCTAGATAATCATCGTGTTCTAGTAGAAATACTTTAACCGTTGCATGCCCACCAATCATGTATTTTGAGAGGTAACCTTGAGTAAACTGCTTTGGGAACCACTGCAAAGGAAAAAAGATTCAGACATTGTCATCTAACACAACTCATTGTGGGCGGTAAAAAGAAGGTTGCCATGTTCTTACTTACCATCCTACAGTTCGCTATTGTCTTGGATAAAGTGCAAACAAATAGTTTAATTTCCATCTTTGACCCATTTTACTAACAATCTTTATCAACTTCCTCACTTGATGTTGGTTCATCAATATCTCATTGCCCCATACGTACGCAGAAAGGGTCGAGGCGCGGATCTTTACCAATGACATATGTACCTAAAAGCACCAAGTTAATATTAGAAGCTAAACAACAATTGCACAATGATGTAGTACAACATCCCCTCTCCCTCGGTCACATATTAGATGAATTAACATCTTATATTATGGGACGCAGGGAGTTTATTGCATTCTTACAAATTATTGGTTGATTAATTGCTGTTGTATCCATGGGTTAGAGTTAGTTTGAGTTAGTTTGGGCTCAAATAGCCCTAAAGTATATCCAAACATGAGGGCTAGTTTGAGTTAGTTGCATCTAAACCACCCAAAAAAACTATCCCACCCAAGAGGTGCTAACTGGAGCTAGCTCTCCTAGTGCATTTATTGTCAATCTAACCCTGTCATTCAAACACCTCTTTGGCTAGAGTTAGTGGTTAGTCATGATCTAGAAACTAACTCTAACCTCTAGCTAAGTTAGAGTATCCAAACAGGTTTGTGTCATTGTTGTTGTTGCTGCTGCACTTCTACGTATATCTAGACATCATCAGAACATTAAGGTAACACTCTTCCTTGTTGCTATGTAGCCTAGGATTGCATATTTAGACATTCAGTACAATGCATGTTGCTATGTAGCCTCAGATATATTACATATGGCCCTAGTTAACCTAACTATAAATGGGTTATAGATATATTCAGTTAAAAGTCTGATCCACTGATTAGTCCCTTATCATCCCCCGGCCTATATGGTACCAGCTGCCGATATCCTGAACAATGAGTATATATAAGCCATGGGATGAAACTAACCTCGATGGAAAACAACAATCATTCCCAAAATTGTCCTATGTAAGTACATCGAGAGGCATGTTAAGCACAACAGGCTAAACACCAACCAAATATATCCATGGCAGACAAAATAATCTCCAAAAGATAGCTTCAGTGTGCATGTTTAAGCATGCTAGTAAAGCAAAACAAGTGGAAAGGTGTGTTAACTGCAGCAAGCCTAACATTTAACAACAAGCAAACATAGTCATTCAAATTGATATTGTGCCGCTCTAAGTACATTGGTGTCTTGTTATTGTTAAATAAAAATGGAAAGGCATGTTAACTACAACACGCAGCAACCAAATGTAGTCTTTCATAGTGGTATTGTTGAAACTGCTATTGATGAAATTGAACTGCACAGTTCATACTTGTACTATAGAACATCATGTTGTGAATAACTGGAATAAACAAGGCATACTATGAACAACCAAAGATAGCATTTGAAACTGGACATATGCTAACTACAAACAACCGAACAACCCAAAAACTTTAAAAGAGGCATATGTTAGCTATAACAGGCTTAACAGCAAGCAAATATATGCATTCCTATTGGTATGTTTAAAACTGGTATTGATGAAAATGTATTGCACAGTAAATAGTTGCACATATAGAGCATCACACTGTGAACAACTAAGATAAACAAGGCATATTGCAAAAAACCAAATATAGCAATTAAAACTAGACATATTCTCACTACACTACAAAAGGGACTCGACAAAACAAATCATGGGTTCCCCCCTGTGAAGAGGCACGACAAAACAAATCATGGGTTTCCTCACTTGTCACAGATGGGCTCGTTCCAGTGTGAAGAGCACGGACCCTGGACGTGGCTTCCGACCAGGCACTGGCGCCACCGCCCAAGCCGGTTCATGTCGTGTTCACCATAGAGCAGGTGCGGCCGCACTTCAATGCCCTAATGGAGGAAGAGCTACCAGCGCAGGAGGACCTATGCTGCAATCTCCGTCTCCTCAACAAGCATCAGCTCACGCACCGACTCGCGGAAGGATGAATCGCCGGTGAACAAGCAAACAACAATGCCGTCGCGGACATGTGACCCTATGATCCTGGCTTCCTGCATGAGCAGTGGGCGCTGTATCAGACCATCCATAGGGCCCGTGAGGCCCTCTCCGTCGTCCTTCGAGTTGTTGCACTCGCCGTTGTGCCGCCGTCTCATGTTGTCAACGTGGTCAACGAACATGAGGAATCAGGAGATGACTTTAATTGGAGAGGATGACAGTGGGGACCCACCAAGGCCATAGCCGCACATACGCAAGTGCCTCCTTATTATATACAACTATCCTATTTTTTTGCTTCCTCCTGGTTTCCTGACATCACAGTCCAACACAATTATCAACCTATATAGTCAATAAACGAGAGAATTGCACAAGGAGCGGCTGACAACTGGGACCTAGCAACTCAAGCAGTATTTGTGTTTTTGAGGTGTGAGCAGAGTTTTTCTTGAGCAATGTTTTTGTTGTTGTTCAGAGGAGCAGGGTATCAACTAGGCGGGCTGTGGCCCGTCTAGCCCAGGATTTTATTTTATGTCGACCAAATATCCAACCCAGATATTAAATTTTTTCAAGGTGAAAATGGCTAGCCCAACTATACTTTTGTTTTGAGGAATACTGTCGGGTTCTGGGCTCCGCGGACCCAAGAAAGATTCGAACTCTGGGGTGTGTGTGAAGAACTCAATCTCCCAAGTCTTCCTACTTGTCGATCTCATGGCCTAGCTCGATGAACGGGAAGGAGAGGGACACAACAGTTTACCCAAGTTCGGGCCACCTTGCGGCGTAAAACCCTACTCCTGCTTTGTGGTGGATTAGCCTCGAGGTGGGCTGAGGATGAACTGGTACAGAGGTAGAACAGCCTCAGAAGGCCTGTTCTTGTGTTGGTGTGAGCTGGTGAGGGTTCGGATGGCTCGATTCATCCACCCCCCTCTATGGTGGTGGCTAAGCTATATTTATAGTGGCCTTGGTCCTCTTCCCCCAAAATGAAGGCGGGAAGGGATTCCACAACGGCCTAGTTTGAAGGGAGACAAATAGTACATCTTATCCTGACGAAAGGTGGTCTTCACCTGCAAAGCTTCTGGTCATGACGTCGTGGTGGTCTCGGCGATGACCTCCGTCCTGCCGTCCTGGCGGTCTTGGTCTTGTAGCACGAAAATGGAAACCTTTGGCTGATTCCTCAGGACTCCGCGCCTGTGATTGCCTCTTTAGAACCAAAGAGGAAACCTGTTGTACTGCGCCCGCTGGCGCCGGCCTAGCCTTGGTCGTCATGGCTTGTGTCACCTTAACCTCACGAGGTAGGCGCTTATATAGGAATCTCCGCTCCTCAGGATCCAGCCTAGGGAGGCCACTCCCTCTGTAGGTCTTGGCGTCGCCCGCCTCGCGAGGCTTGGCCTCCTCACGAGGGTCTTGTGTTGCCTGCTACGTCTTGAGCTTGCATTGGTTTTCCCCGAAGAGGAGAGGATGATGCAGCACAGTAGCGTAAGTAATTCCCTCAGTTTTTGAGAACCAAGGTATCAATCCAGTAGGAGGCTACGCGCGAGTCCCTCGTACCTACACAAAACAAATAAATCCTCGCAACCAACGCAGGAGGACCTATGCTGCAATCTCCGTCTCCTCAACAGTGGCTTCTCTCAAGAGCATAAGTATTCTACGGTAGGTGAACAAATTACTGTTGAGCAATTGACAGAATTGAGCATAGTTATGAGGTTATCTAGGTATGATCATGTATATAGGCATCACGTCCGAGACAAGTAGATCGAAATGATTCTGCATCTACTACTATTACTCCACTCATCGACCGCTATCCAGCATGCGTCTAGAGTATTAAGTTAAAAACAGAGTAACGCCTTAAGCAAGATGACACGATGTAGAGGAATAAATTCATGCAATATGATAAATACCCCATCTTGTTATCCTCGATGGCAACAATACAATACGTGCTCTGCAACCCTTTACATCCTTCGGGTAAGGACACCGCAAGATTGAACCCAAAGCCATGCACTTCTCCCATTGCAAGAACTACCAATATAGTTGGCCAAACCAAACGGATAATTCGAAGAGACTTGCAAAGATAACTCAATCATACATAAAAGAATTCACAGAAGATTCAAATATTATTCATAGATAAGCTGGATCATAAACCCACAATTCATCGGTCTCAACAAACACACCGCAAAAAGAAGATTACATCGAATAGATCTCCATGAGAGAGGGGGAGAACATTGCATTGAGATCCAAAAAGAGAGAAGAAGCCATCTAGATACTAGCTATGGACCCGAAGGTCTGAAGTAAACTACTCACACTTCATCGGAGAGGCTATGGTGTTGATGTAGAAGCCCTCCGTGGTGGATGCCCCCTCCGGCGGAGCTCCGGAACAGGCCCCAAGATGGGATCTCGTGGATACAGGAAGTTGCAGCGGTGGAATTAGGTTTTTGGATCCTGTTCTGATTGTTTGGGGATACGTACGTATATATAGGAGGAAGGAGTACGTCGGTGGAGCTTGAGGGGCCCACGAGGCGGGGGCGCGCCTAGGGGGCGCCCCACCTCGTGACCGCCTCTCTGGTTCCTTGGCGTAGGGTCCAAGTCTCCTGGATCACGTTCGGTGAGAAAATCACGTTTCCGAAGGTTTCATTCCGTTTGGACTCCATTTGATATTCTGTTTCTTCAAGATACTGAAAAAGGCAAAAAAAAACAACAATTCTGGGCTGGGCCTCCGGTTAATAGGTTAGTCCAAAAGTAATATAAAAGTGGAAAATAAATTCCATTATAGTCCAAAACAATAGATAAAGTAGCATAGAGCAATCAAAAATTATAGATACGTAGGAGACGTATCAGGCATCCTCAAGCTTAATTCCTGCTCGTCCTCGAGTAGGTAAATGATAAAAAGAGAATTTTTGATGCAGAGTGATACTTTGGCATAATTTCAATGTAAATCTTCTTAATCATGGTATGAATATTCAGATCCGAAAGATTCAATACAAAAGTTCATATTGACATAAAAAATAATAATACTTCAAGCATACTAACCAAGCAATTATGTCTTCTCAAAATAACATGGCCAAAGAAAGTTATCCCTACAAAATCATATAGTCGGCTATGCTCCATCTTCCCCACACAAAGTATTTAAATCATGCACAACCCGATGACAAGCCAAGCAATTGTTTCATACTTTAACATTTTCAAAACTTTTTCAATCTTCACGCAATACATGAGCGTGAGCCATGGATATAGCACTATATGTGGAATAGAATGGTGGTTGTGGAGAAGACAAAAGAGGGAAGATAGTCTCACATCAACTAGGCGATCAACGGGCTATGGAGATGCCCATCAATAGATATCAATGTGAGTGAGTAGGGATTGCCATGCAACGGATGCACTAGAGCTATAAGTATATGAAAGCTCAACAAAAGAAACTAAGTGGGTGTGCATCCAACAACTCGCTTGCTCACGAAGACCTAGGGCATTTGAGGAAGCCCATCATTGGAATATACAAGCCAAGTTCTATAATGAAAAATTCCCACTAGTATATGAAAGTGACAAAATGAGAGACTCTCTATCATGAAGATCATGGTGCTACTTTGAAGCACAAGTGTGGTAAAAGGATAGTAACATTGTCCCTTCTCTCTTTTTCTCTCATTTTTTATTTGGGCCTTTTCTCTTTTTTTATGGCCTCTTTTTTTTATTTGTCGTCCGGAGTCTCATCTCAACTTGTGGGGGAATCATAGTCTCCATCATCCTTTCCTCACTTGGGACAATGCTCTAATAATGATGATCATCACACTTCTATTTTTCTTACAACTCAACAATTACAACTCGATACTTAGAACAAAATATGACTCTATATGAATGCCTCCGGCGGTGTACCGGGATATGCAATGAAACATGAGTGACATGTATTAAAGAATTATGAACGGTGGCTTTGCCACAAATACGATGTCAACTACATGATCATGCTAGCAATATGACAATGATGGAGCGTGTCATAATAAACGGAACGGTGGAAAGTTGCATGGCAATATAGGTCGGAATGGCTATGGAAATGCCATGATAGGTAGGTATGGTGGCTGTTTTGAGGAAGGTATATGGTGGGTGTATGATACCGCGAAAAGGTCTTGCATATTAGAGAGGCTAGCAATAGTGGAAGGATGGGAAAAAGTGCGTATAATCCATGGACTCAACATTAGTCATAAAGAACTCATATACTTATTGCAAAAATCTAGAAGTTATCAAAGCAAAGTATTACACGCATGCTCCTAGGTGGATAGATTGGTACGAAAAGACCATCGCTCGTCCCCGACCGCCACTCATAAGGAAGACAATCAATAAATAAATCATGCTCCGAGTTCATCACATAACGGTTCACCATACGTGCATGCTACGGGAATCACAAACTTCAACACAAGTATTCTTTAAATTCACAACTACTCAACTAGCATGACTCTAATATCACCATCTTCGTATCTCAAAACAATTATCAAGCATCAAACTTATCTTAGTATTCAACGCACTCAAAAGAGAGTTTCACATATCTTGAATACCAAGTATATTAACATGAAGCAAATTACCATGCTATTAACGACTCTCAAAATAATCTAAGTGAAGCATGAGAGATCAAGTTTCTTTAAAACAAATCCACCACCGTGCTCTAAAAGATCTAAGTGAAGCACTAGAGCAAAAATTATCACGCTCAAAAGATATAAGTGAAGCACTATGAGCAAAACTATCAAGCTCAAAAGATATAAGTGAAGCACATAGAGTATTCTATCAAATTCCAATTCATGTATGGCTCTCTCAAAAGGTTTGTACATCAAGGATGATTGTGGTAAACTAACAAGCAAAGACGCAAATAATACAAGACGCTCCAAGCAAAACACATATCATGTGGTGAATAAAAATATAGCTCCAAGTAAATTACCGATGGAAGTGGACGAAAGAGGGGATGCCTTCCGGGGCATCCCCAAGCTTTGACTTTTTGGTGTCCTTGGATTATCTTGGGGGTGCCATGGGCATTCCCAAGATTAGGCTCTTGCCACTCCTTGTTTCATAATCCATCAAAAGAATTCACCCAAAACTTGAAAACTTCACAACACAAAACTCAATAGAAATCTCGTGAGCTCCGTTAGAGAAAGAAAACAAGAGACTACTTTAAGGTACCGTAATGAACTCATTCTTTATTTATATTGGTGTTAAAACTACTGTATTACAACTTCTCTATGGATCATAAACTATTTTGCTAGCCATAGATTCATCAAAATAAGCAAACAACACACGCAAAACAGAATCTGTCAAAAACAGAACAGTCTGTAGTAATCTGTAACTAACGCAAACTTCTATAACTCAAAAACTTTTACCAAAATTAGACGACCTGGAAAATTTGTTTATTGATCAGCAGCAATTGGAATCAATATTTTATCACGTTCTGGTGATTTTTTACAATTCAGGCACTGAGCGCAAAGTTTCTGGAAATTACAGCAAGATCAAATAACTATCATCCAAGAAGATCCAATAGGTTTAACTTGGAACAAACACTAATTAAAAGATAAAACCACATCTAAACAGAGGCTAGATGGATTATTTATTCCTAAACAGAAGAAAAAACAAAAAAATAAAAATAAAATTGGGTTGCCTCCCAACAAGCGATATCGTTTAACGCCCCTAGCTAGGCATAAAAGCAAGGATAGATCTAGGTATTGCCATCTTTGGTAGGCAATCCATAAGTGGCTCTCATAATAGATTCATATGGTAATTTTATTTTGTTTCTAGGGAAGTTTTCCATGCCTTTCTTTAATGGAAATTGGAATCTAATATTCCCTTCCTTCATATCAATAATTGCACCAATCGTTCTAAGGAAAGGTCTACCAAGAATAATAGGACATAAAGGATTGCAATCTATATCAAGAACGATAAAATCTACGGGCACATAATTCCTATTTTCAACAATAAGAACATCATTAATTCTTCCCATAGGCTTTTTAATAATGGAATCCGCAAGATGCAAGTTTAAAGAGCAATCATCAAAGTCACGGAAATCTAGCAAATCACACAAAGTTTTGGGAATAGTAGAGACACTAGCACCCAAATCACACAAAGCATTAAACTAATGATCTTTAATTTTAATTTTGATAGTAGGTTCCCACTCATCATAGAGTTTCCTAGGGATAGAAACTTTCAACTCAAGTTTTTCTTCATAAGATTACATCAAGGCATCAACAATGTGTACGGTAAAGGCCTTATTTTGACTATAGGCATGAGGAGAATTTAGCATGGTTTGCAACAAGTAAATACAATCAATTAAAGAGCAATTTTCATAATTAAATTCCTTGATATCCAACATAGTGGGTTTAGTAATATCTAGATTTTTATTTCTTTCAATCCCCCTTTTATCAATTTCATCATCAAGGTCTAAAAACTCCGAATTCTTAGAACGCCTTCTAGGTAAAGGAAGATCATATTCAGTTTCATCAAGATTCATATTGCAAAACAAAGATTTAATAGGGGACGCATCAATAACTTTTAGATCTTCATCTTGATTTTCATAGGAATTAGAAGAAAACGCTTTAATAAAGGCATCTTTGGAAGCACGCATCCTAGCGGTTCTTTCTTTGCACTCATCAGTGAAAATTCTCATAGCTTCGAGAGACTCATTGATATCATGCTTAGGAGGAATAGATCTAAGCTTTAAATAATCAACCTCAAGAGAAATTCTATCGACGTTCCTAGCCAAATCGTCAACTTTAAGCAATTTCTCTTCAAGCAAAGCATTAAAATTCTTTTGTGAATTCATAAACTCTTTAACACTACTCTCAAATTCACAGGGCATCTTATTAAAATTTCAATAAGAGTTGTTGTAGGAATTTACATAATTATTAGAAGGATTACTAGGATAGGGCCTAGGATTAAAATTCCCTCTATACGCGTTGTTACCAAAATTATTCCTACCAACAAAATTCACATCCATAGATTCATTATTATTCTCAATCAAGGTAGACAAAGGCATATCATTAGGATCAGAAGAAACACTCTTAGTAGCAAATAATTTCATAAGCTCATCCATCTTTCCACTCAAAACATTGATTTCTTCTATCGCATGCACTTTTTTATTATTAGATCTCTCAGTATGCCGTTGAGAATAATTAACCATAATATTATCTAGGAGTTTAGTAGCATCTCCTAAAGTGATATCCATAAAAGTGCCTCCCGCGGCCGAATCTAAAAGATTTCTAGAAGCAAAATTCAATCCAGCATAAATTTTTTGTATAATCATCCACAAGTTCAAACCATGAGTAGGACAATTACGTATCATTAATTTCATTCTCTCCCATGCTTGTGCAACATGTTCATGATAAAGTTGCTTAAAATTCATAATATCGTTCCTAAGAGAGATAATCTTAGCGGGAGGAAAATACTTAGAGATAAAAGCATCTTTGCACTTGTTCCAAGAATCAATACTATTTTTAGGCAAAGATGAAAACCACGCTTTAGCACGATCTCTAAGCTTAAAAAGGAAATAGCTTCAATTTAACGACATCATTATCGACATCTTTTTTCTTTTGCATATCACATAAATCAACGGTTATTCAGATGAGTAGCGCATCTTCACTAGGAAGGCCGCGAATTGATCTTTCATAACAAGATTCAACAAAGCAGTATTGATTTCACAAGATTCAGTATTGGCAAGAGGAGCAATCGGAGTGCTAAGGAAATCATTATTATTGGTATTGGTGAAGTCACACAATTTGGTAGCATCTTGAGCCATCGCGACAAACAAGCAATCCAACACACGAGCAAACAAAAGGCAAAGGGAAAAGAGGAGGAGATTGGGAAAGAGAGGGCGAATAAAACGGCAAGGGTGAAGTGGGGGAGAGGAAAACGAGAGGCAAATGGCAAATAATGTAATGCGAGAGATAGGGATTGTGATGGGTACTTGGTATGTTGACTTTTGCGTAGACTCCCCGGCAACGGCGCCAGAAATCCTTCTTGCTACGTCTTGAGCTTGCGTTGGTTTTCCCCGAAGAGGAGAGGATGATGCAGCAATGAGCGTAAGTATTTCCCTCAGTTTTGAGAACCAAGGTATCAATCCAAGAGGAGGCCACGCACAAGTCCCTCGTACCTGCACAAAATGATAGCTACTCAAAACCAACGCGATTAGGGGTTGTCAATCCCTTCACGGTCACTTACGAGAGTGAGATCTGATAGAGATAATATTTTTGGTATTTTTGGTATAAAGATGCAAAGTGAAAAGTAAAAGGCAAAGTAAAACAAAGAAAGTATAAAAGTGATGGAGATTGATATGATGAGAATAGACCCGGGGGCCATAGGTTTCACTAGTGGCTTCTCTCAAGAGCATAAGTATTCTACGGTAGGTGAACAAATTACTGTTGAGAAATTGACAGAATTGAGCATAGTTATGAGGTTATCTAGGTATGATCATGTATATAGGCATCACGCTCGAGACAAGTAGATCGAAATGATTCTGCATCTACTACTATTACTCCACTCATCGACCGCTATCCAGCATGCGTCTAGAGTATTGAGTTAAAAACAGAGTAACGCCTTAAGCAAGATGACACGATGTAGAGGAATAAATTCATGCAATATGATAAATACTCCATCTTGTTATCCTCGATGGCAACAATACAATACGTGCCTGGCAACCCTTTCTGTCACTGGGTAAGGACACCGCAAGATTGAACCCAAAGCCATGCACTTCTCCCATTGCAAGAACTACCAATATAGTTGGCCAAACCAAATGGATAATTCGATGAGACTTGCAAAGATAACTCAATCATACATAAAAGAATTCACAGAAGATTCAAATATTATTCATAGATAAGCTGGATCATAAACCCACAATTCATCGGTCTCAACAAACACACCGCAAAAAGAAGATTACATCGAATAGATCTCCATGAGAGAGGGGGAGAACATTGCATTGAGATCCAAAAAGAGAGAAGAAGCCATCTAGCTACTAGCTATGGACCCAAGGTCTGAAGTAAACTACTCACACTTCATCGGAGAGGCTATGGTGTTGATGTAGAAGCCCTCCATGGTGGATGCCCTCCGTGAGCTCGAACAGGCCCCAAGATGGGATCTCGTGGATACAGGAAGTTGCGGCGGTGGAATTAGGTTTTGGCCCTGTTCGATCGCTTGGGGGTACGAGGTATATATAGGAGGAAGGAGTACGTCGGTGGAGCTCGAGGGCCCACGAGGCAGGGGCGCGCTTAAGGGGGCCCACCCTCGTGACCGCATCTCCGGTTCCTTGGCGAGGGTCCAAGTCTCTGGATCACGCTCGGTGAGAAAATCACGTTTCAAGGTTTCATTCCGTTTGGACTCCGTTTGATATTACATTTCTTCAAATAATGAAAAAGGCAAAAACAGCAATTCAGGTTGGGCCTCCGGTTAATAGGTTAGTCCCAAAAGTAATATAAAAGTGGAAAATAAAGCCCATTATAGTCCAAAACAATAGATAAATTGGCATGGAGCAATCAAAAATTATAGATACGTTGGAGACGTATCATAGCCGATGCTGAAGGTGGGCCGTACCAGGACGCTGATGAAGCCACGCCGAGGGCCGCAGGCAGGCAAGTCTGGGTACCCTGGTTCCCAGAACACCGACAAATACCCAGCCCAGGTCAACTTGTTATTCTCCGCCCTGCTAGGCTGCAATTCTTTCCTAGGAGGGATGCATTAGGCTTAACAAGAAAATGGTCTTTAAGAAATAATAAATGGGATGTAATTATAAAAACTGGGCTGTAACTATAAAAAATGCACCAAACACGTAATTAGTTAAAATATATTATTTGGATTTTGAAAATTTTAATTTCATTTCTTGTTGCGTGCGCAATATTTTTTTTGGATTTTGACGTAATACAAATTTATTTTGAAATTATATTTAATCTGACTCGAAATTTCATGATAAAAATATTTCGGATCCCATCAAAATGTGGCAAATTTTGTTGAATTCTGTTTTGAGCAGTTGGTTGAAATTATTAATCGTTCTCCTAGCTAGAAAATGGGCTGTAATTTTAACAAACTGTAAATGGGCTATAGTAAATTCCATTAGAATTCAAAAATGGGTTGTACATTCTTAGAAATCGCAAATGGGCCATATGCTCTCTGCCACACACTTGTGGGCCTACTAAGTTGACGCGTACGCAAAGCTTTTTCAACTTATAGTCAACACACGATTCTAGCAGCAGTGGTTGTTGGATGTCCATCCAACGGATGTCGTGCTTCTTCTTCAATCTCGAGTATTCTTGCTTCAGCCGCCCAAACCACCACCGGCGGTACTGCCTGCTACCGCCTCCCGTGGCCGGCTGTGCTGCCGTGCAGGACTCACCGGCCCACCCTATTCCCATCGCCGTCCAGGCAATTCCTCTACTCACCAACACCCCCTGTTATTCTCCGGCGACGGCAACCTTACGCCGCAGTCGAACTAGTGAACCATCGTACTCCCCTCCGCGTGGGCATCCACCTGCCTCATCTTCTCTGGCTCTGCATTGTTCTCTTCCCAGGCCTCATCGTCGTCCACCGCCTTGATGCTCTTGGCGCCTCATGGTCAACGAGGTCGACGAACAACAACCATCGGAAGAGGACTTTAGGCTGTGAGGCTAACAGTTGGACCCACCAGCTACATCTTCGAACGCAAGGAAGTGCCTCCTTATTACTCGCAAAATAAAAATGATTCCTCCCCCTGACAGTCGGGACCCACCAGCTATATCTTCGCATGCAAGGAAGTGCGTCCTTATCCTCCTTGATAGTTGGGACCCACTCGGTCGAAGTGTACATACCGTTGTTTGCCTGGTCGCGAACGTGTACGTACATAGTAGTCGATTGATCTCTCTACAATGATGAACCGTGGCCGAGCAAGAAGCGACATGTGTAGTAGTCTAGCCCCCGATGTAGCAGTTCAGACGGTCCCTTCTAAACCGTGTACACGTACGTACAGCCACATGACAGAAAATATGGCCACGTACGTACATACGGGCGGGGTCTCGAACGCCTAGCTACTCGCGCATACGTACGGCCAGGGCACGTGTACATGGAGAGGCAACGCAAAGCAGCAACGACGTCTTGTTCATCGGCGGCCAACCATCTGGGTCGGAACGGAGAAACTACGTCGTGTTCATCGGGAGGCAACGAAATGCGTCGTGTTCATCGGGAGCCAACCGGCTTGGACGGAACAGCCGAAATGAGGCCTGACATACCGCAGAACGGAGGAAACAGACTTCTGTTCGAGCTCCTACGGTCAAAATGGGGTGCTGTTGATCGGGAGGGGTGTGGCGTACCACAAAACGAAGGAAACATACTTGTGTTGGAGCGCCTATGGTCGAAACGGGGTCCTGTTCATCTGGAGGGGTGTGGCATACCGCAAAATGGGACTCCACGGGCTATTGTTCATCCACCGTCTACTGCCTCGCTCCAGCCTCCACGGGCTTGTTGGGTAACGCAGTATTTCAAAAAATTTACCTACGATCACGCAAGATCTATCTAGGAGATGCATAGCAACGAGCGGGGAAAGTGTGTCCACGCACCCTCGTAGACCGAAAGTGGAAGCGTTTAGTAACGCGGTTGATGTAGTCGAACGTCTTCGCGATCCAAGTACCGAACATACGACACCTCCATGTTCAGCACACATTCAGCTCGATGATGTCCCTCGATCTCTTGATCCAGTTAAGGATGAGGGAGAGTTCCGTCAGCACGACGGCATGGCGACGGTGATGATGAAGTTACTGGCGCAAGCCTAAGCACTACGACGATATGACCGAGGTGTGTAACTGTGGAGGGGGGCACCGCACACGGTTAAGAGAAACTTGTGTGTCCTTTGGGATGCCCCCCTCCCACATATATAAAGGGGGGAGGAGGAGAAGGCTGGCCCAAGGGGGCGCGCCACATGTGGGGAGTCCTACTAGGACTCCCTAGTCCTAGTAGGATTCCCCTCTCCTTTTCCTTTTACGAAGGGGGAAAAGGGGGAAGGAGAGGAGGGGAAGAGGGAAAGGGGGGCCGCGCCCCCTCCCCTTCCTATTCGGACTCCACTTGGGGGGGGGGGCGCCTCCCCCTTGTGGGATGTCCCCTCTTCTCTCCCATGGCCCATAAGGCCCATGATTTCCCCCGGGGGGGTTCCGGTAACCTCCTGGTACTCCGAAAAAATGCCCGAATCACTCGGAACCATTATGATGTCCGAGTGCAACCTTCCAATATATGAATCTTCACGTCTCGACCATTTTGAGACTCCTCGTCATGCCCGTGATCTCATCCGGGACTCCGAACAAACTTCGGTCATCAAATCACATAACTTATAATACAAAATCGTCATCGAACGTTAAGCGGGCGAACCCTACGGGTTTGAGACTATGTAGACATGACCGAGACACATCTCCGGTCAATAACCAATAGCGGAACCTGGATGCTCATATTGGCTCTTACATATTCTACGAAGATCTTTCTCGGTCAAACCGCATAACAACATACGTTGTTCCCTTTGTCATCGGTATGTTACTTGCCCGAGATTCGATCGTCGGTATCATTATACCTAGTTCAATCTCGTTACTGGCAAGTCTCTTTACTCATTCCGTAATGCATCATCCCGCGACTAACTCATTAGTCACATTTCTTGCAAGGCTTATAGTGATGATCATTACCGAGAGGGCCCAGAGATACCTCTCCGATACACGGAGTGACGAATCCTAATCTCGATCTATGCCAAATCAACAAACACCAGCAGAGACATCTGTAGACCATATTTATAATAACCTAGTTACATTGATACATTTGATAGCACACAAGGTGTTCCTACGGTATTCGGGAGTTGCATAATCTCATAGTTAGAGGAACATGTATAAGTCATGATGAAAGCAATAGCAATAAAACTAATCGATCATTTATGCTAAGCTAACGGATGGTTCTTGTCCATCACATCATTCTCTAATGATGTGATCCTGTTCATCAAATGACAACACATGTCTATGGTCAGGAAACTTAACCATCTTTGATTAACGAGCTAGTCAAGTAGAGGCATACTAGTGACACGCTGCTTTGTCTATGTATTCACACATGTACTAAGTTTCCGGCTAATACAATTCTAGCATGAATAATAAACATTTATCATGATATAAGGAAATATAAATAACAACTTTATTATTGCCTCTAGGGCATATTTCCTTCAGTCTCCCACTTGCACTAGAGTCAATAATCTAGATTACATAGTAATGATTCTAACACCCATGGAGTCTTGGTGCTGATAATGTTTTGCTCGTGAGAGAGGCTTAGTCAACGGGTCTGCAACATTCAGATCCGTATGTATTCTGGAAATCTCTATGTCTCCCTCCTTGACTTGATCACGGATGGAATTGAAGCATCTCTTGATGTGTTTGGTTCTCTTGTGAAATCTGGATTCCTTCGCCAAGGCAATTGCTCCAGTATTGTCACAAAAGATTTTCATTGGACCCGATGCACTAGGTATGACACCTAGATCGGATATGAACTCCTTCATCCACACTCCTTCATTTGCTGCTTCCGAAGCAGCTATGTACTCCGCTTCACACGTAGATCCCGCCACGATGCTGATACATCTCCAACATATCTAATTTTTCTCACGCTTTTCCTCTTGTTTTGGACTCTAGTTTGCATGATTTGAATGAAACTAACCCAGACTGACGCTGTTTTTAGCAGAACTACCATGGTGTTGTTTTTGTGCAGAAATAAAAGTTCTCGGAATGGAACGAAACTTCATGAGGAATTTTTATATAATAAATGAGAATTTCTGGAGCCAAGACCTACCGGAGAGGGGCCCCAGGGTAGGCACAACCCACCAGGGCGCGCCCCCTCTCTTGGCGCGCCCACGTGGGTTGTACCCACCTGGTGGCCCCGCAGACCTCAACCCTGACACTATAAATTCCTATTTTCGAATAAAAAAAATCAGAGAGAAAGAATTATCACGATCCACGAGACGGAGCCACCGCCAAGCCCTGTTCTTTCTCGGGAGGGCAGATCTGGAGTCCGTTTGGGGCTCCGGAGAGGGGGATCTTCGTTCTTCGTCATCACCAACCAATCTCCGTCGCAAATTCCATGATGGTCCCCACCGGGAGTGAGTAATTCCTTTGTAAGTTCACTGGTCGGTGAGGAGTTGGATGAGATTCACCATGTAATCGAGTTAGTTTTGTTAGGCTTGATCCCTAGTATCCACTATGTTCTTAGATTGATGTTGCTATGACTTTGCTATGCTTAATGCTTGTCACTTGGGCCCCGGGTGCCATGAACTCAGATCTGAACCATTTATGAATTCATCATTATATCCACGTTTTAGATCCGATCTTGCAAGTTATAGTCACCTACTATGTGTTATGATCCGACAACTCCGAGTGACAACTACCGGGCCCACTCTCGGTGATGACCGTAGTTTGAGGAGTTCATGTATTCACTATGTGTTAATGCTTTGTTCCGGTTATCTATTAAAAGGAGGCCTTAATATCCCTTAGTTCCAATATGGACTCCGCTGCCACGGGAGGGTAGGACAAAAGATGGCATGCAAGTTCTTTTAATAAAGCCCGTATGACTATTTACAGAATACATGCCTACATTATATCGATGAACTGGAGCTAGTGCCGTATCGCCCTAGGTTATAACTGTCACATGATGAATATCATCCAACAAGTCATCGATCCAATGCTACGAATTTATCTTATATTGTTTCTGCTAAGTTACTACTGCTATCATCATTGTTACACTTGCTACAAAATTACTGCTATCACTGTTACTGTTACCGTTGCTGCTGTCACTACTATCAAAACTATCATATTATTGTGCTACTGGTCACTTTGCTGCAGATAATTAATCTCCAGGTGTGGTTGAATTGACAACTCAGCTGCTAATACCTTCAAATATTCTTTGGCACCCCTTGTGTCGAATCTATAAATTTGGGTTAAATACTTTACCCTAGAAAACTGTTGCGATCCCCTATACTTGTGGATTATCAAGACCTTTTTCTGGTGCCGTTGTTGGGGAGCATAGCTATATTTGTTGAGTCACTTGGGATTATTATCATATTATCACTATGAAGAATCTGAAGGATCCAAAGACTAAGATATTTCCCTCAAAGACGAGGGGAGGTAAGGAACTGCCATCCAGTTCTGCTTTAGATTCACCTTCTGTTTTGAGTAAACTTGCAACACCACCACATGCTATCAATTCTGATAAGTCGCAAGTTATTGATGATGCTACTACTATAAATGATGCTAGTACCTTGCTTGATAATGATGATGTGCCACTTGGTGAATTTCTTGATGAACAAATTGCTAGAGTAATACAACATGATGTTGTTGAATTTGATGACGAGCTTGAAACAGAATCTCCTGAAACACCTGCTAGAACTAGCCTTCCTAGATATGAATTGCCTAAGGTACCGGAAGGTTATGTGTCGGTGTACTAGAGTAGGGGTACCCTGGTATCCCGAACTCGCAGACGGGCATTGCAGACACCAGCGGCAAGGCTTGCTCGGTGACCGCCAAGGTCCTCCATAGTTCCTTTGGAGCCATTCAAGAACAAAGTATTCGAGCCAAGGAGACAAGTCCCCGGCAAGAGGAGCTTGTCGGGAAGGCCACTCAAGGCACGCAGAAGACAAGGCCCCGGCAAGAGGAGCTTGCCGGGAAGGCTCGGTGAGCGACAAGCTTCCGGGCGCGACAAGGATTCAGCCGCGGCAAGGCGCTTGCCACGGCAGGCAACCACTCTTCATCTCCGCTCCAGCTCATCCACCAACGTGTCGCCATGGGACCATTCCAGCGTGCGTGTCAAGAGGTCAGTGCAGCCAGCGGAGAGCAGCGTAAGCGGCGCCGACAGAGTGCCATCGTGGCAAGCGGTGGCGCCCGACGGTCCCTTTCTGCACTGTTTAGGCGACATGGACGGGCATTTATTGTTTTTGTCCCTTGCCGTCAGAGTTAGGTAGAATACACTGTACAAAGTAGCTGTACCAACTGCAACTCATTTTCCCATTTTGCCCTTGCTTACGTTGCCACCTGTGGTGACCCCTTTGAGCCTATAAAAGGAGGCCCATGCGCAACGTAGAGGAGGTTCGACTCATTCGAAACTACACACACACGCTAGGTCTTGTAGCTCTCTGTGCTCCCTAGCAAGAACACAACATAATCAGACAAGCAGCAGTAGGAGTATTATCTCTCCGGAGAGCTCCGAAGCTGGGTAAACTGCTCGTGTACATCGCCTCGATCCGCTCTTCATGCAATCTCCGCCCCATCGAATCGAAGGGACTCGGTCCGCCGTCCCATAGGTGTTCGCGGTTACGATCAGCTTCCCGACATGTTTGGCGCGCCGGTAGGGCGTCAAGGCAGTGTGAACCTGATCCGGCGCTCACACGAGCGACATCTTCATCATCTTCATCAACATGCCACCGAAGAAGAAGGCTTCGCGGCAGCGAGCCGCCCACGCCGATCCCGCCACCACAGGAGCAAACGGATGGCGGGTAGACGCCGCGAAGAACGGCGCCGACGAGGGAGCTCATGACGCTGCCAAGTCAAGGACAAGGCCGCGCAGACCTCGGCGTCCGACACGCACCGCACTCCATCTCGAGGCGCGGGACCGACAGCGCCATGGTATTCATAGTACCATACGCCGCTGGATCAAGGCCAAGCTGGAGGATCCCGAGGCCCTCAAGACCAGCGTGCACGCCGCATGCTGGCGCAAGCGGGGTACGGTCGCCTGGACGGGATGCTGCTCCTTCTAACTTAGTTAGAAGTCCGAGCATATCCCGCTCCTCGCGCCGTTCACCACTGCCACCCACCACTCCAGCGGAAGCCTTGGCGAGAGCTCAACTGCTTCTAGACTACCCTCCAACAGCCGACAAGGTTGACGAATGGAGGGCCACCATCCAGAGTCTCATCGGCTTTGCCAACGGCGACGCTCCGCGGCAACAAACTACATCGTTGCCGCGGCAGGACGACAAGGCACGAGCCGGTGGCGACGAAACCTGTGGGGGTGCTACCACCATGCACTCTCCACCCCGAAGGCCAAGATCACCAACTCGACGGATCCACCTCGACAGCGACTCCACCGCGTCATCGGATCCACGAGCTCGCCGTGATCAGCGCCAAGTTCTTCAAGAACGGCAACAAGAAGACGCTCGAACTCGCATCGAGCGCCGAAGAGAAGCGCGACGTCAATCCGACCAGCGGCTGGCCCTCCGTCGATATGCATGCGCCAGGGGAACCATGCGACTTGCCGACGCGGTAGGTTGCCCTGCGCTCACTCGTGAGCTGTGGCAAGTCCAAAGGGCTCAAAGAAGAAGAATTTCAAGCCGATGTGCTAGAGAAGCACGATGGCAGGACGCATCCGTCGGAGTTCCTCAAGATCTACACCATCGCGTGCAAGCTGCAGGAGACGAGACGACAAGATCCTCGCCAACTACTTCCTACCGGTACTCAAGCCCAATGTCGATCTTGGCTCATGCACTTGCCGGACAGCTCCATATCCTCCCGGCAGATCTATGCCATCAGTTTGTCGGCGCCTTCACAGCGGCCACAAGCCTCATGGCCAAGAGAGCGACCTTCACCTGCCGCCGTAAGGAAGGAGAGTCCCACGCAAGTTCATTCAGAGATTCATCGTGTGCACTACAACATCCCAGATGTCCACCCCGCGCGGTGATCAGCGCGTTTCATCAAAACGTGCGGAACCGCAGGATGAGGGAGGAGATGGCGATGTGCAAAGTCAAGGACGTCAGTGAGCTGTATGCCCTGGCCGACAAGTGTGCGTCTTTGAGGAAGGAGGAGACTCGGGAGAGAATCTGAAGCAGGATCTGATAGTGAGGAGACCGCCCCGGCGAAGAAGAGCCGGCGACGGAACAACAGAAAGAAGAAAGACAAAGAGGTGCTAGTTGTCGAGCAGTCCGACAACGGTGGTACTGCCAAGAAAGCCAAGGTTGGTGGCTCCAGCAAGGAGGTTGCCGCTGACACCGACCGCAAAGCTATGGCAGCCGCCGACAAGCAGGACAGCTCCAACAAACAGTACTGCAAGATCCACCGTACCAAGGGCCACGACCTCCAAAGCTGCAAGAAGGTCGAGCAGCTTGTTGAACAGCAGAAGGCTGAGTACGAGTGGCGCGACAAGGAGAAGGCCCAGGAAGGTGCTGGGGGAGTTAGCAAGAAGCGACCAGGCCGGGGAGGACGCCGCGGCAAGGCCAAGCAGCGGCAAGGAGACAGACCTCCCCGCGGCCGTGACAAGGATGAAGACGACGACGATGATGAAGATATGGAAGACGACGAAACCGATGAGCAGGAATTTCAGAAAGCCACAGAGGTCCTCTGCGTTGACGGCGGTGCTTCTCTGCATACCTCACACCGCCAACTCAAGCAATGGATGCGGGAGGTTAATGTAGCATAACCATCCGTAGAGTCACGCAAGCCTCTGAAATGGTCCAGACGCCTATCATCTTTGATATTGAGGACCACCCTGATCGCATAACTGCGGTCGGGTGCTTGACGATGTTGGTCTCACCAACTATCCGCAACCTCAAGGTCACCAAGATGCTAGTTGACGGCGGGGCCGGCTTAAACCTGATTTCCTCCGCGGTGCTCCAGAAGCTTCAGATCCCTGACAGCAAGCTCGAAGAGACTGGCACATTCCAAGGAATCAATCCAGGAAGGAGCAAGCCGAAGGGGAAGATCACGTTGCCGATAACATTTGGCAGTGAACTAAACTTCAGGACTGAGAGGGTCACGTTCGACGTTGCTGATTTTCCATTACCTTACAATGGAATACTTGGCCGTCCAGCACTCGCCAAGTTCATGGCAGCCTCTCATTATGCATACAACTTGCTCAAGATGCCAGGCCCGATAAGTGTCATTTCTATCCATGGCGACAAGAAGGATGCTCTTGTCTGCGCCGACAAGATTTACCGGGAAGCAGCAGCTGCAACAGATAGTAAATCACTTGCCGCTGAAGCTCCCGGGGGGAACAAGAAGACCACTTTGTCCGGCAAGAGCTCTGATGCCCACTCCGGCAAGCGCACATCTTCGGAGTGCTGCGCTACCGTCGAGGACACACCATCGAGCTCCACCGCAAGTACAAGAAGACGATGGCAGCTCCACCAAGACTAAGAAGGTGCCCACTAAGGAGGACGGCACTGGTGGTACCTTCACCATCGATGCCACTCTCGACCCTAAATAGGAAGGCGCGCCGTTGCTTTCCTGCGGCTTAACGCCGACGTGTTTGCATGGCAACCGTCGACATCCCCGTGTTCCCAAGAAAGTAATTGAGCATCACTTAGCTGTCCGTCCTCGCGCGCGCCCGTCAAGCGAAAGTCGAAGCGTGCAAAGGAGCGCCAAGAATTCATTGCGAAGAGATCAAGAAATTGGAAGCAGCAGGCCTTGTCGAGGAGTGCTCCATCCACGTGGTTGGCCAATCCTGTAGTTGTACATAAGGCAAATGGGAAATGGAGACTTTGTATCGACTTCACAGATGTTAATAAAGCTTGTCCCAAAGACCCATTTCCCTTGCGCAAGATCGACCAGATTGTTGACTCCACGGCTGGATGTGATTTGCTTTCATTTCTTGATGCATACTCAGATATCATCGATCTTCATGGCGAAGAGGATGAGGAGAAAACCGCATTCATCACCCCATGTGGCACATATCTTGTTTCATACGGATGCCTTTTGGGCTAAAGAATGCTGGTTCAACGCTTGCAAGAGTAGTCCATGACGCTTTTGAGCCGCAAATGCATGTAAATGTAGAAGCCTACATGGATGACATAGTGGTCAAGAGCAAGGACAAGGCAACTCTGGTTCAAGATTTAGATGAGACCTTTGCAAATCTGCGCAAGATCAACCTCAAGCTCAACCCCGAGAACTGCGTGTTTGGAGTCCCTTCCGGCAAGCTTCTCGGGTTCTTCGTGTCTCAGCGGGGAATTAAAGCCAATCCCGACAAGATCAAGGCAGATTGAAGCACCAAAGCGCGTCAAGGATGTACGAAGACTTGCCGGTTGCGTGGCTGCTCTCAGCAGGTTTATCTCTAGGTCTGCTGAGCGCGCCCTGCCATTTTTCAAGATTTTGAAAAAGGCAGGTCCAATGAAATGGACTCCCGAAGCGGAGGCTGCGCTGCAGGACTTAAAGAGGTACATGTCCTCCACTCCAATACTTGTCGCACCTAGGCCGCAAGAGAAGTTGCTGCTATATAAAGCGGCAACCAATCAAGTGGTTAGTGCTGCGTTAGTAGCGGAAAGGGAGGCAGATGATGAGCCGGCAACCAGGGCAGATGCATCCAGCGACAAGCAGGGGGCTTCACCGACAAGCTCTGGTCCCACAAGGACGGATCTGCGCAGGCTTGCGAGAAGATGCGGAAAAAGATGGTGCAGCGCCCAGTTTACTTTGTCAGTTCCCTTTTGCAGGGGTACTCTGGTGTGCAGAAATTGCTTTTCGGCCTTCTCATGGCCTCGAGAAAGCTGCGCCATTACTTCCAAGCACATGAGATAACAGTCGTCACTCGCTTTCCACTGAAGAGAATATTGCAAAATCCAGAAGCAACAGGCAGGATTGTCGAGTGGGCACTGGAACTGTCAAGCTTTGGCCTCAAGTTCGAAAGCACTTCAACTATCCAAAGCAGAGCATTGGAAGAGTTTATAGCAGAGTGGACGCAAACGCAGGATGAAGAGATTCCAGAGATGAGCATCCCCGTCAAGGAAGCAAGCAAAGAGTGGCTGATGTACTTTGATGGTGCCTTCTCGCTACAAGGCGCCGGTGCGGGCGTGCTGCTTGTCGCACCCACCGGAGAACACCTCAAGTACATAGTCCAAATGCACTTTCCCAAGGAGCAAGCAACAAACAATACAGTAGAGTATGAAGGTTTGCTTGCCGGTCTCAGGATAGCAGTGGACCTTGGGATCAAGAAGCTCATTGTCAGGGGTGACTAGCAGCTTGTCGTCCGCCAAGTGAATAAAGATTATCAGAGTCCGTTGATGGAAGCCTACGTTGATGAAGTGAGAAAGCTAGAAGAGCACTTTGACGGCCTGCAGATGGAACATGTTCCCAGAGCTCAGAATGATATTGCTGATGGCTCGTCAAGCGCGCCGACTCAAGTTACTCGTGGAACCAGGGATTTTGTGCTCAAGCTGACTCAACCGACTGTGACGCCATCAACTGGACAGAGCAAGAAGAGGAAGTTGATCTCTGGTGACTATTTTCTGGCAGAGCTTCCCGAAGCCACCGCCAAGAAGGTCCCCAGGATCAACACCAAGAATGTTGAGGAGCAGTCTGCTCCGACAAGCCCTAGGGTTTGTTTCGTTGAAGCAGACGCTCCCGACAAGTTTAGCTCCGGCAAGCTTGACGGGGAACATCAAGCTCCGGCCGAGCCGCAGGTTCTTGCCATAGAAGCGGATGTTCCCGCAGCAGCATATGAGCCTTTAGTCCTTGTTGTCGAGCCGCAAGCTCCAACATGGGCATAGCAGATTGTCCATTTCCTTCAGACAGGAGAACTTCCGAAGAGCAAGAAGAAGCGGAAAGAGTAGCCCGGCAGTCAAGTATGTATCAGTTTGTCGACAAGACGCTGCATGTAAGAAGACTCAACGGAGTGAAATTGAAGTGTATTCACCGGAAGATGGATGAAGTTGTTGGCGAGATACACGGAGGCACATGTGGTCACCACATTGGCGCAGAAGGGCACTTGCCGCAAAGCTTTCCGGCAAGGTTTCTTATGGCCGACAGCCCTCCGTGATGCAACCGCACAAGTAACCAAGTGTGAAGCGTGCAGGCCCATTCCAAGCAGATACACCAGCCAGCTCAAGCTCTCCGACGATCCCTTTATCCTGGCCATTTTCGTCTGGGGCTCGACATTCTCGCCCCTTTCCCCGAGCCGTCGAGGGCTTTGAGTACTTGTACGCTGTAATCGACAAGTTCACAAAGTGGGCGGAAGTGGAAGCAGTGAGGAAGGTGACAAGACGCCAGCGGTCAAGTTCTTGGTCGATTGTCCGCCGCTTTGGAATTCCTAACAGGATCATCACCGACAACGGCACACAATTCACGAGCCGCACCTTCATGCAAGACGCCCAAGATCTTGGCGCCAAGGTCTGCTTTGCTTCATTGCTCATCCGAGAAGCAACGGTCAAGCGAGAGGGCAATGCTGAAGTGCGCGCGGGCTCAAGACCAGAACTTTCGACAGCTGCACAAGTGCGGAAGAAACTGGATTGAGGAGCTGCCGGTGGTTCTTTGGTCGACCAGACGACGCCAAATCGAGCCATCGCCGACACCTTTCGCCTAGTCTATGGAGCAGAGGCAGTTCTCCCCACGGAACTCAGATACGGGTCACCTCGAGTACTCGCTATGATGAGTTTGAGCAAGAGCAGCTGCGACAAGATGACGCGCTGCTCCTCGAGGAGGACCGTCTTCAGCTCTGTCAGACGAGCTGCTCGTTACAAAGCAAGCTTTGCGCCGCTACCATAGCCGCAGTTAACGCCAGAAGTTTCGAGGAAGGCGACCTTGTTCTTCGGCGCGTTCAGTCCGCCAAGAATTCCAACAAGTTGACGCCGAAGTGGGAAGGCCCTTATCGGGTGAAGCGAGTCACTAGGCCCGGCGCTGTCCGCTTGAGACCGAAGATGGCATTCCGGTGAGCAACTCCTGGAACATTGAGCATCTTCGTAAGTTTTTACCCATAGGGCGCGGTTGCTGGAACCTGTTTCGGCAACCACCTTTTGTACAAGTCTTGCCGATGTTGCATGTAATCCTTTGTACAAAGCCGGGCGCAGACCCCGTGCATAAGTAAAGCTCATGTGTTGCGCACAACTTGTCAATTTCGTGCTTTCATAATCATTTTTGCATGTGTTGTCTAACATTTTGTGCAGCATCCACACCCGGTAAGCAATAACGAGCCACAAGGCTCCATAACTTTATTTTCTCTTCTTTCTCTTTCTCAAAGAAAGGAAGGTTCCTCCACCCACAAGTTAGCCGGGGGGAAGGAGAAGATAATGGTGTGGGCCACCAAGCGTCGCTCGAGGAAGTTCCGCCTTACCGGGAAGCAAACGACAGAAAAGCTAAGTTGCCAAAGTTTGAGCAATCAGTTTTTAAATTTTCAAGTTATCTTCCTCGAACGATAGTACTTTGTATGGAAAACCTGTGCGCGGAGGAACCAACCCATAGCTAGTTTGCGCCCTTACTTTGTTTCGAGTCCGCTCAACAACTTAAGTGAGCTGCGACTAGTTGCGACAAGGTTGCTTGTCGGAAGCGGCACCGCCAGCAGGCTGCTGACGTTCCGCACTCAGCGCTCGTGGCAAAGGTGCCCGCGCCGACAAGTTCCCTAAAAGCGTAGGGCACAAGCATACAAAGGAAGGAATCAAGTAAAGGAAATAACATTGCAATCATTGCCTAAGATAAAGTTATATTACAAAATAGCTTGTCGCAGACCTAATAAATTGTTCTCCTAAACATGATCAGCAGCGACAAGGGAAAGATAAAATTGGCAGCCTAGTCTACGCGGTCGCCATCAACCCGCTTGATCTTGCCCACCTTGTCCATGATGGGTGCGACAAGGGCTTTGAGCGCCTCCACGTCGGCATCTGGTGGCAAGGATCTGAGGATGCCGTTGAGGTTGAGGCCTGGATTGCGGAAGGCCACCTTTATCAACACCTTCTGGAGAGCTCCTGCACAGATCTGGCGCGATTCCTCGGCCAGCTGCTTCGGGATCTCTTCCCGGAGTCGCTGGAGAGCCGTCACCACGCCCTTGAGGAACAAGCTGAGCTTGGCGCTGGGTTGGAGACGCTCGTCGGAGGAGTACCCAAGATCCACCATCCCCAGCTCCATCAGCTCCTTGTCAATGGTGGCGGCAGATCCACAAGACCCTCCGTCCAAAGGCATCATGTTCTCTCTCAAGGTGTTCAGGCGTTCGTGGCACTTGTCGCCAGCTCCTCGGTGGCCTTGATCTTCTCCAACAGGCCCACCTCCCGCCTCCTTGGCGCCGCCCGAGTCTCCATCGTGGTGGTCAGCTTCAGCTCAAGATCCGCCTTGGAGTCCTTGGCGGCATCGAGCTCTTTGATCCTTTCAGCGAGACGGCCCTGCAACTCGCCAAGAGTGTAGGCGTCCTTCTCGCGCTCGTGCTTCAGCGCAGCAAGCTCCTCGCCGCTCTTCTGGAGGTTGGCCTCCAGCTGCGTCACCATAGTCTCCAACTCCTTCTTGGCGGCCTCGGCAGCTGCGGCAGCGTCCTTTGCTTCCTTGAGAGCTCCACCAATTGATTGCTCGCGCGCGGCAAGCTCTTCCTCATAGCTGTCAAGGTTGATCTTCCGCTGCGCCAACTCGCCTTCTTGCGCAGATAGCTTCTCGGCAGCAAGCCGTTGCTGCTCCTCGACCTCAGCCTTCTCAAGGACGAAGGATGTGCGCTCTTCGAAGTCGCCCCGCTCTTCTCGCTATGTTCCGGAGAGCTTCTTGGTTGGCGCCCCGGAGCTCTTCTGCGCGCTTCTCCATGTCTGCTCCCACCCTCGCGACAAGTGCTTCCCGGGACTCCAACTTGGCTCTTCGGGCGCGGTAGAGCGACAGCAGCTTCTTCAGCAGTTGCTCTTCCTCAGACTCGCCGCTACTGCTGCTTGGCGCGTCAACCAGCGACAGCCCAGTGGAGGCGAGCAGCTCTTCGTCAAAGGTCTCCCCTTCGACCGGCGCCCTGGAGCTCGACGCCCAGGGAAGCTTAATGAAGACGCCGTCGCCGGCCTTCAGATAGGCGCCGGGCTGCAGCTCTTCGGAGCCTGACGCTGCACCGGTGGCGGAGGGATCGGCGGTCGGCGTAGCGCCTCTCGCTCCTGCGGCCTCAGGGTCGTCAGTGCGATCGCCAGACCCCTCGCCAGCCTTTGCGGCGGCAGCCTTGGCGGCCTCTTCGCCGGCGGACCCATCGGCGCTAGCCTCTTCCTCCATGGTGGCGACGTCGTCAGTGTTGCCGCGCGCGTCCTCCTCGCCGGCGACCTCAATCTCCATCGGCTCTGCGGCAGATGGATCTGACGATCAGAAAAAGAAAGAACAGTCAAGCAAATGTTCGAAAAGAAGAACAGAAGAAGAAGAACCCAAGGGAAATTTTCAGGCAAGAGGGTTACCCGCGATGGGATCTGTGGCCGCGGTCTCCACCACCGGAGGATCGCCGGCGCTGCCCCTTGTCGGAGAAGCTTCCCTTGTCGGAGAAGCCTCCCTTGCCGGAGAACGCTCCCTTGTCGGGGAATCCTCCCTTGGCGGCGTAGTCGAAGCAGATGGTATTTCGGGAGCTGCTTCCGGGCACTCCTGATGAGGCTGCTCTGCTCCTACACAAATCAACAAGTCAGATATCAGCAAAGAAGGAGCACCCATGCACACCTAACTGTAAGAAGTAAACCATATACTTACGCTGGGGGCTGTGCTGGGGGCTGATTTGAGGAAAGGTTGCCGGGTCCGGCAAGGGGGTCTCAGGCGCACCTCCTGTTGCCACGGGGGGATCGTCTTCGATGACAACCACCGGGGTCTTGGCTCTCTTCGACGCTCTCTGAACCAGCGTCTTGAAAAAGGAAAGAGTTCAGAATGAAGCAAATCAGATACAAGACAAAGCAACCAAATTGAAGAAATACAAGCACAACATAAGAGCTTACTCTTCTTCTTCTTCCTCGTCAGAGCTGAGCGCGGAGAGATCAAATTCCGGCTCGCCTCCGGTGCGAAGGGGCGGAGGAGTAGGTTCCCTTGACCGCTTGGCGGGGGTGGCAGCGGTGGCCTGAGAAGATCCCGCCTCAGTTGTTGCAGCGGTGTGGGGCGCTCCCGCGGCAACAGTGCTTGACGCGGTGGAGCGCGTTGCACGGCGCTGCGGCTGTTGGCCCGTCTGCCGCCCCGTCACTTCCCCGGCCTTGCGGAGACGCCTTCTTGGTGGAGCTGTGGGCTCGCTCATGCAAGCTACTTGAAGGTGTGGAGGAGGCGCCCTCGCGACTCGCTCGGCTCAACTTCGGCTCAGCCTACTCCTCTTCCGACAAGCTCCTCTCGTCGGCAAGGCTTGCCACCTCTGCTGCCTCTGCCTCCTCCACGGTTAACCTGACCACCAGTGGCAGCAGCTGCTGCCGCCTCCTCCAGCTGGTGGCGGCGCGCTGCATCTCGGCGCCGGTGGTGTCTGGTGAGCCACTTCGCTCGTCGGCGCGGATCGGCACTTCTTCCAAGCTATCGAAGAACTGCCGCACAACGTCGTCCGCAGGCTCTTGGCAGGTTGGAACGATCCCATGCGAATCGCACAAGGGCATCATGGCGCGGATGCGGTCGAGCGAAGAGTTGTTGCACAATGGGACGACTCCCTCGCAACCTAAACCACTGGGTGATCGGCGTCGTGCTTGAACAGCCAGCAGCATCGCATCCAACTCCAAGACAGTGAAATTCCAGTTGAGGCCCGGGCGCAGCCTCATGATGTCCGCCGCATTTTGGAACTCCCAAGCAGGTCTCCTTCTCTCCTGCAAGGGGGCAATGCGGCGGCGAAGGAAATCCACGCCAACTGCGCCTACAGTGAGTCCGCAAGCCTGAGGCGCAGGATCCGGTCACGGCAATCTTCAACCTAGCATCCTCCGCGCCAAGTTGCTCCAATCGCTGCCGCGCACTATGGGAGTTTGGCGCTGGGCAGTGAAGGGCTGCGGGTTCTCCTCAACGATCCAACACCAATCGGCTCTCCACTCCTCCCACTTGCTACGGAGCTCTCCTTCCAGATAGGCTTCTTTCTTGCCGATCCCGGAGATCCAAGCAATCCTCCGCAAGTGGCTCTCTCTCTCGACGGGGCATGAAGAAGTGGCGGAAGAGGGCTACGTTTGGTGGACTCCGACAAAGTTTTAGCAAAGGTGTGCGAAAACTGCCATGGTCGAGACAACATTGGGGGTGAAATCAAGGAGGCGAAGCCCGTAGGTGTTCATGATGTCACGAAGAATTAGAGAAGGCGGCAGAGCCCGCAGAAGAAGAGCGCCAAGAAGGGTACCCTACCAAACCAAATCTGATGCGGCGGAGAGTACCTTCGCTGGTGCGCAGCGTCTCCGTCGACCGTAAGAGGTAGTAGCCTCCCTCAGCTCCTTTGCGTCGAGCTGGGGGAAGACGCCCGCTCCTTTCGCAGCGCCGCGAGCCGCTGCGCCTCGGCCGACTTCACGCCCTTCCCCTTGTCGGCTTTCGGAGCCATGGCGGAGGTGGTGGAGGAGACCGACGGCGTTGTTGGCGCTGGTGGCGATGGGGGACGGAGCGTTGCTCTCTTCAGACTAGAGAAGAAGGGAGGAGCGGCGGTGGTTTTCGAGATGGGACAGCAAATGGCGAGGTGGGCGACCTGCCCCTGTTTCCCCTGTATATAAGGAGGGAGAGGGGGCGGACGTTCCTCTTTTCCAATTAAAGAAACCCCCACGATCTCTCCCACGACGCCACGTTCGGCGCGTGCTGTTCGTGGGGGACGTGGTGGGTCCGGAGCCAGTTACGGCGTGATCTAGGCCAGCGTGCCCTGCAGATGTTTTGGGCCTGGCCCAACAGCGCCGGCACCGCAGTGTGGCCCAGCCCGGGCTCCTGTCGGTGTACTAGAGTAGGGGTACCCTGGTATCCCGAACTCGTGCACGGGCAGTTGCAGCACCCCGCGGCAAGGCTTGCCTGGTGACCGCCAAGGTCCTCCATAGTTCCTTTGGAGCCATTCAAGAACAAAGTATTCGAGCCAAGGAGACAAGTCCCCGGCAAGAGGATCTTGCCGGGAAGGCCACTCAAGGCACGCAGAAGAGAAGGCCCCGGCAAGAGGAGCTTGCTGGGAAGGCTCGGTGAGCGACAAGCTTCCGGGCGCGACAAGGATTCAGCCGCGGCAAGGCGCTTGCTGCGGTAGGCAACCACACTTCATCTCCGCTCCAGCTCATCCACCAACGTGTCGCCATGGGACCATTCCAGGCGTGCGTGTCAAGAGGCTGTGCAGCCAGCGGAGAGCAGCGGTAAGCGGCGCTGACAGGAGTGCCATCGTGGCAAGCGGTGGCGCCCCTGACGGTCCCTTTCTGCACTGTTTAGGCTACATGGACGGGCATTTATTGTTTTTGTCCCTTGCCGTCAGAGTTAGGTAGAATACACTGTACAAAGTAGCTGTACCAACTGCAACTCATTTTCCCATTTTGCCCTTGCTTACATTGCCACCTGTGGTGACCCCTTTGAGCCTATAAAAGGAGGCCCATGCGCAACGTAGAGGAGGTTCGACTCATTTGAAACTACACACACACGCTAGGTCTTGTAGCTCTCTGTGGTCCCTAGCAAGAACACAACATAATCAGACAAGCAGCAGTAGGAGTATTATCTCTCCGGAGAGCTCCGAAGCTGGGTAAACTGCTCGTGTACATCGCCTCGATCTGCTCTTCGTGCAATCTCCGCCCCCCACCGAACCGAAAGGGACTCGGTCCGCCGGTCCCATAGGTGTTCGTGGGTTACGATCAGCTTCCCCGACATTATGTTATGAGTGAAGAAACAACTAGAGATATTCTTGCTTGCAATGATAGAGATGATCTAGAGAAATTATTACACAAGTACAAAGAAAAATCTCTGAATGCTAGAATGAAATGTGGTCCTAAGTTTGCTACTTCACCTATTTTTATTGATGATAAGGATTATGAATTCTCTGTCGACCCAGAGTTAATTACTTTGGTTGAATCTGATCCTTTCCATGGTTATGAAACTGAAACTGTTGTGGCACATCTTACTAAGTTGAATGATATAGCCACCCTTTTTACTCATGATGAGAAAACTCGCTATTACTTTATTCTCATATTATTTGTTTTCTCATTAAAGGGTGATGCTAAAGCTTGGTACAATACTCTTGCTCCTGGTTGTGTGCGTAGTCCCCAGGATATGATTTGCTACTTCTCTGGAAAAAAAAATTCCTGCTCATAAGAAACAAGCTGCCTTACAGGAAATATTTAACTTTGTGCAAACTAAATAAGAGAGTCTCCCACAAGCTTGGGGGAGGCTTTGCCAGTTACTTAATGCTTTGCCTGATCACCCTCTTAAGAAAAATGAAATACTTGATATCTTCTATAATGGACTAACCGATGCTTCTACGGACTTCCTAGATAGTTGTGCTAGTTGTGTTTTCAGGGAACGAACTGTTGGACAAGCTGAAGAATTATTGAATAACATATTGAAAAATTATGATGATTGGACTCTTCCTAAACCACCGGCTAAACCCACTCCAAAGAAGAGGGGTATATTATATCTCAGTCCTGAAGATATGCAAGAGGCAAAGAAATTTATGAAGGAAAAAGGTATTAAAACTGAGGATGTTAAAAATTTACCTCCTATTGAAGAAATACATGGGCTTAATACACCACCAATGCCTAAGGTGGTAGAGGTAAGTTCTCTTATGAAGTTCAATGAAAATGATAACCCTTACAATATGCATCCTAGTCAGTGCCTTTATGAGTTTGAAAGCTATATTAGAAAACAAGATCACTTCAATGCAAATGTTATGAAACAATTGAAATATAATTCTGATATGATTACTCGCTTGAGTGACTTGTTATTTAGAATATCAAATGATGTTAGAGGTGTTGGAAAACATGCTTCTATGGTACAAACCCAGTTAGAACAAGTTGCTAAATCACAAAGAGAATTGCTTGATGAAATGAATCATAATATGCATGACTTTGCTGTTAGAGTTGCAACTAGAGGAGGTAAAATGACTCAGGAACCACTTTATCCTGAGGGACACCCAAAAAGAATTGAACAAGATTCACAAAGAGCTAACACTAGTGCACCTAGTCCTTCTAAAAAGAACAAGAAAAAGAAAATGTAGGACTTTGCACACTTCTAGTGAACCTGAAATAGAGAAACCTCCTGATAATGATAATGAAACTTCTATCTCTGATGCTGAAACTCAATCTGGTAATGAACACTCCCCTAGTGATAATGAAAAAGATAATGATGAGGTTCATGAAGACACTCAACCAAATAATGATAAAGAACCAGATAATGATGTTGAGATAGAACCACCTGTTGATCTTGATAACCCACAACCTAAGAATAAAAGGTATGACAAAAGAGACTTCATTGCTAGAAAACACGGTAAAGAAAGAGAACCGTGGGTTCAAAAACCTATGCCTTTTCCACCCAAGTCAACTAAAAAGAAAGATGATGAAGAATTTGAACGCTTTGCTGAAATGTTAAGGCCAGTCTTTTTGCGTACTCGCTTGACTGATATCCTTAAAATGCCTCCTTATGCAAAGTATATGAAAGATATCATCACAAATAAGAGAAAAATACCGGAAGCTGAAATCTCCACTATGCTTGCTAATTACACTTTCAAAGATGGAGTACCTAAAAAACTTGGATATCCGGGAATACCAACTATACCTTGCTCTATCAAAAGGAATTATGTGAAAACTTCTTTGTGTGATTTAGGAGCTGGTGTTAGTGTTATGGCTTTCTCTTTATATAAAAGGCTTGATTTGAATAAAATCACACCTACTGAAATATCTTTGCAAATGGATGACAAATCAACTGCCATACCTATCGGTATCTGTGAGGACGTGCCCGTTGTTGTTGCTAATGTTACTATTTTGACTGACTTTGTTATACTTGAGATGTCCGAGGACGAAAACATGTCGATTATCCTTGGTAGACCCTTCTTGAATACTGCAGGGGCTGTTATTGAGCATACAATGCACTTTCCGAAGAAACAATTCTAAGTGAATGGTATTAATGTTATTGAAAAATCTCCGACAATCACTATTGGAAGTTTTCAAATACCTTTACCTACTATCAAAAAGAAATATGAAATGCTTATTGTTGGGGAAATGCATATCCCCATTGAGGTAACTTAGTGATTTACAAAAGTTCTTCGGTTTCATGCTAATCGAAAGTGGTTGTTAATAAGACTTGATCAACCTTATTAATGGATCATTTTTGAGTGGTATGAAGTTGATGAATTTAGTAAGCACTACCTTCTGTCCTTACTTTTGTTTTCTGTTTTTATTAGTTAAATAAAATAAAGTGCCATGTTTTGTCTGTTTTCTGAATTTCCCGTGCAATAAAAAAATGACCCAAAAATAAAAGTTCTCAGAATGCCCTGAAAATTGAACATGATTTTTCTTGAATATTTATGAATTTTTGGTGCAAATAATACCAGAGGGAGGTGCACCAGGTGGGCACAACCCACCTGGGCGCGCCAGTACCCCCAGGCGCGCCTTGGTGGGTTGTGGTCCCCACGTGGGCCCCCTTACTTATCTCTTTAGCCCACATCATCACTTACCTCCAGAAAAAAAATCTCCATTGCTCTCTCTTCAGTGTTCTTGAGCTCAAACCTGCGGATTTCGATCTCTTTGCTCGAAGCTCCATTTCCGAAAATGTTTCGAGGGATTGTTGCTTGGTATGTGACTCCACCATTTGTCCAATTAGTTTTTGTTTTAGTGGTTTATACTTTGAATAATTAGCTACTCTTGGTGCTGCTGTAGATGTGCTTGCATGTTGAATTCTTAGTGTGCTAAGTAGTTTGAATGCTTGCTATGGCCTCTATGTATCCCCATGAGTAGTTGCTATCAATCTCATAAAGTTTCATTGACAAATTTTTGTCACCCCAAAATTTTTATTTCCAGAAATTGTACGCGGACATGATGAACCTATTTGGAAGGAGTTCTTCGAGGAGGCGATCCTCGCGGGCATCTTCTAGTGACAGTTCTAGTCGCCGGTCTTATGTTGAACCAAGTGAAAGTTCCACACGAGATGCCACCACCAAAACATGATTATGGCCTTGCGATGATTATATGGTGCATGTGGGCATCAGGGAGGAATTTGAGAAATATGTTCACAATGCCGGTCTTGGTCCCTACCTTTTAGATAAGTGTGAACAACGCCAACTTCTCACTGAATCATTTGTTAAAGGATTTAAATATTTTCCACGTGAGTCTAGGGTGTCGTTTATGCTTTATGATAATCCATTTACTATTCCACTGGAGAATTTTGCTTACCATTGCAAACTTCCATTTTGGGGTTCGCTTGATGAGCCACTAACGGCTGAGTTCAAGTCTTTCTTGACTAGACTTTGTTACGGTGAAAATAGGGGAGTGAGACAAGGAAGAATAAAGAGCATTCACTTTCCCGCAATTCAGTAGTATTTTGCATTATTTAACAAGAAATGCAAAGTAGGTGATACGTCTCCAACGTATCTATAATTTTTTATTGCTTCATGCTATATTATATTCTGTTTTGGATGATTAATTGGCTTTGTTATACACTTTTATATTACTTTTGGGACTAACCTATTAACCAGAGGCCCGGCCCAAATTGTTGTTTTTTTGCCTATTTCAGAATTTCGTAGAAAAAGAATATCAAACGGAGTCCAAACGGAATGAAACCTTCGGGAACGTGATTTTCGGAACAAACGTGATCCAAAGGACTTGGAGTCTACGTCAAGAAATCAACCAGGAGAGCATGAGGCAGGGGGGCGCACCTACCCCCCTGGGCACGCCCTTCACCCTCGTGGGGCCCATGTTGCTCCAGCGACGTACTTCTTCCTCCTATATATACCTACGTACCCCCAAACCAACAGAGGCATCCACGAAAACCTAATTCCACCGCCGCAACCTTCTGTACCCATGAGATCCCATCTTGGGGCCTTTTCCGGCGTCCTGCCGGAGGGGGCATTGATCACAGAGGGCTTCTACATCAACACCATAGCCTCTCCGATGATGTGTGAGTAGTTTACCTTAGACCTTCGGGTCCATAGTTATTAGCTAGATGGCTTCTTCTCTCTCTTTGGATCTCAATACAAAGTTCTCCACGATTCTCGTGGAGATCTATTCGATGTAATCTTCTTTTGCGGTGTGTTCGTTGAGACCGATGAATTGTGGATTTATGATCAAGTTTATCTATGAACAATATTTGAATCTTCTTTGAATTCTTTTATGTATGATTGGTTATCTTTGCAAGTCTCTTCAAATTATCAGTTTGGTTTGGCCTACTAGATTGATTTTTCTTGCAATGGGAGAAGTGCTTAGCTTTGGGTTCAATCTTGCGGTGTCCTTTCCCAGTGACAGTAGGGGCAGCAAGGCACGTATTGTATTGTTGCCATCGAGGATAACAAGATGGGGTTTATATCATATTGCATGAGTTTATCCCTCTACATCATGTCATCTTACTTAAAGCATTACTCTGTTCTTTTGAACTTAATACTCTAGATGCATGTTGGATAGCGGTTGATGTGTGGAGTAATAGTAGTAGATGCAGGCAGGAGTCGGTCTACTTGTCACGGATGTGATACCTATATACATGATTATACCTAGATATTCTCATAACTATGCTCAATTCTATCAATTGCTCAACAGTAATTTGTTCACCCACCGTAATACTTATGCTCTCGAGAGAAGCCACTAGTGAAACCTATGGCCCCCGGGTCTATTTTCTATCATATTAATCTTCCAACACTTAGCTATTTTTATTGCCTTTTATTTTACTTTGCATCTTTATTATAAAAATACCAAAAATATTATCTTATCATATCTATCAGATCTCACTTTCGTAAGTGACCGTGAAGGGATTGACAACCCCTTTATTGCGTTGGTTGCGAGGTTTTTATTTGTTTGTGTAGATGCGAGGGACTTGAGCATGGCCTCCTACTGGATTGATACCTTGGTTCTCAAAAACATAGAGAAATACTTACGCTATTTTACTGCATCACCCTTTCCTCTTCAAGGTAAAACCAACGCAGTGCTCAAGAGGTAGCAGTAGGCAAGCAAAACTGTAGCATACTTTGTGTGCCAGAATTGAGCCTCATTCACACTGCTCTCACTGGTGAAAGGAATTATAACCTTCGAGCGATTGTTGCACGTAGACTTCAACATAACGCTAATAGTGGCTGGTACTATGGTGGAATTTACGCCACGCGTTTTGCACGAGGGCTGGGTGTTTCACCTTTTCCCTTTGATCCTATCCTACCCACGCAGTACTTAGATTTTGACACTTTAAAAGAGCATAAGATTATCAAGGGAAAGGTTGATAACTTCACTTATAATTTAATGTTTAACCAAAAATCTATTGTGCACACATATTTGCCTACGCCTGCTCTTTTTGACTATCACAGCAAGGGAAGATATTTTGTTCTTGAGAGCGAGGCCCGAGCTCATAATGCAGCAGTGGTGGCAGCACGGCAGGCTGAGGCATCCGCACCGAGAGCCTCCGTGAGTTACCACGCCGACTACTACCCTCCAGGCTACTGATTGATTACCGAGTTAGGCCAAAAGCTTAAGCTTGGGGGAGTACATGTTTCTCACCAACATTATATTCATGTCTACATATCATTCTATTTGTCGGTGTTCACACTTTTTCATTGTATCATCCATGCTTAGATTTATTTTCTTGCTTTCTTCTTGTGTGTTTAAAAAACTTTAAGAAAAACAAAAAAAATTGTTGTAGTAATTTACTTTCCATGCATGCTTAGTAGTAGTACTAAAAGGAAAATCCAAAAAGATTTTCTTGTTCTTATTTTGCTTGTTGGGAGCTTTCCCGTGTAAATAGTTTTCTCATTTTTTTGCTTTTTATTTGCTTGTTGAAGAAAACCAAAAACTCCAAAATATTTCAGTGTGTTTCTCTGAATTTCTTTTCTTTTTATTCGAGTTGTACCAAGGAGAAGACCACGATGAAAATGTTGAGTGGCTCTCATATGAATAATTGTTGAAATAATAAAGAGCCCATTTTACCTTGTCTTCTCTCGTTGAATAAAATGTTTGCAGATTCCAGCTTAGTCCACGACACTCTTGCACTATTATTATTTTCATATCGTTCAGTCGTGCAAGTGAAAGGCAATAATGACGACATTTGATGAACTGGCCGTGGCAGAGAGAAACTGGTATGAACTCGACTTGTTTTGTTTGTGTAAATATGTTTAACCTAGTATCCATGATTCAGCCCATTATGATTAAACATGTTTGCAATGACATTAGAGATTATAGTTTCTCATGCCATGCATAAGTATCTGGGAGTTGATAATGATTTATCTTGGATATCAACATAGCGTTAAAATGATTATGATGTAGTATGATGATATGGTATCCTCCTCTGAATGTTCGAGTGGCTTGACTTGGCACATGTTTATACATGTAGTTGAATCAAAACTAACATAGCCTCTATGATATTTATGTTCATGGTGTTCATATCCTACTCATGCTAGTGACCAATGTTACTTACGCATAATGCATGGTTATGATCATTGTTGCTCTCTAGCTGGCCTCTTCTCAATCTAAATCACTAGCCTTCGCCTATACTAAGTGGGAATTCTGCTTGTACATCAAAAACCTTGAACCCAAAGTTATTCCAGATGAGTCCACCATACCTACCTATATACGGTATTACCCTGCAATCCTAAGTAAATTATCCTTTTTGTGTGCCTGGATCGTTCATGGAACGACAAGAGGTGATCGATATATTCCATGCTAAGCGGGTTATTCTCAGGTCGAGTGTTTATTCACTCGCCATTGCACGAGAAAATGGGCGGTAATAGGGATTCCCAGTCCCGAACTCAAAAATGCAAATAATTAAACAAAACTCCCCCGGGACTGATGTTGGTATGGACGGCACCCGTTGTTTCATACAAGCCGTGGAGTGTGATTGATGGTGGAGGGGGAGTAAACCTTTACTTTTATCACTTGGGAACCGCCACTAGTGTGCTTAGCATGGAAGATGTTGATAACTGATGGTCGTGAAGTGAATAAGAAGGGTGCATGTCTCAAAATATCATTTACCTCTATTTTAAAAATTGAGCTCTGGCACCTCTGCAAATCACTGCTTCCCTCTGCGAAGGGACTATCTATTTACTTTTATGTTGTGTCACCACCTTCTAAAACAAGCGCTAGAAACTGAGTAGAGCACAACTGTCATGATTTATGCATTGTGTGTAGCTAATGTTGGGTGAATCATGACTGGATCTTTTCTACCATGAATTACAATGTTTAGTCGCTGCTTGAACTTTGGAGGTGCTCTACATTTATGTTTTGCGGTCTCTGAAAGGGCTAGCGAGATACCACTATTGTCATATTGTCGTGGTATTCTCACGGGGGGCTTGCGAGTCGACAGATGCCACAAGGGCTTAGTGTGAGGGTAAGACTGCTGCTGATAGGCACGGGAGCGGGTATGCGAGTAGCATGCGGTGGTTTACCCAGCTTCGGAGCTCTTCGGAGAGATAATACTCCTACTACTGCATGTCTGAGTGTATCTGGTATATCTGGTACAGAGTGCTCCTGGAGCTGTATCTGAGGTCAGTGCCATAGGCATCTGGCCTCGTATAGGCATATGAGCACAAGTGTGTGTGGCCGCATGTGCCTGAGCATGCATGTGTGAGTGTGTGTGAGTGTGAGTCCATCCCCTGGATGGATGGATGTGTGCCTTTATATAGGCATGGCTAGCTTACTTCCTAAGCTATGTAGTGGCATGGACAAGTGGGCATGGGGGCATGGTGTGGGTGTCATGCTTGTCTCCTGGGTCACTTCATGAATAGTGCCTAGGGACAAGTGACACTGTACATGATGGCGTCGTGGTACAACTGTCTCGTCCGAGGTATGGCCGTCTCGTCGGGGTCTTGTCGGTGTCTAGTCGGGCTGCAGTCAGTAGCCGGCTGGTTGGCGCAGTCGGACGGGAAGCCGGCAGGAGCGGCCGGGCAGTCAGACTAAGGGGCTTTGCTAGCCCCGATGTCTTGAAATATTGTCTTGCCGTCTTCGGGATACCCGTGGTTAATTATTCCGTCAGTAGCCTCCAAGCCTCTGGGCAACTTGGCAAAGTTGCGTGGAGGTTTTTTGGTGGGTGTTGATGTAGAAAATGTCGGTGACAGCCGGCTGCAGGCCGCAGCCAGCGTAGCTTGCTGCGTCTTGAGGCGCGCCAACAAGACTGCTGGTGTAGCCTCCGAGCCTCCGGGCAACTTGGAAAAGTTGGGCGGAGGCCTTTCGCGTTTGTTGGTGCAGATGATGGCGTCGAGGGTGACGGGCGCGGACACGAAATCCGCCGGCTGGTGCTGTCGGGCGCGGACGCAGTGTCCGCCGACTGAAGCTGTCGGGCGCGGTCGCGGGACCTGCCGCCTGATGTTGTTGCTGACAGCCGGCTGCGGGCTGCAGCCGGCGTGGTTTGCTTCCAGTGGGGGCGCGCCAGCTTACCCATTGGGCGTAGCCTCCGAGCCTCCGAGTGAGGAGGCGGGTTCCCCACGAAAATGATCATGCAAAAATCCAAGTTAGTCCGTGCAGATATATCAAATGTTTGCTTTTAGCATTGCAAGTTTTATGTGGAGGGTGCCGACTCGGTTTCGTCCGAGCCCCTTCAATCTTTTTCATGTTCCCTCCGCTCTTTGGCTTGTGCTCTCGCTTGCCGGACAGCCGCTCTGCGGTCTGTGGCTGAGAGTGGGCCGCAGAGTGGAGTGTACAGTACTCAGACTCTGGGAGCAGATTCGACCGAGCAGATACTCGTAAAGGAAACGGTCGGGTCGCCCGAACCGTTTTTTCCCAGACGTTTTTAACGTGGGTGGCTGCTATGTCTTGAGCTTGCGTTGGTTTTCCTCGAAGAGGAGAGGGTGATGCAGCAAGTGTAGCGTAAGTATTTCCCTCAGTTTTTGAGAACCAAGGTATCAATCCAGTAGGAGGCTTCTCAAAAGTCCCACGCACCTACACAAACAAACTGAGAACTCGCAACCAACGCAATAAAGGGGTTGTCAATCCCTTCACGGCCACTTGTGAAAGTGAGATCTAATAAAGATAGTATGATAAGATAAATGTATTTTTGGTATTTTATAATATAGATGCAAAAAGTAAAGATGCAAATAAAAGTAGATTGGGAGCAAATATGATAAGAGATAGACCCGGGGGCCATAGGTTTCACTAGTGGCTTCTCTCAAGAAAGCATAAGTATTACGGTGGGTGAACAAATTACTGTCGAGCAATTGATAGAAAAGCGCATAGTTATGAGATTATCTAGGCATGATCATGTATATAGGCATCACGTCCATAAAAAGTAGACCGACTCTGCCTCGCATCTACTACTATTACTCCACACATCGACCACTATCCAAAGATGCATCTAGAGTATTAAGTTCATAAGAACAGAGTAACGCATTAAGCAAGATGACATGATGTAGAGGGATAAACTCATGCAATATGATATAAACCCCATCTTGTTATCCTCGATGGCAACAATACAATACGTGCCTTGCAACCCTTTCTGTCACTGGGTAAGGACACCGCAAGATTGAACCCAAAGCTAAGCACTTCTCCCATGGCAAGAAAGACCAATCTTAGTAGGCCAAACTAAACTGATAATTAGAAGAGACTTGCAAAGATAACTTAATCATACATAAAATAATTGAGAGAAGATTCAAATATTATTCATAGATAAACTTGATCATAAACCCACAATTCATCGGATCTCGACAAACACACCGCAAAAAGAGTTTACATCGAATAGATCTCCACAAGAGAGGGGGAGAACATTGTATTGAGATCCAAAAAGAGAGAAGAAGCCATCTAGCTAATAACTATGGACCCGTAGGTCTGCGGTAAACTACTCACAACTCATCGGAGGGGCAAGGATGATGATGTAGAGGCCCTCCGTGGTTGATTCCCCCTCCGGCAGAGTGCCGACAAGGGCTCCAAGATGAGATCTCACGGATACAGAAGGTTACAGCGGTGGAAATTGTGTTTCGTGGTGCTCCTGGATGTTTTCGGGGTACGTAGGTATATATAGGAGGAAGAAGTACGTCAGTGGCTGCCCGAGGGGCCCACGAGACAGGGGGGCACGCCCTATAGGGGGGGGGGGCGCCCTCCTATCTCGTGGAGGCCTCGGCTGCTTCTTGACTTGCACTCCAAGTCCTCTGGATCACGTTTGTTACAAAAATCACGCTCCCGAAGGTTTCATTCCGTTTGGACTCCGTTTGATATTCCTTTTCTTCGAAATACTGAAATAGGCAAAAAAAAAAACAGCAATATGGGCTGGGCCTCAGGTTAGTAGGTTAGTCCCAAAAATGATATAAATGTGTAAAATAAAGCCCATAAACATCCAAAAGGGGTAATATAATAGCATGGAACAATAAAAAATTATAGAGACGTTGGAGACGTATCAAGCATCCCCAAGCTTAATTCCTGCTCGTCCTCGAGTAGGTAAATGATAAAAGAGAATTTTCGATGTGGAATGCTACCTAGCATAATTCATAATATAATTTTCTTTATTGTGGCATGAATGTTCAGATCCAAATGAATACAAAATAAAAGTTCATATTGATAAAAGAAATAGTAATACTTCAAGCATACTAATCAAAGTAATCATGTCTTCTCAAAATAGCATGGCAAAAGAAGTTCATCCCTACAAAATCATATAGTTAGGCTATGCTTCATTTTCGTCACACAAAGATGTTCCCAACTTCTATACCCCCGATGGCAAGCCAAGCAATTGTTTCATACTTAAATAATCTCAAACTTTTTCAACCTTCACGCAATACATGAGCGTGAGCCACGGATATAGCACTATGGGTGGAATAGAATATGATGATGGGGATTGTGTGGAGAAGACAAAAAAGGAGAAAGTCTCACATTGACGAGGATAATCAACGGGCTATGGAGATGCCCATCAATTGATGTCAACATGAGGAGTAGGGATTGCCATGCAACAGATGCACTAGAGCTATAAATGAATGCTCAACTAAAGAAAACTAGTGGGTGTGCATCCAACTTGCTTGCTCACGAAGACCTAGGGCACTTGAGGAAGCCCATCATAGGAATATACAAGCCAATTTCTATAATGAAAAATTCCCACTAGTATGAAAAAGACAACTTATGAGACTCACTATATGAAAAACATGGTGCTACTTTGAAGCACAATATATGAGACTCACTACATGAAGAACAAGGTGCTACTTTGAAGCACAAGTGTGGAAAAAGAGATAGTAACATTACCCTTTCTATTTTTTATTTTTTTGGGCCTTTTTTTGGCCTTTCTCTTTTTTTGATTGGGCAATGCTCTAATAATGATGATCATCACACTTCTACTGATTACAACATAAGGATTACAACTCAAAACTAGAACAAGATATGACTCTATATGAATGCCTCCGGCGGTGTACCGGGATGGTGCAATGAATCAAGAGTGACATGTATGAAAAATAATGCATGGTGGCTTTGCCACAAATACGATGTCAACTACATGATCATGCAATGGCAATATGACAATAGTGAAGTATGTCATGATGATGAACGGAACAGTGGAATGTTGCATGTCAATATATCTCGGAATGGCTATGGAAATGCCATAATAGGTAGGTATGGTGGCTGTTTTGAGGAAGATATAAGGAGGTTTATGTGTGATAGAGCGTATCGTATCACGGGGTTTGGATGCACCAGCGAAGTTTGCACCAACTCTCAAGGTGAGAAATGGCAATGCACGGTACCGAAGAGGCTAGCAACGGCGGAAAGGTAAAAGTGCGTATAATCCATGGACTCAACATTAGTCAAAAGAACTCATATACTTATTGTAAAAATTTAGAAGTCATCAAAAATCAAGTACTACGCGCATGCTCCTAGGGGGATAGATTGGTAGGAAAAGACCATCGCTCGTCCCCGACTGCCACTCATAAGGATGCACAAGCCAGGTACACTTCATGTTTCAAATTTGTTACACAACTTTAACCATACGTGTATGCTATGGGACTTGCTAACTTCAACACAAGCATTCTTTAAATTCATAATCACCCAACTAGCATGACTTTAATATGACTACCTCCATATCTCAAAACAATTATCAAGTATCAAATTGATCATAGCATCCAGTTCACTTCCTATGATAGTTTTTATTATACCCAACTTGGATGCCTACCATTCTAGGACCAACTTTATGACCATAGCAAATACCATGCTGTTCTAAAAGACTCTCAAAATAATATAAGTGAAGCATGAGAGACTAGCAATTTCTTCAAAATTAAGACACCACCGTGCTCTAAAAAATATAAGTGAAGCACTAGAGCAAAAACTATCAAGCTCAAAAGATATAAGTGAAGCACATAGAGTATTCTAGCAAATTCTAATCAAATAGGCTTCTCCCAAAATGCGTGTACAACAAGGATGATTGTGGTAAACTAGAAAGCAAAGACTAATATAATACACGACGCTCCAAGCTAAACACTTATCATGTGGTGAATAAAAATATAGCTCCAAGTAAAGTTACCAATGAACGAAGACGAAAGAGGGGATGCCTTCCCGGGGCATCCCCAAGCTTAGGATTTTGGCTATTCTTGAATATCTTGGGGTGCCATGGGAATCCCCAAGCTTAGGCTCTTGCCACCCTTTATTCCATAGTCCATAAAAGCTTTACCCAAAACTTGAAAACTTCACAACACAAAACTCAACAAGAAATCTTATAAGCTCCGTTAGTGAAAGAAAACAAAACCACCACATAAGGTACTGCAATGAACTCATTATTTATTTAATTTTGTGTTATACTTACTGTATTCCAACTTCTCTATGGATTATAAACTATTTTATTGGCCATATATGCATCAAAATAAGCAAACAACACACGAAAAACATAATCTGTCAAAAACAGAACAGTCTGTAGTAATCTGTAACTAACGCAAACTTCTGGAACTCAAAAAATTCATCAAAAATAGGACGACCTAGGCAATTTATTTATTGATCAGAAGAAATTGTAATCAATATTTTATCACGTTCTGGTGATTTTTAACAATTGTTTTCGTGAACCGGAAGTTTCTGGAAATTACAGCAAGATCAAATAACTATCATCCAAGAAGATCCTATAGGTTTAACTTGGCACAAACACTAATTAAAAGATAAAAACACATCTAAACAGAAGGTAGATGGATTATTTATTTAATAACAAAAAGGAAAAATATTGGGTTCTCTCCCAACAAGCGCTTTTCTTTATAGCCTTTTTAGCTAGGCATTGAGATTTCAATGATGCTCACATGAAAGACAAGAATTGAAGCATAAAGGGAGCATCATAAAACATGTGATAAACACATCTAATTCTAAAATACTTCCTATGCATAGGCATTTTATAAGCAAACAAATTATCATAGCAAGCAAACTTTAGCATATGCAAGGAAGTGGAAAGAAACAATAGCAATCTCAACATAACGAGAGGTAATTTTGTAACATGAAAATTTCTACAACCATATTTTCCTCTCTCATAATAATTACATGTAGAATCATAAGTAAATTCAACAAAATAACTATCACATAAAATATTTCCAACACGATCCACATGCATGTGAAGTTGACACTCTTCAAAGATAGTGGGATTAACATTAACTAAATTCATGACCTCTCCAAACCGACTTTTATCAAGAATACCATAAGATTGAACATTCTCCAAATATGTGGGATCTAAAGTTGACACTCTTCCAAACCCACTTTCAATAGTATTGCAAACACTATTATCAATCTCATATTCATCATGGGGCTTAAACAAAATTTCAAGATCATAAGAAGAATCACTCCAATCATAATCATTGCAACAAGTAGTAGACATAGCAAAACTAGCATCCCCAAGCTTAGGGTTTTGCATATTATTAGCACAATTTACACCAAGAGAATTTATAGTAAAATCATTGCAATCATGCATTTTATCCAAAGATCTATCGTGAATCACTTCATAAAGATAATCTAGTGCACAAAACTCACTAGCAATTGGTTCAACATAATTGGATCTCTTAAAAAGATTGGCAAGCGGATGAGGATCCATAGATCTTAGGTTCTCTGTTTAGTAATAAATAAGCATCTATACCAACCACGAGAAAACCAAAGGGCAAGCAAAAGAGAGAGAGAGGAGATTGGGAAAGAGAGGGCGAATAAATCGGCAAGGGTGAAGTGGGGGAGAGGGAAACGAGAGGCAAATGGCAAATAATGTAAATGCGAGGGAGATAGGTTTGTGATGGGTACTTGGTATGTCTTGACTTGAGCGAAGACCTCCCGACAGCGGCGCGAAATCCTTCTTGCTACATCTTGAGCTTATGTTGGTTTTCCTCAAGAGGAGAGCGTGATGCAGCAAGTGTAGCGAAGTATTTCCTCAGTTTTGAGAACCAAGGTATCAATCCAGAGGAGGCTTCTCAAAAGTCCCACACACCTACACAAACAAAGCGATAACTCGTAACCAACGCAATAAAGGGGTTGTCAATCCTTCACGGCCACTTCATGTAAAGTGAGATCTAATAAAGATAGTATGATAAGATAAATATATTTTTGGTATTTTATAATATAGATGCAAAAATTAAAGATGCAAATAAAAGTAGATTGGGAGCAAATATGATAAGAGATAGACCCGGGGGCCATAGGTTTCACTAGTGGCTTCTCTCAAGAAAGCATAAGTATTACGGTGGGTGAACAAATTACTGTCGAGCAATTGATAGAAAAGCGCATAGTTATGAGATTATCTAGGCATGATCATGTTTATAGGCATCACGTCCATAACAAGTAGACCGACTCTGCCTGCATCTACTACTATTACTCCACACATCGACCGCTATCCAAAGATGCATCTAGAGTATTAAGTTCATAAGAACAGAGTAACGCATTAAGCAAGATGACATGATGTAGAGGGATAAACTCATGCAATATGATATAAACCCCATCTTGTTATCCTCGATGGCAACAATACAATACGTGCCTTGCAACCCTTTCTGTCACTGGGTAAGGACATCGCAAGATTGAACCCAAAGCTAAGCACTTCTCCCATGACAAGAAAGACCAATCTTAGTAGGCCAAACTAAACTGATAATTCGAAGAGACTTGCAAAGATAACTTAATCATACTTAAAAGAATTCAGAGAAGATTCAAATATTATTCATAGATAAACTTGATCATAAACCCACAATTCATCGGATCTCGACAAACACACCGCAAAAAGAGTTTACATCGAATAGATCTCCACAAGAGAGGGGGAGAACATTGTATTGAGATCCAAAAAGAGAGAAGAAGCCATCTAGATAATTAACTATGGACCCGTAGGTCTGTGGTAAACTACTCACAACTCATCGGAGGGGCAAGGATGTTGATGTAGAGGCCCTCCGTGGTTGATTCCCCCTCCGGCAGAGTGCCGGCAAGGGCTCCAAGATGAGATCTCGCGGATACAGAAGGTTACGGCGGTGGAAATTGTGTTTAGTGGTGCTCCTGGATGTTTTCGGGGTATGTAGGTATATATAGGAGGAAGAAGTACGTCGGTGGCCGCCCGAGGGGCCCACGAGACAGGGGGGCGCGCCCTATAGGGGGGCGCGCCCTCCTATCTCGTGGAGGCCTCAGCTGCTTCTTGACTTGCACTCCAAGTCCTCTGGATCAATTTTGTTCCAAAAATCACGCTCCCGAAGGTTTCATTCCGTTTGGACTCCGTTTGATATTCCTTTTCTTCGAAATACCGAAATAGGCAAAAAAACAGCAATATGGGCTGGGCCTCAGGTTAGTAGGTCAGTCCCAAAAATGATATAAATGTGTAAAATAAAGCCCATAAACATCCAAAAGGGGTAATATAATAGCATGGACCAATCAAAAATTATAGATACGTTGGAGACGTATCAGTGGCCTCTAGCGTTCACTCTTGCTTGCCAGGCAGCCGCTCTGCGGTCTGTGACTAAGAGTGGGCCTTTGGTACTGCGCAAGCTACTATGCCGTCTGCGGGAACTAACGTCTCAGGCCAAGCGGCCAGCCTCCGGGCCAACTCTGGCTGGCGCCGGGGCGAACAGTGATGCAACTGTAATAAAATGCAGAGGTGGTCCCTCGGGGTTATCCATGCTTGCGTGGTGCAAAAATATGCGGGTAAGAAGCTCACATTGCTTTGATGCAGACGAGGCGGAAGTTGACGAAGACAGCCGGTGCGGCGCGACGCTCGCAGAGCGCGCCGGCGCATCCGCTGGGTGTAGTCTTCGAGCCTCCGGGTGCCGGCCGGTCAGGCTCGACCGACCAGGCGTCGAGGCGGGACGCGGCCGAGCCGGCCTGGCACAGCCGACCAGGCAGCGAGGCGTCTGGAAGCGCCCTTTTTTCTTCTCTTCTCTACGGCCGGTTTCTAGGAGCCGGTCGAATTTTTTTCTTTTTATCCTGCCGACTATGGGCGGCTGGACGTTTTTCTTTTTCATCCGGCTGTTGGCAGCCGAACGCTTCTTTTTCTGGTGAGCCGGTTGTAGGCAGCCGAACGCACGTCCCTTTTTCTCTCTCTTTTTCAGTCCGACTCCACGCAGGCAACTGGACCCTCTTTTTTTATATTCGGCTGGGCACCCGGCCACTCTTTTTTTTAGCAGCCAGCTAGGCACAACCCTTGACTTTTCTAGCCCGAGCAGCAAGCCTCTTTTCTTCACGAACAAATGGAACAGAGAGCCGGCAGGACCATTGTGCGGGCGTGCGGACCCGACTGCGGGGGTCGGCAGGCGGCAAGGCGCGGGAGCCGGCGACGGGGCCAACCGGGAGGAAGGCACAAGCCGCCGCGGATCCAGCAGCGGCCGGTCGCGCTGTGATCGGCAGCCGGGCTCGAGCCAGCCTTGAGCCGCAAGCGGCCGGGCCACGAGCAGCGGCAGGCGGACGGAGCAGCAGCGGCAGGGGCGTGCAGCCGGAGGCCGGGCTTGAGTCGGCGCGAGCCAGCAGGGCGGTCGGGCGCACAGCCGCAGGCCAGGCTTAGCGGAGTGAAGCCGACACGGGAAGAGCCGGAGCCGGTGCATGCGCTGGCCGGAGCGGCGGACCAAGCGGCGGTGCGGACGCTGGCGCAGCCGGGCGCTGGTCGGAGGCGGCCGCGGGCGACGCAGGAGACCAGTCAGCCAGGCCGGCCGGGTGGTCGCGGTCGACGCGCAGGAGGTGGTCGTGGACGAGGGCTGAGGGAGTCTCGGACTAGGGGATGTCCGGATAGCCGGACTATCGTCACGGCCGGACTCCAAGATTATGAAGATACAAGATTGAATACTTCGTCCCGTGTCCGGATGGGACTTTCCTTGGCGTGGAAGGCAAGCTTGGCGATACGGATATGTAAATCTCCTACCATTGTAACCGACTCTGTGTAACCCTAACCTATCCGGTGTCTATATAAACCGGAGGGTTTTAGTCCATAGGACGAACAACAATCATACCATAGGCTAACTTCTAGGGTTTAGCCTCCTTGATCTCGTGGTAGATCTACTCTTGTACTACCCATATCATCAATATTAATCAAGCAGGAGTAGGGTATTACCTCCATCGAGAGGGCCCGAACCTGGGTAAAAACATCGTGTCCCTTGTCTCCTGTTACCATCCGCCTAGACGCATGATTCGGGACCCCTACCCGAGATCCGCCGGTTTTGACACCGACATTGGTGCTTTCATTGAGAGTTCCTCTGTCGCCGTCCGAGAGGCCCGATGGCTCCTTCGATCATCAACAACGACGCGGTCCAGGGTGAGACTTTTCTCCCCGGACAGATCTTCGTGTTCGGCGGCTTTGCACTGCGGGCCAATTCGCTTGGCCATCTGGAGCAGATCGAAAGCTACGCCCTGGCCATCAAGTCAGATTTGGAAGTTTGAACTATACGGCCGATATCCGCGGAGACTTGATCTTCGACGGATTCGAGCCGCAATAGCGTGCCGACTTGTCTCGATGGGCATGATCTAGCTCTGCAGCCGAACAGTGCCCTGGAGGCCGCACCAGTATCCGCTCCGACCCTTAATCCGGAGCCGGATTCCCCGATCGAGGACGAGTGGTTGGACACCGCCTCGGGGGCTAAAATCTCTACAGCGATTGAGCCGAACTCCATCCCTATCCTTTACGAAGACCTCGACTCCAGGGTGCCGGACTCCTCTCCGGACTCCGAACCCTCCGCGCCCGTGCCAATCGAATCCGATTGGGCACCGGTCATGGAGTTCACTGCCGCGGACATCTTTCAGCACTCGCCTTTGGCGACATCCTGAATTCACTAAAGTCTCTCTCTTTATCCGGAGAGCCTGGCCGGACTACGGACAGGAAGGTTGGGATGCGGACGACGAAGAAATTCAATGCCCACCCACCACGCACTTGGTAGCCACTGTCGATGATTTAACCGACATGCTAGACTATGACTCCGAAGACATCGACGTTATGGACGACGATGCCGGAGACGACCAAGACCCAGCGCCTACAGAGCACTGGAAGGCCACCTCGTCATATGACATATACATGGTGGACATCCCAAAAGATGGGAACGGCGATGGAACAACGGAGGATGACCCCTCCAAGAAACAGCCAAAGCACCGACGCGTGGCGCCGCTCTAAATCCGCCACAATAAAGCGGTGATTCCGCACGGAGGTAATAACACCCCGGACGGTGCGAAGAGAACCCTCCAGCAGGACTCAGCGCGGGAGGAGGGAGAAGCAAGTCCGCACGACGGTCGGCAGAAAGAGAGGTCGAGGACGATAATTATGCCTCCCTCCGAAGATGAGGCAAGCCTCGACGACCATTTAATTTGCTGCACACGAGGATCCCGCCAACACGAAGCGTTTTAAACGCAGGCTTATAGCCACGACAAGCAGCCTCAAGAAAAAGCAGCAACAGCTTAGAGCTGATCAAGACCTGCTAGCTGACAGATGGACTGACGTCCTTGCAGCCGAAGAGTGTGAACTCGAACGCCCTCCAAAAGCTACCCCAAACGCAGGCCGTTGCCTCGACTAGAGGAGGAAGCACCCAAGTCACCAGCGCACGACATGGCAGACTGGCCACCCGTGCGGTGACATGAGAAGCCTCTCGGCCCTCCGCTCAAGCCACACCCTCACGCTCAAAAAGTACCAAGACACGGGAAAACGCGCCGGACTTGCGAGATATATTGGAGGATAAGACAAAACATACAAGATCGATCTATGGATCGCGTGGGCGCCCAACGACGCGGGATGATTACCGTCGCCGGATACAGACAAACCCGGCCGGGCGAACACGATGAGACAAAGCTCATATGAGCTACGCCGTGATATAGCCCAATCTGAGGCGCACAGACACCCACCGTGCTTCACGGATGAAGTAATGGATCATCAAATCCCGAGGGCTTCAAGCCCGTAAACATCGAATCATACGATGGCACCACAGATCCTGCGGTCTGGATCGAGGACTATCTCCTCCATATCCACATGGCCTGCGGTGATGATCTACATGCCATCAAATACCTCCCACTCAAGCTTAAAGGACCGGCTCGGCATTGGCTCAACAGCTTGCCAGCAGAATCAATTGGTTGTTGGGAGGACCTGGAAGCCGCATTCCTTGATAACTTCCAGGGCACATATGTGCGACCACCACACGCCGATGACCTTAGCCACATAATCCAGCAGCCAGAAGAATCGGCCAGACAATTCTAGACACGGTTCCTAACAAAGAAAAATCAAATCGTTGACTGTCCGGATGCAGAGGCCCTTGCAGCCTTCAAACATAACATCCGCGATGAGTGGCTTACCCGACACCTAGGACAGGAAAAGCCAAAATCCATGGCAGCCCTCACAACACTCATGACCCGCTTTTGTGCGGGAGAGGACAGCTGGCTAGCTCGAAGCAACAATTTGGCCAAACATCCTGATAGTTCGGATACCAAGGACATCAATGGCAGGTCGCGCGTGTAACAAAAAACAAGCGCTGCATTAACGGCGATAACATCAAGATATGCCGTCAATGCCGGATTCAGAGGCTCTAAACCCGGTCGTGGAAGAAGCCATTCAAAAGAAATACCAGGGCCCGCCCAACTTGGACCGAATACTCGATCGCTTGTGCGGATACATGGCACCCAAAAACTAGTTAATCACACCAACAGAGACTGTTGGGTGTTCAAGCAAGCAGGCAAGTTAAGCGCCGAACTCAATGACAAGGGGCTGCATAGCGATGACGAGGAAGAGCCCTGGCCGCCGAACAATAGAGGACAAAAGGGTTTTCCCACCCAAGTGCGGACGGTGAAGATGATATACGCAACCCACATACCCAAAAGGGAGCGGAAGCGTGCACTAAGGGACGTATATGCGATGGAGCCAGTCGCCCCGAAGTTCAACCCATGGTCTTCCTGCCCGATCACCTTCGATCGAAGGGACCACCCGACTAGCATCCGTCACGGTGGCTTCGCCGCATTGGTTCTTGACCCAATTATCGACGGATTTCACCTCACAAGAGTCCTGATGGACGGCGGTAGTAGCCTGAACCTGCTTTCTCAAGATACAGTGCGCAAAATGGGCATAGACCCCTCAAGGATTAAACCTACAAAGACGACCTTTAAAGGTCTCATACCGGGTGTAGAGGCCAGTTGTACGGGCTCAGTTACACTCGAAGTGGTCTTCGGATCCCCGGATAACTTCCGGCTTAAGAGTCAATCTTCGACATCGCCCCACTCCGCAGCGGCTATCATGCATCGCTTTCGGACGAACCGCATTGTAAAGTTCAATGCGATGCCGCACTACGCATACCTCAAGCTCAAGATGCCAGGCCCTCGAGGAGTAATCACGGTCAATGGAAACACCGAACGCTCTCTCCGAATGGAGGAGCACATGGCGGCCCTCGCGGCGGAGGTACAAAGCAGCCTCTCGCATCAATTCTTGAGTCCGGCCACTAAGCGCCCGGACAACGCAAGCGCCCGAGTAACCTACAACAAGACCGCCTGGCACGATTCAAGCATGCGTAGCAATCCGGACCCAACCCCCGGCCTCGCGAAATTGCGAAGCTAGTATTACGCGTACATAATTACGCTCTGGAGATACCATGGGCATATGGGGAGGGGCAAGACCACGGCACGCCAAGAATGCGGCTCGACCGCACCAGGGGCACCCGATTGTGTCATTCTTTTTCTTTTTCCCTTTTTCTTCCTTTTTCTTACTTTCAGGACTCTGTCTTTCATCAGTCCTGTCCGGCACTAGAGTCGCCGAACTCCCGATGCAACAGCAGGAAGCGAAAGCCACGTCAAGTGTTGGTGGTCTCTATTACGAGCATTATACCTGTTTTACATACCATCCGCAGCTTACCCACGGAGGGGGACATGTTAGATAGTCCCATCCCTTGCTTATCGCACTATTTGTATCGCTCTGCTTCCATTGCAGTACCTTTTTGAATAAACAATACATAGCTTTTGCTTATTATTGCTCTACTTCATTTATATATACATATGTTCATTTCACGACATGTTGCAACCGTACACTTTGGTACGGCCGATACACCAGGGGCTTAAGTATCCCAAAATTATGGTGTGATAAGTCCGAACACTTTCACAAGTGCGGCACCCGAACTTATAACATTATATGAATTGGCTCAATCATGTCTTGGGTCAATAGTTGGGTTTGCCGGCTCCGTGTTTTGGTACCTTACGTTCCGCTATATCGGCTAAGGTAGCATCGGAGAACCACTGCGATTGTGCCCAGCTTGAGCTGGTCGAGCACCTCTGGAGAAAGCTAAAACTGACCGTCATGATAGGGTGAGAGCCGGTCGCTGTTCGAGAGGTTTTTCGAGTCCCTAAAGACTTATGCCGCTTAGAGCGAGGAACCGAATTGTCCGCCAAGGCGTGGATAGCACCCCGAACTCGGTCTTCGAATACTAGGGCTTTGCGAAATTTAAAATTATAGAATTCTATGGCTAAGTGAGAGTGTTCAAGCATTATAAGTCCGGTTGCCTTGTTCGTTGTGTTGAGCGCCTCCTAGATGGACCCAAGAATGGGAACAAGAGTGCTCAAGTTTATCCCAAACACCCCAAAGACTGTGGCATGGGGGCTGAAGCCAACGACTTGGCATCTCTCAAATTTGATAAACGGCCGCCTGAAGGTAATATTTTAAATTAATAAGCGTTGCTTAGCGATATGAACAAGTTTTCAGCGCATGTGATAACAAATGCGAGTTTATTCAAAATTACATCTTTGGGCACTCATCCGCTATTCGGGGGCACCTTCAGAGGCCCTCATAGTACATTTCGGGCGTGCGATGCTCATGACCCTTGGTGGCCCGTCCGTCACGAAGCCTCTCGCATCCAGCTTGCCCCAGTGCACTTTAGCACGGGCAAGGGCCCGACAGACACCTTCAATGCAGACGGAGCGCTTGATGACTTCAAGCCGCAGACAGCATCCACCAGCCGCACGCACGCAAGCGAAGTAGCTCCGGGCATGGCCTCCAATGGCCACAACCGTGCTATAAGGCCCTTCATGGCCTGTTCGGCGACCTTGTGGAGCTCGACCAACTGCTTCAGCTGGTCGCTCAGGCACTGAATGTTCGGCCTCAAAGATACCGAGACCGAACACCTTTTCCGTCGAGCTCCCTCCTTGGCACGGTAGAATGCGGCAGCATCGCACACACCACGGGCAAATCTGTGAATGCTCTGGAGAGCTCGAATCCGGGTAAGTAATGTAATTCACTTTCATGCTTTCTTTGCATAAAGAATGCCTTACCCGCCGCTATCTTCTTCAACGACTCAATTTCTTGGAGGGCTTTTTGGGCCTCGGCCTTAGCAGCTTTGGCACTTTCAAGAGCCGAGGCGAGCTCGGACTCTCGAGTCTTCGAGTCACGCTCCAAACCCTCGTGTTTTTCCACGAGAGCTTGGAGCTCTTGCCGTACCATGGACAGCTGCGCCTCCCCCTTCTCTCGCTCGGTCCGCTCCGCGGCCGCTTTGTTTTCGGCCACGAACACCGCCTCCTTCAGGGTCACCACCTCATTCGTGGCCCCTGTAGTACCCAAGTTATCCCTGTTATTTTTTGCAACCAAAACCTTTTCTATAAGGTATTTCTTTAATAAGGTATTACTTACCTTCTTTGTCCTCGAGCTGCTTCTTGGCTTGTCCGAGCTCGTTCTCGGACCGCCGAGGTTCTGCTTCAATGCATTGACCTCCATGATCGGTCTGGAGGAGGTCGGCAGGCCTCTGCATTCCCATATTGGCATACTTATGTTAGACTCCTGCGTATATCTTTTAGATCCTTACTCCGGCTTTTATTTCCGAACATCGAACTAAGCATCAGGGCTACTGTCTATGTGGTAACATTTTATATATTCTAAACTTACCTCAAAGCCCGTTAGAAGGCTGGGCAGCTTCAGTCAGTCCGCTCTTGGCGGACTGAATCTGTCGGATCACCGCACTCATAAAGGCGGTGCTCCTCCTGATGGAAGCGCTGTTAAGCGCCTCAGAGTTATCTGGTGCCTCCGGTTGGGACGGAGGACACCGGCGTCTTACCCTTCTTGCGAAGGATCCGCTGGCCGGACTTCGGAACTGCTGACGGTTCCGGCATGGAGTCCGGACGAGGGTCGGGCTTAGAGCCCCTGGGGGTCTTGCCCCCCACGTGCCTGGAGTCTGGGAGGTTGCCTTGTGGCACCTCCGGCGCTACCTCCTCTTGACCAAGCCCCCCTTGGGGCCCCACCGCGGCGTCATCCGCAGTGTGAGGCGAGGAGGCGGTCGGAAGCGAAGTACTCTCCTTTTTCGACGAGCCCAGGGACCCGCTCGATGAATCGGCGAACTCGCCCTTAGGCGGGCTGCACGGTTGTTCGACATTAGAGAACACTCTGCAATAATAAAAAACCATGGGTATCCGGACACTTACGATCTCGCCAGGGGCTTGGCCCTTGTAGGCCAATCCTCCTCCTCGTCGTCGACGTTGGTGGATAAGTCCGGAGGAAGGGTTCTTCCCTTCTTGGACCTTCCGGCCTCCCTAGTTGGGGCGGCCTTCCTTTTCTTCTCCTCCCCCGCTGGGGGAGGAGCTTCTTCTTCTTCCTCCTCGTCTTGGGAGAAGATTCGCTTGTAACTCGACAAGACCTGGCGCGGGAGCTCCTTGAGTTCCGTGGCCTCCTTCTTGGCCTTCTTCTCCGGCACCACGTGCGGTGCCGGAGCCAGCAGCCCCGTCAATCGGGCGTCCTCCGGGTCTTCCGGCAAAGGAGCCGGACAGTTAATCTGTCCGGACGTCTTCAGCCAGTCCTGTCAAAGATTAGGGAATTTTAGATCCCACGTAGAGTCAATCTATGAAAAAGAGTCCCGTAAAGGGTAAAATAACTTACCTCGCCGGCTGGACGCAGCGAGCTGTATCCACGATCCTTGTTAGCGGATGATGGGGCTTCAGCGCCCTTGAACAGCACCTTCCAGGCATCTTCGTACGTAGTGTCGAAGAGCCGGCTCAAGGTTTGGTGCTGTGCCGGATCGAACTCCCACAAGTTAAAGGCCCGTTGTTGGCATGTGAGAATCCGGCGGATGAGCATCACCTGGATTACATCGACAAGCCTGAGATTCTTGTCCACCAGGTTTCGGACGCATGTTTGGAGTCCGGATAGCTCTTCCGAATCCCCCCACGTCAGGCCCGTCTCCTTCCATGACGAGAGCCATGTGGGGAAACCAGATCTGAATTCGGGGGCCGCCACCCATTCGGGGTCGCGTGGCTCGGTGATGTAGAACCACCCTGATTGCCACCCCTTTATGGTCTCCACAAAGGCGCCCTCAAGCCATAGGACCTTGGCCATCTTGCCAATCATGGCGCCTCTGCACTCCGCTTGACGGCCGCCCACTACCTTCGGCCGGACGTTGAAGATCTTCAGCCATAAGCCGAAGTGGGGCTGGATGCAGAGGAAAGCCTCGCACACGATGATAAACGCCGTGATGTTGAGGATGAAATTCGGGGCCAGGTCGTGGAAGTCCAGGCCGTAGTAGAACATGAGCCCCCGAACAAATGGGTGAAGTGGAAAACCTAGTCCGTGGAGGAAGTGGGGGAGAAACACTACCCTCTGATGGGGCTCGGGGGTTGGAATAAGCTGCCCCACTTCGGTCAGCCTGTGCGCAATGTCGCCGGACAAGTATCCGGCCTCCCGCGGTCTTTTGATGTGCCCCTCCGTGACGGAGGAGGCCATCCACCTACCTCCCGCTCCTGACATGGTTGGAGAAGGTTGAGGTGGGATGTGCGAACTTGGGCGCTGGAGCTCGAGTGCGCGGAAATGGATAAGCAAAGGAGGAAGAAGGCATGGGTGAAAAGGTGGATCCTTATCCCCTTATATAGACGGACGGCTATCGTCCCCACCACTGGTAAAACTCGCTTATTTCCCAAGCGCCGTAATCAATGGCGCGGATGGGTTACCCACGCCCGTATTGATGAGAATCCCGGAATAAGGGGGCACGATCTATGCTTTGATAAGACGTGCCAAGGAAACTGCCTCGCTAAACTCGCTGAGGTGGAACAGTAAAAATGATTCGTATGAAGGCCTGGCCGTGGTGTGATGTCACGCCGCGGAATACGTCAGCAGATCTGTGCAAAAGTTATTCTCTCTACGGTGTTATGTGGAACTTGTTTTGCAGAGCCGGACACTATCTTTGTGTTCAAAACCTTCTATGAAGTATTCGGAGGAGGAACCCGCCTCGCAATGCCGAAGACAATGAACGCGCCGGACTCGTTGTCATTGAAGCCTGGTTCAGGGGCTACTGAGGGAGTCCCAGACTAGGGGGTGTCCGGATAGCTGGACTATCGTCACGGCCGGACTCCAAGACTATGAAGATACAAGATTGAAGACTTCTTCCCGTGTCCGGATGGGACTTTCCTTGGCGTGGAAGGCAAGCTTGGCGATACGGATATGTAGATCTCCTACCATTGTAACCGACTCTGTGTAACCCTAACCTATCCGGTGTCTATATAAACCGGAGGGTTTTAGTCTGTAGGACAAACAACAATCATACCATAGGCTAGCTTCTAGGGTTTAGCCTCCTTGATCTCGTGGTAGATCTACTCTTGTACTACCCATATCATCAATATTAATCAAGCAGGAGTAGGGTATTACCTCCATCGAGAGGGCCCGAACCTGGGTAAAAACATCGTGTACCTTGTCTCCTGTTACCATCCGCCTAGACGCACAGTTCGGGACCCCCTACCCGAGATCCGCCGGTTTTGACACCGACAAGGCCACAAGGACCCGACAGAGGACACGCGTGGCGCCGATTTGCCACGGCTATCGAGTTCGCCGGCTGCAAGACTGCGAGGAGGCGACATGAGGGAGTCAGCATCACGGGAGGAGGTCGGAGGCGGGGGCACCAGCGACCCGACGACCGTGTGTTGCTGGAGGCGGCCGAGGGCAGCGGCGAGGTGGAGCCGGACGGCCGCGGGGCGGCAACCAGGAGTCGGCCGAAGCGAGCAGGCGGGCAGAGGCGGACGGAGTAAACTCCGAGCTGGCGCACGCCGCGAGCCGGACGCACCCATAGGCGGAGCGAGCAGGGCGGCTAACGGACGCAGCGATCGCGGCGTTCGGGCACGGAGGTGTTTCGGGACGGAGCGATGCCGGGAGGCAACGGGGTTAGCTAGCGCATGCACGCGTACGCGCGTGGGGAGCGATACTGAGGTGTACAGACACTAACCAACTCGTATCCGGCTGAGAAGTGTATAGCCGTTATCTAACTGTTGTCTATCTAACATCTGACCAACGTATAGGTGTAGTATGGGTAGTGTATGGCTATGGTCTGACTTGTATCCAGCATGAACGCGGCCAAGCATTGGAGAAGTTGGTGGTTGGATTGATGGATTGTATGGTTGGAAAACGAGGACGGTGGAGGAGCGACAGCACCGAACATGGGCGCGCAGCCGGCCGCTGCAGCTGACCGGCGAGGGACTAGGCGCCGTTGAGCAGCTCCGCTTCTGCTTGGACAGCGGGGCGCAAGGCCACAGATGCCCGTATGGAGTTGGTGAGGCGCGTGACGCGGATTGCCTGCGGAGGAGCGAGTGAGGCCGATGATGCCGAGGCCAATGACGCGGACGCGCCGTCCCGCACGGTCGCGCCGGGGCATGCTGATGTCGAGCCCCCAACCAGTGCCGGAGAGATGGCGGTGATGTCGCGGTGATGATGAAGATGGCGAGGCCGACGAGAGGACGCGCCGCCCCTCGCGGCCATTCCGGGGGCATGTCGATGTCGAGCCCCCGACCGCTACTGGAGAGACGGTGCGACGCCACGGCGGTGAAGACGAAAATGGTCACGCCCGGACTGCAAAACCAGCAGCAGCGTGGTAGCATAATAGTAGTACCACACTACGGTGGGCGCCAACTGTCGTGGTATTCTCACGGGGGGCTTGCGAGTTGACAGATGCCACAAGGGCTTAGTGTGAGGGTAAGACTGCTACTGATAGGCCCGGGAGCGGGTATGCGAGTAGCACGCGGTGGTTTACCGAGCTTTAGAGCTCTCCGCAAAGATAATACTCCTACTGCTGCATGTCTGAGTGTATCTGGTATATCTGGTACAGAGTGCTCCTGGAGCTGTATCTTAGGTCAGTGCCATAGGCATCTGGCCTCATATATGCATATGAGCACAGGTGTGTGTGGCCGCATGTGCCTGAGCATGCGCGTGAGTGTGTGTGAGTGTGAGTCCATCCCCTGGATGGATGGATGTGTGCCTTTATATAGGCATGGCTAGCTTACCTCCTAAGCAATGTAGTGGCATGGACAAGTGGGCATGGGGGCATGGTGTGGGTGTCATGCTTGTCTCCTGGGTCACTTCATGAATAGTGCCCAGGGACAAGTGACAATGTACATGATGGCGTCGTGGTACAGCTGTCTCGTCCGAGGTATGGCCGTCTCGTCGGGGTCTTGTCGGTGTCGGGTCGCTGCGATCGGCAGCCGGTTGGTTGGCTTGATCGGACGGGAGCGGCAGAGGAGAGCGGGCAAGGCTGGACCGAGGGCTTTGCTAGCCCCAATGTCTTGAAATATTGTCTTGCCGTCTTCGGGGTACCCGTGGTCAATTACTTCGTCACATATTATATCATGGTTGTTTTGACAACGTGTTGCTATTTGAGATATCTTATTATTGCTCTCTAGCTGATTATGTCATTCATATGAATCATTATAATCTTTAAGAGTTATTGTTGACATGGTTAGCTATAATGTTGGCTGAAAACCTGGGTGTTGTTTAAGCTTATTTATGCAAACAAGAACACAAGAGTTCGTGAAAGTTTTTCTTTCTCACTTTCAGTTTATCAATTGAATTGCTTGAGGACAAGCAAAGGTTTAAGCTTGGGGGAGTTGATACGTCTCCAACATATCTACTTTTTCTCACGCTTTTCCTCTTGTTTTGGACTCTAATTTGCATGATTTGAATGAAACTAACCCCGGACTGACGTTGTTTTCAGCAGAACTACCATGGTGTTGTTTTTATGCAGAAATAAAAGTTCATGAGGAATTTTTATATAATAAATGAGAATTTTTGGAGCCAAGACCTACCGGAGAGGGGCCCCTGGGTGGGCACAACCCAACAGGGCGCGCCCCCCTCTCCTAGCGTGCCCAGGTGGGTTGTACCCACCTGGTGGCCCCGCAGACCTCAACCCTGACACTATAAATTCCTATTTTCGGAGAAAAAATCAGGGAGAATAAATTATCGCGATCCACGAGACGGAGCCGCCGCCAAGCCCTGTTCTTCCCCGGGAGGGCAGATCTGGAGTTTGTTTGGGGCTCCGGAGAGGGGGATCTTCGTTCTTCATCATCACCAACCAATCTCCATCGCCAATTCCATGATGCTCCCCACCGGGAGTGAGTAATTCCTTCGTAGGCTCGCTGGTCGGTGAGGAGTTGGATGAGATTCATCATGTAATCGAGTTAGTTTTGTTAGGGCCTGATCCTTGGTATCCACTATGTTCTTAGATTGATGTTGCTATGAATTTGCTATGCTTAATGCTTGTCACTTTGGGCCCGGGTGCCATCAACTCAGATCTGAACTGTTTATGAATTCATCATTATATCAATGTTTTAGATCCGATCTTGCAAGTTATAGTCACCTACTACGTGTTATGATCCGACAACCCCGGAGTGACAACAACTGGGCCCATCTCGGAGATGACCGTAGTTTGAGGAGTTCATGTATTCACTATGTGTTAATGCTCTGTTCCGGTTCTCTATTAAAAGGAGGCCTTAATATCCCTTAGTTTCCAATATGGACCCCGCTGCCACGGGAGGGTAGGACAAAAGATGTCATGCAAGTTCTTTTAATAAAGCATGTATGACTATTTACGGAATGCATGCCTACATTATATCGATGAACTGGAGCTAGTGTCGTATCGCCCTAGGTTATAACTGTCACATGATGAATATCATCCAACAAGACACCGGTCCAATGCCTACGAATTTATCTTATATTGTTTCTGCTAAGTTACTACTGCTATCATCACTGTTACACTTGCTACAAAATTACTGCTATCATTGTTACTGTTACCGTTGCTGCTGTTACTACTATCAAAACTATCATATTACTGTGCTACTGATCACTTTGCTGCAGATAATTAATCTCCAGGTGTGGTTGAATTGAAAACTTAGCTACCAATACCTTCAAATATTCTTTGGCTCCCCTTGTGTCGAATCTGTAAATTTGGGTTTAATACTTTACCCTCGAAAACTGTTGTGATCCCCTATACTTGTGGGCTATCGTACGCTTTGCTTAGAACGGCACCAACTGACAGCTCCACCATTCAATATAAATACGTATCCGGTTTGTGACTTAGAGTCATCCGGATTAGTGTCAAAGCTTGCATCGACGTAACCATTTACGACGAGCTCTTTGTCACCTCCATAAACGAGAAACATATCCTTAGTCCTTTTCAGGTATTTCAGGATGTTCTTGACCTTTGTCTAGTGATCCACTCCTGGACTACTTTGGTACCTCCTTGCTAAACTAATAGCAAGGCACATATCAGGTCTGGTACACAGCATTGCATACATGATAGAACCTATGGCTGAGGTATAGAGAATGACTTTCATTTTCTCTCTCTCTTCTGTAGTGGTCGGGCATTGAGTCTGACTCAACTTCACACCTTGTAACACAGGCAAGAACCCTTTCTTTGCTTGATTCATTTTGAACTTCTTCAAAACTTTATCAAGGTATTTGCTTTGTGAAAGTCCAATTAAGCGTCTTGTTCTATCACTGTAGATCTTGATGCCCAATATATAAGCAGCTTCACTGAGGTCTTTCATTGAAAAATTCTTATTCAAGTATCCTTTTATGCTATCCACAAATTCCGTATTATTTCCGATCAACAGTATCTCATCCACATATAATATAAGAAATTCTACAGAGCTCCCACTCACTTTCTTGTAAATACAGTCTTCTCCAAAAGTCTGAATAAAACTTTGCCATTCCACATCGCCATCGAGCCCCTTTTGTCATTTCTGAAGGACACGTTCTGCGACGCTGGCTTGGGATCCACACTTCAAGTCGAGACTCTCGACGGCACGAGGAGGAGGGCACCCTCTCTGCTCTTCCAAGGGAAAGAGTCCATCTACTCCTCCAAGGGGAAAGAGTCCATCTGCGACATCAGGGAGGGCACCCTAAAGTCGTGCTCTTCCAAGGGGAAGGAGCCCACCTACGACAACATGGAGGGCATCCAGGGTCCATGCTCTTCCCACGGGAACGAGCCCATCTGTGAAAAGTGAGGAAACCCATGCTTTGTTTTGTCGTGCCTCTTCACAGGGGTAAACACATGATTTTTTTTTGTTGAGTCCCTTTTGTAGTGTAGTGAGAATATGTCCAGTTTTAATTGCTATATCTGGTTGTTTGCAGTATGCCTTGTTTATTTCAGTTGTCACAATGTGATGCTCTACATGTGCAATTATTCACGATGCAGTACATTTCATCAATCCGGTTTTAAACATACCGATAGGAATGCATATATTTGCTTGTTGTTAAGCCTATTATAGCTAGCATATGCCTATTTTAAATTTTCTTGATTGTTCGGTTGTTTGTAGTTAGCATATGTCCAGTTTCAAATGCTATCTTTGGTTGTTAAGTAGTATGCCTTGTTTATTCAGATTATTCTGGCGTGATGTTCTATATGTGCAAGTATGAACATGCGGTTCAATTTCATCGATACCGTTTCAACAATACCACTATGAATGACTACATTTGGTTGCTGCATCTTGTAGTTAACACGCCTTTCCATTTTTATTTAACAATAACCAGTGTACCTAGACTGGCAAAATACAAGTTTGAATGACTATGTTTGCTTGTTGTTAAATGTTAGGCCTGTTGCAGTTAGCACACCTTTCCACTTGTTTTGCTTTACTAGTGTGCTTAAACCTGCACACTGAAGAGTTGTTTGGATGGCAGGGTTAGATTGACAATAAATGCACTAGGAGAGCTAGCTCGAATTAGCACCTCTTGGGTTGGATAGTTTTTTTGGGTGGGTTATAGATGCAACTAGCTCAAACTAGCCCTCATGTTTAGCTATACTTTAGGGCTATTTTAGCCCGAACTAGCTCAAACTAACTGTAACCCATGGATACAACAGCAGTTAATCAGCCGATAATTTGTAAGAATGCACTAAACTCCTTCCGGCCCATAATATAAGATGTTAATTCATCTAATATGTGAGTATATTGGATATTATAAGATACTCCCTCCGTTCCTAAATATTTGTCTTTTTAGAGATTTCAAATGGACTACCACATACGAATGTATATAGACATATGATAAAAGAGTGTTGTACTACATCATTGTGCAATTGCTGTTTAGCTTCTAATATTAACTTGGTGCTTCTAGGTACATATGTCATTGGTAAAGATCCACGCTTTGACCCTTTATGTGTATGGGGCAATGAGATATCGATGAACTAGCATCAAGTGAGGAAGCTGATAAAGATTGTTAGTAAAATGGGTCCAAAGATGGCAATTAAACTATTTATTTACACTTTATCCAAGATAATAGCAAACTGCAGGATGGTAAGTAAGAACTCTGCAACCTTCTTTTTAGTGCCCATAATGAGTTGTGTTAGATGACAATGTCTGAATATTTTTCCTTTGCAGTGGTTGCCAAAGCAGTTTACTCAAGATTACCTCTCAAACTACATGATTGGTGGGCACGCAAAGGTTAAAGTAGTTCTACCAGAACACGATGATTATTTAGATGTTTTCATGAAGATCGTGAAGGATGGGCGGTCGGCCATCACAAGGGGTTGGACTAGAGTCGTGCGTGCCTTCTGCATGGAGGAGGGCACAATATGGGCATTCTGCTTCACCTTGTTCAGCAACCAGAATATATTTCGCCTCTTTCTTTACCGTCTTTAATATTACAAGTATACAACTGTGGTTCATCATTCTTTATTTGGTTCTTATGTAATTCTTGAACATATGTACCTATGAATCGAATAATGCATTGGTTGTTTGAACCTGATGGATATGAATAAAGCTGTAGCACACATTTAAATTCAAATTCAAATCCAAATCCAAATCCGGTACAATTTGGAAAAGCAACAATTAAATTACGGTGAAATTACGCTCTCCAGGTTGTTATGGCACATGCGGTTGGTAAAACACAAACATTTGTGATATGCACCTTAATCTGAGATGGTTCACACAGAGAAAACATGTGCAAGCATGCACACAGTTGCCGTTTGCAAAGCGTGTGTGATGTCAGACAATATCACAAACGGTGCGGGCAAACTAAACGTTTGTGTTAGTTGCCTTATCGTACACGATTCGCAACCATGAACTGTTTCTGATGAAGTACGCATCGTAAACGTTGCACCACAGAATAGCGTGTGTGATAGTTGTCATGTACGATGATGTTACAACGGTTCGATGTTTCGTAATCCTGTCCGACACTCGTACGACGATTAGCCAATCTTCTTAACGGTGAACCGTTTGTGATGGGTCGCGCATCGTAAACGTAGCACCACAGAATACCGACTGCGATGGCAATGCAAGCAGAAATGAGTAGGAGTACTATAGGGGCCCTATCCCCAACGGTTTCTAGTTTGTGTGGGAAGGACCTCCCTATCGCCCACACTCACTTGGCGACGGTTCCAAATGCCATCGCAGAAAGGGGTAAAAACCGTTTGTTTAGGACCTACGCGCACCAATGTCGGTGTCAAAAATGGTAGGCGTGCTGGACCAGTTCAATGGCCTCTGGGCATCAAACGATGGCTCCGCGCGCGGTGACTTCTGGCATGCTTGCTTGATTGGCGGTGAGAGAATGTGAAAGCAGGCGCCACCATCGACACACATGGCCTCCGTAGCTTTCTGAAACTCGTGCTCGCCGGACTCGTCGTCCTCATCATGATCATCGTCTCCCTCCTTCTTGTCACGGCCCCGAGCGGGCCTCTCTTGTTGATTTTCTTTGTCGCGACGACCTCCTCGACCGCCGCGCTTCTTGCCGGATGCCTCAGCACCATCCTGGCCCTTCTCCTTATCGCGCCTGTCATACTCAGCTTTCTGCTTCTCTGCAAGCAGCTCAACCTGCCAGCAATGTTGGAGGTCATGGCCCTTGGTGTGATGGATCTTGCAGTACCGCTTGTCGGAGCCTCCCGGCTTGTCGGCAGCCGCCACGGCCCGGCAGGCGGCGCACCCGGCAACTTCCTTGTCGGGGTCGTCAGCCTTGGCCTTCTTGGCAGCGCCGGGGTCACCGGACCCCTCGACGGCAAGCACAGTCTTGCCCTTACGCTTCCTATTGCAGCGTCGGCCCTTCTTTGCTGGGGCGACGACGTCTACGTCTGTGGAGTCGGTTTCCGCGCCAGCATCTTCGCCGGGGTACTTCCTCCCTTCCTCAGCCCGAGCACATCGATCAGCCAGAACATAAAGCTCGGCTACATCCTTAACCTTGTTCATCGCCAACTCCTCGCGCATCTTGCGGTTACGCACATTTTGATGGAATGCACTAATGACAGCGGCCGGATGAACATCTGGGATGTTGTACTACACACGGCTGAACCATTGTATGTACTTGCGTAGGGTTTCGCCGTCCTTCTGGGGGATGACATGCAAATCACTTGCCTGGCCAGGAGCTTGGTGGCCTCCGGTAAAGGTGCCAACAAACTCATGGCACAGATCCTACCAAGAAGAAATGGAATCCACTGGCAGGTGCATCAACCATGACATGACGTTGGGCTTGAGCGCCAACGGGAAGTAGTTGGCAAGCACCTTGTCGTCGCGAGCCCCGGCAGCTTGCATCGCGATAGTGTAGATGCTGAGGAACTCCGATGGGTGAGTCTTGCCGTTGTACTTTTCTCCGACCTCGGGTTTGAATGTGCGGTGGGTGGGCCACTGGAACTGCCGCAGCTCATGGGTAAAGGCTGGACAACCCACCTTGTAAGGTAGGCCACCGAAACCCCCCGGCGCTGGGCGGTCCATAGTGGGCCCCGCACGCCTATCTAACTGATGGCGCGCTTCCCGCCACCGCTCAATAGTGGCCCGAGCGTCTTCCTCAGCTCGCTCCCGAAGAACTTGACATTGGTCGCAACGGGCTTGCGAGGCAGACGACGCTGTGGAAACGTTGTCGTGGGCATCGGCCCGACGAGCCGGCGGCTGCTGTTGCGGACGTGGGGGAGGAGAGTGCACCGTGGTTGCAGCGTCTCCGGTCCTTCCACCACCGGCGTGCACTGTCTCGACAAAGCGCCGGCACGAGGGTCCCGCTGGCCGCAGTTCATCTTTATTGGCGAAGCTGATAAGGCTCCAAATGGTGGCTCTCCACTCGTCGAGCTTCTCCGCGGCAGGAGGAAAGTCGAGGAGCAATTGCACGCGCGCCAACGCTTCCGCTGGCGTGGGTGGCGGCGAAAGCTGCATGGACCGTGACGCACTCCGACTTCTAACCATGTTAGAAGGAGCTCTATCACAGTCTCGCTGTCGTGCGTCGTCTCCGCCAGCATCTGGGCGCGCATGTTGGCCCGGCGCATCTCGAGAGTGACGCTAAGGGCTCTTCTCGCTGCGGTGCCCGGGGGCACTGACATCATGGCGTTGCTCGTCACGCGCGGCCTGGGGAGACCCTGGTGCGGGGGCCGGCTGGGGCGTCCAGGAGGTCGCCGCGCCGCCCGTGGGCAGCACGGCGCCGCCCCTGGACCCAGCGGTGTGCGGCTCGTCGTCTTGGGCACGAACGATGCCGCTCGCTTGGATCTGATTGCCAGAGTGTCGTGGATGCTCGCGGGCACGCCTCCGCCACCATCCGCGGCCTCCCCATTGCCCGCCCGTGCTGGTACGGGCGGTATGGCTCCAGACGAACCAATCGCTGTGACCGCCTTCTTCTTGGGAGACATGGCAATGAAGGAGTCGATGCACTAACTACTAGACCGGATTTTCACAGCCTCGGCGCTCCCTACGTGGCGCGCCAAAGATGTCGGGGGAAACGACACCTATGGGATCCGGGAATCCCTTCTACGATTGGCCGAGGCGTGGAGCTGCGCAAAAAGCAGTCTAGAAGATCGGCACGAGGGATTTTTACGAGTTAAGACGCAAGCGATCATAAAACCCTAGTCCTGCTTGTTTGTGTATATCTAGTGTTCTTGAGCTCTTGAACTAGCTGAGGTGCATGCCCAGTCCAAAAAAGTCTGAATCCTTCCACAGTACGCCTCGGGCCTCCTTTTATATGTCAAAGGGGTCGCCACAGTGGCACACAGGAGGTGGAAAGTATCTATAGTGCACAAGTTTATCGCCTGACACCGTAGGACAAACGCATTTAATGCGCCGCCTATGTGCCCTCTTGCTTTATCAAGGACGGCAACGAAGCTCGTCCCGTCTGTCGCCGCCTCGCCTCGCTTCGACACATGTCCAAGCTAACAAGGCATGCAGTGCCATGCTGGATGGCTAGTTGCTAAGCTGGCGCGGTGACAGGGTCTTCATGAAGATCTGCATGCCACCATGCAGGTGCTTCACTAGTTGGCCTAGAAGCTGCATGCCGCCACGCAGGCGCTTGCCTAGTTGGCCTAGAAGCTGCATGCTGCCACGCAGGTGCTCGCCTAGTTGTCGGGCTGGTTGCCGCGTCGGAACGGCCGCGGGGCAGCAAAACGTTGGTGGGTGTGGGCCTAGCCGTGGCCCCGTAGATGCCCGCGGCAAGGGTCTTGTCGGGGTCTCGTGGCCATCCCCGGCAAGGGTCTTGCCGGGGGTCTTCGTCTGTCCCCGGCAAGGATCTTGCTGGGGGTCTTCGTCTTCTGGTTCTTTTCTGGATTTGCAAGCCTTTGGTCTTCACAAAGATCTGCATGCCACCACACAGGCGCCCCTGATTCTTGGTCTTGACGTTGTCAACGGTGTCAGAGCTCTCAGGCTCAAGGGTGGTGGCCTCGCTGGTGTTTGGCAAGTCGCCCAACAAGGCTCTTGCGGTTGTGGCGATACAGGAGCAGGGGTCCCAGGACTTGCCTGCTGCGGACCTGGCGTGGCTAAGCAGCTGGTCGTATGGCCCATCCTCATCAACAAGGCATCCAAGACCCTCGCGAGGTCCAAGCCTCATGGCCAGACGACGTAAAGGCTTCCTCTAGAGTGGCCTAGCAGGCGGCCTCACGAGGGCGGAGATATCTAGGCGGGCGAACCTCACGAGGCACTCGTGGCGTGAGCCATGACGAGCAGTGCGAGGCGAGGCGCCCGTATCTTGTGGCGTCCACATTTCCTCTTTGGTGCTAAGAGGCAAGCCTTGATGAAGAGTACCAAGGGATCGAGCAAGGTTGACATATTGGTGCAACAAGACCAAGACCGGGAGGGGCGGCAAAGCGGAGGTCATCATGGAGCCCAAGATGGCGTCATCCCGGGGCTTTTCAAAGCGAACCGCTTTTGTCGAGGATAGCTTGTACCAGCTGTCCCCCTTCAAATTGCCATGCCGTTGTTGGCTCCCTTCCGCTCAACATTTGGGAAGAGGACCAGGGCCTATATAAGTGAGCTAGCCACCACAATAGAAAGAGGCTGAACCAAGATGCGACTTCGAGCAGATCGAGAAGCCAACACGCACAAGAACACCTCAACCTCGAGGCTGTTCCTCTCTTGTCTGTTCATCATCAGCCAGAGGCAATCCACCGCCACCACCTTTGGGTAGGGTATTACACCTGGCAGTGGCACAAACCCGTATAAACCCGGTGTCTCTTTACGTGTTTGCGAGTTAAATGAGGTTAAATCGCAAGATCTTAGCGAGCTAGGCGGATCGGTGAGAGGAAAGACCAGCGCACCCCAATGTTCGAACCTTAAGGGTTTGCTGGTACCCCACATCCGACATTTGGCGCGCCAGGTAGGGGTGCGCCGTGGTTTTCCTTCCATCGGTTCGTCGCTCCATCGCTCCATCGTTTCCATCACGGACGCTTGCCGTGCTCGAGCTGAGCATCGGGCTGCCCTCTCTGCCTGCGTCGCTCAGACGGCTCCTGTAGGCAGGCCATCTCGTCGTTCTCCGTCTCCCGTCGCCAACGCTGCCACCGGCCCGGTGGGGAACGAGCAGCAGGCGTCCTTGCTGCACCCCTCGGTGCGGCAGGACGGTCGCACCGCTACTCGGTCGCTCACCCCTTCTGGTTTTTCATCCCGCGCACACCGTGCTCCCATGGAGGCACGAGCAGCGCTCATCACGGCGAACGAGCTCCTCCGCTACCGTCCTATCGATGACGTCTCACGGTGGCTCGACGCGTCGCCCGGCTTCGTCCGTGCGCGAGGCTCTCCGGCGCCATCCAACTCTGCCTCCCCCTCAACCAGCCCGCGGGCGGCAGGGCTCATCGCGTGCCTCCACCACCTCCCCCAAGATGGTGCCTTGGCACCAAAGCGCTTACCTCATGGCGTGATCCACCGCGCCCGGCGCACGCGTGCAAAGAAAGAAGCTGCCAAGAAATCCCTCGGCCGCGAGAAGCTGGATCCGCGCTCCCCACGCCACCTCGTCAAGATCGCGCACCGCCCGTAGTGGCGCAGCGTGAACCCCGTCAAGACCAAGTTCCACCCCCGAAGCGAGCCCCGGCAACCATAGCTGGCTGTCGCGCCTTCAACCCCGAGCTGCGTAGCGTCGCCTGACCAGGCAAGTTCAAGCCAGACATGCCTCCTTGCTACGACGGCACCGCGGACCCCGCGGAGTTCCTGCAGCTCTACGAGCTCAGCATCGAAGCGGCCAACGGCGACGAAAAAGTCATGGAGAACTGGTTTGCCATGGCTCTCAAGAATGGGGCCCGCTCTTGGCTCCTAAACCTGCAGCACGGGTCGATCTCCTCCTGGGACGAGATGTGCAACTGCTTCATCGCCAACTTCCAGGGCACTCGCGACCGCCCACCGGCCGCGGGTGACCTGCGCCGCATCAAGCAACAGCTAGGAGAAACCCTCCAGAAGTACATCCAGCGCTTCAACGACACCCGCCTCAAGATCCTCAAGGTCACGGACGAGGCCATCATCTCCGCGTTCTCCAACGGCGTCCGTGATGACAAGATGAAGGAAGAGCTGGCTATCCACGAGGAGCTCTACACTTCTCGGGGGCTGTTCAACTGGCGACCAAGTCTTGTGAGCGAGGAGGGCATCTCTCTCTCCTCGAGCTGCCAACTGGAGGCGGAAGAAAAGAAGACCAAAGCGAAGCACGTGATGCGCAAGGAGGCAGTTGTGCTGCTTGTGAGCCCGACACCGAGGCGGGAGATCGGCTGAGTCGTCCAAGAGCGGCCGACTGTTCTCGCGCCTTCCACAACTGAACACCCACAACACAGATGTTGCCAAGAGCTTAGAGCCATCTGAGAAGGGCCTTCTGATCGGCCTTGGCGCAATGACCCGTGGCTACGGCATGAGGAGGAGGGCGTGGAGGTGGGCCTTTGGGATGACCGTGGCCACGCCGGAGTGGCGTGACCCGGCCTCGCGAGGATCGCCTGGCGGGACCAACCTCGCGAGGCGCTTGGAGACCGACCGCGAGGATCACCCTCGTGGTAACACGGTCTTCCCCGCTGCCACCACCAGAAGGCAGCGACGACCACCACCGGGGCGAGGGGGGGCTTCGAGGAGCCGTGTGCAATCAGCACATCTTAGGCGGTGCACAAGCCCCACTCTCTCGGCGCATCTTCAAGCAGTTAGCTCATGAGGTGAATGCGGCACTCCCAAGCTCGAGGCCCACGCCCGCTCAGGTGGTCCCAATGTGCCATTACCTTCAACTCGGCAGACCAGCTCAAGTCTTGTGCGCCACCACATGGCGCACTCCCCATCTTGTGCTCCCAGTCATCGACAATGTGCAAGTTACCAAGACTCTCATCGGCCGGCGCGAGGCTCAACGTCCTATCCGTCGACACGTTCGACAACCTTCAAGTGCCCTATGAGCAGCTCCAACCAACCAAGCCTTTCTCAGGAGTGACTGATGGTTCCACCACACCGATAGGGCAAGTCCGCCTATCCGTCACCTTCGGCAAGCGCGACAACTACCACACCGAGCTCATCAACTTCGACGTCGCGCACATCCGCCTGCCGTACAACGCCATCCTCGGGTATTGTAGGATCGAAAGTATGTCTAGAGGGGGCGATGATTATTCTACTTGACCAAATAAAAACTTATCCTTTTCCCAATTTTAGTCTTTGGCAGATTTTAGCTATCTTAGCACAAGTCAAGCAATCTTAACACAATTCAAGCAAGCATGCAAAAGAGTATAAGCGGTGGAAAGTAAAGCATGCAACTTGCAAGAAATGTAAAGGGAAGGGTTTGGAGAATTCAAAGCGCAATTGGAACACGGATGTTTTTTGTCGTGGTTCCGATAGGTGGTGCTATCGTACATCCACGTTGATGGAGACTTCAACCCATGAAGGAGTAGCGGTTGCACGAGTCCACGGAGGCTCCACCCACGAAGGTCCACGAAGAAGCAACCTTGTCTATCCCACCATGGCCATCTCCCACGAGGACTTTCCTCACTAGCGGTAAATCTTCACAGTAGGCGATCTCCTTGCCCTTACAAACTCCTTGGTTCAACTCCACAATCTTGTCGGAGGCTCCCAAGTGACACCTAGCCAATCTAGGAGACACCACTCTCCAAGTAACAAATGATCTGTTGATGATGAACTCCTTGCTCTTGTGCTTCAAATGATAGTCTCCCCAACACTCAACTCTCTCTCACAGGATTTGGATTTGGTGGAAAGAAGATTTGAGTGGAAAGCAACTTGGGGAAGGCTAGAGATCAAGATTCATATGGTAGGAATGGAATATCTTGGCCTCAACACATGAGTAGGTGGTTCCTTCTCAGAAATAGCAAGTTGGAAGTGTAGGTTTGTTCTGATGGCTCTCTTCACAAATGAAGAGGAGGTGGAGGGGTATATATAGCCTCCACACAAAATCTAACCTTTACACACAACTTGCCAAACTCGGTGGGACCGAATTGATAAACTCGGTCGGACCGATTTAGCAAATCTAGTGACCGTTAGGATTTTCGGTGGGACCGACATGCAACTCGGTAGGACCGATTTGGTTAGGGTTAGGGCATAATGTAATATCGGTGAGACCGATTACACAAACTTCGGTGAGACCGATTTTGGTAATAAGCTAACCGAGAGAGTTGGTCGGAGTAAACTTCGGTGGGACCCGATTAAGCTCATTTGGTGAGACCAAAATGTTACAAAAAGGAAATAGAGAGTTTACATTGCAATCTCGGTGGGACCGATCACTCATCTCGGTGAGACCGAAACATTATGAAGGGAAACAGAGAGATTACAATCCCACCTCGATGAGACCGAGATCCCTATCGGTGAAACCGATTTGCCTAGGGTTTGTGGCAGTGGCTATGACATCTGAACTCGGTGGCGCCGGGTAGAAAGAATCGGTAGGGCCGAGTTTGACTTTTGGTTTAGGTCATATGTGGATATGAGAGAAAGTAGGCGAGGTTTTGGAGCATATCACTAAGCCTTTGTGAGAGCAAGAAACTCATTAAGCAACACCTCATCCCTCCTTGATATTATTAGCTTTTCCTATAGACTCAATGTGATCTTGAATCACTACAATATAAAATGTAGAGTCTTGAGCTTTTGAGCTTGAGCCAATCCTTTTATCCTTAGCATTTTGAGGGATCCACTTTTCTCATCCATGCCATGCCATCCATTGAGCTTTTCCTGAAATATTCATCTTGGAAAGATGTTAGCTCAATGAGCTATATGTTGTTAGGAATTACGAAAACCACCTAGGGATAGTTGCACTTTCAGGTATCCAGCCCTGGCCAAGTTCATGGAGGTCATTCATCACGGCTACAACGTTGTCAAGATGCCAGGAAGCGAATGAATCATCAAGGTCCCGTTTGAAGAAAGGGATGCGGTGTGCTCTCTTGAGCGTGCCTTTCAAGCTGCAGCAATCGACGATCCCGACAGCAGAAGTGAATGCCCTCCGGAGACCATCCCCAAGAAGAAGTTATCGCGCCGCGCAGGACCCCAAGGAGATGGCGTCGTGTCAGGAGCCTCATTAGGATCAGCGCCCGTTCCAGGGGCGCCTCCCTCCATCGCATAGGAAAGTGCGCCCGGCGCCCTCCTCAGGCAGGGCTCGAGGGCTCTCTTTTGGAGGGCCTCGGACCTTGCCAACCTCATGAGGGAGGCGCTTGGGCACCACTTGGAGGCGTGCTTCGCGGCACGTTTACCTCAGGAGAACACAGGGCAAGGCGTGCCCACCACCTAGGAGTTCATCACCAAGACCACCCAAGAATTGCAAGAAGCAAGAGCCATGCGCGGCCACAGCCGCACACAGGGCGCAACACACCATCCGGGCGAGGATGTCGGGCTGCGTCTCTGCGTCGACGTCCCAGGGCTCAACAGGGCCGCATCTCAGGAGCACTTCTGGCCATCACGTGTGGGCCGCTGTGAGGGCCCACCACACAGCTATGTTCGCTTGCCCTTCGGCTTGCCGAGCGTGGCGTCGCCCCATCAGCGCAACTTGCGGTAGGTCCTGGTGTCTCAGGAAGCTAGGGTCCGCGCCGTTCAGCAGGAGATGGAGATGCTCTTCAGGAAACCTCCCGAGGCTCAGGGTCCCGGTGGCACATGAGGAGTCATCCCTTCAATGCGTGGCTTCAGCTACATCGACTCTACTTCGTCTACAGAACCAGGTGACATCTTCCAAGTTCGTTTAAGTTGGGAGCGCCCCTCGGGCTGCATTATTCCCAGGCCGCACGGGTCTGTCCCTGTGGCATGTATCCCTTTGCTTAAGTCTTTAGCTTACCTTGCTGGGGGCGCCCCTCGGGCTGCACAATTCCCAAGCTGCTCGGGCCAGACCTAGTGGCATGTATCTTCTTGCATTTATCCAAGTCAATCTGCCCTTTATGCTTAACCGCTTAGCGGCTATCGCTGCTTGGTTGCATACGCGCCGGCCTGCTCACCCTATGCAATCCGCTTGTATGTTAAAGGGGGCTCTTGAGCATCGCATTTCAGGAGCTCTTCTTGGCTCTCTAGCCTCACCCCCAGCCTTGACCACGGCACATGACAGCATACCAGTGGCTGAGCTCGCTCGAGGCAGAGGACTCGAGGGCGTGAGTGCTTGCATCTAACCGCCTTGCGAGGAACATCTGATCACCAAGACTCAAGACCAGGCATAACCCGCCTTGAGGTAGGGCCTCGTGAGTCCATGCTGGCTCACAGTGCCCAGATACCTCGCAGCCCTTCCGTGCAAGCCACGTGTCAGGCGGGGCTGGCCCTGCGCCAGGGGCTCCTCCGAGGGGGCCCCATCCACGCTCAAGTGGAAGCACCATGCTCAGCTGGTGGCGACATTGCCGAGGGCGGCTATGCCCGCACTGGCAGAAGCACTATGCTCCTTTGGTGATAAACAATTGAGGGCGACCACGGACGTACCAACCTCGGGGAGCCTAGAGCTGGCGCCCAGCCTTACCGCAACGCCTCCCTCGGGAAAGTCGCGCATGGGGGCTGGGCACGAGGAAACGCCTGCAGGTCACGCATGGCGCCGCCACCCAACCAGGTCCCCGGACTGGGCATCCCGCCCCTCCCGAGGCCTCGGCGAGGGCAGGTACGGGATTGTTTGCACGTCAAGGGGGACTCTTGAGCATCGCGACTCAGGAGCCTAACTGGTCACGTAGCCCCTCACTCCTTGGTCCGTCCTGGTCTCCGGTCGGTCCAATGGCGTTTGAGGTATGTGCGGGGCCGGGCTCTGCCGACGTAGAGCAATAATCTATCCCAGCGAACTCTCCCTATATGATGTTTGCGCATCAAGGGGGACTCCTGAGCATCGCGACTCAGGAGCCTAACTGGTCATGTAGCCCCTCACTCCTTGGTCCGCCCTGGTCTCTGGTCAGCCCAATGGCGGTTGAGGTATGCATGGGGCCGGACTCTGCCGACGCAGAACGCAAAGCAAATAGGAAGGAAAACGCAAAATCTCGAAGCAAATATTACAAGCATATTGTCCTCACGATACTAAATAAAAGTCTAAACGCCTCCACGAGGCCGGTTACATGTCGCAGGAACGGAACAGGAGAAATGGCCGTGGGTCACCTCCAGGCGTCGCCAACGCCTGCAGAAGGCGCTCACTCGTGATCAGCCATGTCTTCACCACCGGCCCGCCAAGGTCGACGGCCTTGAAAGAGAGGCGGAGAGAAGCCGCGGAACCTTCTCAGCAAGGCCCCCACTTGATCACTGCACACGGCCGCGGCGGCTGCCTCGTATTGATCTTCAGCCACCGGCTCTAGCAGCTTCGTCGAAGCGGCGTTGGGGAATTCTGGAGTGCGAGATGGCTGAAGACCAGTCGATGCTGCTGAAAGGCAGGGCCTTGAGCTTCGCCTCTAGCATTGGAGCGAGGCCGTCGAGGACCTCCTCAAGCGCCTTCACCATGATGGGAAGCAACTGGGCGGGGCCGTCCTCGTCGGTGTCCAGATGCTTCTCCAGGCCGCGCTCGTAGAGCGTCTTCAGCGCCTCACGTGACCTCCGCTCAAGATCGGCGAAGGCCACGCGATCTTCCACCAAGACTCACACCTTGGCGTCAATATGGGCCTCCCTCGCCCTCATCTTCTGCTCCAGCTCCTCCAACCGGTTGCGCTCGGCAGCCTACTTCTTCCCCAGCTCCACCAGTTTAGCATCTCGGTTCTTGACGGCTTCCTCCCGGGACTCCATCTCCTCCTCCTTCTCCTGGCGGCAGCGCACCACTCTAGCGTGCTTGTCGTGCAGGCTCTGCAACTCGCTCTCCAGCTCTTGGCAGCGATCACGGACGGCCTTGGCATCTTCCAGCGCTGCCTCACAATCGGTTGGAGCGTTGGCGGCGCCTTATTTCTCCTCTCGAAGCTTGCAGCTTGGCCCAGCCTTGCGCAATGGCTGCCGAGATCGAGTGAAGCCAGCCAGAGGCTAGTTCCAGATGCCCTGCCACCAAGCGCGGGTCCGTGCCCGGGAGATCCGCCGCTTCTTTGGGTCATCTCGAAATGTACGCTCCTAGGTGGCAGCAGGAAGCGAAGGAGCCTGGGAAGTGGAGATCTCGGCGGAAGGAGGAAGCGACGTCGTTACCAGGGCCTGGGAGACCACGGGTCCCGGAGCAGCTGGGACCTTGTCAGCCGCGCCAAGTACCGGTACCTCCGAAGCCAGAGGGGCCATGGGGGCTAACTCCATGCGGTGAGGCTCCTCTTGGCCTCGCCGAGGACGACCGAGCTGGGGAGACACGGGCGCTGCTGCTTCCTTTCTTTGCAGAGGGAGGCACGGCCGCCGAATCCTCCTTCCTCTTCTTCGCCGAAAGTGTCGGCCTGATCAACCAGGAGCGAACATCAGGAAACAACGAGCACGAACAAGGACAAGCCGAAGCTTAAGACACTTACCGATCCACTGCGACATACTCCACCGACCGCTTGAGAAGCTTGAGGCTGGCAGGCTGCAGGGACTGAGGGGCAAGGCGTGCACCTGGCGGCCCAGGCGGAGAAGAGGCAGAGCGGATCCAGCCCGGGAGGTGTCAGGCGGAAGAAGCCTGGGCCTGCTTGATGACCTTCTCTCGTCCGGGATGGGAGGCTGCTCCCTACCCCTTGGTGGGCATCGGCATCGGCATCATCGGGAAGAGGCGCTGAAGAATCTCGGCCTTGCTCAAAGGGAAGTCTCCCCACCTCTTCAGGGGGCCTTCTCGAGTCCTCCCCTCTTCTCCCCCCTCAGGGGACTCACGGAGGACACCTCCACGAGGTTTTGCGCCATAGGGGCTTACACTGGCAGCGCCGGGCGTACCAGCCCACAGCGTCAAAAGTCGGCCTGGAGGCGACAAATTCCTCCCAGTCCCTGCACTTGAACAGGGGAAGGAAGGCACTAGCCGGGTACTCCTGGTTGTCCCCGACTATGAGGCGCAAGACGGCGTCCAATTCGTCATCAGGCAAGTCCCCCGGCCGCAGACGGGTCTTGGTTTCCTTCTCGTCGAGCTCCCAGAGGGGGCGCGCGCGTGCCTGGAGCGTGGCAACCCGCAGCATCAAGAACTCCCTCAGGAGCATCGCCCCGTCACCTTGGTCGTCCTCGTGTTGCCTGGCCTCAGATCGGTCATCATCTGCCCTAGCACCAGCGATGCCTGCTCGTCGACAAGCTCTGCCTTGGGCCACCCCCCCATTGGGAGGGCGCCCCATGTGGGAAGTTCGGTGGCGGGCCGTGCTGAGCATCCATCATGACCCACTTGGATCGGATGTTGTTGGCCCTCTTCCCGGTGCTCGAGATCGAGTTGGCCTTGCCGCAGGCGACAAAATTAGCGCATCCGGTGATATGCTCGCCGGTGACACGGAGGAAGAAGAAATGGCGCAAGAGCGCCACGGACGGCATGACACCCAGGTATGCTTTGCAGTAGTAGGAAAAGATCGACAGGAGGAGGACAGAGTTGGGATGGAGATGCAGCGCCTGCAGCCCGTAGTGGTCAAGGACTTCATAGAAGATATCAGAGAAAGGAGGGACCAACCCGACGGCGACACTGCTCGAGAAGAAGGGGAAGAAGGTGCTCCTCTCGGGCTTTGGCTCGTCGGACGCAAGCCGGAGCTCCGTCTTCCCCCACTTGTTATTCTCGCCCGCTGTCAGCAGGCGCACGGAGGCGAGGCTCTTCTCTGTAACGGTGGGCGTCTCGAGGGCCGGCTCATACCAGGCCTGTGTTGAGGAAGATTTGACCTTGCGCGGCGCCATGGGCGGTAGAAGCAGAGCAAGAGTGGAGCAGATCCGGAGGAAGCAGACGGCGAAGGGCGAGAAAGGGGATCTGGAGCAAGGCAAGGAAGAAGCAATGAAGGAAAGAACTGCCCGCGCCAACCTTCTAACGGGCGCCATTGCTATCAGCAGGGGAGCAAGGAGGACGAAGCAAGCAAGCAAGGAGAAAGATGGGCAACGGGGGCTCCGCCCCTCCCCATTTATAGCAAGGGAAGGCCAACCGGCGTCTCCCACGATCGCAGGTAATGATGGTTTTCCTTGCATGTCACAGGGACTCGTCAAATCATGCAGTTGCCGAGGCGGCGTGGGGAAGCGGAGACGCCCACGCTCAATCAACCGCCACGCGTCGACCAAGGCTGTAGGCTTTTGGGGCCTGCGGCGCTCCGAACTTGACCTTTGGCTTCGCCGCGAAGCCAAGCCCGATCGCACCTTGGGCCCGGGGGCTATTGTCGGCGTTCTGGGAACGAGGGTCCCCAGACTTGCCTACCTGTGGCGCACGGCGTGGCTAAGCAGCGGGCCGTATGGCCCATCTTCATCAACAAGGCATCCAAGACCCTCGGGAGGGTCCAAGCCTCGCGAGGCGGACGACGCAAGGCTTCCTTTGGAGTGGCCTAGCCAGGCGGCCTCACGAGGAGCGGAGATATCAACACGGGGCGAACCTCACGAGGCACTCGTGACGTGAGCCATGATGAACGGTGCTAGGAGGGCGCCAGGTGGGCGCCAGTACGCGCAGCGTCCACATTTTCTCTTTGGTGCTAAGGAGGCAAGCGCAGACGAAGGGTACCAAGACATCAGGCAAAGGTTGCCATATTGGTGCAACAAGACCAACACCAAGAGGACGGCAAGGCGGAGGTCATCGTGGAGCCCAAGACAGCGTCATCCCAGGGCTTTTCGCAGGCGAATACCACTTTTGTCAGGATAGCTTGTACCAGCTGTACCCCTTCAAATTTGCCCGCCGTTGTTGGCTCCCTTCCCGCTCAACATTTGGGAAGAGGACCAGGGCCTATATAAGTAGAGCTAGCCACCACAGTAGAAAGAGGCTGAACCAAGGTACGACTCGAACAGATCGAGAAGCCAACACACGCACAAGAACACCTCAACCTCATGAGGTTGTTCCTCTCTTGTACTGTTCATCATCAGCCCAAGAGGCAATCCACCAAAACCACACTGGAGTAGGGTATTACACCACAACGGTGGCCTCAACCAGTATAAACCCCGTGTCTCTTTTACGTTATGCGAGTTGCCGAAGTTAGTTCATAAGATCTTAGCGAGCTAGAGCGTAGATCGGTAGGGGGGAAAGACTTCGCATGCACCCCAGTGTTTGAACCTTAAGGGTTTGCCGGAACCCCACATACGACACTGGGGCTATGTAGGACGCCCCGGCAAGGGTGTTGCCGAGTGAGATCCATCTTGTCCCTTTTCTCTTCATGCCTCTGGCTTGAGTACTGCCTCGGCAGCCTTGTGCCTTTCCTTCCTCTGCTGCGCCAAGCATGACTGCAGGTCTGGCTACGACTGCCCGTGCACAAGTAAAGGGGTACAGAAAGGCCCCTACTTTTGTACACCGACACTGATAGTATTTTGCATGTCTATGTTGTTGTAGATCAATGGCCTGTGCTACTGTTCCTTTGAACTTTAATGCGTTCCTAGAGAAAGCTAAGTTGAAAGATGATGGTAGCAACTACACGGACTGGGTCCGTAACTTGAGGATTATCCTCATTGCTGCATCGAAGAATTACATCCTGGAAGCACCGCTAGGTGCAAGACCCGCTGCAGGAGCAACACCAGACATTATGAACGCCTGGCATAGCAAAGCTGATGACTACTTGATAGTTTAGTGTGCCATGCTTTACGGCTTAGAACCGGGACTTCAATGACATTTTGAACGTCATGGAGCATATGAGATGTTCCAGGAGTTGAAGTTAATATTTCAAGAAAATGCCCGGATTGAGAGATATGAAGTCTCCAATAAGTTCTATAGCTGCAAAATGGAGGAGAATAGTTACGCTGGTGAACATATACTCGTAATGTCCAGGTACCACAATCACTTGACTCAACGGGAGTTAATCTTCCGCTGATAGTGTCATCGATGATGAGTTCTTCAATCACTTCCAGCAAGCTACAAAAGCTTTGTGATGAACTATAATATGCAAGGGATGGATAAGACAATTCCCGAGCTCTTCGCGATGCTAAAGGCTGCGGAGGTAGAAATCAAGAAGGAGCATCAGCGTTGATGGTTAACAAGACCACTATTTTCAAGAAAAAGGGCAAAGGGAAGAAGGGGAACTTCATGAAGAATGGCAAGCAAGTTGCTGCTCAAGTGAAGAAGCCCAAGTCTGGACCTAAGCCTGAGACTGGCTGCTTCTACTGCAAAGGGACTGGTCACTGGAAGCGGAACTACCCCAAGTATTTGGCGGATAAGAAGGATGGCAAAGTGAAAGGTATATTTGATATACATGTTATTGATGTGTACCTTACTAGTGCTCGTAGTAGCGCCTGGGTATTTGATACTGGTTCTGTTGCTCATATTTTGCAACTGGAAACAGGGGCTACGGATTAAGCGAAGATTGGCAAAGGACAAGGTGGAGATGCGCGTTGGAAATGGTTCCAAAGTCGATGTGATCGACGTCGGCACGCTACCTCTACATCTACCTTCGGGATTAGTTTTAGACCTGAATAATTGTTATTTGGTGCCAGCGTTAAGCATGAACATTATATCTGAATCATGTTTAATGCAAGACGGTTATTCATTTAAATATGAGAATAATGGTTGTTCTATTTATATGAGTGATATCTTTTATGGTCATGCACCCTTGATGAGTGGTCTATTTTTGTTGAATCTCGATAGTAGTGATACACATATTCATAGTATTGAAGCCAAAAGATATAAGTTTAATAATGATAGTGCAACTTATTTATGGCACTGCCGTTTAGGTCATATTGGTGTAAAGTGCATGAAGAAACTCCATGCTGATGGGCTTTTGGAATCACTTGATTGTGAATCACTTGATGCTTGCAAACCATGCCTCATGGGCAAGATGACTAGACTCCGTTCTCCGGAACAATGGAGCGAGCAACAGACTTGTTGGAAATATTACATACTGATGTATGCGGTCTGATGAGTGTTGAGGCTCGCGGCGGGTATCGTTATTTTCTGACCTTCACAGATGATTTGAGCAGTTATGGATATATCTACTTGATGAAACATAAGTCTGAAACATTTGAAAAGTTCAAAGAATTTCAGAGTGAAGTAGAAAATCATCATAACAAGAAAATAAAGTTTCTACGATCTGATCGTGGAGGAGAATATTTGAGTTATGAGTTTGGTCTTCATTTGAAACAATGTGGAATAGTTTCACAATTTACGCCACCTCGAACACCACAGCGTAATGGTGTGTCCGAACGTCGTAATTGTACTTTATTAGATATGGTGCGATCTATGATGTCTCTTACTGATTTACCACTATCGTTTGGGGTTATGCTTTAGAGACGGCTGCATTCACGTTAAATAGGGCACCATCTAAATCCGTTGAGACGACACCATATGAAGCTGTGGTTTGGCAAGAAACCCAAGTTGTCGCTTTCTTAAAGTTTGGGGCTGCGATGCTTATGTGAAAAAGCTTCAACCTGGTAAGCTCGAACCCAAATCGTAGAAATGTGTCTTCATAGGATACCCAAAGGAGACTGTTGGGTACACCTTCTATCACAGATCCGAAGGCAAGATATTCGTTGCTAAGAATGGATCCTTTCTAGAAGGAGTTTTCTCGAAAGAAGTGAGTGGGAGGAAAGTAGAACTTGATGAGGTAACTGTACCTGCTCCCTTATTGGAAAGTAGTTCATCACAGAAATCAGTTCCAGTGATTCCTACACCAATTAGTGAGGAAGCTAATGATGATGCTCTTGAAGCTTCTGATCAAGTTACTACCGAACCTTGTAGGTCAACGAGAATAAGATCCGCACCAGAGTGGTACAGTAGTCCTGTTCTGGAGGTCATGTTACTTGACCATGACAAACCTACGAACTATGAGGAAGCGATGATGAGCCCAGATTCCATGAAATGGCTTGAGGCCATGAAATCTGAGATGGGATCCATGTATGAGAACAAAGTGTGGACGTTGGTTGACTTGCCCGATGATCGGCAAGCCATAAAGAATAAATGGATCTTCAAGAAGAAGACTGACGATGACAGTAATGTTAATGTCTACAAAGCTCGACTTGCTGCGAAAGGTTTTCGACAAGTTCAAGAGTTGACTACGATGAGACCTTCTCACCCTTAGCGATGCTTAAGTCTGTCCGAATCATGTTAGCAATTGCCGCATTTTATGAATATGAAATTTGGCAAATGGATGTCAAAACTGCATTCCTTAATGGATATCTTAAAGAAGAGTTGTATATGATGCAACCAAAAGGTTTTGTTGATCCAAAAGGTGCTAACAAAGTGTGCAAGCTCCAGCGATCCATTTATGGACTGGTGCAAGCCTCTTGGAGTTGGAATATACGCTTTGTAGTGTGATCAAAGCATATGGTTGTTAACAACTAGCCAGAGGGGATCAGCAGCGGGGCCGTGGATGAGATCGACGGCGGTTGAACCCGAGGGGTTGGGGGTGGGCCACTTAACCTGTGACATAGCCCGGCTCAGGCCATTGCTGTCGATGACCTCGATGTCGTAGCCGGCGGCCGAGACATGCCCGCATACTCTAGCGTGCTGCTTGAGTTCCTGCCGCCAGTAATGGTCGTCAGCTTCCTCGGCGACATCGGGTGAAGAGACCGCTATACACCTCTTTTGGGCCAGTCGCTCCTCGAGCTCCACGAGAAGCGTAGCCGGGCTTAGGCTGCGACGCTCTGGAGTGGGGGATGGGGATGGGGATGGGGATCAGTGGGAAAGGGAGCGTTTGGTAGGCGTCATCTAAGAAACTCAGGGCGGCCTAGGTATGGAGATCGGTGGGTAAGCTGCACGAGAAAACCGGCAGATGTTGACAATGGAGGCCTTGCGGCGGCGGCGGCGGCGGGGACCTTGCTAGGGTTTCGAGCAAGGGAGTGTGTGTGAGTGTGCGCGCGCGCACGCCCGAGGAGGTTTTGGTATATGTGTGTGTGTGTGTGTGTGGGTGTGTGTGTGTGTGGAGGGGGGCGTCGGGTGTTTGAGGAAATGACGCGGGTATTGAAAATTTTACTACGCGGGAGTCAAACGCGGGAGTGAAATGCCGGGCTATTGAAAATTTTGATGATAGTGCATCGCACACGGTCCGGAGATAACAACCGTGTCGGATGTGGGGTTCCGACAAATCCTTAAGGTTCGAACACCGGGGTGCGCGCGAAGTCTCTCCCTCCTACTGATCTACGCTCTAGCTCGCTAAGATCTCGCGGATGAACTCGATGAACTTGCAACACAGAAAGACACGGGGTTTATACTGGTTCGGGCCACCGTTGTGGTGTAATACCCTACTCCAGTGTGGTGGTGGTGGATTGCCCCTTGGGCTGATGATGAACAATACAAGGGAAGAACAGCCTCCTGAGGTTGAGGTGTTCTTGTGCTTGTGTAGTTGAGGATGATCTGAACCAGTTCGAGGTCCGTTGCCTCCTACTGCAGTGGCTAGTCCTATTTATAGAGGCCCTGGTCCTCTTCCCAAATATCGAGCGGGAAGGGAGCCAACAACGGCGGTCTTCGCCTGCGAAAAGCCCTGGGGTGACGCCGTCTTGGGCTCCACGATGACCTCCGTCTTGCCGTCCGCCTCGTCTTGGTCTCGTTGCACCAATATGGCAACCTTTGCCTGATGCCTCGGTACTCTTTGCCTGCGCTGGCCTCCTTAGCACCAAAGAGGAAATAAGGGGCCAGCGCGACCGGCGCTTCGCTCGGTACCGTCGTTATGGCTCACGCCACGAGAGCCTCGTGAGGTTTGCCTTGCCTTGATATCTCCGCTCCTCGTGAGCCTGCCTGGCTAGGCCACTCCAGAGGAGGTCTTGCATCGTCCGCCTCGCGAGGCTTGGACCCTCGCGGGGGTCTTGGGTGCCTTGTTGACGAAGATGGGCCGTACGGCCTGCTGCTTGGCCACGCTATTGGCCGTAGGTAGGCAAGTCTGGGGACCCCCGTTCCAAGAACGCCGACAGTAGCCCCCGGGCCCAAGGAGCGCTCGGGCTTGGCTTCACGGCAAAGCCAAGGGTCAAGTTCGGAGCACCACGGGCCCCAAAAGCCTGCGGCCTCAGTCGACGCGTGGCGGTTGATTGGACGTGGGCGTCTCCGCTTCCCACGCTGCCTCGGCAACTGCACGACTTGACAAGTCCATGCGACATGCAAGGAAAACTGTCATTTCATGCGATCGTGGGAGACGCCGGTTGGCCTTCTCTTGCTATAAATGGGGAAGGGGGCGGAGCCCCCGTTGCCCGTCTCTTCCTCTCTTGCTTGCTTCTCTGCTCCATTGCTTGCAGTGCCATCGATGGCACCACGAAAGAAGTTCTCTACCGCCAAGAAAGGAAAGGCCCCTCGCGAGGGCCTCGGTTCCCCGACGGCCAAGCGCGGCCACGGCCGTCCACGCAAGCATGCCGTGACCCCCGCCTTGGCCCACCGTCGAGGTGGCACCGCGGCACGCGGAGGGGATCGTCCCATCCATGGTGGTTCAGCCGATGAGGGGAGGCGCGCGATGGTGGCACGGCCTCCCCGCCCGTGCTTCCATTCGGCTGAGGTGTCGCCGGAGTTCGTTGTCTGGTCGGAGAGCCCGGCAGGTAACTGGCTCCAACTTCCACGCTTCTTCACCGGCGAACTACCGACCTCTGGTCCGGGCGGGCTCTGGCTGCAGGTGGATGGCTGCTGCAGCAGGGCCTCTTGGGTTGCGGTCGAGACTTCCGCCGCTGGCAACATAGCCTCGCCCACGGCCGCGCGTTCGTCGTGCCGCGCCTGGGCAGGCGGTGCACCCTCCACTTCAGGTACGATGGTGAATCGACCCTCTATGTGAGGGTGTTCAGGGAAGATGGTCGTCGCGCCGGGTGCTGCCCCGGGACGAACGACGGTGAGGAGGTGCTCGGCCTTGGTGATGGTCGTGAGGAGGACGAGGGCGAGCCTGCCCTCGGCGATGACCGCGTCTCCTCCAGCTACGGTGGCTCTTCCTCCGATGATAGCTCCAGCAATGGTGGCTACGACCAGCCGCCGCGCCCGCTTCAAAGGAGGCAGCGGGTCATCTCGTCGTCGCGCCTCCGTGAAGCGCGAGGAGGGGTCTGGCTAGGCTCGGGGCGTCGCCAAGGGCATGCCTCTGCGAATTGCTGCAACGCTGCTTTGCTTAGTTTTTCGTTCTTTCCTACATCAGAAAACGAAACCAGTATGGGCCCAGAGGGGCTTGTGTCGAACTGTGGTACTTTGGTTAATGCACTGTGCGTGTTGTTCCCATGCCGTGTTGTTGTTTTGTGCAAAGATAACTTAACCTGGTGCGTTTGGGGCGCCCTTTCCCTTACGTGGTGTCTGCTTTCCTCGAAAACTGCAAAAAATTCGTTAGGAGGTGCACTAAAGGATTTGCCGTCCACCCAAGCCTTGACTTGGCGCCTTGTATCGCGGTACACGAGGGGCACGGATTTAGGAGAGATGTGCCAGCTTCCAGGCTCGAACGAGGGTGGCTCGCGAGAAGGCAAAGAGAAGATAAATGTTCGCGAGGGCGCCTGCCTAGCCCCCTCGTGAGGTATGCGAGAGAGAGAACACAACAAACTAGAGCCGAAAAAAGCGGTAAAAGGCTAGGGAACCAAATCAGCAACGAACACCAAGAGCAACTCTGATTAAGGAAAAGCGAGCCAACTATGGAAAGCAAACGAAAAGCCGCGTCCGGCACCTAATCTAGTCTTCAAGTCTTCTCACCAGCGTGGAGCTAAGTGCTGTCCACTAGGCGTGGGAGGGAGCCCCAGGGCCTGAGGCCGGCGCTCCTGAGACTCCGGGGCGTGTACAGCCCCACTCATTATTACGTGAGAGTGTCACGGCGGCGATTCTTCACAGCACCGGCCTTCTTCATGTGCTGGCCTTTCTTCTCAGGCTCTGGGCCTTGCTTCATGGATAGAACTTCCGGAGGTGCTGGATGTTCCAGGCGTTCTGGATGGGTATCCCGTCTCGTGTCTCTAGGCGCGCTGCACCTGGCCTGGATACATGGACGACCCTGAACGGGCCCTCCCACATGGGCAAAAGCTTGTGCAGCCCTTCCCTGGAGAGGACCCGCCTCAGGACGAGGTCACCCACCTCGAGCGTCCTGGAGCGGATGTTGCGGCAGTGGTACTGCCGCAACGTTTGTTGGTACCTTGCCGCCCTCAATGCGGCCTCGCGTCGGCGTTCCTCCCCCAGCACGAGATCCATCCCCCGCATGGCGTCCTGCTGCGTTTCGTCGAATGCCAGGACCCGCGCGGAGCGATGCTTGACCTCGCGAGGGAGGACTGCTTCGGCCCCGTAGACGAGGAAGAACGGAGTCTCGCCCGTTGGCTTGGTAGCGGTGGTACGGATGGACCACAGCACAGACTGGAGTTCGTCGTGCGAGCCCGTGCCGCAGGCCTCCAGCTTCTTCTTGAAGGTCCTGGTCTTGAGACCCCTTAGGAACTCAGCGTTGGCGCATTCGGCCTGACCATTGCTCCTGGGGTGGGCCACCGAAGCGTAACAGATCTGCGTTCCGAGGTTAGCACAGTAGGTTTTGAAGAGGTTACTAGTAAACTGCGAGCCGTTATCTGTGATGATGCGGTTGGGGACTGTCGTGGGAACGATTCTGACAATAATAAGGTATAGGGTAACGGAGCATGATCTATCAAGATGCATATGGGTGACACGGTGGTTTTAGCGAGTTCGAGCCTCTCACGGTGGAGATGACAACCCTATGTCTCGTGCTCCGGAGAGGCTTTGTTTTATCTGAGTATATACCCGGAGATTACAATGTGTGTGTGTGTGAGAGAGGAACGTATCCCCATGCCTGAGCTAAGTCCTGAGACTAATGGTGAAAAGAGAGAGAGGTCGAAGCCCCCCAAGTCTAGTGGTGGGGGTGGCTTATATAGAGTGCGCCACCCCCTCACCTCCTATGTTACAAAGTGGAGCATCAATGCCATAATGCCTGCCCACAACAAAACTGCCATGCTGACTATTGGTCTTCGCATATCCGAGTGAGTTACATGGCCGAGTGGAATGAGCTCGTCGAGTGGAGTGCCGTGCTCCGAGTGGTTGTTGCCGTCCGAGTGACTTTCAAGTTGCGGTACATCTGGACGGCGATCTGGCCCAGGGGCCCAGTACAAAGTGTACGGTGTCCATGGGTAGGGTCTTTAGGTCAGGCCTGTTACCCTAACCCTAATACATGTCCTCGTCATTAGCCCCCGAATCCGTCGAGGTTGAGCGGGCCGAGTCGAGGTGTATTCCCAGATGAATCGAGTGCTATGGAGGCACTTATGAGCTTCATCTGGTCACCCGGCGGTCTTATCTCCGCGTGTTGCCTTGACAGATTCCAGACTTCATGGTGTCCGAGTAAAATGAGCTCAAACGGGTCCGCGGAGGAGCGTTGAACTCACCTTATAGCAATTTTTTTGGAGTGATTTGGAGCTGGTCCTACATCGAGTAACTGATTACTCGAAATTTCTTCATGCCTGGAACGTGTCTTTTTTTGTTGTTTCGCCGTCACTCGGACCGGGCGGACCATTCTGAGTGGATACCATTCCAGTGGGGGCACGCTGAGTGCACCCACTGGGTGTAGTCCCCGAGACTGCCGTCGACTGCAGGCGGTCGGCGGGAGTCTTAGAGCCTGTCTTTTTTGTTGTTGTTCATCACTCGGACTGCTCAGGCCATACCAAGTGGAGATTACTCTAGTGGGGGCACGCTTAGTGCACCCACTGAGTGTAGTCCCTGAGACCGCCATCGACTGCGGGCAGTCGGCGGGGGTCTGAGAGAACTAAAACTCTTTTTAGGTGGTACTGATCGAACTTGTTCTTCTCTCGGATTGGTTTATGTTTGCTTGATACAGCTTCTGAAGAGGAATCAGCAGTCGACTAGTTGGACGATCCTTGAGCAGCATTGATCAGCTCATCAGCAAGGCCCTCAGCAACGGTCTTGGCGTTCCTGTCTCAGCTCACCAGCAAGGCACTCAACAATGGTCTTGACGTTCCTGTCAGCCGTCTGCTTTCGGTCGCAGTCGACCCGCACCATTCGGCGGGGCCGGTCAACTCATCAACGAGGTATTCAGTAATGGTCTTGAAGTTGCTGAGTGTGGCTCGCCTTGGCGACACGCTCAATCTCGTCCTTCTTCTTGATGGTACATCTCTGAGGTGGTGGTCGTGGCCGACCCGCACTTTGCTAAGCCCTCGAGTGGGAGGATTGCTCACCACTCGGTAAGATTTTTCAAACTTAGGCGAGTACTGGACTGCAGCTAAGCCTCCGAGTGGGAGGATCGCTCACCACTCGGTAGGATTTTTTAAATTTAGGCGAGTACTGGACTGCAGCTAAGCCCCCGAGTGGGAGGATCGCTCGCCACTCGCTAGGATTTTTTAAACTTAGGCGTAGCTTGGACTGCAGCTAAGCCCCGAGTGGGAGGATCGCTCACCACTCGGTAGGATTTTTAAACTTAGGTAGTCTTGGACTGCAGCTAAGCCCCCGAGTGGGAGGATGGCTCACCACTCGATAGGGGTTTTCAAACTTAGGCGAATCTTGGACTGCTGCTAAGCCCCGAGTGGGAGGATTGCTCACCATTTGGTAGGATTTTTCAAACTTAGGCGTAGTCTTGATCTGCAGCTAAGCCCCCGAGTGGGAGGATTGCTCACCACTCGGTAGGATTTTTTATTACTTAGGCGAGTACTAGACTACAGCTAAGCCCCGAGTGAGAGGCAGACTCACCACTCGGTAGGATTTTTATTACTTAGGTAGTACTGGACTGCAGCTAAGCCCCCGAGTGAGAGGCAGACTCACCACTCGGTAGGATTTTTATTACTTAGGCGTAGCTTGGACTGCAGCTAAGCCCCGAGTGAGAGGCGGACTCACCACTCGGAGGATTTTTATTACTTAGGCGAGTCTTGGACTGCAGCTAAGCCCCAGTGAGGAGGCGACTCACCACTTGGTAGGATTTTTTTGACTTAGGCTAAACGGATTCGCAGCTAAGACACCCCTTTGGGGGTTTTATAACATCTAAAATGAACAATAATCATTAGGAAGACTGTAAAATCATGTCTTTTGATAATCAAACTAAAGGGTACTTCTTTACGAGTTCTCTTCCGGTGGGGGCATGCTGAGTGCACCCACCGGGTGTAGTCCCGAGCCTCTGTCGGACTAGATGAGCCCGGCAGAGGTTTAAATCTCTGGTAAACTCTCACGCATCGACACGGTAAATATCTTTTTAGTCTGAAATTGAGTCAATAGGATGCATCTTCAGGCACTTGACATGGTAAATAAGCTCAGCATGGAGCTGAGCCAGTCAGACTGATCTTCGTGCACTCGGCACGGTAAATAAATTCAGCCTGGAACTCTGTCAAGCAGGTGAATCTTCGTGCTCTCGGCACGGTGAATGAATTCGGCTTTGAAACTGCTGACTGTAGAAAAAAGCGGGACACTCCAGGGAGTAATCATTCCAGTAGTGCTTCTTTTATTGACCGTTAGATTTTGCGTGAAAGGGGTATTTGCAAGAGTATATTGTATCCGTAGAGGAGCTTCGTTTTCACCCTTTTGCATGAAAGGGGTATTTGTCCGAGTGGACGTGCTTCGCGACTGATCGGGGTATGTTGACTGCAAGGAAAAACTTGGTGGCACTCGTATGTCTCCCGGAGGAGATATACTAGTGGTCTGACATGGACGTGCTATGTAACCCGAGTGGCGAGGCTAGTGTGTGGGCTTACTCTCTGGAGAGAGGTCACTCATTATCCCGGGGGACCACCAGCACGTGCCATCTCTGAGTCCAAGTTTGGGAAACTGACGCCTTGGAGCCTAGGATTAGGGTCAAGTGTGTCCGTAGAGGAGCATTGTTTTCACCCTTTTGTAGTCCTGAAGATGACTTTAGGTAATGATTTGGGAGATCGCCCGAGTGGACAGTACTACCCTTATAGATTTTCGGCAGACCGAGCATGTATGGTTAGAAAGATATTCCTGATGTGATCAATGGGTTGATTGAATGGCCGTAAGCCCTGAGGGCGGCATGGCCAACGGCTATGCGTAGCCCCCGAGTGATGCTCGAAAGAGGTAAGCTTGCTACAGAGGGTGATATGAGGTTTGATCATATGATTAACTTAGTCGTTCCCATGTTGGGGGTGTAGAGGTAAAGACATGTCCAACTGATGGTGACGCGCGACGCGGCCGAGGGGCGAAGACGTGCACAACCGAGTGGCGACGCGCGGAGCAGCCGAGTTGTGAAGACGTGCCCAACCGAGTGGCGACGCGCGGGGCGACCGAGTCATGATGTGCGAGGTGGCCGAATGATGAAGACGTGCACAACTGAGTGGCAACGCGCGGGGTGGCCGAGTGGTGAAGACGTGCACAACTGAGAGGCAATGCACGGAGCGGCCGAGTGGTGAAGACGTGCACAACCGAGTGGCGCGGTGAGGGACGGACGAGTGTGGATGCGCGAGGTGGCCGAGTGAAGGAATACGTGTCCAGCCAAGTGGCTGAAATGGTCTTCGAAGGAGTTAGCCAGATGCTCTCGAAGCTAATGTGGCGACGAGGTCGGTGTAGTGTGATTGCGACGCAACAAGACGGGCGTGACAACTGAGTCTAAGTAGGAATGAAGATGGTGTGCAGAGCGTCTGGATGATTATAAAACTTGTCGAAGTGGCGGATCGAATGCACTTGTTGAAGTGAAGGATCTGACTGGTGATGAAGTACTCGACCACTCAGGAGTGTCATTCCAAATGAGATGCAGCCTCCGAGAGTGGTGTAGCCCCCGAGTGCGGCGTAGCCCCCGAGCGTACTACAGGCTTCGACAACGGACATGTCGGAATACGAGAAATATAGTTTTGAATGGATAATTTGCAATTCATCGAGTCGGACTCGGGAAAAGATGAGGAGGAGCTTCCGAGTGATGCTCGAAAGAGGCAAACTCGCAAAAGAGTGAAGTGTGAAGTTTAATTATAAAACGGACTTATCTGTCTCATGCCTGATGAGGTCTATATCATTGATACGATGAAGAGGATTCCACAGAGGGGTTGGCCGGATGTGTTTGAAGTTAACAGAGCGACAAGGTCGGTGTTGTGGTGCGCTGGGACCGGTATGGTGACCGAGTCCAAGCAGTGATGAAGTTGGCACATAGGGCCGTTGAGTGATCGCGTAACTTGTGTAAAAAATGGCACAAGCCAACGAAATAATTTCTCGAGGAAATTTGATGTGTGCTGAAATAAATTGTGTGAATAACACCCATAGACACCCACTGGGAGTGCAAGGGGCTTGCTGGTTAACCAGCAAGAGTCTGAAAGAGCGAAGGATCCGTTCGAACTTGTCGAAGTGCTGGCTCAAATAAAACGGAAGTGTAGTGTTTCGACTGAGTTGCAGCCCCGGAGGAACGATGCAAACTCGAAATGAAGAACACATGGTGTTCATGAATGATGTATGCGTAAAAAATGAAAGTTGGACTCGGGTGAAAATAAGCAGCCGAGCGTAGAGGTACACTTGGTGGCGTGGCCTCCGAGTGAATGTGATGTGTGAATAACAGGATACTCGGGAACGCGAAAATAACAGAATATAGTGCATGTAGAATGACTTAGCTGTCTGAAGGTGCGCGGGTGGCCGAGTGGTGATGAGGTGACCAACCAATTGGCGACGCGCGGGGCGGCGAGTGGTGTTGAGGTGACCAACTGATGGCGACGCGCGGGACGGTCGAGTGGTGATGAGGTGACCAACTGATGGCGACGCGCGGGGCGGCCAAGTGGTGATGAGGTGACCAACCGATGGCGACGCGCGGGGCGGCCGAGTGGTGATGAGGTGACCAACCGATGGCGACACACGGGGCGGCCGAGTGGTTATGAGGTGACCAACCGATGGCGACGCGCGGGGCGGCCGAGTGGTGATGAGGTGACCAACCGATGGCGACGCGCGGGGCGACCGAGTGGTGATGAGGTGACCAACCGATGGCGACGCGCGGGGCGCCCGAGTGGTGATGAGGTCACCAACCGATGGCGACGTGCGGGGCGGCCGAATGGTTATGAGGTGACCAACCGATGGCGACGCACGGGGCGGCCGAGTGGTGATGAGGTGACCAACCGATGGCAACGCGCGGGGCGGCCGAGTAGTTATGAGGTGACCAACCGAGTGGCGACGCGCGGGGCGGCGGAGTGGTTATGAGGTGACCAACCGATGGTGACGCGCGGGGCGGCCGAGTGGTTATGAGGTGACCAACCGAGTGGCGACGCGCGGGGCGGCCGAGTGGTTATGAGGTGACCAACCGATGGCGACGCGCAGAGCGACCGAGTAGAGTAGACGCGTCCCGCTAAGTGACGATGCACAGGGAATCCGAGTGAAGTAGGCACGTCCCGCAGAGTGGCGAGGCGCGGGGCGTCCGAGTGATTAAGACGCGTCCAGCGGAGTGGAGGTGAGCGCGGTGTCCGGGTGATGTAGACGCGTTCCACAGAGTAGCGACGCGCGAGGTGTCCGAGTGAAGTAGACCCGGCCCGCGGAGTGGCGACGTGCGGGGCGTCCGAGAAAAATAGATGCGTCCCACGGAGTGGTGACACACGGGGTGTCTGAGTGATGTTGACGCATCCCGTGGCGCGGCGACGTACGGGGCGGCCAAGTGATGTAGATACGTGCCGCGGAGTGACGATGCGCGGGTCGTCCGAATGATGTAGACGCATCCCGCAGCGCGGCGATACGCGGGACGTTGAGTGACGACGCGCGTGACCAAGTGATGCTGGCACGACCAGTTGAGCGACGGTCTGTTTGTCATCGTGTTATTCGCCTGAACGAAATGGTCGCCCCGGTGAACTGCTGTCGGTGGACGACGACGGGACAAGTGACCCTACAAGTTAGTAGCAAGTATAGCTACGAATATTTGTTTGATGCACCAGCATTTCCCTGCACATTAGCAAGTATAGCCAGCATAGCCACCGAGTTAACGGCATGCATGCATGCACTAATTAACCAGTGCTGAAGCAACGCACTTATGGCCGCACTAAGTAACGGTAAATGATGTTGTAAATCCTCACCAATTGGCCGCTTAATGAGGCGATTATACCTGGACAAAGCGGAGCCAGCGGGGTTGCCTATTGGTGAGGAGCCGTCATACATTTCCTTTCTCGCATGGTGCATGCGGTTAATAATCGAGGAGGAGGCCCCATGCAGTTAATAATCGAGAGAGAGAAGGAGCCCGATTGATTTTGCGGAGAAAGAAACTGCCCGGCGGAGGTGGGTGCGGCCGCCGCCATCGGAGTAACCTTGCCGCCGTGGAGGCGGCTGCAGAATCGAGCTCCATGGTGCGAGTTCTCGACCCTGTTGCGAGGCAACGACCTTTAGCATGGACTCCACAACAAGACCGGCGCCGACGGCCTCGCTAGTGCCGTCGCCGAGCCGCCTGTGTGTTGTGTCGGGCAGTCGATGGTGGAGGGGGACGCCGCTGCTCGCAATGTGTCGAGCAGTCGACATGGGAGGTAGCGGCCACTGCGTGTCCGTGCCTTCGCGCCGCGCTGAGCAATCAACTGTGGAGGGAGATGTCGGAGGGTGGAGCCGTGGTGCTTCTGCGCTACCGCTGTGCAACTGATGCCTCATCACTCGGCAAGCCGATCCATTTTGGATGACACAGCTACAACAGGCTGCGCTGGGCTGCTGTGGAGTGGTCATCTTCCATGACACGGAGAGGCCGGCTGAACGCCATCGTTGCGGATGCTGCCGAGGAGAACCTGTCCGCGTTAGGTGACTACCTGAACCGGCGTCTGTTGCCTTTGAATCGATCGGCATGAGTGCACGAACGTGTGGACATGCAAAAGAAACCGAAACCAATCAGCAGGTCATCGATTGATCGTTAGATCGTAAGCGGATAGAACTCAGAAGAGAGAAAACTCCTGATCCATCCGTTAGTGATCCGTCGGGTGAACATGTATCTTTTCCCTTCCTTTTTGTGATGCTTCAATTACTCGCTGCAGAGACAAACAGTATGAACTGTAAGATCAAGAAACTGGACATAGATGAATAAATAAAAAACCATCTGCATCATGGCTCAATAGACGCCATGCCCCACGGTGGGCGCCAACTGTCGTGGGAACGATTCCGACAATAATAAGGTATAGGGTAATGGAGCATGATCTATCGAGATGCATATGGGTGACACGGTGGTTTTAGCGAGTTCGGGCCTCTCACGGTGGAGATAACAACCCTACGTCTCGTGCTCCGGAGAGGCTTTGTTTTATCTGAGTATATATCCGGAGATTACAATGTGTGTGTGTGAGAGAGGAACGGATCCCCATGCCTGAGCTAAGTCCTGAGACTAATGGTGAAAAGAGAGAGAGGTGGAAGCCCCCCAAGTCTAGTGGTGGGGGTGGCTTATATAGAGTGCGCCACCGCCTCACCTCCTATGCTACAAAGTGGAGCATCAATGCCATAATGCCTGCCCACAACAAAACCGTCATGCTGACTATTGGTCTTCACATATCCGAGTGAGTTACATGGCCGAGTGGAATGAGCTCGTCGAGTGGAGTGCCGTGCTCCGAGTGGTTGTTGTCGTCCGAGTGACTTTCAAGTTGCGGTACATCTGGACGGCGATCTGGCCCAGGGGCCCAGTACAAAGTGTACGGTGTCCATGGGTAGGGTCTTTAGGTCAGGCCTGTTACCCTACCCCTAATACATGTCCTCGTCAGGGACCCCAAAGCGGCTCACGAGGCCCTTGATGAACTTGATAGCAGAGCCGGCTGGAATGGTACGGACGGCTTCCACTTCCGCCCACTTGGTGAACTTGTCGATGGCGATGTAGAGATAACGGTAGCCCCCTGGCGCTCGTGGGAACGGGCCTAAGATGTCTAGCCCCCAGACCGCGAACGGCCACGTGAGCGGAATGGTTTGGAGGCCCTGAGCGGGCTGATGGATTTGCTTGGCGTGGAATTGGCAAGCTTCGCAGGACTTCACCAGCTCGGCTGCATCGTTGAGTGTTGTAGGCCAATAGAATCCGCTGCGGAAGGCTTTGCCGACGAGGGTCCTTGACGATGAGTGATGTCCACAGTCCCCGCCGTGTATGTCAATCAGCAGCTCCCTTCCTTGATCTCTGGAGATGCAGCGCGGTGTGACGTCGTTCTGCCGTTTCCTGTACAACTCGCCGTCTTGAATGCAGTATGCCGTGGCCTGTCGGGCCACGTGCTCCACGTCTTCTTCCTTCTCCAGCAGCGTCCCGTGCATCAGGCAATCCTTGAATTCCTTTGTCCAGCACTCCTCCTGGGGCTCGAGCACCAAGAGCAGCCGAGCTCCTGAGGTTGGGCCGCAAGCTGGGGCTCCCGTGGCCGGGGGCTGTGGGAGCTCCTCCCGAGGCTGAGTCGTGCTTGAAAGAGGTGGCGTAGCTGACGGCTTGAAGTGCCGCTCTTCGAAGACGCCGGGCTCTTGCGGTTGCCGCTTGGATGCTCTCTTGGCGATGTCGTCGGCTTCCTTGTTGGTGCCCCGGGGCACGTGCTGCAGCTCCAGGCCCGAGAGCTGCTTTTCCATCTTGCGCACCTCCGCAAGGTAGGCCTCCATGTGTTCGTCCTTCGGCTCATACACTTTGTTGGAGAAGTTGACGAGGAGCTGCGAGTCGCCCTTGACGGTAAGGCGCCTCAGCCCCAGAGCCGCCGCAGCCTTCATGCCTGCTATGAGGCCTTAGTATTCTGCGATATTGTTGGAGACCTTCTCGCCGTGCTGGAAGCAGAGTTGCACGGCGAGTAAAGCTTGTCTGAGTGGGTGAGATGAGCATCGCCCAGCCCAGCATACTGGGTGTGAAGGCGCCATCGAAATGCATGACCCAGCCGTCTGGTGCCTCACGTCCTGGGGAGGTGGACCGGTCTTCAAGTTCCTCAAGAGCCGGGGCATCTGTCCATTCTGCCACAAAATCGGCGAGAGCGGCTCCCTTGATGACCCTGGTGGTGCTGAACTCCAGCTGGTATGCTAGCAGCTCGATGTTCCATTCAGCGACCCTTCCGGCTAAGTTTGGGCTCCTGAGTACCCTCTCTAATGGGTAAGATGAGATGACCTTGATGGGGTGGCCCTGGAAGTAGTGTCGCAGCTTGCGCGAGGCCACCAAGAGTGCGAGCAGGAGCTTTTTCGGCAGTACGGTGCTGATGAAGTACACCAAGTGCTCGACGATGGCTGGCACACTGTTGAGGCTTGGGTCCTGCGAAGATTGTGGCATATCCTGAGGTGGAGGGTTTCCTGATACTTGGCCGTCCTCAGGAGCTTCTGCGATGTTGCCCTGCTGAGCTTGGTCTTCCGCCGCTGATGGCTCTGATGCGCCTTCTTGACCCTGCGCTGCATCGGCTCTGGCTTTGTGCGGCACACCCTTGTCTTGGCGCTCCTCCCGAACCGCCACCAGCGCCGCGATGGCGGAGTACGGGGTGGCAGAAAGGTACAGTACCAGAGGTTCGAGAGGCCGCGGTGCCACCATCACCGGGGGTGCTGGTGAGGTATTTCTTGAGGTCTTGGAAGGCCCGGTCGGCCTCCGGGGTCCACTCGAAGGGGCCCTTCTTCTTCATGAGCTTAAAGAAGGGTAAGGCGCGCTCGCCTAGCTTAGAAATGAAACACCCTAACGCGGTCACCCGTCCTGCCAGCTTTTGCATCTCCTTGAGGGTCTGTGGTGGGCTCATGTCTTTGATGGCCTTGATCTTATCCGAGTTCGCCTCGATCCCTCTGTGGGATACGAGGAACCCTTGTAGCTTGCCGGAGGGGACGCCAAACTGATAACCCACAAGTATAGGGGATCGCAACAGTTTTCGAGGGTATAGTATTCAACCAAAATTTGTTGATTCAACACAAGGGGAGCCAAAGAATATTCTCAAGTATTAGCAGCTGAGTTGTCAATTCAACCACACCTGGAAACTTAGTATCTGCAGCAAAGTGTTTAATAGCAAAGTAATATGATAGTGGTGGTAACGGTAACAAAAGTAAAGACAGCAAAAGTAATGTTTTGGTAATTTTGTAGTGATTGTAACAAGAGTAACGGAAAAGTAAATAAGCGTAAACCAGTATATGGAAAACTCATAGGCACGGAACGTTGATGGATAATTATGCGGATGCGGTTCGTCATGTAACGATCATAACATAGGGTGACACAGAACTAGCTCCAGTTCATCAATGTAATGTAGGCATGTATTCGAATATAGTCATACGTGCTTATGGAAAAGAACTTGCATGACATCTTTTGTCCTACCCTCCCGTGGCAGCGGGGTTCTATTGGAAACTAAGGGATATTAAGGCCTCCTTTTAATAGAGAACCGGAACAAATCATTAGCACATAGTGAATACATGAACTCCTCACTTCAGGGTTGTCGGATCATAACACATAATAGGTGACTATAGACTTGCAAGATAGGATCAAGAACACACATATATTCATGAAAACATAATAGGTTCAGATCTGAATTCATGGCACTCGAGCCCTAGTGACAAGCATTAAGCATAGCAAAGTCATAGCAACTTCAATCTCAGAACATAGTGGATACTAGGGATCAAGCCCTAACAAAACTAACTCGATTACATGATAAATCTCATCCAACCCATCACCGTCTAGCAAGCCTACGATGGAATTACTCACGCACGGCGGTGAGCATCATGAAATTGGTGATGGAGGATGGTTGATGATGACGACGCTGACGAATCCCCCTCTCCGGAGTCCCGAACGGACTCCAGATCAGCCCTCCCGAGAGAGATTAGGGCTTGGTGGCGGCTCCATATCGTAAAACGCGATGATTTCTTCTCTCTGATTTTTTTCTCCCCGAAAGCCAATATATGGAGTTGGAGTTGGCGTCGGAGGGTCTCTAGGGGGCCCACGAGGCAGGGGCGCGCCCGGGGGGGGCGCCCCACCTCGTGGAAAGGGTGTGGGCCCCTGGTCTTCATCTTTGGCGAGGATTTTTTATTTTTATAAGACATCCCGTGGAGTTTTGTGTCATTCCGAGAACTTTTGTTTTCTGCACATAAAACAACATCATGGCAATTCTACTGAAAACAACATCAGTCCGGGTTAGTTCCATTCAAATCATACAAGTTAGAGTCCAAAACAAGGGCAAAAGTGTTTGGAAAAGTAGATGCGACGGAGACGTATCAACTCCCCCAAGCTTAAACCCTTGCTTGTCCTCAAGAAATTTAGTTGACAAACTGAAAGAGAAAAATAAATTTTTTTACAAACTCTGTTTGCTCTTGTTGTTGTACCTATGTCAAGCCAGCATTCAGGTTTCAGCAAAGATCATAACTAACCACATTTGCAATAATTCTCAGGTCTCATGTTTACTCATATCAATAACATAATCAGCTAGCAAGCCATAATAATAAATCTCGGATGACAACACTTTCTGAAAATAATCATAATATGATATAACAAGATGGTATCTCGCTAGCCCTTTCTGAGACCGCAAAACATAAATGCAGAGCACCTTCAATGACCAAGGACTGACTAGACATTGTAATTCATGGTAAAAGAGATCCAATCATAGTCATACCCGATATAAATTAACAATAATGAATGCAAATGACAGTTGTGCTCTCCAGCTAGTGATTTTTAATAAGAGGGTGATGACTCAACATAAAAGTAAATAGATAGGCCCTTCGCAGAGGGAAACAGGGATTTGCAGAGGTGCCAGAGCTCGATTTTGAAATAGAGATAAATTATATTTTGAGCCGCATACTTTCATTGTCAACATAACAACTAAGAGATGACGATATCTTCCATGCTAAAAAAATTATAGGCGGTTCCCAAACAGAATGGTAAAATTTATACCCCCCCTCCTCCACAAGCATCAATCCATGGCTCGCTCGAAACAACGAGTGCCTCCAACATTCAACGGGTACCAGGGGGAGTTTTGTTTGCAATTATTTTGATTTAGTTTGCATAAAGCATGGGACTGGGCATCCCGGTGACCAGCCATTTTCTCATGAATGAGGAGCGGAGTCCACTCCTCTTGAGAATAACCCACCTAACACGGAAGATAAGGGCAGCACTAGTTGATATATGAGCTATTCGAGCATGCAAAACAGAATGTTTATTTGAAGGTTTAGAGTTTGGCACATACAAATTTACTTGGAACGGCAGGTAGATACCGCATATAGGAAGGTATAGTGGACTCATATGGAATAACTTTGGGGTTTAAGGGATTGGATGCACATGCAGTATTCCCGCTTAGTACAAGTGAAGGCTAGCAAAAGACTGGGAAGCGACCAACTAGAGAGCGACAACAGCCATGTACATGCATTAAGATTAATAAACATTGGATGCAAGCATGAGTAGGATATAATCCACCATGAACATAAATATCGTGAAGGCTATGTTTATTTGTTTCAACTACATGTGTGAACATGTGCCAAGTCAAGTCACTTGAATCATTCAAAGGAGGATACCACCCCATCATACCACATCACAACCATTTTAATAGCATGTTGGCACGCAAGGTAAACCATTATAACTCATAGCTAATCAAGCATGGCACAAGCAACTATGATCTCTAATTGTCATTGCAAACATGTTTATTCATAATCAGCTGAATCAAGAACGATGAACTCATCATATTTACAAAAACAAAAGAGGTCGAGTTCATACCAGCTTTTCCCATCTCAGTCAGTCCATCATATATCATCATAATTGCCTTTCACTTACACGACCGAACGATGTGAATAATAATAAGAGTGCACGTGCATTGGACTAAGCTGGAATCTGCGAGCATTCAATAAGCAGGAGAAGACAAGGCAATATGGGCTCTTGGTTAAATCAACAATAAAGCATATAAGAGCCACTTCAACAATTTAATCATGGTCTTCTCCTACTGACCCCCAAAGAAAAGAAAAGAAATAAAAACTATTTACACGGGAAAGCTCCCAACAAGCAAAAGAAGAACAGGAAATATTTTTGGGTTTTCTTTTTAATTATTACTACTACAGCAGGAAAAATAAACTACTACTAATTTTTTTGGTTTTTCTTAAGGTTTATTAAACACACAAGAAGAAAGCAGGAAAAAGGAAAATAAACTAGCATGGATATTACAGTGAAAGAGTATGAGCAGCGACATCTGGCAATGAGTGTGTGTGAACATAAATGTAATGTCGGTGGGAAATACGTACTCCCCCAAGCTTAGGCTTTTGGCCTAAGTTGGTCTATTGCCAGGGATAGCCTGGCGGATACCCGTAGGTGTAGCTGGGGTCATACTGCGATGAAGAATAGTTGGGATCATACTGTGATGAAGAATAGTTGGGATCATACTGTGATGAAGAGGACTCTGACTGCCACTGGCCAGCAAGCACCTCCGGATCCCAAGAATAAACAGACTGTCGTGGAGGCTCATCTTGTGGCTCCGGTTCCGGGGCTGGTGCAGGATTCCGATAGGCTTGAACAGCCGCCCACGGAACAATGTAAGGACCTGTAGACAAGTTAAACAAAGAGGGAGCAGGCAAAGTGATAGTCTCAGGGTGATGTTTATCAAAGTACAATTTATATTTGAGCTCCCCTTCGCGACTCTTAACAAGAAAATCATGCGCTAGCATACTCTTATAATCTAAATAAGCACGGGGCAATGCTGTTTCTTCTTTCTCCTCATGCCTAATAGGTATTTCAAAATATTCAGCTAGGCGTGAAGCATAAATGCCACCAAAGATGGGGCCCTTAGTACGGTTCAGACTTCACCGTCTAGCAACAATTCCACCCATACTAAAAGAGTTATTGCGGTATAGACCATGGAACAAAATAATAATATCAGGAACACTAAGGTTTCCACAGTTCCCGCGACCAATTAAGCAACGACTAGCAAATAAGGCAAAGTAGCGCAGAACAGGAAAATGTATGCTAGTAATTCTTGCGTCAGAAACCTTCCTGGTTTCTCCCACAGTGATAGTGTTAATAAAAGCTTCCACTTCATTACGGTGTGGTTCATCTAAGGTGCCCTCAAAGGGTATTTTGCAGACCTCGCAAAATTCAGCTAATGTCATCTCCTTAACAACGTCATATAAATGAAAGTCTACTGTTGGAGGTGATTTCTTAGGGAAAAAGTAGAAGTTCTGCACAAAAGTACTGATGACGTTGGTCGCGGAGGAATTCGGTGAGGCCGGCATTCTCAATCAATAGATAGAAATCCTCATAAATCCCGGCTCTCCTCAAGAAGTCATCAGAAGGCCATTCACACGGCCGCACCTCCGCGGTGCGAGGCAAATTAAATTTGGGCTTCTGCCCTTCTTCCTTTTGTTTTTCCTTCGAGCTTCGGCTCGACGAGCCCTTCAAAAGGCTCTTCATTATTTCTGAAATAATCTGAAATTTTTATTAACTTCAAACAATGCCCAACTTCAATAAAACTGATAGCAACTACTCATACAAGTGCCTAGAGCATATATCAAGCATTAGAACTACTTAGAACCGTATAAATTTGACATGCAAGCTCAAGAACATGGTCACCTATGCAGCAAAAATTTGCAAAGAATAAAGCACTAGAACAAAAACTAATTGGACCAATGGAGGAGTCACATACCAAGGAACAATCTCCCCAAGCAGTTTTGCGAGAGGTGCTTTGAGCAAGGAGATCGAAAATCACAGCAAAAGTGGCTGGAACACGAGCTTGAGTTGGTTTTTCGGGTTTGTGTGAGGCAGAGGAAGAAGATGGGTGTAGGGATAAGTGGAGGAGGACCATCGTGGGCCCACGAGGCAGGGGGGCGCGCCCAGGGGGGTAGGGCGCGCCCTCCACCCTCGTGGCCAGGTGGCAGCCCCCTCCCCCCCCCCTGTCGGTGTACTAGAGTAGGGGTACCCTAGTATCCCGAACTCGTGCACGGGCAGTCGCAGCACCCCGCGGCAGGGCCGGCCTGGTGTCACGCCCAATATGCGACCCTATCCAAAAGGAACTCGACGGTCCCACCAAGGATAGACCCGCATATTGAAACGCTTTTGCAAGGTGGATATCATTACATCAACATTACATAAAAGATGGGGATACACACATAAGGCACAAATGCCACAAGAATACATCAACAACATCATATACAAGATCAACATCCGTCTACGGATGGAACATAAACAGAAACTCAAACGACATCCACCCTGCTAGCCCAGGCTGCCGACCTGGAACCTATCCCCTGATCGAAGAAGCAGAAGAAGAACTCCAACACAAGCAAACATCTCTCTCGCGTCAAGGTCATCGCACAACCTGTACCTGCAACTGGTGGTGTAGTAATCTGTGAGCCACGAGGACTCAGCAATCCCATTACCATGGGTATCAAGACTAGCAAAGCTTAAAGGGAAAGGAAGGGGTAAAGTGGTGAGGTTGCAGCAGCGACTAAGCATGATATGGTGGCTAAAATACGCAAATGAGAGCGAGAAGAGAAACAAAGGAACGGTCGTCAACTAGCAATGATCAAGAAGTGATCCTGAACTCCTACTTACGCCAGACATAACCCAGAAACCGTGTTCTCCTCTCGATCAACCCGAAAAGAGACACTCACGGTTACGCACGGTTGGTGTATTTTAGAAGAGTTTGCTTCAAGTTTACTACAACCGGATATTAACAAATTCCCATCTGCCACATAACCGCGGGCACGGCTCTCGAAAGTTTATACCTGCAGGGTGTCCCAACTTAGCCCATGATAAGCTCTCGCGATCAACGAAGGATATTCCTTCTCCCGGAAGACCCGATCAGTCTCGAATCCGGCTACAAGACATTTCGACAACAATAAAACAAGACCAGCAAAGCCGCCCGGATGTGCCGACAAATCCCGATAGGAGTCGCACGTACTCGTTCTCGAGGCACACCGGATGAGCAATACGTCGGGTTGGCATAAACCCTGATTGCCTGTGGGGCGCCGGACATCGCTTCGGTTTGGACCAGCACTCGAAGGAGAAGCGGCCCGGGGCTAAATAAAGATGACCCTCGGGCTCCGAAACCCAAGGGAAAAAGGGCATAGGTGAGGCAAATGGTAAAACCAATGTTGGGCCTTCTTTGGAGGAGTCTTATTCAAAGCGAACTGTCAAGGGGGTCCCATAAATCACCCGACCGCGTTAGGGACGCAAAATCCGGGAACATAATACCGATATGACGGAAACTAGGGCGGCAAGAGTGGAACAAAAACACTAGGCATAAGGCCGAGCCTTCCACCCTTTACCAAGTATATAGATGCATTAATTAAATAAGATATATTGTGATATCCCAACAAGTAAACATGTTCCAACAAGGAACAACATCTCCATGTTCCAACAAGGAACAAACTTCATCTTCACCTGCAACTAACAACGCTATAAGAGGGGCTGAGCAAAGCGGTAACATAGCCAAACAACGGTTTGCTAGGAAGGGTGCAAAAGGTTAGAGGCTGACATGGCAATTTGGGAGGCTTGAGCAGCAAGTGATAGGTAACGCAGCATAGCGAAAGAACGAAGCAACTAGCATAGCAATGATAGTAGTGAGATCTAGGGTAGCGGTCATCTTGCCTGAAATCCCGCTAGGAAGAAGAACGAGTCCATGAAGAAGACGAACGGATGAAGCCGAACCAAGCGTAGACGAACGAATCCTCACGATCGCAACGAAACGGGAACTAACAAGAAGAAGCACCCAACATGGTAAACACCCCACACATGAACAAGGCATGATGCAGAAACAAGCATGATGCATGACAAGCTACATGAAGCTACTCATGGCAAGAGATAATGCAAACAAGAACAACACATCAAAGCAAGTTTAAATGAGGCCGGGAACAACATATAACAATTCCGGTAAGTCCTCATATGCAAATTTAGAAATTGGTCCAGATCTGAATAAACCTTAGTTAAAGTTGTTAAACAGCAAGTTACGATGCACCAAGATTTTCTACACGAAATTCTAGTCAAGTTACATATAAAGTTCATTAAATTCGGAGCTACGGCCTAAAAGATATGAGCAAAACAAGTTAAGCATGGCATTGATGCAAAATGCATACAAACATCAAGCAAACACCTCAAAACAAGGATGCAACATGATAATATGAGACAACATGCAAAATCAAGCAAGTTTCATATAGAGCACACTCAAAACGGAGCAACGGTTCAACACATACACATGAAACAAGTTATAGCAACAATCTGTCCAAAACAGCAACTAGGCATATTGCAAGCATCAAAACAACATGCTACAGGACCTCAACAAGAAAACAAAAGGCATGGGCATTATGTATAGGTAAAGCATTACAAAACATGAACACTGAGCTATCTCCAGAAATAACTAGAACATGCTCAAAATGAGATGGCAAGATTGCAAATAATAACAGTTCCAGACTTTAGCAGAAATAACATCAGGTTGCAATGTTTAGAGCTATCAAACAACATGCTACATGAACTTATCATGGGAAACAAAGGCATGGCATGAATCTAATAATTGCATAGAACAAAAGTCCCTTAGTGACCATGAGCCAAAAAGGATCAGAAAATATGATGGCACCCATGTAAACATGGCAAGTTATATTACAGATTTAAACATGGCAGGAACAACGATAAGTAGGCATGTTGGTGAGCTTGAACCACTCACCACAGAGCAATACATGACATGGCAAGGCAACCAACAGTAAGAAGACATGGCATAGAAGCTATACATGGCAAGAACAACATCATAGCATGCAAGGATCAACTACAACAACCTTGGAAAAATTGAATAACATGTAAACAACTTGCCAGGAAACATTTTATAGCAAAAGTAGAGCTCGATTGACTCAAGCTATGGCACTCCATAATTGCAAACAAAGGCATGGATGGATAGAGCATGACATGTAGAACAAAACATCCTTACTGAAGTATCTCAAAATATGCATGGATCTCTCGGTAGCATCAAGTTAACCTGGCATAAAAATATCAGCAAAACAGGGGCTGAAATCAGCAACATCATGAAGCCTAGTTTGCATGCTTGTGCTAGTCACCACAGAGATCACAAAAATACATGGCATACACCCCTGTAAAGATGGCATGGCATATTACAAAACACATGTAGGACTCAAGTTCATAGGATGCACACATCAATCATGGCAAAATGACAAAGTGCATGTTCATTAAGAAACGAAACTAACATCACATAGCCCTCTTCTAACAGCATTTCGGGCATCAATATGAGCTCAAATGAAAATGATGCAATGAGATGAAATGATCTACTCTTCTAGACGAACAATTTGACATATTACACGTGCGAAACGGAGCTATATGCAGAGAGTTATGGCATGATGAAAATGCATGAAAATAACTGCAGATTTCAGGACTTAGAGGAAATCGGGGGGGGGGGGGGACAAGAAGTCAACCTCATGGCACGGATTACGAGGTTGGCCGGAACTTCGCCGGAGGTGCGGTAGAGGCGGCCGGGGAGGAAGGAGAGGCCGCCGGAGATGGGGCCTGCGGATCCGGGCATCTCGCCGGAGCACCGGGCAGCGGAGCTCGCCGGAGATCCAATGCGGTGGCGGCGCTGCTGCAGAGAGAGAGAAGCGGGTGAGGAAGGGGGAAACGGAGGGAGGAAGGGAAGGGGAGGCGCGATGGGAGCGGCTCGAGTCGAGGTCGCCGGGCGACGCCACTCCGGTGGCCGGCGGGATGGAGGCGAGGCGCAGGGCGGGTGGCCTTGATCAGGGGCTCCTCGGTGCGGGCGCTCAAGGGCGGGCAGGCGCGCCGGGCCCGATGGGCTTTCAGGCCGATCCGCGTCTGGCGGGCCCAGGGCGGGAGGCGGCGCGGGGAGGCCAGGGACGCGTGGCGATCCCTGGTTGGCGGGGAGCGATGGCCGGGCGGCGGCTGACCGCTCAGGACGTGCCACGTGGCGGAGGTGGGCTGGAGGGCGCCGGATTTGGAGGGGGAAGGCGGCGGCACGGCCCCCGAGGTGGGAGGAGGTGGTGGCTGCGGGTTGGGGGCGCGGAAAAAGAGGAGGAGGGGGTAGGACGACCAGATTTGGAAGGAGGGGGGGTTTAAATAGGAAAGGGGCTAGGGTTTAGTCTCTAGGGGTTTAGGAGGGGTTTTCGGACCCTCGGACCATGAACGGCGCTCGCAGACAGGGGGGGGAACTAGGTGGCTGGAGGTGGGCTGCGAAGAGAGGCCTCGGGCTGAGAGGAGAGAAGAGAAGTGAGGCCCGGGGACTGTTCCGGAGACCGAAACGTACGGCGAGAATACCGGCAACGGTGCCGCTATATATTTAACGATTGGGTATCAAACGAGCTCCGAATGACACGAAACTTGACAGGCGGTCTACCGGTGCTATACCAAGGCCGCTTGACAAACCTCGGTCCATCCCGAGACCGTTTAACACCCGCACGTGGAAAGAGGTAAAAGGGGGCGCCGGGAGACATCGGAGTGCCGGATTAGAAAACGGACAACGGGGAAAATGCTCGGATGCATGAGACGAACACGTATGCAAAATGAAATGCACATGATGACATGATAAAAATGCAGATGATGACATGGCAGAGAGAGACACGCAAGCACATGACATGGCAAAGACGGCAAATAACTGGCGAACACCTGGCGCATCGAATCCGGGGCGTTACAACACTCCTCCACTAACAAGAGATCTCGTCCCGAGATCTTAGGACCGAGACGGAAGGGAAAAAAAGGATGAGGTGAAACAAGAACTCAAGAGAAGAACCAAAGAATTGAGAACACTCGAGAAGAAGAGAGGAACGGCGAGAATGACAAGAATCGAAAGCTCACGGAATCAGATAGACTATGAAAGCATTCCGGATAGGACGAGATACGAAGCGAATAAGACTGAAAGGATATAGGCAGCACACCGGTTAAAAATGGAAAGAATAGAACAAGAACTTGAGAGGATGGAATGATACTTGATGAAGACATGACACAAAACCTCCGGAAAGAATTAAAAGAGTGGAATGAAATGAGCTTAGAAGGAAGGGTTGAACAAAGTTGTTGAGAGAATCAACAACGAAAGAATAAGCTTGATGTGGACTTATGGAAAACATCTCAAAATTATAAGGTGATAACCGACCACAAGCAGCAAAGATTAAATAGCTGAGAAGAACGAAGAAAAGCAAAACTCCACTTCAAAAGAATACGGAGAATTAATTGCACTTCGAGACACGAGAAGAAAAGATACTTGAACTCCGCCAACAAAATCTTGATGAACTCTTGAAGAAATGAATTAAATCATGAAGAACCACCATGAAGAACTCCGGTAACAAAAGAATGATGAGATAGAATGAAGGAAGAAAGAATAAGATGAGCCTTGCGATGATTCCGATGGAGGTTCCGACGAAATGGTCAAGAAACTGAACTCCGGATAAGAAAAGATGGGAAACACTTGGAACTAGAATTTATTCATTAAGAACAAACTCCGAAGTAAGGGATTAATCACTTGGATGAAATAAGAATAAGATTTATTGTATGCTTATCCTTCATCAAATTAAATTGATGACAAACAATGGATTTTGCATACTACTCATTCTTATTGAAAAGGATTGAGAAGTGACATGTCGCAAACTTGAGAAGGTCTTCATGAACCACCGGTAGGATTCGAAAGAACGAATGGATTAAAATGATAATCAAGGAAAAAGAATCTTGGACGAACCACCGTAAGAATTCGGAAATGACTGACGAAAGAGAATGAATCACCGGGAAGAATTAGAAGAACAAATAAGCTAGAGGGGATTTAGATGCAAAAGAACAAAGAGATCATGAGCTGAATAAAGAACACTTGACGAAGCACCGGGATAATTGGAGGACGATAGCTGGAATGATGAGGGCGAAGAATTCTTCTGGAACGATGGCCTCCGAAAACAACTGCTGACAAACTCCGGATGGTTGAGAAAAGAATATCTGACAAATGGAATAATTCAAGAGGATGATATGAAGCTAGAACCACGAATCTTCGGGAGGACGGACAAAATTTAGAGGAAAAATTCTTCTTCAATCTTCAAGGATGACGATAAACACCACCAAAATTAATGAGATACTCCGGAAGAAAGAAAAACAGAGAGGTTGAGCCAACAATGAAATGATTTGAAATTGATCTTGGAAAAGGCATGTGACTGATGGAATCCATTCTTACGTCACACTCCGAAAAGAATTCAAAATAACTCCGGGGAAGTAGAAGAGTCAGGTAAGATCCTGGAAAAAGACCTGTGGGTTAGGGCCCACTAACAGAAAACACCGTTGGAAAGGGATGTTGAAGAGATAGATGATGCACCGGAACAATTGAAATATTAGAATGAGGTGATAACCTCGAATTAATTCGAACACAGACGAATCTCCTGAGATGACTTGAGCACTCCAGAAGGATAAGCTGGCGAGAGGCGAACGAGCAAGGAGAACACTTGACCCAAGGAAAGAATATGATCAACACCGAAAAACTTTAATTGAGTGCACCAGAAAAAGAAAGGGATGAAGAACGACGAACGAGACGAGAATTCACCGGTTGAAAGAGTTGAGGGAAGACTCCACACGAATGAAATAGATGCTCGAAAGAGACTCAAACTCCGGGAAGCAAAAGGGTGGGAGGGCGGGAAAACAAAGACAACTTGGAAGGGGAAACCGACGAATATCTTGAAGAGAAAACACCGGTTGGAATCATTGAGGAAAGAAAGCAAAGACTTCGCACGAGTAGGATGGATACTGACACGGACTCCGTTCCGAGAGGAAGAAGGAGGCGGTGGGAAAAACAAGGACAACTTCGGACAAGGAAAAACAACGACGTCGGAGGGAGAACTGAGGATTGAACTTGGCAAAGATGAAGAGGCTCGAGTCAACTTGACGAGAAATGCACCGGATAAAAGAGCTAAGGAACAACTACCGGAAAACCAACTGCGTGATCCTAAAGAAAATTTGAAGGGGAAGAGAAGTAATTCAAAACACCTACGTCAAGATTCCTCACCAGAGCGACGAAGGGGCAGAGGAGTAAAAAGAAATCCTACTCTCCGATATAACTAGACTCTGAAAACAGTTTTATTCTAAACTTGACAACGGCCAAACTACACGATCAATCAAGGGGGCTCCTAAGGTCGGTCGAGGCTCTGATACCAACTTGTCACGCCCAATATGCGACCCTATCCAAAAGGAACTCGACGGTCCCACCAAGGATAGACCCGCATATTGAAACGCTTTTGCAAGGTGGATATCATTACATCAACATTACATAAAAGATGGGGATACATACATAAGGCACAAATGCCACAAGAATACATCAACAATATCATATACAAGATCAACATCCGTCTACGGATGGAACATAAACAGAAACTCAAACGACATCCACCCTGCTAGCCCAGGCTGCCGACCTGGAACCTATCCCCTGATCGAAGAAGCAGAAGAAGAACTCCAACACAAGCAAACATCGCTCTCGCGTCAAGGTCATCGCACAACCTGTACCTGCAACTGGTGGTGTAGTAATCAGTGAGCCACGAGGACTCAAAGAATCCCATTACCATGGGTATCAAGACTAGCAAAGCTTAAAGGGAAAGGAAGGGGTAAAGTGGTGAGGTTGCAGCAGCGACTAAGCATGATATGGTGGCTAACATACGCAAATGAGAGCGAGAAGAGAAACAAAGGAACGATCGTCAACTAGCAATGATCAAGAAGTGATCCTGAACTCCTACTTACGCCGACATAACCCGAAACCGTGTTCTCCTCTCGATCAACCCCAAAAGAGACACTCACGGTTACGCACACGGTTGGTGTATTTTAGAAGAGTTTGCTTCAAGTTTACTACAACCGGATATTAACAAATTCCCATCTGCCACATAACCGCTGGCACGGCTCTCGAAAGTTTATACCTGCAGGGTGTCCCAACTTAGCCCATGATAAGCTCTCGCGATCAACGAAGGATATTCCTTCTCCCGGAAGACCCGATCAGTCTCGAATCCGGCTACAAGACATTTCGACAAAGAATAAAACAAGACCAGCAAAGCCGCCCGGATGTGCCGACAAATCCCGATAGGAGTCGCACGTACTCGTTCTCGTGGCACACCGGATGAGCAAGACGTCGGGTTGGCATAAACCCTGATTGCCTGTGGGGCGCCGGACATCGCCGGTTTGGACCAGCACTCGAAGGAGAACTTGCCCGGGGCTAAAATAAAGATGACCCTCGGGCTCCGAAACCCAAGGGAAAAAGGGCATAGGTGAGGCAAATGGTAAAACCAATGTTGGGCCTTTTGGAGGAGTCTTATTCAAAGTGAACTGTCAAGGAGGTCCCATAAATCACCCGACCGCGTTAGGGACGCAAAATCCGGGAACATAATACCGATATGATGGAAACTAGGCGGCAAGAGTGGAACAAAACACCGGGCATAAGGCCGAGCCTTCCACCCTTTACCAAGTATATAGATGCATTAATTAAATAAGATATATTGTGATATCCCAACAAGTAAACATGTTCCAACAAGGAACAACATCTCCATGTTCCAACAAGGAACAAACTTCATCTTCACCTGCAACTAACAACGCTATAAGAGGGGCTGAGCAAAGCGGTAACACAGCCAAACAACGGTTTTCTAGGAAGGGTGCAAAAGGTTAGAGGCTGACATGGCAATTTGGGAGGCTTGAGCAGCAAGTGATAGGTAACGCAGCATAGCGAAAGAACGAAGCAACTAGCATAGGAATGATAGTAGTGAGATCCAGGGTAGCGGTCATCTTGCCTGAAATCCCGCTAGGCAGAAGAACGAGTCCATGAAGAAGACGAACGGATGAAGCCGAACCAAGCGTAGACGAACGAATCCTCACGATCGCAACGAAAGGGAACTAACAAGAAGAAGCACCCAACATGGTAAACACCCCACACATGAACAAGGCATGATGCACAAACAAGTATGATGCATGACAAGCTACATGAAGCTACTCATGGCAAGAGATGATGCAAACAAGAACAACACATCAAAGCAAGTTTAAATGAGGCCGGGAACAACATATAACAATTCCGGTAAGTCCTCATATGCAAATTTCGAAATTGGTCCAGATCTGAATAAACCTTAAGTTCAAGTTGTTAAACAGCAAGTTAAGATGCACCAAGATGATCTACACGAAATTCTAGTCAAGTTACTTATAAAGTTCATTAAATTCGGAGCTACAGCCTAGAAGATATGAGCAAAACAAGTTAAGCATGGCATTGATGCAAAATGCATACAAACATCAAGCAAACACCTCAAAACAAGGATGCAACATGATAATATGAGACAACATGCAAAATCAAGCAAGTTTCATATACAGCACACTCAAAACGGAGCAACGGTTCAACACATACACATGAAACAAGTTATAGCAACAATCTGTCCAAAACAGCAACTAGGCATATTGCAAGCATCAAAACAACATGCTACAGGACCTCAACAAGAAAACAAAAGGCATGGGCATGATGTACAGGTAAAGCATTACAAAACATGAACACTGAGCTATCTCCAGAAATAACTAGAACATGCTCAAAATGACATGGCAAGATTGCAAATAATAACAGTTCCGGACTTTAGCAGAAATAACATCAGGTTGCAATGTTTAGAGCTATCAAACAACATGCTACAGGAACTTATCATGGAAAAAAAAGGCATGGCATGAATCTACTAATTGTATAAAACAAAAGTCCCTTAGTGACCATGAGCCAAAAAGGATCAGAAAATATGATGGCACCCATGTAAATATGGCAAGTTATATTACAGATTTAAACATGGCAGGAACAACGATAAGTAGGCATGTTGGTGAGCTTGAACCACTCACCACAGAGCAATACATGGCATGGCAAGGCAACCAACAGTAAGAAGACATGGCATAGAAGCTATACATGGCAAGAACAACATCATAGCATGTAAGGATCAACTACAACAACCTTGGCAAAATTGAATAACATGTAAACAACCTGCCAGGAAACATTTTATAGCAAAAGTAGAGCTTGATTGACTCAAGCTATGGCACTCCCTAATTGCAAACAAAGGCATGTATGGATAGAGCATGACATGTAGAACAAAACATCCTTACTGAAGTATCTCAAAATATGCATGGATCTCTCGGTAGCATCAAGTTAACATGGCATAAAAATATTAGCAAAACAGGGGCTGAAATCAGCAACATCATGAAGCCTAGTTTGCATGCTTGTGCTAGTCACCACAGAGATCACAAAAATACATGGAATACACCCCTGTAAAGATGGCATGGCATATTACAAAAAACATGTAGGACTCAAGTTCATAGGATGCACACATCAATCATGGCAAAAATGACAAAAGTGCATGTTCTGTTAAGAAATAGAAACTAACATCACATAGCCCTCTTCTAACAGCATTTCGGGCATCAAGATGAGCTCAAATGAAAATGATGCAATGGGATAAAATGATCTACTCTTCGAGACGAACAATTTGACATATTACACGCGCGAAACGGCGCTATATGCAGAGAGTTATGGCATGATGAAAATGCATGAAAATAACTGCAGATTTCCAGACTTGGAGGAAATCGGGGGGGGGGGGAGAGAAGAAGTCAACCTCATGGCACGGATTACGAGGTTGGCCGGAACTTCGCCGGAGGTGCGGTAGAGGCGGCCGGGGAGGAAGGAGAGGCCGCCGGAGATGGGGCCTGCGGATCCGGGCATCTCCCGACCCGATCCGGCCGGAGGGACCCGCGGCGGTGGCGTGGTCGACGAGCACCGGGCAGCGGAGCTCGCCGGAGATCCAATGCGGTGGCGGCGCTGCTGGAGAGAGAGAGAAGCGGGTGAGGAAGGGGGAAACAGAGGGAGGAAGGGAAGGGGAGGCGCGATGGGAGCGGCCTGGAGTCGAGGTCGCCGGCGACGCCACTCCGGTGGCCGGCGGGATGGAGGCGAGGCGCAGGGCGGGCGATGGGCGCGGCTCCTGGTGCGGGCGCCGGGCGGCGGCGGGGCGCCGGGCCCGATGGGCTTCCTGTGGCCCGATCCGGTCTGGCGGGCCGCTGGGCGGGAGGCGGCGCTGGGAGGCCTGGGACGCGTGGCGATCCTTGGTTGGCGGGGCGATGGCGGGCGGGCGGCTGACCGCTTCGGGGCGTGCCACGTGGCGGAGGTGGGCTGGAGGGCGCCGGATTTGGAGGGGGAAGGCGGCGGCGCGGCCCCCGAGGTGGGAGGAGGTGGTGGCTGCGGGTTGGGGGCGCGGAAAAAGAGGAGGAGGGGGGTAGGACGACCAGATTTGGAAGGAGGGGGGGTTTAAATAGGAAAGGGGGCTAGGGTTTAGTCTCTAGGGGGTTTAGGAGGGGTTTTCGGACCCTCGACCATGAACGGCGCGCTCGGACAGAGGGGGGGAACTAGGTGGCTGGAGGTGGGCTGCGAAGAGAGGCCTCGGGCTGAGAGGAGAGAAGAGAAGTGAGGCCCGGGGACTGTTCCGGAGACCGAAACGTACGGCGAGAATACCGCAACGTGGTGCGCTATATATTTAACGATTGGGTATCAAACGAGCTCCGAATGACACGAAACTTGACAGGCGGTCTACCGGTGCTATACCAAGGCCGCTTGACAAACCTCGGTCCATTCCGAGACCGTTTAACACCCGCACATGGAAAGAGGTAAAAGGGGGCGCCGGGAGACATAGGAGTGCCGGATTGGAAAACGGACAACGGGGAAAATGCTCGGATGCATGAGACGAACACGTATGCAAAATGAAATGCACATGATGACATGATAAAAATGCAGATGATGACATGGCAGAGAGAGACACGCAAGCACATGACATGGCAAAGATGGCAAATAACTGGCGAACACCTGGCGCATCGAATCCGGGGCGTTACACCTGGTGACCGCCAAGATCCTCCGCGGATCCTTTGGAGCCCTTCAAGAACGAAGTATTCAAGGCCCGGACAAGAGGAGCTTGCCGGGAAGGCCACTCAAGGCACGAAGGAAACAAGACCCCGGCAAGAGGAGCTTGCCGGGAAGGCTTGGTGAGCGACAAGCCCCCAAGCGCGACAAGGATTCTGCCGCGGCAAGGCGCTTGCCGCGACAGGCAACCTCTCTTCATCTCCGCTCCAGCTCATCCGCCAACGTGTCGCCATGGGGCTATTCCAGGCACGCGTGTCAAGGAGCTGTGTAGCCAGCGGGGAGCAGCGATAAGCGGCGCTGACAAGCTTACCATCGTGGCGAACAGTGGTGCACTTGACGGTCCCTGTTACACTGTTCAGGCGACAGGGACGGGCATTTATTGATCTTGTCCCTTGCCGTCAGAGTTAGGTATAATGCACTGTACCCTGTACAAGGCGGTGTACCAACTACTGTTTTTCCTATTTTACCCTTGTCTACTTGCCACCTGTGGTGACCCCTTGAACCTATAAAAGGAGGCCCGTGTGCAACGTAGAAAGGGTTCGGCTCCGTTTGGTTCATTCGACTCATTCGAGACCACACTCACTCAGGCTAGGTTTTGTAGCTCTCATTGCTCCCTAGCAAGAACACAATACAATCAACCAAGCAGCAGTAGGAGTGTTATCTCTCCGGAGAGCTCCGAAGCTGGGTAAACTGCTCGTGTGCATCGCCTCGATCTGCTCTTTGTGCAATCTCCGCCCCCCATCGAACCACAAGGGACTCGGTCCGCCAGGTCCCATAGGTGTTCGTGGGTCACGATCAGCTTCCCCAACATCTTTGGCGCGCCAGGTAGGGGGCGCCGAGGCTGTGTGAACCTGATCCAGCGTTCACACGAGCAACTTCTTCATCATCTTCGTCAACATGCCACCGAAGAAGAAGGCTTCGGCGGCAGCAGAGCCGTCCGCGTCAAACCCACCACCACCGGAGCTGACGAGTGGTGGGGTAGGTGCTGGCGGAGGAACGGGTGTCGTCGAGGGAGTCCACGACGCCGCCAGGTCCAAGGACAAGGCGGTGCAGGCTTCGGCGTCCGAATCCGCACCGCGTCCATCTCAGGAGGCGCGGGACCGACAGCGTCATGGTGCTCGCAGCGCCATACGCTCATTGGATCAAGGCCAAGCTGGAGGCTCCCGAGGCCCTCGAGACCCGCATGCATGGCAGCATGCTGGTACGAGCGGAGTACGATCGCTTGGATGGGATGATGCTCCTCCTAACTTGGTTAGAAGTTCGAGCACATCCCGTTCCTCACGCCGTACGCCTTTGCCACCCACCACTCCAGCAGAAGCCTTGGCGAGAGCTCAACTGCTTCTAGACTACCCTCCGACAGTCGACAAGGTCGACGAATGGAGGGCCACCATCCAGAGTCTCATCGGCTTTGCCAACGGCGACGTTCCGCGGCAACTAACTGCGTCCTTGCCGCGATGAGACGACAAGGCACGAGCCGGTGGCGACGAGACCTGCGGGGGTGCCACCACCATGCACTCCCCTTCCCGAAGGCCAAGATCACCAGCTCCTAGGATCCACCTCCACAGCGACTCCACCGCGTCGTCGGATCCACGAGCTCGCCGTGATCAGCGCCAAGTTCTTCAAGAACGGCAACAAGAAGACGCTCGAACTCGCATCGAGCGTCGAAGAGAAGCGTGGTGTCAATCCGACCAGCGCGCCGGGCCCGCTGTTGACATGCATGCGCCAGGGGAACCAGGCGACTTGCCGTACACGGTAGGATGCCCTGCATTCACTCGTGAGCTGCGGCAAGTCCAGTGGCCCGACAAGAAAAACTTCAAGCCAGATGTGCCAGAGAAGTATGATGGCAGGACGCATCCGTCGGAGTTCCTCAGTATCTACACCATCGCGGTGTAGGCTGCGGGGGGACGAGACGACAAGATCCTCGCCAACTACTTCCCGCTGGTACTCAAGCCAAATGTCAGATCTTGGCTCATGCACTTGCCGGACAGTTCCATATCTTCTTGGGCAGATTTGTGCCATCAGTTTGTCGGCGCCTTCACAGGCGGCCACAAACCTCATGGCCAAGAGAGTGACCTTCACCTGCTTGCCCAGAAGGAAGGAGAGTCCCTGCGCAAGTTTATCCAGAGATTCAGCCGTGTGCACTACAACATCCTAGATGTCCACCCTGCCGCGGTGATCAGCGCGTTTCATCAGAACGTGCGAAACCGCCAGATGAGGGAGGAGATGGCGATGTGCAAAGTCAAGGACGTCAGTGAGCTGTATGCCTTGGCCGACAAGTGTGCACGTGCTGAAGAAGGAAGAAGACTCCCAGGAGAGAACGTTGGAGCAGGATCTGACAGTGAGGAGACCGCCCCGGCAAAGAAGAGCCGGCGGCGGAATAACAGAAAGAAGAAAAGCAAGGAGGTACTAGTTGTCGAGCAGTCCGGCAACGGAGGTGGCGCCAAGAAGGCCAAGATTGGTGGCTCCGGCAAGGAGGTCGCCGCTGACACCGACCGCCAAGCTGTGGCGGCCACCGACAAGCCGGACAGCTCCAACAAACAATACTGTAAGATTCACCGCACCAAGGGCCACGATCTCCAGAGTTGCAAGAAAGTTGAGCAGCTTGTTGAACAGCAGAAGGCTGAATACGAGCGGCGAGACAAAGAGAAGGCCGAGGAAGGTGCTGTAGCAGCTAGCAAGAAGAGACCCGGCCGGGGAGGACGCCGCGGCAAGGCGAAGCAGCGGCAAGGAGACAGACCTCCCCGTGGCCGCGACAAGGATGAAGACGACGATGACGACGAAGACATGGAAGACGATGAAGCTGATGAGCAGGAGTTTCAGAAAGCCACGGAGGTTCTCTGCTTTGACGGTGGTGCTTCTCTGCATACCTCGCACCGCCAGCTCAAACAATGGATGCGGGAGGTTAATGTAGCAGAACTATTCGTAGAGTCACGTAGGCCTCTGAAGTGGTCCAGCACGCCCATCATCTTTGATATTGAGGACCACCCTGATCGCATAATCGCGGTCGGGTGCTTGCCGATGTTGGTCTCACCAACTATCCGCAACCTCAAGGTCACTAAGATGTTGGTTGACGGCGGGCCGGCTTGAACCTGATCTCCTGCGGTGCTCCGAAGCTTCAAATCCTCGACAATGAGCTCAAGAGACCGGCACTTTCCAAGGAATCAACCCGTGAAGGAGCAAGCCGAAGGGAAGATCACGCTGCCAAGAACATTTGGCGCGAACTGAATTTCAGGACCGAGAGGGTCACATTCGACGTTGTTGATTTCCGTTGCCCTACAATGGGATACTTGGCCGCCCAGCACTCGCCAAGTTCATGGCAGCCTCTCATTATGCATACAATCTGCTCAAGATGCCCGCCCGATAAGCGTCATTTCTGACATGGCGACAAGAAGGATGCGCTTATCTGCGCCGACAAGATTTACCGGGATGCAGCAGCTGCGACAGATAGCAAATCACTTGCCGCTGAAGCTCTCGGAGGGCAGAAGAAGACCACCTTGCCCGGCAAGAGCTCTGATGCCCACTCCGGCAAGCGCACCTCTTCGGAGTGCTGCGCTACCGTCAAGGACGCACCATCGAGCTCCACCGGCAAGTGCAAGAAGATGATGGCAGCTCCACCGAAGACCAAGAAGGTGCCCGCCAAGGAGGACGGCTTTGGTGGTACCTTCGAGCTCGATGCCCACTCCGCAAGCGCACCTCTTCGAGTGCTGCGCCACCGCCGAGGACGCACCATCGAGCTCCACCGCAAGTGCAAGAAGATGATGGCAGCTCCATCAAGACCAAGAAGGTGCCCGCCAGGAGGACGGCACCGGTGGTACCTTCACCATCGGTGCCACGCTTGACCCTAAATAGGAAGGCGGGCTCGTTGCTTTCGCTGGCGAATGTCGATGTGTTTGCCTGCAACCATCCGACATCCCCGTGTTCCTGTGAAAGTAATTGAGCACCACTTAGCTGTCTGTCCTCGCGCGCGCCCGTCAAGCAAAAAGTTAGGAACAGCGGTGGGCGCCAAGAGTTCATAGCGAAGAGATCAAGAAACCGGAAGCAGCAGTCCTTGTCGAGGAGTGCTCCATCCCACGTGGTTGGCCAATCCGTAGTTGTATCGCAAGGCAAATGGGAAATGGAGACTTTGTATTGACTTCACAGATGTTAATAAAGCTTGTCCCAAAGACCCATTTCCCTTGCCACGTATCGACCAGATTGTTGACTCCACGGCTGGATGTGATTTGCTTTCATTTCTTGATGCATATTCAGGATATCATCAGATCTTCATGGCAGAAGAAGATGAAGAGAAAATCGCATTCATTACACCATGTGGCACATATTGTTTCATACGAATGCCTTTCGGTTTGAAGAATGCTGGTTCAACGTTTGCAAGAGTAGTCCATGACGCTTTTGAGCCACAAATGCACAGAAATGTAGAAGCCTACATGGATGACATAGTGGTCAAGAGCAAGGATAAAGCAACTCTGGTTCAAGATCTAGATGAGACCTTTGCAAATCTGCGCAAGATCAACCTCAAGCTTAACCCCGAGAAGTGCGTGTTTGGAGTTCCCTCCGGCAAGCTTCTCGAGTTCTTCGTGTCTCAGAGGGGAATTGAAGCCAACCCCGACAAGATCAAAGCCATTGAGCAGATTGAAGCACCAAAGCGCGTCAAGGATGTAAGAAGGCTTGCCGGTTGCGTGGCTGCTCTCAACAGGTTTATCTCTAGGTCAGCTGAGCGCGCCCTGCCATTTTTCAAGATTTTGAAAAAGGCAGGTCCAATGAAATGGACTCCCGAGGCGGAGGCTGCGCCGCAGACTTGAAGAGGTACTGTCCTCCACTCCGATACTTGTCGCACCTAGGCCACAAGAGAAGTTGCTGCTATACATAGCGGCAACCAATCAAGTGGTTAGTGCTGCGTTAGTAGCGGAAAGGGAGGCAGATGAGGAGCCGGCAACCGAGGCAGATGCATCCAGCGACAAGCGGGGCTTCACCATCAAGCTCGTCCCGACAAGGACGGATCTGCGCAGGATTGTGAGAAGATGCGTAAAAGGATGGTGCAGCGCCTAGTCTACTTTGTCGGTTCCCTTCGCAGGGGCTAGGTCAAGGTACTCTGGTGCGAAGTTGCTTTTCGGCCTCCTCATGGCCTCGAGAAAGCTGCGCCATTACTTCCAAGCACATGAGATAACAGTTGTCACCGCTTTCCCTCAAGAGGATATTGCAAAATCCGTACAACAGGCAGGATTGTCGAGTGGGCACTGGAACTGTCAAGCTTTGGCCTCAAGTTTGAAAGCACTTCAACTATCCAAAGCAGAGCATTGGCAGAGTTTATAGCAGAATGGACGCCAACGCAAGATGAAGAAATTCCAGAGACGAGCATCCCCGTCAAGGAAGCAAGTAAAGAGTGGCTGATGTACTTTGATGGTGCCTTCTCGCTGCAAGGCGCCGGTGCCGGCGTGCTGATTATCGCACCCACTGGGGAGCACCTCAAGTACATAGTCCAAATGCACTTTCCCAAGGAGCAAGCAACAAATAATACTGCAGAGTATGAAGGTTTGCTTGCCGGTCTCAGGATTGCAGTGGACCTTGGGATCAAGAAGCTTATCGTCAGGGGTGACTCGCAGCTTGTCGTCCGCCAAGTAAACAAAGATTATCAGAGTCCGTTGATGGAAGCCTATGTTGATGAAGTGAGAAAGCTAGAAGAACACTTTGAAGGCCTGCAAAGGGAACATGTTCCGAGAGCTCAGAATGATATTGCTGATGGCCTGTCAAAGTGTGCTGCACTCAAGTTACCTGTGGAACCAGGAATTTTTGTGCTCAAGCTGACTCAACCAACTGTAACACCATCAACCGGACAGAGCAAGAAAAGGAAGTTGGTTTCTGGTGACTACTTTCCGGCAGAGCTCCCTGAAGCCGCAGCCAAGAAGGTCCCCAAAATCAACGCAGATATCGCTGAGGGGCAGTCTGCTCCGACAAGCCCTAAGGTTTGTTTCGTTGAAGTAGACGCTCCCGACATGTTTTGCTCCGGCAAACTTGCCGGGGATCATCAAGCTCCGGCCGAACCGCAGGTTCTTGCCGTGGAAGCTGATGTTCCCGCAGCGGCAGATGTGCCTTTAGTCCTTGTTGTCGAGCCGCAAGCTCCAACATGGGCGCAGCAGATCGTCCAATTCCTTCAGACAGGGGAACTTCCCGAAGAGCAAGAAGAAGCAGAAAGAGTAGCCCGGCAGTCAAGTATGTACCAGTTTGTTGACAACATCCATGCATGTAAGAAGACTCAACAGAGTGAAATTGAAGTGTATTTGCCGGAAGATGGCGAAGCTGTTGGCAGAGATACACGGAGGCATATGTGGCCACCACATTGGCGCAAGAGCACTTGCCGCAAAGCTTTCCGGCAAGGTTTCTTCCGCCGAAGCCCTCCAGATGCAAATCGCACAAGTAACCAAGTGTGAAGCGTGCAGGCCCATTCAAAGCAGATACATCAACCAGCTCAAGCTCTCCAGACGATCCCTTTATCCCGCCATTTTCGGTCTAGGGGCTCGACATCCTCGGTCCCTTTCCCCGAAGTTGTCGGGGCTTTGAGTACTTGTACGTCGCAATCGACAAGTTCACAAAGTGGCCGGAAGTGGAAGCGATGAGGAAGGTGACAAGACGATCAGCGATCAAGTTCTTCAGTCAATTGTTTGCCGCTTTGGGATCCCTAACCGGATCATCACCGACAACGGCACCCAATTCATGAGTCGCACCTTCATGCAGTACGTCCAAGATCTTGGCGCCAAGGTCTGCTTTGCTTCTGTTGCTCATCCAAGAAGCAACGGTTAAGCAGAGAGGGCAAACGCTGAAGTGCTGCGAGGACTCAAGACCAGAACTTTGACAGCTGCGCAAGTGCGGAAGAAACTGGATTGAGGAGCTGCCGGTGGTTCTTTGGTCGATCAGACGACGCCAAATCGAGCCATCGCCGCACACCTTCGCTCTAGTCTATGGAGCGAAGCAGTTCTCCCACGGAACTCAGATACGGATCGCCTCGAGTACTCGCTATGATGAGCTTGAGCAAGAGCAGCTGCGACAAGATGACTTGCTGCTCCTTGAGGAGGATCATCTTCAGGCTGCTGTACGAGCTGCTCGTTACCAGCAAGCTTTGCGCCGCTACCGTAGCCGCAGTTAGTGCCGAAGCTTCGAGGAAGGCGACCTTGTTCTTCGCGCTCAATCCGCCAATAATTCCAACAAGTTGACGCCAAGTGGGAAGGCCCTTATCGGGTGAAACGAAGTCACTAGGCTCGGCATCGTCGCCTTTGAGACCGAAGATGGCGTTCCGTGAGCAACTCCGGAATATAGAGCATCTTCGTAAGTTTTCCATATAGGCGCGGTTGCCGAACCTGTTCAAGCAACAACCCTTTTGTACAAGTCTTGCCGCTGTTGCATGTAATCCTTTGTACAAAGCCGGGCGCAGACCCCGTGCATCAGTAAAGCTTGTGTGTTGCACGCAATTTGTCGATTTCATGCTTTCATCATTATTTTGCATGTGCTATCTGACATTTTGTGCAACATCTACACCCGGTAAGAGATAACGAGCCACAAGGCTCCATAACTTTATTTTCTCTTCTTTCTTCTCAAAAAGAAAGGAAGGTTCATCCACCCACAAGTTAGCCGGGGGAAGGAGAAGATAATGGTGTGGGCCACCAAGTGTCGCTCGAGGAAGTATCGCCTTGCCGGGAAGCAAACGACAGTAAAAGCTAAGTTGCTAAGTTTAGCAATCAGTTTTAAAATTTTAAGTTATTTTCCTCGAACGATAGTACTTTGTATGGAAAACCATGCGCGGAGGAACCAACTCATGGCTAGTTTGCGCCCTTACTTTGTTTCGAGTCCGCTCAACAACTTAAGTGTGCTGCAACTAGTTGCGATAAGGTTGCTTGTCGGAGGCGGCATCGCCAAAGAAGTCACTGATGTTCCAGACTCGGCGCTTCATGCAAAGGTGCTCATACGACAAGTTCCCTAAAAGCGAGGGCACAAACATACAAAGGAAGGAATCGAGTAAAGGAATAACATTGAAATCGCTTACCTAAGATAGAGTATATTACAAAAATAACTTGTCGCAGATCTAATAAATTGTTCTAAACATGATCAAGCAGCGACAAGGAAAGATAAACTTGGCGGCCTAGTCCACGCTGGTCGCCATCAACCCTCTTGACTCCGCCACCCTGTCCATGATGGGTGCGACAAGGGCCTTGAGCGCTCAACGCCAGCAGTTGGAGGCAGGGACTTGAGGACGCTGGCGCGGTTGACGCTGGATTGCGGAAGGCCACCTTCATCGGCACCTTCCGAGAGCCCCGCGCGAGATTTGGCGCGACTCGTCGGCCAGCTGCTTTGGGATCTCCTCCCGAGCCGCTGGAGACCCGCCAACACGCCTTTGAAGAACAGGCTAAGCTTGGCGCTGGGTTGAAGGCGCTGCGTCGGTGGAGTACCCGAGGTCCACCATCCCCAGCTCCATCAGCTCATTGTGGATGGCGGCTGCAGATCCACAAGACCCTCCGTCCAAAGGCATCACGCTGTCTCGAGAGTATCTGGCGGTCACGGCATTCGCCAAAGCAGCTCCTCGCTGGCCTTGATCTTTCCAAAGAAACCCACTTCCCGCCTCCTTGGCACCGCCCAGCGCCTCCGCTGTGGTAGCCAGCCAGCTCAAGATCTGCCTTGGAGTCCTTGGCGGCGTTGAGCTTTTTGATCTTCTCAAATAAACGACCTGCAACTCGCCAAGAGTATAGGCGTCCTTCTCGCCAAGGCTTCAGCCCGGTGACCTCCTCGCCGCTTCTTCCGAGGGTGGCCTCCAGCCGCGCCACCCTCGCCTCCAATTCCTTCTTGGCGGCCTCGGCAGCTGCGGCGGCGCCCTTCGCCTCCTTGAGTGCTCCGCCAATTGATTGCTGCTGCTGCAAGATCTTCCTCATAGCCGCCGAGGTTGATCTTCCGCTGCGCGCCACCACCTTCTTGCGCAGAGAGTTTCTCACGGCAAGTCTTTGCTGCTCCTCGACTTCGCCTTCTCCAAGATGAAGGCCGGCGCTCTTCGGAGAGTTGCTCCCCGCTCGCTATGTCCAGAGAGTTTCCTTGTTGGCGCGCCGGAGCTCTTCTGGCGCTTCTCCATGTCAGCTCCCGCCCTCGCGACAAGTGCTTCCCGCGACTCCAGCTTAGCTTGTCGGGCGCGGTAGAGCGACAGCAGCTTCTTCAGCAGCTGCTCCTCCTCAGACTCGCCACCGCTGCTGCTTGGTGCGTTAACCAAAGGACAGCCCAGCGGAGGCGAGCAGCTCGTCAAGGTCTCTCCTCGACCGGCGCCCGGAGCTCGACGCCCATGGAAGCTTGATGAAGACACCGCCACCGGCCTTGAGATAGGCGCCAAGCCGGGCTCTTCGAGCCCTGGTGCTGCATCGGTGGCGGAGGGATCGGCGGTCACAGAGCGCTGGCGCCCTGCGGCCTCGTGGTCGTTAGTGCGATCGCTGCATTCTCCCAGCCTCTGCGCCAAGAGCCTTGGCGGCCTCCTCGCCGCAGACTCCATCGGCGCCAGCCTCCTCCTCCATGTTGGTGGCGTTGCCATTGTTGCTGCGCCCTCCTCGCGGGCAACCTCGGCTCCATCGGCTCTCCGCAGATGGATCTGATGATCGAGAAAGAAAAGAACAAGTCAAGCAAATGTTCAAAAAGAAGAACAGAAGAAAAAGAACCCAAGGGAAATTTTTAAGAAGATTACCGGCAATGGGATCTGTAGCCGCGGTCTCCACCACCGGAGGTTCGTCGGCGCTACCCCTTGTCGGAGAAGCATCCCTTGTCGGAGAAGCCTCCCTTGCCGGAGAGCGCCCCTTGCCGGAGAATTCTCCTTGGCGGCGAAGTTGAAGCAGCATGTAACTGGGAGTGACCTCAGGGGCCTCCCGATGAGGCTGCTCTGCTCCTGCACAATTCAACAAGTCGATATCAAGAAGAAGGAGCACCCAAGCACACCTAACCGTAAGAAATAAATCAAATACTTACGCTGGGGCTGTGCTGGGGCTGCTCAAGAAGGGTTGCTGGTCCGCAACGGGTCTCAGAGCGCCTCCCTGTCGCCATTGTGGGAATCGCCTTCGACGACAACCACCGGAGTCTTGGCCCTCTTCGACGCCCTCTGAGCCAGCGTCCTGAAAAAAGGAAAGAGCTCAGAATGAAGCAAGTCAAATACAAGACAAAGCAGCAAATTGAAGGATTACAAGTAGGAGAGACAAGATCTTACTCTTCCTCTTCTTCATCGGAGCCGAGAGCTGGAGAAGTCAAATTCCGCCCGCCTCCCGGTGCGACAAGCTGGAGGAGTAGGCTCCTCGGACGCTTGGCGGGTGCGGGGCCGTGGCTCAAGGCCCCTCCCTGCTGTTGTGGCGGCATGAGGCGCCCCACGGCAGCTGCTTGCCGCGGTGGAGCGCGCCGGGCGGCGAGGCGGTTGTTGGCCCGTGTGCCCCGCCACTTCTCCGGTCTCATGAGGCGCTTCTTGGCTGGGGCTGGCCCTCTCGCGGCAAGCTACTTGAAGGCGGAGGGGAGGCGCGCCGGCAGGCTCGCTCGCTCGGTGTCGGGCTCGGCCTGCTCCTCTCGCCGCAAACTCCTCTCGATCGGCAAGGCTTGCTGCCTCGGCTGCCTCGCCTCCACGGTGAACCCAACACGCTTAGCGGCGGCAGCTGCTGCCGCCTCCTCCAACCTTGTGGCAATGCGCACCATCTCTTGCTCGGTGGTGTCGCTGGTGAGCCGCTTCGCCGGGCGGACCGCACTTCTTCCAAGTTGTCGAAGAACTGCTGCGACGACGCCGCCGGGCGGGTTTTGTTGTTGGAACGATTCCATGGGAATCGCACAACGCCATCATCGCGCGGATGCGGTCAAGCGACGAGTTGTTGCACAAAGGCATGACCCCCCTCGGCAACATGAACCACTCGGGGTGATCTGCATTGTTCTTGAACAGCTCCCGCAGCATGGCATCCAGCTCCAAGACAGTGAAGTTCCAGTTGAGGCCCGGACGCAGCCTCATGATGTCCGCCGCGTTTTGGAACTCCCAAGCAGGCCTCCTCCTCTCCTGCAAGGGCGCAATGCGGCGGCGAAGGAAATCCGCGCCAACGGCGCCTACGGTGAGTCCTGCTTGCCGGAGGCGCAAGATCCGAGTCACGGCAATCTTCAACTTGGCATCCTCCGGCGCCAAGTTGCTCCAATCGTTGTCGCGCACTATGGGAGTTTGGCGCAGGGCAGTAAAAGGTTGTGGGTCCTCCTCTATAATCCAACACCAATCGCTCTCCACTCCTCCCACTTGCTGCGCAGCTCTCCGTCAAGATATGCTTCCTTCTTGCCGATCCCGAGATCCATGCAATCCCTCCGCAAGCGGCTCTCTCTCTACGCTGGGCATGAAGTAGTGGCGAAAAGAGCTACATTTGGGTGGACTCGACAAAGTTCTCGCAGAGGTGTGCGAAACCGCCATGGTGAGGACGGCGTTGGGGTGAAATCAAGGAGGCGGAGGCCGATGTGTTCATGATGTCGCAAAAGAATTGAAAAGGCGGGCAGAGCCCGCAGATAAGAAAAGCCAAGAAGGGTACCCAACGGAAACCTTCTCGGATGTGGCGGCGGAGATCACCTCGCGGCGCTGGTGCGCCCACGCCTCCGTCGACGTAAGAGGTAGTACAGCTCCGCAGCTCCTTCGCCGAGCAGCTGGTCGAAGGTGACCCGCCTTCCGCAGCCGCGAGCATGAGCCGCTGCGCCGGCCGATTTCACGCCTTTTCCTTGTCGGCCTTCGCCCATGGCGGAGGTGGTGGAGGAACTGACGGCGTTGATGGCGCCGGTGGCAATGGGGGGGGCGGGCGCCGCTCTTTGGATTTGAGAAGAAGGTGGAGCGGCGGTGGTTTTTGATGTGACAGCAATGGCAAGTGGGCGCCCTGCCCCTGCTTCCCTGCTTATAAGGAGGGGAGGGGCGGCGCCCGCTTCCCATTAAAGAAAGCCCCACGATCTCTCCCACGACGCCACGCCCGGAGCGTGCTGCTCGTGGGGACGTGGTGGGTCCAAGCGCAATAATCGCGCGATCTAGGCCAAGCGTGCGTTCGCAATCGCTTTTTGGGCTGGCCCAACAGAGCTCGGCGCTGCAGGTGGCCCAGCCGGGGCTCTGCCGGTGTACTAGAGTAGGGGTACCCTAGTATCCCGAACTCGTGCACGGGCAGTCGCAGCACCCCGCGGCAGGGCCGGCCTGGTGACCGCCAAGATCCTCCGCGGGTCCTTTGGAGCCCTTCAAGAACGAACTATTCAAGGCCCCTGTAAGAGGAGCTTGCCGGAAGGCCACTCAAGGCACGGCGAAATAAGACCCCGCAAGAGGAGCTTGCCGGGAAGGCTTGGTGAGCGACAAGCCCCAAGCGCCGACAAGGATTCCGCCGCTGCAAGGCGCTTGCCGCGCAGCAACCTCTATTCATCTCCGCTCCAGCTCATCCGCCAACGTGTCGCCACGGGCTATTCCTGCACGCGTGTCAAGGAGCTGTGCAGCCAGCGGGAGCAGCGAGAAGCGGCGGCGACAAGCTTACCATCGTATAACGGTGGTGCACTTGACGGTCCTCGTTACATCGTTTCAGCGATGTGGACGGGCATTTATTGATCTTGTCCCTTGCCGTCGAGTTAGGTATAATGCATCGCACTCGCATAAGGCGTGTAACAACCACTGTTTTTCCTATTTTACCCTTGTCTACTTGCCACTGTGGTGACCCCTTGAACCTATAAAAGGAGGCCCGTGTGCAACGAGAAAGGGTTCGCCCGCTCGTTCATTTGACTCATTCGAGACCACACTCACTCGTGCTAGGTTTTGTAGCCTCATTGCTCCCTAGCAAGAACACAATACAATCAACCAAGCAGCAGAGGAGGTTATCTCCGAGAGCTCGAAGCTGGGTAAACTGCTCGGTGCATCGCCTCGATCTGCTCTTTGTGCAATCTCCGCCCCCCATCGAACCACAAGGGACTCGGTCCGCCAGGTCCCATAGGTGTTCGTGGGTCACGATCAGCTTCCCCGACACCCCCCGCGGTAATTTTTGCACTAAAAATCCTCAAATATTCCCGAAAAAATCATATTAAATTGGCATGGCATTCTGAGGACTTTTATTTTTGGGATATTTTTATATTGCACGGATAAGTGAGGAAACAGACGAAAAAATACTATTTTACTTTATTTCTACTAAAGAACAGAGAACATAAAGAGGGTACAGAAGGTTGTGCTTCTAGTTTCATCCATCTCATGCTCATCAAAAGGAATCCACTAACAAGGTTGATCAAGTCTTGTTAACAAACTCATTCCGATAATCATGGAACCGGAGAAATTTTGAATAACACTATGTTACCTCAACGGGGATATTATAACACCCCAAAAATTTAACCAGGTTTTAGTTATTAAAATTTTGCCAAGAGTTTAAATTTTTTGCCTGCAAGAATATCTCTGTGGATTTCAAAACTTTTCTTTTACTATTAAGGAGTTTTTCCTAAGTGGGTCCTTCCAAAACATTTTGGACTTATATGCCCTCCCTTTAAAAACATCTCTCAATCAGTAGATTTATTTATTAAATTATTTCACCCTGAGCTTTATTCATTAAAATGACTTGTTTTAAATTTTGGAGCTCCTTTTTGTACTACAACCAGTTGATAAACTTAACTAAAAATCCAACCAAAATTTTGAGATGTCATGTGATGTCTCTAAATCAATTTTGTGCAATAATATATTTCATTCATTGCATATTTTGAGTGCTACACATGTTTTTCTTCTCTGGTCTAGTGGACAATTTTACACTACAACCCTTTAAAATATTTCTTTCTAGCTTCCACCAAAATTATGGGATGTCAGTAGGAGCATATTATTCTTCTTTATGCAAAAATCCAGGGATGTTATTTGAAATTTTTGAGTGAATCAACTTCATCTCCATTCTGGTCCAACATGATGATTTGTACAGCAACCATAGTCTTGCTTGCTCTTTGGCCCTAGATTCTTTCTCCTACTTGTAGTCCTCCATGCAAAACCCCTAAGTCCAGGAGCATGCACTCATTTGATCATTTTTGGTGCATGTTATAATGCCATCCAACTCCTGTCCAGATATGAAGTTCTGCAAAACTTGCACTAGCAAGTTTGTGCTTTTCACAAACTAACCTCACCACCCTCTTGTGCATCCAAGGAGACACTGACCTGGAAGTATTGGCCACTCCAAGAAATGCCTAGGTGCCTGTGGCATTTTGTCAAACACTTGGAGGGCATGAACTGATTTGACATGAGTTGTTGTTGGCATTGTGAACTTGGCCACCGACCAAACCATCTTGTCCCTTGAGTTTCCTCTATCTCTAACCTAGTTCTGTTGTTTGCCAACCTCACTGTGACCTGTAGCATGCCACGGAATTGTATCAACACCTCCAGCAGCATGCCTGGCGCGCCAGAGCGCTGCGATTTTGCACGCGCGCGGCGGCGCCCGAGCTGCCGGCCCCAGTTGACCCTCCCGAACTCGATCGACCACCGGCATAGCCGTGTTGCGCCCCACCCGATCGCCTCGGCTCACATAGCGGCGCCGCAGCAGAAGCTTCTTGGTGGCACGCTTATGTCAGATCCATGGACGGCGCCGCCCAAACCTCCTCCGCCGCCAGCTGCCCTCGATGCATCTCCACCAGCCACAGCCTTCGTCCCCTAGCTAGCGTCGCCATCGCCGCCATTGCTACAGTAAAGACGGTTCGTCGTCATCCATATCGCCGCCACCTCGAACCGACCTCCACCACAGATATAAGGGCCCGGAGACCAATCGAGTTCTGGGGCAACCTCTTCTCGATCCCCTAGAGCTACCGCGGCCAGCATCGAGGAGGGAAGGCCTTCTTCCCGAGTCCGCCGGTTCGGTCGCCGCCTGCTCCGGCCGATTCCGCCACCAAGGCCCCCTCCTCTCCATTCTCTCCACCAAGAACTCCCTCCTCTCATGAGTGCAACCTCACACCAATTTTGGTCGGAGACCACCGTAGCCCCAAACCCACTATCCACCCGAACGATCGCTCCGCCACAAGCTCGTGGCCGGTGACTCCGCCCACGCCGGCGACCATGGCGGGTACCCACGGACTGCCTCGACCCCCGAGCACGCCCATGTCCTCGTGTCACCAAGGACGCCCTGCTTGCCGGCAAGTCTCGCCGAGCTCCGCCTCCGCTCGGTCGGAGGGGGAAGATGCGCGCGTGACTGGTCAAACTCGACCAAGGCTGTGCAGGCCCACCGTCATGGGCTGTGGCCTGTCCACGCAGGAGTAAGTGGAAGCGCCTTTTCCGAATACGCCTTTTCCGAATACGCCACGCAGGAGTAAGATTTATTTGAATTTTTTTTAAAAACAACTTTTGTGCTGTTTTTATTTTTGTGTGTTAATTCTTTTATAATTTCAAAATAGGATTTTTGAAGAGAGGAGAATTATTTCAAGAGTTTTAATTGCACCCTGCCTTCCCGTGACCTGAAGGCAAGCATTCTGAACCCCGGCATAATATTTTTTTGTGAGTTCGTTGACACGTTTATAACATCAACTCATTTCGGAGGACTCGTTATTTCATGTGATATGATCATGTGCATGGATGCATATTAATGATTTCCATGCTGTTGGGAATGAACACACTTGTGATGATTATCATCCTCATGTGCCTTGCATGCATGCCGGAAGAAGTCCGGGAAAAACCGCTGCCTTGGGTAGGCATGAGTTGTCACCGGTCTCCGTCGGGACGGTTATGTCCGGTATGGCATGGTAAGGTATATTGAGCGGTGATTCTGTTGGTTGAATTATTTTCTCTATACATGTCATGCAGGGAAATGTATAAATCTCCTGAGTCGAACATAGATCGAGTCTTGTGCCAGCAACCCCCATACTTGTTTCGTACTACCACTCGTCTCTACAGCAAGTAGAGTACGGTTCAGTACGTTGTCAACCTCTTTCTAGCACACACCGCATGTAGAGGCCAGGTGGAAGATACCGTTGTAGCTGGTAGGCAGGCCACTGGTCCGGGGCATGGGTGTTTCCGGTTGAGACCGAGAGGGGAGGCCACCCCTTAGAGCGTGCAATATAAATTTGATCCCATGCTACGCGAGGCTGTAGCCTCCCCACTTAGAGTTTGCTTGACAGTGTCGTGGGTGATTCCGCACACGGTGATTTAAGCCGGTGTGTGTGTTAGGTGTGTTTTCAACAAAAGACCGTGAGACGGAATTAGTCCCAATGAACTAAAGGAACTACTCGTGAGTAAAGAGTACACCTCTGCAGAGAATAAACCTATTCGAATAGCCGTGTCCATGGTTAAGGATTACAGTCTGGGATGGGTCAGGTGTCGGTCTTAGGGTCGGTCTTCGGAGGTGAAACTGTTAAAAACTGGAATTACGGTTGTGACTTGTGATAAATTATGATTATTATTTTCGATGTGGACTAACCCGTGATATTATTTTTTGTATCATCGAATATCCCTGGGATGGTTCTACCTCCTGGATATTCACTGCATTTCTTTTAAATCCCTTTATGTGGTGTCGCTCAGACGCCCAACTCTGGCATTTCTTTTAAAGCCCTTTATGCGGTGTCGCTAAGACGCCCGACTGTGGCATTTCTTTTAAAGCCCTTTATGTGGTGTCGCTAAGACGCCCGACTGTGGCATTTCTTTTAAAGCCCTTTATGTGGTGTCGCTAAGACGCCCGACTGTGGCATTTCTTTTAAAGCCCTTTATGCGGTGTCGCTAAGACGCCCGACTGTGGCATTTCTTTTAAAGCCCTTTATGTGGTGTCGCTAAGACGCCCGACTGTGGCATTTCTTTTAAAGCCCTTTACGTGGTGTCGCTCAGACGCCCGATTGTGGCATTTCTTTTGAAGTCCTTTATGTTATTTATTTCATAATTGTTATACTACCATATAATTGCATATTTCACAAATAACATGTTTGCACGCATCAGAGTCCATTTATCTTTTGTGACTGACGTCATGAGCATAAAATATTTCTCAGCACATCGTTGTTATATTATTCCCGTGTTCATAATGTTTGCGAGTACATTCCAAGTACTCACTGGCTTGTCCCTGGCTTTTGTCTTGGCCAGATTTCTTGCGCGGAAAGGAGTGACCGTGTTGACAGCCCCGGAACCTAAGCAACAGTGATAGCAGCCTCGCGAAGATAGGAGTTAACCTGGTCAGCTGTTCCCGTGGGAAATGGAGTCCCATATACACTGATGATTTTCAACCCGCTTCCGCCATCAACCGCTAGAAACCATTTGTTGTACTCATGCACTGTAATGGTCTTGTACCACATTTTTTTGTGTTTTGCTTGGAGTTTCTATATCATGTTGGTGCCTCATCAGCTAACAGTAATCCTGGGGCTGATGAGCACAATGGCCATTTTCTGGAAATTTAATACCCGGAGAATCGGTCGCCATAGACTTGGTATCAGAGCCAGGCTGACCATTGGCTAATCCTATCCCAGCCAGGTCGATAAACTTAGGCAAACCGACCTACCAGACCTAACCAAACCCCAGCCAAGCTTCCCGTGCAAGATAGCCACACAGTGACCCCGACACATTTGCCAGTCGGTGCCCAACCTATCCGCCTAGCCTGTCGATCACACACCAGTGACTGATGGCAAAAATGTCTCATTTGCAAGCGTGCGAAGGGAGGCTTCGTTTCCTTTTTCTATAAAAAGGGCACGCTAGCCTCAACCCAGCTCAGCACAGCCTCTACCCCAAAGATAGCCACAATGCCTCGGTCCCGAGTGCACAATGAGACCACAACAACCAACCTTGGAGGTTTTGTGACCATACTGCAAACCTCACCGTCAGGCCTACGCTGCTAGAAGAACCCCTGTAATATGTTGTGTACCAAGGACCAATGGGCGGTGAAAGCCGTCAATTTTGGGCCACTGTGCACATCTATGGTAGGGGTCTATTGCCAGAATGCCCCTACAGGTTCACCGGAAGAACAACTTCCTTTGAGCCACAAGCCATCCAACTAGCTGCTCGAGAGGCTATAGTTCAACTCCGGCAGTTGTTAACTGTCGCTCATTCTACTACTACCCCAGGCGTGAAGGGTATGGTAGACCACCCCAAGTTGCCAACGGAAATCATGAGACGGATCCCGCATTGTTGCACCTAGTGCGCTATGTAAGTGCATTAGAGGCATTGTTCGATCAAATCACTATTGATCTGATCACAGCTCGAGGAGGGCTGGTTCGCCGAGCCCCGGTAAGCAGAGAAACCGAGGCCGACACCACAACCCGGCCGTGTTGTTCGGACACCCGATTGATACCCTGAGGTCAGCCCCAGCCATCATCCAAGATACTGTGATGACCCCAGAAGTGCTTCGTCACCTTTTGGGAACACACTCCAACGGGATTGTGGCCAACAATCCCCGCGATGGTCATCATAGCTACCCCGACCCTGCAGTTCCTCCACCATCTCCGGCTAATCCCGATGGTGAGACCCGTGGAAAAGCCTCATCATCCTCAAGGCAGGCTCGTTTAGATGTAAACGAGGTAGACTAAGTCGCCCGTGTAGTACCAAGTCTCGGTGTATTCTCGCTTTGTAATCATGTGACCTTGCGAATTAACGCGGCCTGTTGTTATGCCCCAGTTTGAAATAATAGCCTTGCTTATTTTCGTCAGCGCGCCGTTGCATGTTTTTCCAGGCACAGCTTCCAAGACCAACCCCAACAACCCCACAGTGATACGTCACTTGAGTGAAGTATGTACCGTGACTTTGACCTCGACCCTTGGAGCTAAGCCGGCAAAAATTATTACCTTTCACCATGGTAAATGACCCAGCTCCACATATAAAAGGCCACCTCGTGACCTTACCAAGCACCCCACACCTTGTGCACCACTCTCGTAACCATTTCTTGCCATGTCGAGCCCTAGTATTTACCTGAGAACCCTAGATGCAACCCCGGGTAGTTTTGTCAAAATATTGTGGGACTTTACCTGCAGTACCATGGGTTCTACCCAGCCACCCCGGTACGAGCTGTTCAAATCTAGAATCACCCCTTCCACTTCGGAATATTGGGCAGCAGTACACATCCCTCCCATAGACCCCAACCAAGATCCAACAGAAGTTTCCTTCGTGGGGAAATCTATGCCAACCCCACGCTTGGCCATAGAAGCTGCTGCAAAAGAAGCGACTGCTCGTCTTCGATCCGCAGTACCCTATGACCGTGAGCGAGGATATTATTACTTTTCGAGCCGTGCAGCCCCCGGAGGAGTAGTATCTTTTCCCGGTGGGCGGATTGAGAGAGACCAGTGCTAGCCAACCTTATCCAGTACAACATCGCTCAAGAACATTTGAACCAACGAGTAATGGATTATCTCCAGAGTCTCGCTGATTTGAACCCTCAGATTGCCATCGGCAGACCACTGAGGCCCTACTCGGAGAGACGCATGCATCGACTGGTCAATCTACTTCCTCCGATAGAAGAAGAGTGTATCCCTTTACCAGAGACATTTTACCGGGACCCTGTCCAGTTACCATCTTCATTTTAGACGTCACTACCATGTTGGTAGTTCAGCATTTAATATTACGTTGTAACTTATGCTTAGTACCTTAAATTTGTGCGACGAGTCGAGTATTTTCAGTTCCTGCTTATATGAGTAGTTCTCCTTGAGATTAACATGTGTAACCGTGAAGAAATCCTAGAATGAGATTTCTTTTTCCCGAGTTGCTGCATCGTTTATCCCCTCACTACATAGTTTGTTTTCATTCGCGCAGCACCACGGCAGCAGACTCACAACCGCTCGGACGCATATGGAGTATTTGTTTTTCTCAACGGCTCTTAGCAAATCTCGAGGACGAGATTTTTCTTAAGGGGGGTTAGTAATTGTAACACCCCAAAAATTTAACCATGTTTTAGTTATTAAAATTTTGCCAAGAGTTTAAATTTTTTGCTTGCAAGAATACCTCTGTGGATTTCAAAACTTTTCTTTTAATATTAAGCAGTTTTTCCCAAGTGGGTCCTTCCAAAACATTTTGGACTTATATGCCCTCCCTTTAAAAACATCTATCAATCAGTAGATTTATTTATTAAATTATTTCACCCTGAGCTTTATTCATTAAAATGACTTGTTTTAAATTTTGGAGCTCCTTTTTGTACTACAACCAGTTGATAAACTTAACTAAAAATCCAACCAAAATTTTGAGATGTCATGTGATGTCTCTAAATCACTTTTGTGCAATAATATATTTCATTCATTGCATATTTTGAGTGCTACACATGTTTTTCTTCTCTGGTCCAGTGGATAATTTTACACTACAACCCTTTAAAATATTTCTTTCTAGCTTCCACAAAAATTATGGGATGTCAGTAGGAGCATATTATTCCTCTTTATGCAAAAATCCAGGGATGTTATTTGAAATTTTTGAGTGAATCAACTTCATCTCCATTCTGGTCCAACATGATGATTTGTACAGCAACCATAGTCTTGCTTGCTCTTTGGCCCTAGATTCTTTCTCCTACTTGTAGTCCTCCATGCAAAACCCTAAGTCCAGGAGCATGCACTCATTTGATCATTTTTGGTGCATGTTATACTGCCATCCAACTCCTGTCCAGATTTGAAGTTCTGCAAAACTTGCACTAGCAAGTTTGTGCTTTTCACAAACTAACCTCACCACCCGCTTGTGCATCCAAGGAGACACCGACTGAAGTATTGGCCACTCCAAGAAATGCCTAGGTGCCCGTGGCATTTTGTCAAACACTTGAGGGCATGAACTGATTTGACATGAGTTGTTGTTGGCATTGTGAACTTGGCCACCGACCAAACCATCTTGTCCCTTGAGTTTCCTCTATCTCTAACCTAGTTCGTTGCTTGCCAACCTCACCTGTGACCTGTAGCATGCCACGACATTGTATCGAACACCTCCAGCAGACGCCTGGCGCTGCCAGAGCGCTGCTTTGCACGCGCGTGTGTGCGCCCGAGCTGCCACGCCCCCCAGTTGACCCTTCCCGAACTCGATCCGATCCACTGGCATAGCCGTGTCGCTACCCACCCGACCACCTCGCTCACATAACAAGCGCCAAGAGAAGCTTCTTGGCGGCACGCTTATGTCAAGATCCATGAACGGCGCCGCCTAAACCTCCTCCGCCGCCAGCTGCCCTCGATGCATCTCCAGCTCAGCCACAGCTTCGTCCCCTAGCGCAAGCCGCCGCCACGCCGCCATTGCTACAGTAAAGACGGTTCGTCATCCTTATCGCCGCCACCCGGAACCGACCTTCACCACAGATATAAGGGCCCCGAGACCAATCGAGTTGTGGGGCAACCTCTTCGATCCCCTAGAGCTATCATGCCAAGAATGAGGAGGGAAGGCCTTCTTCCCGAGTCCGCCGGTTCGGTCGCCGCCTGCTCCGCCCGATTCCGCCGCCACCAAGGCCCCTCCCTCCATTCTCTCCACCAAGAACTCCCTCCTCTCATGAGTGCAACCTCACGCCAATTTTGGTCGGAGACCACCGTAGCCCCAAACCCACTATCCACCAACGCCGCTCCGCTGCAAGCTCGTCGCCGGCGACTGGCCCACGCCGGGCGACCATGGCGGGTACCCACGGACTCGCCTCGACCCCGAGCATGCCCATGTCCTCAGTCACCAAGGACGCCTGCTTGCCGGCAAGTCTCGCCGAGCTCCGCCTCCGCTCGGCGGAGGGGGACGACGCAAGACGTGATCGGTCAAACTCGACCGATGGCCGAGCGGGCCCACTGTCAATGACTCCAAATACCTGTCCACGCAGGAGTAAGTGGAAGCGCCTTTTCTGAATACGCCTTCGACGTGTGTTTCTTTTAAAACGTTTTCTTTTCTGTTTTATTTTAAAAATAGATTTTGACCAAACTTTGACCTGCTGTATCTTTTAAAATACAACTCCCATTAAATTGATTCTTTTTCCTACCTCTTTCAAATATTGTCTAGTTTATTTTAAGATTTATTTGAAATTTTTTTAAAAACAACTTTTGTGCTGTTTTTATTTCTGTGTGTTAATTCTTTTATATTTTCAAAATAGGATTTTTGAAGAGAGGAGAATTATTTCAAGAGTTTGAATTGCACCCTGCCTTCCCGTGACCTGAAGGAACGCATTCTGAACCCCGGCATAATATTTTTTTGTGAGTTTGTTGACACGTTTATAACATCAACTCATTTCGGAGGACTCGTTATTTCATGTGATATGATCATGTGCATGGATGCATATTAATGATTTCCATGTTGTTGGGAATGAACACACTTGTGATGATTATCATCCTCATGTGCCTTGCATGCATGCCGGAAGAAGTCCGGGAAAAACCTCTGCCTTGGGTAGGCATGAGTTGTCACCGGTCTCCGTCGGGACGGTTATGTCCGGTATGGCATGGTAAGGTATATTGAGCGGTAATTCTGTTGGTTGAATTATTTTCTCTATACATGTCATGCAGGAAATGTATAAACCTCCCGAGTCGACCATAGATCGAGTCTTGTGCCAAGAACCCCATACTTGTTTCAGATTACCACTGCCTCTCAGTAAAGTAGAGTACAGTTCAAGACGTTGTCAACCTCTTTCTAGCACACACCGCAGCAGAGAGGCCAGGTGGAAGATACCGGTTGTAGCTGGTAGGCAGTGCCACTGGTCCGGGGCATGGGTGTTTCCGGTTGAGACCGAGAGGGAGGCCACCCTTAGAGCGCCAGCAATATAAATTTGATCCCATGCTACACGAGGCTGTAGCCTCCCACTTAGAGTTTGCTTGACAGTGTCGTGGGTGATTCAGACATGTGTGATTTAAGCTAGTGTGTGCAAGTTAGGTGTGTTTTCAACAAAAGATCAGAGACGGAATTAGTCCCAATGGACTAAAGGAACTGCTACTCGTGGGTAAAGAGTACACCCTCCGCAGAGATTAAACCTATTCAATAGCCGTGTCCATGGTTAAGGATTACACCGATGGGTCAGTGTCGGTCTTAGGGTCGGTCTTCGGAGGTGAAACTGTTAAAAACTGGAATTACAGTTGTGACTTGTGATAAATTATGATTATTATTTTCGATGTGGACTAACCCGTGATATTATTTTTGGTATCATCGAATATCCCTGGGATGGTTCTATCTCCTAGATATTCACTGCATTTCTTTTAAAGCCCTTTATGTGGCGTCGCTCAGACGCCCGACTGTGGCATTTCTTTTAAAGCCCTTTATGCGGTGTCGCTAAGACGCCCGACTGTGGTATTTCTTTTAAAGCCCTTTATGCGGTGTCACTAAGACGCCCGACTGTGGCATTTCTTTTAAAGCCCTTTATGTGGTGTCGCTAAGACGCCCGACTGTGGCATTTCTTTTAAAGCCCTTTATGCGGTGTCGCTAAGACGCCCGACTGTGGCATTTCTTTTAAAGCCCTTTATGCGGTGTCGCTAAGACGTCCGACTGCGGCATTTCTTTTAAAGCCCTTTATGTGGTGTCGCTAAGACGCCCGACTGTGGCATTTCTTTTGAAGCCCTTTACGTGGTGTCGCTCAGACGCCCGATTGTGGCATTTCTTTTGAAGTCCTTTATGTTATTTATTTCATAATTTTTATACTACCATATCATTGCATAGTTCACAAATAACATGTTTGCACGCATCAGAGTTCATTTATCTTTTGTGACTGACGTCATGAGCATAAAATATTTCTCAGCACATCGTTGTTATATTATTCCCGTGTTCATAATGTTTGCGAGTACATTCCAAGTACTCACTGGCTTGTCCCTGGCTATTGTCTTGGCTAGATTTCTTGTGCGGAAAGGAGCGACCGTGTTGACAGCCCCGGAACCTAAGCAACGGTGATAGCAGCCTCGCGAAGATAGGAGTTAACCTGGTCAGCTGTTCCCGTGGGAAATGGAGTCCCATAGACACTAATGATTTTCAACCCGCTTCCGCCATCAACCGCTAGAAACCATTTGTTGTACTCACAGACCAGAATGGTCTTGTACCACATTTTTTTTGTGTTTTGCTTGGAGTTTCTATATCAAGTTGGTGCCTCATCAGCTAACAGTAATCCTGGGGCTGATGAGCACAAGGGCCATTTTCTAGAAATTTAATACCCGAAGAATCGGTCGCCACAGATATGGACATCCCCAATAATAAGTATATCATATTTCTTGACAGTAGGGAGAGGAAATTCAAAACCTCCAAATATAATCAATGGAATTTTTCCAATAGAGTTGATACTATGAACTTGAGGTTGTTTCCTCGGAAAGTGTACCGTATGCTCATTACAATTAACATGAAAAGTGACATTGCCTTTGTTGCAATCTATAACAGCCCCTGCAGTATTAAGGAAAGGTCTTCCAAGAATAATAGACATACTATCATCCTCGGGAATATCAAGAATAACAAAGTCCGTTAAAATAGTAATGTTTGCAACCACAACAGGCACTTCCTCACAAATACCGACAAGTATAGCAGTTGATTTATCAGCCATTTGCAAAGATATTTCAGTAGGTGTCAACTTATTCAAGTCAAGTCTTTATATAAAGAGAGAGGCATAACACTAACACCAGCTCCAAGATCACATAAAGCAGTTTTAACATAATTTCTCTTTATGGAGCATGGTATAGTAGGTACCCTGGATCTCCAAGTTTCTTTGGTATTCCACCCTTAAAAGTATAATTAGCAAGCATGGTGGAAATTTCAGCTTCCGTATCTTTCTTTGATTTGTAACAATATCTTTCATATATTTAGTATAAGGATTCATTTTGAGCATATCACCAATCGCATACGCAAAAAGATGGGTCTAATCATTTCAAGAAAGCGCCAAAATCCTCATCATCCTTTTCTTGGATGGTTTCGGAGGAAAAGGCATGGGTTTCTCGAACCCATGGTTCCCTTTCTTTACCATGTTTCCTAGCAACGTAAGTCTCTTTTATCATAATGTTGATTCTTTGATTGTGGGTTATCAATTGTAAGTGCATCTAGTGCCCTTAGTGATTTTGGTGTATTGAAGACTTATAGGTTAAGGGACTAATGTGTTTATGAGTGTACACAGGTCTATAAGTCTATGAGGAGTTTGATATTTACAGAGAAAGTCGACCCTAAAAATGAAGTTCTTCAACTCAAGACTTTGGTATTCAAGACTTTTCAAGACTTTGAAAGTGAAGAAATTGGTGTGACCTTGAAGACTTGGTTTTCATTTGAGGAACATGAAGCGTGAAGACTTTTGTTTTCGTAGTTTCAATTTTTCTTTCTTGAGTCATAGGAGACACCGATCGTTAAAGGGGTCGAGGAGATACTAAGGAAAAATTTCCATGTGATGCTCAACTCAAAATCCTACACCTACCAATCCCTTCGAGTGAAGCCTTTGAAATCTCATACAGCTCAGTCAATTTCTTTAGTGATGAGACAAAGTTCTTCCGTCTCCGAGGAATTTCTTCCGACCGAGGAGTTAGGAATTCGCCAAAGGAGGATTGCCTACACAAGTGAGGAACATGATAGCCCCGAGGAATTTGAGAGTGAAATTTCCGATCGCTGTTGTGTTACGCGCCACCTGTCCCAAAATATCTTATCCACCTAACGGTCATATCATTGAAGGGCATTTATGTATTATCATGTCGGGTTGCTCCCTAGGCTATAAATAGCCGCCTTCTACAACCACTAGCTGGTTGGCTGCTCCAAGAGAAACTTGACACTTGTCATTTGAGAGCATCCCATCCTCCGAGGACTTTGAGCGAAAATCATCGAGTAAGGAAAACCCAAAACCAAACACCTACAAACCCAAAGTGATTGAGCATCATCAAGAGATTGATCATGCGTGGATCCGACGCTTGTTACCTTTGAAGATTGTGCTTCTTCCAGACGGTTAGGCGCCATGGTCTAGAGCATCCAAGAGGAATTGTGGATCGCCGAGTGACCAAGTCTGTGAAGGTTTGGAAGTCGCTCAAGACTTACCACAAGTGATTGGACGAGGTCCGTGTGACCTTAGTTCAAGGAGAATACGGTGAGGACTTGGTGTCCCGAGCTGCATGCTTAGCGACTAGGTGTCCGGACTGTGTCCTCGAGTTTAAATACTCACCGCTCCAACCAGACGCATAACCGAGACAGCAGTTGAACTGGTCTACCAAATCATTGTCTTCACCAACCTAATCTGGTTTTATTTCCTCAACTCTTTCATTTCCTCATTATCGTGTTGAGTGTTTGTTCATATCTGTGTTTGAAGACTTTGATCAAGACTTTCTCAATTTCCTCAGTTCAATTTCTTCACCGTTTGTCTTCATCTTGTGTTATCCTATGATTACGCTTTTCGTACTATGTGATTGTCTTCATTTCATCATGATGACCATGCCCACATTCTCTTATGCATACTTCGAGTACTTATTTCATTGCAAGTAGTTCTTCGCTTAGGAATTTCCTCACCAAAGAAATTCCTCATTGAAGATTTCATAAAATCGCCTATTCACCCCCTCTAGTCGATATAACGCACTTTCAATTGGTATCGAGCTAGGTACTTCCTTGTTCGTGTGATTTTGGTTTAACCACCGGAGTTTTAGTTATGTCGACCGCAGTATGAAGAACGTGACATGCCCTATCTTTGATGGTCATGATTATCCCAAGTGGAAGGCCATGATGAAGAAGCGCCTCATGGCAATGGACAACGAGCTGTGGAACATCACCGAGATTGGTCTTAGTGATCTATGCAAGACGGCGAACGCAGATGATATTCGCAAGTACACTCGACTTGACATCATGGCGAAGGATATCATTTGTTCCTCGCCTATCTAGAGATGAATTCAAGCGCATTATGCATCTTTGCAATGCGGTTTATCTGGGACCGAATCTCCGACGCCTATGAAGGTCATCGAACCCGCTATGATCCTTGGTTTGAGGACTTCATGGAATCTCTCAAAACGATGACTTTCGAACCAGAACCATCATCTTCTCATCATGTCTCATGGCAAAGGGTGACAAGGTAACCGAATGTTCCTCATCCGAAGTTTAGTGACGATGAATCGATGATGATGATATTGAACCTAGCTATACCAAACTTGTTTGCATTGCCACTAAACAACAAATGGCCTTGGAAAAGGTTCAAAACATGTTAGGCAAAAGTGATGATATGTTAGGTGAAGAAATGGATCGACTAAAGCCCCGATCGAAAATCTTCAGAGACTTCAGCCTAGGTTTGACAGCCTTCAAGGTCATCATAACACTCTCTTGTCTCGATCATGAGAAACTTTCTTATGAATTTCTTCAAAGAAAGCAAGATCTTGAGAAGCTAAGAGTGAGTATGAAGATCTTCAAAAAGGAGCGCGATTCATTACTTGCTCAACAAATCAGCGCTTCTCGTGAAGAATTTGTTCCTCCATGCTTAAAGTGCATTGAACGTGAATCGCTAATTCTTCACCGAATGTTCAAATGCTTCAACTGTTACAAATTCTTCACCTACCCTGCTATCACTAATTCCTCATCCGAGGACATTGCTAGTATCATCGACGATGCAGGGCTGAAGGAATTGTACATGATAGGCATGTACAAAAGCCTCAAAGGGCATAAGACTCTTTGTGATGTGCTTAAAAAGCAAATCCTCAACAGGAACCCTAGGAAAGATGGTATTGCCTTTGAGAGGAAACTCAATGCCGATGGAACATATTGAAGCCCGAGAAAGATCCCAAAACCTCATGGGTTGCTGCAATGGGACCTCCATTGATCCATCTAACTTATCCGGCTTTACATGTGAATCTCCTCATTCTTCCGATGAGTCATTTGACTCCAACTATAAACTGTTCAAAAATCAGAATGGTGAAGTATTTGCTAGATATGTTGGCACTAATCGAGGAACGGTTCCCTATGAAGAAAATCTGGGTTCCCAAGAAGTGCCTTGAAAGTCTTCAGTGAATGTCCTCATGACACCACCGTGAAGAATAGGAACCCCAGATCAAACTCTTCATATGGACCAAATTCTTCATATGGATCCAAGTCCTCATACGGACCAAATTCCTCACGTGGATCAAATTCCTCAAAAGGATCAAAGTCCTCATATGATTATCATCGTATAACAACTCGCTTTCGCAGGTAGAGCTAAGGGCTATGAATATGTGCATTATTCTTCAAACCAATATGTTCATAAGTCCTCAAGAATTTCTCCGCTTATTCATATGCTTACCCTAACCCTCTTATGTGAAACGAAATGGATTGGCTTCTATGCCACCATTCTCATATGGAGCTCGCAGAGTGATGAACTCTTTGCCACCCCTTTCGATGTGGGTGGTGAAGAAAAGAACTAATCTCTTCTGCAGGTCAGGTCTCCGCACGTGCTTTAACATCTCAAGAATTTGTGGGGACCGACAAAATGCTCGAAAGGACGCAGCTAATCATGAAGAAATGAACTTTCATTTCACACGCCCTCATATCGCTATATCTGTTATATCGCTTGATGAAATTCATTTGATGAAATTGATATCATATTCTTCATCGATGAAGTATATGAGATCGTAAGTTGCACTAATTCATCCGCAGGATGATCAACCCAAAGCAAATGAGTGGGTCCTCGATAGTGGATGTACAAATCACATGACCGGTGACAAGAATCTATTGATGGATGCTCCTTATCACCATCACATCTCAAGCATATCATATTTGGCCGACAAAGGCAAAAGTCAGGTATTGGGTCTTGGTAAGGTTGCAATATCTAAGGAGATACACATGGACAAAGTCATGCTTGTTGAGTCCTTAGGATACAACCTCATGTCAGCCTCAATGCTTTGTGATCTTGATATGGTTGTTGTCTTTGGCAAGTATCATTGTGTTGTGATCATGGAAGTCGACAATTCCAAAGTCTTCAAGGCTTTAGGAGAGGAGACTTGTATATTGTTGATTTTCTACAGGACCACAACCAGCCGTGTGTCTACTTGCAAAAGCTTCGAAGGCTGGCTATGGCATCGACGACTTGGTCACGCAGGCATGAGGAATTTGCACACGCCATGAAGAAGAAACATGTCATTGGCATTGAGAATGTCAAATTCCTCAAGGATCACTTGTGTGGAGCCCGTGAAGCTGAAAATGACCAAGGCCAAGCATCCAACAAAGACTATCATGACCACTACTCGTCCATTCGAATTGCTTCACATGGACCTCTTTGGTCCTAATCATTACTCAGCAGTCACTAATGATGCATCTCTATATGGCTTTGTTATTGTTGATGATTACTCTCGTTATACATGGGTACACATTGTTACTTACAAACATGAAGTGCAGGAAGTCTTCAAACGATTTTCCTCGAGGGCTTCAACCAACTTTGGTGTGAAGATCGTGCACATCGGGAGTGACAATGGAACCGAGTTCAAGAATTCGGTCTTGATGACTATCTTGATGAACTTGGTATTACTCATGAGTTATCTGCTCCCTATACTCCTCAAAGAAATGGCGCGTGGAGCGCAAGAACAGAAGTCTTGTTGAGATGGCTCGCACTATGCTTGATGAATACAAAATGCCTCGTCGTTTTTGGATTGATGCAATTGATATAGCGTGCCACATCATCAACAGAGTATATCTTCACAAATTCTTCAAGAAGACTGCCTATGAACTCCTCAACGACAAGAAACCCAATGTGAGTTATTTCAAAGTCTTCGTGCTAAATGCTGGATTAGAGATCCTCATCACAATGCTAAATTTGCACCGAAAGCACATGAAGGTTTTATGCTTGGTTATGGAAGGACTCAAGACACCTACGTAGTCTTCAACAATGTTCTTCACAAGATTGTTGAAATCAGATGTGCGGTTCGATGAAACTAATGGCTTGCAAAGAGAGCACCTACCTTCGTGATAGATGAACCAGCACCGAGGAATCTATCAAGTTCAAGGCAACCGAGGATGTCATTCCCATCAAGAATCTGTCAAGAATTCATTCCGAACGTGAAGAACGCCGAAATGATGCACCAAGACAATGTCAAGAAAATGGTGTCAAGAAAATGCTGATCAAATTCCTCGACGACAACCAGCTCATCCTCGCTGCAAAAGAAGTGCAAGTTGACAAGATCATCGATGACATTGAAGCATCAGTCCTCTCACACGCCAAAAGCTTCACATTTATCTAACTTTTGTGGGCACTATGCTTTTGTCTCTATCACGAGCCCACTAAGGTAGATGAAGCATTTCGAGCCCGAGTGGATTCAGCCATGCAAGAAGAATTACATTAGTTCGAGCTCAACAACGTCGGGAACTGGTCAAACGTCCAGATCCTCGCAAGCATAATATCATTGGCACAAAGTGGATCTACCGCAACAAGCAAGATGAAAATGGCCTTGTGGTGATGAATAAGGCATGACTTGTAGCTCAAGGCTACACAAGTTGAAGGAATTGATTTCGATGAAACTTTTGCACACTGCTAGACTTGAGGCTATTCACATATTACTTGCTTATGCTAACCATCATAATATCACTTTATATCAAATGGATGTGAAAAGTGCATTCCTCAATGGTAAGCTTGAGGAAGAAGTATATGTTGCTCAACCCCCAGGTTTTGAAGATCCAAAGAATCCTGACAAAGTCTTCAGACTCAATAAGGCCCTCTATGGCCTCAAACAGGCCCCACGGGCGTGGTATGGTACATTGAAGGAATTCTTCTGAAGAATGGCTTCACACCGGGTTCACTCGACCCTACTCTCTTTACTAAATCTTATGATGGTGAACTGTTTGTGTGCCAAATATACGTTGATGATATTATCTTTGGCTGTACTGACAAACGTTATAGTGATGAATTTGCCTATATGATGAGTGAAGAATATCAAATGTCTATGATGGGAGAGTTGAAATTCTTCTTAGGTCTTCAAATTGGTCAACAACACAATGGCATATTCATATCTCAGGAGAAATACCTCAAGGATGTTCTGAGGAAATTCGGCATTCAAGATTGCAAAGGCTTCAAAATTCCTATGCCCACAAATGGCCAACTATGCACTGATGAAAATGGTATTGACTTCGATCACAAGGTATACCGCTCCATGATTGGTTCTTTATTGTACTTATGTGCATCTAGGCCAGATATAATGCTTAGTGTTTGCATGTGTGCTTGATTTCAAGCTACACCGAAGGAATCACACCATAAGGCTGTGAAGCATATTATTCGATATCTAGCTCACACACCAACACTAGGATTATGGTACCCCAAGGGCTCTACTTTTGACCTCATTGGATATTCGACTCGACTATGCTGGTGATCGTGGACCGCAAGTCAACATCTGGTACTTGTCATTTCTGACGATCTTTGGTCCGTTGGTCCTCGAAGAAAGAGAACTGCGATCACCGCTTCATCATGGAAGCTGAGTACATTGCTGCTGGTTCTTGTTGTGCTCAATTGCGTGGATGAAGCAAACTTTCAAGGACTACGACATCAACGTGAAGAATGTGCCTCTCATCGTGACAATGAGAGTGCCATCAAGATTGCTCACAACCCAATTCAGCACTCAAGACAAAGCACATTCAGGTTCATCATCATTTTCTTCGTGATCATGTGTTGAAGGGCGACATCTCCATCGAGCATGTGAAGATCAAGAACAACTAGCCGATATCTTCACAAAGCCCTTGGATGAGAAGAGTGAGGAGTCCCGACACTTATGCTGACTTAGATTAGGGGTGTCCTAAGTGTGAAGAAATTAATGAAGAATTTGATTCTCTAATATTGTACACGGTGTCTGACTACCATCATCACCGAACTACCATCATCACCGGACTATCATCACCGGACTCCAAGACTATGAAGATACAAGATTGAAGACTTCCCCGTGTCCGGATGGGACTTTCCTTGGCGTGGAAGGCAAGCTTGGCGATACGGATATGTAGATCTCCTACTATTGTAACCAACTCTATGTAACCCTAGCCCTCTCCGGTGTCTATATAAACCGGATGGCTTTAGTCCCAGAGGACTACAATCACAACAACCCTTACAATCATACCATAGGCTAGCTTCTAGGGTTTAGCCTCCTTGATCTCGTGGTAGATCCACTCTTGTAAACATCCACAATATCAATATCAATCAAGCAGGACGTAGGGTTTTACCTCCATCAAGAGGGCCCGAACCGGGTAAACATCGTGACCCTTGTCTCCTGTTACCATCCGCCTAGACGCACGTTCGGGACCCCTACCCGAGATCCGCCGGTTTTGACACCGACATTGGTGCTTTCATTGAGAGTTCCTCCGTGTCGCCACCGATAGGCTAAATGGCCTCTTCAATCAACAACGACGCAGTCCTGTGGTGAGACTTTTCTCCCGGACAGATCTTCAGATTCGGCGGCTTCAGACCGCAGCCAACTCGCTTGGCCATCCGAGCAGATCGAAGCTACGCCCTGGCCGTTAGGTCAGGTTTGAAGCCTAAACTTCACGGCCGATATCCGCGGGACTTGATCCTCGATGGATCTGAGCCACAGCCGAAGCGTGTTGCGCTGTCACGATGGGCATGACCTAACTCGCCACGGACAGCAGACTTGAGGTCAGACCGATCCGCCCGACTCTTAGTCCGGAGCCGATCGCCGAATCGAGGACGGATGGCTGGACACCGCCTCGAGCCGCAACTTCTACGGCGATGGAGCCGAACACCTACCTTGTCCCGCATAAAGCCCATGACTCGAGGTACCGGACTTCGCCGGACTCCGACCTCCGCGCTCCCGCCACCGAATCCAATTGGGCGCCGATCATGGAATTCACCCGCGGACATCTTTCAGACTCGCCCTTCGGCGATATCATCATAAATTCATTGAAGCATCTCTCGCTATCCGGAGAGCCTGGCCGAACCACGGCCGGGACGGTTGGGACGCGGATGACGTAAGAAATTCAGATCCCACCCACCACCCACTTCAGAGCCACCGCCGATGATTTAACTTACATACTCGACCACGACCAAGACATCGACGGTATGGACGACGATGCCGAGACTACTAAGAACCAAGGCCTACAGGACACCGGAAGACCACCGCCATACGACATATACATGGTGGACACCCCAAAAGATGGGGACGGCGAAGAAGCAGCGGAGGCCGATTCCTTAAAGAAACAGCCCAAGCGCCGACGTCTGGCGCCGCCTAAATCCCGCCACGACAAGAATGGAGATTCCGCACAGAGATAATAACACCCCGAAAGTGCCGAAGACAACTCCTCCAAAGACGATCCAGCGCAGGAGGAGGCAGAAGCAAGCCCTCGTGGAGAGGGCGCGCATTTAAGAGGTCGAGGATGACAACTACTTACCTCCTCCGGAGACGAGGCAAGCCTCGGCGATGATTTAATTTGTCGTGCTCGAGGATCCCGCCGAGCAAGAGCGCTTTAGACGCAGGCTAATGGCCACGGCAAACAGCCTAAAGAAAAGCAACAACAACTTCAAGCTGATCAAGACCCATCGCCGACAGATGGACCGAGGTCCTCGCGTCAAGAGTATGAACTCAACGCCTCCAAAGTTACCCAAAACGCAAGTTGCTCCCCGATTAGAGGAGGAGGCATCACCATCACAAGCGCAATACGGCAGACCGACCACCCCGTGGCCGCGATAGAGAGGCGTAAGCCCTCCACCAAAACCGCACTCGGCATCGCTCTAAAAGCAAAAGCCGCGGGGAACGCTACCGACTTGCGAGATATATTGAGGACAAGGCAAGACAATCCAGATCTATCTATGGATCACGTGGACGCCCAAGACCCACGATTTAATACCATCGCACCGGATACAACTACTCCGCCGGGCGAACACAGCAGCATAACGCCTCTCGAGCTACGCCGCGATATCGCTCAATACAGAGGCGCCGCACACCCACTATGCTTCACCGACGAAGTAATGGATCATCAAATCCTCAAGGGTTCAAACCCGTTAATATCGAATCCTACGATGGCACAACAGACCCGCGGTTTGATTGAAGATTATCTTCTCCATATACACATGGCCCGGCGACGATCTTCACGCCATCAAATATCTCCCGCCAAGCTTAAAGGACAAGCTCGGCATTGGCTTAACAGCCTGCCCGCAGAGTCAATTGATGTTGGAAGACCGAAGCCGCATTCTCGACAACTTCTGTGGCACGTATGTGCGACCACCGACGCAGATGACCTAAGCCACATAATCCAGCAGCTGATGAATCGCCAGCAATTCGACACGGTTCCTAACAAAGAAAAATCAAATCGCCGACCGTTCGGATGCGAGAGGCACTCGCTGCCTTCAAACATAACATCCGTGACGAGTGGCTGGCCCGCACCTAGGACAGAGAAGCCGAAATCCATGGCAGCCCTCACATCACTCATGACCCGCTTCAGGCGGGAGAGGATAGCTGGCTAGCTCGCAGTAACAACCTCAAAGAAAACGCCGGCAGTCCGGATACTAAGGACCGCAATGGCAGGTTGCGTCGAAACAAAAACAAACGCCGCATTAACGGCGACAACAATGAGGATACGGCAGTCAACGCCGGATTCCGAGGCTCCAAACCCGGTCAATGGAAGAAGCCATTCAAAAGAACCACTCCGGGCCCGTCCAATTTGGACCGAATACTCGACCGCTCTTGTCAAATACATGGTACTTCAAAAGCCAGCTAACCATACCAACAGAGATTGTTGGGTATTCAAGCAGCAGCAAATTAATCGCCAAAACAAAGGACAAGGGGCTACACAGCGATGACGAGGAAGAGACCCGCCACGAACAACAGAGGACAAAAGGGATTCCCTCAAGTTCGGACGGTAAACATGATATACGCAACGATATTCCCAAGAGGGAGCGGAAGCGCACTAAGGGACGATATGCGATGGAGCCGCCGCCCCAAAATTCAACCCATGGTCCTCTTGCCCGATCACTTTCGATCGAAGAGACCATCCGACCAAGATCCGCCATGGCGGATTCGCCGCATTGGTTTTAGACCCAATCGCCGATGGATTTCACTCACGAGAGTCCCGATGGACGGCGGCAGAGCCTGAACCTGCTTTATCGTGATATAGTGCGCAAGATGGGCATAGACCCTTCAAGGATTAAACCTACAACGACAACCTTCAAAGGCGCCATACCAGGTGTCGAGGCCAATTGTACAGTGCTCGATTACATCGAAGTGGTCTTCGGATCCCGGATAATTTCCAAGCGAGGAGTTAATCTTCGACATAGTCCCGCTCCGAGCGGCTATCACGCTCGCTTCGGACGAACCGCGCTTGCAAAATTCAACGCGGTGCCGCATTATGCATACCTTAAGCTCAAGATGCCAGCCCTCGTGGAGTCATCACGGTCAATGGAAACACGGAACGCTCCTCCAAACGGAGGAACATACAACGGCTCTCGCGGCGAGGTACAGAGCAGCCTTTTACGGGTTTTCGAGTCCGCCGTTAAACGACCGGACACAACCAAACGCTACCGGAGCAACATCAACCAAGACCACCCGCACGCTCCATGCATCGCCAGAGTAATGCGCCCCAACCCCAGCCCTCGCAAAATTGTAAGACAAACTCTCCACAGACATAATTACGCCTGGAGATACCATGGGCATAGGGGAAGGCACAACCACAACAGACCCAGAGTGCGGTTCGACCACACCGGGGCTCCCAAGTGTGTCGCTTTTTTGTTTTTTTTTCTCTTTTTATACAGAACTATGTCCGCGGCGAACCTGCCAACTCATGATGCAACAGCCAGGAAGGATAAAGGCCGCATTTAACACTCGGTGGTCTCCATCACGAGCATTAAATTTGTTAAATACAACATTCCGCTGCCTACCCTCGAGGGAGACGCCTTTAATTCGCCCAATCCTTTGCTTTCCGCACTATTTGTATCATTCCGCACCGATAGCATATCTTCTCTAATAAAATGCAGCACTTTTTTGCCTTTAATTGCATTACTTTTTATATATATATGTTCATTTACAACATGTTGCACCGTGCATCTTGGTACGCCAAACACACCAGGGCTTATGTCCTCCGATTATGGTGTGATAAAGTCCGACACTTTCACAAGTGCGGCACCCGAACTTATAGCATTATATGAATCAGCTCAATCATGCCTTGGGTCAATAGTTGGGTTTGCCCGGCCCCATGTTTGGCACCTTACATTTCCGCTCTATCGGCTAAGGTAGCACTGGAGAACCATCGCGATTGCGCCTCGTTGAGCCGGGTTAACGCCTCAAAGGAGAAAGCTAAAACTGACCGCATGATAAGGCGAGAGACTGGTCGCTGTTCGAGAGGTCCTTTCGGTCCTTAAAGACCTACGCCGCTCGAGCGAAGTTCGGATTATGTCCGATGAAGGCATGGATAGCGCCCCAATTCGTCCTCCGAATACTAGGGGCTTCACCAAATTTAAAATTATAGAATTCTATGGCTAAGTGAGAGTGTTCAAGCACTATAAGTCCGGTTGCCTTGTTCATTGTGTTGAGCGCCCTCAGATGGACCCAAAATGGGAACAAGAGTGCTCAAGTTTATCCCAACACCCCAAAGACTGTGGCATGGGGGCTGAAGCCGACGACTTGCCATCTCTCAGATTTAATAAACGGCCGCATGTAAGGTAATATTTTAAATTAAACAAGCGTTGCTTAGCGATATGAACAAAGTTTTCAGCACACAGATAACACATTGCGAATTCACTCAAAAATTACATCCCCGAAGTAGGGCACTCATCCGCAATCTTGAGGGCACCTTCAAGACAGCCTTATAGTAAACATTTCGGGCGACGATGCTCCTTGCTCCGGTGGTAATTTACATTCACATGCTTGCTTGCATGAAAAATGCATCCATTTTGCCCTAATGCACCTTTGCGCTGGCAAGGGCCCGACGAGCACCTTCAATACAAAGCGGAGCGCTTGATAACCTCCACCCAGGGCACGATCCACCAGCCATCGACGATAACCTCCACCTGTGGGCACGTAGCCCTGTGCATGGCCTCTCCAGCCACACCGGACTATGAGGCCCTTCATGGCCTGCTCGCCACCTTAGAAGCTCGACCAGCTGCTTCACCTGGTCGCTAGGGGCACTGATGGCCGGCCTCAGATATCGAGACCAAGACCTTCTCCGCTGAGCTCCCTCCTCGGCTTGGTAGAATGCGGCTACACGCCATGAGGCAGATCTGCAAACGCCTCGAGAGCTCCGAATTCGGGTAAGTAACACGTAATTTACATTCACATGCTTGCTTTGCATGAAAAATGCCTTACCCGCCGCTATCTTCCTCATCAATTCAATCTCCTCAAGGGACTTATGGGCCTCGGCCTTGGCGGTTTGGCACTTTCGAGAGCCGAGGCAAGCTCGGACTCTCGAGTCTTTGAGTCACGCCCAAACTCTCATGCTTTTCCATGCCTCTGAACCACCGCCACCGTCGCCTCCTGCTTTTCTCGCTTGCCCGCTGGCGCATTATGTTCGGCCACGGACACGGCCTCCTTCAAGGTCGCCACCTCGCTCGTGGCCCCGCAGCACCCATGTTATCCTTGTTATTTTTGTTGCAACCTAAATCCTTTTACTGAAGGTACAAGTTCAAAGTGGTGTTACTCACCTTCTTTGTCCCGAGCTGCTTCTGGCGCGGCCGAGCTCTTGCTCGACCGCTCGAGCTCTGCTTCACAGCACCGACCTCCGCAGCAAGGCGGCAGAGGTCAGCAGCACAACCTGCAACCCATATTGACATAATTTTTAGCAACCCTGCAGATATCTTTTTTAGATCCTCGGTCCGCTTTTCTTTCCAACACCGAACCGAGCATCGAGGGCTACTCTATGCGGTATTACATTGCATATTTTAACTTCTTACCTCAAAGCCCGATAGAAGGCTATTGCAGGCTTCGGTCAGCCCGCTCTTGGCGAAGCTGCACTTTCGATCACCGCACTCATAATAGTGCGGTGTTCTTCCTCGATGGAAGCGCTGCAGCGCCCAACAAATTGCTCGGCGCCCGGTTGGACGGAAGCCCGGCGTCATGGTCTTGCCCTTCGCTCGAAGGGCGCGCGGCCGGACTCCGAACCACTGCGGGTTCTGCTAGGAGTCCGCGCAAAGTCCGGAGGGCGCCTTGTGGCGCCCGAGCCTCCCCGATGGGTCCCTTCTGGGATCCCACCTCGGCGTCCTCGGTGTCGCGAGGGTGGAGGCGGTCGGGATGGAGTCTACATCCGACGGATCCAACGACCCACTCGATGAAGCGGGAGATCATCACCGGCCGGACTACAGGCAGCATGCGGCATTAGAATGACACTATGTGACGCGAAAAAGAAATTATAAATCATTCAGAATCCGGATACTTACGATCTCGCGGAGGCCTGGCCCTTGAAGGCCATTCTTCCTCGCCAACGTTGATGTTGGCGGAGCTGTCCGGGAATAGTCCTTCCCTCTTGACCCTTCGCCTCCCCCCTGTTGGGTAAGCCTTCCTCTTCCTCTCTCCCTCCTCTGGGAGAGAGTCCTCTTCCTCCTCCTCATTTTCGGGGGAGGAGTCCGCCCCGGAGTCGTCGGACACCTGAAAATGGGCACTCTTTCGAGCACCCGTGGCCTCCTTCTTGGCCTTCTTCTCCGGCACCACGTGCGGTGCCGGAACCAGCAGCCTCGCTAGACGAGCGTCTACTGGGTTTTCTGGCATAGGAGCCGGACAGGTAATCTGCTCCGCCTTCCTCATCCAGTCTGTCAAAGGAAAAGGGAAATTAAAACCCGATAGAGTCAAACTATGAAAACAAGTGTCCCAGAAGAGGTAGAATCACTTACCTCGTCGGCTCAAGGTGCATGAAAGCGAAATCCGCGATCTTCATCGCGGATGCGAAACCGGCGCCTTGAACAGCACCTTCCAGCGCCTTCATACGTTGTGTCGAAGAGCTTGTTCAGCGCCTGGTGCTGTTCCGGATCGAACTCTCACAGATTGAATGCCCGCTCTTGGCATGGGAGTATCCGGCGGACGAGCATGACTTGGACCACGTTAACCAACCTGAGCTTCTTCACCAGCTTCTTGATACAGGCTTGGAGTCCCGTCAGCTCCTTCGAACTACCCCACAGCAAGCCCTTCTCTTTCCAGGAGGTGAGCTGCGTGGGGATACCAGATCTAAACTCGGGGGCCGCCGCCCATTTAGGGTCACGCGGCTCGGTGATATAGAACCACCCCGATTGCCACCCCTTGATGGATTCCACGAAGGCCCCTTGAACTAAAGGACGTTGGGCATCTTGCCCAACATGGCGCCTCCGACTCCTCTTGAGTGCCCTTCACTACCTTCGCTTGACATTGAAGGTCTTGAGCCAAGTCAAGTGGGGCTGGATGCAGAGGAAGGCCTCGCACACGACGATAAACGCCGAGATGTTGAGGATGAAGTTCGCGCCAGATCATGGAAATCAGGCCGTAGTAGAACATGAGCCCCGGACAAAGGGGTGAAGTGGAAAGCCCAGTCCATGGAGGAAGTGGGAAAGAAAGACAACCTCTCATGGGGCCTGGGGTGGGGATGAGCTGCCCTCGTCGGGCAGCCGGTGCATGATGTCGCGCGGAGAGGTATCCGGCGCCAGCGCAGTTTGGCGATATGCTCCTCCTTAACGGTGGAGGCCAACCATTTACCTCCCGCCCGGACATGGTCGGAGAAGGTTGAGACGAGATGCGCGAACTTGGGCGCTGGAGCTCGAGTCTTGCGGAGATGGATAAGCAAAGGAGGAAGAAGGCGAGGTGAGAAGGTGAATCCTTATCCCTTATATGGGCGGGCGAAGTCTTACGCGCCCCCACCGCCTGGTAAAACTCGCTTATCTCCCAAGCGCCACCATCAATGGCGCGTTGGGTTACCCACACCCGTATTGATGAGAATCCCGGATTAAGGGAAACACGATCTCTGCTTCAACAAGACGTGCCTAAGGAAACCGCTCGCTAAATGCGCCGAGGTGGTAAAGTAAAAACAATTCGAGTAATGGCTTGGTAGTGGTGTGACGTCATGCCACAAAAAACGTCAGCAGATTGAACTTGTGTATATATTATTATTCTCTCTACGGTGGAATGTGGAATTTATTTTGCAGAGCCGACACTATCCTGGTGTTCACAATCTTCTATCATTTGGAGGAGGAACCCGCCTTGCAATGCCAAGCAATATACGCCACCGGACTTATCGTCATTGAAGCCTGGTTCGAGGGGCTACCGAGGAGTCCTGGATTAGGGGGTGTCCGGATAGCCGGACTACCATCATCAGCCGAACTATCATTTGCCGGACTATCATCATCGACCGGACTCCAAGACTATGAAGATACAAGATTGAAGACTTCCCCCGTGTCCGGATGGGACTTTCCTTGGCGTGGAAGGCATGCTTGGCGATACGGATATGTAGATCTCCTACCAATGTAACCGACTCTATGTAACCCTAGCCCTCTCCGGTGTCTATATAAACCGGATGGCCTTAGTCCGTAGGACTAGAATCACAACAACCCTTACAATCATACCATAGGCTAGCTTCTAGGGTTTAGCCTCCTTGATCTCATGGTAGATCCACTCTTGTAAACATCCACAATATCAATATCAATTGAGCAGGACATAGGGTTTTACCTCCATCAAGAGGGCCCGAACCTGGGTAAAACATCGTGTCCCTTGTCTCCTGTTACCATCCGCCTAGACGCACAGTTCGGGACCCCCTACCCGAGATCCGCCGGTTTTGACACCGACACTCAGTTTTTGAAATTCTTCAGTTTTTGAAATTCTTCAGTTTTTCAAATTCTTCAACTTTGCAAAATCTTCACTGTTTCCGTCGTTTTTCTTCATTGGCTATATATATATATATGGGTTTATGTCCTCTACATCATTCACTTATGGCTATTTCTTCAAGTTGCTTTTTCTGCTAAGTGAATGTGATCGGACCCTTCCCCCTCTATCCTATACTCTACCCAATCTATTCACAAATTCTTCATGTGCATTCTATTTGAAACTCGTTCAAAATCTTCACTATGTCCTTGTCAGCTGAAGAAATTGTGAACGGAACTTTAAAACTGATCTTATCCAGACTTTCGTTTTTGCCGCTCAAACCGTTCCGCATCCCACGATAGATTTATCTATTCACCCACGATCTAACACAATCTCCACTTTTCGATACGTGGGTGACACATGTCAAGCGAATGAGAAGGGTCAGGGGCACGTTCGTCCCAAATCTTCGGGCGAACAGTTTTTCACCGTGGCTATATATACCCCTCTCCCCTTCCTCACTTCCTTTACTACGCTCGACTGCTCTCTCTCGCTCGATCTTCTCAAACCCTAGCGCCGCCGCTACTCCATCGTCGCCGGTGAGGAAGAACTTCACTGCCTCGACCTCGTCGCCGACGTACTCGCGCCGACCGCGGAAATCTTCACTCCGCCGCCGCCATAGCTGTCTTCCTCCGCCGAGTTAGGGCGTGGAAGATCTAACCTGACGAACTTCCCATCTATTCTTCTCAGTTCGTCGTGTTCTTCAGTTTGGGTAATTAAAAGTTACTTTTATTACTCGCTTTGATTCTCAAACCTTCCTGAAAATCTTCAAAGGTGTTTATTCTTCAAATCTTCACACATATGAACACCTCAAACAAAATATGCTATTGATTCGTTTCTCTAAGCAATGATTTTTCTTCAAGATTCCTCTATTGTGTGGATCCTCGATCTATACAACTCTGGAACCCGAGACAAAGATCGCTAGTGAAATTCTTCAAGGCTCATCCGTCAAATTCCTCAAACTAGTTCTTTTGAAAAACCTTACGAGAACGCATATGACCTCTCCAAATTCCTCGCAACTATACTCTGCTCATAGGTACTCATGTCCGCCGCTGAATCACTAGGTTCTCATCAACTTAACTCATTTGCAGCGTTCCTCGAAGAAAAGTTGCATACTTCTTCAGAGAATTCGATTGTTCAAATTCCTCAGCTGAAGAATATGGCAGAAGGAAAGAAGCCACAGAAAGGAGGAAAGAGGCCTGAGGTCATGACTGCGTTTGAAATTCCTGAGGAAATATATGTTGATTATTGCACACCTGATGAAGCTGAGTTCGGCAAAGAAAACAAAAATCAGCGCAAGGTGCGCATTCAAAGGATTGAAAGGAGATGGGCAAGGGAATGGAGGGAGTACAGATATGTTACTCCAAAGTACATGAAGAAATTCGCACTGAATCCTCCATGCCCAAGAGCTCCATTGGCACCTGGTCAAGAAGCTGACCCCACCAGCATCAAGCGTGGTGAGGACTTTCCTGAAGAATGGGCCAAGCGCCAAGCCAAATTGGCAAGACAAGCCAACAAGGCAGTGAGGAAATTTAATGAGGACTCTGCTACTGCTGATGCCACTGAGGCCTCTGTCAAGCCAAGAAAATCTATGGCAAAGAAGACCGCACACAAGCCAAGTGCTTCACCAACAGTGCCCTCACGGCCAAGTTCCTCAGTTGTGCCCTCACGGCCAATTCCTCATGCAGCTCCTGCTCCTCCCAAGTCCTCAGTCGCTCCTCCCAAGTCCTCAGTCGCTCCTACAAAGTCCTCAGCAGTTCCGACAAAGTTCTCAACACCTGTGCATCTGGCCACGTGCCAAAGGACTGCAGGCATCTCCATTGCCTCTGGTGTCTCAGCAAGTTCCTCAGCTGCACCAAATTCTTCATCTAGCCCGACTCTGCTGAAGACTAAGGCCACAGCTGGACGAGGTACTCGGCCAAGTCCCATGAAGAAACAGGTCGCCTTCCAAGTGCCATCTGATGATGAAGCTGATGATGACGAACTTGAGGAAATCATCAGAGACCGACAAGAAAGGGCCGCTAAAGCCAAAGGCACACCTGTGCTGCTGCTGTTGGATCCAAGAGCGATCCTAGACTACATTGATCTCTGGCACAAGGACCCAAACACTCCTATGCTCGACTTCAAGTTGACACTGGCCAAAGTCACATGCTGACTCATTTCATCCAAGAGGAGAAATGGAAATTTGATCTGCTAGAGAGATCAAGAAATCGCAGATCGTAAAAGAGAAAGCTGCTGAAGAAAAATGTTGTCAAGATGACAATCAAGAACTTATCAAGATGCAGCTGACATCAAAGCCCACAGAACAAATTTGACTCCTATTATGCTGATTGGCAAGGAGCCAAAGTCAGATTCGTCAACCCGACGAAGAAGTTCACCAATGTTGCAGCCCCAACGCAACAAGAAATTCCTCAGTGGAGCCTCACCACCGATCGAAGAACATGCCAAGACCGCGATGAAGTTCAAGCGCTGAAGACAATGCTAGTTCCGTGGCTGATGACTCCATTCCAGCCGCCGAAGAAATTGCCGGGCATCCACTAGTGGTGCGCCAAGAAATCGAAGAAGTCAGGCAATCGCATCGCCATGCGCCGAGGAAATTCAACCAGATTCCTCAGCTCCTCCTGCGCCTACGCCAACTCCAATCCTTCCATCTGCATCTGATGTGAAGAAGACCAAGGCTGCAGAACGAGCTGCAATGAAGAAAAGGAAAGCATCTGCTGCTTCAAATTAAGAAGATGAAGACAATGACCAGCTCATTTGATAATCCCATTGGTGCTGTTCCAATTTCCTCCATGCCATCAAAGGACCTTGTTCCTTTTGGTGAAGATTATGAGATCCCAAGCGGATCTGATGAAGAAAATCACTCTGCTGCTTCGTCAGAGCAGATTGATGAAGAAATTGAAGTGGAAGCAATCCCGTCAACCCCAATCATTTCCTCGCCTATGCCTCAGTTCACAGCTGAAGAGGCCGGTGTTGAGGAAATTGAAGAAGATGTGGATATTGGAAGCATAACGCCAGTGATGAACGATGACTTTTGGGAAAGTCAGCATCCAAATTCTCCACTCTTCACCCCAATCCAATAGATTCCTCAGTCCCCTGCTCCAACAGTTCAAATGGGCTCAAGAAACTCATCCCACTTCATCTCAGACATGAAGAAATTCCAGCCACTAGCGCCGATGAACTCCTTCGGTTGATCCGATCCTCGACTACACATGTAGAGGAACCAGAAATTCCTCACCAAGAACCTGAGATTGCGATTCCAGAGGTCGTGATGCAACTCATCGACACTCCATTGCCAAAGCCAAAGAATCCATTCTCAACGAAACAAAAGTTCAAGGCTGAAGACTTCTTTGGCGAGCACGTTTTCTTCACCGATTACAATCCATATGATTCTCGCCGCATAAGGAAGAGGCGTTTCGGACTGCTAGTCAAGCCAATTTCTATTTCTCGTGCTCTTCAACAAAGACAAAGTCTTCGATCATGCACATATTCCTCATGTGGACATGGAATCTCCGCCAGCTCGAGCCAGTCCTCGGTGTTCTTCACGATGCGGGACTTCAATTTCTGCTCGACATCTCGTGATTGGAATGAAGAACTCATTCTTCAATTCTATGTAACGCTGCACATCACCGGAGATGCTGATGATGTGAACTCATGGGTGTTGGACTGGATGTCTGAAAATACTCACTACAAGGCACCAGCAACTGAATTGCTTCGTGTCCTACCACTCAGTCCTCCCCTTGATGGTGTTTGTTGTATCTACAACGAACCTGAGCTTTCAAATCACTATATGCAAGTGCTGATGAAGCCTTTGAAGCCAGGGCAGGCCCCAAGAACCAAATTCCTCGTGGATAATGAGGTTCATTAGGACAAGGTCTTCACTCAATTACAAGGCTGATACTCTGAACCACTGCAACTACTTGCCCCCGAATGAAGTCCTCAAAGGGACATTTTCCTCAGCCGATGACAAGGGCAAGGCAACTACTATGATAGATGAAGGCATTCGTCCATTGGATGGTCAGTTTCGCAAAGCTGCATCCTACTCCACCAATGATGACTCTGCCACACATGACTCTGCCGCCAATACCTCAGCCAAGCAAAATCCTCAAGCCACAGACCTGTGGTGATGATGATCATGAGTTACTCCTCAGTCTTCATCAGAAGGTTGATCGCAATCATAGATGGGTCAAGCGTCAATTTGGTTCAATTCTTCACAACATGACCTCAACACACAATGCAGTGAAGAAAAACCACTACTACCTCCATGAAACCTTCAACCGCACCTGGGTTGTTCTTTCTAATGTCTACAGCATGAAGAACTGAAGACAATGGGTCTCAAGGAAGACTTTGACTGGTCTGCACCTCCATCAAGAAATACAAGAAGGTCAAAGTTCCTTCCTTGGTGGCTAGCTCCTATTCTTCATCGCGAGACACCGATGAAAATGAAGACTTGACGACTAATCGGCAGGCCCTACTACGACAACCGACCCCAACAACGCCAAGCGCCCTTCATCAACTTGAAATTCTTTAGGGCGTTAGTCCTCGCCGATCCTTTTGGCCATTCGATGTCAAAGGGGGAGAAATGTGAGTTAGTCTTCAAGCGGGTCTTTTATATGGGCATTCTTTTGTTAAGTTACAACTCTCGTTCTTCTGAAACTTTTATTGGATCGAGTTGTAATCTTACACCCGATGGTGCTCTGATACTTTAGATGCACCGTGCTCTGATACTCTTGATGCGTTATTTTGCATGCATGTTCCTCATTAATGTTATTGCACGCATGCTGAATTTCATCAAGCACCATATTTCATCATGCATTTCAAATTCTTCATATTATATGTCAAATGCGTGTATGAATTACAAGATATAGGGGGAGATCTCCATGATTCAACTCTTCAAATGTGCTTTGCCTCAAAAGCAAATTCCTCACTATGCACATCTTCAGGGGGAGTTCTTCTATATCTTGCAATCAAATTCCTCAATATCAGTATTTACACTTCATATGTTTATCCCCGTTGAAAACTTAACCTATATTGTCATCAATCACCAAAAGGGGAGATTGTAAGTGCATCTAGTGCCCTTAGTGATTTTGGTGTATTGAAGACTTATAGGTTAAGGGACTAATGTGTTTATGAGTGTACACAGGTCTATAAGTCTATGAGGAGTTTGATATTTATAGAGAAAGTCGACCCCTAAAAATGAAGTTCTTCAACTGAAGACTTTGATATTCTGAAGACTGTCTGAAGACTTCGAAAGTGAAGAAATTGGTGTGACCTTGAAGACTTGGTATTCATTTGAGGAACATGAAGCGTGAAGACTTTTGTTTTCGTAGTTTCGTTTTCTCTTTCTTAAGTCATAGGAAACACTGTACTGTTAAAGGGGGTCGAGGAAATACTAAGGAAAAATTTCCATGTGATGCTCAACTCAAAATCCTACACCTACCAATCCCTTCGAGTGAAGCCTCTGGAAATCTCATACAGCTCAGTCAATTTCTTCAAAGGATGAGACAAAGTTCTTCCAGTCACGAGGAATTTGTTTTGACCGAGGAGTTAGGAATTCGCCAAAGGAGGATTGCCTACACAAGGAGGAACATGATAGCCCCGAGAAATTTGAGAGTCAAATTTCCGATCTTGTCTTGTTGCGCGCCAGCTGTCCCAAAATATCTTATCCACCTAACGGTCATATCATTGAAGGACATTTATGTCATATCATGTCGGGCTGCTCCCTAGGCTATAAATAGCCGCCCCCTACAACCACTAGCTGGTTGGCTGCTCCAAGAGAAACTTGACACTTGTGACTGACGTCATGAGCATAAAATATTTCTCAGCACATCGTTGTTATATTATTCCCGTGTTCATAATGTTTGTGAGTACATTCCAAGTACTCACTGGCTTGTCCCTGGCTATTGTCTTGGCCAGATTTCTTGCGCGGAAAGGAGCGACCGTGTTGACAGCCCCGGAACCTAAGCAACGGTGATAGCAGCCTCGCGAAGATAGGAGTTAACCTGGTCAGCTGTTCCCGTGGGAAATGGAGTCCCATAGACACTGATGATTTTCAACCCGCTTCCGCCATCAACCGCTAGAAACCATTTGTTGTACTCACAGACCAGAATGGTCTTGTACCACATTTTTTTGTGTTTTGCTTGGAGTTTCTATATCAAGTTGGTGCCTCATCAGCTAACAGTAATCCTGGGGCTGATGAGCACAAGGGCCATTTTCTGGAAATTTAATACCCGGAGAATCGGTCGCCACAGATATGGACATCCCCAATAATAAGTATATCATATTTCTTGACAGTGGGGAGAGGAAATTCAAAACCTCCAAATATAATCGATGGAATTTTTCCAATAGAGTTGATACTATGAACTTGAGGTTGTTTCCTCGGAAAGTGTACCATATGCTCATTACCATTAACATGAAAAGTGACATTGCCTTTGTTGCAATCTATAACAGCCCCTGCAATAATAAGGAAAGGTCTTCCAAGAATAATAGACATACTATCATCCTCGGGAATATCAAGAATAACAAAGTCCGTTAAAATAGTAATGTTTGCAACCACAACAGGCACATCCTCACAAATACCGACAGGTATAGCAGTTGATTTATCAGCCATTTGCAAAGATATTTCAGTAGGTGTCAACTTATTCAAGTCAAGTCTACGATATAAAGAGAGAGGCATAACACTAACACCGGCTCCAAGATCACATAAAGCAGTTTTAACATAATTTCTCTTTATGGAGCATGGTATAGTAGGTACTCCTGGATCTCCAAGTTTCTTTGGTATTCCACACTTAAAAGTATAATTAGCAAGCATGGTGGAAATTTCAGCTTCCGGTGTCTTTCTTTGATTTGTAACAATATCTTTCATATATTTAGCATAAGGATTCATTTTGAGCATATCAGTCAATCGCATACATAAAAGATGGGTCTAATCATTTCAGCAAAGCGCTCAAAATCCTCATCATCCTTTTTCTTGGATGGTTTCGGAGGAAAAGGCATGGGTTTCTGAACCCATGGTTCCCTTTCTTTACCATGTTTCCTAGCAACGAAGTCTCTTTTATCATAATGTTGATTCTTTGATTGTGGGTTATCAATATCAACAGCAGGTTCAACTTCTACATCATTATCATTACTAGGTTGAGCATCATCATGAACATCATCATTAACATTTTCACTAGGTTCATGTTCATTACCAAATTGTGTTTGTAAGTGCATCTAGTGCCCCTTAGTGATTTTGGTGTATTAAAGACTTATAGGTTAAGGGACTAATGTGTTTATGAGTGTACACAGGTCTATAAGTCTATGAGGAGTTTGATATTTACAGAGAAAGTCGACCCCTAAAAATGAAGTTCTTCAACTGAAGACTATGATACTCTGAAGACTTTCTGAAGACTTTGAAAGTGAAGAAATTGGTGTGACCTTGAAGACTTGGTATTCATTTGAGGAACATGAAGCGTGAAGACTTTTGTTTTCGTAGTTTCATTTTCTCTTTCTTGAGTCATAGGAAACACTTGATCGTTAAAGGGGTCGAGGAAATACTAAGGAAAATTTCCATGTGATGCTCAACTCAAAATCCTACACCTACCAATCCTTCGAGTGAAGCCTTTGGAAATCTCATACAGCTCACCAATTTCTTGAAGGATGAGACAAAGTTCTTCCAGTCACGAGGAATTTGTTTCGACCGAGGAGTTAGGAATTCGCCGATGAGGATTGCCTACACAAAGGAGGAACATGATAGCCCTTAGGAATTTGAGAGTCAAATTTCCGACCGCTGTCTTTGCACGCCAGCTGTCCCAAAATATCTTATCCACCTAACGGTCATATCATTGAAGGGCATTTATGTCATATCATGTCGGGCTGCTCCCTAGGCTATAAGTAGCCGCCCCCTACAACCACTAGCTGGTTGGCTGCTCCAAGAGAAACTTGACACTTGTCATTTGAGAGCAACCCATCCTCCGAAGACTTTGAGCGAAAATCATCGAGTGAGGAAAAACCAAAAACCAAACCCCTACAAACCCAAAGTGATTGAGCATCACTGAAGAGATTGATCATGCGTGGATCCGACGCTTGTTACCTTTGAAGATTGTGCTTCTTCCAGACGGTTAGGCGTCATGGTCTAGAGCATCCAAGAGGAATTGTGGATCGCCGAGTGACCAAGTCTGTGAAGGTTTGGAACTCGCCTGAAGACTTGCCACGAGTGATTGAACGAGGTCTGTGTGACCTTAGTTCAAGGAGAATACGGTGAGGACTTGGTGTCCTGAGCTGCGTGCTCAGCGACTGGGTGTCTGGGACTGTGTGTCCTCGAGTTTAAATACTCAGCCACTCCAACCAGACGTACAACTGAGACAGCAGTTGGAACTGGTCTACCAAATCATTGTCTTCACCAACCTAACTGGTTCTATTTCCTCAACTCTTTCATTTCCTCATTACTGTGTTGAGTGTTCGTTCATATCTGTGTTTGAAGACTTTGACTGAAGACTTTCTCAATTTCCTCAGTTCAATTTCTTCAGTCTATTTGTCTTCATCTTGTGCTATCCTGTGTTTACGCTTTCTGTACTCTTTGATTGTCTTCATTTCATTATGATGACCATGCCCGCATTCTCTTATGCTTACTTCTGAGTACTTATTCCGCTGCAAGTAGTTCTTCACTTAGGAATTTCCTCACCGGATAATTCCTCATTGAAGAATTCATAAAAATCGCCTATTCACCCCCTCTAGTCGATATAACGACTTTGGTGTTTCAAAGATCGATATAGAGATGTCATTTGGATTCTCAGTTGGTTCAGCAACAGGTTCACTAGAAGTTTGCACAGTTCTATCATTTTTCTTTTTCTTCCTTTTAGAAGAACTAGGTACATCAATATTATTTCTCTGAGAATCTTGCTCGATTCTCTTAGGGTGGCCTTCAGGATACAAAGGTTCCTGGGTCATTCTACCAGTTCTAGTAGCCACTCTAACAGCATAATCATATTTCTTACTATTCATTTCATTAAGCACTTCTTTCTGAGCTTTAAGTACTTGTTCTACTTGAGTGGTAACCATAGAAACATGTTTGCTAACAAGTTTAAGTTCACCTCTAATATTAGCCATATAATCACTCAAGCGTTTAATCATAAAGGTATTCTGTTTTAATTGTCTGCCAAAATAAGCACTAAAGTCATCTTGCTTAAACATAAAGTTATCAAACTCATCCAAGCACTGACTAGCAATTTTAGTAGGAGGGACTTCAGCTTTATCATATCTATAGAGAGAATTTACCTTTACTACCGTGTCGGGATATCGGGATCGGGAGGTTCTTGATGAATAAAGAATTGAGATCATACACTTCTTCAACAAAGGTAGATTAAGACCATGTATTTCTTCAATAGGAGGTAAATTCTTAACATCTTCAGCTTTAATACCTTTTTCTTTCATAGATTTCTTTGCTTCTTGCATATCTTCAGGATCGAGAAATAGAACACTCTCTTCTTCGGAGTTGGTTTAGGAATAGGCTCGAGAATTGGCTCAGAGCTAGCTCGGGAGTTGGCTCAGAGGTGCCCAATTATTTTCATTTGTCAACATATTTTTCAATAGAATCTCAGCTTCATCCGTGTTCTTTCCCTAAAAGAGAACCAGCACAACTATCCGGGTAATCTCCGAAGCATCGGTTAGTCCATTATAAAAGATATCAAGTATTTCAGGTTTCTTAAGAGGATGATCAGCAAAGCATTATAACTTGAGAAGCCTCCCCAAGCTTGTGGGAGACTCTCTTCTTCAATTTGCACAAAATTATATATATCCCTCAAAGCAGCTTGTTTCTTATGAGCAGGGAAATATTTAGCAGAGAAGTAATAAATCATATCCCGGGACTACGACACAACCAGGATCAAGAGAATTAAACCATATCTTAGCATCACCCTTTAATGAGAACGGAAATATTTTGAGTATATAAAAGTAGCGCGATCTCTCATCATTAGTAAACAGGGCAGCTATATCATCTAACTTAGTAAGATGTGCCACAACAGTTTCAGATTCATAGCCATAAAAGGATCTGATTCAACCAAAGTAATTATATCAGATCAACAGAGAATTCATAATCCTTATCAGAACACGATAGGTGAAGTAGCAAAAGCAGGGTCAGGTCTCATCCTATCTCTAAGAGATTCTTTACTCCATTTAACTAGCAACCTCTTAAGTTCAGATTCATCACGGCAAGCAAAAATAGCTGCAGAAGATTCCGCATCAAAAGATAACCCTCGGGAATAGCAGGCATATTTTCATCATCACTTTCATCATTGTATTCAGTTTCAATAATTTCTCTTCTCTAGACCTAGAAATTTGTTCATCTAGAAACTCACCAAGGGGCACAGTAGTATCAAGCATAGAAGTAGTTTCATCATAAGTATCATGCATAGCAGAAGTGGCATCATCAATAACATGCGACATATCAGAACGAATAGCAGAAGCAGGTTTAGGTGTCGCTAGCTTACTCATAATAGAAGGTGAATCAAGTGCAGAGCTAGATGGCAGTTCCTTACCTCCCCTCGTAGTTGAGGGATAAATTGTTGTCTTAGCATCTTTCAAGTTCTTCATAGTGTCCAGCAGATATAAATCCCAAGTGACTCAAAGAATAGAGCTATGCTCCCCGGCAACGGCGCCATAAAAAGGTCTTGATAACCCACAAGTATAGGGGATCGCAACAATTTTCGAGGGTAGAGTATTCAACCCAAATTTGTTGATTCGACACAAGGGGAGCCAAAGAATATTCTCAAGTATTAGCAGCTGAGTTGTCAATTCAACCACACCTGGAAACTTAGTATCTGCAGCAAAGTGTTTAGTAGCAAAGTAATATGATCGTGGTGGTAACGGTAACAAAAGTAAAGAAAGCAAAAGTAATGTTTTTGGTATTTTTGTAGTGATTGTAATAGTAGCAACGGAAAAGTAAATAAGCGTAAACCAGTATATGGAAAACTCATAGGCACCGGATCAGTGATGGATAATTATGCCAGATGCGGTTCGTCATGTAACAGTCATAACATAGGGTGACACAGAACTAGCTCCAGTTCATCGATGTAATGTAGGCATGTATTCCGAATATAGTCATACGTGCTTATGGAAAAGAACTTGCATGACATCTTTTGTCCTACCCTCCCGTGGCAGCGGGGTCCTATTGGAAACTAAGGGATATTAAGGCATCCTTTTAATAGAGAACCGGAACAAAGCATTAGCACATAGTGAATACATGAACTCCTCAAACTATGGTCATCACCGAGAAGTACCCGATTATTGTCACTTCGGGGTTGTCGGATCATAACACATAATAGGTGACTATAGACTTGCAAGATAGGATAAAGAACACACATCTATTCATGAAAACATAATAGGTTCAGATCTGAATTCATAGCCTCGGGCCCTAGTGAGAAGCATTAAGCATAGCAAAGTCATAGCAACATCAATCTCAGAACATAGTGGATACTAGGGATCAAACCCTAACAAAACTAACTCGATTACATGATAAATCTCATCCAACCCATCACCGTCCAGCAAGCCTGCGATGGAATTACTCACGCACGGCGGTGATCATCATGAAATTGGTGATGGAGGATGGTTGATGATGACGACGGCTATGAATCCCCTTCTCCGGAGCCCCGAACAGACTCCAGATCAGCCCTCCCGAGAGAGATTAGGGCTTGGCGGTGGCTCCGTATCGTAAAACGTGATGATTTCTTCTCTCTGATTTTTTTCTCCCCGAAAGCCAATATATGGAGTTGGAGTTGGCGTCGGAGGGTCTCCAAGGGGCCCACGAGGCAGGGGCGCGCCCCCCACCCTCGTGGACAGGGTGTGGGCCCCCTGGTCTTCATCTTTGGTGAGGATTTTTTTTTATTTTTTATAAGACATCCCGTGGAGTTTCAGGTCATTCCGAGAACTTTTGTTTTCTGCACATAAAACAACATCATGGCAATTCTGCTGAAAACAGCGTCAGTCCGGGTTAGTTCCATTCAAATCATACAAGTTAGAGTCCAAAATAAGGGCAAAAGTGTTTGGAAAAGTAGATACGATGGAGACGTATCACAAACACGCACTTCTCCGGGTTAACCTCAAGTTCACCCAACGCAAGCTCTCAAAGGTCTCCTCCTAGTCTTGAATCAACGTCCTCGCCTCGCGAGATTTGACCACTATGTCATCAACGTAGGCCTCTGTGTTCCTGCTGAGCTGCCGCCCCAAGGCGATGTGCATCAGCCGCTGAAAGGTTGCGCCCGCGTTGCGAAGGCCGAAGGGCATGCAGGTGTAGCAGTACACCTCACATGGTGTCAGGAAGGCCGTCTTCTCCACATCCTCCACCGCCATCTTGATCTGATGGTATCCAGAGAACGCATCCAGGAAACATAGCAAGTCGCACTCGGCGGTGGAGTCGACGATTTGATCGATGCATGGGAGGGGGAACGGATCTTGGGGGCAAGCTTTGTTAAGGTTGGTGAAGTCGACGCACATCCGTTCCTTCCCACCTTTCTTTGGTACTACGACGGGGTTCGCCAGCCAATCAGGGTGTCAAACTTCTCGAATGGTACCAGCCGCCTCCAGCTTGCGTGTCTCTTGGACGATGAAGGCCTGCTTCTTAGTGGACTGCCGTCTCGCCCGCTGCTTCACGGGGCGCATTTTGGGGCACACCCTTAGATGATGCTGGATCACCTCTCTCGGGACCCCTACCAGCTGATTGGGCACCCACGCGAATATCTCCTTGTTCGCACGCAAAAACCTCACCAAAGCTTCTTCTTGTCCTTGGTCTAGGCTGGTTCCTATGGTAAAGGTGGCTCCTGAAGACCCGTCCTCGTCAACCGGCACCTGCTTGGTCTCCGCCTAGTCTTGGGTGAACAACTGCTTCTTCTTGGCGGGCGCGGTCTCCTTGGTCTCGGGCGTACTAGCACCGGCTGGCTGCGCTGCTGCCGCGGTCTTGAAGGCGAGCCTGAGCGCCGTCACCGCCTCCTTAGTGTCCCCCTTGATTGTGAGGACGCCCTTGCTCCCTGGCATCTTCATGAGGTTGTAGGCAGGGTGAGTCGCCGCCATGAACTTAGCAAGAGCCGGGTACCCGAGTATGGCATTGTACGGGAGACCGATGCGGGCGATGCCGAAGTCCACCAGCTCAGTGCGGTAGTTGTCGCGCGTGCCGAAGGTGACGGGGAGGCGGATCTGCCCCAGAGAGTGGGCAGCTCCCCCACCCACTCCCGAAAAAGGCTTGTTGAGGTTGAGCCGCTCGGGCGGCACGTGGAGGAGGTTGAAGGCTTCTACGGAGAGCAAGTTTAGGCCGGCACCGCCATCGATGAGGGTCTTGGTGATGGCCACGTTGCAAATGGTAGCCGTGCAGAGCATTGGGAGCATGCCAGAGCCGGCGGTGGAGCCGGGGTAGTCTTCTGAATCGAAGGTAAGGTCGGCCTCTGGCTCAGCCCAACCCGGCGGAGCCCCCGGGCGCTTGGAGGCTGCCCCAATCTGACGGAAGAAAGGCTTGACGTGGTGATCTGAAGGTGGTGCTTGAGAGCCACCTAGCAGCGCCGCGACCGTGTGGTGCGCTGACACCGCGTAGCGCGCGGTGAAGAGGTCGCGGAGTTCCTCCCAGGACGCCACCGGACCCCGGGAGGTTGAGCAGCCAGGCGCGTGGCTCGCCGGCGAGGGCCATGGGGAACCAGTTGGCCATGATCTTGCCGTCGCCTCCGGCATCGAGGACGGCCTCCTCGTATGCATGTAGGAATGGCGCCGGGTCTTCCACGCCGTCGTAACGTGGCGGCATCTCCGGCTTGAACTTGGCTAGCCACTGCACTCGCCGCAGGCGGGGCGTGGCTCGTACCTGCACTTCGCCATCGTGGTGCCGCAGATGCGGACGGCGGTGCACCTGCCATGGGAGCGAAGCGTGGTGGCACGGGGCGCGGGTTGGTGGAGAGGAGCTCCGGCGCACCCCTAACTGGCGCGGCAAATGTCGGATGTGGGGTTCCGACAAACCCAGAAGGTTCGAACACTGGGGTGTGCGCAAAGTCTCTCCCTCCTACCGATCTACGCTCTAGCTCGCTAAGATCTCGCGGATGAACTCGATGAACTTGCAACACAGAAAGACATGGGTTTTATAATGGTTCGGGCCACCGTTGTGGTGTAATACCCTACTCCAGTGTGGTAGTGGTGGATTGCCCCTTGGGCTGATGATGAACAGTACAAGGGAAGAACAGCCTCCTTAGGTTGAGGTGTTCTTGTGCTTGTGTAGTTGAGGATGATCTGAACCAGTTCGGGGTTCGTTGCCTCCTACTGCGGTGGCTAGTCCTATTTATAGAGGCCCTGGTATTCTTCCCAAATATCGAGCGGGAAGGGAGCCAACAACGGCGGGCAAATTTGAAAGGGGGACAACTAATACAAGCTATCCTGACAAAAGCGGTCTTCGCCTGCGAAAAGCCCTGGGGTGACGCCGTCTTGGGATCCACGATGACCTCCACCTTGCCGTCCTCCTGGTCTTGGTCTCGTTGCACCAATATGGAAACATTTGCCTGATGCCTCAGCACTCTTCGCCTGCGCTGGCCTCCTTAGCACCAAAGAGGAAATAAGGACGTTGCGCGCAACGGCGCTCGCCTGGCACCCGCCTGGTACTGTTCGTCATGGCTCACGTCACGAGAGCCTCGTGAGGTTTGCCTTGCCTTGATATCTCCACTCATCATGAGCCTGCCTGGCTAGGACACTCCAGAGGAGGTCTTGCGTCGTCCGCCTCACGAGGCTTGGACACTCGCGGGGGTCTTGGGTGCCTTGTTGACGAAGATGGGTCGTACGGCCTGCTGCTTGGCCACACTGTGGGCCGCATGCAGGCATGTCTGGGGACCCCCGTTCCCAGAACACCGACAAACCGTGTGTTATGAAACAGAAAAACCCTCGAGGCAGCCAGATATTTTCTAGGGATGCAGGCGGGATGGAGAACAAGAAACATCACACATGATTCGGAGATAAAAACCGTGTGTTATGAAACAGAAAAACCCTCGAGGCGGGTAGATATTTTCTAGGGATGCAGGCGGGATTGGGAACAAGAAACATCCCACACGGTCCGGAGATAACAACCGTGTGTTATGAAACAGAAAAACCCTCGAGGTGGGAAGATATTTTTGAGAGGGAAGCCTCGTGGAGCCCAATGTGTTGTGCGGATGTGTTCGTGACAGGTGCACCGGCGTGGCACATGGTTAGTTTGAGTGAACCGTGTCTGTTGCGTCATCCGACTTGTCTAATGTTCATAAATTTGGCAAAAAATGACGCGAGAGAGGGTCAGAACACGAACACACTTGCATGTGGACCAAATTTATGTATCAAAAGGGTGGTTTGATTTTCAAATACCAAATGCAACTTTGATGTGGCACCTCTCTCACAAAGCGCACGGTATTGCTTGCCCCCCCTCGTGACAGCACGAAGGGAATCCTAAGCTATGAATACATGGCCCCTCCCCCCCCCCCAACCGAGGTTCACCTAGCAAAGTGCGAAGTAGCTAGCAGCCCCCCTCCTCCCTCGTGTCGGCACGAAGGGAATCCTAAGCTATGGATGCATGCCCCCCCTAACCGAGGTTCATTCACCTAGCAAAGTGTGAAGTAGCTAGCAGCCCCCCTCCCTCGTGTGGGCACGAAGGGAATCCTTGGCTATGAATGCATGCCCCCCCAACCGAGGTTCACCCTAGCAAAGTGCGAAGTAGCTAGCAGACCCCCTCCCTCGTGTCGGCACGAAGGGAATCCTAAGCTATGAATGCATGCCCCCCAACCGAGGTTCACCCTAGCAAAATGCGAAGTAGCTAGCAGCCCCCTCCCTCGTGTCAGCACGAAGGGAATCCTAAGCTATGAATGCATGCCCCCCAACCGAGGTTCACCTAGAAAAGTGCGAAGTAGCTAGCAGCCCCTCCCTCCCTCATGCCGGCACGAAGGGAATCCTAAGCTATGAATGCATGCGCCGCCCCCCCCAACCGAGGTTCACCTAGAAAAGTGCAAAGTAGCTAGTAACCCCCTCCTCGTCGGCACGAAGGGAATCCTAAGCTATGAATGCATGCCTCCCCCACAACCGAGGTTCACCCTAGCAAAGTGCAAAGTAGCTAGAAGTCACCCCTCCCTCGTGTTGGCACGAAGGAATCCTAAGCTATGAATGCATGCCCCCCCAACCGAGGTTCACCTAGCAAAGTGCGAAGTAGCTAACAGCCCCCTTGTGTCGGCACGAAGGGAATCCTAAGCTATGAATGCATGCCCTCTCCCCCCAACCGAGTTCACCTAGCAAAGTGCGAAGTAGCAACCCCCCCCACACACACACTTTCAGTCGGCGGGCCGAGAGGCATATATCTCACCAAGAGGATTGTAAGACGGACCAAGAATAATCCACCTTGGTCGTACAACCTCTCTCTTGTTGTTGGCCAAAGTGATGGCCGTCCATGCGACCCCGGAGATGTGCTAGCTCACCAATAATCACGAAAGTAGCTAGTCCCCGAAGACAACCACTGCATGCGTGTGATCCAAACATATGCATGGAGAGGTGTGTTTTTGAGTAACAATGGAACACCTTTGATGTGGCATCTTTGATTTCGAACTAGAAATCCCCACACCGAGTGAGGGTTAGGTTGACGATGCATATGTCTGTTACACCACACTTCAAGCCAATGACGAGGATTCATGCATGCATGCGTGCATAGTATATGCGCTCAAACTTAATTAGGTCTGAATCTCACCATGACCTATACTACGATAACACGAACCAAATGAAGAATCCGCCATGGTAACCTATCTTGTTGTTGGTCAAGGTGATCATGGATTTCCATGCGGGCCCACGAATATATAGGCTTGTCACCGACAACCACGCGAGGGAGTGTACCGTTCGAAGGCAACCACTACATGCATATGTATGGAGGTGATGTGGGCATGCATGTTTGAATACACAACATTGATGTGGCGCGTGTGTCAAAAAGCATGCACTAGCTCCCCACACAGAGCGAGATCGGTTCATGATGTGTCGTTGTACTAGCCACTTCGACTCGATGGGAGGGATTCATGCGTACACATGCATGTGTGTGTGTTCAAACTGTATCATGCATGTCATCTCAGAGCAAAAATAATAATCCCCTCCTAAGTCAAATTAACCTCTCTTGTTGCGAGGAAAAAAGTAGAAATGGGACAAGCGGGCCCACAGATGGAAAGCATCGATATCGCTGATAACCGCTTAAGTGGGTGCGAGAGGACAACCACCACCGCTTTGCATGTGGGCCAAACATATATATGTTGAATGCCCAAAATGCACAACTTTGATGGCCACATGCCTCAAAAACCGTAAACCATGCACCCACACAGAGCGAGGATCATATCAAGTGTACTACATATGATGGTCCCCTTCCCCCCTCTTCACCACATACTATATGCTCCTGCTGTAATATATGTACAACCCAAAAGAATCCTCATTGATGGTGAAATTAATTAACCTCTCCCGATGTAGGTCAAAGTGATGCATGCATGCATCGATGATGGCCTCGTGGGCCCACAGATGGAAGCGTCACACGTGAGTGTCCTAGCTAGGATATGCATGTGGCCCAAAAAGGTGTTGTGTGATGTTTGAATAACCAATTTCACAATTTTGATGTGGCACGTGCCTCGGAAACCAAAACGTCCCGACACTGAGTGAGGTGTACTTGTTCACGGACGCTTACGTATAGTATATATGCTAGTCCCCTCCCACCTCTTCGACGTGTACTATATACCACCATAACACAACAAAAAAGATTCTACCTTGCTGGTAAAATTAACCAAATTGCCGGCTGTTCATCAAAGTGATGGACGACGACCTCGCGGGCCCACAGAAAGTGTCACACGTGAGTATCGAGTGTCGTGTAGGACAACCATCGACTGCATGTGGCCAAAACATTTATGTATGAAAGGGTTGTGTGATGTTTTAAATAACGATTTCACGACTCTGATGTGGCACCGACCTGCCTAACAAAACGGCCAACCCACACGGTGGCTCACAACTCGTAGTGTACTGCGAGCCGCCCGCCACCCCCAGACGCACACACCGACACACACACCGCGAATCCACCACAACTACGATGCATGTTAAATTAATTATCCCACGGTGAACATACATGTTACCAAAGGAGGGACGTTTTAATTTTAAAAAAAAAACACAGAGATCATTAAGACGTTTTAGTACATTGATTGATTGATTTTCTACGGGTATAATGTGCAAAAATCAAATTTGAGCTACATGCACACGTGACAGTGCACCTAAATGGATTGCAAAAACACATGTGTCTCCACAGCCGGAGGCGGAGTTCCACACCAACTCCGACAACCACTCCGCGATGACTCCGACGATGACAAACAGCTGGTTAGTCATCTATACCCATTTATGTGTCAAATAGATCATAGGGTTTCTCTGGTTACTCCTTCCTCCCCCTTTTTGGAATAGAAATCATATGGTTATGTTCTCCCAATCCATGAAATCCTATGATTATGTTGTCTCAGTCCGCAAAGCCCACGCATTTCGCCACTTCCGCTTGCCGCCGCCTATCACCATCGACTTTCTCGACGCTACTCGCGGTCGACCCAGCTCCACTCAATTGGGGAATCTGCCGTACTGAGGGTTCTTTCTCATGGACGACAAGGTAACTAATTTAACAAGATATTATCTCATCTCTTATCCCAGTTCATCTGCCTCCTTTAATCACCTGGCAGAAATCGCCGTGAATTCACTTTTATTCGAGCTGATTTGAGGGTTTTCTTTCATTCATAGAATGTACAGTGCACCGACACTTCAGGACTTTGTGACCTCTGCCAGAGATTCCATCTCACCATACCAGATAACTTGAGGACGCACGCGGTATGTTCAATCTCACCCTAAATCGGTTGGCATGGCCTACTTTCCTGAACATATTCTAAATATTGCTACATTTGGATAAAAGGTGCCACATGCACCATATACGTCAAAGGGATTTTCCCCCTCTTCTTTCTATATTAGGCAAATTAATGATGTATTGTTCTTTCGATTACTCTCATATCTCCATGACATCATGTTTACCCTATCTGTTTAATTATAGATTTTTGTCCTTCGATTTCAACTGCTGTACAGTTCTTTCAATTTGGGCCCATATTTGCATGTTACCATATTTTCTTTAATAATCCTACCATTTTCTGCAGAACATCCCTTGCTATGCAACAGATTATGTAGTGCACAATTTTTCCCTTTACATAGATCAAGGCTCCACGGATGTCATACTGCACACAAACCATGGATACAATCGTTGCTACTGTAAGACTTGATGAACATGGTGACTCCTATTTTGGCACTGGCTTTTGGAAAGAAATTGCAAAGTTTTATGTACTGAAAGCTGGCACTAAAAGTGCACGGCACATAAAAGGGCCTGGTCATGAGATATATGCTAACTTCCCCGACAAAATCATCCGTCCAGACTTTGTTCGAAGTATGTTTTCTTTTCAACTATCTGCATGTTAACTTACCCAGCAATGTCAAATGAATTGTGTAGTATTTAAGCACCCAATTGTTATTCCCTTTTCTTACTATATTCCTACCTAATAACTTCTAGTTACCAATACACTTTTCTATTGCCTGTTTTAATTAAATATTCCCTGTACTCCCATTTCTATTAGAAAGCGCCGCTGACAAGGAGACTCCAGAGGTGGAGAACGGGGCTGCCAACAAGCGAAGGCGGGGCAACCTAGAACCGCAAGCGACTCCAGCAGGTCTAGACTTCATCAGCAGCCTCCCCGATGACATGTTGAAAGTCATCATCTCCCTCGTCCCAATCAAATATGGGGCGCGGACAACCCTCCTTTCCCGGCGGTGGCGCCCCCTATGGAACTCCAGCCATCTCGACCTCATCGACACCCACGCGCTCTGTCATGGCTATCGCAAAATCTTGAATGCATTCTTCAAGATCCTCGACAATCACCTTGGCCCAACCAAAGGCCTTAGAATGGGCAAGTTCCATTCCAACGACAAGGATCGAGCCAAGCTTGACGACTGGTTCCGATCCCCCGCCCAAGATTAGCTCGAGGAGCTCACTTTTGATGATGGGCATATGCGGTCGCTGCCAACGTCCGCACTCTGCCTCGCGCCCATGCTGCGCGTCGCCAAGTTCAGGAACTGCCATTTCCCGCCCCTTAATGACGTGCCCGCTCTTATTCTACCACGGCTGAAGCACCTCGAGCTTGTCACCGTCTGCCTCTCAAAGGGTGATATGGAGCACCTGCTCCGTGGCTGTACTGCACTCGAGTACCTTCATCTTCAGGCGATCAATGGGTTGAGTACCTTCCACATCACCTCCATGACTCTCCGGACTATTTATGTGTGTTGCTGGTGCGGCAGGAAGACATCACAAGATGTGTACCACGGTATGGTCATTGAGGGCACACCTGCACTTGAGAGATTACATGTAGTTGATCAAGAAGGTCCAACAAGAATCAATGTCATTTCTGCGCCGAAATTGACAGTGGTGGGCTACTCGTCTGACAAATACTCTGAACTTGTTATTGGATCCACACCCTTTCAGGTACAACAGCCGCCTTCTACCTCTCCTTCTACAAATTAACATTATTTCTAATTTTGAAGATGTTTGTTCGTCTGTCATTCAGAAAATGATTCCGACAAGCTTGACCCCAAAACTGCGCACAGTGAAGACCTTGGCTCTAGAATCTATCAGCCCCGACCTGGAGCAAGTTGTCAGTTTCCTGAGATGCTTCCCGTGCCTGGAGAAGCTATATATCAAGGTGATGTTCCTTTCCTGTTAAATGTTAACCATAAGGGAGTTCAATTTGTGACACCTTTTTCCAAGATTACAATGACAATGTACTACGATTTCTGAAGGTTCTTTTGGAGGATTTCAGTACATACATGTCCCCCCCCCCCATATTGGTTGCTTGATCCATATGGTTACAATCAATAAGCATTTCTCCTTTGGATTCATCTGTACTGGTTTTGTTACAGAACTTTTCATCCACTCCAACCTCTTGTGAATAAGGCTACATTTTTTTAGAATGTAATCAAATGCCCATGTTAATCATGTCAAATCGAAGATGGCATGTTATGGAATTTTACAAATCCTACAAACCAAATAGGTCTGTCATAATGTTCAAAACTGCATGTAGGCACTAACATGTTCTCTTCTTTTGCAGATAAGATTAGGCCCAGTGGTGGATAATGTGATACAATATAACAATCACGTCGAATGCCTAGATCTGCATCTCACAGAAATTACTTTGAAGAACTACCGAGGGACCTTACTGGAGATTATATTTGCCAGGTTCTTTGTTCTCAAAGCAAGGGTGCTAAAGGAAATGAGGTTTGCCCTATATTTATTTCACAAAAATGAATGGTTTGTTGATCAGCGCCGGTGCCTGCGGCAGAATTGAGTAGGCTCCAAAAATGCTAAATTTCAATTTGTAACTTCATATGACAGAGTAATCGGAAGTCATTGTGTCAACCACATACATGACTTCTTAGTGGATGACCCCTTTGCAGAAATTGTGAGGTTTCGAAACCAGACTTAGAAGCGGTGATATTAGTTTGAACCTCTCTGATATCCATGTTCAATGGATCAGCGCAAGCATTTGCAGCTGATGAGCTGAATTTTATTTCTAATATCAGTTTGACCCTTGTAATCTTCGAATTTGAGCCATATAACTCTGGAATTTGAACCTTGTAACATTTCGAGCTTTTGTGGTACAATCGTTGAAATGGCATCGTATGAGACTCGTATATTGCTAGCACTATTTTGACCTTAATATGCAATGGTCTTAGATTTTATTAACCATTCTCGAATTAGTTTACCTTGTCGATCTCACATCACACGATCTGTATAGCTAACTCGACTGTGATCTTCGACATTATTGCACACAGTTGGTTTCTTCCACTGTGTGCACTGTAGAGCGCAGAATTAATTATTGCACTCGAGTGTACATCATCACCCTTCTATGTAACTTTTAAACTCATCACCCAAGGGTAAACTTATGACCGAAGTCATTCCACACACTTCGTTTTTACAAAGCTTTTCCAATAAATGCCCATGATTTGTCCCTCTTCTAGCCGACGCGTGGCCAAACTAGCCAGGCGGGAAGCTTTCGCGATAAACAGCGCGGTAGTGCGAGAACAGGCTCACCGACGATACATTTGGCACTTCTTCGAGCCCACGCGTGCGGTGCAGTGTTGTCAAGCATGCACTAGATTCTAGAATCCTCCTCTATGAATGCCGTGACAAGACGTGACGATTACAGGCCGGCCGGCCCCATTTATTACAGTGGCCATTTAATCTACCCTTGTGTCGATCTCTTCAACCTTTCAATCACGCCCCACCATTGCAAGAAGCACACCCACCACGAGAAATTCTTAGTGGGTATCCTGCACGGCTCCAATGGCGCTCCGAGCGGCTGCCGACGACGAGCAGCAGTTCACCTGCCTGCCATGGTGGACACCCACATAAGGTTCATGGACCTCTCGGTGGTGTAAACCAATGACCCGGTCTGGGTGGAGCACTCTATCCACATCATGGAGTTGTTGCTTGCCACAGAGAAGTACAAGGTGGTCGGGTTCAACCTCGAGGACACCCGTGCTCGTGCTGAGTCTCGTCCCAAGGTCGCCGTCGCCCAGATGTGCGTGCACCACCACGTCCTCGTCTACCACTACTGCCTGGCCACAAGGCCTTGCAAGCGTTTCGCCAGGTTTGTCAATAGCCCCCACTACATGTTCGCTACGGTGGACATCACCAACGATGTAAATGCGCTCGAGAATTCGAGCATCGCCTGCCAGAATCTTGTCGACATCCAGGGCCAATACAAGATCTGGGGCAGCAAGGAGCATGAGAAGGACTCACTGGTTCACCTCGTCGAGGCCATCATCAATCCCTACTATAGAGACATGAAGGATTCGTGCAACAAGGACAAGTGTGCCTGGCACTCGGCCTGGATGGAGAAACTCGACAAAGCTCACGTCGTGTACGCGGCCAAGGAGGTGTACACGAGCTACGACAAGTACAGGCGGATGTTGACATGAGGAAGTGCCTCCTTCCCCTAAACGGCCAGGGATCCTGCCAAGCAGAGAATGGCAGGCGTGGTCGCAACAATAAGTAGATGATTAGATCCTCGTTTCTCCTACTTTAGTATGCATGTAATTGCTTTCTTTGGTGTGTGGAAATGTTATGTTTGTAGTCACTTGTGTAATTGTATGCTTAATTTGGTTATGCAATGCTGTCTTTTTAAGTATATATGTTGATGCTCCGTAGACAGAGCGTAGATGTTGTGCGGACAAAGAAAATCACATCGCACACGGACTAAACAATGGAACTGGTCGGTGATATTTTCATCAATCACTCACAATTGTATAACAGCAATCGTTTGCTCACAACACACATGGCTTGTTAGCAGTAATCGTCTGTGTTGTTATCGGTCTTCGCACACGTTTCCGATTACAAACCTGTTTGCCTCGTATCACACACATCTTGTTCATTTGAACCGTATCCGTTCTTATGTCACAACGCAAACAGTTCATCCGAGTGAACCGCATGCTGTATATCGCACACACCTTTGATCTGGCTGGTTTCTTTTGTGTTGCCTAATCACAAACAGTTCATCTGGGTGAACCGTATGTTGTACATCGCACACACCTTCATCCGGCTGCCTGTTTCTTTTGTTCCACCACATCGCAAACAGCTAATTGAGCTGAACCGTATGGCCTGCATCGCACACGCAACTAAAATCTGAATCGTGTTTGATGCATCCTCCGTCACAAACATTTTGCACCTTTTTTACACCACCGTTTGCGATTATGGCATCACACACAGTTTCGTCGAAGGGTCTCTCATCGTAGTGTCGCGTTAGCAGCATCCTGCAGTAGTGCGAGGATCGCCCTGATTGCATGACTGCGTTCGGGTGTTTGCCGTTGTTGGTTTCACCAACAATATGCAACCTCAAGGTGACAAAAGTGCTAGTTGACGGTGGGGCCGGTCTGAACTTGATCTCGCCCGCCGTGATCGAGAGGCTGCAAATCCCCCATGGAGATCTCAAGGAGACGGGCACATTTCATGGGGTCAACCCGGGGAGGTGTCAGCTGAAGGGTAAGATCACGTTGCCTGTTACATTTGGGGGCGAGCTGAACTATAGGACGGAGAAGATCATTTTTTATGTTGACAAGATCCCCTTGCCCTATAATGGGATCCTCGGACGCCCAGCACTGGCCAAGTTTATGGTGGCATCACATTATGCCTACAACACGTTGAAGATGCCCGGGCCGATGAGCATCATCGCCGTCCCCTCCGACAGGAAAGACGTGCTCATCCGCGCCGACAAACTCTACCGGGAGGTAGGCAACTTACCTGTGCCGAGCTGAGGAGAAGTGGTTCCCTCTCCGCCAATGTTCGTTGCCGGGACAGAGTCACCAGTGCCCACGCTTGCCCCTCTTCCTCCATGCACGTGGGACGAGCACTTGCCAGAGACGCCCCTCTGGGTGGCATGGTCGATAGGGGCAGCGTGTCAGGGGCGTCCATCAGCGGCTCCTCTTGCTGCCACTCTCCTCCTGCAAACCCGGAAAGGTCAGCACCAATGATACACCCCCAAAGCCCGCCGATGGGGAGTTAATAACGGACTCACGCTGGCGGCTTGAGCGGGGGCTGCGCTGGGGGCTGCTGTCCGGGCTGATCACCACCAACGGCGGCGTGCGCGGAGCGCTCACCGGGTGCTCGTCGCCCGTCTAAGCCTTGTCCCTTCGCCACCCTGTGGAATAGCGTCTCTGTGTCGCTGTGAAGATAAGATCAAGTCAGAGAAAAATAGCGCAAGCGCGGGGTCAGAAATGATGAGGGGCAAGGTGCTTACTCGTCCTCCTCCGCTGGCCTCCTCTTCCTCTTCGGGCTGAAGGACCCAAGGTCGAAGTCGGCCTCTGGGGCAGCGTCCGCAAGGGGAGGAGGGGATGGGGTCCTCGGCCGCTTGGACGAGGAGGAGGCGGCGGTCGCTGTCTTCTTCGCTGCCGCAGCCCTCATCGTCGCGGCCCTCATCTGGCGCGCGGGCTGCGCTTGGGCCTTGATGACCCACAAGTATAGGGGATCTATCATAGTCCTGTCGATAAGTAAGAGTGTCGAACCCAACGAGTAGCGGAAGGAAATGACAAGCGGTTTTCAGTAAGGTATTCTCTGCAATCACTGAAATAATCGGTAACAGATAGTTTTGTGATAAGGTAATTAAGAACGGGTAACAAGTAACAAAAGTAAACAAGGTGTAGCAAGGTGGCCCAATCCTTTTTGTAGCAAAGGACAATCCTGGACAAACTCTTATATAGAGGAAAGCGCTCCCGAGGACACATGGGAATTACCGTCAAGCTAGTTTTCATCATGCTCATATGATTCACGTTTGTTACTTTGATAATTTGATATGTGGGTGGATCGGTGCTTGGGTACTGCCCTTCCTTGGAAAAGTATCCCACTTATGATTAACCCCTCTTGCAAGCATCCGCAACTACAAAAGAAGAATTAAGGTAAACCTAACCATAGCATGAAACATATGGATCCAAATCAGCCCCTTACGAAGCAACGCATAAACTAGGGTTTAAGCTTCTGTTCACTCTAGCAACCCATCATCTACTTATTACTTCCCAATGCCTTCCCTAGGCCCAAATAATGGTGAAGTGTCATGTAGTCTACGTTCACATAACACCACTAGAGGAAAGACAACATACATCTCATCAAAATATCGAACAAATACCAAATTCACATGACTAATTATAGCAAGACTTCTCCCATGTCCTTAGGAACAAACGTAACTACTCACAAATCATATTCATGTTTTAAATTAGAGGGGTATTAATATGCATAAAGGATCTGAACATATGATCTTCCACCAAATAAACCAACTAGCATCAACTACAAGGAGTAATCAACACTACTAGCAACGCACAGGTACCAATCTGAGGTTTTAAGACAAAGATCGGATACAAGAGATGAACTAGGTTTTGATATGAGATTTTCTGGTGAAGATGTTGATGAAGATTGACCCCCTCATGATGAGAGGATCGATGGTGATGACGATGGTGATGATTTCCCCCTCCCGGATGGATGTTTCCCCGGTAAAACAGCTCCACCGGAGCCCTAGATTTGTTCCGCCAAGGATCCGCCTCGAGACAGCGGCGCTTTGTCCGAAAGCTTCCTGTTGGTGTACAAAAGTAGGGGCACACCTTTGTACCCCTTCACTTGTGCATGGGCAATCGGAGCCGCGCGCCACGGCCATACTAAGCAGGGCAGAGGAGGGAAGCCGGAGAGAAGCCGAAGCACAAAATGGCCAAGGCAACGCCAAGACCACAAAGAGCAGAGGGACGAAGCAGGTTCCCCCGGCAAGACCCTTGCCGGGGCAGCCTCCGCGGCCCCGGCAAGGCTCTTGCCAGGGCGGCTCACCCCACCAGCGGAACGCGCCACCCTTGAGCACATGGTTTCCAACACCATCAATTACGTTGGCCCAGGGCTCGGGAGGCACCTTCATGGTGGCATACAAATCTTCGTGAAGACAAGGAATATTCAAGATCAGATGAGGATTGAAAGACAACGATCCTCGGCAAGATTCTTTCCGAGGAAAGCCACAAGACCCCCGGCAAGATCCTTGCCGGGGACGATGGCGCGCCATGGCAAGACCCTTGCCGAGCCACCTGGCAAGGCCCTCACTGAGGACGCCAGCAGGGCCACCGTCAGGCCCGCACCAGCCAAGTCTCCACCGCCGTTCACATGTAGCTGCCAGCCCAACCAGCTGGGCAGGCACCTGCGTGGCAACATGCAGCTTCCAGGCCAACTCAGCAAGCGCCCGCGTGGCGGCATGCAGATCTTCGTGAAGACCATACCACCGCACCGCCTCAGCTGCCTGCCTGCCTACATGGCACCACATGCACCGCTGGCCTGGGCGCTTGTCGAAGCGAGGAGGAGCAACGACGGACGGGACGGGCCTCGTTCCCGTCCCCAATAAAGCAAGGGGACACCTCAGCCACGCATTAAATGCGTCTTGTCCTATAATACGAGCGATAACCTCATAGCACTGTAGACCTTTCCACCTCCTGTGTGCCACTGTGGCAGCCCCTTTCGGCTATAAAAGGAGGCCCATGGCATAATGGAGCGGGATTCGGCTCTTTTGAACCACGCAGCCACCATAGCTAGTTCAAGAGCTCAAGAGCACTCAATACAGCCACCAAAGCAGGACTAGAGTATTACGCATCCTCACGGCCCGGACCTGGGTAAACGATCCCCTGTGCTAACTATTCTTCCTGCTCTTCTCACAACCCTGCGTCCCGGTAACCGTAGTAGGGATTCTTGTGATCCCATAGGCGTCATTTCCCACCGACATCTTTGGCGCGCCAGTTAGGGGGCACAATTGTGATAATCTGGTCTAGTAGTTAGCCTAGCATGTTCTGCATCGCCTTGGCTTCTAAAGAAGAAGACGACCAGGAGAAAACGGCGCCGCCTGTGAGCGCGAAGGACGCCGACGCGGCAACAGGAAAGCTAAGTCATTCAGAGCTTTGAGTTATCCCCTCTTTTACATAAGGTTGTCGTCCTTGGAGATCCTGCCTATGTATGGGAAACTTGCACGCGAAGGGGCCCTCCCGCGATTGGCAACGCCCTTGTTCTGTTTCGAATCTGCTCAACAGCTCAAGTGGCCGCATCGAGAGTGGTAGGGTAGCCTTCCGCACTAGGCAACGCTCTCGATTCTGACTCGAGTCAAGCTCGACAGTTCGGGTGGCCACGCTAATGGCGGTAAGGTGGTCCGCCCGGAAGCAAGCACACCCGGCAGGCCAATGGGGATCCGTCCTCAAGATGTCGCCCTGGGTTTACGCGCCGGCATGCCTACCCAGTTGCGTAGGGTCACTACAAAAAAAACACTTCCGTGATGATACGTGTTTGTCACAGTAGGTCGCGTTTTTTGTCATGCATGTACATCCATGACAAATTTATGACAGAATCAAGATAGTCATACCAGGTTTGTCAGAGAAGTGTTCCATGACATTACCAAAACTATCTTCACGGAAGTGTCCACTTCCATGATGATAAATCGCGCGTCACAGAAGTGCTTTCGTAAAGGCTGACAGACACGTGGCATCCACCGTAACGGAACGCCGTTAAGGTATCGGGTCGGGTTTTGGATCCGATAACCCGTTAACAGCCCCGACCAATGGGGATTTTCCACGTGTAAAATCGTCATTGGCCAGAGGAAACACGTGTCGGCTCATTGTTGGGACAGATGTCATCCACTCATTGGACAGAAGGCGCCTATGATACGTCGACACGTGGCCCGGCCCAACAGAGGCCCATTCCTGTGAAAAGGCCGGCCCGTTTGACTTGGTCAAAAGGTGACAGGCCGGCCCATGGAAAGCCTGTTAGCGGCATATTTGCATATAGCCCATTTACAGCCCGCTATCCCAAGGCCCGTTACGCCCTACCCGAATTAGGCCCAGTAACGTCATCTGGGCCATCCAATATGATTCCAGCCCGTTTTCACTTCTGGCCTATGTATGGCACATGACGTCTTTCGGCCCATATGAGGCCCTATGTAACTCTTGGCCTATTAATGGCCCGTGGTGAAACTAGCCCACAATGAACAGTGTATCACTTTAGACCCATTAACGGCCCGTGGTGAAACTGGCCCGTAATAAACAGTGTATCACTTTATACCCATTAATGGCCCGTTATTCAGTTGGGCCATTTCCAGCCCATGTTATCTTTCGGCCTTCTCAGAGCCCATTTATTCTTGGGCTCATTTCGAGCATTCGTTTACTTACGGCCCACATCGTAGTTTTTCGCTTGTGGGCCAAATTCAGCTCGTGGTTACAGTTGGCCCGTTTGTGGTCCGTTAATACATTGGGCCGTTTTCATAGCGTCATCAAATACAGCCTATTAACGATGGCCCGTTGTGGTCGGCCCATGAACGGACGATTCCAACTCTGGCCCGTTTACGGCCATAATGCGGCTCGTTATTGGCCCATGTTTGTAATCGATCATACGCCCCGATAAGGCCCATTGATGATAGGGCCCATAGTAGGCCCATTGTTTCTACGGCCCGTAGAAGGCCCAATGTTTCTACGGCTCGTAGAAGGCCATCGTTTCTACGGCCCGTAGAAGGCCCATCGTTTCTACGGCCCGTAGGAGGCCTAGTGTCACTACTGATAAATATTAGCCCATGGTTATTGTGGCCTAGTTTTAAAAAATAGGTTATTGCAGCCACTAGCAAAAAAATAGGGAACAAACCACTAGCAAAACTGCGGAAAAAGAACTGCACTGACTACAAGCAAACATATAAACAAGACAACAAGGAAATAAATAAGCAAGCAACTTATGCTAGGCTATCACGGCTATTACACATATTACATCCACTGGGCATCAAAGTTCACCACCAGAGTGCAAATATAGGGAACACATCAGATATAAATGCCGCAGCAAAACAAGTCCGAACTGAAACCACTGCGAGAAGAGTTCAAGAAACAATATCCTGGTACCCATAATGTCGGCAAGATGCTTAGCAAGCTTATTAACTTTCTCTTTTTGGCGCTTAAATCCTCCAGTAGCTTGTCGTTGCACAAGAAAGTACGATCTGAATTCTGCAGGACTTCTCGGTCCTTGACTTCTTGCCGCAAGACAGATGATCGATGCCTTTCAGCTTGTAGCTGAGACTCAAGAAGCCAAAGTGATTCAGCAGCAAGTTCGAAGAGCTTGTGCGGTGATCGCCAAGAACTCTCGAACACTACATCAACGCAGGATCTGTGGGGTTTTCTCACCGTCTACAAGATCGTTTTATCACCTTTCTTGTAGATCAACAGGTTGTCTCACTATCTTGAACCTTATCTGCATTACTTTTCTACCATTGCATAGTGGGGTGCTCTTCTCCAATATTCTATTTGCATACTACAAGAGAAACAAGCGCACACATCACAGGTTTAGCTTGTAGTATACCAAACTCATTTTGGTAAACCGTTCAAGAGTAAGGTGGACAGGATAACAACATGGAATAAACATATATCTATGTACTATGGTCCTTGTATTGTCCATATCATTCTAGTTTATGTTCCCTAATCAAGATAGAGACACAGTTCAACTCATATATTTTTAAGACACGGCATCATAGACAGAATATAAGTGTGAGAAACTACACAGCATTGGCAGCACTTGTAATGTGCATCACATGAGAACATAACTGTTTATACAACTTAAACTGAAATCAACATAGAGCAAGAAGTTAGAACAACAATCCAGCTAAAGAAATAGGTTTAAAACATACCTGTTGCGCCATTGGAGTTTCAATTGGATCCTTCAAATTCGAAAGTAGTTGGTATGAGTAAATACAGTGATGCAACAGCAAAGGAGTATGGACCATAGCTACGAATCGACACGAGAACAGTTGCTCTTCCGCTTTAAACGTGGAGTTTGGGTTAGCTGTGGTGGTCTTCGTGCTTTGGGCAATCGCAGAGATTTACAAACTGCTCGTGTGGGGTACTGTGGTGGACATGGTGCTTTGTCAAACTATAAGTGGGTTACTATCCGCTGGGGTTGCGGTTAGATGGGTTGTAGCTGGTTCTATGCCCAAAGGTGTAAGTGTGCAATCTGGAAGAGTCTCAATTATGTGTGGTGGGGCTAGTTTGTGGGCCAGTACAACCATGGTTCTATCTGCATCGACGGGTAGCACTGTATTTTGTGAAGAACGGGTTTTTCTCCCTTAGATACTGCCATCACCCCCTCCAATTCAAATGGCTGATAAACAAGAAAAGAAATTGAACGTACAAACATTGTATAATAGACAGATGTGGTAATTCACATATATGTTGTCTAACCAAACAGGACAGCATGACACAATTTCACATATATGATGCCTAACTAAACAGGATAGCAGGACACAGTTTCAGATATATGACGGATAACTTAACAGGATATAATGGCATAATTCAACATATGATGAGTACCTAAACAGGATGACATGACAAAACATATGATGTCTTTCTAAAATAGGTTGGGATGAAATAATTCACATACATGTTGTCTAAGTATACAGGATGGCATGATATAATTGACATAATTGATTCATATACTAAGCAGCTGGCACTCGCATGTATGATCTCTAAACTAAGCAGATAGAATTCAGTATTGTGCATATGATGTCTAAACTAAGCAATGCAAGACACCATATGCATCATATGAGAAATATAAACATTGCAACTTAGAGCATACACCTCGGTGGGATATAGGACTGGTCATCTGTCTCTAATCCTCCTCCGAGGAGCTCCATGTAACCATCGAGATATATGCTTCAACAGTACCATTGCTCGCTCTCAAGACCTTGTTTTCACTCCAGATTTTTCCATAACCGCTCAAATGGCTGATACACATGAAGAGTAGTTCAATATACACAGATTGTCAACAAATGGAGTATGTAATGAAAAAAAAGATGGCATGAGATAATTCACATATATGATGCCTGGCTCCATGGCAGTGCATAATTCACATATATGATAACTGGCTGAAAAACATGGCATTGCATAATTCACATATCTGATATAGAAAGCAAACAGGAGGCATTCACACAAAGCATGTCTAATCTAAGCAGATGGCATGGCAATGCAAGACACCATATGCATGATATGAGCAATATAACCCAGCCAAGTTAGAGCATGCACCTCGGGGATACGTTGGTCATCTCTCTCAATCCTCCTCCGAGGAGCTATCAGAACCAACAAGAAATCTGCATCGATGTGTAGCAATGATCGCTCGAAGACCTTATTTTCACTCCAGATTTTCCCATGACCGACTCAAATGGCTGATGCACAGGAAAAGTAGATGAATGTATAAACATTGCTGACAAATGGAACACATTATGGAAAAAAATATGGCACGATACAATTCACATATACGATGACTGGCTAAACAGGATGGCATTGCATGATTCACGTATATGATGTCTGGCTATAGAAGATGGCATTGCATAATTCCCATATACTCCCTCCGTTCCTAAATATTTGTCTTTTTAGAGATTTCAAATGGACTACCACATACGGATGTATATAGACATATTTTAGAGTGTAGATTCACTCATTTTGTTTCGTATGTAGTCACTTGTTGAAATCTCTAAAAAGACAAATATTTAGGAATGGTGGGAGTATGATATAGAAACCAAACAGGTGGCATTCACACAAAGCAAATCTAAACTAAGCTGATGACATATAAGATGTATAATGTAAGCAATGCAAGGCGCCATATGCATGATATGACCAACATCAAGATGCCAAAGTTAGAGAAAACACCTCGGTGGTAAACAGCATGGTCGGCTCCTTCTGAATCTCCATCTGAACAGTTATCTTCCTCTAGAATACAATCTGGAAATGCAGGAGAGGGGGGGGGGCACTTCGCCCACCATGGAGCAGCGTCTGCATGAAATTATATTCGCACGCAACGGTCTTCTCTTTTTCTCTACATGTTCAGTATGATTGTGTACAATATCTGACATGCATAAAAAAAATAGTTAGATTTTGTAAGGCCTAAGGGGTGCATGCAAAAATCAAGACTGATGGTAGCAAACGAGTGGATGGATCCAAAAGTAATGATAGCAGGTAGATTATAGCTTCAGTTTAAAAAGATAGACAGTGGATCATCTATTGTTTGTTGCCCACCCAACATGAACCACATAGAAGACCCCAGATGAACCAGATAGTAGACAGATACTATTCATTGCTGGCTCGATATGAGACCCATGGGCAATTCAAAACTCAAGATTGAACGATAAAGTAGCATGTAATAATAACCGATGTATAACGTAAGCAAACACAAAAGACTGCGACCTCTCTTCTGGAACTGTCTAGTCCTCAGGTTCATCTGCTCAGTCGATGATGGTAATGCAGTTGGCGTGGCTGCCGGCAACGGGGAAGATGATCTGAGGCGGCAAAAGAAAGTCTGCAGGGGGGATCTCTGCTGCAGTGAACGCTTCTGTCGATGGTGCACCTCAGGTGGGATGGATGACGACACAGCAGGAGCAGGACATAACACATAGAGTTTTCTTTCACGCCAATCTGAAAATGAAGTAAATCTGTAAGGGCTCCTTAGAATTGGAGGATTCTATAAACGCAGGGACAGGAAAAACATAGGAATAGGATAGGAATGCACGTGCAAAACAGAGCATTTGGAAACATAGGATTTCAGCCAACCTGGGTGTTTGGCTCACATGAATTGGAAGAACAGAGGAATGGAGAAAAAAAGTGATGCGACGAGTGTACAACCTCTTTGGCATAGCCTTGTGGACCTCAGCATCATTGGTTTGGACGTGGAGGATGGTGATGATGCTGGTGTGACTGTCAGAGGCGGGGAAGAAGATCTGAGGCCTCTGGAAATGGCGCCGAGGGTACTGCTCACTGTGATGGACGATTCCGTCGTTGGAGCAGCTCCGCTAAGGTGTACGGCGACGAGGCTGAAGCATGACAAGATGCATAACTTTAATCTGAAGTGGGACCCGATATCATCTGCAATAGATGATGTAAAATACATCACCAAAAGTGCTAGATGTAAATGCATCAGCAGCGCCACGGCCGCTCCGACAGATTTGTAAGTACTGTTCACTCGAACTTAATCAAGAAAATGAACTTCACAAATAAACTGAATTTTACTATCGAAACTGATTGAACTAGTAAGAGAGCATTGCAATAGATGTTTAGGGCGTTCGAGCACTAGTAGCAGAGAAGCAGTGATCTAAATCAGCAGACGCTCGAGCAGGGAACGCACTAGCAGAGAGCAAGTCGTGCAGTAGCACCGTGAGCGAGTGCTAAAGCAGCAACTCCTGTAGCTGCCGGAGGTCGTGCAGCAGCAGCAGCAGCGCAAGCGAGAGCAAGAGCAGAGCAGCAGCACGAACGAAAGCAGGAGTAGTGCAGCAGCGCGACCGACAGCAAGAACAGAGCCGCAGCGCGAGCGAGAGCCGAAGCAGCTGCAGCTAGTGCCGTTGTGGAAGTCGCCGCCGAGGAAGCAACGACATGGGGGAGAGACGCCGTGGATGATGTGGCCGGCGATGGCGCCGTCGATGGAGACGCCATGCCTGCTCGGTATCGAGCACCGGCAGCCCCGTGAGATCGAATAAAAGATAAAATGCAGCGGTGAGTGCAGAACCTCCTTGGTGGCGCCGAGTTGGCCTCGGCTTCATCGGAGGAATTGGTGAGGGTGCTGCGGTTCCGGTGGGGCAGGTCAAGACGGCGTTGTGGGGATTGAGGTGGCGCGATAGACGAGGCGAACGTCGGGGCAGCTCCTTGGAGGTGGAGGACGGGGCGGCTGATCCGGCGGGACAACGAGATCGACAACGGATCCTCATTCGGTGCGGTGGATGATGGACGGCGATTTGTTGCGGTGGACGACGTAGTCGGGGAAGAGTCTCCGGCTGGGCGGCGGTCGGGAGGCCGACGGAGGAGCGTGGGGTTCCGCGGGTTTTGGCGGCCTCGGTGTATGAATGGGGGGGTGGAGGGGGGCGAAGGGGGAGGGGGGAGCCAAGCTTAGGGACGCACTTGTCCGAAATGTAGGGCTAGTTACCAGCGTACCCCCACCAGTTTTGACACCGCGACGTGAAGCTTCATTACCGGCTGAGGGGTAGAAGGGGGATTTCGCGTGTCTGGGCTGCGGGAGCGATTTCGGATGAGGAGGGAGTTCTCGCACGCATCCAAATTTCGGGATAACAAGGCGCGGCGCGGGTTGAAGAAGCGGGAGTTTCAAAGCAGGTGAGACAGAAGATAGCCGAGCTTGAAAATTTCGGGATAACAAGGTGCGGATTCCTTGTTCGGCAGAACAAACTTAACATGTAAAAAAAATCATACAAGACACAAGAGAGTCATGTCCCCTTTTACTATATTGCTATAGATGCCATTGAAAAACTACAAGAAAATGTAAAAAAATCGGAGAACATGATTACCCCTGCACAGTACCAAATCGATTCGCACTTCCCTCAACAACAACAAAAACAAATCAATTCCCACCAAAGAAAGAGTAATGTCCCTTTTATATGATTACAGATGCCATGATCTCGAATTTCAATTTTTGAATCCACGTTATGTTGAATTGAATATATCATTAGGTGACCTTGCGGTTTATAATTGATGTAGTCATACATTTTGATCTTCCATCATATATGAACATTTTACTCCACCATGTGAACATATATATTGTCGTCTACCATATGGACTAAATTTGAATCAATTTTCCTTATTTGAATATGATTGTTGTCAAGTTATACAATAATTTAAATATTATCTTGATAACAAAAGACATGCATATAGCAGTAATCATATTTCACTATGAACTACATGTACCATACGCTCTCCAATTCAAATATTTGTATCCATTTTATGTTGAATTCAAATCATAGTACACTATTGGTCTAGGTAGCGAGATGTTCGGGATAATCTAAACCCTGTTTCATACGTATAATTTTTGGCTGAATTGGGACAAGTTTTGGTATAAGCCTCTTGCAAAACTTGTGATTCTCTCAACAAGCCTCGTGGTTCCGAGAGGGAACGTGTCACCTTTGTGTGCGAAACGATATACGCTGCCTCGCCCCTGATTTTATTTACAGAGGCAACATAGAACTATATGAGTGCCCTGTTAAATTTTGGAATTATTTCGGTTCATTTGGCCTTTTATACATTAATTGAGTTTCGGACTTTTAATGTGCATAATCTAAATATGAATTGCATGCACATGCTCCGGTGCACCAAAGTGGGTTGAAAAATCACATGTGTGTCCTTGGTTGAATTTCTAGGTCCCATGGAAGAAATGAGAATGAAATTCAAACATCTGGGCGTCATGACTCTGCCGAGAACGTCGAGAAACTTAGATTTTAAATTTATGTAATGAAACTTGGCATGGTGTCATGTCATGGCACTAACATGTTGTGGTAAAAAATTGGGCCAATTCGGAAGCTCGTGGTTCTAAGAGGGAACGTGCCACCCCCCCTCCCCACCCTTGAGTTTCTTAACAAAGGCAACATAGAACTACATTTGCGCCATGTTGGAATTATTCCGGGTTTGTTTGTTGTTTTTTATACATTAATTGAGTTTCTGGTCATTTAATGTGCATAAGTCAAATTTGAACTACAAGCACATGCTCTCGTGCACCAAAGTTGGTTGAAAAATCACATTTGTGTCCTCGGGTGAATTTCTAGGTCCCATGCAAGAAATGAGAATAAAATTAAAACATCTGGGCATCGTGGCTCGGCCGAGAACATTGAGAAACTTGGTTTTAAAATTCTTGTAAATCCAAAACACGTCTGAAAATCATGAAACTTGGTATGGATGTCATGTCATGGTACTACCATGTTGTGGTAAAAAAAATGGCCGAATAGGAACAGATTTTGGTATAAGCTTCTTGCAAACCGAAGCTTCTCTCAAGAAGGCTCGTGGTTCTGAGAGGGAACGTGTCACCTTTGAGTGCGAAACAATATATGTTGTCCCCCTTGAGTTTATTTACAAAGGCAACATAGAACTACATGAGTGCCCTGTTAAATTTTGGAATTATTCCGGCTTCGTTTGGCCTTATGTACACATTAATTGAGTTTTTGGTCACTTAATGTGCATAATTCAAATTTGAACAACAAGCACGTGCTCCCGTGAACCAAAGTTGGCTGAAAATCACATTTGTGTCCTCGGGTGAATTTCTATTCCCATGCAAAAAATGAGAATAAGATTCAAACATCTGGGCATTGTGGCTCGGTCAAGAACATTGAGAAACTTGGTTTTAAAATCATGAAACTTGGCATGGTGTCATGTCATGGTAGTACCATGCCGTGGTAAAAAAAATTGGCTCTGGGAGGGAATGTGTCACCTTTGTGTGCATAATTCAAATTTGAAATACAAGCACATGTTCCAGTGCACCATAGTTGGTTGAAAAATCACATGTGTGTCCTCGGGTAAACTTCTAGGTTCCATGCAAGAAATGGGAATGAAATTCAAAATTCTGGGCGTCGTGGCTGGGTTGGAAACATTGAGAAACTTAGTTTTTTAATTCCTGTAAATCCAAAACACGCATGAAAATAATGAAACTTGGCTTGGTGCCATGACATGGCACCAACATGTTGTGGTAAATTTTGCAGTCTGATTTGCGAAGGCGCACACATTAACAATCAACAAAGTCATTTTGGAACAAGTGTTGTCACGTTACAATCGGAAACACAAGTGTTTATTGAAACCGTGGGCGTTCTACTTACTAGTACCATTTACGTGCCGCCACGCGTCCCCATTTTTTATTAGCTAGGAGGCGCCGTGCAGGGTAGCTATTTGAGTACGAGAGGCGTGCGATTAGACCCCTGCGCGTGCTTATCGGGAGGAGAGCCCTTTGACCTCCATCTGCCGTCCACCTCTCTCCCAAGGTCTCCATTAATGGCGCCCGAGCCTCTATTTAATGGTGTGGCTATGTCTCACTCCACTGAGATTTAAGAGAGAAAAAAGAAAATCTGACAACACGGATCTTGATGTAAGATCCGACGGACCTATATAGCATCTACTGCAACTTATAGCAAGGCTGATGAATATATAAGGATGATTTTTTTTTTATCAAAGAAGGGCTTGCCCCTTCCGATTTTCATTACTGAAAACCACCACAATTCACAAGAAGTTCAGCACAACTCCAGCCTAACACGAAGGACTAAAAGTAACAGATTGAAATCGCAACATCCCAAGAGGCCAACAAAGGCCAAACATCCGCGCTAGAACCCAACATTTCACAACCGGCGACACAATCGACATCCTAAACCGATTATTACATCAAAATAAACCAGGAAACTGAAGGAAGCCTAGCAGCAACTAGAAGAACAGCAACACCAGGGTCGCCACAGCAAGAGTTTTCTTCATTCCAGCCTCGCAACATTGATCTTCCACAGAAAGATAAGGACGACTAATTGTCTTACATAATTAGAAAGATAATTAAAAAAGCCACATGCGGCTACGCCCAAAATACACAAGGGAAAAAGGAGAAGGAAGACAAGGATCTGGCTCGTTGATCTCTACTTTCTTGATGCGTTGCTGCAGGCCGCGGGAACTAGTCTCCGCGGCGAGCGGCGATGAGCTCTTTCGTGTCCTCAAGATGCTGCTTGAGAACATCCACGGATTCTTCCACCAGCCTTTGGCGCCGCTATGGAGCATGTCATTCTCGCCCATAAGTTTCTTGACGATGACGCCGGTCCTCTTCAACAAGGCACTGGTCTCCTCCTGCTGGTCTGCACTTCGGACGATCTTCTCCCTCAGCAGGTCACGCTCGGCCCGGAGCCTCTCATTGCCCTCCCTTAGTTGCCGGATGACGCCGGTAGCCTGTTCAAACGAGGCTTTCACGTCGTCCTGCAACCTCGCCAAGCCGGAGATCTGATCCATCTGGCTATGGACGATCGCATGCATGCGCATGTAACAGTCGTCGCCTGCCCGCGAGAAATTTTCCAAGGCCGCCGGGGCGCGGCGGGACATCTCTGCTGCATTCGTGGTGCGGCGGGACATCTCTGCTGCTTCCGCGGCGCGGTCGGACCAGTCTGCTGCAACGACGGCGCGGCGGAACCTCCGTGCTGCTTCAGCGGCGCGGCGGGACCTCTGTGCTGCTACTTCCATGTGGCGGGACATGTCGGCTGCTCTCACAGCGAGGCGGGACATCTCTCGTGCTTCCGCTTCCATGCTCGCCTCTCCCTGGTAGCAATCTCTCGACCCAGAACTCACGCTGGCCATGGCAGACGCAAGGGAAGGATGCTGAATGACTTGTTTGTTTTTGTGGATGAGGAGTTGAGGAGGAATGTGCAGTCATCTTGGCATACTAGTATTTATAACCGAGAACTTATACGCTCCTAAGTGGGAAACCGTTTAGGTTGTGATCAGTGTGAACAGGTTTGGAATTCAATATACTAGTGTGGTACTAATACGCTCCTAAGTGGGAAACCGTTTAGGTTGTGATCGGTATGAACAGGTTTGCAATTCAATATAGCGTGGAGTAATTTGGAATGTGACGAGACACAAGCTCAAAAACTTGTACTATGAGTTTAGTAGTACGTTATACAGGAAGAGAAGAGGTGCACGCACGCACTCGTCCTCTCACACACGCGTCTGTTTTTTCTCGAAAAGGAGGATGATGACTCCCGGCCTCTGCATCGGGAGTCACACACGATCTGTAGCTACTTAATTGTAGTGTTCTCAACCATCCGATTGGCTCTATCATGGATGTACCTATATACTAAAACATGTCTAGATACATCTATATTTTGACAAATGGAAGGCATGTATTGTGGAACGGAGGGAGTGCTTGTCATCAAAATGGATAAAAAGGGACGTGTCTAGAACTAAAATACGTCTACATACATCTCCTTTTATCCATTTTGATGACAAGTAGTACTCTTACCAAAGGAACTTTATATCCAACAGACACAAACTATCCGTTCAACTGTTGGAAACTACTGATCTGATGTCGAAGTAATTGCTGCAGTGCCACCAAAACCCACCATTTCTTAAGCTAAAGTAGACCAAGGTAATCCCTATATTAGCATATTACTAAGATAAACAGAAGGCACTGTCGAAACATTTAGGACGTGAGCTTGTCAATCTGAATGTGGAGGGACACAAGCTTAGCCCTGGCTAGCAGCTTGGGCGGAACTGTCAAGAAGGTCAGCTCCTGCACGTCGACGTAGCCGGGATCCTTCTGCTTGTCACCTCCATTTCCACCTTGACGGCGTCGGTCGTGCCTTTGGGCTCCCCCGGCGGGCCGTTCGCCCACAGCTTGGCCAAGTAGTGCGACAGTGGGGACGCCCCCGCTCTGATGTAGACGACCGACACGGCGATAGGCGCACCAATGTCGAGCACGCCGCCGACCAAGAAAAACGCGCGGCGGTCCTCCTCCGCGAACAGCAATAGCCGTGGCTCCGACAGTGGCACTTGCAGCTGGAGCACCTTGCCGTACTGGATCCTGTGCACGGGCATGGGATGTGCGGTGCTGATGTGGTGGTAGAGCGCCGGCGGCAGGCCTTCGTAGCCGCAGACGGGCACGGGGCATTTGCAGGGCGCGAGCGGACACACACTCTGGTGATCGGCGAGCTTGTGGTAAGTGACGTAGAGCCCACAGCCTTCGTGCGGGCACTCCACCCTCACCGACGAAAGGACGGAGTCCACCGCCGTGTTCCGCACGTCGAAGCCACCGCCGCGCTCGCACTTCTGGCACTACCGCTGGTTCCTGGGGCGCTCGACGCGGCAGTCCGCGCAGGACAGGTGCCCTCCCTTGCACTGCATAAATCAATCCAACAGCACATCAATCAAGAAACCTGCACCTTGCTCAATCAGCCGAACGGACGAAGTGTATTCGAACCTCATACACTGGAGGCGTCAAGGGGCGGAGGCACAAGGGGCGGAGGCACAAGGGGCGGAGGCACAAGGGGCAGTGGAGCACGGTGAGGTCCATGGAGACCTTAGAGAGCTCCATCGTCGAGTCCTGTTCCTGTTCGATCTGCATGATCTCGCCCTCCTCGTGCACAACCATCCTTCAAGGTGCATTAAATCAACACATGCAAGTACTATCAAAAGAAGAGTCACGGCATGCATGCATGCGTTGTAATTAATGCATCGGTAAACGCAAATTATTGAAATATATCGAGCGCGGTGCTTTGATGTGTCGCGTCAACTCGTACATCAACAAGAAGTTTGATTATCCTCTCCCTCGCGGACTTAACTGCACCTGCCTTTGGCTGTATGACAGGTTGGCCACACACCTGTCGGGCCCACCTGTCATACACGCAAAGACAGGAGCGTCCCTCCCTCGCCCATGAGCGTGGTGGGTGGCAAGACTAGGAGAAGCTTTCGCTACACGCTCTCCCTCCCGCGCGCGGTGGACATGCAACAGTTCAATCGGTGCCAGATGGCCAGAAGCGTACTGTAGTACTCCTCCAGTGCAGTAGAACACCATCATTGTTCGACTTCCCGAAGAGGCGAAGATCCAAGCGTAGCCCGGATGCTTGTGTGGCAGTTTCATGTGTAGAGTAGTCTAGATAGCTTGTAACGTGCCCGTAAGCTTAAAATCGTTGGGTTCGGCTCCATGCTATGTGGTCGTCTCGAAGTTTTTAAAAAAATAATTAAAATAGTCTTCTGGCCCTACCTGTCACCCTGGTGATTGTAGTTTGCACGCTCATCTGGTCAAGACAGGAATATATATTTTAATTTGTTTTTTCGAAAAGGTGGGACTCCCCGGCCTCTGCATCAGAACGATGCATACGGCCACATATATTTTAATTTGTGGTGGGTAAATGTTAGAGGTTGCAGCAAATATATTGTACACTACGGGTCTTTCAGCCAAGTTTAGAGGCGAGCATGTGGGGCCAGTGCTATGATGTGTTGCGTCAACTCGTAGAACGAGGAGAAGCTTGATTTTACTACGCCTTCTCCCTCGCCCATGCGCTGCGATTGCTATAAACGAGGACAGAGCTTTTGCTTAGTAGTAGTACTTCCACAACAAGCTATCCGTCCGCTTTCGCGGTGGACGGACATGCAGCGATGGATTCGACATCTGTAGAAGCAGTAGTAGTAACATCATTGTTCGTCTTCTTGAAGAGGCGAAGAGCCAAGCGCAAACGGAACGTTGCAGTTGCGAACATTGGAGCACGGATATAGCCAGGCTCTTGCATGAGACAAAATTGCTATGTGAGCCCACTATTGTACTAGTACATACAACTACTTTCTAGTATAGCCCTGTAAACCAGAAAGGAGTATTTGCCCTTCTAGAGATTTCAACAAGTGACTAGACTACACCGAGACGGAGTACATATGGAGCAAAATGAGTGAATCTGCACCGTAAATAATACATACTAGTTCTATCGTTTTCCTCTCCGAGGTGCACAATATTGAGTGTACTGACTAGTCTCTTTTTGACACGCATTTACGTTTTTTTTGACACAGTACAGACGCAAGCGCTCATATACACGCGCATACACTCACCCCTATGAACGCACACACGGACGGCACTATCATCTTGAAATTTACGAAGACACCATAGGCACCTCATCGTCGACGGGTCCATAGGTGCTTGAATGCCAAGGAGGAAGAGGGTAGCGGTTCCCGAGACGTTGAACGGTCAATGATGCATCCTCAATTACATGCAGAGGGAATTAATTGGAGAAGCAGACTAGAACCAACACGATGTGAATGCAACAGAGTTTGGACTCTCATACTATAATAAAGGCGCCCCACCACTCCAATCCATCTACTCCCAAGTCTCTGCGCAACACTGCTCACTCCAATCCAAGACCAAGTGACCAGAAGCCACAAGCACCTATGGAGGCGATGGACGCGAGCGGCAGTCGGCTGTGCCAAATCATCCAAGGCGCCGGCCTGCGGCCCAGCACCGCGCAGCGTTTCCACACGGTGCTGGCGACCGCAGGGATCGTAGCCCAGCCGACACCGGCTTCGCCTCTCGCATGGACGACATGATGGTCAACTCCATCCGCAAGTTCACCGCCGTCAAGAAGCGCGCAGACGACCTTGCCGTACTGCTCCAGCCCGCGTGCCCACGCTCCTCATTGCCTGCCACCCTCATCGGCCTACATGGTGACGAACTCTTTCAAGCCCTGGTGGCCCTACAGGTGCCGGAGGTCGCGACGAAGAATGTGCACCTCGAGGCCGCGCTCGCCGCGCAGCACCTCGCCATGCAAGAAACCGTTGACCTGCACATCCACGCCTACAAGGAAATCGTCTACATAGGGCACTACAAGGCAAGCGAGGACAGAAAGACGTTGGACTTCTTCCAGTGGCTGGAATCTTTGGACGCCATTGTTCAGAAGCACGTCGACCTGGCCACGAAAGCCGCTGCTACTTAGGCGCCGTTCGGTGGGCCGGCGCCCTGAGTCGAGGAGGTGGACGTCATTGATGGATGCATCTCTTCTTCTTGCCTCCTGTAACCAGCAATGCATCGCCTCGTGGCCTTAATGTTTTATTAGTATAGTACTCCCTCCGTTCCTAAATATAAGTCTTTCTAAAGATTCCAGCAAATGACTACTACATACAGAGCAAAATGAGTGAATCTACACTCTAAACTATGTCTTCATACATCTGTATGCTGTATTCCATTTGAAGTAGTATCTAAAAAGGCTTATATTTATGAACGGAGGGAGTATATGGCATTTTTATTCCATCAGTAACGTTTTCCACCGTGAGGTGGGGCCGATTGAGCAAACCTACCCCACCCACCCAAGGCGTCGGCCGAGTTTAGAGTTAGAAGAGAGAAACGAGGGAGGAGGGCTAGCTGTAGCACTGACCATTTGTTGTCGATGGGACTCGTGTTTACAGAATAGGAGTACTGAGCACTCGTGCCTCTTTTTTTTTATGGAAAAATTAGTCGTATGTCTAGTACCACTAGTTGGGTGCGTGCGACCTATAGCTGTCATCACTTCATGTCTACTTTTCGAACCGCGGCTACGCTTCACAGTACATATTTTTCATGCATTTATCCTCCTATATGTACTCCTAGGCTATTTCCACGTGCTCCCATTCGCCGACATGTGGGACATAGAGCATCTGGGTCGTAGTGCATGCACCACTCGGAGGATATGCCGGGGTACTTTACATTTCAGACCTCACGAATTACATGCAAACCCCCCGCAGAAGAATAAATAAATCAATGAATTACTACATGAAATCGGATTATTTTCATGGAAACCGGAGCACGTTCATTAAATTTTGGACATAACACGTTTATAAAAAATGATCGGACCTAAACCAGTCTAAGGGCCTCTTTGATTTTTCCCGGAAAAAATGGCCTCTTTGATTCGCAGGATACTGAAAACACAGGAATGGGGAAAGTATGATGGCGATGAACCGAGATGAGGAGAACTCTAAATCAGTTAGAGGTTAGAGTTAGATTCTAACCCTGAACTAACTCTAAACCAAAGAGGTGTATGGATGGCAGGGTTAGATTGACAATAAATGCTCTATCTCAATCATTTGACTACTTTGGACCCTATTTTTAGTCAGACTAAAATAAGTCCCTTGGATCCAAGCACACTCTTGGTGTGGCCGGCTCTTCCGTGGCCTCCTCCCGCTCACAATTGACATAAACGAACCATCTATACAATCATGCATGCAAAACATGATAATTTTTACTTTGTCCATACAAATGAGATATCCCACTTAAACATACAAGTCGTCAATCAAGCTTCACAAAATAAAAAAACACTTCATGAAACAAAGAATGAGCTAACTCATCACGGAAGTTGTTCACGATAGGGAGGGAGCCCGGAGCCCCTCACGCACCGAGGGAGGAGCTCGCCATCGTCGCTCTGGAGGAAGGCTTTGTAGAGCCCAAGCCCCGGGAACCCCTCCGACCCCGGCCCTTGCGAGTTGAGGTCGACACCGGCATGGGTAGCAGGGCAGCTTGCCGCCGACTGGGAACTTAATCTTTGGGCCTCTATAAATAATGCAAGCCTGTAACTAAAATACCTAGAAAGGTGAACTGAATCTTTGGGCCTCTAGAAATAATGCAAGCCTGAAACTGAAATACCTAGAAAGGTGAACTGAATCTTTAGGCCTCTAGAAATAATGCAAGCCTGAAACTTAAATACCTAGAAAGGTGAACTGAATCTTTGGGCCTCTAGAAATAATGCAAGCCTGAAACTGAAATACCTAGAAAGGTGAACTGAATCTTTGGGCCTCTATAAATAATGCAAGCATGTAACTAAAATACCTAGAAAGGTGAACCGAATCTTTGGGCCTCTAGAAATAATGCAAGCCTGAAACTCAAATACCTAGAAAGCTGAACTGAATCTTTGGGCCTATAGAAACAATGCAAGCCTGAAATTGAAATACCAAGAAAGGTGAACTGAATCTTTGGGCCTCTACAAATAATGCAAGCCTGAAATTGAAATACCTAGAAAGGTGACCTGAATTTTTGGGCCTCTAGAAAGATTTATTACCTCCTCAAGCAGCATCAAACAATTCCATGCGTGCACCACAAATCTAAAGCAAGTTTCATCAGGATCTACTTTTCCAAATCAGAATTAGCGCTAGAGCAAGCAAGATCAATGATATGGTCGTGAGACAGAGAAGGAACGAACAAACTCACCCTTTCGCGACCTCCCCGGTAGATCTTGCCGCGCACAGCACGACAGAGGGAGAAAAACGACTGGTGAAGGGGGAGCGGGGCGACCTTCGAAGGTTGGAGGAGAGGCGGCGGAGTAGGGCGACGAGGGCGAAAGGAGAGGGCGGCCGAGGAGAGAGAGAGGCGGCGGCTTGGGCTGGGCGGCCCTATGGGGAACAGAGAGTAGTCGTGCGAGGGGGGGGGGAGCGATCTGGTGCGGGCAGGTGAGATTTTTTTAGTTCTCTTTTAGTGGGCCCAGGATAACTAACCCAATTAGAACCTCTCCACCAGGCTAGTTTTTTTAGCTGGGTTAGAGCAAACTAGCTCAAACTAACCCCTCTTGTTTCGATAATTTGAGGCTATTTCAACCCAAACTAGCTCTAACTCAGGGATCCAAACAAAGAGGAGTGTTACTGTACATGCTATAGTGTGGACCGTAGCACATTGTTTTTATGGCCATATCACCACATTATTGTTTTCTACTCTTTGGTTCTTTGGGCTACCGTGGTTCGCACGGCTGGTTCACTGGGCTGCCGTGGTTCGCACTCCTCCGACCTGAGTAGTACTAGTATAGTACTAGTATATACCGCATCATTCTTTGCACCTTCTTACTACTCCGACATGTGGGAGAGCCAGCATCCGGGTCGACGTGTCATGCACCAGATTAGAGCGCGGAATGGAAGGGGGGCATCACCCAGGTCGGAGCGCCAGTAATTCATGACTATAGTGAGTGGTCATGTCACAAGTCTTTCCAGCAGTAACGCGCCGTCAAATCGCACAACCCCACTCGCTCACCCTCCTCGCCTCTCTGTCAAACCGCCTACCCGAAAACTGCCACAGTCGCCTGGGAAAGCCCGCCCTCAACTTTTAACTACGTGAAAATAGTTCGAGCTTGTTTGTTCTATATAAATACAGTACTTACTGTATGTTTATTCACCCGTGGGGTTGTTCAATGATTGGAGGGGCGGGGAGCACAAGTGAACAATACTACCTCTGTCCGGGTTTATTGGTCCCCATTGTATTTCGTGCCAAATTTTGACCATAGATTAAACTAAGAAAATGTTCACGCATGTCACCAAACATTATATTTTTCAAAACTATGTTCAAATACAAATCCAATGAGATAATTTTTCTTGACATGCATTAAAATTTTCTTAGTTAAATCTTTAGTCAAAATTTGGCACAAACTATAAAAGGGACCTATAAACAAGGACGGAGGTAGTACTGTAGTAGTAGTAAGTAGGAGTCGTAGAGTAGTCACCTTAAATAGAGAGTTTCTTTTCTTTAATGCCACGTACACAAATTGAAACGCTTGTTGTGGAGAGAAAAAAGATAATCACTCCACTATATATGGACGCAGGGGCCTGAGCGCTTGCTTTACTTGGGTTGCTCTCTTCATTCTCTCATCCTCTCCAAATATAAACAAGACAGCGGTAGCGACATTTTCTCTCTGCTCACCGCTGGTCACAGATCCGGCCGGATCCCTTCGGCAGGTGTGTGTAGAGGACTAAAAGGTGCATCGTTCACGCGGTCATCACCGCCGAGGGAGGAAACCCATAGCTGCCGGAGGGGACTGATCCTCTCCCCGTGTCATTCTCTCCGACACAACACCGGCTCGGGAGGTCCTCCGGCCCTTCTTCCTCCCTGCCGTATTGTCCGCAGATCCGACCTGCCGCCGCCGACATCCCGGTGACCCTCAGGTATAAGTTCTTCGAAAGCGGCCTTGCTCTACTGCCCTAGCTCCCCACGTGTCTGCATGTGCATCTTTTTCTACTCCCATCAGCTCTTCCAAAGCCACCTAAATTGTTAGTATTATTAGAGGTAAAGCTACTTCATGCATTCGAATCTAGGGCTTTGTTCAAACAACGAAGAAAGGGGGAAAAGTTGTAGCATGAATCTAGGACTTGATTCAAAGAGGAAATAATATGGTAAAAGTAGTAGAGACCGGATACCCAACCGGTCTCTTGGTTGAAAAGGGAAATAATGGGAAAACACAGTACAAACTGGATAAGGAACAGATCTATTATTGGTTGAAAAAAGGATAGAAAGTGGCGGCTGGTGGACAAGTCAACAGAGTATGTCCAGGATTAGATTTGCTTCCATCACATAGTAAAAGGTCTCCAGGATTAGATTTGCTGCCCTCACATAGTAAAAGGTCTCAGGAATAGATTTGCTGCCCTCACATAGTAAAAGGTCTCAGGATTAGATTTGCTGCCCTCACATAGTAAAAGGTCTTAGGATTACATTTGCTGCCCTCACATAGTAAAAGGCCTCCAGGATTAGATTTGCTGCCCTCACATAGTAAAAGGTCTCCAGGATTTGGTTTGCTGCCCCCACATAGCGTGAACAAGCTCGGCATCACCACTTTATGCCTCCTTGTAGGTACATTGTTTTGATGCGTCCACTGTCGCATGTCCTTATACCAACCTTTTGCTGTTTTTTCGGGTAAACCAACCTTTTGCTGTAAGGGCGCATGTAAAATGAAGCGATCACACTGTTACCTTAGGGACATGTCTAACCAGTGTTATTGTTAATCTAATGCCTCCAGTGATAAGATGCAACTAAACTGTGTTACAAATGGCACTCCTGCTGTTTTCCCCAGTATGATAAGTAAGTTGCTCCTTTACGCTGCTGAGTGTCCTGGTGTCCCCACGGTCCCATGCCCTTAAACCAACTCTTTAGCTGCTGTTGATTTACTGTGTCTAGTAAACAAGCAATGCCACCATTAAAGTAATCCCATATCTAAGGAATCTCATTGTTGATCGTAATGCTTCTGGTAACATGAAGCATTGCTGACGTTTTAAAATTTCTACTGTCCTTGCGTGATTGCCATGAACATAATTAAGATGCTCCTTGTCACATCCTGATTTCCATGGCACAACACTTAAGATGATAAATCATGATAAATTGTGGTTTGACAAAAACTTTTGTGTGTTTTGGTCTTTGCTTGATTTGATTTTGTCTACTGTTTGCAAGTGCTCTAAAAATCAAATAAATCCTCCAACTCTTATACTCATTCTCCTTGATACAAAAACCTTGCCCAATGATCATGCCATGTGTATAGGACATAAAAATAATTTCTTACAAAAATAATTTGGCCAAATGGTATTTTCAAAAATTTGTTTTCCAAAAACCCCTGAATTGAGATTTGCACTGCGAGTACTTAATTAAGGGCAGTAAAAATCTTTACAAAAATATATTTGACTCCTATTAGATATAGGATACCCATAAACCATAAAAATATAATTTTAGAAGTTACTTTACTATTTTATTTAAAGGCTTTTTCTTTAGGCCAGAAATGGTCTTTAATAGGTTAAAATTATTTTAATGCTTTAAAAATATTTGACAAAAACCTAGGGAGACTCACTGGACATATATTGTCCATATATAAGAGTTTCAACACATGGTCATGTTCAAAATATTGGTCAAATTCCTCAAAAACCCTTTCTGGATATTTCAAGCTTTTGAAATATTTACAAGGGAAATATTCTCCAAAAATTCCAAGAAAATTCTAGCATGTCACATATGACATGTTTGAAGGTCTTGCCAAGTCTCATGTCATGGAGAATAGTATAACCCCATGAAATCCCCTCAAAACCAATTCTGTCCATTTTGAAGTTTGAGAAACTTTACATTGCCAAACATGTACAAATGCTCTAAAACCTTGTGAAAATGCTCAAATGGTCTAATAACTCATCTAGACCAAATGGCACAAGTTGGAGAACAAGTTAAATTGATCAAAGGGCCCCAAAACCCTTCCTGTCCAGAACCAAATTTGAACAACTCTACATTGGCAACTTTCTCCTTTTGATCTAAGCTTTTGTGGACATGTTTAGGACCTCAAATGATGGCACTACACCAAGTGGTGCACCAAGGAGAATGGTTTTTCATGACTAGATCTTGGAGAATCCATTTCTGCTAATTTCTAGGGTTTACAAAAGTTGCATTGGCAACTTTTCCCAAATAAGCTCCAAATTGGTGGAAGGGCCTAATTATATGTGCCATTTCACCCTGTGGAGTCTCATGCCAAATGGAGTTCATTTGCTTAACCAAACAAGCATCAAACACCTTCTGCCACTTTACCAAAATTCCATTTTTGACCACTTCCACTAATCTCCATGACCCTATGTTTTTACCACAGCTGCCCCAGGTCACCTCCTACCTCCAGTAACTATCCTCCTTCAACAGCTCAATTATTTGGGGGTCAAACCCATCTCTTTCTCTCTTAGTTTGCCCATGGCAACTCCTCCTCTCTCTCATTTCTATATGCAGCACCCCACCTAGCTCCTGACCACTCTAGAGCATCCAAGGAAGCTCCAGGACACAAGTGGACATGCCCCTACCCTTTTAAAATGGCCATGCCGGCCATATGCATGTTTCTGGGCGTGCTACAGGCGCCTTGCATCAGTAGCTGCCTCTCGCCTGATGCCTCCGACCACCTCGGCCCTCCCCCGCACGCCTTCCGACGCGCCTCGACGTCGGCAGCATGCTACACCCCTGTCCCCCTCCTCCTTCTCCCTCCTCCTGCCTCCTCGACGCACGCAGACTGCCGCCTGAAGGCCCAATGGGCAGCCTCACTTGTGATGCTCTGGCCCTTCCCCGCTATCTCTCTTCTCTCCCCTCGCCCTAGACCAACCCCACGAGCACCCCAGACACGCCCACGCGCGCCCCCGTGGCTTGCAGTGACGGCAACAGCCTCGCCGGCGCATGAGCTCATGGTGCACCATCGCCCTGCCACAAAAGGCCACCCCCGAGCCCTCTCTGGCCTGGATTCACTCCCTCTTCCCCCCAGCAACCTCCTCGAGCAGCCTGCTCGTCCTCCTGCACCTTCCTTCTCCTTCTACCACCGCTTCGGCTTGCTCAAATTCGAGCAATGCCGAGCTCACCTTCCTCCTTTTCCTCCACACAAAGACTCCCCGTGGTCCGGTGAACCTCCCCACCTCCTCGAACCGTCGCGGGGAAGCTCCAACGCCGAGAGCCACAGATGGCCGACGACCTCCCTCGCCACCGTCAAAGCTACGGTCACCTCGGCCCCCTCTGGCGGCCGTGACCTGCACCAGCGGATGCGCCACTCCGCGCTGAGCTCGCCCATAGGCGGAGCACCGCGGGAGACGGCCGGAGGCGCCGGCTATCGTCGGACGAGCGCCAGCGTGCGCTCTGCCTCCCCTGCTCTGTCTCGAGCGGAGGTAGAGGACGACCGCCCCGCCAGCTGGCATGGGGGCCCGTCCGTCAGCGGCAGAGGCAACCGAGCCGGCCCACCAGTCGGGTTAAGTGGAAACGGCTTCGGGCCGATCCGCTTGCCCCGCTGGGTGGCGCCTTCCCGCAGTGCGCCTTCGACATCGCCTCCTACTCTCGCGTGGCCGAGCCAATGTGCCGGCCCAGTGCGCAGAGGCACTATATTGCGCTCAGCGCGCGCTTTAGGTATAACCTAATTCCTTTTCTTTCTCTTTTTTTGGTAGGATTGTAAAATCCATAAACAATTCAAATGATATCCAAATTTGATGATTCAAATTTCTAGTGACTCTATAAATCATGATCTACCTGTTGGTGCAACATGCACATTTTTCCAGAGTCTTTTTCTTCACAAACATTTATCAAATCTTGTTTTTCCTATTTATGTGATGAACTTTAGAAAATCACAGAGAGCTCAAAATTGATCCAAATGCCATGATTCAAATTCCTAGATGCTTCTAAGTTCATAACTTAGTTTATGAACATTTTTCTTAATACTTTCTGTACCCCACAAAATAATGAGCCATTTCTTCATGTTTGTCAACTTTGCAAATCCATAGAATATTCATTTGAACTCCAAATCCAGTGAAACCAACTCCTAGATGCTTCTAAAATCAGGGTTTGCTAAATGGGTGCCTCTGCTCATTTTTCAAAAATATATTTCTGTACACTTCTTGCAAATCCACAAATCCCTTGATTCCATCATATTGAAATATTCAGAGATATCCATTGATCAAATCCCATTGAAACCACTTTGGTCATACCTCATATGACCAAAGGTATCCTAGAAAATTCCAACTTGCAATTTTAGAGCACTTTTATTTTTGCCTTGTTGTGTTGCTTATTGTGATTGTTTTCGACGTTAGTTGACGAAGTAGATGGAATACTTGGAGAAGGACCCGAATACTTGAAGACTCTGATGAACCAGGCAAGCAGCCCTTTGACCATGTCTATGAAACCCTTTTTATGAATGTCATATAGCACCATATTGTTGTTGCAACGGAATCATGATGAGGTGGTAACCACTTCGATGGTTTGCCACCGTACTTCCTCGTTGATACTTGCATTGTGCATGACCCTACCTTCTTATGAGGGTTATGCCGGTGGGAGTAGATAGGATGCTAAAGTAGATGCTACGCAAAAAGGGACGGGTATATGCATGGTGAAGGAGTCAAAGCATTTTCAAAAGACTTTTCGAAAACCCCGTCGGGTGCCACTTATGCCCGAGGGAGATGATGAGATGGGTAACCACTTGATGACGAAGTGGTGTACCGAGGCAAGTGTGTGTTGTTTTCGAAAACGGATTAGATTTAAGATTTGTCGACTGTCCCAACCTTACATGCGCAACCACTTTACCCTTATATGGGAAAGGGCATTATTGATTACCTAGGCCGATACTAGCTTGGAGCCCGCATTACTAGTGACGGGGGAGAGTTGGTGCTCTCTCTCGGGGACGGGTCGTGCTGTAGGGCGGCCATGACTGTTTTCACAGGGCACCGGATACACCGTTGCGTCCCCTCTCGGATGTTACGATCTCGAGCGAGTCTCGTATGATGTACATCGTGAGGATATGGAACAACGAGTGGACTCCTTGTTAGTGTCGTCTAGGGAAAGATAGTGATCGGGTGCTTACCCCGGGTACTTGAGGTATCGCGGGTCGTGGATGACACGGAAGTTCCCCGGATCTTGTGGGTAAAGTGTGCAACCTCTGCAGAGTGTAAAACTATTCGAATAGCCGTGTCCACGGTCAAGGACAGTTGGGCGGTGCTGCTTAAACTACGCCCGTGGTTTTACAACCGTGTGTGTGAGTTGATAAAACTACTTGGGTCAAGTCAAAGGACTTGACATGATTGAGTTGGGTTGGTGCCCGCTCTATTTATGTTGATATCTGTAACCTGTCCTCATGGTTACTTGAATCCTCCAGATTCATGTCTTACAAATTGTTGAACATGTCATTGCACTCAAAACTAGCTTTCTGCAAAAATTTACCTATATCATGCATTGTTGTATCTTGAACCAAAACATGGGTTGCTTGCAAGTACATTCAAAGTACTCATTGGCTTGCCACTGGTTATTTTATTGGCCAGGCATGAAAGAACAGGATATGATGAAGAATACTTTGGTGACGAACATGTGAGCTAGGACGCTTGCCAGTCAGAATGCCTGTAGGGTTAAGGCAGATGGCATGGGTCCAAGTTATCGACGAAGATTTCCGCTGCAATGTTATACTCAAGACTTGACCATAATGGTCCTACTTGTGTAATACGGTATGTATGGATGTAAGCCTCTTGTTATTCAGCTTCTGTGTGTTCAGTGAGCATTGATCTCTGGGATCACTGTACACATGCATTCGGTGATCACGACTTATGAGTCGGGGTCCCCACAGAGCTGGTATTAGAGCCATCCTGACTGTAGGAAGCCTTAGATAGCATGGTCGTTAGTTAGGGAAAAGCTATTTCCAAAACTATTACTAGTTTTCAGAACCATCTATACTTCTCTTCCCTTCTCAGATTTTCGGAAACTAAGGTATACTTTCCTTATTGATCTCTTCCCCTTCAAAACCTTTGGTCGCTAGAACCCTTATGCCCCTAACCACTGAATTCCTTGTAAACCTCGAGGATAATCCATAAGGAAGATGCATTGCCAGAAATTCACCCACATCCCCCGAACACAAGATTGGCGACACGACAACAAGACGATACCAACAGAAGATACATCCTCGAAGAATGAGGATATGAAGACCCAGGAGATGGTGACACACTTGACACTGCCCCAAGATGACGCAACCCTAGCCTACGATGATCAGGGCATAGGATATGCAAGATAATGATATACATCACTAATAGAGTAACCCTGTCACTACTGTTGCTATATCGGCAACCACCGGTGGATGAGAACCTAGCCATTTGGTCCGCCTCACTATAGTGAGCAGGAAAATGGTTCTCTTCGTCCCCCGCTCTTGGTATCAATGTTGTCATCAACGTAACTGATAGGTTGGACCTCTATTATGCCTTGTTAATGTCATTGCATAAATGATTGCTTACCCGAAACCCTTGACGCCTTAAAAGGCAAAAGGGATCGTCATGATTAAGAAGACAACAGAAGGCCGAGTCAATGCCAGCTACGAGGAGCCACCTTCACCCCATCACTTCAATAGGCGAGAAGTTGTTGAAGACTCTTCAAGCTCAACCGGGATCGTTTCGTCGAACAACTACAAGAGACGTAGCAACATCTGAGGAAAACCTGGAAGACTGCATGAGGCACAAGGCACGACTACTGAGTCCGAGAACCCCTAGGGTAGGATGAGTCGTGTACCCCCTATGCGCAGTCGAGTCCGTATGATGGTTCGAATAGAACCATGATTGTGTGTTGCTAGTTTTTATTTGTTTGTGTTTTGATATCAGTCACCCTTTTGCCCGAGGCAACTAGTACGCAGCTATATCACCTGCCTTATTTTATTGTTTGTGTTTGACCCTTTCAGCACTTGTTTGTTTGCACTTGCACTATAGAACCCCCTTTAGAATTCCCCTCCTCTATGCTACTTTTCCCTCTCATCTCTCTCCTCAACTGAAGACAAGCAAGACAAGATGCACCAAGGGTTCTACTCCGGCGACCAACTAGCATTGAAGACTTTTGCTGCCGCCTCTTCGACCAAGTAGAGCCCCGTAGAGTTATGCTTATCCCTCATGACTGGAACCCCATCCCTAGACCCTTCGAGACTTCATGAGATAACCCATCTCGAATCCTTAACCATGTGCTTAACTCTCAGACTTGCAAAGAGAACCAGTTAAGCCTCCGTAACCTCGCTCAACATTGGGTTCACTATAGAACTAGTGGACGTAGCGAATGAGCACCTTATCATCCTAATATAGCACCAGAACTGATGATGCCATAGGGAAGACCAATTTGAGGATAAAGGAACAGAGGACAAATGAGTTGATGAGTTTATATCAGTGACCTCGAGGAAATATCTGAGACTCTTTGGTGGATTATAAGGCTTTCACGATGGTAGATGGACTTGGTGGGATCATGATTATAGAGTAGCATAGCTTTCATTACCCCCGGATAAATTGGATTTAGTGGGACAATTAAGATCGCAAGCTGAATTCTTGGAAGTATGAGGATTTGAATTAGCCAGGGGATATTGATAGGAGATAGTTGACATTATGATAATGACTTTGGGGAAGCATGTAGGAATTCTTGTTGGACATGAGATTTGGATTTAAATAGGTGATCCTAGTTGAGTATAGGTGGTGAGTAAGTCTACATGGTTCAGAGTAAATTGGATTTAGACTGATGATCTCGATCATGATACTATGTTTCTTGGAGGATAATAAACTAGGAGATTGGATTAATTGTCGGAGTTGATATAAGCTTGACCTTGGAGTTTACTTGACCATGATAATGGAATTGGTGGACTTACTATAGTAGAGACAGCCCTTTCAAGTATTTGGGGATTATGTGGACTTTAGGAGATCATGTGGAACATCATAAACATTGGATTTGTAGAATTAAATGGATTATGTAGTGATTGATGGAAGTTAATGGGCTGTTGGTTGATTCATAGGAAGGAAACAAGATCTTGGAGTGGCTTACGACGTGTTTCCTTAGGATAGAGGTGCTTTATCTTAGACCTTGGAAGAATAGGCTGAGCACTTGGATTGTCACGTTCAAGCTTAGTAGCTTATATGTTTTACCCATGGATTTTTAGGGGTAGACATACATATGAGTTTGGGGATTGTAGACATATATGATTTTGTTATACCCCCTCTCGAGAGTCATGAGGATATGAATAACATGAGTGATGATTGGAGTTGACCTATACGAGATGATTCTTTTGGTAATATGATGTGAAGACTAAGTAGAACTATTGGCATCTCAGAAACTGTGCTTAAGGATGAGACGATAAGCGTTCACCCGCACACTAGAACCTTTGAAACTCTTAAGCCCCCCAAACCACAACATGGTCGGATCATGACCACGGGCTTTGGCTCTAGGACCCTTTGCCAATGCTCAATCGAGACCACCACCAATACCCCAGCCTACTTTGCGTACCCCATAGACTTCATGGAGTGCTTACACAAGATAGTTGTCATCATCATTTGGTGACCTACCTGTCCACCCGAAGACGGAAGAAGAGCCGTTCAGCTAGTCCAGGAACATATGAAGACCTCCATGCCAAGGAGGAAGAACTACCACCATCATCAAGAAGTAAACATCCGCGTCGAAGACCAGGTGTATCTGCAAGCCACTCCTCTCTAAGGAACCAAGTGTTTCCATAACAAGGAGACCCACACCAAGATTCATCGGCCCCCTTCGAGATCACTCCAAGATTTAACAACCCCCTCAGAGATCGCCACAAGATGAAGAGAAGACAGTTACCAGATGGAGTTACCACCTGAGTTACCCACTGTGTGTAATGTTTCCACATGACACAACTCCGGAAGTGTTTTCGACTTCCTAACTAGCCCGATCACTAACAAGGACATCGATCACCGAGCCATCGACCTCCAGCCCGATCCAACCTGATCTAACGCGAGAGACCCCTTAGCAACCTGGATCAACCGACAGCGTCATACACGAAGCTACAACACCTGGTACTTCAAGATTCAATGGAGCACCAAATGGAAGTAGAAGAAGATGAGGACGTGAAGACTACCCCAAATCCAAGTTTCCGTATTCCTTCCGCATTAAGTCTGGGAATCTCGGGGACGAGATTCTTGTAAGGGGGGTAGGTCTGTCACACCCTGATTTCCATGGCACAACACTTAAGATGATAAATCATGATAAATTGTGGTTTGACAAAAACTTTTGTGTGTTTTGGTCTTTGCTTGATTTGATTTTGTCTACTGTTTGCAAGTGCTCTAAAAATCAAATAAATCCTCCAACTCTTATACTCATTCTCCTTGATCCAAAAACCTTGCCCAATGATCATGCCATGTGTATAGGACATAAAAATAATTTCTTACAAAAATAATTTGGCCAAATAGTATTTTCAAAAATTTGTTTTCCAAAAACCCCTGAATTGAGATTTGCACTGCAAGTACTTAATTAAGGGCAGTAAAAATCTTTACAAAAATATATTTGACTCCTATTAGATATTGGATACCCATAAACCATAAAAATATAATTTTAGAAGTTACTTTACTATTTTATTTAAAGGCTTTTTCTTTAGGCCAGAAATGGTCTTTAATAGGTTAAAATTATTTTAATGCTTTAAAAATATTTGACAAAAACCTAGGGAAACTCAGTGGACATATATTGTCCATATATAAGAGTTTAAACACATGGTCATGTTCAAAATATTGGTCAAATTCCTCAAAAACCCTTTCTGGATATTCAAGCTTTTGAAATATTTACAAGGGAAATATTCTCCAAAAATTCCAAGAAAATTCTAGCATGTCACATATGACATGTTTTATGGTCTTGCCAAGTCTCATGTCATGGAGAATAGTATAACCCCATGAAATACCCTCAAAACCAATTCTGTCCATTTTGAAGTTTGAGAAACTTTACATTGCCAAACATGTCCAAATGCTCTAAAACCTTGTGAACATGCTCAAATGGTCTAATAACTCATCTAGACCAAATGGCACAAGTTGGAGAACAAGTTAACTTGATCAAAGGGCCCCAAAACCCTTCCTGTCCAGAACCAAATTTGAACAACTCTACATTGGCAAGTTTCTCCTTTTGATCTCAACTTTTGTGGACATGTTTAGGACCTCAAATGATGGCACTACACCAAGTGGTGCACCAAGGAGAATGGTTTGTCATGACTAGATCTTGGAGAATCCATTTCTGCTAATTTCTAGGGTTTACAAAAGTTGCATTGGCAACTTTTCCCGAATAAGCTCCAAATTGGTGGAAGGGCCTAATTATATGTGCCATTTCACCTTGTGGAGTCTCATGCCAAATGGAGTTAATTTGCTTAACCAAACAAGCATCAAACACCTTCTGCCACTTTAGAAAAATTCCATTTTTGACCACTTCCACTAATCTCCATGACCCTATGTTTTTACCACAGCTGCCCCAGGTCACCTCCTACCTCCAGTAACTATCCTCCTTCAACAACTCAATTATTTGGGGGTCAAACCCATCTCTTTCTCTCTTAGTTTGCCCATGGCAACTCCTCCTCTCTCTCATTTCTATATGCAGCACCCCACCTAGCTCCTGACCACTCTAGAGCATCCAAGGAAGCTCCAGGACACAGGTGGACATGCCCCTGCCCTTTTGAAATGGCCATGCCGGCCATATGCATGCTCTGAGGCGCTTCTGATGCGCCTTGCACTGTAGCTGCCCTCTGCCCGATGCCTCCGACCACCTCGGCCCTCCCCCGCACGCCTTCCGACGCGCCTCGACGTCCGCAGCACGCTACACCCCTGTCCCCCTCCTCCTTCTCCCTCCTCCTACCTCCTCTCGCACGTGCACCGGCCGCCCGAGCGCTCCAATGGGCAGCCTCACACGTGCGATGCTCTGGCCCTTCCCTGCTATCTCTCTTCTCTCCCCTCGCCCTAGACCAACCCCACGAGCACCCCAGACACGCCCACGCGCGCCCCCGTGGCTTGCAGTGACGGCAACAGCCTCGCCGGCGCATGAGCTCATGGTGCACCATCGCCCTGCCACAAAAGGCCACCCCCGAGCCCCCTCTGGCCTGGATTCACTCCCTCTTCCCCCCAAAAACCTCCTCGAGCAGCCTGCTCCTCCTCCTGCACCTTCCTTCTCCTTCTACCACCGCACGGCCGCCACTTCGTCTTGCTCAAATTCGAGCAATGCCGAGCTCACCTCCCTCCTTTTCCTCCACACAAAGACTCCCCGTGGTCCGGCGAACCTCCCCACCTCCTCTAACCGTCGCGGGGAAGCTCCAACGCCGAGAGCCATAGATGGCTGACGACCTCCCTCGCCACCGTCAAAGCTATGGTCACCTCGGCCCCCTCCGGCGGCCGTGACCTGCACCAGCGGATGCGCCACTCCGCGCTGAGCTTGCCCATAGGCGGAGCACCGCGGGAGACGGCCGGAGGCGCCGGCTATCGTTGGACGAGCGCCGGTGTGCGCTCTGCCTCCCCTGCTCTGTCCCGAGCGGAGGTAGAGGACGACCGCCCCGCCAGCTGGTATGGGGGCCCGTCCGTCAGCGGGAGAGGCAACCGAGCCGGCCCACCAGTCGGGTTAAGTGGAAACGGCTTCGGGCCGATCCACTTGCTTGCTGGTGGCGCCTTCCATGAGGCGCCGACGTCGCCTCCTCATCGTCGGCGTGGCGAGCCAATGTGCCGCCCGGTCTTGCAGAGGCACTATATTGCGCTCAGGCGCTTTAGGTATAACCTAATTCCTTTTCTTTCTCTTTTTTGGTAGGATTGTAAAATCCATAAACAATTCAAATGATATCCAAATTTGATGATTCAAATTTCTAGTGACTCTATAAACCATGATCTACCTGTTGGTGCAACATGCACATTTTTCCAGAGACTTTTTCTTCACAAACATTTATCAAATCTTGTTTTTCCTATTTCTGTGATGAACTTTAGAAAATCACAGAGAGCTCAAAATTGATCCAAATGCCATGATTAAAATTCCTAGATGCTTCTAAGTTCATAACTTAGTTTATGAACATTTTTCTTAATACTTTCTGTACCCCACAAAATAATGAGCCATTTCTTCATGTTTGTCAACTTTGCAAATCCATAGAATATTCATTTGAACTCCAAATCCAATGAAACCAACTCCTAGATGCTTCTAAAATCAGGGTTTGCTAAATGGGTGCCTCTGCTCATTTTTCAAAAATATATTTCTGCACTTCTTGCAAATCCACAAATCCCTTGATTCCATCATATTGAAATATTCAGAGATATCCATTGATCAAATCCCATTGAAACCACTTTGGTCATACCTCATATGACCAAAGGTATCCTAGAAAAGTCCAACTTGCAATTTTAGAGCACTTTCATTTTTGCCTTGTTGTGTTGCTTATTGTGATTGTTTTCGATGTTAGTTGACGAAGTAGACGGAATATTTGGAGAAGGACCCGAAGACTTGACGAGTCTGATGAACCAGGCAAGCAGCCCTTTGACCATGTCTATGAAACCCTTTTTATGCATGTCATATAGCACCATATTGTTATTGCAACGGAATCATGATGAGGTGGTAACCACTTCGATGGTTTGCCACCGTACTTCCTCGTTGATACTTGCATTGTGCATGACCCTACCTTCTTATGATGGTTATGCCGGTGGGAGTAGATAGGATGCTAAAGTAGATGCTACGCAAAAGGGACGGTATATGCATGGTGAAGGAGTCAAAGCATTTTCAAAAGACTTTTCGAAAACCCCGTCGGGTGCCACTTATGCCCGAGGGAGATGATGAGATGGGTAACCACTTGATGACGAAGTGGTGTACCGAGGCAAGTGTGTGTTGTTTTCGAAAACGGATTAGATTTAAGATTTGTTGACTGTCCCAACCTTACATGCGCAACCACTCTACCCTTATATGGGAAAGGGCATTATTGATTACCTAGGCCGATACTAGCTTGGAGCCCGCATTACTAGTGACGGGGGAGAGTTGGTGCTCTCTCGGGACGGGTCGTGCTGTAGGGCGGCCATGACTGTTTTCACAGGGCACCGGATACACCGTTGCGTCCCCTCTCGGATGTTACGATCTCGAGCGAGTCTCGTATGATGTACATCGTGAGGATATGGAACAACGAGTGGACTCCTTGTTAGTGTCGTCTAGGGAAAGATAGTGATCGGGTGCTTACCCCGGGTACTTGAGGTATCGCGGGTCGTGGATGACACGGAAGTTCCCCGGATCTTGTGGGTAAAGTGTGCAACCTCTGCAGAGTGTAAAACTATTCGAATAGCCGTGTCCACGGTCAAGGACAGTTGGGCGGTGCTGCTTAAACTACGTCCAGGGTTTTACAACCGTGTGTGTGAGTTGATAAAACTACTTGGGTCAAGTCAAAGGACTTGACATGATTGAGTTGGGTTGGTGCCCGCTCTATTTATGTTGATATCTGTAACCTGTCCTCATGGTTACTTGAATCCTCCAGATGCATGTCTTACAAATTGATGAACATGTCATTGCACTCAAAACTAGCTTTCTGCAAAAATTTACCTATATCATGCATTGTTGTATCTTGAACCAAAACATGGGTTGCTTGCGAGTACATTCAAAGTACTCATTGGCTTGCCACTGGTTATTTTATTGGCCAGGCATGAAAGAACAGGATATGATGAAGAATACTTCGGTGACGAACATGTGAGCTAGGACGCTTCCCAGTCAGAATGCCTGTAGGGTTAAGGCAGATGGCATGGGTCCAAGTTATCGATTTAAGATTTCGCTGCAATGTTATACTCAAGACTTGACCATAATGGTCCTACTTGTGTAATACGGTATGTATGGATGTAAGCCTCTTGTTATTCAGCTTCTGTGTGTTCAGTGAGCATTGATCTCTGGGATCACTGTACACGTGCATTCGGTGATCACGACTTATGAGTCGGGGTCCCCACACTTCTTTTCATTTTGTATATGTTTCGTATATTCTTATTGACCAGCAACTGTTTACTTTCTATCATTTTGTGCAGATAGGGATATCCATTTCACCTTGTTGCTATTGTGACCTTTTGGTGAACCGCACAAAACACTTTTTTTTGGAGTGAGTGTCTTGTGCAGTTCAACTAAAATGTCACGTGGGCAACATCTCTCAATTTTGGTGGAACTGCACAAAATGGTTAAACTAAAGTGAAACCATGCTCTCCTGTCTCCTTGTGACGGTCAAGAGCAACATCTCTCAATTTTGGTGGAACTGCACAAAATGGTTCAACTAAAGCGAAATCATGCTCTCCTGTCTCTTTGTTTGTGCTATGCAAACATGTTGTGCAAACAGGAATACTCTACTACAGATGTTGTGATGGTCAAGAGTATTCGCCAAGTTCTTCGATTGTATGACATGGCTAGCCAAGATGGATTTAATCCCGATATTCACTTTATCAAAAGGCTCTAATGGGTTGGTTCTGAATCTTGCAAGCTGGGAATCAGTGAGATGTGTAGGCATCTTTGTTGTACTTATTATTTGAATCTTATTTCTTGGTTCTGAATCATGCAAGCTGGGAATCAATGAGACGTGTAGGCATCTTTGTTGTACTTACTATTTGGATCTTATTTGTTGGTTCTGAATCTTGCAAGCTGGGAATCAATGAGATGTGTAGGCATCTTTGTTGTACTTATTATTTGGATCTTATTTGTTGGTTCTGAATCTTGCAAGCTGGGAAACACGGCATGATGATGCAGAGGATAGCAACCATAACAAACAATTCAAACTTGGTAGTATTATCTTTGTGAAAGTGCGACAAATGTGCTGATCGTGTGCGTCCTGAGAATACTAATTCAAATTGTTGTGCATGTTGATCCCGTGGCACTGATAGAACGAGCCATTGCATTGCTTGTTTTAAGTATAAATTTCTATTAAAGCTAATTAAATTTAAGTAAAGTGACCACTAACTCCTGTTATTACAGTACCAATACAGACCGGCTCGTGAACCGGCGTGTGGCGGAGTAGGTTTCTTAATGGAGGCGTTTGAATGCGCCGAGGTGCATCTTCTGCAGGCGTGCAGCGGACGAGGGAAGGGTAGTAACTATTGTCGCCTGTACACACTCAGCTTACTGTTGAATCCAGTTCCCCAAGAGCTGAAAAACGAACTGTTGCCGCCGCCTACACACTCGTTCACTCGAAGAGAAAGTACAATAGAGTTGAGTCAGCGGGCTATAAGGCATAAACTAGTATATTTCTGCTTAGTTGGAGGAAAGAGACGAGGAGAGAGATGGTAAGCGGGCTCTTCGTGAAGAGCCAGCTCTAACACGTGCTCCTAGGCACTTTGTGAGAATGAAAGGTGGGCCACATAATAAAAAGAATAGTACACTCTTTTGATCTACTATTGCACATGTTGACTATAAGATGGGTTGTAGATGACATGGCACTGGCTTATAGCCAGCAGCTGGCTATACTATTAACCATGCTTGAAGAGACTCCAATGGCGATCCGAGGGGTGAGCCTGCTGGATATGGACTTCAGCAAGGAGTTAGTTCGCCATTCAGTCCTATGGTTGCACCAAGTTGAATGTGATGTACACCAACAATACGGACTCGGTGAAGCTCTGCCTCGCCTCAGTCCTATGGACGCACTAGGTTCTGGAGCATTCGCCCGTTTCATCGGCAGCGCCGACTGCACCTTCGCTACGGTGGAGAGAAGGAAGAACGCGAAAATTCAGCCATCTGGTGCAACAAGCTTGTCGACATCCATAAGCAATACAAGATCACCAGCAACGGGCAGGAGAAGGACTCCGTGGTTGACCTCGCTGAGACCATCATCGACCCCTAATACGCCAACATGAAAGAAGACGTGAACACGTGGGAGGTACCTCTGAATCTAGCCTACATAACCTACGCGGCCAAGGACGCATACGCATGCTACGACATGTACAAGCAGATCTTGGACATGAGGGTGTGTGTGCTTCCCGTAACCGACGAGTACATAGACAGCCGCAGCGTCATGATCAAGCGTGCCAGGAAGGTCTAGATGTTGTACTTTATCTATTTATAAGCACCTTTATCATCTGAGTGTTTCATGCATTAGCCTATGTGTCGTAATTATCTGTTTTGTCCGAAATATTTCTTTTAAGAACCCATTAACCTGATTGCTTTTTTTAGTGGCTATTTGCTAATGTATGTAAACTAGTTCACTTGTCCGTAAAAAAAACTAGTTCACTCGGCTGCCGTGCTTTGACTCTCCTTCCTCCTACCATATTCCTCTCCTCAGGTGGACCCAGCAGGTCTTTGAATTTTCTCTCACTTTCTTTTTCGATGTAAACTGAGTTTTCACCCAGTACTTTCCCCTAGAACCAACTCAACTGTCCCACGTCTAGCCTAAAAAATAATAATACCCCACGTACTATTAACTCATCAAATTAAAATGATATTTTATTTCGTAAGTTGAAAGTTCTTACAAAATAATAATAACAATTGTTTATATATAACTTGCCAAGTTAACTCCTAGTGATTGCGTACATAAGCTTGCAAAGATATTACTGACGTGCAATCATGTGTTTATGTTTTTATAACATTTCTCCGTCTAGCCCAACATGATATTTTCACCCAGCCCAGCAAGTCCGCGGATTTCGAGAAAATGCAAATGGGATTTAAACGGGCTGCATAGATGCTAGATCATTGTTTCACCCAGCCCACCAAATGGACTAAAACAAATGGGTGGCTGACATGTGGGCCAAGAGGTGAAAGTTTAAGAAGGCGTTGGATTTACATCCAACCGCCGGCATTCTTCTTCAACCTCTCGTCTTCTTCCCCCAGCGCTGCCGGAACCGCTTGATCCAGCCTTCGGCGTCCAGCAGCGTTGTTTTGCGCACCTCAGCGAAACGCTACCCCGCCGACGGCCAGGACATCCCTCCACTCCACACCTCCTGTTATTCTCTGCCGAGTGTAGGCCCAGCCCGCACCCGAACCAGTCAAGTTTCCCACTCCTCTCCGTCTGCGACTCCACTGCCGCGTCTTCCCCATCTCCGGGTCGTTCCAGTCTGGGGCCTTGTCGTCGTCCACTGCCTCGGTGTGCTCGGCGCGGCGTGGTCAACATACGAGAGTCATCGGAAGAGGACTGTATGTGGAGAGCCTGACGGCTGGGACCCACGAGGTCCATGGTCGCACGCAAGGAAAGTTCCTCCTTATTACGCCTTTGAATGCCATTGTATGTGGGAAGGGCTTCGATTTAAAAACGCCCCCGCCGACAGGTCGGACCCACCAGCTATATCTTCGCACGCAAGGAAGTGCCTCCTTATTACGCACCAAAAAATGAATACCCCCTACTAGTTGGGACCCACCATAGTGGGTGGCTGACTTGTGGGCCTACTAAGTTGACGAGGACGGAGGGCTTTGTCAACTTAGTCAATATGAGCGATTCTAGCTCCAGTGACCGTACGATGTCCATCCAACGGCCATAGTGCTTCTTCAACCGCTGGTCTTCTTGCTCCAGCCGCCCAAAGCAGCGCCGGTTGTGTCGCGTGCTCCTGCCTCTCATGGCCGGCTGTGATGCCGCGAGGCCTCACCGTCCCCTACTACTCCCACCGCTTGCCCAGGGTATCCCTCTACTCACCCACACCCCCTGTTATTCTGCGGTGATAGCAGCCGCCGCAGCCGAACCAGTGAACCCTCGTACTCCTCTCAGCGTGGGCATCCACTGCCGCGTCTTCCCCGGCTCCTCGTCGTCCCCTTCCTAGGCCTCGCCGTCGTCCACCGCCTTGGTGCTCTCGGCGTGGCGTGGTCAATGTGGTCAACGACCGACTTCCATCGGAAGAGTACTGTACGTGGAGAGGCTCAAAGCTGGGTCCAAGGCCACAACCCAGTTTTTTTTTATTTGCCAAGTAAGTCGCTTTGTCGGGCCTGTTGGGCTGCAAATCTTTCAAGACGAGGAGAGCTTCATTCGGCTGGCTGAGAAAATGGCCTATCAGTAATGAGAAATGGGCTGTACATTTTTAAAACACATCAAATCGGCAATTAGTTTCAAATATCTTTTTTTCATTTCGAGATTTTAAATTACATTAATTTTTATGCGTGGAGAATTTGTTGGATTTTATATTGATATACATTTATTTTTAAAATTAGTTTGAATGTGAGTCGAAATTTCCGGATTAAAAACAGTTCGGACCGCACCTAAATATGCAAAATTTCGTATAATTTTTTAACCGTAGCCACAATATGGGCTGTAATGCTAAAAAAAGAATATGGGCTCCAAACAAAACCTTAAGAATTAGCAAATGGGCTGTAAATTATTAGAAATAATGGCAGATGGGCTGTATGCTGTTTTCCACAGATTTGAGGCTTTCCTAAAAAAAGGTTGACGCACAAGCAGTGACTGTTGGATGGCCATCCAACGGCCGTCGTGCTTCTTCAATCTCTGCTCTTCCTGCTCCAGCCGCTCAAACAAGCGCCGGTGGGACTGCCTGCTCCCTCCTCCCCGCGACCGGCTGTGCTGCCGCGCAGGCCTCACCGCCCCACCGTACTCCCATCGCTGGCCTAGCCATCCCTCTACTCACACACACCTGTTGTTATTCTCCGACGACAGCAGACGAACCAGTAAACCCTCGTTCAACAGACTTCTCCACGTGGGAAACAACTGCGAGTCTTCCCCGCCTCCGTGTCGTTCCTTCCTAGGCCTTGCCGTCGTCCACCGCCTGGTGCTCTCGGCGCTGCCTGGTCAACGTGGTCAACGATCGACATGCATCTGAAGTGTCTTTGTCGTGGAGAGGCCGACAGCTGGGTCCATGGCGCACGCAAGGAAATGCCTCCTTATTACGCGCAAAATAATGATTCCTCCACGACATCGGGACCCACCGAAAGGGCCTCAGATTTCGCGAAAAAACGTTACCGCCATCGACACTCGAACCCACAAGCTATATCTTCGCACGCAAGGAAGTGCCTCCTTATTACGCACAAAAAATGAATACTCCCCCTGTTAGCTGGGACCCAGTATAATGGCAGGCTGACTTGTGGGCCTACTAAGTTGATGGGGACGGAGGGCTTTGTCAACTTAGTCAATATGCACGATTCTAGCTCCAGTGACCGTACGATGTCCATCCAACGACCGTAGTGCTTCTTCAACCTCTGGTCTTCTTGCTCCAGCCGCCCAAACTAGCGCCGGTCGTGCCTCGAGCTCCTGCCTCCTGTGGTCGGCTGCGATGCGGCGGAGGCCTCACCGCCCCCTACTACTCCCACCGCTGGCCAGGTCATCCCTCTACTCACCCACAACCCCTGTTATTCTGCGGCGACGGCAGCCTCACACCGCAGCGAACCAGTGAACCCTCGTACTCCTCTACGCGTGGGCATCCACTGCCGCGTCTTCCCCGGCTCCGCGTCATCCCCTTCCTAGGCCTCGCCGTCGTCCACCGCCCTGGTGCTCTCGGCGCGGCGTGGTCAACGTGGTCAAGGAACGGCTTCCATCGGACGTGGATCAGACGTGGAGAGGCGACAGTGGGTCCACGGCCGCACAAGGAAGTGCCTCCTTATTACGCGCAAAATAATTATTCCTCCACGACAGCGGGGACCCACCGACGGGCCACCATATTTCGCAAAAAACGCTTCCCCCGATTGCTGGGACCCTGGCTACACCTTCGCACGCAAGGAAGTGTGTCGGGCAAAAAAATGATTCACCTCGATGCTGGGACCCACCGGCTACATCTTCACACGCAAGGAAGTGCTCGGTCGGGACCCACCGGTCGAAGCGCACGAGCGTTGTCATTCTGGTCGTGAGCGATATGCGTATACCGGTCGATGTAGAGGCGCGCATGTGTCGAGATGTAGAGGCGCGCATGTGTCGTAGTAGAGGCGCGCACGTAGCATGTACACGTACGTACAACGGCGAGGGTGCAAGAAAGAAAATACGGCCACGTACGTACATACGGGCAGGGTCTCGAACGCCTACTCGCGCATACGTACATGGCTGGGTTGGAACGGAGAAACAGCGTCATCGTCGTGTTCATGGGGAGCCAACCGGCTGGGTCGGAACGGAATGCATGGTCGTATTCATCGGGAGGGCTTGGACGGAACAAGCGATGGAAACGAGGCCTGGCGTACCGCACAACAGAGGAAACGGCCTTGTGTTGGACTGGCCATGTTCGAAACGGGGTCCTGTTGATCGGGAGGGGCCTGGCGTACCGCAAAACGGAGGAAACGGACCTCCTATGGTCGAAACGGGGGTCCTATTGATCGGGAGGGGTGTGGCATATCGCAAAACGGATTTAAACATACTTGTGTTGGGCGCCACGGTCGAAACAGGGGTGTGGCATACCGCAAAATGGGACTCCACGGGATACTGTTCATCTCCACCGTCAACCTCCTCCAGCCACCACGGGCTCCTGTTCATCCAGCCTCCACCGCGCTTACTCCACCGCCATTGCTCAACCACCCTCCACACGGGCACCCCTCCACCGTCTCATCGCTCATCCAGCCCTCCACACCATGGGGTCCTGTTCAACCACCCCTCCACGGCCACCCCTCCACCGTCTACTGTTCATCCAGCCCTCCACACCACGGGTTCCTGTTCATCCAAAGGCAACGCCACCGCTCACTGTTCATCCACCCCCCCCCCTCGCCCGCAACACTCATTGTTCATCCCAGAGGTTGCATCGATCGGCTTCAGTTAGCAGCAGTAGCGAAGGAATCGCTCCATCGGGTTCAGTTAACAACCATCGATCGATCGCTCGGGTTCGATGAACGCGTAACTGCGGCTGCAATCGCCGGGTTCGATTAGAGCCCAACGCCTCGCTCGGCTTCGGTTAGAGCCAACGCCTCGCACACACGCACGTACGTACAAGAGAAACGCGCATCGCTCGGCCCCCGACCTCCCACTGTAACCAGCAACTCCCCAAAATTTTCCTCCCCCTTGCTTCTACCACGGTATTTTCCGTCATGGACGGCCCAAAGAATGTCATGCAGCTGCGTCTCCGGCCCGCCCATGACGAAAAGCCCATTTTCTGTCATGATTTTTTGTCATAGAAGTAGGAGCCCACCACATCTATGATGATACTGGGTTTTGTCACAATTAACGTCATAGAAGTGTCATATGTATGAGAGGAAAAAAATTCGTTCGGCCCAAAATGTCACGGATGTGTCTTTTTTTTGTAGTGGGTGGACATACAAAGGAAAATCGAACAGGAAAATAACATGCATAATGTCGAAAGTACTGCAGAGTTATATTACATCAAATTGTTGCCGCGGTTCTAACTAAAGATAGAAATTGTCTTGGTCATGAACCTGCAGTGACGATAAGAAACGGGGTGCCTAATCTCGGCGCTGGCCCTCCACCCTTTGAATTCCGTCCATGAGGCTGATGATGGGCTCGATACGCTCCCTGAGCGGCGCGAGTTCGGTGCCCTCCGGTAAGCTTTCCAGTGCGGCGTCGAAGTCAAGGGTGGGGTTCCAGTACGCCACCTTGGTGAGGACCTTGGTCATGGCGCCCCGGTAGAGCCTTCGGTTCTCGTCGGCCAGAGAAGCCGTCCTGTTGGAGTGAAACTGCTCCAGGGCCCCGAGGACGCACTCGAAGAACAGGGTCAGCTTGGCGTTGGTGGTCCCACTGCGCTCTGGGGCGTACCTCACGTTTGGCATCCCCATAGCGGCTAGTTGCGCGGTGATCCTGCCGGCGACGTCCTCGAGACGGTCGATCCAGTGGTTCACGCGCTCCTTGAAATCCTTGTGCTCTGCGGCCTCGTTCTTCAGCAGCTGCTTCTCGGTCTCCAGCTCCTTGGCCAAGGTCCCCTCGCGGGCTTTAGCCTCCGTGAGCATCCCCTCGAGGCCCTCCAGCTTCAGCGTGAGGTCCTTGATGGACTTGTTGGCCTCGGAGAGCTCCCCGGCCCTGCTGATGGCCGCGCTCTGCGCCTCCGTCAGGGCGCCGTTAAGCGTGTCCTTCTCCTGGGACAGCTTCAGGGCCTAGTCCTTTAGCCCGTCCCGCTCCACTTCCAGCTCCTTCACCTTGCCGGCATGAACTAGAGCCTGGGCATCGAGCGCCTTCCTGTGCCTCTGCTCCAGCTCTTGGGCCCGCTGCACGACAAGTTTCTCCACCTCCTCGTCCTTTGCGCGGAGTTTGGCGTTGATGTCTGCCTCGCGCTTGGCGAGATCCTCCTCCTGGGAGTTCAGTGCAGCCTCGTGTTGGGTCCGGGCGGCCTCGGCAGCGGCGGCCAAGTTCTCCGCCCTCTCTTGGTCCTTCTTGATGTCGGCCCGCTGCATGGTGAGCTCCACCTCGTGCTTGGCCAGCTCGCCCTGGGCGGCCTTCAGCTCTTCACAGGCTTGGTGGAACCAAGTCTGTGACTCGGCAACGCGCAACTTGAGGTCCGCCTCCGCCTTCTCCGCCACCGCCATCCTGGACTTGGCCTTGTCCAGGCGGGCGCGGTGGAGTGCCTGGAGCTTCCGGAAGCTGGCGCCCATGGCCTGGAGGAGCCGCTCCTCCTGGGAGTCGTCGCCACCAACGCTCGGCTCATTGACGACCTCGAGCCCGGCGGCGGCAAGCACTTCGTCGTCAAACACCTCTCCCTCGACGGGTGTCCTGGTGCTCGACGCGCCTGGAAGGTGGACGAACAGGTCATCGCTCACCCTCAGGTACTTGCCTGGCTAGAAGCAACGGAGGAGGAAGGCTGGTCATTAGCCACCTCCTCCTCCTCCGCAGCGGCCTTGCCGGCCTCCCCGGCAGGCCCCTTACTGGCCTCCTCAGAAGCAGCCTTGCCGGCCTCCCCGGCAGGCCCCTTGGCGGCCTCTTCAGAAGCACCCTTGGCGGCCTCCTCAGCGGTGATCTTCTCGGCGTTCGCCTCGGTGGCCTTGGCAATGTCCTCGATGATGGCATCCATGTCCTCCAAGTCCGCCGACAAGGGACCTGGACGCCGAAGGAAGGAGTGAGGCAAGGCCCAGACCAAGTGTCGGAAAGAAAAAAGGACTAGGGACGAAAGGCGAACAACTTACCGGTGCCAGGCTGGGAAGCAGAAGTTCCCTCCCCGCCAGCATTTGGCGCCGAGGCGAAGCCACCGGCGCCCGAGTTGTCCTCCTCCTCCTCCATGTGCGTGGGCTCGATACTTGGCGCCCTTGTCGGGGATGCCCCTCGGGGCGGCGTGGTCGATGGGGATGGCGTGTTGGGAGTAGCCCTCTGTGGCTCCTCCCGCTGCTGCTCTCCTCCTGCGTGCACGGCAAGGTCAGCACCGGAGTATCATATCCCTGACACATGTTGACGAGGGGTGAGTGATGAACTTACGCTGGGGGCTGCTGTCCGGGCTGCTCAACACCACCAGTGGCACCCTCGAAGTACCAGGCGGGGGTTGGCCGCCCGCCGAGGCCTTGGCCCTCTTCACCCTCTGGGCCAGCGTCTCCGCATCCCTGCAAAGGTGAAAACAAGTCAAGACGAGCGGCATAGATTGAGGAAACGGAGATGATAGAAGGGAGCAAGATGCTTACTCGTCATCCACCTCCTCCTCTGTTACCTTCCTCTTCCTTCTGGGGCTAAGTGACCCGAAGTTAAAGGTGACCCCCACGTCGATGTCTGCCGGAGGAGGGGAGGAGGGCGGAGTCTGGACGCGCTTGGACGAAGAGGAGGCAGATGCTTTCTTCTTCGCCACCACGACCTTCACCACCTTCTTCGCAGCCGCGGCCCTCGTCTGACGCGCAGACTCCTCCGGGGACTTTGGCCACCGCGCGGCCTTGGCGGGCCGTACGGGCTCGCCAGAAGTGGCCCGCCGCAGGACTCGGCCTCTCCTCGTGGCCGGAGGGTCAACAGCCCCGGCCTCCTCCTCCGATGACTTGTCGGTTGCATCCTCAACCAGAGGAGCCTCGGGGCCGGCACTGCTGGCCTCCCCAGCGGCCGCTGCCCACTGGGCGAGCTCCTCCTCCTCCATGGTTGTTGCAGCCTTGTCCTCCACACCACCAGCGCTGCCGGCCTCCTCGGCAAGCTGCGCTTCCATCGCCCTGGCGGCGATGTAGTCCAGCTCCGCCTGGGAGGTGTCCTAGACGAGCTGCTGCTCGGCGTCGGCGTTGACATATCCCTCGTGCAGAGTGTCGAAGAACTGTTGCACCTGGATGTCCTCCGGCTCGACCCAGCTCGGGTCAGGGCCATGCGCGTCGCAGTCCAGCATCATGGCGATGATGTCAGTTGAATTATTGCACAGTGGGACCACTCCTGCCGGCAACTTGAACAAGGGCCCCTTGACGACCTTGCCGGCCTTCGCGGCGGCCCTCACGACCTTACCGGTCTGCTCGACCTCGCCGTTGTGGGCCACATCGAGCTGGAAGAGTCACTGGCTGAAATGGGCATGCCCCTTCAGTGTGAAATTATGGTCGAGGCCGGGGCGAAGCCGCATGATGTCAGCAGCGTTCGTGAAGAGCCAGGCCGGCCTCCCCTTGTTGTGAAGTGGAGCGATCCGGCGGCGGATGAAGTCCGCCCCGATCATCTCAAGGGTGAGCCCGGCCTCGGTGAGCCGAAGAATCCTGGTGGTGGCGATCGTGAGCTTCTCGTCGTCGGCATCGACGTCGCTCCAATCGCTTCTGCAAACCGGCGGCGCCGGGCGAACATCGCAGGACACCGGCGGGTCCTTCTCTTCAATCCAGCACCACCGGCCCTGCCATTCTTCCCACCTCTCCTTCATGGCGCCCTTCGGGTACGCCCCCTTGGACCTTGGGATCCAGGTGACGCAACCGGAAATGGCACCCCCTGTTTGGATCCAAGGGAAGAAGTAGTGGCGGAAAAGCGCCGTGTTGGGGTGCACCCTGGTGAAACCTTCGCAGAGGTGCGCGAAAAGGTCCATACACGCCACAACATTTGGGGTAAAATCCAAGAGGCGGAAGCCAAAGGTGTGCATGATGTCGCTGAAGAAATCGGAGAAGGGAGGACAAAGCCCGCAGGAGAAATAGTCGACAAAGAAAGGGTACCGATTTGGGGCAGCCTCGGCATAGTTGGCGGGGATGACGCGCGTGGCTGGATGCCCCGTCTTATCTCCCCCCGTCTTCACCCCCCACAGGGGCTTGAAGGCATCCCGGAGCTCGAACACGTCGACCGTCGAGGGGAAGTACGCGAGCTGCGTCCGCTGCACCGCCAGTGCACTCTCTGGCGGCTTCGTCACTCCGGCATCCTTGGCCACTCCCTTTCCCTTGGTGGATTTGGGCACCATGGCGGCTAGGGGGACCAAGAGACAGAGGGTGGTGGAGACGCAACGACGGCAAAAGCGAAGCTTAGGGAGGAAGGAGAAGGGGGGCGGCTCTGAGATTGGAGAAGGCGCAGGGGGGTAAAGTGAGCAGCGCACCCGCGGTTATTCCCTTTTACGGGGAAGGTGCGGGCCGCCTCCTTTCCCATTAACCACGATGTGACGCATGCGTGCGAGAACCGCCCCACGCATGCCCCCCACGTCATGCACGCACCGCTCCACATCGCGCATTCAACGCAGGTCGTGGGGAAGCACAGCGGACGAGCGATTACTGCGGTAAAATCCGCCCCGCCTGCCCGCGCACCGTTTTGGGCCTGGCCCAACAACGTGTCGCACTTATGTGTGGCCCAGGCCCAAGGGCACCTGTCGGTGTACAAAAGTAGGGGCACACCTTTGTACCCCTTTACTTATGCACGGGCAGCCGGAGCCCCGCGCCACGGCCACACTAAGCAGGGCAGAGGAGGGAAGCCGGAGAGAAGCCGAAGCACAAAATGGCCAAGCCAACGCCAAGACCACAAAGAGCAGAGGGACGAAGCAGGTTCCCCCGGCAAGACCCTTGCCGGGGCAGCCTCCACGGCTGTCAGGACCCCGATTCCGAGTCACATCGATCTAGCCGGTAACACCTCATATCACTTTGCGGCCTCATGCACGGTATTCCCACGGGTGTCGCATTACCATGGCCCGGGACCGTTTGCGCCTTTTGGCTCATGTATATGATAGTGTCGCTAGCATCCATATGACAGAGAACCCGGGCCGACATGGCTACTCGTGAACCCAAAGCGGCACTAACCCATGGGGACAGGCATACATGAATCACATCGAGCATGTTGGTCAGCAGTGTGTGAATCCGGGCTGTAGCACTGGGCTAACAGGACTCCGGGAACCCGGGCTGTAGCAGGCTAGGCAGGACTCCGGATGTCACCGCGTGACATTTCCCCGAAGGGACAAACAGAGGAACGAAGTGAAACACATGCCGGCCAGTCAAGTGTCCTGAGCAGTAGTGTTGGGCTAGCAGGACTCCGGTGAACCGGGCTGTAGCGGACTACTATGGCTCATGGAAGCACTAGAATACATTTCCCCATAAGAGAGGCTGCCAAGGATAAACAGCTAGATTGTCGGATCCCACACATACCAAGCATTTCAATCATACACACAATATGCTCGATATGTGTAAATACAACATGGCATCACAACATAACTCTACGACTCAAGTATTTATTCATTAGGCTCCGAGGAGCCAAGATATTACAAACATGGGTCTCATGACCCAACATTCAAAGCATACAAGTCAAACACATGCGGAAGCTTAACATGTCTGAGTACAGACAACTATAAATGAAAAGGCTGAGAAGCCTGACTATCTACTAGATCCTGCCGAGGGCACAAGATCGTAGCTGAGGTACCAAGCTAAACGTCGAAGTCCATACAGAACTACTAGCGAGACTGACGTCTCTCTGCAAAACATAAAATAGGAAAATGTGAGTAAAAATGTACCCAGCAAGACTTACATCAGAACTAGCTACATATGCATCATTATCAACAAAGGGGTGGTGGAGTTTGACTGCAGCAAGCCAGCTTTGACTCGGTGGCTATCCTAAACTACAACTACAAGTAACCCTTTTGAGGTGGCGCACACGAGTCCACATACTCACCATATCAATACACCATTATGGATCCGCTCCCGTCTCCCTACGAGAACGCCATCCATAGCACTCACGCTTATCTTGCGCATTTTAGAGTATCCACTTTCACCTGTCTATGAACTGTTATAGGCAACCCAAAAGTCCTTTACCGCGGACACGGCTATTCAATAGATGATGTTAACCTGCAGGGTGTACTTCTTCACACACGCCTCGCCACTTACCACCATGTACACGCCGTGTATCTCAAGCAACCTTCAAGCGGAAGCTTTGACTAGGAGTCGGCCACGACCTGACTAACCACACAAGTCTCTAGTCCAGGTTTATCGCCTATTCGGGTTCCATCCGCGAGGAGATCCGGCCGGAGTTTCGCTCACAGCCCCAAACGATGTGTGCAGGGTTCCCGAGACACCAAACGGGCGCTCGGTACACCGGGCCACGGTGTATCTACCACATCATAGCCCACCCCTAGGGTCAGCGCTATGCATGGCCTCCAACACATATCCTACAAACACCAGAAACTAGTTGCAACTCCTGGACCGAGGACAGGGGCGGTTAATAAGTTGAGAGAGTCAATTAAGGATCCCAATGTGTGGTAGTAGTTGTTCATGGATGACAAACACAGAACTCAGTTCATGAGGACGGCTGCAATGAGACAACCCACCATGTACTCCTACATGGCCTCTCACCGCTACCTTTACCAAATCGTATTCACACACTTAGCTCTCAACAGTTGGACATGTTCACACACCTCTGATTCATCCCGAATGAATCAGACCTGACACAACTCTAAGCAATAGCAGACATGACAAACAAGCATGAATGAGTAGGCACATCAGGGCTCAAAAAACTCCTACTCATGCTAGTGGGTTTCATCTATTTACTGCGGCAATGACAGGTCATGCAGAGGATAAAAGGGTTCAGCTACCGCAGCAAGTAACAGATGAATCGTTGTTGTCCTAATGCAGTAAAAGAGAGCAGGAGCGAGAGTGGGATTGTATCGAAATGAACAAAGGGGTTTTGCTTGCCTGGCACTTCTGAAGATAGTATTGAGTCTTCATCAGTGTCAACGATCACAACGTCGGAACATCGTCTACCGAGAGGGGACAAACACCGGCAACATAGAAAGAAGCACCATCAATGCAATGCACAATATGATGCATGATCATGACATGGCAATATGCTGTGGTTTGAGCTAATGCAACTAGCAGCAGGTTAAATGAAGTTGGTTTCAACCCTAGGTTCAAATTCAAACTCCATATGTGAAGGTTTAAATGCCATTAAAAGATTTGGCCTAAACAGCAGCCCTAAGTTGTTCTATCATGCATGAAAATGGTACGGGTGGATAGGTTGGATTTTTCTGATCATTTTTCATATATAATTTATTTCATTTGGAGTTACGGTTGATTTTCTATGATTTTTAGAAGTTTTGGCTATTTTCTGGAATTTCCTGAATAAACTTAAATCCAGAAAATGCTTTACTGCGTCAGCATCGCATCACTGTGACGTCAGCAGGTCAACAGGGGCTGGCCCAGGTCAAACCCGACGTGCGGGGTCAAACTGACAGGCGGGCCCATTGTGGTTAGTGCTAATCTACCAAAGAAATAAAACTGATTAGTTAGGCACTAGGGCCCACATGGCAGTGGCTCTAGAGGTGGTTTAGCTGGCTTGTTAGTGGCTAATGATGAGCCATGTCATCAGTCGCCGGAGTTTCGCCGGCGACGACCATTTCACGCGGCAGAGATCGTCGGGATCTCGCTACAGCCCACGGTTTGAGGCGGGGTTTGCTCCTACGGCTTCCTGGCGTTCTCGCGCATCTAGTGGTGGTGGCGGCAGCAGCTGGGATGGCCGGGGTTGGCGGCGGCGGCACTTCCGTGGCGGCGGAGGCGCTGCACGCCGGACCTGGCGTTTTTGGTGCAGGGGAGGACGAGCTGCGGGTTGATACGGAGTCATGCGGACTCGCTGAGCACGGTTACGCTCTCAGGCGCGGCGGAGGTGGGCTCTAGCCACGGCGGTGATGAAGCGCAACGGCGGCGAGCTTCCGTCGGGGTGGCCAATGGGGCTAGAGGAGGAAATCGACAAAGGGGAGAGAGGGGTTGGGAGCAGGGGCTCACGGCGAGTGCAGAGGTGGCCTCGGCGTGCTCAGGGAGGCACCGGAGCGAGCGGGGCGGCGAGAGGGATCTCCGGCGGCCGACGACGAAGATGATGAAGATGGCATCGATGCAGGGCCTCCGGCGAGGCGTGGCTGGATGGAGAGGACGAGGGAGGCGTGGCGATGCTCTTGGACACGTCGGATTGGATCGGGGATGGTTGCGGCTGCGGCTATGGAGAACGGCGGTGGCAGTGGCGTTCGGTGGTGAGAGCGAGAGAGAGCAGAGGAGGGGGAGGAGCACGGGGAGAGTGAGAGAGGGCCAGATGGGTTGCGTGGCGCCCTTAGCCAGCTCCAGGCGATTGGCGGCAAGCAGGAGGTGGCAAGCTACGGGCGCGCGCGCGTCGGGCACACGCTCTGCGTCCGACTGGCGCGAGGTAGAAGACGCCTCTGCCCCTGGTGGGCTGGGTCGGCCTACTGGGCTGCCAGGTGGCTGTAGGTAAGGTTTTTGTCCTATCCTGTTTTTTCCTAATACTGTTCTGTTTTCTATTTTGCAGGTTTGTTTTGAATTTGGTTTTGAAACCAATTCAATTTTTTTGCTTCTGAAAATATTTTTAGGAGCTAAAAGAATTAAACCAATGCTCCACAAAATATTTCAGAATTATTGGACCTATATTTATTTAATAGTAGATATAAATCCAATTCAAATAGCTATTGATTTAATTCAAATGCCCAAGATAAATGTTTCTGAGATACCAAAAATATTGGTTTGGATTGCACCTCTTGCCAATATCTCCAGAGGATAACAGGAACATTTTCTTGGACTTATTTGAAGCAATTTTATCTTGATCGTTTTTAAAAGAATTATAAGGCTTTGAAAATTCCTCAATTCAAATTTCATTTGAATTTAAACATGATGACAAGGAATATTCAAGATCAGATGAGGATTGAAAGACAACGATCCTCGGCAAGATCCTTGCCGAGGAAAGCCACAAGACCCCCGGCAAGATCCTTGCCGGGGACGACGGCGCGCCACGGCAAGACCCTTGACGGGCCACCCGGCAAAGCCCTCACCGAGGACGCCAGCAGAGCCACCGCCAGGCCCGCACCAGCCAAGTCTCCACCGCCGTTCACATGCATTTGCCAGCCCAACCAGCTGGGCAGGCACCTGCGTGGCAACGTGCAACTTCCAGGCCAACTTAGAAAGCGCCCGCGTGGCAGCATGCAGATCTTCGTGAAGACCCTACCACCGCACCACCTCAGCTGCCTGCCTGCCTACATGGCACTACATGCACCGCTGGCCTGGGCACGTGTTGAAGCGAGGAGGAGCGGCGATGGACGGGACGGGCCTCGTTCCCATCCCCAATAAAGCAAGGGGATACCTCAGCAACGCATTAAATGCGTCTTGTCCTGTAATACGAGCGATGAGCTCATAGCACTGTAGGCCTTTCCACCTCCTGTGTATCACTGTGGCAGCCCCTTTCGGCTATAAAAGGAGGCCCATGGCATACTGGAGAGGGATTCGGCTCTTTTGAACCACGCAGCCACCATAGCTAGTTCAAGAGCTCAAGAACACTCAATACAGCCACCAAAGCAGGACTAGGGTATTACGCATCCTCGCGGCCTGAACCTGGGTAAACGATCCCATGTGCTAACTGTTCTTCCTGCTCTTCTCACAACCCTGCGCCCCGGCAACCGTAGTAGGGATTCTTGTGATCCCATAGGTGTCATTTCCCACCGATACTTCCTCCTTATTTTTTCCAGGGCGAAAGACTTCATATAGCAAAAGATGGGCACCGGAGGCCTGCCAGGGGGCCCACGAGGCAGGGGGCGCGCCCAAGGGGTAGGGCGCACCCCCCACCCTCGTGGACGGTGGGTGGCCCCCCTCTGGTGCTTTCTTTGCCCAATATTTTTATTATATTCCAAAACTGACTTTCGTGGAGTATCAGGACTTTTGGAGTTGCGCAGAATAGGTCTCTAACATTTAATCCTTTTCCATCCCAGAATTCCAGCTGCCAGCATTCTCCCTCTTCATGTAAACCTTGTAAAATAAGAGAGAAAAGGCATAAGTATTGTGACATAATGTGCAATAACAACCCATAATGCAATAAAATCTATATAAAAGCTTGATGCAAAATGGACGTATCAACTCCCCCAAGCTTAGACCTCGCTTGTCCTCAAGCGGAAGCCGATATCGATAAATATGTCCACAAGTTTAGAGATAGAGGTGTCGATAAAATAAAATACAGACATGAGGGCACCATGATCATTCTTATAACAGCAACATATATATATAGTCATATGATTTCTTATGCTAAAGTAACAATCTATTCACAATGTCAAGTATGAATCAGAAACTTCATTGAAAACTAACAAACTATGATCTCTGTCATTGAAGCAATTGCAATTTATCATAACATCGGAAAGAGTCAATATAAGAGCTTTTCAGCAAGTCCACATACTCAACTATCATTTAGTCTTTCACAATTGCTAACACTCACGCAATACTTATGGGTATGGAGTTTTAATCGGACACAGAAAAAGAGAGGGGCTTATAGCATTGCCTCCCAACCTTTTACCTCAAGGGTAATGTCAACAATAATAGTTTATGATAACTTACATCCAATTGGATATATATATATATATATATATATATATATATATATATATATATATATATATATATATATATATATATATATATATATATATATATATATATATATATATATATATATATATAGGAAAGCACTATTCTAATCCCAGGATTAAAATAGTTATTTGGATCACAGCCAGCCCTATATAGGGCCCGCTGGAGGTTCCTGAGATCTGAAAATGGCACCAAACACAAAAAAGAAAAAAATTTTCCCACTCTACGCGCCCACTCCCTCCCGATCCAGCAACCATCCCCACACCCCCAGTCCCTCCCCGATCTAGCCAAGCACCATCGCCGGCACCGGCCCGCCGTGGGATACGGCCACCGCACAGTCACTGTGTCGCCCCCTCCCTGAGAACCGGCCGCCGCTTCCCTCATCGGATCGCGCCGCTGCCCCCGTCACCCTCCATGGATCATGCCGCCGCCGCCTTCCATCCCCTGATCCCACCTCCAACCGCGCCTCTGCCGGCCCCTGCAACCAACCGCGCCGCAGCCAGGCTCGCCTCCAACCGCGCCTTCGTCTAGGCCCGACCTCCAACCGTGCCGCCGCCGAGGCCCGACCTCCAATCATGCCGCCGCCCCCACACTGCCCACAATCGGCTTCGCCGACCCCGCCCCGCCACAACAGGCAACCCCTCCGCCCCAACCACTGGTGCCTACCCGGATCCGTTGCCACCATGCGTCGGCAAACTCCCTGCCAACCACCGGCGCCTGCCCGGATCCGTTGCCACCACTCGCCGGCCACACGCCCTCTGCCCCGCCCCAACTTCCCCTATGGCGCGAGCTTTCCTCTGCTCCGGCGCGAACTTCCCTCCGTCCGCCGCGACCTTCCTTCTACGCCATCGCGACCTTCCCTTCCCTCCGGCATGCCCTCCTACTCCTCCGCAGCCCCATCCCCACCCACCCTCCGTCCTCTGCGGTCCACCACCTACAGCCGGCGCCTTAGCACCTAGGCCGTTCAACTATGCCACCTCAGGCCATTCAACCCCCACACCGTGATCCTCATGGATGGAACCGTAGTCGTCGACTCCATTCACTTCATTTCGCTGTATGCGGCCAGCTCTATGAGGTACTCGCCTGTACTCTGTCTAGGGGAACGCTGTGAGCTCGTCAGGCTATGGCTCCTTCTCTGCTGGTATATACTTCTCTGTTGTTCATCTTAGTAAATGTTAAAAAAAGAATCCTAAACGATTGGGTCTGCATCTGCATTAAAGAGAGTCCCTTCAGAGTTTTGATTCCTTAGTTCATTTCATATCATTTAAAAAGAATTAACCGTGTAGAATGTGAGGAATTGAGATTAGAGTTCATTTTTTGCTGAAAAAATAGGACATTTTTTATCTCAGCATGCTTACCATATTTACAGAGAATAGATAATGTTTTACCATGTTTCTTGGTTATCAAAATAAGTGTTCTCCATCGTTTTCATGAATGGCTTAAATGATGAAAAACATGTTGTACTCCCTTCCGGTGTTATGTGTGTGGAAGATCATCTCCGTGCCTCACCTGTCTTGTTCTTCTGCTCTCTAAGATACTATCTTAAGCTTGTATAGCTTGTCAGACCAAATAAAAAAGGTACTAATCTAAACTTCAAAGATGATAAAGAAAGAAGATGTGGGGATCTAGGATCTAGTGGTTTCCAGTAAGGTAAGTTGCAACAAAAATTCTGCTTTGATTTCAAAGTTTTGAAGTATCAGACTAGAACATTTGTTATCTCATAATGCATAGTTGCATACAGTAAGTTACAACACGCCTCTGAACATTACTTTCTCAGCCGCAGCCATGGGCCTTTGCCCTGATGTACAGACTCGGATGACCTCTCGGCACCATACCTCCGGCCTGCGACCTCCCCTTGTACCACGTCTCCACCAGCCACCGCCGCTGCTACCTCCCGGTCATATGAAACAGGGGTGTCGCAGTCCAAATTGTGCCACACCAGCAGGACGGCTCGTCCAGGTTGTGCCATTCGCCCTTCTTCCAGCAGTAATTAGCATGGCTAGCTAGGTAATGCTAGCACAACTCATCTTCCACTATCATGGCGAGATGTATGTGCGTGTGCACACAACTTAATCAAATCTTACTCTGTGATTTATATGGCGCCACTACATAATCAGTTGAGGTTAGATGTAACATTATTTTTGGAAAATGGCAGCGGATGGATAGGCTCGTTGTGTGTGTGTCTCTGGATGTATCACTGGGAGCGTAATATATTACAGTCCAAATGTTTGATTTTCAGCAGGCCAATGTGTTCATTGACCAATTCTGTGCACTGTAAAAACAGTAGGTAATGTTTATGAATCTGTATAGTAAAAATAGTAGGTCAGCACGCTAATGTGTTGATGAACCAATTTAGTAGGTTGTAGTGTTTGCTACAAACATGGCTAGCTGGGTACTACATGGGTATTTTAACTTGACTAAAATGCCTCATTGTGTGTGTTGCAATGACAATGAGGATGCACCACTCTGCCTTTCGTATTTGGTTTAGTAGCAGCAGTCCCCTACTATTTGGTCCTTTCCACCCTCATTTATGCTCAAAAGTTTGTGTATCCAGGATCCTCTGTGCCACTCTGCTACTCGCTACATACATGAACAAAGGGAGGGAGAAGTTCACTACATGGCAGCGGAGAAGGTCACACATGAGGTGCAGGGGACAGGGGTGTCGCCTTTCGGAAGATGGTCTGAGTTCATGAAGATGGTCGTCGTTCGTGAGAATTAGTGTTGTTGCTAGGATGCAGTGTTGCTTCTTGTGAGGCCGCCTCCAGCCAGTATCCTCCTCTGCCCAGGAGTCCGCCTTTGCATCACCGTGGAACTTCTCTATCCATCCAGCAAAAAAAGATCTCCCTCGTGTAGTTCTTTGCATCTACTACAGAAAAAATGCATTGGCCGCAGAAGTTCAGGAATAGCTAGAAAGGAACAACTATAGCACTCTCTATGCATATGTTGTGTTTGGAGAGGCACAGTTTAAATTTTGATTTTGGGCTTGGTTGTACGAGGTCTATGACGAAGGTGATATAGTGAAGTGAAGTCCATTTGGACATGTGAAATTTCGTGAGGCATAAGAAGGGAATAAGATCGTTAGTTTATTTGGCCTCCATTAGTACATCATGTTGTCTACTTTCTTGTTTTATACTGTTTCCTGAAGTTCAATAGTATGCGTTGATGCAAAAAAACGTGTTTTTAGTATGTTGGTTTCAGTTAAATAAAACTACAAAAAACACACAAAGACGCCCGAAAAAAAAGAAAAAAGAACACAAAAATAGTTATGTCGTGAAAAACAGAGGTCCCACCAAAAAAAAAATTTAACTTGGAAGTTTGAATTTAATTAATTAGAGAGTTCGAAGAAAATGTGATAGATGTACAACATTTTTCCCGATGCATTTTCCTTCTTTTTAACACCATAAAGTTCAAATTACAATAACACAATAGTTAGATCTTTGAACAAAAACATATTCATCATGTTTCTAAAAAAACCAAGAAGTAAAACTTAAATAACAAAAACATTTCAAAAAAGTTTGTAGAAAAGAACTTTCTCCATTGCTAAAAAAAACCTAGAAGTTCAAATTTAAATAACGGGGTGTTCAATCTATATAGTAAACTATAATTTTGTTTCAGCTACAAAAGAATACAACACAAAGAAGTCGAAAATTTAAAAATGGAGAAGTTCGATGTTTGTAAAAACCTCAGATTTTCCTCATAATTAGAAAAAGTCAAGAAGTTTCAAATAAAAATGTTCATTACAACATGTTTGAATGAAAAGAGAGGAACACACCATCAAAATATCTCACAATGGAAAGTAAAATTAAAATAATAAAATATCTCACAATGAAAATAAATTAAAATATCTCACATTACTGAAGAATGAAACCAAGAAGTCCAATTTAAAAAAGTGGAGCAGTTTGATATTTGTTTGAAAAACTCGAATTTATTCTGTTACTAAAAAATGAGACCAATAAGTTCAATTTGAAATAACGAAGAAGTTTGATGTTCCTAACAAAACTCCACTTTTCTCATTTCTAAAAACACACAAAGAAGTTCAAAATAAAAAAAAGTTAGAGGGCTTCGATGTCTATAAAAAACTAAGATTTTTTTCGTTACTAAAGTGAAACAGAGAGAAGTTCAAAGTGATAACAGACAAAAGTTCACGTACTGCATGGTGTGTGTTTCATACGAGAAAAAAGAGTAAAAACGTGAAGTCCAAAAATTTTATTGCTAGAAGTTCAAGTGCTCTTCCCTTGGAAGTTCAAAAATTCTTGTTAGAGGGGTTCAACGTGTGTTTACATGTTCAAAAAACACAAAAAAGATGTTGTGCCTCATGTTTTAAAATAATTCTCTCAATCCATTACAAATTTGGAACAAAAATACTCTACATGAAAAAATTATTTTCTATTAAACAACTTTTCTAGGGGTATATTGTATGCTCTATTCAAAAAATAAATTGGTTTTCAAAAATATGATTTGCCGCAGCTTTCCAACGCCATATTATTTGCCTCATTCCGATAAACGGTTTAGAAAATGGGATCGAAAATACGATTCACGTTTTTTGTATGAAGAAAAAAATGATTTTCAAAACTGCTCTTAAACCGCTTACATTTTGCCAAAAATTTAACTTGGATCTTGATACTCGTGTCCGTAGCTTTCCAACGGTATATCGCAAGCTCCATTTGGGCAATGTTATGTGGAAGTTCAACCTAGCACTGGTGAAAGATCAACTACTACTGCTGGGATAGGTCAGTTAGTTATCAGAATATTATTCTCATCCCATGATTAGATTATTGGTACCGTTTCTAAGATAAATAAAACTATGAAGTTCAATTTACAAAAACAAAATGTTTGATGCTAATTTAAAAATGTCTTTGCTTTCTAAGAATATGAGTAAGAAGTTAAAATTAAAATAACAAAGAAGTTCGAAGTATATAAAAAACTCAAATTTGTTGCAAAAAGTTCACGTGCACCTCCGTGCATGGTTTAGAATTTATATTGCGGGACATCCGACCTTTTAAAATGGCAAAAAAATGACGTCCAACCTTCAATTGCGTGTAATTCGACGTATATACAAAAATACGACAGAAGTTCGTAGTGAAAACAACGAGAAGTTGAAGTACTGCAAGGAATGCATTTCAGGTGAGAAATAAAAGTATATAAAAATAAAAGCTTAAAAGGTTTGTTGAAAGAAGTTCAAGTGCTCTGTCCGGGGAAGTTCAAAATGCTAGCGAGAGAGATTCACCTTATATTTCCATGTTCGAAAACACAAAAAAGAATTATTTTTGCATTTTAAAATAATTCTCTCAATCCAAGAAGAAGTTTAGTTATTATTTGGGAGCACTTTGATTTCAAAAAGAAAATAAAAATTTCAAATTATAAATCTGGAAAAGTTCATGTACTATATGGTGTGTGTTTAATATCAGAAAAATGAATTAAAAAGCAAGGTCCACTTTTTTTGTTATAAGTTCAAGTCCTCGGTCGGAGAAATTTTAAAAAATTAGTTTTAGAGAGGTTTTATACAAAAGGAAAATTATTTCTGTAACACTGACGAATGGATGGGAAAATTACAAACGAAAATATGCCACAGAAATTCAACATGAAAACAGAGGGAAGTTCAACTAGTACACTCAATGAATTTCAGTTGAAAAAATTTAAACCGTCGCGAGTATGAAAAAACGATCAACATGGGAAAATTGCGTGTTTACAGCAGCTTCCCATCGGTACATCACTTTCTCAATTTCTGTGATTGGATGGAGAGCTATGAGCAAAAAACGCACATGAAAAAATAGAGTGAAGTTCAAGTAGACATGCCGAGAAGTTCAGGTTCTTCACGCGGTGCATTTTCGAAGAATCTGTTTCGCGATAAAGGCAGAACGAATGATCTCGCTATTTTTGAAATTACTTGAAAATGGCAAGGAATCGAATAAAACTATCAACATGAAAAAGTTTAGAATTTTCCTTACCTTTTCAACGGTATATTATTTGCCCCATTCCGAGAAAGTTTGTAGAAATTACGGCAAAAATACGTTTTTAGCCATTTTCAAAATTAACTTAAAGTATTAAGGAATTTGGAGAAACTATATATAGAAAAAAGTTTCGCAATTCCTCAAGCTTTCGACGCCATATCATTTGCTGCATTCGGACGTACGGTTAAAAAAATAGATCGAAAATACAAACTCGGTGGAACTTGTACCGTTTTCTAAATCACTTTTAAACCGTTCAAAACTAGGAAAAACTTTCAACATAAGAAAGTAGCGCATTTTGATAAGCTTTCCAACGCCATATCATTTGCCTCAATTGGATTAGCCATTTAGAAATGACATCGAAAATACGAACTCAGTTGTTCGGTTTGTGAAATTTTACAATTTTCCAAATTACTCTTTAACCATAGGGAATTAGAGAAAACTTCCAACATGTGGATGCAGCGGTTTTATAGCAGCTTTCCGATGCCATATTATTTGCCTCATTCTGATAAACAGTTTAAAAATATGATCAAAATACGATTCACGTTTTTTGTATGAAGAAAAAACGGTTTTCAAAACTACTCTTAAACCGCTTACATTTTGGCAAAAATTTAACTTGGGTCATGATACTGGTGTCCATAGCTTTCCAACGGTATATCGCAAGCCCCATTTGGTCAATGTTGGCAGAAGTTCAACCTAGCACATGGAGAAGTTCAGGTCGAACAACTCAGGCAGTAAAATTGCAAAAAACATAATTTCATCACGACCCGGGAGCAAAATCCGCCAACGAGCGAGATTCCTATTTAAAACCGGTATTTAGTTGCTAAATTTTTTTTCTAGATTACACTAACATCATATAGAACACGACTAACCAGAATAATTTATGGGAAGCCACGGTTGTAAGATAGCCCAAGGTCGTTAAAGACAGAGGGAAGTTCAAAGCGTTACTCAGGCAATTCAGGTTGTGATCAGAATATTATTATGATCCCGTGATCAGAATTGTGTTTATGTATATATATATATATATCAGGATCTTTCCAACACAATGTGCTTGCCAAAGGATAAAGTGTAAAAAGGAAAGGTGAAGATCACCTCGACTCTTGCATAAGACATAAGTTAAAAATAAAAGATAGGCCCTTCGCAGAGGGAAGCAGAGGTTGTCATGTGCTTTTATGGTTGGATGCACAAAATCTTAATGCAAAAGAACGTCACTTTATATTGCCACTCGTGATAGGGACCTTTATTATGCAGTCCGTCGCTTTTATTGCTTCCATATCACAAGATCGTATAAATCTTATTTTCTCCACACTAATAGATCATACATATTTAGAGAGCAATTTTTATTGCATGCAACAGTGACAACTTACTTGAAGGATCTTACTCAATCCATAGGTAGCTATGGTGGACTCTCATGGCAAAACTGGGTTTAAGGATATTCGGAAGCACAAGTAGTATCTCTACTTGGTGCAGAGAATTTGGCTAGCATGAGGGGGAAAGGCAAGCTCAACATGTTAGATGGTCCATGACAATATACTTTATTTCAGATATCAGGAAACATACCCATTACGTTGTCTTCCTTGTCCAACATCAACTTTTTAGCATGTCATATTTTAATGAGTGCTTGCAATCATAAAAGATGTCCAAGATAGTATATTTATATGTGAGAACCTCTCTTTCTTTATCACTTCCTATTAATTGCAACGATGACCAAAACTATGTTTGTCAACTCTCAACAACTTTTATTCACCATACTCTTTTATATGTGAAGTCATTACTCTCCATAAGATCAATATGATCTATTTATTTCTTTTTATTCTTTCCTTTTACTATTATTCCCTCAAGATCATAGCAAGATAACCAAGCCCTCGACTCAAGACTAATATTTATTATATATGGCTCAAGGACTCGATTACATAGATAAGGATCAACACAAAACCAAAAGGATCAAACTAAGAAAAAGGCAAAGATAGAAGTGTGATGGTGATACGATACCGAGGCACCTCCCCCAAGCTTGGCAGTTGCCAAGGGGAGTGCCCATACCCGATACTCAGTTCTCCTTTGGTGGTGACGAAGATGGTGGTGGTGATGACAATTTTGCCCTCGGCTTTTTCATATTGTAGTTGAGGAGAGAAATTTCCACCTTTAAATCATCGACCTCCAACTCCAGCTTCAAGATCTTGTCGCATAAATCTCCTTTGCTTTTCTGCCGAAAACGAGAAGGAATAGATCGGTTATTAGACCGATTAGCCCTCTTAGGGAGACTAGACTTCTTGAACTTCACGTGCATATCCCCAGGTTGAGGTAGAGGAACATTCTCCTCCTACAAACTTGAATCATCGATCCTCATCAAATGAGCATCCTCCTCATCATCCGTAGTTCGATCATAAGGAGATAGGTCCCCATAGGTCTTTGTGTCAGCAATGATATGTGAGACATAGCTCTCCCCGTTGGAGTCTTGAGATGACATCTTGCTCTAAATCTGCTGCAGGAACAACTCAAAACAAAAATAGAGTATCGTGTCGTGGTACGTTGGTCAAAACCTTCGGGAGATTATATAATGAATTTTTACCGACCAAAAGAAGTATCATGTAAGAAAATGGAGTCCTAAGAGCAGACAAGGTGCCCACAAGGTAGGGGGCACGCCCAGGGGGTAGGGTGCACCCTCCACCCTCGTGGATGCCTCGTGTCCTTTTTGGACTACCTTTTATTTTCCTATTTTCTTAAATATTAAAAAACAGAGAAAATTTGCTATTAGAACTGTTTTCGAGTCGGTTTACTTACCGTACCACATACCTATTCCTTTTCGGAGTCGGAAACGTTCTGGAAAGTGTCCCTTATGTACTCCTCCGGGGTTACGGTATCAATAACATTGGTTTCAACATTTATGGGATTATCTGAGATATAATGTCTGATTCTTTAACCGTTCACCACCTTCGGATTTGTGTCTTCGAAGTTGTTGATTTTTATGGCACCAGAACGATAGACCTCCTTGATAGCGTAAGGACCTTCCCATTTAGAGAGGAGTTTTCCTGCAAAAAAATCTTAAACGAGAGTTGTATAGCAAAACATAATCACCTACGCTAAACTCACGCTTTTGTATCCTTTTGTCATGCCATATTTTAACTTTTTCCTTAAACAGTTTGGCATTCTCATAGGCTTGGGTTCTCCACTCATCAAGTGAGCTAATGTCAAATATTCTCTTCTCAACGGCAAGTTTGAAATCATAATTGAGCTCTTTAATGGCCCAATATGCCTTATGTTCTAGTTCGAGAGGTAAGTGACATGCTTTTCCACAAACCATTTTATACGGAGGCATACCCATAGGATTTTTATATGCAGTTCTATAGGCCCATAATGCATCATCAAGTTTCTTGGACCAATTCTTTCTAGATCTATTAACAGTCTTTTGCAAAATTAATTTAATTTCTCTACTACTTAGTTCTACTTGACCACTAGACTGTGGGTGGTATGGAGATGCAATTCTATGATTAACATCATACTTTGCAAGCATTTTACGAAAAGCACCATGAATAAAATGTGAACCACCATCAGTCATTAAGTATCTTGGGACTCCAAACCTCGGGAAAATAACTTATTTAGGCATCTTAATAGAGGTGTTATGATCAGCACTACTAGTTGAAATAGCTTCTACCCACTTAGTAACGTAATCAACAGCAACTAAAATATGTGTATACCCATTAGAGGAAGGAAACGGTCCCATATAATCAAAGCACCAAACATCAAATGGTTCAATAACAAGAGAATAGTTCATAGGCATTTCTTGACATCTACTAACATTACCAATTCTTTGATATTCATCACAAGAAAGACAAACTTACGGGCGTCCTTGAAAAGAGTAGGCCAATAAAAACCGAATTGCAATACCTTATGTGCAGTTCTATCTCCAGCGTGGTGTCCTCCATAAGCCTCGGAGTGACACTTGCGTAGGATCTATTCCTGTTCATGCTCAGGTACACAACGTCTAATAACACCATCTACTCCTTCTTTATAAAGGTGTGGGTCATCCCAGAAGTAATGTCTTAAATCATAGAAAAACTCTTTCTTTTGCTGGTATGTGAGACTAGGTAGTATAAATTTAGCAACAATGTAATTAGCATAATCAGCATAGCATGGAGCAGTACGAGAAGCATTTATGACAACTAATTGTTCATCAGGAAAGCTATCATCAATAGGTAGTAGGTCATCAAGGACATTCTCTAACCTAGACAAGTTGTCCGCAATGGGGTTCTCAGCTCCCTTTCTATCTACAATATGCAAATCAAATTCTTGTAGTAGGAGAACCCATCTAATAAGTCTAGGTTTAGCATCTTTCTTTTCCATGAGATATTTAATAGCAGCATGATCGGTGTGAAAAGTTACTTTAGAATCAACAATGTAAGCCTGAACTTATCACAAGCAAATACAACTGTAAAAACTCTTTTTCAGTAGTAGCATAATTTCTTTGGGCACCGTCTAGAGTTTTAATAGCATATTGGATAACATTTAATTTATTATCAACTCTTTGTCCTAGAACAGCACCTACATCATAATCACTAGCATCACACATAATTTCAAAGGGTAAATTCCAATCAGGAGGCTGAACAATAGGTGCAGAAATTAAGGCTTTCTTAAGTATTTCAAATGCTTCTACACAATAATCATCAAAGGCAAAAGGAACATCTTTTTGCAAGAGATTAGTCAGAGGCCTAGAAATTTTTTAGAAGTCCTTAATGAACCTCCTATAAAAACCGGCATGACCAAGGAAACTTCTTATACCTTTAATGTCCTTAGGACACAGCATCTTTTCAATAACATCAACTTTAGCTTTATCAACTTCAATACCTCTTTCAGAAATTTTATGCCCCAAGACAGTACCTTCATTAACCATAAAGTGGCACTTTTCCCAATTCAAGACAAGAGTAGTTTCTTCACATCTCTGCAAAACTCGATCCAGGTTGCTCAAGCAATCATCAAAAGAAGTTCCGTATACGGAAAAATCATCCATGAAAACCTCAACAATCTTTTCACGGAAGTCAGAGAATATAGCAGTCATACATCTTTGAAAGGTAGCAGGTGCATTGCGTAAACCAAAAGGCATACATCTATAAGCAAAGGTACCGAAAGGGCAAGTAAAAGTGGTCTTTTCTTGATCCACTTTTGACACGGGTATTTGAGAGAAACCAGAATAACTGTCTAGAAAGCAAAAATGTGTATGTTTGGATAATCTTTCTAGCATTTGATCAATAAAAGGTAAAGGGTAATGATCCTTTTTAGTAGCTTTATTTAGTTTGCGGAAATCAGTTACCATTCTATAACCTGTAACAATTCTTTGTGGGATCAATTCATCTTTATCATTAGGAACAACAGTAATACCTCCCTTCTTAGGGACACAATGGACAGTACTTACCCACTGACTATCAGCAACGGGATATATTATACCTGCCTCTAGAAGCTTTAGTATTTCTTTTCTTACCACTTCTTTCATCTTATGTTTTAACCTTCATTGGTCATCAACAACCAGTTTAGCGTCTTTCTCTAAATTTATTTTGTGTTGGCATAGAGTGGGACTAATGCCCTGAAGATCATCAAGAGTATATCCAATAGCAGCTCGGTGCTTCTTCAGAGTTTTCAATAATTTCTCTTCTTCATGCTCTGAAAGGTTAGCACTAATAATAACAGGATATATCTTCTTTTCTTCAAGATAAGCATATTTAAGAGTATCTGGTAACGGTTTAAGATCAAACACGGGATCACCCTAGGGTGGAGGAGGATCCCCTAGGATTTCAACATCCAAGTTGTGTTGTAGAATAGGTCCCTGTTTAAAGAATACTTCATCTATTTCCCTTCTTTCATTCATAAACATATCATTTTCATGGTCTAGCAAATATTGTTCTAAAGGATCGTTAGGAGGCACGGCAATAGAAGCAAGACCAATAATTTCATCTTTACTAGGCAATTCTTTATCATGGGGTTGTCTATGAAATTTAGCAAAATTAAAATCATGATACATATCCCCTAAACCAACCGTAACAATATCCTTTTTGCGATCTATCTTAGCATTAACAGTATTCAAGAAGGGTCTAACAAATATAAAGGGGCAAAAATCATCTTGTGGGGAACCAAGAACAAGAAAATCAGTAGGATATTTAACTTTCCCACACAAGACTTCAACATCTCTAACAATCCCAACTGGTGAAATAGTATCTCTATTAGAAAGCTTAAATGTAACATCAATACCTTCTATCTCAGCAGGTGCAATATCATGCATAATTGCCTCATATAAGGAATGAGGTATTGCACTCACACTAGCACCCATATCACATAAGCCATGATAACAATGATCTCCTACTTTAACAGAAATAACATGCATGCCTACAACAGGTCTATGTTTATTTTTACTATCGGGTCTAGCAATTCTAGAAGCTTCCTTACAGAAGTAAATAACATGCCCATCAATATTATCGACCAAGAGATCTTTAACCATAGCAATACTAGGTTCAACTTTAATTTGCTTAGGGGGTGTAGGTGTTCTAGTATTACTCTTACGAACCACAGTTGAAGCTTTAGCATGATCCTTTATTCTAGCAGGGAAAGGTGGTTTCTCAATATAAGCGGTAGGAACAATAGGATCAACATTATAAGTGATAGTCTTTTCTTCGACTTTATTAGGTTCAACTACTTTTACTTCAATGGGAGGATGATATTTGAACCACTTATCCTTAGGGAGATCAACATGAGTAGCAAAGGATTCGCAGAAAGAACCTACTATCTCAGAGTCAAGTCCATATTTAGTGCTAAATTCACGAAAAGCATCGGTATCCATAAAAGATTTAACACAATCAAACTTAGGTGTTATACCTGACTCCTTACCTTCGTCTAGTTCCCAATCTTAAGAGTTGCGTTTAATTCTTTCCAATAAATCTCATTTGAATTCAATAGTCTTCATCATAAAAGAACCAGTACAAGAAGTATCAAGCATGGATCGATTATTGAGAGAAAGCCAAGCATAAAATTTTTGAATAATAATTTCTCTTGAGAGCTCATGATTGGGGCATGAATATAACATTGACTTAAGCCTCCCCCAAGCTTGAGCGATACTTTCTCCTTCGCGAAGACAAATATTATATATATAATTATGATCACGATGAACCAGATGCATAGGATAAAACTTCTGATGAAATTCCAATTTCAATCAATTGTAGTTCCATGATCCAATATCAACGCATAGCCTAAACCATGTCAATGCATTTCCCTTCAAAGATAAAGGGAAGACCTTCTTCTTTATAACATCCTCGGGCATACCTACAAGCTTAAATAATCCACAAACTTCATCCACATAGATTAGGTGCAAATCGGGATGTAATGTTCCATCTCCTATAAAAGGATTAGCTAGCAGTTTCTCTATCATACCCGAAGGAATTTCGAAGTAAACATTTTCAGTAGGTTCAGTAGGTTGAGGAGCAACTCTTTGCTCTACTGGTCGGGGTAAAGATACCCTGAACAAGCCCCTCAAAGGATTACTTTCCATAGTAAGAAGTGACAGTAGATTTCAGCACACTATATAAATTTTTCCTTACCAAAGGCGCTTCACTCCCCGGCAACGGCGCCAGAAAAGAGTCTTGATGACCCACAAGTATAGGGGGTCTATCGTAGTCCTTTCGATAAGTAAGAGTGTCGAACCCAACGAGGAGCAGAAGGAAATGACAAGTGGTTTTCAGTAAGGTATTCTCTGCAAGCACTGAAATTATCGGTAACAGATAGTTTTGTGATAAGGTAATTTGGAACGGCTAACTAGTAACAAAAGTAAACAAGGTGCAACAAGGTGGCCCAATCCTTTTTTTAGCAAAGGTCAAGCCTGGACAAACTCTTATATAGAGGAAAGCATTCCCAAGGACACATGGGAATTATCGTCAAGCTAGTTTTCATCATGCTCATATGATTCGCGTTCGTTACTTTGATAATTTGATATGTGGGTGGACCAGTGCTTGGGTACTGCCCTTCCTTGGACAAGCATCCCACTTATTATTAACCCCTCTTGCAAGCATCCGCAACTACAAAACAAGTATTAAGGTAAACCTAACCATAGCATGAAACATATGGATCCAAATCAGCCCCTTACGAAGCAACGCATAAACTAGGTTTAAGCTTCTGTCACTCTAGCAACCCATCATCTACTTATTACTTCCCAATGCCTTCCCCTAGGACCAAATAATTGTGAAGTGTCATGTAGTCAACATTCACATAACACCACTAGAGAAAAGACAATATACATCTCATCAAAATATTGAACGAATACCAAATTCACATGACTACTAATAGCAAGACTTCTCCCATGTCCTCAGGAACAAATGTAAATACTCACAAATCATATTCATGTTCATAATCAGAGGGGTATTAATATGCATAAAGGATCTGAACATATGATCTTCCACGAAATAAACCAACTAGCATCAACTACAAGGAGTAATCAACACTACTAGCAACCCACAGGTACCAATCTGAGGTTTTGAGACAAAGATCTGATACAAGAGATGAACTAGGGTTTGAGATGAGATGGTGCTGGCGAAGATGTTGATGGAGATTTACCCCCTCCCGATGAGAGGATCGATGGTGATGTAACGCCCCGGATACAACTTTTCATATTCGTAACTCCAACTCTTGCCTTTTCCGGAGATGCGATATATTATTTCCTCCGTGGTTGGGTTTTTGTCTTTTGTTTTGCATTTTGTTCATGTCTTGCATTTCATCTCATAGCATCATGCGCATTGCATCTGCATATTTTCTTAAAGCTTGCACCCGTTTGTAGTTGCCGTGTCCCCCCTTGCTTTCGTTGACCGTTCCAAGACCAACCTTGTTCTTTGATTTCCCCTCTCGTCTAAATGCCCACCCTCTCTGCACAGCCACCAACCCCTTTGCGCGCGTCCGAAACTGCCCCGAACCCGAACCGGTCGGTCGTGACCGTTGGGTCCGGATCGTCCCCAAACATCTACAAAACATCCCCGTTTTCTTATTTAGACGCCCAACCTATTCATTTCTCGACCGTCCGATTGTGATCGGAGGGACGAGATAGCCCCTACCCAAAAATCCACTCGCTATATAAAGTAGACCAACCCTAATCTTCAGGAGGCTTGTCCCATCAGTCCAATTCCGCCGCCATGGATGGCTGAGCCCAGCGCCCGAGCTTCGCCCGCCACCGTTGCCCGGAACCGACGCCGGACGACTCGATCCGCTCGTTCCGGCCGGTTCCCGACGACCCCGTCGCCATGACCCCCCCCCCCCCTGCCGGCGTCTTCTCCATTGCCATGGACGTGCTGCTGTTTCTGTTCTTCAGGGACGAGCAGCAGCAGCTCGCCCGCCCTTCGCCCGCGTTGACCCTGCCCTCGATCAAGACTGGCGCCAATAGCGTGGGTCGCGCCAGCCCAGCGTCCCCCTTCCAAGCGCCCTCTCCACAGTCCTGGCTTGGTCCATGGGTGAGCAGCCCGTCCACCCTTTCTCTCAGACGTCTGGCCCGTTAGGTTTCAAAGCAGAGCACGTTTTTTTCCTGTTCTGCGATTTTAGCTATTTATCCAGAGACTGCATATTTACAGAAAAACCCCTCATGTTCATGCATATAATAACTCATGAACAGTGCATCATATTAAAATGGTTTAAATATGTGAAATGCTTAGAATTTCATCTAGTTTCATATTTGGCCACTTTCATCCATGTTTTAAATGTTCAACTTGCTGTTTGCTTCAATTTGCATAAATGCCATGTTAAAATGATTTATTTCATAACTAAATAACCGTAGCTCGGTTTTAAATGTTCTTTATATGTAAATGGGGTGGAATAATGCCTAGTTTAACATGATGGACTTTATTTTGCTGTTTAACAACATTAAAATTGTGTTTAGGGCAGAACAGTACCAAATTCATAAATTGTGTATGAGGATTTTCCGGAATTGTTGTTTGTTGTTCCGGCCTCATTTAAACTTGCCTAAATAGTTAGTTTACTTATGCTTCACCCCTTGCCATGTTTAACAACATTTAATATTGTTATGTACCTAAACGAGATCAAACTAAATAATATGTGGTGTTTCGTTGATATGCAACTCGTTGCATATTGAGCCCCACTTAACTTGAAGTATTGTTTGTTGCACTTTGCCATGCCATGCCTCATTAAACCGGACATGCATCATACTTGATTATGCATCGTACCATGTTTATGCTTGTGCATTCACCCACGTCCGTTTGTCTTCTTCATGGACTCGTTCTTCTTCCTAGCGGGATTTCAGGCAAGATGACCGTCACCTTGGATCTCACTACTATCATTTCTATGCTAGTTGCTTCGTTCTTTCGCTATGCTGCTTTACCTACCACTTGCTTATCAAGCCTCCCAAATTGCCATGATAGCCCCTAACCTTTGTCGCCCTTCCCAGCAAACCGTTGTTTGGCTATGTTACCGCTTTGCTCAGCCCCTCTTATAGAGTTGCTAGTTGCAGGTGAAGATGAAGATTGCTCCATGTTCGATTATGTTTATGTTGGGATATCACAATATCTCTTATATTATTAATGCATCTATATACTTGGTTAAGGGTGGAAGGCTCGGCCTTATGCCTGGTGTTTTGTTCCACTCTTGCCGCCCTAGTTTCCGTCATATCGGTATTATGTTCCCGGATTTTGCGTCCCTAACACGGTTGGGTGGTTTATGGGACCCCCTTGACAGTTCGCTTTGAATAAAACTCCTCCAGCAAGGCCCAACCTTGGTTTTACCATTTGCCTCACCACCACCTATACCCTTTCCCTTGGGTCGGCCAACCCGAGGGTCATCTTTATTTTAGCCCCCCCCCCCCCCGGGCCAATGCTTCTCTAAGTGTTCGCCCGAATCGAGCTGCCTGCGGGGCCACCTTGGGGAAACTTGAGGCTTGGTTTTACTCGTAGCTAGTCTCATCCGGTGTTGCCCTGAGAACAAGATATGTGCAGCTCCTATCGGGATTTGTCGGCACATCGGGTGGCTTTGCTGGTCTTGTTTTATTGCTATCGAAATGTCTTGTAGCCGGGATTTCGAGACTGATCGGGTCTTCCCGGGGAGAAGGAATATCCTTCGTTGATCGCGAGAGCTTATCGTGGGCTAAGTTGGGACACCCCTGCAGGGTATAAACTTTCGAGAGCCGTGCCCGCGGTTATGTGGCAGATGGGAATTTGTTAATATCCGGTTGTAGTAAACTTGAAGCAAACTCTTCTAAAATACACCAACCGTGTGCGTAACCGTGAGTGTCTCTTTTCGGGGTTGATCGAGAGGAGAACACGGTTTCTGGGTTATGTCTGACGTAAGTAGGAGTTCAGGATCACTTCTTGATCATTGCTAGTTGACGACCGTTCCTTTGCTCCTCTTCTCGCTCTCATCTGCGTAAGTTAGCCACCATACATGCTTAGTCGCTGCTGCAACCTCACCACTTTACCCCTTCCTTACCCATTAAGCTTTGCTAGTCTTGACACCCATGGTAATGGGATTGCTGAGTCCTCGTGGCTCACAGTTTACTACTCCAACAGTTGCGTGTACAGGTTATGCGATGATCATGACGCGAGAGCGATGTTTGCTTGTTTTGGAGTTCTTCTTCCGCTTCTTCGATCAGGGATAGGTTCGTGTCGGCAGCACTGGGCTAGTGGTGGATATTGTTTGAGTTTCTATTTATGATTCATCCGTAGTCGGATGTTGATCTTGTATGTCGTGATGTTGTATTGTTGTATTCAGGTGACCTTGTATGTATTGGATGTATCCCCACTATTATGTAATGTTGATGTAATGATATCCACCTTGCAGAAGCGTCTTCAAGATGCGCTTCTATCCTTGGTGGGACCTTCGAGTTCCTTTAGGATAGGGTCGCATCTTGGGCGTGACAAGTTGGTATCAGAGCCTCGATCGACCTTAGGATCCCCCTTGGTTGTTGGCCGTTGTTGAGAATAGAATAAAACTATTTTGAGTCTTAGGATTATATATATCGAAGAGTGGGATTCTTTTTACTCCTCAGCCCCCTTCGTCGCTCTGGTGAGGACTCCTGATGTAGATGTTTTGTCTTTCCTCTCCTCAAATTTCACTAATTTTTTTTAGGATCACGCGGGTATCTTGGAATCGTTCCGATGGTTTTGTGACGAGAACATTGTTCTTGGTGCCTCCTGACATTTAGGGGTTGTGGCAGTGTCCCGGGGAGTTGAGCTTCGAGGTGTTGTCGCCACAATTTTATCGCTGCAGTTCGAATACCGAGTTTCACGACATCGAAAATCTCTTTTATGCAGTTGTTGGTGAGATAACCTCGATGCCACCCAAGATCGGGAGTTCGGGAGTATTGCCATAGCTTGTATAACGGATGCTTTTCAAGGTTGAGGTACACAATTTCTGGAGTTTTCTTGGTTATGTGTTGACGGATGGATACAATTGGATCTAGGTAATGTTAGTTTGGGTGATATATTTTGTGTCCCTGTATCCCCAACACTGATTGCATAACCGAAAGTTTCGGAGTTTATAGGTGGGAATTCAAGTAGCTCCTAGAATATCTTTCCGACAGATGCATGATATGGGATTGGGTAAATCTCTATCATATGTATTTGTTCCGCTTATTCTTGCAAGCCAAATCCTTTGTTTTGTTTTATTTGTGGTATTCGAGTTGCTTCGATGTCAAGTGTTGATCCATACCTTCCTTAAACGGTGTTCTCATATTGCTATGTGAATACTAATCCTTCTTGATCATCGAGGTCGTCATGTTAATTATTTTCCAACCGGCGTGCTTCTCTTTAAGTGGATCCGATCATTTCAACATCCGCAAGATAAATTCTAATTTTTTCTCAACGGTGTCCATTTCATCCATCCCCAAGTTGCCTTTGTTTTCCCGCCCTCCCACCCTTTTTCTTCAAGGACTCAGATTTCTTAATCACGTATCCTTTTATTTGTGGAAGTCTCTTCATTCTTTTATTTCAATGTTCTTATGCGGTGATTTCCCATGAAGATGCTCAACAGTTTCAAGTTCATCATTCTTCATTCTCGTATTCTTTTCCGGTGGATTTAACTCAAGCTTTCAGTGTTGATCACATTCCTTTCCTTGTTGCAAATGCTTTCTCTTGCCGATGCACCTCTTAATCATTCACTTCTCGCTATTCATTTGTCCTGGAGTGCTGAAGATATCTCAGAAGGCTCGTCTTTTCTTCCAAGATCTGTTCAAGCTATTTGGAGATTATTATCTCATTCAAGTCATTTAATTCAACCGGTGCAACCTCTCTTTAAAATCCTTCAACGATGTTTCTTTCGAGTGGGCCCTAACCCACATGTCTTTTCCCAGGATCTTACCTGACTCTTCTATTTATTCCGGAGCCATTCCTAATTCTTTTCAAGTTGGACGTAAGAATGAGTTATCATCAGTCAAATGTCTTTCTCCAAGATCTTCCAAATTCTTTTCATCGTTGGTTCAACCTTTCTAATTTTCATCCCGGGTATCTCAACAATTCATGGTGATGTTTCTCATCGTCATTCTCAACATTTGAAGACCGAAGAAGAGTTCCTCTTAAATCCTTACCCGTTTTTCCAAAGATTCATGGTTCTAGCTTGATGCCATCCTCTCATAATTGTTCTCGATTGTGACAATTCTTTTCTTACCATCCGGAGCATTTCATGAGTCGTTTTCCATTTCTTTCCTACGAATGCCATCATGTCATAATTCCTCATTCTCAGCGCATAGCTATCATTCTCCAAATCTTACCGGTGCATCGTTCAAATACCCTCTAATCAGTTCATGATCTCTTCGTTCACCTGTATCTAAATATCTCAAGTATCTTCATTCGTTTTCCAATTCTTCCCGGTGAATTGTGCCTTTGCTACGTTCATTTTCAATTCTTATGGTGGTTCGTTCAAGATTTCACTTCCTTCGTTATCATATTAATTCATTCATTGTTTCCAAATTCCACCGTGGTTCCATCAATACCTTCTCAAGGTTGCGCTTATATCTCTCTTAATCCTTTCCACGGAATAAGTAGTATGCCAAATCCATTGCTTGTCATCAATTTAATTTGATGAAGGATAAGCATACAATAAATCTTATTCTTATTTCCTCGAGGTGATTCAATTCTTTTCTTCCGGAGATTGTTCATGATGAAGTAATTCTCGGTTCTAGTGTTTCATCTTTTATTTTCTGGAGTTCCAAGTTTTCGGCATTATCTCATCGCGAAGCTCCTTCTAAATCATTTCCAGGCTTGGATCCTATTCTTTTCATCCTTTTGCTTACTGGAGGCTCTACATGGTGGTTCATCAAGGACTCCTTTCATTCTTCAATTGTTCTTCAAGTTTTTCTCTCGGAGTCATGATCCGCCAAGCTACACTCTAAAATAAACATGGTGTTCAACACATGTTTTGTTTTGAGGCGTTCAAGTATTCTTCTTCTTGCATTTCGAAGTGCAATTCTTTCTACCTTATCTTTTGAGATGGTGTTATGTCATCCTTGGCAATTTCTCCTCGTGCTTCATGATCCACATGTTGTCAAGAATGAGGTATTTTAAATCTATCAATCCCTTTGTTGGAGTCATCTTGGGTCATATTTCACCTAAAGCCTTCCCTAAGGAATGTTGCTATTATGGTGCTTATCAATGATCCAAGTTTTCTCCTATTCTCTTGGTGAAAGAAGTTTTTCATCGCCTTGGTGCTCTCACTCAAACCAATGGCTTCCTTTAGTGGTCGTTTGTCACCTCATAATTTTGAGTTGTCTTTCATAAGCCCACATCAAGCTTACCCTTTCGTTGTTGATAATCCAACAACTCCGTTCTAGCATTTGTTGTAAGCGTGCTCTCTCAAGATCTTGTTTCTCTCCGTTCATTTCATTCCATTCTTTCTTTCTTCCGGAGGCATTGCGATGTTGCTCTCTTCACCCATCACCTTGTTTTGTCAAGATCATGTTATTTTCTTACTTATCCATTTAACCGGAGTGTTGTGTCATCTCTTCAAGTTCTTTTCATCTTATCAAGTTTTCCTTCTTATTTTAGTCGGAGTGCTGCCCAAATTATATCAATCTTATTCCTTCTCTATCTAGTTTTAACCGGAGTGGTTTCGAATTCTATCTTGTCCATTAAACTCTTGATTCATGTCTTTCAACCTTCAAGTTCTCGTAATACTCCTTGTTCCTCTTTTCAACCGGATTGTTTGCAATCTCGTTCATCTCTGTTGTACTCTTTCTTTTAAATTGCTCAACCTCTCAAGGTCCATGGTTTCACTCATTCGCCAAAGAAGCAACTTAGTTTACCTCTTATATTCCTCTTCCGTTTCTCTCCGGTGCCATCCTAGATCTCGGGACGAGATCCTCTCGTAGTGGTGGAGTGTTGTAACACCCCGGATACAACTTTCCATATTCGTAACTCCAACTCTTGCCTTTTCCGGAGATGTGATATATTATTTCCTCCGTGGTTGGGTTTTTTTCTTTTGTTTTGCATTTTGTTCATGTCTTGCATTTCATCTCATAGCATCATGCGCATTGCATCTGCATGTTTTCTTAAAGCTTGCACCCGCTTGTAGTTGCCGTGTCCCCCTTGCTTTCGCTGACTGCTCCGAGACCAACCTTGTTCTTTGTTTTCCCTCTCGTCTGAATGCCCACCCTCTCTCGCACAGCCACCAACCCCTTTATGCGCGTCTCAAACTGCCCGAACCGAACCGTCGGTCGTGGATCATGGTCCGGATCATCCCCAAACATCTACAAAACATCCCCGTTTTCTTATTTAGACGCCCTACCTATTCATTTCTCGATCGTCCGATTGTGATCGGAGGGACGAGATAGCCCCTACCCAAAAATCCACTCGCTATATAAAGTAGACCAACCCTAATCTTCAGGAGGCTTGTCCCATCAGTCCAATCCCGCCGCCATGGATGGCTGAGCCCAGTGCCCGAGCTTCGTCCGCCACCGTTGCCCGGAACCGACGCCGGACGACTCGATCCGCTCGTTCCGGCCGGTTCCCGACGACACCGTCGCCATGACCCCCCCTGCCGGCGTCTTCTCCATTGCCATGGACGTGCTGCTGTTTCTGTTCTTCAGGGACGAGCAGCAGCAGCTCGTCCGCCCCTTCGCCTGCGTTGACCCTGCCCTCCACCACACCGGCGCCGGTAGCACAGGTCGCGCCAGCCCAACGCCCCTTCCAAATACCTCTCCATAGTCCTCGGCTTTGCCCATGGGTGAGCAGCCCGTCCACCCTTTCTCCTGTACGTCGCTGGCCCAGCAGTTTCAGCCCAGAGCACGTTTTTTTCCTGTTCTGCGATTTTAGCTATTTATCCAGAGACTGCATATTTACAGAAAAACCCCTCATGTTCATGCATATAATAATTCATGAACCGTGCATCATATTAAAATGGTTTAAATATGTAAAATGCTTAGAATTTCATCTAGTTTCATATTTGGCCACTTTCATCCATGTTTTAAATGTTTAACTTGTTGTTTGCTTTAATTTGCATAAACGCCATGTTAAAATGATTTATTTCATAACTAAATAACCGTAGCTCGGTTTTAAATGTTCTTTATATGTAAATGGGGTGGAATAATGCCTAGTTTAACATGGTGAACTTTATTTTTCTGTTTAACAACATTAAAATTGTGTTTAGGGCAGAACAGTACCAAATTCATAAATTGTGTATGAGGATTTTCCGGAATTGTTGTTTGTTGTTCCGGCCTCATTTAAACTTGCCTAAATAGTTAGTTTACTTATGCTTCACCCCTTGCCATGTTTAACAACATTTAATATTGTTGTGTACCTAAACGAGATCAAACTAAATAATATGTGGTGTTTCGTTGATATGCAACTCGTTGCATATTGAGCCCCACTTAACTTGAAGTATTGTTTGTTGCACTTTGCCATGCCATGCCTCATTAAACCGGACATGCATCATACTTGATTATGCATCGTACCATGTTTATGCTTGTGCATTTACCATGTTGTTTGTTTCTTTCCGGTGTTGCTTCTTAGTTCCGGTAATGTTGCGATTGTGAGGATTTCGCGTTCGCCACGTCCGCTTGTCTTCTTCATGGACTCGTTCTTCTTCCTAGCGGGATTTCAGGCAAGATGACCGTCACCTTGGATCTCACTACTATCATTGCTATGCTAGTTGCTTCGTTCTTTCGCTATGCTGCTTTACCTACCACTTGCTTATCAAGCCTCCCAAATTGCCATGATAGCCCCTAACCTTTGTCGCCCTTCCCAGCAAACCGTTGTTTGGCTATGTTACCGCTTTGCTCAGCCCCTCTTATAGAGTTGCTAGTTGCAGGTGAAGATGAAGATTGCTCCATGTTGGATTATGTTTATGTTGGGATATCACAATATCTCTTATATTATTAATGCATCTATATACTTGGTTAAGGGTGGAAGGCTCGGCCTTATGCCTGGTGTTTTGTTCCACTCTTGCCGCCCTAGTTTCCGTCATATCGGTATTATGTTCCCGGATTTTGCGTCCCTAACGCGGTTGGGTGGTTTATGGACCCCTTGACAGTTCGCTTTGAATAAAACTCCTCCAAGAAGGCCCAACCTTGGTTTTACCATTTGCCTCACCACCACCTATACCCTTTCCTTGGGTCGGCCAACCCGAGGGTCATCTTTATTTTAGCCCCCCGGCCAATGCTTCTCTAAGTGTTCGCCTGAATCGAGCTACTCATGGGCCACCTTGGGAAACTTGAGGCTTGGTTTTACTCGTAGCTAGTCTCATCCGGTGTTGCCTCGAGAACGAGATATGTGCAGCTCTTATCGGGATTTGTCGGCACATCGGGCGGCTTTGCTGGTCTTGTTTTATTACCGTCGAAATGTCTTGTAGCCGGATTCGAGACTGATCGGGTCTTCCCGGGAGAAGGAATATCCTTCGTTGATCGCGAGAGCTTATCATGGGCTGTTGGGACACCCCGCAGGTATAAACTTTCGAGAGCCGTGCCTGCGGTTATGTGGCAGATGGGAATTTGGTAATGTCTGGTTGTAGTAAACTTGAAGGAAACTCTTCTAAAATACACCAAGCATGTGCGTAACCGTGAGTGTCTCTTTTCGGGGTTGATCGAGAGGAGAACACGGTTTCTGGGTTATGTCTGACGTAAGTAGGAGTTCAGGATCACTTCTTGATCATTGCTAGTTGACGACCGTTCCTTTGCTCCTCTTCTCGCTCTCATCTGCGTAAGTTAGCCACCATACATGCTTAGTCGCTGCTGCAACCTCACCACTTTACCCCTTCCTTACCCATTAAGCTTTGCTAGTCTTGACACCCATGGTAATGGGATTGCTGAGTCCTCGTGGCTCACAGTTTACTACTCCAACAGTTGCAGGTACAGGTTATGCGATGATCATGACGCGAGAGCGATGTTTGCTTGTTTTGGAGTTCTTCTTCTGCTTCTTCGATCAGGGGATAGGTTCCAGGTCGGCAGCCTGGGCTAGCAGGGTGGATATTGTTTGAGTTTCTATTTATGATTCATCCGTAGTCGGATGTTGATCTTGTATGTCGTGATGTTGTATTGTTGTATTCAGGTGACCTTGTATGTATTGGATGTATCCCCACTATTATGTAATGTTGATGTAATGATATCCACCTTGCAGAAGCGTCTTCAAGATGCGCTTCTATCCTTGGTGGGACCTTCGAGTTCCTTTCGGATAGGGTCGCATCTTGGGCGTGACAGGTGATGATGATGGTGATGATTACCCCCTCCCGGAGGGATGTTTCCCCGGCAGAACAGCTCCGTCGGAGCCCTAGATTGGTTCCACCAAGGTTCCGTCTCGAGACGGCGGCGCTTCGTCCCGAAAGCTTCCTCCTTATTTTTTATAGGACGAAAGACTTCATATAGCAAAAGATGGGTACCGGAGGCCTGCCAGGGGGCCCATGAGGCAGGGGGCGCGCCCAGGGGGTAGGGCGCGCCCCCACCCTCGTGGACGGTGGGTGGCCCCTCCTGGTGCTTTCTTCACCCAATATTTTAATATATTCAAAACTGACTTTCGTGGAGTTTCAGGACTTTTGAGTTGTGCAGAATAGGTCTGTAATATTTGCTCCTTTTCGGCCTGTAATTCCAGCTGCCGCATTCTCCTCTTCATGTAAACCTTGTAAAATAAGAGAGAAAAGGCATAAGTATTGTGACATAATGTGTAATAACAGCCCATAATGCAATAAATATCGATATAAAAGCATGATGCAAAATGGACGTATCAGGCATGTTGCCGCTACGTGGTCCTGCAGGGCAGGACCGGCTCACCAGAGCTAGCCCACCGCAGGACGCGTTTCCTCCCCAAGGCGGAGGAGTCATCCGCCTCAGTCTCCTCTTCGGCCGACTCCTCGACCGCTTCTTTAACAAGTGGAACCCCAGCGCCGGCGCCGCTGGGTTCCCTGGCAGACCCCATCCACTCGGCAAACTCCCTCTCTTTTGCGGCCATGTCGGCCTCGTCCTCCACAGTGCCGAGGCTGCCAGCCTCCTCGACAAGTGTTGCCTCCTCCGCCCTGGCGGCAATGTACGCCAACTCTTCTTCAGTGGTGTCACGGATGGGCAGCGGCTCGTCGTGGACGTACCTCTCCGACAAGTTGCCGAAGAATGCCTGCACCAGCTCCGCTTGTGGCTCGGCCCAGGTTAGATCGAGGCCGTGCGCGTTGAAAACCGGCATCATGGCGATGAGGGCGGTCTGGCAAGAGTTGTTGCTCAACGGGACCACTCCCGCTGGCAACCCGAACAGAGACTTGCTGACCTTGCCAGCCTTGCTAGCCTTCTCGGCCTTGCCGGTCCTCTCGACCCTGCCGACCTCGTCAACCTTGAGCTGAAAAAGCCTCTGGCAAAGATGGGCATGCTGCAGCACCGTGAAGTTGTGGTTCAGGCCGGGGCGGAGCTTCATGATATCGGCCGCATTCCTGAAGTCCCAGGCCGGCCTCCCCTTATTGTGCAGTGGGGCAATCCGGCGGCGGATGAAATTGGCCCCGATCATTTCGAGAGTGAGCCCAGCCGAGGTGAGGCGATGGAGCCTGGTGGTGGCAACCGTGAGCTTCTTGCCGTCGACGTCGAGATCGCCCCAGTCCTTGCTGCGGACCGGTGGCTTCCGATGGACCCGGCAGAACTCGTGCGGATCTGCCTCCATAATCCAGCACCACCGGCCCTGCCACTCGTCCCACCTCTCTTTCTGGGCACCCTCCAGGTACGTGCCCCTGCTCTGGTTCCTCGGGATCCAAGTGATGCAGCCAGAGATGGCGCCCCCTGGCTAGATGTGAGGGGTAAAGTAATGGCGGAAGAGCGTCGTGCTGGGGAGCACTCCGGCGAAGCCCTCGCAAAGATTGGCGAAGAAGGCCATGCACGCCATGGCATTCGGCGTAAGGTCCAGGAGGTGGAAGCCATAGGTGTGCATGATATCATTGAAGAAATCTGAGAAAGGGGGGCTGAGCCCGCAGGAGAAGTAGTCGATGAAGAAAGGATACCGATGTGGACCGCCTTGGCGCAGGAGGCGGGGATGATGCGCGTGGTGGGATGCCCCGACGTATCCCTTCCCCACAGGGGCCTGAACTCCTCCTTGAGGGTGAGTGTGTCGACAATCGAGGTCAATAGGGAGTACTGCGTCCGCATCTCCGCCAACTCGCTCTCCGGCGCCTCCTTCCCCCCAGCGTCATTGGACGCTCCCTTGCCCTTGCTTGTCTTGGGCACCATGGTGGCTGAGAGGGAGGTGAGGGATCAAGGGCAATGGGGGCACGACAGCGGCAAGAGGAAGCGAGAGCTCCGATTTACGCTTGAAGAAGAAGAGGGGAACGGCGGTTCCAAGATTGGAAAGGGCGCAGAGGGTAAATGAGCAGCGCCCCTGCGGTTTCCTCTTTTTTATGGGGAAGACGCGGGCCTCCTCTTTACTACTCACCACGAGGTGACGCAAGCGTGCTGCGACCGTTCCAAGCACGACCCCCACATCACACACTCAATGCGAGTCGTGGGGAAGCGCAACTGGTGACTGAGAAGTTACCACAGATAAAACTCTGCCACGCGTACCCGCGCACCGTTTTGGGCCTGGCCCAACAATGCTTTGCGCTTATGTGTGGCCCAGGCCCGGGGGCTCCTGTCAGTGTACAAAAGTAGGGGCCTTTCTGTACCCCTTTACTTGTGCATGGGCAGTCGTAGCCACACCTGCGGTCATGCTTGGCGCGACAGAGGAAGGAAATGCACAAGGATGCCGAGGCAGTACTCAAGCCAGAGGCATGAAGAGCAAACGGACAAGATGGATCTCCCCCGGCAACACCCTTGCCGGGGCAGCCTACATAGCCCTGGTAAGAGCCTTGCCGGGGTGACTTGCCCAACACTAGCAAGGCCGCCACCCTTGAGCCTGAGAGCTCTGACACCATTGACAACGTCAAGACCAAGACTCAGAGGCGCCTGTGTGGTGGCATGTAGATCTTTGTGAAGACCGAAGGCCTGCAAATCTAGATAAGAACCAGAAGACGAAGACCCCCGGCAAGATCCTTGCCGGGGACAAACGAAGACCCCCGGTAAGACCCTTGTCGGGGACGGCCACGAGACCTCGGCAAGACCCTTGCCAGGGGCATCTGCGGGGCCACGGCTAGGCCCGCACCCACCAACGTCTCGCTGCCCCGCGGTCATTCCGACGCGGCAACCAGCCCAACAACTAGGTGAGTGCCTGCGTGGCAGCATGCAGCTTCTAGACCAACTAGGTGAGCGCCTGCATGGTGACATGCAGCTTCTAGGCCAACTAGTCAAGCACCTGCGTGGTGGCATGCAGATCTTCGTGAAGACCCTGTCACCCCGCCAGCTCAACAACCAGCCATCCAGCATGGCGCTGCATGCCTCAGCTTGGATGCACGTCGAAGTGAGGCGAGGCGGCGACAGACGGGATGAGCTTCGTTGCTGTCGTTGATAAAGCAAGAGGGCACGTAGGCGGCGCATTAAATGCGTTTTTCCTATGGTGTCAGGCGATAAACTTGTACACAATAGATACTTTCCGCCTCCTGTGTGCCACTGTGGCGACCCCTTTGACATATAAAAGGAGGCCCGAGGCGTACTGTGGAAGGATTCGGACTTTTTTGGACTGGGCGTGCACCGCAGCTAGTTCAAGAGCTCAAAAACACTAAATATACACAGACAAGCAGGACTAGGGTTTTACGCATCGTTTGCGGCACAAACCTGGGTAAAAATCCCATCACGCCGATCTTCTAGACCTGCTCTTTGCGCAGCTCCATGCCCCGCCAATCGTAGAAGGGATTCCCCGGAATCCCGTAGGTGTCGTTTCCCCTGACATCTTTGGCGCGCCACGTAGGGGGCGTTGAGGCTGTGAAAATCAGTCTCATGAACGTTGTTGTCTCTCCATCGTAGCATCGTTGTTGTCTCGCTAACTATTGCTTCTACGACTATCGCTACCGCTTAGTGATTAAGCAATTACATGGCGATTGCATTTCATACAATAAAGCGACAACCATAAGACTCCTGCCAGTTGCCGATAACTTCTACAAAACATGATCATCTCATACAACAATTTATATATCATCACGTCTTGATCATATCACATCATAGCAAGCCCTGCAAAAACAAGTTAGACGTCCTCTACTTTGTTGTTCCAAGTTTTAAGTGGTTGCTACGGGCTTCTAGCAAGAACCGTTCTCACCTACGCATCAAAACCACAACGATTTTTTGTCAAGTGTGTTGTTTTAACCTTCAACAAGGACCGGGCGTAGTCAAACTCGATTTAACTAAAGTTGGAGAAACAGACACCCACTAGCCACCTGTGTGCGAAGCACGTCGGTAGAACCAGTCTCATGAACGCGGTCATGTAATGTCGGTCTAGTCCGCTTCATCCAACAATGCCGCCGAATCAAAGTAAGACGTTGCTGGTAAGCAGTATGACTATTATCGCCCACAACTTATTGTGTTTTACTCGTGCATATAACATCTACGCATAGACCTGGCTCGGATGCCACTGTTGGGGAACGCAGTATTTCAAAAGATTTACCTACGATCACGCAAGATCTATCTAGGAGATGCATAGCAACGAGAGGGGAAAGTGTGTCCACGTACCCTCATAGACCGAAAGCGGAAGCGTTTAGCAACGCGGTTGATGTAGTCGAACGTCTTCATGATACAACCGATCCAAGTACCGAACGTACGACACCTCCGCGTTCAGCACACGTTCAGCTCGATGACGTCCCTCGATCTCTTGATCCAGTTGAGGACGATGGAGAGTTCCGTTAGCACGACGACGTGGCGACGGTGATGATGAAGTTACCGGTGCAGGGCTTTGCCTAAGCACTGCAACGATATGACCGAGGTGTGTAACTGTGGAGGGGGGGAACCACACACGGTTAAGAGAAACTTGTGTGTCCTTTGGAGTGTCCCCCTCCCACGTATATAAAGGGGGGACGAGGAGGAGGCCGGCCTAAGGGGGGCGCACCACATGTGGGGAGTCCTACTAGGACTCCCTAGTCCTAGTGGGATTCCCCTCTCCTTTTCCTTTTACGGAGGGGGAAAAGGGGGAAGGAGAGGAGGGGAAGAGGGAAAGGGGGGTCCCGCCCCCTCCCCTTCCTATTCGGACTCCACTTGGGGGAGGGCCTCCCCCATGTGGGTTGTCCCCTCTTCTCTGCCATGGCCCATAAGGCCCATGATTTCCCCCGGGAGGTTCCGGTAACCTCCCGGTACTCCGGAAAAATGCCCGAACGGAACCATTCCGATGTCCGAATGCAACCTTCCAATATATGAATCTTTACCTCTCGACCATTTCGAGACTCCTCGTCATGTTCGTGATCTCATACAGGACTTCGAACAAACTTCGGTCATCAAATCACATAACTCATAATACAAAATCGTCATCGAACGTTAAGCGTGCGGACCCTACGGGTTCGAGAACTATGTAGACATGACCGAGACACATCTCCGGTCAATAACCAATAGCGGAACCTAGATGCTCACATTGGCTCCTACATATTCTACGAAGATCTTTATCGTTCAAACTGCATAACAACATACGTTGTTCCCTTTGTCATCGGTATGTTACTTGCCCAAGATTCGATCATCGGTATCATTATACCTAGTTGAATCTCGTTAGCGGCAAGTCTCTTTACTCATTCTGTAATGCATCATCCCGCGACTAACTCATTAGTCACATTGCTTGCAAGGCTTATAGTGATGATCATTACCGACAGGGCCCAGAGATACTCTCTGATACACGGAGTGACAAATTCTAATCTCGATCTATGCCAACTCAACAAACACCATCGGAGACATCTATAGAGCATCTTTATAATCACCCAGTTACGTTGTGACGTATGATAGCACACAAGGTGTTCCTCCGGTATTCGGGAGTTGCATAATCTCATAGTTAGAGGAACTTGTATAAGTCATGATGAAGTAATAGCAATAAAACTAAACGATCATTTATGCTAAGCTAACGGATGGGTCTTGTCCATCACATCATTCTCTAATGATGTCATCCCGTTCATCAAATGACAACACATGTCTATGGTCAGGAAACTCAACCATCTTTGATTCACGAGCTAGTCAAGTAGAGGCATACTAGGGACACTCTGTTTTGTCTATGTATTCACACATGTACTAAGTTTCCGGTTAATACAATTCTAGCATGAATAATAAACATTTATCATGATGTAAGGAAATATAAATAACAACTTTATTATTGCCTCTAGGGCATATTTCCTTCAGGGCTACTGTTCATCCACCGTCTACTTCCTCCAGCCTCCACCAGTTACTGTTTATTGATGTACAACTGTTCATCCAGCCTCCACCGGCTACTGTTCAACCAGCCCTCCATGGGGTCCTGTCCATCCACCCCAACCGGCTCGGGTGTGTGGCGGCCTCCTCTCGATCGGGGTCCCATTCATCCATCGGCAACGACCTCTACTACCACGGGGTCCTGTTCATCCAACCCCCGCCAGGAACTGTTCATCCAACCCCCAACAACAGTCACTGTTCATCAAGAGGCACCGGGTTCGATCGACTTCAGTTAGCAGCAGTAGCGAAGGAATCGCCCGGGTTCGGTTAACAGCCAGGGATCGATCGCTCGGGTTCAATAGGCGAACGCCTCGCTCGGATTCAGTTAGAGCCCAATGCCTTGCCCACACATGTGTACATGTATGAGAGAAAAGCGGAAACCTCTGTGGATCGCTCGGCCCTGACCACCCACCGTAACCGGGAGCTCCGCGATATTTTCCTCGTCCTCGCTTCTACCATGATTTTTTCCATCAGGGACGGCCCAAAGAATGTCATGCATGTGCATTCCCGGCCCGCCCAGGATGAAAAGCCCATTTTCTGTCATGATTTTTTGTCATAGAAGTAGGAACCCCACCACATCTATGATGATACGTGCTTTTGTCACAATTATCGTCATAGAAGTGTCATAAGCATGACAAAAAAAATTGTTCGGCCCAAAATGTCATGGATGTGTCTTTGTTTTGTAGTGTATGTAGGTGGAGGAGGGAGAGGGGGCAGCCTAGGGCGCCCCCTAGGGGGGCGGCGGACGCCCTGGGCTCCTGCCCTGGCCGCCCCCTCCTTCTTAGGCGCATGGGGGGAGGCAGGAGGGAAGGCACCCCCTCCCCCCACCCCCGCCCCTTTCTTTTCCCTGCATATGGAAGAGAAGGAAAGTGGGGGCCGGCCCTCTCCCTTCCTTCCCTAGGGTCGGCGCCATGAGGTGGGGGCGCACCAGCCCCATGTGGGCTAGTGTGCTCTCCCTTGTTGACCCGTTTGGCCCAATATGCTCCCGTGGCCTCCCGGAACCCCTTCCGGTGATCCGATAAATACCCGGTGCATTTCGAAACCTTTTCGGAGACCAAATAGTATCGTCCTATATACCAATCCTTACCTCTGGACCATTCCGGAGCTCCTTGTCATGGTTGTGATCTCATCCGGGACTCATAACAACATTTGGTCACCAACTCACATAACTCATATAATAATATATCGTCAATGAATGTTAAGCGTGCAAACCCTACGGGTTCGAGAATGATGTAGACATGACCGAGACGCTTCTCCGGTTAATAACAAATAGCAGGACTTGGATGCCCATATTGGTTCCTACATATTCTATGAAGATCTTTATTGGTCGAACCTTTATGACAACATATGTAGTTCCCTTTGTCTGTCGGTATGTTACTTACCCAAGATTCGATCGTCGGTATCTCGATACCTAGCTCAATCTTGTTACTGGCAAGTCTCTTTACTCGTTCTGTAATACATCATCTCATAACTAACTCCTTAGTCACTTGGCTTGCAAGCTTCTTGTGATATTGTATTACCAATAGGGCACAGAGATACCTCTCCATTACACGGAGTGACAAATCCCAATCTCGATCCATGCCAACTCAATAGACGCCTTCAGAGATACCTGTAGAGCATATTTATGATCACCCAGTTATGTTGTGATGTTTGATAGCACACAAGGTATTCCTCCAGTATCCGAGAGTTGCATGATCTCATGGTCGAAGGAATATGTATTTGACATTAAGAAAGCAGTAGCAATAAACTAAACGATCATATGCTAAGCTAGCAGATGGGTCTTGTCCATCACATCATTCTCCTAATGATGTGATCCGGTTATCAAGTGACAACACATGTCTATGGTTAGGAAACCTTAACCATCTTTTGATCAACAAGCTAGTCTAGTAGAGGCTTACCAGGGACATGGTATTTGTTTATGTATCCACACATGTATTTAAGTTTCCGTTTAATACAATTATAGCATGAATAATGAACCTTTTATCATGAACAAGAAATATGATAATAACCAATTTATTATTGCCTCTAGGGCATATTTCCAACACCTCTCCTCTTCAGGGAAATACCAACGTAGATACGAGCAATCAAGACATGGTCGAGCAAGATGGGATTTGCCCCTCCAATTAGGAGAGATATACTTGGCGGTCATTGTCTACTTGGCGGTCGGCACGCCTTGCTAGAGGCCGCTACCAGCCAAGCAGGTCGGAGGTGATCCGGCCTATGACCAAGCCAACTTGAACCTAATGGGTCGCGCGCTTAAGGGAAGGAACCTGTGAGGACCGATCCGACTCCACGAGTCAGATGTGATTCTACTTGGACTCGGATCCCGGTCGAACAGATTTTGGGCTTTAGGGTTCGTAAAAGGCCCAAGTGTTGAGCCCGCGATGGATGCCTATATTGTGACGCCCCCGATTCAATTGTACACTAATCATACACGCAAACGTGTACGATCAATATCAGGGACTTAAGGGAAGATATCACAACACAACTCTAGACACAAATTAAAGTCGCACAAGCTTCATATTACAAGCCAGGGGCCTCAAGGGCTCGAATACATAAGCTTGATCATAAACGAGCCAGCAGAAGCAACAATATATGAGTACAAAGATAAGTTAAACAAGTTTCCATAAGATGGTGAAAGTGCAACTAATCCTGGGGTGGTTTTGGTAATTCATAACAACATATAGCTCATTGAACTAATATCCATTCAGGTTTAATATTTCAGAAAGTTCAATGAATGGCATGGCATCGACTACAGATGTGGACCCCTCAAAATGCTAAGGACACATATTGGCAAAAGCTCAAGACTCTTCATTTCATTTTTAGTGATCCAAGATCACATTGAGTCCATAGGAAAGTGATGACCCACAAGTATAGGGGATCAATTATACTCCTTTCGATAAGTAAGAGTGTCGAACCCAACGAGGAGCAGAAGGACATGACAAGTGGTTTTCAGCAAGGTATTCTCTGCAAGCACTGAAATTATGAGTAAGGAGTAGTTTGATAATAATATAATTTGTAACGAGCAAGTAACGATAATAGTAAAAAAAATGCAGCAAGGTATCCCAATCCTTTTGAGGCAAAGGACGGGCCAAAATGGTCTCTTATGATAAGCAAAGCGTTCTTGAGGGTACACGGAAATTTCATCTAGTCACTTTCATCATGTTGGTTTGATTTGTGTTCACTACTTTGATAATTTGATATGTGGGTGGACCGGTGCTTAGGTGTTGTTCTTACTTGAACAAACGTCCTACTTATGATTAACACCCTCGCAAGCATCCGCAACTACGAGAAAACTATTAAGAATAAATTCTAACCTTAGCATTAAACTTTTGGATCCAAACTGGTCCCTTACGGAATAGCACATAAACTAGGGTTTAAGCTTTTGTCACTCTCGCAACCCATCATCTAATAACTACTCCACAATGCATTCCCTTAGGCCCAAATATGGCGAAGTGTCATGTAGTCGATGTTCACATGACACCACTGAGGGAATTACAACATACATACCATCAAAATACTGAACACATATAAAATTCACATGATTACTTGCAGCAAGATTTCTCCAGTGACCTCAAGAACAAAAGTAACTACTCACAAATGATAAATAGCATAATGGATCTGTACATATAATCTTGCACCAAATAAACCATATAGTAATAAACTACAAGATGTAATCAACACTACTAGTCACCCACAAGCACCAATCTAAGGTTCCGGTACTAAGATTGAACACAAGAGGTGGACTAGGGTTTGAGAGGAGATGGTGTTGTTGAAGATGTTGATAGAGATTGCCCTCCCCAAGATGGGAGAGTTGTTGGTGATGATGATGACGATGATTTTCCCCTCCGGGAGGGAAGTTCCCCTGGCGGAATTGCTCCGCCGGAGGGCAAAAGTGCTCCTGCCAAGTTCCGCCTCGAGACGGCGGCGCTTCATCCCGAAAGTCCTCTCCTTATTTTTTTTCTAGGTCAAAATGGCCGAGGAGGGCACAACCCACCAGGGCGCACCTGGGCCTCCTGGCGCGCCCAGGTGGGTTATGCCCACTTGATGGCCCCCTCTGGTACTTATTGGCTCCAATATTTCTTATATATTACATAAAAATTCCCCGTAAAGCTTCAGCTCATTTGGAGTTGTGCAGAATAGGTAGCCTGACGTAGCTTTTTCAGGTCCAGAATTCCAGCTACCGGTATTCTCCCTCTTTGTGTGTACCTTGCATATTATGAGAGAAAAGGCTTCAGAAATACTCCAAAAAGTATTATTATATGTAAAAACAACATAAATAACAGTAGGTAAACAAGATGCAAAATGGACGTATCAACTCCCCCAAGCTTAGACGTCGCTTGTCCTCAAGCGAAAACCAAAATCGAAAAACATGTCCACATGCTTAGAGAGAGGTGTCGATAAAAACAAAATACACATAGAAGCATCATGTATATTATTATAACAGCAACAAACTTTAACATAGAACTTTTATCATAGACTTCTCATGAATAAGTAACAATTCATCACAACATCGAAGTATAAAGCATAAACTCTATTGAAAACCAACAAACTATGTTCTCAGTAAACTTTGCAACTACAATTCATGATCTTTTCAGGAAGGGTCACGTATCGGAGCCTTTAGGCAAGTCCACATACTCAACCATCATATAGTCTTTTATGATTGCTAACACTCACCGCATACACACGAGCAAAACATTTCCACCGGACACATAGAAAGATAAGGGCTTATAGTTTCGCCTCCCAACGTATTCACCTCAAGGGTGATGTCAACAATAATAACTCATGCTACCCACATCCAACTGGATATATGTGCCTATATCTTTCCTCACCACATGATGCTTGCCAAAAGAGAAAATAAAAAGGAATAGAGAGAAAAACTTTGACTCTTTGCATAAAAGTAAATACATGAAAGTAAAAGATAGGCCCTTCGCAGAGGGAAGCAGAGGTTGCCATGCGCTTTTTGTTTGTATGCTCAATCTCTTAGTGCAAAAGAACGTCACGTTATATTACCCCTTATGACAGCAACCTTTATTATGCAGTCTGTCGCTTTTATTCTTTGCCATCACAAGTTTGTACAAGGCTCAATTTTCTCTTACACTAAATGATCTAACACTTTTAGAAGAAATTTGTATTGCCTTATTGCACCAATAACAACTTACTTGAAGGATCTTACTCAATCCATAGGTAGGTATGGTGGACTCTTCAAAATAAGATTTGGGTTTAAGGGTTTTTGGATACAGAAGTAGTATCTCTACTTAGTGCGGAATTTTTGGCTAGCAAAGATTGGGGGCAAGCACCGCATGCTAAAGGATCTATGACAATATAACTTCTATGTGAATATGAACAAACATGAATCATTACGTTGTCTTCCTTGTCCAACGTCAACAATTTTGGCATATAATATTTTGATGGGGGCTCACAATCACAAAAGATGTCCAAGATAGTGTATTTGCATGTGAATCTTCTCTTCCCTTATTAATTCTTTCATGAATTGCATCATTGACCAATGCTATGTTTGTAAATCTCCAATAAAATTTTCTACTTATAATCTCCCTTATGTGATGTCATTACTTACCATAGGATTAGCATATGATCTTTTTCATTTATTTTCTTTCTTTTTATTGGAACATGAAAGTAAAGAAAGCAAAACTCAAACTAAACTTTATTATATATCTCGCACATGATTACGAGGGTAGATCACTAAGCAAACTCTTGAAAAGAAAGGATCGAACTAAACTTTTATTCATCTAAAGCAAAAGATACCTATGGATCGAACTAAGATAAGTAAAGGTAAAAGATAGTGGAGGTGATACGATACTGGGGCATCTCCCCCAAGCTTGGCACAAGCCAAGGGGAGTGCCCATACCCGATACTCAATTTCCCTTTGGTGATGAACAAGGTGGTGGTGGTGATGATGTGATAGCAATCTTGTCCTCGGGTTTCCATGGCAGAGGCTCACCATCATAAGAGGAGGAGTGAGTCTCGTGGGTCCTGCAACTGGCAGCCAAAATCATACCTTTAAACCTCGCCTCATATTCAAAGACTTGGTTTTGGAGATCATAGATCTGGCTTTAGAGGAAGTTGATTTGCTCGTTGAAGGTGAAGACGATGTCCTTCATGGACTTGCCATCCACCTTGAGATCATGGGTGTAGTCCGTGATCATGAGGTGATTGGCATTGAGTCCATGTTCCACCATCCCCTTGCACTAGAAGACCTCCTCCATAGCTTCAAGCCTGGCCTCCATGGTTCCCGTCCCTTTGGGACCTTGCACATCGCGGATGTGAAGCACCCCCTCATGCATCTGGATAGCACGAAGGTGCTGCATCACCTCCCGCAAATATGGGGTGATGACGTTCTCGAAGAACTTTTCCTCAGAGGAGCTTGAAGCGGCCATGGTAGATGGGATCTGTCATAAAACAGCAAGGAAAATAAAACAAGAAATTTCTCTGCGATACGGTGGTCAATAAGTTCGGGGGGTATATAAAGATTTTTTTATCTTGGGAAGAAAGCAAACGGAAGAAAAATAGAGTCCGAAAGCTACCCGAGGTGGGCACAACCCACCTGGTGTCTTGTGCCCACCAGGGTCACCTTCCTGGTAGTTTCTTATTTTCCAAAAAATTTATATATTCCAAAACTGACAAAAAATATTTTTGTGGATTTTTTGGAGTCCGTTTACTTACCGTATTACGTACCTCCTCTTTTTCACGATTCTGGAGTGTTCCAGAAGGTTTCCTTTATGTGTTATTCCGGTGTCATAGTTTGGATAATATTGCTTTCAACATTAATAGGCGTACCTGAGATATAATGTTTTATTCTTTGCCCATTGACGACCTTCGGGTTAGTACCCTCAGCATTATTTATTTTGATGGCTCCAGATCGATGAACCTCCTCGATAACATAGGGTCCTTCCCATTTGGAGAGGAGTTTTCCTGCAAAGAATCTGAAACAAGAGTTGTACAAAAGAACATATTCTCCAACCTTGAACTCACGCTTTTGGATTCTTTTATCATGCCATCTTTTGACTTTTTCTTTAAATAACTTGGCATTTCCATAAGCTTGGGTTCTCCATTCATCTAGTGAGCTAATATCAAATAACCTCTTTTCACCGGCAAGTTTGAAATCATAGTTGAGTTCTTTAATTGCCCAATATGCTTTATGTTCTAACTCAAGAGGCAAATGACAAGATTTTCTATAAACCATTTTATAAGGAGACATACCCATAGGATTTTTATATGTTGTTCTATAAGCCGAAAGTGCATCATCTAATTTCTTAGACCAATTCTTCCAGGACCTATTGACAGTCTTTTGTAAAAATTAATTTTATTTCTCTGTTGCTAAGTTCAACTTGACCACTAGACTGAGGATGATAAGGTGATGCAATTCTATGTTAACATCATACTTAGCAAGCATTTTACGGAATGCACCATGAATAAAGTGTGAACCACCATCAGTCATTAAATATCTAGGGACTCCAAACCTTGGGAAAATAACTTCCTTAAGCATTTTAATAGAGGTGTTGTGATCACCACTACTAGTTGGAATAGCTTCTACCCACTTAGTAACATAATCAACAACAACCAAAATATGTGTATACCCATTACAGGAAGGAAAAGGTCCGATATAATCAAAACCCCAAACATCAAATGGTACAACAGCAAGAGAATAATTCATAGGTATTTCCGAACGCTTACCAATATTACCAATTCTTTGACATTCATCACAAGATGAAACAAACTTACGGGCATCCTTGAAGAGAGTAGGCGAATAAAATCCGGATTGCAATACCTTGTGAGCAGTTCTGTCTCCCGCATGATGCCCTCCATAAGCTTCGGAGTGACATTTCCGTAGGATTTGTCCCTGTTCATGCTCAGGTACACAACGTCTAATAATACCATCTACTCCTTCTTTATAAAGATGTGGGTCATCCCAAAAGTAATGTCTTAAATCATAGAAGAATTTTTTCTTTTGGTTGTATGTGAGCTAGGTGGTATATATTTAGCAACAATGTAATTATCATAGTCAGCATACCAAGGATTGTTATGAGAAACATTTATTGCAGCTAATTGTTCATCAGGAAAACTATCATTAAAAGGTTGTGGGTCATAAAGAATATTTTCTAGCCTAGACAAGTTATCAGCCACGGGGTTCTCAGCTCCTTTTCTATCAGTGATATGTAAGTCAAATTCTTGCAGCAAGAGAACCCACCTAATGAGTCTAGGTTTAGCATCTTTCTTTTCCATAAAATATTTCATAGCGGCATGATCGGTGTGAACAATAACTTTAGAATCGACAATGTAAGATCTGAATTTATCACAAGCAAAAACCACTGCTAAAAATTATTTTTCAGTAGTAGCATAATTTCGTTGAGCACTGTCTAGAGTTTTACTAGCATAGTGAATAACATTTAATTTCTTATCAACTCTTTGTCCTAGAACAGCACCAACAGCATAGTCACTAGCATCACACATAATTTCAAAAGGCAAGTTCCAATCAGGTGGTTGAACAATAGGTGTAAAAATCAAGTCTTTCTTAAGTGTTTCAAAGGCTTCTACACAATCATCATCAAAAAACAAATGGAACATCCTTCTGTAAAAGATTTGTAAGAGGCCTAGAAATTTTAGAGAAGTCTTTAATAAACCTCCTATAGAAACCAGCATGACCAAGGAAACTGCGAATACCTTTGATATCTTTCGGGCATGGCATTTCTCAATTGCATCAACTTTAGCTTTATCCACCTCAATACCTCATTCAGACATTTTATGTCCCAATACAATACCTTTATTAACCATAAAGTGGCACTTCTCCCAATTCAAGACAAGATTAGTTTGCTCACATCTCTGCAAAACTCTATCAAGGTTGCTTAAGCAATCATCAAAAGAAGTTCCGTCAACGAAAAAATCATCCATGAGAACCTCAACAATCTTTTCACAAAAATCAGAGAATATAGCAGTCATACATTTTTGAAAGGTAGCAGGTGCATTGCATAAACCAAAAAGCATACGTCTATAAGCATAAGTTCCAAAAGGACAAGTAAAGGTGGTTTTCTCTTGATCAGGTTGTGAAACAAGTATTTGAGAAAAAACCAGAATATCCATCAAGGAAACAAAAATGTGTGTGCTTTGACAATCTTTCTAGCATTTGATCAATAAAAGGCAGAGGGTAATGATCTTTTCTAGTAGCTTTATTTAATTTTCTAAAATCAATTACCATTCTATAGCCAGTAACAATTCTTTGCGGAATAAGTTCATTCCTATCATTAGGAACAATAGTAATACCTCCCTTCTTAGGGGACTTACCCATCTACTATCAGCTATAGGATAGATTATACATTCTTCCAGAAGCTTCAGTATTTCAGTTCTTACCATTTCTTTCATTTTAGGATTTAAACATCGTTGGTGATCAACAACGGGTTTAGCATCAGGTTCCATATTAATTTTGTGCTGACAGAGAGTGGGACTAATGCCCTTTAAGCCATCAAGAGTATACTGATACGTCTCCAACATATCTATAATTTTTGATTGTTCCATGTTGTTTTATTATCAATCTTGGATGTTTTATAATCATTTTATAGTCATTTTATATCATTTTTTGGTACTAACCTATTGACATAGTGCCAAGTGTCAGTTGCTGTTTTTTCCATGTTTTTTACATCGCACGAAATCAATATCAAACGAAGTCCAAATGCCATGAAACTCCACGATAATTTTTTTATGGGCCAGAAGAAAGACAATGGGCCCTGGTTGCACCTGGGGGTGCCCCGAGGGGGGCACAACACACCAGGGCGCGCCAGGAGGCCCAGGCGCGCCCTGGTGGGTTGTGCCCACCTCGGGTGCCCCCCGGACCGCCTCTTTGCTCTATAAATACCCAAATATTCCAGAAACCCTAGAAGAGTCGATGAAATATTCATCCAGTCGCCGCAGAGTCCAGAACCACTAGATCCAATCTAGACACCATCACGGACGGGTTCACCACTTCCATTGGTGCCTCTCTAATGATGCGTGAGTAGTTCCTTGTAGACCTTTGGGTCCGTAGTTAGTAGCTAGATGGCTCTCTCTCTCTCTCTCTCTCTCTCTCTCTCTCTCTCTCTCTCACTGAATTCTCAATACAATGGTCTCTTGGAGATTCATATGATGTAACTCTTTTGCGGTGTGTTTGTTGGGATCTGATGAACTTCGAGTTTATGATCAGTCTTATCTTTTTATATCCATGAAAGTTATTTGAGTTTCTTTGATCTCTCATATGCATGATCTCTTATAGCCTCGTATTTCTTCTCCGATATTTGGGTTTTGTTTGGCCAAATTGATCTATTTATCTTGCAATGGGAAGAGGTGCCCGGTAGTGGGTTTGATCTTACGGTGCTCGATCCCAGTGACAGAAAGGGAAACGACACGGATGTATCGTTGCTACTAAGGATAAAAAAACGAGATCTATATCTACCGCCATATAGATAAACGGATCGTGTCTACATCATGTCATCGTTCTTATTGCATTACTCCGTTTTTCCATGAACTTAATACACTAGATGCATGCTGGATAGCGGTCGATGTGTGGAGTAATAGTAGTAGATGCAGGCAGGAGTCGGTCTACTAATGTTGGACGTGAGGCCTATGTAATGATCATTGCCTGGATATCGTCATAATTATTTGAAGTTCTATCAATTGCCCAACAGTAATTTGTTTACCCATTGTTTGCTATTTTTCTCGAGAGAAGCCACTAGTGAAACCTACGGCCCCCGGGTCTTCTTTCTCATATATTTTCCTTGAGATCTACTTTTCCTTTGCATTTTATTCAGATCTATTAAACCAAAAAATACAAAAATACCTTGCTGCATTTTATCTTTATTTATTTTATTTGGCGTTCAATCTATCAATCTACTACAATTTGTCTCACGTCTGCTTGCCTATCTTGAGGCGCCGTACCCGGAAGGGATTGACAAACCCTTTAACTCGTCGGGTTGCGAGGTATTGTTGTTTGTGTGCACGTGTTGTTTATGTTGTGTTGCTTGGTTCTCCTACTGGTTCGATACCTTGGTTTCATAACTGAGGGAAATACCTACCGTTGATGTGCTACATCATCCCTCCCTCTCCGGGGAAATACCGACGTAGTTCCAGCTGCCATCAAGGAGAATTTTTGGCGCCGTTGCCGGGGAGGATCTTCAACATAACCAGGTTCCTAATCACAAATCTCATCTCCTTGCAATTTACATTATTATCCATTTGCCTCTCGTTTTCCTCTCCCCCACTTCACAAAAATTTGCCATTTTATTCGCCTCGCTTTTTCCGTTCACCGTTTTCTTGCCGGATCTGTTTTTTAGTGTAAACTTGTTGTGTAGTCATCATGACTCAAGAGAACACCAAGTTATGTTATTACTCAAATACCAACAACAATGATTTTATTCGCACTCCGCTTGCTCCTCCCACCACTAGTGCGGACAATTGTGATATTAATACTGCTTTGCTAAATCTTGTTATGAAAGACCATTTTCCCGGTACTCCTAATGAGGATGTCGCGTCCCATCTTAATACCTTCGTGGAATTATACGATATACAAAAGAAAAAAGATGTGGATAATGATGTGGTCAAGATGAAATTATTTCCGTTCTCTTTGCGTGATTCTGCAAAAATTTGGATCTCTTCTTTGCCTTGCAATAGTATCGATTCTTGGAAAAGGTGCAAAGATGCTTTTATCATTAATTATATTCCTCCTGCAAAAATTATTTCCCTTAGGACCCAGATCATGAATTTCAAGCAACTTGAACATGAGCATGTTGCACAATCTTGGGGAAGGATGAAAATGATGCTAAGGAATTGCCCAACTCATGGGTTAAATCTTTGGATGATCATACAAATTTTTTATGCGGGATTGAATTTTATTTCTCGTAATCTTTTAGATTCCGCTGCGGGAGGTACTTTTATGGAAATTACTTTGGGTGAAGCCACCAAATTTCTTGATAATATCATGGCAAATTATTCATAATGGCATACCGAAAGAGCTCCTACTAGTAAAAAAAGTTAATTCGATTGAAGAAATTTCTTCTTTGAGTGATAAAGATGATGCTCTTATGAAATTGGTTGCTAGTATAAGTGCTCCTGTTGATTTTAATGATATGCCTTTGTCTATTTTGATTGAGAAAAATAGTGATGCCATTGATGTGAATTTTATTTCTCACAATAATCAACAACAATGCTTATAGAGGTAATTTTAATCGTAGGCCTTTTCCTAGTAATTCCTCTAATAATTATGGTAATTCCTATGGAAATCAATCTTATAATAATAATAGGAACACCTCTGATCTTGAGAATAATATTAAAGAATTTATCAACACACAAAAGTTTTCAACACTTCTATAGAAGAAAAATTGAATAAAATTGATTATTTGTCTAGAAGTGTTGATAGAATTGCTCATGATGGAAATTTTTGTGCCTAAAGTAGATGAATAATTAAAGCTCTTTATGTTTCTATGGATAAAAGTAAGAAAAGAACTGCTATGCTTAGAGCTAAAAGAGAATTTTTAGAGAAAGATTTTTCTAGAGATTATTCTTGCAAAGATGATGAAGATCTTAAATGATTGGTGTTTCTTCTATTGATTCCTTGTTTAGTAAATTAAGGATGATGAAGAAGGGACTAGAGAAGAGTCAACTTTAGGTAGAAGGCGTCCCAATATTTCGGAGGGTGAAAATTTTGTTGAGCAAATTGATAAAAGTGGGTTTGGATAGGTCAAAACTTTAACTAGTGATGTGCCCACTCTTTTGGATTACAAAGACTTTAATTATGATAGTTGCTCTTTGATTGATTGTATTTCTTTGTTTCAATCCATGATAAATTCACCCCATGCTTATGAACAAAACAAAGCTTTTACTAAACATATTGTTGATGCTATGATGAAAGCTTTGGAAGAAAAGTTGGAATTAGAAGTTTCAATTCCTAGAAAATTACATTATGAATGGGAACCTACTATCAAAGTAAATATTAAAAATTATGAGTGTTTTGCTTTGTGTGACTTGGGTTCTAGTGTTTCTACAATTCCGAAATCTTTATGTGATGTGCTTGGTCTTACCAATCTTGAAGAATGTTCCTTGAATTTGCACTTGGCGGATTCTACTATTAAAAAGCATATGGGAAGAATTAATGATGTTCTTATTCTTGCAAATAGGAATTACTTACCAACAGATTTTATTGTTCTTGATATTGATTGCAATCCGTCTTGCCCAATTATTCTTGGTAGACCATCTTTTCGCACTATCGGTGCCGTGATTGATATGAAAGAAGACAATATTAAGTTCCAATTTCCTTGGAGGAAGGGCATGGAACACTTTCCTAGAACTAGAATTTAGCCACCTTATGAATCAATCATGAAGGCATCTTATGGATCTCAAACCAAAGATGACAAAACTTAGATCCTTGCTTTATGCCTAGCTAAGGGCGTAAAACTATATCGCTTGTTGGGAGGCAACCCAATGAATAAAACTTATTTTTGCTTTTTGTTTTCTGTTCTCAAGTGTTAGTACAATTATGATACTGTTATGATTGTGTTTTTTATGTTTTAATTAGTGTTTGTGCCAAGTAGAACCAATAGGATCTTCTTGGGTGATAGTTGTTTGATCTTGCTGAAAAAGAGAGAAACTTTGTGCTCACGAAAATAATTGTTAAACTTCACCAGTACGTGATAAAATCCTAATTCTTTTTGCAGAAGATCAATATACAAATTATCTAGGTTGTCTTAGTTTTTCAGAAGTTTTGGAGTTCCAGAAGTATTCGAACAAATCAGATTGCTACAGATTGTTCTGTTTTGACAGATTCTGTTTTCTTTGTGTTGTGTGCTTATTTTGATGGCTCTATGGTTTTATTTGATGAGTTTTTGCCATAGAAAAGTTGGAATACAGTAGATATAATACAAAAACAAAATAAGAATTGGTTTGATGCAGCACTTGTAGTAGCGATTTATTTTTATTACACTAATGGATCTCACGAAGGTTTGTTGAGTTTTGTGTGATTGAAGTTTTCAAGTTTTGGGTTATCTTACGATGGATGAAGGAAGGATGTAAGACCCTAAGCTTTGGGATGCCCCGACATCCCAAGATATTATCCAAGATGAGCAACCAACTAAGCTTGGGGATACCCCCGAGTGGCATCCCCGCTTTCTTCCAACAACTATCGGTATTTTACTTGAAACTATATTTTTATTCGTCACATGATATGTGTTTTGCTTGGAGCGACTTGTATGATATGTGTCTTTGATTGCTTTATTTTGTGTTTAAAGTCATCAATACTTGCTGGACACACCTATTTGAGAGAGCCAAAATTATATCATGACTTGTTAGAATTGCTCTCTATACTTCACTTAAATCTTTTATGAGCTAGGACTTGCTCTAGTGCTTCACTTATATCTTTTTGAGCACGGTGTGCTTTGTTATTTTTGAAGAAATACTCTCTTGATTCACTTATATTTATTTGAGAGTTATTAAAATTTTGAAGAAATTCTCTCTTGCTTCACTTAAATTATTTTGAGAGAAAGAAAATTTGTTATGCTCTTGATCTTCACTTATATTTGTTTGAGCTTATGAAAAGCAACACACGAAAATGTAACATCCCAAAATTCTAAAATTTGTAATCTTATACTAAATAGATAGTTTTGATTGATTGTTTGATTGATTGACTGAAAGTGAGTGAAATTCGAACCTTTTTGAAAGTTAAATGAGAGGGAATAAAAGGACTTTCCGAAACTTTCATTTTTGCATTTTATGATCTCCGTGAATTCAAATTATTTTCACCACAAAACCCTGGAGAGAAGATGACATGACTTCTTCCATTTATTTAAATGACAAGGGGTGTTGAAAATATTTGAATTTCATTTGGAAAATATTTCCAATTCTGAAACTTCATGCAACTCAATGATTTTCATGAGAGAAGATAAAATCACTTCTTCAAATTATATGAAATATGAGTTGGGAGTTTTAAAAGAATTAAATTCAAAGTTCTTTTGAATTTATTTTCAATTTGGAGTTATTGAGTTTTATTCAAATTATTTTCTCCAAAAATAAAATATATGGAAAATAGGGTAACATGATTCCCTACATCAGAAAATTGGAGAGAAATTAATTTGAAGTCATTTTGGTATTTTTAAAATGATTTTTATTGGATTTTATTAGACCAGTAGCACTCTTTGAATTATCTGAATTTGTGTGGATTTTATTTGGCATTATAAAAATGTCCATCTTGTAGGAAATCTTTTTCTGAAATTAATGATATACTATATGGCTATAGTATTTTTTTTGGTGGTTTATTTTCCATTTAGTGTTTTCGGGAAAATGTTAAAAAAAACCCTTTCCACCGGCTCGGGCGGCCCAGCTAGCCGGGCCAGCCAGCAGCCTCACCCAGGCCCGCCCGTCACCCCAAGACGACCGACTCAGGCAGAGTCCGCTTGGCTCCACACTCGCCGGAGCCGTCTCCCCGCCGGACTCCTCCTCTCCTGCCCCTTCCCCACGCCACCGTCCTCCCCTGCCCTCTTTAAAAGGCCCCCCACGGGACCCCTGGGTCCCGTTTGCGCCGCCGCCCCTCGCCAGATCCGCCGCCGCCCGCCGTTGCAAAGCCGCCACTGTCGCTGTTTCAGGCCACCGCCGACGCCGCCCCTCCCGTGCTCTTCGCCGCCCCACGACGCCCGGAGCCGCGCCAGCTGCCAGACCTGAGCCGCCGCCGAGGCCCTCGCCACCGAGCCGCCCCGCTGTTCACGGACTCGCCAGACACGCCCTAGCCGTCGGATCCCGCCAGTTTTGCCGACCCGACGTTTTTTTTTTCTTATTAGCTATTTAGAGAACGTTCATTAGGTTAGGTTCAGCAGTGAACCGGTTTCATTGGTTAGCGTTCGACAGCGAACGTTCGCTCAGTAGGTTTTTCTTTTTCTTTTTATTTTCTGTCCAGGGACCTATTTGTAGTATTTATTTACAGAATAGCCCCTGGTTTTCAAACCCTCACAACTTTTTACTCGTTAGTCCAAATCCCACAAAACCAACGCCCACTTTTTCGTTATGATCTCCTCTATCCATTAATCCAACTCAAACATGTTTTTGAAAGTTTAAAATTTGAATTAGATCAGATTTGAATTTGAACTTTGTTTGATCATAACTTGAGTTTCGTAACTCCGATTTAGTTGATTCTTTTTGCAAATCGAAGCTCTTGACCTAAGCTTTCTAATAAGGCCAAATTCACATAATTTTGGTACTGTTAGGAATTGTTTTATGTTGCAAGAGTTATTTGCTTGGTTTTGATGTTTTCCAAATCGTCGTCTTCGTTCTTTCTGATCTTTTGAGTGATTGCTTATGTGTGGTTACTATTGCTTGCTTATGATAGATTGATCGGAGTGTGACGAGTAGAACCATCAAGAGTTTTGAGTGCGAACCATCTTCGTCAACATTGCAGGCAAGTAACACTTTGATCATACCTTTTCTACTACCCAGTTTTATGCATTAGATCTATCCTCAAACATTGCATGATTAGGATCTAATTAAATTGTGGGTTTTGGGAAGTAGTTTGAGGTAGTACCTATTACCTATTTATTTTCAAACCCTTGGGAGTTACTTCTACATTTGCTTATTATGCCATGCTATGCTAGTAGACGTGGACTGGGTGAGTGTATTCAATGACAGATGTGAGATTGTTAAATTAATGGTATATTTAAGGTGGCAACTTAAACACACATCTGGGTGGATTGAGGCATCTGGTTTCCATTAGGACTTGCATGTATTTCTTCGGACCGCCACCCAGGCTCAAAGGGATCATGAGATTATTCATGCTAGAAACTTCTGTGTGCAGCCACATGCTACTATGGGCTCTAGCATAGTTGACTAAGTTGTGCGAACTCTTACGGGTAGACTAGCTGATGTAGGGGGTTGTAGGTTGGTACGTTGTACCCACATGTAAGGTGCTAGCGCTTCTGAAAGACTATGTCTCGGTCATCCGTTTCTCAAACACCATGTAGTGCGAGAAATCAAACGGAGGAGATCGAGTCTTGTGGGGAAAAGTGCACAAACCTCTGCAGAGTGTATAAACTAATCATGGTTAGCCGTGTCCCCGGTTATGGACATCGTGAGTATCTAGTATCTGGATATCATGTGAATCTCATCATGTTACTCTAATTAATATTGTTGGGTTGTTAATGAGTACTTTTAATTGGCATTGAGAATGTTGTCAACCATTCTCAATGTTTAACAACCACCATGATAGTTAAATAAATTTATTCCTTTGCAGTAGGGAAAAATTGGCTTTATGCAAAACTGTAACCATAGAGCTTTCCACCAGCCATATATGCATATAGTATAGGCTCATTCTTTCATTACTCTCTATGTGTTACATTGCCAGCATATTCCATGTGCTGACCCATTTTCGGGCTGCAACGTTTCATGTTGCAGACTTTTCAGACGACGAGTAAGTGATACGTTAGGGTTATGATTTCTACACTCAACTTTGCCATTGGTGTTGATGGGAATCCACAACCTTGTTACTTCCGCTATTTGGATTGAGGTAATAGTGTTTACATTATTTTTACATGTCATTTACCTCTGTTATAAATCCTCGATTATTGTGTGTGTCAGCATACCGATCCAGGGATGACACTTAAGCACAGAGACTTGATCCATTCGGTCGGGTCGCTACAAGATGGTATCGAGCACATGTTGGTGAGGACGTGACCTAGAAACGGGCAAGCCCATAGGAAAGATTTTCTCTACAACTTCATTTTCAAAAGATCTTTTACCTCTCTTCTCTTCGAGCTTATTCAAATATTCCCTTTAGTGAGACCATACCCTTTTCCTTTTGACCACTCAAGATTTGACCGATGAGACCACTCCAAGGAGACAAGATATCGGACAACTAAGTCCATTTGGAATGAAGAGGATTTTTACCGTGCATTACAATGACGGAAACTACAACGGTGAAGACTCCGAAGACTAGGAGAATTTGAAGGCTTTGAAGAATTTTCGGATTTGTATGACCTAGGAAGGCACCCCTTATGGAACTTGGCAGACTATGGAAGCTGTCAATACCCGAGATCAAGGTGTATCGGAGAAAGACTGGAACATGGAGCATAGAACTCAAAGTTTTATCAAGAAAACCCGAAGACAGGAGATATCAACTATGGAATGATAGCTCATGAAAATAATAAGAGCAGAAACACGCTATCCATGATGTTATCGCCCACCTATGCTATTGTCACCGTGCTGAGTTAAGCATGCGTTTCTTCGGAAGGATTGGATGGTAGAAGGCTACTACAGCATCTGTAAGCAAAGGATGCAGTTTTAACGTAGCTGGTGTATCACCAGGATCTGGAGTGTTACATCAAGAAGTTAAGATGGACCTACAAGAAGCAGTATTTGATAAGGAAGCAGTTCGTGAAGAACTCAGGACCCAGAAGCTGAAGTAGCCAAGCTGGAGGAGCAAAACCTCGAGATACCGGAGGTTTGTCAAGAACTGAAGGATAGAAGGACCATGGTTCATGTCAAGGAAGTTGAAACCAGAAGTTTGGAATGCAACTCCAGAAATACTAAAGGACGTCACGAGAGACTTCACGTCAACAGAGATAATTTGGCAAAAGAACTTGAGAAGGACAAGCATGATCAGAAGAAGCCATCGGAGACATGAACAAGAATCGAAGAGTTTGATGACTTTGAAGATTTATTTACCTTTAGAAGACCAAACCCCTATTATCTACCTGTGTTAGATGCGATGATTGTGAGTTGTCATTTGTTTGATGTTTTTTCCGGCAGCCACAATAAAACCTGTCTTTTCAAAAACTTTTGTTTGTATTGTGTGCATCCCTCTCGATCTCTCTTATCCCACCCCAAACCCATCGACCCATTAGAGGATGGATGGAGATGAGCTCGTATTATCTGGACCAATGAGTCAATTGGAGACAAACCGATGGATTCAGAACATGGAGGATCACATGGAGAATAACCCTATAGCCGGAAAGGATATGACCAGCATGCTCTTGAGTGCTTTGAAAGAGGTGCCACTACTTGGTGGAGGATGTACCGAACCATCAATGGATGTGTGACGCCCGGGTAATTAAGCTACAGTAATCCGCACTAATGATGCCACGTCACCTCGGTTACTGTTGAAAATCTCGCGTTAGTTCAAATCAGATTCAAAATTCAAATTCAAACGAGGTCAAACATTAAAAGTTTTCAAATATTAAACTTTAAATGTTCGGAGTGAACCAAATAATACATAGGTAATTATGGTGATGAAACCACATTTTTATAAATGTTTAAATGCTCAAAGGAAACTAAAACAGCAACAAAAGAAAGTAATTGAATGCCTTTTGTATTTTATAAAATATTAAATTATTTTAATGTGGGTGAGGATTTATGTGGCAGTAGTTTATTTAAAAGCACCAAGTTGGGTGTTAGTGATGATTTTTATAAAACTAAGATAAAAGAAAACTAAAAGTAAATAAGTAAAGGGAAAAGGAATTAAAACAAAACAGAAAAGAAAAAAAAGGAATAAGAGAGAAGCCCCCCATCTGGGCTCGGCCCAGCAGGCCAGCCCAACCCCCACTGCCCGCCTGGCCTCCTTATCCACCCACACGGCCCCAAACCCTAGCCCCGACCGCACATTCCCCCCCTCCCGATCCAATCTGGATCGGGGACGAACCCCCACCCCCACGCTTCCTCGCCTCCCCACTCGATCCAGATCGGGCGCTTGCCTCGACGATCAGCGTCGCCGCCCATGCTGGTCGCTGGCCTGACGGCTGCGCGCCGCCAGATCCGCCCGACGGCCTCCCGCCTCGTCACCGCCCGACAGGGGCCACGCTCGCCGCCCACCTCGACGTCGTGGTCCAGACCACCGGGCCGCCCGCCACCAACTCCTCCCCGCGGACTCACGACCCTCGCGCCCGAGGACGCCGCCGTCCCGCCCACCACCTCGAGCACCAATTGCCCGTCCCTACATGCTCGATGTGGCGCGCTCCCCCTTCGCCCCCTCCCCCTCTTCCGAGTCGCCTGGCCACCACCGACCTCACCAAGATGCTCCGGCCGGTGGCACCCGCCAAGCCTCGCCGGCGCCCCATCATACCACCGGGCGCCACCACCGCCTGCCTTGCTTCCTCCTCATGAAGCCTGTCTCAAGGCCACCCATGGCCTCACCGGGTCCGTGCCCTTCCCCCCCACGGCGTTTCCACTCGGTGATCACTGGCCTGGCCGAGACCTCAGCGCCGACGCCGACGCCCTCTCGCCGCTCGGCCCTCTCTGGGTCGGCGCCAGCAGCTACTGGGCGCCAAGACGCTCAAGAACCCCCAGGCCATCACCAAAGGGCCCGCGCCTGTAACGTTTAAAAAATAAAATAAATAATAATAAAAATAAAAATAAAATTATAATAAATAAATAAATAAATGAATTAATTAATAATTAATTAATTCAGTAATTACTTAAGTTAATTCATCCGGGTTAATTAATTCAATTAACTAATTAAGTTTAATTAAACTATAGTTAATTTAACCTAATCCTAATTAACTTAATTAGAGGATGATGTGGGTCCCCTCGACCCACATGTCGTTGACTTGGTCAACGATCAACGTTGATCGCTGATGTCAAGCATGACATCATGCTGATGTCATTAACCTGTTTTTCGAATTAATTTAAATATTTAATTAAATTCCAGAAATTAATAAATACTTTAGAAAATCATATCTTTTAATCCGTAACCCGGATTAAAATATTTTCAACACGAAAGTTGCTCAGAACGACGAGACGATTCCGGATACGCAGCCCGTTCATCCGCCACACACCCCTAACCTATTGAACCTGCAAACTTTCCTCTCCGGTTCATTTGTCTGACAGACGTCCGGAACCGGGAAAACTTTCCCGGACGTTTTCCCCCTTCGCCAGTATCGCCTAGCGCCGCGTTAGAACACGTCTAGCTCTGTCTGTTGACCTGTTATGCACTTGCCTGCTATGTATTTACTGTTTCTTCCCCCTCTTCTCTCCGGTAGACCCCGAGACCGATGTCGATGACCTCGTGATCGACTACGCCATCGACCCCTCTCTCTTGCGAGCAACCAGCAAGCCCCCCTTGATCACCAGATATCGCCTACTCTTATCTATACTGCTTGCATTAGAGTAGTATAGCATGTTACTGTTTTGGATAATCCTATTTCGCTGCATAGCCCGACCTTGTTACTTCTATTGTTACCTTACCTGCAATCCTATATGCTTAGTATAGGATGCTAGTTCATTCATTTGTGGCCCTTCATACTTGTCCGTCTGCCGTGCTATATTATCGGGCCGTGATCACTCGGGAGTTGATCACGGTATATACTATATACCTTACACTATACATTACATGTGGTACTGTTTCGAGATGGGGCTGAAAGGACGGTGGCTCCATCCCGGTAGAGGTGGGCCTGGGTTCCCGACGGCCCCGATTGTTACTTTGTGGCGGAGCGGCAGGCAGGTTGAGACCGCTTAGAGAGAGGTGGGCCTGGCCTGTTCGGCGTTCATGTTACTTAACACGCTTAACGAGGTCTTGGTATTTGATCCGGGTCGCTACGAGCTTATACGCACTAACCATCTACGCGGGAGTAGTTATGGGTATCCCGCGCCGTGGTATCACCGGCACTTCAGACGTCACGACGGAGCGCGCGCGCCGGATTGGACTGGAACGCTGATGGGCTAGGTCTGCTTCGGCAGCACAGACGCGAACGCAGGTGTGCTCGAGGCGATGGGCCTGACCCTGGCGCTTAGGATTAGACCGGCGTGTTGGCCTCTCTGTTGTGCCTAGGTGGGGCTGCGACGTGTTGATCTTACGCGGCCGGGCATGACCCCGGAAAGTGTGTCCGGCCAAATGGGATCAAGCGTGCTGGGTAAGATGGTGCACCCCTGCAGGGAAGTTAATCTATTCGGATAGCCGTGATCTTTGGTAACAGGACGACTTGGAGTTGTACCTTGAGCTTATGACAACTAGAACCGGATACTTGATAAAACACACCCTTCCAAGTGCCAGATACAACCGGTGGTCGCTCTCGCTCAGGGTTATGAGCAGGGGATTGCCGGGTAGGATTATTGCTATATGATGTTACTTGGAGGACTTCCGTTGTCCTCTTTTGTCTGTTGCCAGACCGGTGTCCAGAAGCGTAGTCTTCGTTAAGACTAGCTATCCCCCTCTTATTCTGGCATTCTGCAGTTCAGTCCACTGATATGGCCTTTACACATATATCCATGCATATGTAGTGTAGCTCCTTGCTTTGCAGTACTTTGGATGAGTACTCACGGTTGCCTTGTTCCCCTTTTTCCCTATCTCTACTCGATTGCTGCAAGCAGACGTTGGAGCCTGGATCCGACGCCACCGCCCACGACGACTACTACTCGAGGCGCCTACTACTACGTGCAGCCCGACGACGACGACCAGAGTAACCTAGGAGGATCCCTGCAGGAGGCCTGCTCCTCTTCGATCAGATCCCTGTTTGTGCTAGCCTTCTTAAGGCAAACTTGTTTAACTTATGTCCGTACTCAGATATTGTTGCTTCCGCTGACTCGTCTATGATCGAGCACTTGTATTCGAGCCCTCGAGGCCCTTGGCTTGTATTATGATGCTTGTATGACTTATTTTATTGTAGAGTTGTGTTGTGATATCTTCCCGTGAGTCCTTGATCTTGATCGTACACATTTGCGTGCATGATTAGTGTACGATTGAATCGGGGGCGTCACAGGATGGCAAAGAGTAACCACTTGGGAAGAATTTAAGTTGACTTTGTGTCCCAGAAATTGAGGCCTTATGGAAAGGATATGAAGAAACCTTGTGCATACAAGCTTTGTGGAGAAATAGGACACAACCATAAAGAAAACAAGGACGAATACCCTCATAAGCAGAGGATTACCAAAGGAGTTAGCCGAGGATTTTCAGGGAACTTAGATTGGAGATTGTTCCCAAAGGTTTTGTTGCAGCAATGGAGGTTCAGTCTACATTGTTGGGAAAGATCCGTTGTAACATCCCAAAATTCTAAATTTTGGAATGTTATAAACAAATAGATAGATTTGATTGATTGTTTGATTGATTGACTGAAAGTGAGTGAATTCGAAACTTTTGAAAGTTAAATGAGAGGGAATAAAAGGACTTTCCCAAACTTTCATTTTTCTTTTTATGATCTTCGGGAATTCAAATTCTTTTCATCACAAAACCCTGGAGAGAAGATGACATGACTTCTTCCATTTATTTAAATGACAAGGGGTGTTGAAAATATTTGAATTTCATTTGGAAAATATTTTCCAATTCTGAAACTTTATGCAACTCAATGATTTTCACGAGCGAAGATAAAATGACTTCTTCAAAACATATGAAATATGAGTTGGGAGTTTCAAAGAAATAAATTCAAGGTTCTTCTGAATTTATTTTCAATTTGGAGTTATTTGAGTTTTATTCAAATTATTTTTCTCCAAAAATAAAATATATGGAAAATAGGGTAACATGATTCCCTACATCAGAAAATTGAGAGAAATTAATTTGAAATCATTTTGTATTTTTAAAATGATTTTCAGTGGATTTTATTAGGGTAGTAGCATTGTTTGTTTTATTTGAATTTTGTGTATTTTATTTGAAGCTAGAATAAAGTTCATCATGTAGGAAATCTTTTTCTGAAAATTTTGATATATTATATGCCTATATAATATATTTATTTATTTGGTTTTATTATTTTTATTTGTCTCTGCTAAAAAAAATTTAAAAAAAAAACTGCAGCGCCTTGGGCCAAAGGCCCAAGCCGCCAAAGCCACCGGCCGGCCAAAGGCCAAGGCCACGCACGCATCACACGCACCTAGGGGAGCCAGGGAGCCCCAAGTTTCCTATTCTATTACGATTCCTAGTAGAATTAGACCCCGTTTTGTTATTCCGTTTTTTATTCCTAGGATTCCTAATCCTAATCTATTTCTTGTCCCCTACCCCAAGCAAAACCCTCCCTCCCCAATATAAATACCCAAGCACCCCCCTCCAACACATCAAATCAACTCTCCTCCTCTCCTCCTCCGCAGCAGCAGCAGAGTGCAGCCGCCCGCCGCCGCCCACGCCGCCGCCCTTCACCAGCGCCGCCGCCGCCACTTGCCGCCGCCGCCGCCTACGCCGCCATCACGAGCCCTCGCCTCATCGAGGTACTAGCCTCAGCGCCCGCCACGCTTTTCTAGATCGGTTTCCGTTCCGTTTTCTAGATCGGTTTTTCGTTTCAGTTTTCTTTCCAAACCCTAGATCGGTTTTCTCGCGGTTTTTCTTTCCGGTTTTGTTTAGAAGCGTTCAGCTCGATAGATTTTTCTTTTATTTTAATTTCCGCCATGGACCTATCCGTAGTCCCTAATCTTCAAACGATCGTAACTTTTTACTCGTGAAGTCGGAATCCAATGAAACCAACGCCCACTTCTTTGTTATGATCTCTCTCTATCCAGTAATACAACTCAAACATGTTTTTGAAAGTTTTAAAATTTGAATTCAAACAGATTTGTATTTGAACTTCGTTTGATCATAACTTGAGTTTCAGAACTCGATTTAGTTGATTCTTTTGCTAATCAAGCTCTTGACCTAAACTTTCTGATAAGGCCAAATTCACATAATTTTGGTACTGTTATAAATTGTTTTATGCTGCAAGAGTTATTTGATTTGGTTTTGACGTTTTCAATTGTTTTCTTCGTTCTTTCCGATCTTTTGAGTGATTGCTTATGTGTGGTTACTATTGCTTGATTACGATAGATTGACCGGAGTGTGACGAGTAGAGCTATCAAGAGTTTTGAGTGCGAACCATCTTCATCAACTTTGCAAGCAAGTAACACTTGATCATATCTTTTCTACTACCCAGTTTTTATGCATTAGATCAATCCTCAAACACTTGCATGGTTAGGATCTAATTAAATTGTGGGATGGGAAGTAGATTGAGGTAGTACCTATTACCTGTTTTACTTATGAAACCTTGGGAGTTACTTCTACGTTTGCTCATTACGCCATGCTATGCTCGTAGACGTGGATTGGGTTTAAGTGAATATCCATGACAGATGTGAGATTGATAATTAATGGTTTATCTAAGGTGGCAACTTAAACACACATCTGGGTGGATTGAGGCACTGGCTATTCCAGGACTTGCTGTCAAGGCACACTGGTAGACAGGATTTGCTGTATTTCTTGGACCGCCACCCAGGCCCAAAGGGATCATGAGATTATTCAAACTAGAAACTTCCGTGTGCAGCCACAAGCCATTATGGGCTCTGGCGTAGTTGACTAAGTTGTGCGAACTCTTACGGGCAGACTAGCAGATGTAGGGGATGTAGGTTGGTACGGTCTACCCACATGTAAGGTGCTAGCGCTTCTGAAAGACTATGTCTCAGTCATCCGCTTCTCAAACACCATGTAGTGCGAGAAACCAAACGGAGGCGATCGAGTCTTGTGGGGAAAAGTGCAAACCTCTGCAGAGTGTACAAACTAATCATGGTTAGCCGTGTCCCCGGTTATGGACAATTTTGAGTATCTAGTACCTGGATATCCTGTTGATCTCATCACGTTACTTAATATAATTTGTTGGGTTTAATGAGTACTTTTAATTGGGATTGAGGATGCTGTCAACCATTCTCAATGTTTAACAACCACCATGATAGTTAAATAAAATTTATTCCTTTGAAGTAGGGAAAATTGGCTTTTCGCAAAAAACTGTAACCATAGAGCTTTCCACCAGCCATATATGCATGTAGTATAGGCTTATTCTTTCATTACTCTCTATGTGTTACATTGCCAGCATATTCCATGTGCTGACCCGTTTTCGGACTGCAACTTTTCATGTTGCAGAATTTTCAAACGACGAGTAAGTGATACGTTAGGGTTACGATTTCCTATACTCAACTTTGCCGTTGGTGTTGATGGGAATCCACAACCTTGTTGCTTCCGCTATATTTTGGATTGAGGTAATAGTATTTACGTTACTTTATACATGTGATTTACCTTTGTTATAAATCCTTCGAGTACTGTGTGTGTCAGCATACCGATCCAGGGATGACACGAAAGCACAGAGACTTGATCCATTCGGGTCGGGTCGCTACATCCGTGAAGCTCAGAAGGATGACAAAGAGATTGCTGAGGTAAAAGAGAGGATGAGTAAAGGAAAGGCCAAAGGTTTTCGTAAGGATGAGCACGACACCTTATGGTTCGAGGACCGTGTATATGTGCCCAATAATGCAAAGATCAGGGAGTTAATACTTCGGGAGGCTCATGACTCACCATACTCGATTCACCCTGGAAACACCAAGATGTATTTGGATTTGAAGAAGTGTTTCTGGTGGACTGGTATGAAGAAGGATATTGCGGAGTATGTAGTCGTAGGTGATGTATGCCAGAGAGTAAAGGCAGAGCATCAAAAGCCAGTCGGATTACTACAGCCTATGCCAATACCCGAATGGAAGCAGGATAAGCTTGGCATGGATCTCATTACTGGATTTCCCAGAACCCGAACTGGACATAATTCTATCTGGGTAGTAGTTGACTCGCTTGACCAAAGTGGCTCACTTTATCCCAGTGAAAATCACCTATACAAGTGCGAAGTTGGCCAAGATATATTTGACCAGGAACGTATGTCTGCATGGAGTTCCGAGGACCATTGTATCAGATAGAGGAACCCAGTTTACTTCAAAGTTTTGGAATCAGTTGCGTGAAACTTTGGGTACTAGGCTAGAGTTCAGTACAGCCTTTCATCCGTAGACAGATGGATAGACCGAGAGAGTCAATCAGATTCTGGAGGACATGTTGAGAACGCATGCGCTAGATTATGGATCTAGTAGGGATGATAATCTACCTTACGCGGAGTTCTCATTGAACAATAGCTACCAAGTCAGTTTGAAGATGACCCCTTTTGAAGCTTTGTATGGGAGAAGGAGACAGACACCATTGATGTGGGATGAAATTGGAGACCGTCAGTTGTTTGGACCAAATGTGATCAAGGAGTCAGAAAAGAATGTTAAGTTGATTCGAGATAGACTGAAGGTAGCTCAGTCCAGGCAGAAGAGTTATGCAGACTCAAAAATGCAAGGAGGTAGTCTATGAAATTGGAGATAGAGCATGTCTTCATGTGTCCCCTCTGCGAGGATTTAAACGATTTGGAGTTAAGGGAAAGTTAGCCCCGAGACTTGTAGGACCATACCGAGTTTTGGAGCGTATGGGAGAAGTGGACAACAAGTTGGAGTCACCAAGGACTGCCAGGAGTTCATGAGGTGTTTCACGTTTCCCAGTTGAAGAAGTGCCATGTAGAGATGGCCAATATTCTCTTGAAAGGACGCTTGCCCCTAGAAAGGATAATGATGTTCCATGAAGTGGAGTATGGACTTCATAAGTATAAGTTTTTATCTCGGTATGTGGGATATCCCACGAGGATGAAGATATGAATTACTATTGGATAAAAAGGAGGTATGATGTTGGAAGTATGGATCAATGGAAATTCCATGATGAGTCGGAGTAATCATGTCCTAGTTTGGTGCCAATAGAAGGAAGGGAGACAATACACTTGGATGGATTTTTAGTATGCTAGGAAGCTGGAAGTTGAATGTTGGAATAACGATCAGTTGCCCAGAGGATGAGTTCAAGGTTTACAAGTGATGAGATGGGCCATAATCCACAGGCCCCAGGACCTGCCAAGAAGCAAGCACATTCTTGCTGAAGGAAAAACCCTGGCAGAAGTTACGATTTTATCGATAGACGATTCTATAGGAGTTTACGCAAAACCTGAGAGTTGTTAAGGAACGATAGATGTTTGTTTGGCTTGCAGAATCAATGGATTTATCCGAACTTGGTTCGTCGACAAGAGAAATTCTGCAATGCTTGTGAGGATGACCGAGTGTTAGAATGCGAGATTCGCTAAACCATATCTGAGGTAATGATTTAGTGCGGGATGGATTGATCACCATACCGACTTACTCTTATTGTTCGCCTTGCTATATGGGATGGTAAATCTGAGTGACTTACCTATAGTAGAGAGACGACGATCAAAACCTTGTTTGAACCTTAGAATGGTATAAGTATTTTCCCTTGTACACGGCAGCTGTTGCCAATCGTAGGATATAAGGTGAGGTTCAACCCAGACCCGTTTTCTGCAGGAGAAACCATAAATTGTTGAGCACCATGAGATATCGATAGTTGTTTAGAATTGGCGCCAGACCCGTCAGCTAAGAGGACCCAATTTCGGGATAACCTTACCAAGAGGAAAGGACAAAAGAATTAAGGAAACGGTTATGCCACTACCGGGAGAGCCCAGAGAAGGAATTTTCCTGAAAGATCTGAGAAGACCGACCCTGTCAACAAAAGGGTTGAGTATATGAGTTTTAACCATAACCATGCTTCTAAGGGTGGTAGAACCCGAGACCCCGGAGATGATCGATGGATTTTGAGAAGACCCCAACCCTAACCTTTTTATTGCTAGCCTCTCCGAATCTCGAGGACGAGATTCTTCTTAAGGGTGGTAGTTTTGTAACATCCCAAAATTCTAAATTTTGGAATGTTATACTAAATAGATAGTTTTGATTGATTGTTTGATTGATTGACTGAAAGTGAGTGAAATTCGAAACTTTTTGAAAGTTAAATGAGAGGGAATAAAAGGACTTTCCCAAACTTTCATTTTTGCATTTTATGATCTTCGTGAATTCAAATTCTTTTCACCACAAAACCCTGGAGAGAAGATGACATGACTTCTTCCATTTATTTAAATGACAAGGGGTGTTGAAAATATTTGAATTTCATTTGGAAACTATTTCCAATTCTGAAACTTCATGCAACTCAATGATTTTCATGAGAGAAGATAAAATGACTTCTTCAAATTATATGAAATATGAGTTGGGAGTTTTAAAAGAATTAAATTCAAAGTTCTTTTGAATTTATTTTCAATTTGGAGTTATTGAGTTTTATTCAAATTATTTTTCTCCAAAAGTAAAATATATGGAAAATAGGGTAACATAATTCCCTACATCAGAAAATTGGAGAGAAATTAATTTGAAGTCATTTTACTATTTTTAAAATGATTTTTATTGGATTTTATTAGACCAGTAGCACTCTTTGAATTATCTGAATTTGTGTGGATATTATTTGGCATTATAAAAATGTCCATCTTGTAGGAAATCTTTTTCTGAAAATTTTGATATATTATATGCCAATAGTATTTTTTTTGGTGGTTTATTTTCCATTTAGTGTTTTCAGGAAAATGTTTAAAAAAAACCCCTTTCCGCCGAACTGGGCCGGCCCAGCCAACCGGGCCAGGCCGCAGCCCAGCCACGCCGCCCCGTCACCCCCGCACGACCGACTCCAGGCGGGAGTCCGCCGCCGCCACGGCTCGCCGGAGCCGTCTCCCCGCCGGACTCCTCCTCTCCTGCCCCTTCCCCACGCCACCGCCCTCCCCTGCCCTCTTTAAAAGGCCCCCACGGACCCCAGGTCCCGTTGCCGCCGCCGCCGCCCCGCCAGATCCGTCGCCGCCCGCCGTTAAAGCCGCCATTGCTGTTGTTCTGTGCCACCGCCGCCGCCCTCCCGTGCTCTTCGCCGCCTCCCACGACGCCCGAGCCGCCGCCACAGCCACACCCGCGCCGCCCGGCGCCCGCTTCGCCGGAGCCGTCCGCCGTCGTTCGCCGGACACGCCCTAGCCGCCGGATCCCGCTGGTTTTGCCGACCCAACGGTTTCGTCGAACCGCCCGAACCGGTAATAAAACCGACCGGTTTTCGTTTCGTTTTTTTATAAAACCTGTTTTTTTCTTATTAGCTATTTAGAGAACGTTCATTAGGTTAGGTTCAGCAGTGAACGGTTTTCATTGGTTAGCGTTCGACAGCGAACGTTCGCTCAGTAGGTTTTTCTTTTTCTTTTTATTTTCTGTCCAGGGACCTATTTGTAGTATTTATTTACAGAATAGCCCCTGGTTTTCAAACCCTCACAACTTTTTACTCGTTAGTCCAAATCCCACAAAACCAACGCCCACTTCTTCGTTATGATCTCCTCTATCCAGTAATCCAACTCAAACATGTTTTTGAAAGTTTAAAATTTGAATTAGATCAGATTTGAATTTGAACTTCGCTTGATCATAACTTGAGTTTCAGAACTCGATTTAGTTGATTCTTTTTGCAAATCGAAGCTCTTGACCTAAACTTTCTGATAAGGCCAAATTCACATAATTTTGGTACTGTTAGAAATTGTTTTATGTTGCAAGAGTTAGTTGCTTGGTTTTGATGTTTTCTGAATCGTCTTCTTCGTTCTTTCTGATCTTTTGAGTGATTGCTTATGTGTGGTTACTATTGCTTGCTTACGATAGATTGATCGAAGTGTGACGAGTAGAACCATCCAGAGTTTTGAGTGCGAACCATCTTCGTCAACATTGCAGGCAAGTAACACTTCGATCATACCTTTTCTACTACCCAGTTTTATGCATTAGATCTATCCACAAACATTGCGTGATTAGGATCTAATTAAATTGTGGGTTTTGGGAAGTAGTTTGAGGTAGTACCTATTACCTGTTTATTTTAAAACCCTTGGGAGTTACTTCTACGTTTGCTTATTACGCCATGCTATGCTAGTAGACGTGGATTGGTTGAGTGTATTCCATGACAGATGTGAGATAGTTAAATTAATGGTTTATTTAAGGTGGCAACTTAAACACACATCTGGGTGGATTGAGGCACCTGGTTTCGATCAGGACTTGCCTGTATTTCTTTGGATCACCACCCAGGCTCAAAGGGATCATGAGATTATTCATGCTAGAAACTTCCGTGTGCAGCCACATGCTACTATGGGCTCTAGCATAGTTGACTAAGTTGTGCGAACTCTTACGGGTAGACTAGCTGATGTAGGGGGTTGTAGGTTGGTACGGTCTACCCGCATGTAAGGTGCTAGCGCTTCTGAAAGACTATGTCTCAGTCATCCGTTTCTCAAACACCATGTAGTGCGAGAAATCAAACGGAGGAGATCGAGTCTTGTGGGGAAAAGTGCACAAACCTCTGCAGAGTGTATAAACTAATCATGGTTAGCCGTGTCCCCGGTTATGGACATCTTGAGTATCTAGTATCTGGATATCATGTGAATCTCATCATGTTACTCTAATTAATATTGTTGGGTTGTTAATGAGTACTTTTAATTGGGATTGAGAATGTTGTCAACCATTCTCAATGTTTAACAACCACCATGATAGTTAAATAAATTTATTCCTTTGCAGTAAGGAAAAATTGGCTTTATGCAAAACTGTAACCATAGAGCTTTCCACCAGCCGTATATGCATATAGTATAGGCTTATTCTTTCATTACTCTCTATGTGTTACATTGCCAGCATATTCCATGTGCTGACCCGTTTTCGGGCTGCAACGTTTCATGTTGCAGACTTTTCAGACGACGAGTAAGTGATACGTTAGGGTTACGATTTCTACACTCAACTTTGCCGTTGGTGTTGATGGGAATCCACAACCTTGTTACTTCCGCTATTTGGATTGAGGTAATAGTGTTTACGTTATTTTTACATGTGATTTACCTCTGTTATAAATCCTCGAGTACTGTGTGTGTCAGCATACCGATCCAGGGATGACACTTAAGCACAGAGACTTGATCCATTCGGGTCGGGTCGCTATAGAAAATTAATCCCAAAGTGATAGATATCCAAGAAGGATAAAGAAATAAAGAAAAAATGTCATGGAGATTGAGGGAGTCCTGGACTAGGGGGTGTCCGGATAGCCAAACTATCATCTTTGGCCGGACTCCAAGACTATGAAGATACAAGATTGAAGACTTCGTCCCTTGTCCGGATGGGACTTTCCTTGGCGTGGAAGCCAAGCTTGGCGATACGGATATGTAGATCTCCTACCATTGTAACCGACTCTGTGTAACCCTAACCCTATTCGGTGTCTATATAAACCGAAGGGTTTTAGTCGGTAGGACGAACAACAATCATACCATAGGCTAGCTCCTAGGGTTTAGCCTCCTTGATCTCGTGGTAGATCTACTCTTGTACTACCCATATCATCAATATTAATCAAGCAGGAGTAGGGTATTACCTCCATCGAGAGGGCCCGAACCTAGGTAAAAACATCGTGTCCCTTGTCTCCTGTTACCATCCGCCTAGACGCACAGATTCGGGACCCCTACCCGAGATCCGCCGGTTTTGACACCGACATTGGTGCTTTCATTGAGAGTTCCTCTGTGTCGTCACCTATAGGCCCGATGGCTCCTTTGATCATCAGCAACGACGCGGTCCAGGATGAGACTTTTCTCCCCGGACAGATCCTCGTGTTTGGCGGCTTTGCACTGCGGGCCAACTCCCTTGGCCATCTGGAGCAGATCGAAAGCTACGCCCCTGGCCATCAGGTCAGATTTGGGAGTTTGAACTACACGGCCGACATCGCGGAGACTTGATCTTGATGGATTCGAGCCACAGCCAAGCGCCGACTTGTCTCGATGGGCGAGATCTAGCTCGCAGCCGGACAAAGGCCTCGAGGTCGCGACGGCGTCCGCTCCGACCCTTAGCTCGAGCCGACTCCCCCGATCGAGGACGAGTGGTTGGACACCACCTCGGGGGCTACGATCTCAACGGCGATTGAGCCGAACTCCATCCCCGTCTTTGCGAAGACCGTGACTCCAAGGTGCGGACTCTCTCCGGACTCAACCTCCGTGCCCCCGCCGATCGAATCCGATTGGGCGCCGGTCATGGAGTTCACTGCCGCGGACATCTTTCAGCTTTTCGCCCTTTGGCGACATCTTTAAATCATTAAAGTCTCTCTTTATCGAGAGCCTGGCCGGACTACGGTCAGGAAGGTTGGGATGCGGACAACGAAGAAATTCAACGCCCACCCACCGCCCACTTTGTAGCCACTGTCGAAAGCTTAAACGACGTGCTCGATTTCGACTCCGAAGACATCGACGGCATGGACGACGATGTAGGAGACAACCATGAACTAGCACCCATAGGATATTGGACAACCACCTCATCCCATGATGTATACATGGTGGATACACCTAAAGGAAGTGACGACGAGGAACAACGGGACACTACGAAGGATAAATCCCTCAAAAAGCAGTCAAAACGGCAACGTAAACGCCACACCAAGTCCCGCCTCGACAAAGACCCAGCCATAGAGCAGGGCGAACCGGTGGACGACGAACATGCTATCGAGCAACCGTCCGAATAGGACAACTTGGATAAACAACCCGTCCCCGGCGAAGATAACAGTCCAGACGACCTCACGCCGGACAAATTGTTGGAGCAGAAGAACCTCCACAAAAGGCTCGTCGCCACTACGCGTAGCCTGAAAAAGCAGAAGCGGAAGCTCAAAACAGCGGAAGATGCACTCAGAATCAAATGGAGCAAAGTAATCAATACCGCAGACAAATACGGCGACAGTCGCCGAACAAAGAGCTACCCAAAGAGAAAACTACTGCCCGAATTTGATGAGGAGGCCGTAGAGCCCCCACGATCAAAAAACAAAGAGGCCGCCGGGTCGGATAGATGACCACATGGCAAACGTAGAGCGGCAAGCGGCGCCGCACACAAGCCAGCGCACGATCCGCATAAGGATCCGCACCAAAAGGATGGCCCAGTTAGATCTATCTACGGGCCAAGGAAACAAGTTCTGGCGAGCAATACAACAAGTCAAATATCCGAACATCACGGCACACCCAAATACAGGGGCGCCGCGCACCCTCTATGTTTCACCAATGAGGTGCTGGATCATGAATTTCCAGCGGGATTCAAGCCCGTAAACATAGAGGCATACGACGGAACGATGCACCACGAGTGCGGATTGAGGATTACATCCTCCACATACACATGGGCTAGAGGAGATGATCTCCACGCCATAAAATACTTACCCTCAAGCTCAAAGGGCCAGCCCGGCATTGGCTTAAAAGCCTCCCGAAAACACCATTGGTAGTTGGGAAGAGCTTGAGGATGCTTTTCGGGCCAATTTCCAGGGAACCTATGTCCGACCTCCGGACGCAGACGATTTAAGTCATATAACTCAACAACCTGGAGAGTCAGCCCGCAAATTCTGGAACAGGTTCCTCACCAAAAAGAACCAAATAGTCGACTTTTCGGACGCTGAAGCCTTAGCAGCTTTCAAACACAACGTCCGAGACGAATGGCTCGCTGACACCTCGCCAGAGAAGCCAAGAACCATGGCTGCACTAACAAGCCTCATGACCCGCTTTTGCTGGAGAGGATAGCTGGCTAGCAAGATCAGATACCAGCGACCCAAGTACATCCAAGTCGGGGAAGAGAATGGAAACCACGACGCCGCAAGGACCAGCGCCGGATTAAGGGAACGGTCCAAAGAGCGCGGCGATCAACGCCGGATTCAAAAGCTCACGACGAACAATAAAAGCTGCCCCTTAAGGACAATAGCGATGAGCTATCCAACTTAACCAAAATCTTGGACAAGATATGCCAAATCCACAGTACTCCCGGGAAGCCTGCAAACCATGCCCACAGAGATTGTTGGGTCTTCAAGCAGTCCAGCAGACTCAACACCGAACACAAGGGGCTCAACACACCAAGCGAGGACGATGACGAAGCCCACAAGCAGAGCACCGGAAAACAAAAGAATTTCCCACAAAAAGTCAAAACAGTGAACTCACTTCAAGTGACAACAGGGAAAACAGAGCGGCGCCCATAGAAACACGTGCCGCACGGTCTATCCCAGCAGAGTCCCAACGATGGTTGTCAAAACCAATCATCTTCGATCATCAGGACTATTCCGGAAGTATCCGGAGCGCAGGATGGACTGCCTTGATATTAGATCCTATAATCGACAGACTCCAATTTACACAAGTCCTAATGGACGGAGGTAGCGATCTAAACCTGCTATATCAGGACACAATTCGCAAAATGGGGATAGACCCAACCAAAATTCGCCATAGCAACACCTCCTTCAAAGGGGTAATGCCAGGCCCATATGCCCATTGTGCGGGCTCCCTACTGCTAGAAGTTGTGTTCGCTCATCCGACAACTTCCGCGCGAAAAGTTAACCTTCCACATCGCCCCATTCAAAGTAGCTATCAAGCACCATTGGGCGTGAAGCTTTCGCCGCTTTAACGTAATACCGCATTATGCATCTCTTACACTTAAAATGCCCGTCCACGCGGCATCATCTCATTAAAAGGAGTATTATGTTACTCGAGCACGGAAGAACGTGAGACTGCCTCGACAGCCCCACACCAATCCGGCCCGCTAATCAAAGCACTGAATAGGTCATTCAAACCCGGACACGGCTAGACGAGTCCGGCGCCTACTAGCTGCATACCCCATACAAGGGCTGCACGACGTATAACAAGAGAACAATAAAGCTCAATTTTATTCACCTTCCGAACCATACTCTGTTTATTTAATATAAAGTACATTTCTCGACGATATTTTTCTTTTCAACTAAGTTCTTCTCTTTTACAGATGAACACCGTGCTACACCCGTCCAGGATACGGCACAACGGAGACACAGGCGCAGACGTGCAGCAGGGACCCATCGCAAGGATTCTTTTCAGATTAAGACCCTGCGTAAACCTTTTTTACTGTCTCTTGTTGATACACATCCCCAGGTTCCTTACTATAACCGAGGAGGAGGCTGGCATTTTGGCATTGGCCGCACCAGAATTTTTTGCGCTGCACGGACACTGGGGCTTAGGGCATTATTCTGCCTTTTGTAAAGACCGAATACCTTAGGGAGTGTTCGCGCCTTGAGTTAGGCCTTATATGCATCAGCTCCTAATCATGTCTTTGGTCAAATGTTGGGTTTTCCGGCTCCCATGTTTTGGTACCTTACGTTCCGTTATATCGGCTAAGGTAGGCTGGGAGAACCACTTGATTGTGCCCGGTTGAGCTGGGTTGAGCACCTCAAGGAGAAAGCTAAACTGATCTGTCATGATATAGAGTGAGACTGGTCAACCACTCGATGACCCAGCGGAATGTTTAGAATTCCCCCGCATTGACGAAGGGCCGTTTCCCGGTCAGGCACATACGTGCCCTGAATTCGGGAGAGCGCGGTGCCCCTAGGGGCTATATAGTAGCCCCACCATCGAACTCCTATGGCTAAGTGAAAGTGATAAAGCATTATAGTCCGGTTGCCTAGTTTGCTACGCTACCACCTCCTTAATAGGACCAAGACATTGGATTAAGTGTGAAAAAGCGCCTTCTTTGCAAACACCCCCGCACTATGTGCGTGGGGGCTGAAGCCAAAGACTGCAATCTTTCAGGCATATACATCAACGGCCGCACAGGGAGTAGTTTACTACTTGAACGCACAAGTATAAAAAGCTCTTATATTATATTGAAACATTGTTTTCACAAATCATACATGTCATTTAAACAGAATATCCTTCGAGCACTACGTCTCTATTAAACAAGCGCCCTGCAGGACTTCCTCAAAATAGTGCTCGGCAGGTACTCGGCTTCTGTCCGAATCTTGGGATGCAACGTCGGTGGCCTTCATCTCCGCCCAGTATGTCTTGACACGGGCAAGAGCCATCCACGCTCCCTCAATACACGCAGACCGCTTCATTGCATCGATATGCGGTACCGCACCAAGGAACGGCTGCACTAAGCCAAAATAACTCTTCGGCTGAGGTCCGCCTGGACACAAATGAGTCATGACATGCTTCATGGCAAGTCCGGATAACCGATTCAGCTCGGCCCATTCGGCCAACTGATCGGTCAACGGAAGAGGACGCTCCGGACTATGGAATTGCGACCAATATAGCTCTTCCCTTCGCGCTCTTCCGCCTCGGAAGTGCTCAATCGCGTCGCGGCGCTTCGCCGCTAAGTCCAGATAAGCATCCTCCGAACTCCACAACTGAGCATACTTCGGATCCGTATATTTCCTCCGCAGCAAAAACGGTTTTCCAGCCGCAATAGCCCCGGTCTGATTCAGCTCCTCCTTGGCAGCTCTCATAGCGGAACGGGCATCCTTAGATTCGGCGGTGGCCTTTTTCAGGTCCTCTTGCTCCGCTTGACGTTCTTTTTCAAGAACCCCGCAGCGGTGGGTAGCATTCTTCAACTTTATGGCCATATCGGCCATTTCCTCTTTGCTTCCACAGTGAGCAGCCCGTTCGGCTTTTAGCTCTTCGACCGCCCTTAAAGCGGCGCGTATTATTATTTCGCTTGCTCTTTAGCTCGGCGAGTTCCGCCGCAGCTCCTCCACAGCAGCGGCACCGTCTGCATCAAAAGCATACAAGTAGTAAGGCACGGGCGTCAAGCTCCCTTACCAGGTGTCCGCGAAGAAGTCGCATACCTTGTGACTCGTCAAACCGCTTATTGACAAGCGCGATGTCCATCTGCCTCGTCAAGTTGCCGCTTTAGTTCGGCAAATTCATCAGTCGGCTGGCCACGGACGCCCGCCACCTATTTAGGAGCGGCGATATGTTATAATCGAGATTATGATCCTCGCACGCTGTCAATTTTTACAACATACCGAGTCTCGGGGCTACTATCTATATAGGGCGATTCTATATGCATAACCGCCGAAGGTACATCATTTTTTCGTACCTCAAACCCGTCCAAGAACTTCGGTGGCTTCATGCAATCTGCTCTCAGCGGATGCAATTCTTTCAATTATCGTAGCCATTAGCGCACGTGATCTTCTGAGATATACGCTCGCCCGAGCAGGTCCTTCAGCTCCTCCGACCGCACGCCGATTGGCGCCGGACCGTCGCCCCGCGGACTCGGGAAACTCTCCGTGATGACACTTTCAGGTCGCACGCCGCACGCCTGGCGTGATAGGTGGAGCGTTTCGCTCTCTATCATCTCGGACGAAGATCCCCAAGACGAGCTCTCGAGAAGGGCTGAGATCCGAACTACAAGGTACAATTTGGTTATCTTCGAAATAAATACAGGATGTTCTTTATTCACAGGACCCTTCTTTTTACTTACGGCTCATTGAGGGCTGATCCCTTGGGGAAATAGTGCGGCTGGGATACTTCCCGGCGCCGGACTTTCTGACGAAGACTTCTTTCCCCGTTTTGAGGCCTTGGCTTCCGGGTCGTCGGAAGCGGTCCTCTTATCCCCTTGGAGGGGAGGATCCCTGATCCCCTCTTCCTTGAAAGCCTCCTTCGTGGAGGCAATTGCTTCCCTGCTCCCCCCTTCGCCTTCTTTAAAAGGCGCGGCCTTCAACATCTTGGTCAGCATGGGATCCGGCGTGGTCTCTGGGAGGGGAGCCGGACACCTTATACACTTTGCCTTGGCTATCCACTCCTGTTCAAGAAACGGCTCCCTTAAAGGGCATATATATGATAAATGAATGAACAGCCTGTCCGGTTACAAGGTTACTTACTTGAGTATCTGGGTGATTGCAGCTTAGACCTACGTCCTCGGTCAAGTCCGGACACTTCTCTTGTGATCCGAAGAACAATTTGTACATCTCCTTGGGTGTCGCGCCCATAAAATGTTGGAGAGCTCGTGGTCCCTCCGGATTAAACTCCCATAGACGGAGGGGCGACGTTGGAGGCGTATAGGCGCGAATCAGCATAACCTGCGCCGCCACGACCAGATTGATCTCTCTTTCTTGGAGGTCTCGAATACGGCCCTGCAACAGAGGAACGTCCTTGGACGGCCCCCAGTCGAGCCCCCGGTTGACCCATGATGCCAGCTGCTGTGGTGGACCTGAGCGGAAGGAGGGTGGCGCCACCCATTTGGTGCCCCTGGGAGCGGTGATATAAAACCACTCCCGTTGCCACAAACCAAGCTCCTCTTGAAAAGAGCCCTCGGGCCACGGAGCATCAGCGCACTTGCTTATGACCGCCCATCCGCACTCGCTTGTTGCCCTCGATCATCTTGGCTCCACCTTGAAGGTCTTGAGCCACAATCCAAAGTGAGGGGTAATATGGAGGAAGGCTTCACATCGACAATAAATGACGAGATATGGAGGATGGACTCCGGATTCAAGTCATGGAAATCCAGCCCATAATAAAACATGAGCCCTCAAGACAAAGGGATCCGTCGGAAGCCTAAACCCGAAGGAAGTGAGACACGAACACCACGCTCTCGCCGGGCTCGGGAGTGGGAATGACCTGCCCTGGAGCAGGCAGCCTATGCGAGATCTCGCCGGTTAGATACCTGGCCTCTCGCAGCTTTAGCACATCTTCTTCTATGACGGAAGAAGACATCCATCGGCCGAGCTGGTCGGAGCCGGACATCGTCGAAGGTCCGAAGCGCCTAAATCTGAAGCTTTGGGTGTTAGAACTCGAAGTGCGGGGCAAACTCGATGGAGGGTGGAAAAAAGAAGAGGGCCTTGGTCTCATTATAAAGAGGTTGAATACCAAGAGCCCTCCCCGTGGTCGATTGGGACTCGCCTTCGATAGAGGAGGCGTGCCAACGGGCACGGTTGGGTTACCCACGTCCGTATTGATGAGAATCCCGGAATAAGGGGGCACGATCTACGCTTTGATAAGACGTGCTAAGGAAACTGCCTTGCTAAACGCGCTAAGGTGGAACAAAAAAAATGATTGAATAAAAGCTTGGCGTGGTGTGATGCCACGCCATGAATACGTCGGCAGATCTGTGCAAAATTATTCTCTCTACGGTGGTATGTGGAACTTGTTTTGCAGAGCGGACACTATCCTTGTGTTCAAAACCTTCTATGAAGTATTCGAGGAGGAACCCGCCTTGCAATGTCGAAGACAATATGCGCGCCGGACTCTGCGTCATTGAAGCCTGGTTCAGGGGCCACTGAGGGAGTCCTGGACTAGGGGGTGTCCGGATAGCCAAACTATCATCTTTGGCCGGACTCCAAGACTATGAAGATACAAGATTGAAGACTTCGTCCCTTGTACGGATGGGACTTTCCTTGGCGTGGAAGGCAAGCTTGGAGATACGGATATGTAGATCTCCTACCATTGTAACCGACTCTGTGTAACCCTAACCCTATTCGGTGTCTATATAAACCGAAGGGTTTTAGTCCGTAGGACGAACAACAATCATACCATAGGCTAGCTTCTAGGGTTTAGCCTCCTTGATCTCGTGGTAGGTCTACTCTTGTACTACCCATATCATCAATATTAATCAAGCAGGAATAGGGTATTACCGCCATCGAGAGGGCCCGAACCTGGGTAAAAACATCGTGTCCCTTGTCTCCTGTTACCATCCGCCTAGACGCACAGTTCGGGACCCCCTACCCGAGATCCACCGGTTTTGACACTGACAGAGATCATTGGACAAAATAAACTTGATTCTTAGTAATAGTTTTCAGATATAATGATGTGATATGTGAGTTATGTTGATGAGTAATTGTGCTCTAGTAAGAATATTGGTGTTAAGGTTTGTGATTCCCTATGCATGCACGAAAGTCAATAATCATGCAATTAAAATTATATCCAACTTGTGGTGCATTATTCGGTGTTAATTATGCTTAATGCTTGCTTATGAGATTATTCGTTTCTTGGTTGGTCGCTTCCCAATCTTTTGCTAGCCTTCATTTTGCACTAAGTATGACCTCTACTTGTTCATCCAAAACCCTTTAAACCAGTTTTGCCACATGAGTCCACTATATCTACCTATATGCGGTATACTTTTGTCGTTCTAAGCAAATTTGCATGTGCCATCTCTAATTTTCAAAATAAACTTCTCTTTTGTGTGTTTGTTTCGCTCATGGAATGGTAACGGGTGGCTAATATTTTCCATGCTGGATGTGCTATTCTCAAGATGAGTGTTTATTCACTTGTCATTGCACGAGAGTAAGGCAAAGGTCTTAGGGATGACCAGTCCCGAAATGCAAAAACATATTTACTTTATGTTGTCAAATAATAAATTCCTTGGAAAGTGTTGGTATGGAAGGCACCCGTGGATACAGTTAGCCATGGAAAGTGAAAGAACGGTGGAAAAAGGAATAAACTTTATTTTCTGTTTGGGAACCACCTATGGCATATCTAGCATGGAAAGAGTTCGGAAATCTAAGTCGTTTTCGTTGGTGGGATGGATACACCTCCCAAAATGTTTTTATCTCTAATTTTTCGCTTTGAGCTCTGGCACCTCTACAAATCCCTACTTCCCTCTGCGAAGGGCCTTTCTTTTACTTTATGCAATTTTATTTTGAAATTTGAGTCTCCATCTTCTCTCATAAAAAGCACCAACTAGAAGGCAATATGATCGTGCTCAATTATTGGGTGTAGTTAATATTCGAGTGTGTTTCATGAATGGATCAATGTTTGAGCATGATGGGCTAGGCATAACTTATTTTAGCGTTGATATTTTGAAAGACATGGTTGCTTGTTGATATGCTTGAGTATCTAAATTATTATGTCAAAACTAGACTATTGCTTTGAATCACATAAAATTCGAAATGTCCATGCTATAAAGAAAAGAATATGATATGACTTGATGAACAGCACTCCGCATCAAAAATTCTGTTTTTATCACTTGCCTACTCGAGGACGAGTAGGAGTTAAGCTTGGGGATGCTGATACGTCTCCAACGTATCAATAATTTTTTATTGTTCCATATTGTTTTATTATCAATCTTGGATGTTTTATAATCATTTTATATCATTTTTTGGTACTAACCAATTGACATAGTGCCAAGTGCCAGTTGCTATTTTTTTTAATGTTTTTTACATAGCAGGAAATCAATATCAAACAAAGTCCAAATGCCATGAAACTCCATGATGATTTTTTATGGGCCAGAAGGAAGGCAATGGGCCCTGGTTGGACCTGGGGGTGCCCCGAGGGGGGCACAACCCACTAGGGAGCGCCTGTACCCACCTCGGGTGCCCCCCAGACCGCCTCTTTGCTCTATAAATACCCAAATTTTCTAGTAACCCTGGAAGAGTTGACGAAATATTCATCCAGCCGCCGCAGAGTCCAGAACCACCAAATCCAATCTATACACCATCACGGAGGGGTTCACCACTTCCATTGGTGCCTCTTCGATGATGCGTGAGTAGTTCCTTGTGGACCTTCGCGTCCATAGTTAGTATCTAGATGGCTTTCTCTCTCTCGCTAAATTCTCAATACAATGGTCTCTTGGAGATCCATATTATGTAACTCTTTTGTGGTGTGTTTGTTGGGATGTGATGAACTTCGAGTTTATGATCAGTCTTATCTTTTTATATCCATGAAAGTTATTTGAGTTTCTTTGATCTCTTATATGCATGATCTCTTATAGCCTCGTATTCCTACTTCGATATTTGGGTTTTGTTTGGCCAACTTGATCTACTTATCTTGCAATGGGAAGAGGTGCCCGGTAGTGGGTTCGATCTTATGGTGCTCGATCCCAGTGACAGAAAGGGAAACGACACGTATGTATCGTTGCTACTAAGGATAAAAACGAGATCTATATCTACCGCCATATAGATAAACGGATCTTGTCTACATCATGTCATCGTTCTTATTGCATTACTCCATATTTTCATGAACTTAATACACTAGATGCATGCTGGACAGCGGTCGATGTGTGGAGTAATAGTAGTAGATGCAGGCAGGAGTCAGTCTACTAATCTTGGACGTGATGCCTATGTAATGATCATTGCCTGGATATCGTCATAATTATTTGAAGTTCTATCAATTGCCCAACAGTATTTTTTTTACCCACCATTTGCTATTTTTCTCGAGAGAAGCCACTAGTGAAACCTACGGCCCCCGGGTCTTCTTTCTCATATATTTGCCTTGCGATCTACATTTCCTTTGCATTTTTATTCAGACCTATTAAACCAAAAAATACAAAATACCTTCCTGTGTTTTATCTTTATTTATTTTATTTGGCGTTCAATCTATCAATCTACTACAATTTATCTCACGTCTGCTTGCCTACCTTGAGGCGCCATACCCCGGAAGGGATTGACAACCCCTTTAACTCGTCGGGTTGCGAGGTGTTGTTGTTTGTGTGCAGGTGTTGTTTACGTTGTGTTTCTTGGTTCTCCTACTGGTTCGATACCTTGGTTTCATAACTGAGGGAAATACCTACCGTCATTGTGCTACATCATCCCTTCCTCTCCGGGGAAATATTGACGTAGTTCCAGCTGCCATCATATACCCAATAGCAGCTCGGTGCTTCTTCAGAACCTTTAATAATCTTTCTTCTTCATGTTATGAAAGGTTAGCACTAATAATAACAGGATATATCTTCTTCTCATCAAGATAAGCATATTTCAAAGTGTTTGTCAATTGTTTTAATTCAAACTCAGGATCACCTTTAGTTGGAGGAGGACCTCCGAGAGTTTCAATAGGAAAATTGTGTTTAAGCAGAGGACGTTGTTCAAAGAAAATCTTATCTATTTCATTTCTTTCATGCATATGCATATCATTCTCATGGTCTAGCAAATATTGTTCTAGTGGATTAGTAGGAGGTACAGCAATAGAAGTAAGACCAATTGTTTCATCCTTACTATGCAATTCTTACTTATGATGATTTCTACTAAACTTAGAAAAAATAAACTCATGAGACACATCACCAAAACTAACAGCGACAGTTTGTTTCTCACAATCTATTTTAGCATTAACGATGTTCAAGAAAGGTCTACCAAAGATAATGGGACAAAAGTCATCTTGTGGGTAACCAAGAACAAGAAAATCGGTAGGATATTTTATTTTCCCACACAAGACTTCAACATCTCTAACAATCCCAAGTGGTGTGATGGTGTCTCTATTAGTAAGTTTAATAGTAACATGTATGTCTTCTATCTCAGCGGGTGTTATGTCATTCATAATTTATTGATATAAGGTAAAAGGAATAGCACTCATGCTAGCAACTATGCCGCATAAACCATGATAACAGTGATCTCCTATCTTAACTGAGATAACAAGCATGCCAACAACAGGTCTATGTTTATCCTTTTCATCGGGTTTGGCAATTCTAGCAACTTCATCACAGAAATAAATAACATGCCCATCTATATTTTCAACCAGGAGATCCTTAACCATAGCAACACTAGGTTCTACCTTAATTTGTTCAGCTGGTTTAGGTGTTCTAATATAGCTTTTATTGACCACAATTGAAACTTTAGCATGTTACTTTATCCTAATAGGGAAAGGTCGTTTTTCAATATAAGCAGTAGGAACAACTGGATCAACATTATAGATAATAGTTTCATCTTTAGCTATTACTGGTTCTTTAATTTCTTGTTTAATATGTGGGTGATATTTGAACCATTTCTCCTTAGGGAGATCAACATGAGTAGCAAATGATTCACAAAAGGAAGCTACTATCTCAGAGTCAAGTCCATATTTAGTGCTAAACTTTTGAAAAGCATCGGTATTCACAAAAGATTTAACACAATCATACTTAAGCTTAATACCTGACTCTTTACCTTCGTCGAGTTCCCAGTCTTCATAGTTGCATTTAATTCTTTCTAAAAGATCCCACCAGAAATCAATAGTCTTCTTCATAAAGGAACCAGTACAAGAAGTATCAAGCATGGATCGATCATCATGAGAAAGCCGAGCATAAAAATTCTGAATGATAATTTCTCTTGAGAGCTCATGATTGGGGCATGAATATAACATTGACTTAAGCCTCCCCCAAGCTAGAGCGATAATTTCTCCTTCACGATGCCAAAAATTATATATGTAATTCCGATCACGATGAACTAGATGCATAGGATATTTTTTTGGTGAAACTCCGATTTCAATTGATTCCAATTCCAAGATCCAATATCATCGCATAGCCTATACCATGCCAATGATTTTCCCTTCAAAGAGAAAGGGGAAACCTTCTTCTTAGCTTCATATCCAGGTAAACCTTCAAGCTTAAATAATCCACAAATTTCCTCCACATATATCTAGTGCATATCATGATGTTCTGTTTCATCTCCTGCATAAGGATTAACTAGCAGTTGTTCTATCATACCAGAAGGAATTTCACAACCAATATTTTTAGTAGGTGCAGTAGGTTGAGGGGTGACTAATTGTGGTTCTGGTCGAGGTGAAGATACCCGGACAAACCCCCTCAAAGGATTGTTTTCCATAGTAACAAGTGATAGTAAATTTCAGCACGTAGTAATAATTTTTCCTTGCCAATTTCCACTTACCAAGAGCGCTTCACTCCCTGGCAACGGTGCCATAAAAGAGCCTTGATGACCCAAAAGTATAGGGATCAATCATAGTCCTTTCGATAAGTAAGAATGTCAAACCCAATGAGGAGCGGAAAGAAATGACATGTGGTTTTCATCAAGGTACTCTCTGCAAGCACTGAAATTATAAGTAACGAGTAGTTTGATAGCAAGATAATTTGTAACGAGAAAGTAACGATAATAGTAACGAAAATGCAGCAAGGTATCCCAATCTTTGGAGGCAAAGGACAGGCCAAAATGGTCTCTTATGATAAGCAAAGCGTTCTTGAGGGTACACGGGAATTTCATCTAGTCACTTTCATCATGTTGGTTTGATTTGTGTTCGCTACTTTGATAATTTGATATGTGGGTGGACCGGTGCTTAGGTGTTGTTCTTACTTGAAAAAACCTCCAACTTATGATTAACCCCATCGCAAGCATCCGCAACTACGAGAAAAGTATTAAGAATTAATTCTAACCATAGCATTAAACTTTTGGATCCAAATCGGTCCCTTACGGAATAGCGCATAAACTAGGCTTTAAGCTTCTGTCACTCTCGAAACCCATCATCTAATAACTACTCCACAATACATTCCCTTAGGCCCAAATTGAAGGAAATATTCCCTAGAGGCAATAATAAAGTTGTTACTTATATTTCCTTATATCATGATAAATGTTTATTATTCATGCTAGAATTGTATTAACCGGAAACTTAGTACATGTGTGAATACATAGACAAAACTGAGTGTCCCTAGTATGCCTCTACTTGACTAGCTCGTTAATCAAAGATGGTTAAGGTTCCTGACCATAGACATGTGTTGTCATTTGATGAACGGGATCACATCATTAGAGAATGATGTGATGGACAAGACCCATCCGTTAGCTTAGCCTAATGATTGTTTAGTTTTATTGCTATTGCTTTCATCATGACTTATACATGTTCCTCTGACTATGAGATTATGCAACTCCCAAATACCGAGGAACGTCTTGTGTGCTATCAAACGTCACAACTTAACTGGGTGATTGTAAAGATGCTCTACAGGTTTCTCCGATGGTGTTTGCTGAGTTGGCATAGACCGAGATTAGGATTTGTCACTCCGTGTATCGGAGAGGTATCTCTGGGCCCTCTCGGTAATGCACATCACTATGAGCCTTGCAAGCAATGTGACTAATGATTTAGTTACGGGATGATGCATTATGGAACGAGTAAAGAGACTTGTCGGTAACGAGATTGAACTAGGTATGATTATACCGACGATCGAATCTTGGGCAAGTAACATACCGATGACAAAGGGAATGATGTATGTTGTTATGCGGTTTGATCGATAAAGATCTTTACAGAATATGTACGAGCCAATATGAGCATCTAGGTTCCGCTATTGGTTATTGACCAGAGATGTGTCTCGGTCATGTCTACATAGTTCTCGAACCCGTAGGGTCCGCACGCTTAACATTCGATGACGATTTCTATTATGAGTTATGTGATTTAATGAATGAAGTTTGTTCAGAGTCCCGGATGAGATCACGAACATGATGAGGAGTCTCGAAATGGTTGAGAGGTTAAGATTGATAGATTGGAAGGTTATATACGGACATCGGAATGGTTCCGATAAGGTTCGGTGATTTTTTGGAGTACCGGGAGGCTATCGGAACCCCCCGGGAGAGTTATTGGGCCTAATGGGCCATAGTGGAGGAGAGGAGGCAGGCCACAAGAGGTGGGGCGCGCCCCCCTTGCCCCAATCCGAATTGGACAAGGGGAGGGGGTGCCCCCCCCTCTTTCCTTCTCCCTCTCCCTCCTTTCCCCTTTCCCCTCTCCGTTGGAAGGAAAGGGGGGCCAAATCCTACTAGGTTTGGAGTCCTAGTAGGACTCTCCCCCCCTTGGCGCGCCTCCTCCTCCCCCCTCCTTTATATACATGGCCAGGGGGGCACCCCAAAGCACAACAGACAATCTCTTAGCCGTGTGTGATGCCCCCCTCCACAGTTTAACACCTCGATGATATCGTCGTAGTGCTTAGGCGAAGCCCTGCACCGGTAACTTCATCATCACCATCACCACGCCGTCATGCTGACGGAACTCTCCCTCAAACCTCTACTAGATCAAGAGCTCGAGGGACGTCATCGTGTTGAACGTGTGCTGAACACGGTGGTGCCATACGTTCGGTACTTCGATCGGTTGGATCGTGAAGACGTTCAACTACATCAACTGCGTTACTAAACGCTTCCGCTTTCGGTCTACGAGGGTATGTGGACACACTCTTCCGTCTCGTTGCTATGCATCTCCTAGATAGGTCTTGCGTGATCGTAGGATTTTTTTTGAAATACTGCGTTCCCCAACACAAATATGGTGAAGTATCATGTAGTCGACGTTCACATGAGACCATTGAGGGAATCACAACATACATACCATCAAAATATCGAACACATATAAAATTCACATGATTACTTGAAACAAGATTTCTCCCGGGACCTCAAGAACAAAAGTAACTACTCACAAATGATAATCATGCTCAAGATCATAGGGGTATTAAATAGCATAATGGATCTGAACATATAATCTTCCACCAAATAAACCATATAGTAATCAACTGCAAGATGTAATCAACACTATTGGTCACCCACAAGCACCAACCTAAGGTTCTAGTACAAAGAATGAACACAAGATATGAACTAGGGTTTGAGAGGAGATGGTGTTGTTGAAGATGTTGATGGATATTTCCCTCCCCAAGATGGGAGAGTTGTTGGTGATGATGATGACGATGATTTCCCCCTCCGGGAGGGAAGTTCCCCCGGTGGAATCGCTCCGCTGGAGGGCAAAAGTGCTCCTGCCCAAGTTCCGCCTCGAGACGATGGCGCTTCATCCCTAAAGTCATCTCCTTATTTTTTTTCTATGTCAAAATGACTTATATACCAGAAGAGGGGCGTCGGAGGTGGTCCGAGGAGGGCACAACCCACCAGGGTGCGCCTGGGCCTCCTGGCGCACCCAGGTGGGGCCCCCTCTGGTACTTATTGGCTCCAATATAACTTATATATTCCATAAAAATTCCCCGTACAGTTTCATCTCATTTGGAGTTGTGCACAATAGGTAGCCTGACGTAGCTTTTTCAGGTCCAGAATTCTAGCTGCTAGTATTCTCCCTCTTTGTGTGTACCTTGCATATTATGAGATAAAAGGTATTAGAAATACTTAAAAAGCATTATTATACATAGAACCAACATAAATAATAGTCGGTAAACATGATGCAAAATGCACATATCAGAAAGCCAATACTTTTAAAAGGGGACGAGGTGTTGCTTAATGGCTTGCTTGCTCAAAATGCTTAGTGATATTGCTCCAAAGCCCTCAACCACTTTCTCATTCCAAATATGTGAAAATCCTAAACTCCAACTCGGTCCTGATACGTCTCCATCGTATCTACTTTTCCAAACTCTTTTGCCCTTGTTTTGGACTCTAATTTGCATGCTTTGAATGATACTAACCCAGACTGACGTTGTTTTCAGCAGAATTTCCATGGTGTTGTTTTTGTGCAGAAATAAAAGTTCTCGGATTGACCTGAAATTTATGGAGAATATTTTTGGAATCTAAAAAATATTGGCGAAAGAATCAACTAGAGGGGGTCCACCCATTGGCCATAAGCCTAGGGGCGCCCCTTGGGGCGTGCCTAGGCGGCTTGTGGGCCCCCTGGACCTCCTCCGACCCTAATTCAAACACTATATATTCACATCCGGAGAGAAAAAAATCAGAGAGAAGGATTCATCGTGTTTGACAATACGGAGCCACCGCCGTCGCCTCGTGTTCTTCATCGGAAGGGCGGATCTGAGTCCGTTCGGGGCTCCGGAGAGCGGGATTCGACGCCATCATCATCAACAACCTTCCTCCATCACCAATTTCATGATGCCCACCACCTGGAGTGAGTAATTCCATCATAGGCTTGCTGGACGGTGATGGGTTGGATGAGATTTTTCATGTAATCAAGTTAGTTTTGTTAGGGTTTGATCCCCAGTATCCACTGTGTTCTGAGATTGATGTTGCTATGAATTTGCTATGCTTAATGCGTGTCACTAGGGCCGGAGTGCCATGATTTCAGACCTGAACCCATTATGTTTTCATGAATATATTTGTGTTCTTGATCCTATCTTGCAAGTTGTAGACACCTATTACGAGTTATCCGCATACCCCAAGGTGACAATAATTGGGTTTTTCTTCCCGGTGATTACCGTAGTTTGAGGAGTTCATGTATTCACTAAGTATGTCTACACCCATGCCTACTAGTGGACATTTGATTTGACCAAAGATGGTAAACCAGTTGACCAAAAGGTTTATCGCTCTATGATTGGTTCATTGTTATACCTATGTGCTTCACGTCCCGACATTATGCTAAGTGTGTGCATGTGTGCAAGATATCAAGCTGCTCCTAAAGAATGTCATCTTAAGGCCGTAAAAAGGATAGTGAGATACTTAACTCATACACCAAATTTTGGCATTTGGTATCCTAAGAGGACCTCTTTCGATCTTGTTGGCTACTCCGACTCGGACTATGCCGGAGACAAGGTTGATAGAAAGTCCACTTCGGGTACTTGTCAATTTCTTGGTAGATCTCTTGTGTATTGGTCCTCCAAGAAACAAAACTCGGTATCCTTATCTACCGCCGAAGCGGAGTACATTGCCGCTGGTTCATGTTGTGCTCAATTACTTTGGATGACCCAAACTCTTAAATATTATGGGATATATGTGAAACATGTTCCATTGCTTTGTGACAATGAAAGTGCTATCAAAATTGGTCATAATCCCGTACAACATTCTCGAACTAAGCATATAGAAGTTCGTCATCATTTCATTCGAGATCATGTTGCTAAGGGTGACATTAATCTTAAGCATGTTCGCACCGAAAAGCAATTAGCGGATATATTCACTAAACCTCTTGATGAGAAAGTGTTTTGCAGGTTGAGAGGAGAATTGAACATCATTGATGCTTCAAACTTGGAGTAGAAACTCCATTGGATACATGCAAGACATGAGCTTATGACTAATCCTTGATATTTCTCTTATGATGAAAATCTTATGTCTTGGATATATTTGCATATTGCATGTTATATAACCCATGTAGGTACTTGGTTGAATCAAATTCCATGAGATTGTAATCTACTCACATCTTGAGCAATCTCTACATCACCAAGTCTCTACACTATGGTGGTTGAAGACAAGGAAGCACGAAATCATTCAAACATATCCTTTGACAAACTCTATGTTGAGCTTCATGATTGACATTTTTGGATACACAAGTGCACCTCCTTGCAAGAACTAACCCATGTAGGTAGATGGACTCAAATTCCAAGTGGTGCTCCCAACTCTTGATGAGCTACATCAACCTTGAGCAACCCACACAAGTTCAACTACATGGTCAATACCACCAACCAAGGTACGTTATTCCATCTTAGAGAAGCTTTACTCTAAGTCATGAGCTAAAGCAACTCGACAAGATGTGAATACATCATGATGATTAAACGAAAAATGGTAACCCCATTTTGAGCTTAAACGATGAGTATGACCTACGATCAAGTGATCTCACTTGACTCCTAAGTCAATATACCCTAACATAGGTGACTTTGTCGCCGACCATCTCTAGATGAAGTTCTCTCGTGTTCTTTTCTGTGCTTTTGCATTTGTCTCATGCATAATTGTTTCCCCTTTCAAAAGAAACTTCATCTAGATTTCTTTATTTTCTTTTCTGTTTGCTCTGCATTTCCTGCATCCAATTCATTGCATATCATTCAGTAAATTCCTTGCAAATCTTTGTGAGATCTCACTAGTCTAGTGAGCTGAGGTGACAAGTGTTTTCTCTGTGATGAACTCGGCTTCACCGATTTGTTGTTTTCGGTCCAACCGAATCCTTTCGGTACAACTGAAGCATACCACTCGGTGCCACCTATTTCACAACAGGAAAAACAGCTTGCCACTTATTCTGTGTTTCCTCTGATCCAGCTCCACTCAATGAATCTTGTCCTCTACAAGCATCACATTTATATAAATGCTTTATGCTGTGACTCAAGGATCAAACCCTTCTTGGAAATTGATGTCAAAGGGTGAGAGAGATCACATCAAAGCTCATCACTTCCAAAAGACATGTACTTCTACAGAGGGAGAAAGAGATCTCCAGGGGGAGAGAATACTCAAGTAGAAAGTATTTATCAAGGATCCCAGATGCTTGGTGTTCAATAGGAGAGATGCCACATGTCTTCTTAAGGGAAAGACAAGTTCATATGTGCTTATTTGCATTAGCTCTGTTCATTTATATCTTTCAGCTCTGGTTTTCTGTTCCTTATCTTCTCCTAGTATCCCATGCTAGATTCAGGGGGAGCAAGACATCTAAGGGAAAGAAATCATTTAAATTCATTGCATACCTTTACCCTTGGGGACATGTCTAATCCAATGTAGTACTTAGTACTTACTCTCTACATGTCATCCAGTCTTGGTATTCTTGTGGTTTCTTACATTTGCTCGGCTAGTAGATGTACTGTGTTATCTAACCTTGTTTACATGAGTTCATTCCATCCTAAGCCAACTCAAGACTACAAGGTAAGTATATGCATCACACTCATGTGTATGAGGAATTCTTGTTGATGTACATACTGTTTGCAAGAAGGACTCATGAGCATCAAGGTATTTTCTTTAATATTCTTTGCTCTGATGCATATGGACAAGATACATGTAACACATTGCCTACTCTATCATGGTTATGCTCTCACATGCTTCTATATTCCATATTCACATGATTGCATACATGTAGCGGGGCCTATGCTTGTTACATGTCTTTCCGAAGCTTTACTTGCTATTTTTATATCTTTATCTAAAGCTTTGATGTATGTTGTCATCAATTACCAAAAAGGGGGAGACTGAAAGCACAAGTGCTCCCTAGGTGGTTTTGGTAATTAATGTCAACATATCTCTTGTTGGACTAACACTTTTATCTAGTATGTTTCAGATAAGTTCAACAATAGAGTGGCATGGACTAAAGGATGTGGGAACCCCTTCAAGATGCTAAGGACAAAGGATTGGCTCAAGATTCAAGCTCAAGACTCTTCATTTTATATTTTGGTGATCCAAGATCACATTGAGTCTATAGGAAAAGCCAATACTATGAAGAAGGGATGAGGTGTTGCTTAATGAGTTTCTTGCTCCATAGTGCTTAGTGATATGCTCCAAAACCCTCAACTACTTTCCCACTTCCACACATCTGACCTAAATTCAAACTCGGCCCCACCGATTCTTTCTATCCGGCACCACCGAGTTCAGTTGTCATAGCCACTGCCACAAACCTTAGGCAAATCAGTTTCACCGATAGGGATCTCGGTCTCACCGAGATGAGATTGTAATCTCTCCGTCTATGTCCATTACCAAAATCGGTCTCACCGAGTTTGTGCAATCGGTACTACCGAGATTACAATGCAAACTCTCGGTTAACTATTACCAAAATCGGTCCCACCGAGTTTGAGTGTCAGTCTCACCGAGTTTGCACGACCAACTCTCGGTTAGCTAATTACCAAAATCGGTCTCACCGAGTTTGTATGTCGGTCTCACCGAGATAACGTTATGCCTAACCCTAACCATATCGGTCCTACCGAGTTGCATGTCGGTCCCACGAAAACCCTAACGGTCACTAGGTTTCTTGAATCGGTCCGACCGAGTTTGTTGATTCGGTCCGACCGAGTTTGGTAAATTGTGTGTAACGGTTAGATTTTGTGTGGAGGCTATATATACCCCTCCACCTCCTCTTCATTCATGGAGAGAGCCATCAGAACAAGCCTACACTTCCAGCATCCTATTTCTGAGAGAGAACCACCTACTCATGTGTTGAGGCCAAGATATTCCATTCCTACCATATGAATCTTGATCTCTAGCCTTCCCCAAGTTGCTTTCCACTCAAATCTTGTTTCCACCAAATCCAAATCCTGTGAGATAGAGTTGAGTGTTGGGGATACTATCATTTGAAGCACAAGAGCAAGGAGTTCATCATCAACACAACATTTGTTACTTCTTGGAGAGTGGTGTCTCCTAGATTGGCTAGGTGTCACTTGGGAGCCTTCGACAAGATTGTGGAGTTGAACCAAGGAGTTTGTAAGGGCAAGGAGATCGCCTACTTCGTGAAGATCTACCGCTAGTGAGGCAAGTCCTTCGTGGGCGACGGCCATGGTGGGATAGAAAAGGTTGCTTCTTCATGGACCCTTCGTGGGTGGAGCCCTCCGTGGAATCGCGCAACCGTTACCCTTCGTGGGTTGAGGTCTCAATCAATGTGGATGTACGATAGCACCACCTATCGGAACCACGACAAAAACATCCGTGTCTCCAATTGCGTTTGAATCCTCCAAAACCCTTCCCTTTACATTCTTGCAAGTTGAATGCTTTACTTTCCGCTGCTCATATACTCCTTGCATGCTTGCTTGTTATGTATTGTGAATGTTAAACTTGTGCCTAAACTCCACTTAAACCTAAAGAAGTTAAAAACTGCAACTTTGATACTTAGTGTCTAATCACCCCCCCCCCCCTCTAGACACCTCTTCTCAAGATCCTACAAGTGGTATCAGAGCATTGGTCTCCATTACCTTGGTTTAATCACCATCGGAGGAAGATGGATGAGTCTACTTTGGGGAGTCTTAGACATAGAGTGCCTATTCTTGATGGAGAGTATTTTCATGAGTGGAAAAATGAGATGCTTGTAATTTTAAACCAATATCATTTGAACAAGTACATTGCTATCCCTTGTGCACCTCATGTTGATCCTATGCATCCTACCCTTGATGAATCAATTGACATGATTAGGAATCTTAGAACTGTTAATCTTATCACTAGAGGCTTGCCTGGAAACTTAATTACAAACTTACCTACTCTTGAGTGTGCCTACACTATATGGAAATTTCTTGAGGAACGCTTTCCAAATTATTCCTTGAAAAATCTAGATGAAATTCTCCATAAGTCTATTGCCTTGAGTAAGATAAATACTAGTGATCCTATGTTTGGTGATCATCTACTTGAACTTACAGACCTTATGCGTGCCAAAGGAGATGTTGGAATTATTGGTGATATTATTTCTGAAGCTATAAGAATTCATAAGCAAGATCATTGTCCAACTCACTCTAACGAATTATCCTCTCTAAGACTTGATCCACCACATGACGATGTTGAACATGGATACTATGATGAGGATGAGGATAGTGACTTCGATCTTGACGATGCAATGAGACATTTTGGTCTTATGGCAAATCTTCGGGGATATATGTCAGGAGGAAAGGAATGGGTTCTTGACAGTGGATGTATCGATCACATGACCGGAGATAAAGACATGTTTCGTGAGCTTGCTGAAAATGATAGTCCTCGAAAGTATGTCACTTTCAGTGACAACTCAATGGGTAAGGTGGTTGGCCTCGGTAAGGTGGCCATCTCACATGATAGCTCCATTCAGAATGTTATGCTCGTTGAATCTCTTGGCTAAAACTTACTTTCAATATCTAGACTTGTTGATTTCGGTTTCAATATCCTATTTACTAAAGTAGATTGCCAAGTGTTTCGTCGAGACAATCATAAAATGGTCTTTACCGGTATACGTAGAGGTGATCTTTACATTGTTTATTTCTCTAAAAAGTCACAACCTAAAACTTGCTTTATTGCTAAATCCTCAAAAGGTTGGTTATGGCATAGACGACTAGGTCATGTTGGCATGAGAAACCTTGACAAGCTTATTAAAGGGAATCATATCCTTGGTGTTAACGATGTCATATTTGATAAGGATAGACTTTGAAGTGCTTGTCAAGCAGGTAAACAGGTTGGAGGAAGGCATCCCGTGAAAAACATCATGACCACAAGGAGGCCACTTGAGCTACTACACATGGATCTTTTTGGTCCCAACGCTTACAAGAGTCTCGGTGGAAATTATTTTGGTCTAGTTATAGTTGATGATTTTTCAAGATTTACATGGGTATTCTTTCTCGATGACAAATCGCAGGTCCAAAAGATCTTCAAAAACTTCGCTAGGAAGGCCCAAAATCAATTTGAAGTAAAGATCAAGAAGGTTCACAGCGACAACGGAACGGAGTTCAAGAACGCAAATGTGGACACCTTTCTTGACGAAGAAGGGATTTCACACGAGTTCTCGGCTACGTACACACCACAACAAAATGGAGTTGTTGAGAGGAAGAACCGGACGCTCATCGAAATGGCGAGAACGATGCTTCATGAGTACAAGACGCCGAAGCACTTTTGGGCAGAAGCGCTTGAGACAGCTTGTCATGCAACAAATCGCTTGTATCTTCACAAGCTACTCGGCAAGACGGCATACGAGCTCCTCACTGGTAACAAACCCCAAGTTGGATTCTTTCGAGTATTCGGCTCAAAGTGCTACATTCTTGATAAGCATCGTCGTTCAAAATTTGCTCCTAAGTCACATGAAGGTTTCCTACTAGGTTATGCCTCAAACTCTCACACTTACCGTGTCTACAACAATTTCACCCCAAAGGTTGAAGAGACGGTACATGTGAAGTTTGATGAATCTAACGGCTCGCAAGTAGAGCAATTGCCAATTGATGTAGGAGACAAAGATCCTACGGAAGCAATCCAAGACTTGTCTATTGGCAAGGTCCGTCCAATGGAGGAGAAGGAGAGTACTTCGTCCATCCAAGTGGAAGCTTCTACTTCACGACAAGGTGAACCAAGAGTTGATACGGAAGCATCCACAAGTGGAACACACCAAGATGAAGAAAACGAGGAAGAACATCACGAACGTCAACAACCTCCTTCTCCACCACGACAAGAAAACAACAACGCCAACAATGAAGAAGATCAAGAAGAAGAAAAAGAAGAACAAGATGAAGAAGATGTTCAACCAAAACCCAAGCAAAAGCTTTCATGAGTTCGAGCAAGAATTGCTAAAGACCATCCCGTAGAGAAAATATACAATGATATTCAAACCGGGAGAATCACTCGCTCTAAAACTCGTTTAGCTAACTTTTGTGAAAACTATTCTTTCATCTCTAGCATTGAACCTATGAAGGTCGAAGAAGCATTGGAAGATCCGGATTGGATAAATGCTATGCATGAAGAGCTACACAACTTTGAGAGAAACCAAGTTTGGACATTGGTTGAGAAGACCGACAACAACCACAACATCATCGGTACCAAATGGGTGTTTCGCAACAAGCAAGATGAAGATGGACAAGTAGTTCACAACAAAGCACGTCTAAATCGCCCAAGGCTACACACAAGTCGAAGGTATGGACTATGGTGAGACTTATGCTCCGTTGCTAGGCTTGAATCCATTAGCATCTTACTTGCCTATGCTAATCACCATGATATCACCTTATACCAAATGGACATTAAAAGTGCCTTTTAAATGGTGAAATAGAGGAGGAAGTTTATGTTAAACAACCTCCCGGCTTTATCAATCCTAAGAAACCCAATCATGTTTACAAACTTCAAAAAGCTCTTTATGGTCTTAAACAAGCTCCTAGAGTTTGGTATAAATGCTTGACCAAGTTTCTTCTTGAAAAGGGATTTGAAATTGGGAAAATTGATTCCACACTTTTTACTAAAAGGGTTAATGGAGAATTATTTGTATGCCAAATTTATGTTGATGATATCATATTTGGATCAACTAACCCTCATTTTAGTGAGAAGTTTGGAAAGCTAATGTCAGAGAAGTTTGAGATGTCAATGATGAGTGAACTCAACTTCTTTCTTGGGTTGCCAATCAAGCAAACTAAGGAAGGTACTTTTGTTTCTCAAACGAAGTACACTAACGACTTATTCAAGAAGTTCAATATGCAAGAGTGCAAAGGTATGTCTAGACCCATGCCTACTAGTGGACATCTTGATTTGACCAAAGATGGTAAACCAGTTGACCAAAACGTTTATCGCTCTATGATTGGTTCATTGTTATACCTATGTGGTTCATGTCCCGATATTATGCTAAGTGTGTGCATGTGTGCAAGATATCAAGCTGCTCCTAAAGAATGTCATCTTAAGGCCGTAAAAAGGATAGTGAGATACTTAATTCATACACCAAATTTTGGCATTTGGTATCCTAAGAGGGCCTCTTTCGATCTTGTTGGCTACTCCAACTCAGACTATGCCGGAGACAAGGTTGATAGAAAGTCCACTTCGGGTACTTGTCAATTTCTTGGTAGATCTCTTGTGTCTTGGTTCTCCAAGAAACAAAACTCGGTATCCTTATCTACCACCAAAGCGGAGTACATTGCCGCTGGTTCATGTTGTGCTCAATTACTTTGGATGACCCAAACTCTTAAAGATTATGGGATATATGTGAAACATGTTCCATTGCTTTGTGACAATGAAAGTGCTATCAAAATTGGTCATAATCCCGTACAACATTCTCGAACTAAGCATATAGAAGTTCGTCATCATTTCATTCGAGTTCATGTTGATAAGGGTGACATTAATCTTAAGCATGTTCGCACCGAAAAGCAATTAGCAGATATATTCACTAAACCTCTTGATGAGAAAGTGTTTTGCAGGTTGAGAGGAGAATTGAACATCATTGATGCTTCAAACTTGGAGTAGAAACTCCATTGGATACATGCAAGACATGAGCTTATGACTAATCCTTGATATTTCTCTTATGATGAAAATCTTATGTCTTGGATATATTTGCATCTTGCATGTTATATAACCCATGTAGGTACTTGGTTGAATCAAATTCCATGAGATTGTAATCTACTCACATCTTGAGCAATCTCTACATCACCAAGTCTCTACACTATGGTGGTTGAAGACAAGGAAGCACGGAATCATTCAAACATATCCTTTGACAAACTCTATGTTGAGCTTCATGATTGACATTTTTGGATACACAAGTGCTCCTCCTTGCAAGAACTAACCCATGTAGGTAGATGGACTCAAATTCCAAGTGGTGCTCCCAACTCTTGATGAGCTACATCAACCTTGGGCAACCCACACAACTTCAACTACATGGTCAACACCACCAACCAAGGTATGTTATTCCATCTTAGAGAAGCTTTACTCTAAGTCATGAGCTAAAGCAACTCGACAAGATGTGAATACATCAAGATGCTTAAACGAAAAATGGTAACCCATTTTGAGCTTAAACAATGAGTATGACCTATGATCAAGTGATCTCACTTGACTCCTAAGTCAATATACCCTAACATAGGTGACTTTGTCGCCGACCATCTCTAGATGAAGTTCTCTCGTGTTCTTTTCTGTGTTTTTGCATTTGTCTCATGCATATTTGTTTCCCCTTTCAAAAAAAACTTCATCTAGATTTCTTTCTTTTCTTTTCTGTTTGCTCTACATTTCCCGCATCCAATTCATTGCATATCATTCAGTAAATTCCTTGCAAATCTTTGTGAGATCTTACTAGTCTAGTGAGCTGAGGTGACAAGTGTTTTCTCTGTGATGAACTTGGCTTCACCTTTGTTGTTTTCGGTCCAACCGAATCCTTTCGGTACAACCGAAGCATACCACTCGGTGCCACCTATTTCACAACAGGAAAAATGGCTTGCCACTTATTCTGTGTTTCCTCTGATCCAGCTCCACTCAATGAATCTTGTCCTCTACAAGCATCACATTTATATAAATGCTTTGTGCTGTGACTCAAGGATCAAACCCTTCTTGGAAATTGATATCAAAGGGGGACAGAGAGATCACATCAAAGCTCATCACTTCCAAAAGACATGTACTTCCACAGGGGGAGAAAGTGATCTCCAGGGGGAGAGAATACTCAAGTAGAAAGTATTTCTCAAGGATCCCAGATGCTTGGTGTTCAAGAGGAGAGATTCCACATGTCTTCTTGAGGGGAAAGACATGTTCATATGTGCTTATTTGCATTAGCTCATTCATTTATATCTTTCACTCTGATTTTCTGTTCCCTATCTTCTCCCCCGTATCCCATGCTAGATTCAGGGGAGCAAGACATCTAAGGAAAGAAATCATTTAAATTCATTGCATACCTTTACCCTTGGGGACATGTCTAATCAATGTAGTACTTAGTACTTACTCTCTACATGTCATCCAGTCTTGGTATTCTTGTGGTTTCTTCATTTGCTCTGGCTAGTAGATGTACTGTGTTATCTAACCTTGTTTACGCAGGTTCATTCCATCCTAAGCCAACTCAAGACTACAAGGTAAGTATATGCATCACACTCATGTGTATGAGGAATTCTTGCTGATGTACATCTTGTTTGCAAGAAGGACTCATGAGCATCAAGGTATTTTCTTTAATATTCTTTGCTCGATGCATATGGCCAAGATACATGTAACACATTGCCTACTCTATCATGGTTATGCTCTCACATGCTTCTATATTCCATATTCACATGATTGCATACATGTAGGGGAGCCTATGCTTTTACATGTCTTTCAGAAGCTTTACTTGCTATTTTTATATCTTTATCTAAAGCTTTGATGTATGTTGTCATCAATTATCAAAAAGGGGAGATTGAAAGCACAACTGCTCCCTAGGTGGTTTTGGTAATTAATGTCAACATATCTCTTGTTGGACTAACACTTTTATCTAGCATGTTTCAGATAAGTTCAACAATGGAGTGGCATGGACTAAAGGATGTGGGAACCCCTTCAAGATGCTAAGGACAAAGGATTGGCTCAAGATTCAAGCTCAAGACTCTTCATTTTATATTTTTGTGATCCAAGATCACATTGAGTCTATAGGAAAAGCCAATACTATCAAGAAGGGATGAGGTGTAAACAATGAGTTTCTTGCTCCACGGTGCTTAGTGATATGCTCCAAAACCCTCAACTACTTTCCCACTTCCACACATATGACCTAAAGTCAAACTCGTCCCCACCGATTCTTTCTATCTAGCGCCACCGAGTTCAGTTGTCATAGCCACCGCCACAAACCCTAGGCAAATCGGTTTCACTAATAGGGATCTCGGTCTCACCGAGATGGGATTGTAATCTCTCCGTGTATGTCCATTACCAAAATCGGCCTCACCGAGTTTGTGCAATCGTGTAACGCCCCGGATTCGATGCGCCAGGTGTCCTCCAGTTATTCGCCATCGTTGCCATGTCATGTGCTTGCGTGTTGCACTTTGTCATGTCATCATCTGCATTTCATATCATGTCGTCATGTGCATTTCATTTTGCATACGTGTTCGTCGCATGCATCCGAGCATTTTCCCCGTTGTCCGTTTTCCAATCCGGCACTCCTATGTCTCCCGGCGCCCCCTTTTGCCTCTTTTTCGTGTGTGGGTATTAAACTTTCTCGGAATGGCCCGAGGTTTGTCAAGCGGCCTTGGTATAGCACCGTGAACCGCTTTGTCAAGTTTCGTGCCATTTGGAGGTCGTTTGGTACTCAGCAGTTAGCAAGGTAACAAGTAAAGCCTCTTTTGTATTGCAGCCCAACACCCCTTTCAAAGTGGCCCAAAACCCGGCAAACTCCCCTCTATTCTCTCGGTCGTTCGATCACGATCGTGTGGCCGAAAACCGCACCTCATTTGGACTCTCCTAGCTCCCTCTACCTATAAATATGTGTCCATCCCCGTCCAAATCCTGGATGAACCCTAGCCCTCTCCCTCCTCGCGCCGCCGGATACGTCCGCACCTGCCGGACATGTCCGCCGGACACCTCAACCGAACCAATCCCGTCGTGCCACGTCGCCCGCCGCCGCCGCCAACCACTCCCGCGCCGCCACCTCACCCGCGCCGGCCTCTCTCTCTCCTCCCGCCGACGCCGGCCCGCCTTGAGCCAGCAGCAGAGGCCGCAAAGCCCATCGGGCCCGGTCTCCGCCGCCGCTTCGGCGGCCTTGCGCCGCCCGCCGCGCCCGCGCCGGCCCGCCTCCGGCAGCGAGCTCGCGCGAAGCCCGCTGGTGCGCCGCCACCGCCCGGCCGCTCGCCGCCGCCTCTGCGCCTCCGCGCCGCGCCGCTCGGGAGGCCCCTCGATCCGCGCCGCCCGGCGGCCTCGCGCCGTCGAGTCGGCGCGCTCCTCGCCAGCGTCGCCGCCCCTCGCCGGCAAACCGCCGCCTCCGCGCCCTCCTCCGCCCGCGCCGTCTCCTCATCGCCGCCGCGGATCCGGACTCCTCCGGCCGCCTCCCCGTCGCCCCGTCGCCGGAGCCCCTCGCCGGTGCTCCTCCGGCCGCCGCGCTGCTCGTCTCCGGCGAGATCCGCCGCCACCTCGCCGCGTTGACTTTTCCCCTCGAAGTGGTAAAATCTGCTAAGTCCTGTAATTTTTGTCATCATGTTGCCATATTCATCGTGTCATAACTCTGCATCCGTAGCTCCGTTTCGTGCGTATAATATGTAAATTGTCCGTCTCAACGGGTAAATCATTTCTTATCATTGCATCATTTACATTTGAGCTCAGCTTGATGCCCGAAATGCTGTTAGAAGAGGGCTATGTGATGTTAGTTTCAGATTCTTATCAGAACATGCACTTTTGTCATTTTGATTGATGTGTGCACCCTATGAACTTGATGTCTACATGTGTTTTGTAATATGCCATGCCATCTTTACAGGGGTGTATGCCATGTATTTTTGTGATCTCTGTGGTGACTAGCACAAGCATGCAAACTAGGCTTCATGATGTTGCTGATTTAAGCCCCTGTTCTGCTGATATTTTTATGCCATGTAAACTTGCTGCTACCGAGAGATCCATGCTTATTTTGAGATACTTCAGTAAGGTTGTTTTGAACATATGGTTATTCTCTATCCATCCATGCCCTTGTTTGCAATTATGGAGTGCCATAGCTTGAGTCAATCGAGCTCTACTTTTGCTATAAAATGTTTCCTGGCAGGTTGTTTACATGTTATTCAATTTTGCCAAGGTTGTTGTAGTTGATCCGTGTATGCTATGATGTTGTTCTTGCCATGTATAGCTTCTATGCCATATATTATTACTGTGAGTTGCCTTTCCATGCCATATATTGCTCTGTGGTGAGTGGTTCAAGCTCACCAACATGCCTACTTATTGTTGTTCCTGCCTTATATGAATCTGTCATATAACTTGCCATCTTTACATGGGTGCCATCATATTTTATGATCCTTTTTGGCTCATGGTCAGTAAATGACTTTTGGTCTATGAATTTAGTAGATTCATGCCATGCCTTTGTTTGCCATGATAAGCTCCTGTAACATACTGTTTGATAGCTCTAAACATTGCAACCTGATGTTATTTCCTGTTAAGTCTGGAACTGTTATTATATGCAATCTTGCCATGTCATTTTGAGCATGTTCTAGTGATTTCTGGAGATAGCTCAGTGTTCATGTTTTGTCATGCTTTACCTGTACATCATGCCCATGCCTTTTGTTTTCTTGTTGAGGTCCTTTAGCATGTTGTTTTGATGCTTGCAATATGCCTAGTTGCTGTTTTGAACAGATTGTTGGCATGTCTTGTATAGAGTGTATGTGTTGAACCGTTGCTCCGTTTTGAGTGTGCTCTATATGAAACTTGCTTGATTTTGCATGTAGTTTCATATTATCATGCTGCATCCTTTTTTTGAGGTGTTTGCTTGATGTTTGGGTGCATTTTGCATCAATGCCATGTTTAACTTGTTTTGCTCATATCTTCTAGGCCGTAGCTCCGAATCTAATGAACTTTATATGTATCTTGACTAGAATTTCATGTAGATCATCATGGTGCATCTTAACTTGCTGTTTAACAATTTGAACATAAGGTTTATTCAGATCTGAACCAATTTCGAAATTTGCATATGAGGACTTACCGGAATTGTCATATGTTGTTCCCGGCCTCATTTAAACTTGCCTTGATGTGTTGCTCTTGTTTGCATCATCCCTTGCCATGAGTAGCCTCATCTAGCTTTGTCATGCATCATGCTTATTGTGCATCATGTCTTGTTCATGTGTGGTGTGTTTACCATGTTGTGTGCTTCTTCTTGTTAGTTCCTGTTTCGTTGCGATCGTGAGGATTCGTTCGTCTACGCTTGGTTCGGCTTCATCCGTTCGTCTTCTTCATGGACTCGTTCTTCTTCCTTGCGGGATTTCAGGCAAGATGACCGTCACCTTGGATCTCATTACTATCATTGCTATGCTAGTTGCTTCGTTCTATCGCTATGCTGCGCTACCTATCACTTGCTGCTCAAGCCTCCCAAATTGCCATGAACCTCTAACCTTTGTCACCCTTCCTAGCAAACCGTTGTTTGGCTATGTTACCGCTTTGCTCAGCCCTCTTATAGCGTTGTTAGTTGCGGTGAAGATGAAGTTTGTTCCTTGTTGGAACATGGAGATGTTGTTCCTTGTTGGAACATGTTTACTTGTTGGGATATCACAATATATCTTATTTAATTAATGCATCTATATACTTGGTAAAGGGTGGAAGGATCGGCCTTATGCCTGGTGTTTTGTTCCACTCTTGCCGCCCTAGTTTCCGTCATATCGGTATTATGTTCCCGGATTTTGCGTCCCTAACGCGGTCGGGTTATTTATGGTGTAAGTGCATCTAGTGCCCCTTAGTGATTTTGGTGTATTGAAGACTTATAGGTTAAGTAACTAATGCGTTTGTGAGTGTACACAGGTCTATAAGTCTATGAGGAGTTTGATAATTACAGTGAAAGTCGACCCCTAAAAATGAAGTTCTTCAACTGAAGACTTTGATATTCTGAAGACTTTCTGAAGGCTTTGAAAGTGAAGAAATTGGTGTGACCTTGAAGACTTGGTATTCATTTGAGGAACATGAAGCGTGAAGACTTTTGTTTTGGTAGTTTCATTTTCTCTTTCTTGAGTCATAGGAAACACCGTCTTTGTTAAAGGGGTCGAGGAAATACTAAGGAAAAATTTCCATTTGATGCTCAACTCAAAATCCTACACCTACCAATCCCTTGAGTGAAGCCTTTGGAAATCTCATACAGTTCGATCAATTTCTTGATGTGAGAGCGAAGCTCTTCTAGTCGTTGAGGAATTTGATTCGACCGAGGAGTTAGGAGTTCGCTACTGCGGATTGCCTACAGTGAGGAACATGATAGCCACGAGGAATTTGATATTCAAATTTCCGACCGTTCTGTTGTCTTGCTTGCCACCTGTCCCAAAATATCTTATCCACCTAACGGTCATATCATTGAAGGGCATTTATGTCTTATCATGTCGGGCTGCTCCCTAGGCTATAAATAGCCGCCCCTACAACCACTAGCTGGTTGGCTGCTCGAGAGAACTTGACACTTGTCATTTGAGAGCAACCCATCCTCCGAGGAATTTGGCGAAAATCATCAAGTGAGGAAAAACCAAAAGTGAGGAAAACCCAAACACCAAACCCTACAAACCCAAAGTGATTGAGCATCATGAAGAAATTGATCCTGCGTGGATCCGGCGCTTTTACCTTTGAAGACTGTGCTTCTTCCAGACGGTTAGGCGTCACGGTCTAGAGCATCAAGAGGAATTGTGGATGGCCGAGTGACCAGGTATGTGAAGGTTTGGAAGTCGCTGAAGACTTACCACGAGTGATTGGACGAGGTCTGCGTGACCTTAGTTAAAGGAGAATACGGTGAGGACTTGGTGTCTGAGCTGCGTGCTTTCGATGGTTGGGTGTCCGGACTGTGTGTCCTCGAGTTTAAATACTCAACCGCTCCAACAGACGTACAACCGAGACAGCAGTTGGAACTGGTCTACCAAATCATTGTCTTCACCAACCTAATCTGGTTCTATTTCCTCAACCCTTTCATTTCCTCATTCTTGTGTTGAGTGTTTGTTCATATCTGTGTTTGAAGACTTTGATTGAAGACTTTCTCAATTTCCTCAGTTCAATTTCTTCAGTCTGTTAGTCTTCATCTTGTGTTATCCTGTGATTACGCTTTATGTACTCTGTGATTGTCTTCATTTCATCATGATGACTATGCTTGTAATCTGTTACGCTTACTTCTGAGTACTTATTCCGCTGCAAGTATTTCTTCTCTAAGGAATTTCCTCACCGGCAAATTCCTCAGTGAAGAATTCATAAAAATCGCCTATTCACCCCCCCCCCTCTAGTCGATATAATGCACTTTCATATGGGACCCCCTTGACAGTTCGCTTTGAATAAGACTCCTCCAGCAAGGCCCAACATTGGTTTTACCATTTGCCTCACCCATGCCCTTCTTTTCCCTTGGGTTTCCGGAGCCCAAGGGTCATCTTTATTTTAGCCCCGGGCGGTGCTCCTTTGAGTGTTGGTCCGAAACGGGCAGACTGCGAGGCCACCACGGGCAACTCGAGGGCTGGTTTTACTCAGAGGCTGACCTATCCGGTGTGCCACGAGAACGAGTACGTGCGACTCCTATCGGGATTTGTCGGCACATCGGGCGGCTTTGCTGGTCTTGTTTTATTGCTGCCGAAATATCTTGTAGCAGGATTCGAGACTGGTCGGGTCTTCCGGGAGAAGGAATATCCTTCGTTGATCGCGAGAGCTTATCATGGGCTAAGTTGGGACACCCTGCAGGTATAAACTTTCGAGAGCCGTGCCCGCGGTTATGTGGCAGATGGGAATTTGTTAATATCCGGTTGTAGTAAACTTGAAGCAAACTCTTCTAAAATACACCAACCGTATGCGTAATCGTGAGTGTCTCTTTTGGGGTTGATCGAGAGGAGAACACGGTTTCGGGTTATGTCGGCGTAAGTAGGATTTCGGGATCACTTCTTGATCATTACTAGTTGACGACCGTTCCTTTATTTCTCTTCTCGCTCTCATTTGCGTATGTTAGCCACCATATATGCTTAGTCACGCTGCAGCCTCACCACTTTACCCCTTCCTTTCCCTTTAAGCTTTGCTAGTCTTGATACCCATGGTAATGGGATTCTTTGAGTCCTCGTGGCTCACTGATTACTACACCAACGATTTGCAGGGTACAGGTTGTGCGATGATCATGGCGTGAGGCGATGTTTGCTTGTATTGGAGTTCTTCTTACGCTTCTTCTTGATCGGGGATAGGTTCGGTCGGCCTTTGGGCTAGGTGGTGGATGTCGTTTGAGTTTTGTTTATGTTTCATCCGTAGTCGGATGTTGATCTCTTGTATATGATGTTGATGTATTCTTGTGGCATTGTATGCCTTATGTATGTATCCCCATCTATTATGTAATGTTGATGTAATGATATCCACCTTGCAAAAGCGTCTTCAAGATGCGCTTCTATCCTTGGTGGGACCTTCGAGTTCCTTTAGGATAGGGTCGCATCTTGGGCGTGATAAGTTGGTATCAGAGCCTCGACCGACCAGGGAGTTGTCACATCCCTAGTTCTGGTATGACCTAGACTAGCTGGTCATTTGTGCATCATGTTTAAATTCCATTTAATTTTGAAATGGGGATTTGTGAAACCCTCTGAATCTTTTTGGAAATTGATCAAATAAAAATTGCTCCAAAAAGGGTCCAAGAAAATGCTCATGTTGCTCTCTGAAAATATTGGACAGAGATAAAAATCAAACCAATATTTTTAGGAGTCCATAAGTAATTATTTTGGGCATTTGGAATTAATGCTAATTATTTGCCTTGGATATATATTGTTATATATATAGAATATTGTCCAAAAATTGTGCCTTTTGTTGAGGAGCTCTGGAATATACCACTAGCCCCTTGAAAAATTGGCATAAGTTTATAAAATGATTTAGTATTTTAATTAAATCAAAACAAATATCAGAAAAATAGAAAAAGAAATAAACAGGAAAAGCTTACCTGGACTTACCTGCAGCCCTGTGCAGCCCAGCGGCCTAGCAGGCCGGCCCAGCCCACCAGGGCGAGGCGGTCGTCCTCAACCTCTGCCAGTAGGCAGAGGCGTGTCGACGCGCGAGCAATCGCCGTGGCCACCTCCCTGCCTGCTTCCTCTCCTTCCCCGACCCTTCTCGAGACGCCAGGAGTCACGCACGCGCCGCCCCGGTCCTCCCCCACTCTCTCTCGCTCTCCCTCCTCCCATGGACCTCTCCCTCTCCCCGCGCCCAAAGCGCTGCCGCCGCCGCAGCTCACCGCCGACGCGCTCCCCGCCGTCCCCTCGCCCCTCCGACGAGTCCACGAGCATCTCCGCGACTCCCTCGTCCTCTCCACCGAGTCACGCGACGCCGGACGCTCTGCATCGCCGCCACCAACGTCGTCTTCGCCTTCAGCCGCCCGAGATCGCCGACGACATTCCGGCCACTCCAGCCCTTCCCCGAGCTCGCGCACGACGCCATCGAGACCACCGTGAGCATCTCCCTGTTTCCCCTCTCTTCTCCCCTCGTTAGCGTCGTGGCCGTCGTTACCACCATGGTGAAGCCATCACCGCCAGCTCCTCGCAGATCGTGGCCAGCTCTTGGCCGACGCGCAGCCGAGCCCACCGTTGCACTCAGTGCACTCTGGCGAGTCACGCGGACCCGTTCGCAGCCTCCCCCGTGCCCCGCACCATCAAAATCCCGATGGCGTGCTCGGCCGCCCCCGAGCCTCGCTCCGTGAGCTCCGGCCCCAGCTCCTCCCACCTGCCCCACAGATGCGCGAGAGCGGGCTACGCCCGGTGCCCTCGAGACGCCGTCCCGTGGCTCATGCGCGAACACCGCCGTGTCCCGTGGTCGTCGGCGATGACCTCGCCGGCCTGACAAGTGGACCCCGCCGTCAGGTGATTAGCTTAAGCTAATCACCAACTAACCTAACCCCTGACGCTGACATGTGGGCCCCAGTGCCCCCTAATCTTTAATTAAACTAAACTAACCCCCTGTTTAACCCGTGTCAGCGGCGTGTGGCCCCACACGTCGGGTTTGACCGATCAGCCACGGTTGACTTGTTGACGTCATGCCTCTGTAATCTTGATGCGTTATTCATTTTCGGATTTAAATTAATCAGGAATTTCGAATATATTCAAAACTTCAAAATTCATATAAATTCAACCGTAGCTCAGATTGAAATAATTTGTATATGAAAATTATTAGAAAAATGCAATCTATCCATCTGTACCAGTTTCATGCATGACAAACCAACCTAAACCTGTTGTATAGTGAAACACTAAAATGGCTTATATAAGAGCTTAACTTGGAGTTGCATTTGAACCTTTGGTTCAAATGGACTTCATTCAAATTGAATACTAGTTGCATTAGCTCAAACAACATCACACCTACATGCCATGTTCATGCATCATATTGTTGCATATGATTGTGTATCGATTGCCGGCACCGTTCCTTCTCGATAGGTCCTGCTCCGGAGACGTTCCAGAGTACCTGTTTGTGAAGCAGTGCCTCCCTTGTTGATTTACCAGGCAAGCAAACCCCCTTGTTCATTCCGATACAATCCTACTCTCTCGCTCCTGCTCTCAGTTATTGCATTAGGACAACAACGATTCATACGCTACTTTGTCTGCGGTAGTTGAACCCATTCCTCTGCATGACTGTCATTGCCACGATAAATAGTTGAAACCCACTAGCATGTGTAGGAGTTGATTGAGCCATGTTGTGTTCCTACCATGCTATGCCTGCTATTGCTTAGAGTTGTGTCAGGTCTGATTCATTGGGAATGAATTGGAGTGCAGTTCTATGTTACGATCTTTGAGAGTGAAGTGTGTGAACACGATTTGGTAAAGGTAGCGGTGAGAGGCCATGTAGGAGTACATGGTGGGTTGTCTCCTTTGGAACCGTCCTTAAGCCTTGAGTTCTACGTATGTTGTCCAATGACTCGATACTACCACATATTGGGTTTCGTAACTCGACCCTCTCGACTTATTAACCAACATGATCTCTGTCCGAGAGTCGCAACTAGTTTACGGTGTTTGTAGGTAGTGCTATTTTTCTACCAAGTGGCACCCGGCAGTGGTGGGCTTAGGACAGACTAAACACGGTGCACGGTGTACCAAGTGGCACCGGATGGTGGGCTTGGGAACCCTGCTCACATCATTTGGGGCCGTGGCGACACCCGGCGGATCTCCTTGCGGATGGAACCCGAATAGGCGATAAACACTGGGCTAGAGTCTTGTGTGGTTAGTCGGTCGTGGCCGACACCCTCGCCCGAGCTTCCGCTTGAAGGTTGCGAGGTACATGACATGTACATGGTGATAAGTGGTGAGGCGTGTGTGAAGAAGTACACCCTGCGGGGTTATCATGATCTATTGAATAGCCGTGTCCTCGGTTATGGACTTCTTGGATGCTTCGTGGTACATAGACAACTTGAAGTGGATACTCTAAAATGCTCAAGACAAGTGTGAGTGCTATGGATGGCCTTCTCGTATGGAGGCGGGGATGAATCCATAGTAGTGTATTGTGTGGTGACTAGTGGACTCGTGTGCGCCATATCACCTCAAAGAAGTTACGATAGTCGTAGAACAGGATAGCCACGAGTCAAAGCTGGCTTGCTGCAACTAAACTCCACATTACCTTCTTGATACTAATGCATGTATAATAGGATCGATGTAAGTCTTCTGAGTACCTTTGTACTCACGTTGCTTTATTTATGTTTTTGCAGCGGAGACTTGGTCTTACTAGTAGTTCGCTTGGACTTGACGAGTAGCTTGTTACCTCGGCTACGATCTTGTACCCTTGGGAGGTCTTGTAGATAGTCAGGCTTCTCGGCCTTTTTCTTTTGTAGTTATGCGTACTCGGATATGTAATGCTTCCGCTTGTTGCTTGTATGCTCTCGAATGATGGGTCATGTGACCCCTGTTTGTATTATTGCTAGGTGGCTCTTACGAGCCTTTATCTATATGAGTTTGCGTTATGTTGTGATGCCATGTTGTACAGCACATACTTGCATGTTATGCGACGTGTAACTTGTATTGCTATGTGTGGGATCCGACAACCTAGTTGTTTATCCTTGGTAGCCTCTCTTATGGGAAATGTAGTCTCGTGCTTCCGAGCGATAGTAGTCTGCTACAGCCGGTTCACGGAGTCCTGCTAGCCCAACACTCTGCTTGGACACTTGGTGGCGGCATGTGTTTCACGCCGTTCCTATATACATCCCGGGAAATGTCACGCGGTGGTATTCGAGTCTGCCTAGCCTGCTACAGCACGGGATACCGAGTCTGTTAGCCAGTGCTACAGCCGAATTCATCGTTGATGACCGACATGCTCGATGTGATTCATGTATGCCTGTCCCCATAGGTTAGTGCCACTTTGGGTTCATGACTAGTCATGTCGGCCGGGTTCTCTGTCATATGGATGCTAGCGACACTATCATATCGTGAGCCAAAAGGCATAAGCTGTCCGGGCCATGGTAAGGCGACACCCGTGGGAATACCGTGCGTGAGGCCGCAAAGTGATATGATGTGTTACATGCTAGATCGGTGTGACTTAGGATCGGGGTCCCGACAGATTTGGTATCAGATCTTGACTGCCTGTAGGATTTCCAAGCCAACCTGGTCGAAGTTGAGTCTAGAAATGCTTTAGTTATGTAGGGGAATTGATTGTGGAAGGGAACATAAGGCTCTTTTTACTCCTTATATCTCATGCCCTTCTGATCTGAGTCGTCCTATCTTTCCTACGGGGTTAACGAACTAGGCTTTCTCTTCTGTCTATCAGGATCACGTGTTACTACTCCGTAGTTCCATAGGATTGGATGATCAGAGTCATACCCCAGTTTTCGAGTACCTCCGGTGCAGCCTGTTTAGTATTATCCCAGAACCTTGAGTGATGATGTTGAGTATGTTACTACCCCATTTTAGCAGGATGTTTCATTCTGAGCATTTTACTGTCGTTATGCTGCCGAAATTGCCCCAGGAGTTCGAGAGTTACTAATTTCTTTGTCCTACATTTTACAGTTTGTAGTTGATGTTGATTCCGTCCTTGGTTTCGCTTCTCAGGATGTCATCAGTTAAGCGAAGTTCTGCTGCTCGTAGTCAGAACCACGGAGATGGTAGGGATGAGGATCCTCCCGACCAGCCTTCGTTGGCAGAGTTCATGTTAGAGATGGAGAGAAACAAGCGTGAGTCTAACCGCTTGTTGGCACGTATCGAGGAGAACACCGCACAGCAGTTCAAAGTGCGCAACCATTCATGACTTCATTCGCTTGCACCCACCTACCTTTCATCATTCCATCGAGCCACTCGATGCGGATGGTAGCTCCGTAGTATCACACGCAAGCTCCGTTCTGCGACGTGGCTGAAAGTGATAAGGTCACATATGCTGCATACCACGGAAGGTCCGCTAGTCTTTGGTGGCAGAACTATGAGGCTATGCTCCCGGCTGGTCGATTCCTACGGAGAGATTTCTTTGAGGCTTTTCGCGAGCATCACATTCTGAAGCCCTCATCGATCGCAAGAGAGAAGAGTTACGTAGTTTCACCCAGTGAGATGGCTGTTGATGCTTATAGTAGAGAGTTTGAGAACCTCGCCCGCTATGCCACAGAAGAGGTGTCCACGGACGCCAAGAAGCAGGCTAGGTTCCGGAAGGGTCTCAACCCCAAGTTGCGTCGTGATCTCCACCTGCATCATTGTGATACATTCCAAGCTCTTGTGAACAAGGCCATTAATGCGAGACAGCTCAGCTCACTTACGAGGAGTCTCGTAAGCACACCGTGATTTGGGATCTTCTTCGGTTCTAGTTCTCGAAGCGCGGATTTGGATTCGAACTCTGCTCTTCCACCGGATATTCACGAGGCCTTCCCATGTGGCGACCTCACCCAGTTGATTACATGCTCCACCCAGGCCTATTGGTAGACCACTTGTCAATGCGGGTCCACGTCCAACTTCGAGGACTTGCTTCACATGCGGAGAGCGAGGACACTATGCGCGTGGCGCTCTCGCACCGATTATGCTCCACCCCAGCCGAGAAGACTGTTGGTTGTGTTAAGCCATCAAGCAAGGCGATCGGTGTCAAGTCAGCTCCCTTGAACATGGGCGTGTGCATCACGTCTCAGCTAAAGACGCTCATGATGATCCAGATGTCGTTCTTGGTACACTCCTTGTCAACTGTCATCCAGCTTCGGTTCTATTCGATACTGGAGCATCTCATTCCTTCATTTCTGAAAGCTATGCTAACTTGCACAACATAGCATTTTGTGATATGCCCTCTCCACTAGTCATTCAAACTCCTGGATCCAAATGGCAAACTTCTTGTGTAAGCCATGGTAACGAAATCCTTGTTGACAGACTTGTATTCCTTGCCTCACTTATAGCCCTCAAGTCCACAGATATTAACATCATCTTGGGTATGGACTGGATGAAAGCTCATTATGCCAAGATTGATTGTTACACTAGGTCCGTTCAGCTTACCCACCCATCTGGCAAGATAGTCACTGTCTCCACTAGAGTTGCAAAGCGTCAACTCTATTCTCTTAATGCCAGCCCTCTTCCAGACCTTGAAGACATCCCGTAGTCCGTGACTTTCCGGATGTTTTTCGAAGAACTGCCGGTGTTCCACAGCGAGAGATGTAGAGTTAAGTCATAGATCTTATCGAGGAACCGCTCCAATCTCTAGGAGACCTTACAAAATGGCACCCTTAGAACTAGCCGAGCTTAAGAAACAACTTGATGAGTCCTTGCAAAAGGTTTCATCCGTCCTAGTTCTTCTCCTTGGGCTTGCCCGTCCTCTTCGTCAAGAAGAAGGATGGTACGGACGGATGGTTGTAGATTATCGTCCGTTAATTTGGTCACGATAAAGAACAAGTATCCGCTCCCGGGATCAACGACATGTATGATCAACTCATTTGGATCCTCGGTCTTTTCAAGATGGATTTGAGGTTAGGCTACCATCAAATCAAGATCGAAGCGGGACATCCCCAAGACAGCCTTTGTCACTCGTTATGGCGATCTGAGTACACCGTCATGTCCTTTAGTCTAACCAACGCTCCAGCCACATTCTCCGCTTGATGAACTCGATCTTCATGGAGTACCTAGATAAGTTAAATCGTGGTTTACCTCGATGATATTCTTATTTACTCGAAGAGCGAGGAAGAGCATGTCGAACATCTTAGACTTGTGTTAGAAAAACTTAGAGAGTACCGCCTTTATGCCAAGTTCTCCAAGTGTGAATTTTGGTTGCCAGAAGTGACCTACCTAGGCCACGTAATCTCTGGTAAGGGCATTGCTGTCAATCCGAGAGAGTTCAGGCCGTTCTTGATTAGACTCCACGAAACCGTTAAACAAGTTAGGAGTTTCCTTGGTCTAGCCAGCTATTATCGCCGCTTTGTTGAAAACTTCTCCAAAGTAGCCAAACCCCTCACGGAACTTCTCAAGAAAGATAAAAAGTTTGAGTGGTCCCCATAGTGTGAGTACAGTTTTGAGGAACTGAAAAAGCGCTGACTTCTGCTCCCATACTTGTGCCACGGTTTCATTAAAGACTTTGTTATCTATTGTGGCGCCTCACGACAAGGACTAGGTTGCATTCTTATGCAAGATTGTCATGTGATTGCCTATGCATCTCGACAGTTGCATCCACATGAGGAGAATTATCCTACACATGATCTAGAGCTTGCGGCCGTAGTCTATGCACTCAAGACATGGCGACATTACCTTCTTGGTAAACATTGCGAGATCTACACCGATCACCAGAGTCTCAAGTACATCTTCACCCAACCAGATTTGAACCTTAGGCAAAGGCGTTGGTTGGAGTTGATCTCAGATTATGACTTAGGGATTACCTACACCCGAGCAAAGCTAATGTCATGGCTGATCGCTAAGTCGTAAATCCTATTGCAACAATCTCATGTTGCAGCAGGGCCAACCTTTTCTCCATGAGGAATTTTGTAAGCTTAACCTTCACATTGCTCCTCACAGTTCCTTTCTACCTTGGTGGCGAAACCTACTCTTGTGGATCACATCATAGAAGCCCGAAGCATGATACGGGATTACCGGATCAAGAGAAACATTGCCAAGGGTATTGCTGGTAGTTTCTCTATAGATGATCGAGTGTCGTTTTCTTTGGGAATCGCTTGGTGGTCCCCAAGAAGCAACATCTTCGACAATTGATTCTTAAGGGCGCATGAATCTCCTCTCACAATTCATCCGGTAGTACTAAGATGTATCGGGACCTCGCCGGAGGTTACGGTGGACTAGGATGAAGAGAGAAATTGCTCGGTTTATTGCTAAGCTGTGGCGTTTGTCGTCGCGTTAAGCGAGCATCAAAGGCCTCTTGGCACCCTTCAGCCTTTAGCCATTCACGAGTGGAAATGGGATAAAGTTGGTATGGACTTCATCATCGGCTTTCCCGGGACCAAGAAAGGAATAATGCTATCTTCGTAGTCATTGATCGCCTCTCCAAAGTGGCGCACTTCCTTACTGTTCGAGAGAGTATCACTACTAGTCAGCTCGCTGACTTATACATTTCTCGAATAGTGTCACTTCATGGTGTTCCACTAGAGATCAATTCAGACCGTGGCAGTCTCTTCACTTCTCATTTCTGGGAGAGTTTCCAAACTGCCATGGGAACCCATCTTTTCTTCAGTACCGCTTTCCACCCTCAGTCAAGTGGTCAGGTGGAACAGGTCAACCAAATTCTCGAAGACATGCTTAGAGCTTGCGTTATCTCATTCGGTATGGATTGGGAGAAATGTCTTCCTTTTGCCGAGTTTGCTTATAACAATAGCTATCAATCCGGTCTCAAGAAAGCTCCTTTTGAGATTCTCTATGGGCGAAGATGTCGAACACCTTTGAACTGGTGAAACGGTGAAAGACAATTCTTTGGACGGATATGATCCGGGAGGCAGAAGAGCAAGTTTGCATCATTCGTGAGAATTTGAAAACAGCCCAATCTCGTCAAAAGAGCCAGTATGACCGTCGTCATAAGGAAGTGGCTTATGAAATTGGCGACAAGGCTTACCTTCGGGTTACTCCTCTGAAGGGTACCCATCGTTTGATATCAAGGGCAAGTTGGCTCCTCGTTACATTGGTCCTTTTCGCATTCTCGCTAAGCGAGGAGAGGTTGCCTACCAATTGGAACTACCCCACATCTTTCTCGAGTTCATGATGTCTTCCCGTCTCTCAACTCGGCGTTGCTTCTCGGATCCCATCCGTGGAGTGGACCACAAAGCGCTTGATCTCCAAGATAACCTCACATATCGAGAGTACCCGGTTCGCATTCTTGAACAAGCGAGGCGTGTTACCCGGCGTCGAACATCAAGTTTCTCAAGGTTCGATGGTCTCATCATTCGAGAGAGAAGCTACTTGGGAGCGAGAAGATCGTCTTAGATTGGAGTACCCGCTTTCTTTCCGTCGACCCACGAATCTCGGGATGAGATTTTTTCAAGTGAGGCGAGTTGTCACATCCTAGTTACGGTATGACCTAGACTAGCTGGTCATTTGTGCATCATGTTTAAATTCCATTTAATTTTGAAATGGGGATTTGTGAAACCCTCGAGAATCTTTTGGAAATTGATCAAATAAAATTGCTCCAAAAGGGTCCAAGAAAATGCTCATGTTGCTCTCTGAAAATATTGGACAGAGATAAAAATCAAACCAATATTTTAGGAGTCCATAAGTAATTATTTTGGGCATTTGGAATTAATGCGATAATTATTTGCCTTGGATATATATTGTTATATATATAGAATATTGTCCAAAAATTGTGCCTTTTGTTGAGGAGCTCTGGAATAATACCACTAGCCCCTACAAAAATTGGCATAAGTTTATAAAATGATTTAGTATTTTAATTAAATCAAAACAAATATCAGAAAAATAGAAAAAGAAATAAACAGGAAAAGCTTACCTGGACTTACCTGCAGCCCTGTGCAGCCCAGCGGCCTAGCAAGCCGGCCCACCCCACCAGCGCAGGCGGTCGTCCTCAACCTCGCCAAGATGGGCGAGGCGTGTCGTCGGCCATGAGCAATCGCTGTGGCCACCTCCCCTGCCTGCTTCCTCTCCTTCCCGACCCTTCTCGAGGCGCCAGAGTCACGCCGCGCGCCGCCCGGTCCTCTCCACTCTCTCTCGCTCTCCCTCCTCCCTGGACCTCTCCTCTCCCAGCGAGACGCAGCTGCCGTCGCCGCCGCAGCGCCATTGCCGCGCTCCCACCGTCCCTCGCCCCTCTCGAGTCCACGAGCATCTCCGCGACTCCTCCACCTCTCCACCAAGTCACGCGCCCGCGGACGCCTGGACCGCTGCCACCGCGCCGTCTTCGCCTCCGCCGCCCGAGATCGCCGGCGACATTCCGCCACTCCAGCCCTTCCCGAGCTCGCGACGACGCCATCGAGACCACCGTGAGCATCTCCCCATTTCCCCTCTCTTCTCCCCCTCGTTCCCGCATCGCCTAGCTAGCTCGTTTCCACCATGGCGAAGCCATCATCGCCGCAGCTCCTGCGCCGTCGAGGCCAGCGGCCGCGTGGCTTCGCAGCGTTCAGCCAGCGTGCACTCGGTGCACTCTGGCGAGTCACGCGGACCCCCTCGCCAGCCCCCCGTGCCCCGCACCATCAAAATCCCGATGGGCGAACTCCGGCCGCCGCCCGAGCTCTCTCGGCGAGCTCCGCCCCCAGCCTCCTCCCACCTGCCCCACCAGATGCGCGAGCGGCGGGCTACGCCCGATGGTCTGACGCCGCCCCGTGGCTCAAATCGTAGCGGACACCGCCGTGTCCGTGGTGGCCGCGCGACGACCTCGCCCGGCTGACAGGTGGACCCGCCGTCGGTGATTAGCTTAAGCTAATCACCAACTAACCTAACGCCTGACGCTGACATGTGGGCCCAGTGCCCCCTAATCTTTAATTAAACTAAACTAGCCCCCCTGTTTAACCCGTGTCAGCGACGTGTGGCCCCCACGTCGGGTTTGACCGGTCACCACGATTGACTTCGCTAACGTCGTGCCTCTCAATCTTGATGCGATTATTCATTTTACGGATTTAAATTAATCAGGAATTTCGAGAATATATTCAAAACTTCAAAAATTCATATAAATTCAACCGTAGCTCAGATTGAAATAATTTATATATGAAAAATTATCAGAAAAATGCAATCTATCCATCTGTACCAGTTTCATGCATGACAAACCAACCTAAACCTGCTGTATAGTGAAACACTAAAATGGCTTATATAAGAGCTTAACTTGGAGTTGCATTTGAACCTTTGGTTCAAATGGACTTCATTCAAATTGAATACTAGTTGCATTAGCTCAAACAGCATCACATCTACATGCCATGTTCATGCATCATATTGTTGCATATGATTGTGTATCGATTGCCGGCACCGTTCCTTCTCGATAGGTCTGCTCGGAGGCGTTCAGAGTACACATTGTGAAGCGGTGCCTCCTTGTTGATTTACCGGGCAAGCAAACCCCTTGTTCATTCGATACAATCCTACTCTCTCGCTCCTGCTCTCGGTTATTGCATTAGGACAACAACGATTCATACGCTACTTTGTGCTGCGGTAGTTGAACCCATTCCTCTGCATGACTGTCATTGCCACAGTAAATAGTTGAAACCCACTAGCATGTGTAGGAGTTGATTGAGCCATGTTGTGTTCCTACCATGCTATGCCTGCTATTGCTTAGAGTTGTGTCAGGTCTGATTCATTGGGAATGAATTGGAGTGCAGTTCTATGTTCGATCTTTGAGAGTGAAGTGTGTGAACACGATTTGGTAAAGGTAGCGGTGAGAGGCCATGTAGGAGTACATGGTGGGTTGTCTCCTTTGGAACCGTCCTTAAGCCTTGAGTTCTATGTATGTTGTCCAATGACTCGATACTACCACACATTGGGTTCGGTAACTCGACCCCTCTCGACTTATTAACCAACTTGATCTCTGTCCGAGAGTCGCAACTAGTTTACGGTGTTTGTAGGTAGTGCTATTTTTCTACCAAGTGGCACCCGGCGAGGTGGGCTTAGGACAGACTAAACACAGGTGGCACGGTGTACCAAGTGGCACCGGATGGTGGGCTTGGGAACCCTGCTCACATCGTTTGGGGCCGTGGCGACACCCGGCGGATCTCCTTGCGGATGGAACCGAATAGGCGATAAACACAGGCTAGAGTCTTGTGTGGTTAGTCGGTCGTGGCCGACACCCTCGCCGAGCTTCCGCTTGAAGGTTGCGAGGTACATGACATGTACATGGTGATAAGTGGTGAGGCGTGTGTGAAGAAGTACACCCTGCGGGGTTATCATGATCTATTGAATAGCCGTGTCCTCGGTTATGGACTTCTTGGATGCTTACGTGGTACATAGACAACTTGAAGTGGATACTCTAAAATGCTCAAGACAAGTGTGAGTGCTATGGATGGCCTTCTCGTATGGAGGCGGGGATGAATCCATAGTAGTGTATTGTGTGGTGACTAGTGGACTCGTGTGCGCCATATCACCTCAAAGAAGTTCTGGTAGTCGTAGAACAGGATAGCCACAGAGTCAAAGCTGGCTTGCTGCAACTAAACTCCACATTACCTTCTTGATACTAATGCATGTATAATAGGATCGATGTAAGTCTTCTTGAGTACCTTTGTACTCACGTTGCTTTATTTATGTTTTTGCAGCGGAGACTTGGTCTTACTAGTAGTTCGCTTGGACTTGACGAGTAGCTTGTTACCTCAGCTACGATCTTGTACCCTTGGGAGGTCTTGTAGATAGTCGAGGCTTCTCAGCCTTTTTCTTTTGTAGTTATGCGTACTCGGACATGTAATGCTTCCGCTTGTTGCTTGTATGCTCTGAATGATGGGTCATGTGACCCTGTTTGTATTAATGCTATGTGGCTCTTACGAGCCTTTATCTATATGAGTTTGCGTTATGTTGTGATGCCATGTTGTACAACACATACTTGCATGTTATGCGTCGTGTAACTTGTATTGCTATGTGTGGGATCCGACAACCTAGTTGTTTATCCTTGGTAGCCTCTCTTATGGGGAAATGTAGTCTCGTGCTTCGAGCGATAGTAGTCGCTACAGCCGGTTCACGGAGTCCTGCTAGCCCAACACTCTGCTTGGACACTTGGTGGCGGCATGTGTTTCACTTCGTTCTATATACGTCCCGGGAAATGTCACGCGGTGGTATCCGAGTCTGCCTAGCCTGCTACAGCCGGGATACGGAGTCTGTTAGCCAGTGCTACAGCCAATTCATACGTTGATGACCGACATGCTCGATGTGATTCATGTATGCCTGTCCCCATAGGTTAGTGCCACTTTGGGTTCACGACTAGTCATGTCGGCCGGGTTCTCTGTCATATGGATGCTAGCGACACTATCATATCGTGAGCCAAAAGGCATAAGCGGTCCGGGCCATGGTAAGGCGACACCGTGGGAATACCGTGCGTGAGGCCGCAAAGTGATATGATGTGTTACATGCTAGATCGGTGTGACTTAGGATCGGGTCCCGACAGATTTGGTATCGATCTTTGTTGCTGTAGGATTTCCAAGCCAACTGGTGAAGTTGAGTCTAGAAATGCTTTAGTTATGTAGGGAATTGATTGTGGAAGGAACATAAGGCTCTTTTTACTCCTTATATCTCATGCCCTTCGATCGAGTCGTCCTATCTTTCCTCACGGGTTAAGGAACTAGGCTTTCTCTTACATCTATCGAGGATCACGTGTTACTACTCCGTAGTTCCATAGGATTGGATGATCGAGTCATACCCAACCGAGTACCTCGGTGTAGCACTGTTTAGTATTATCTCGAACCTTGAGTGATGATGTTGAGTATGTTACTACCCCATTTTAGCAGGATGTTTCATTACGAGCATTTCTTGCCGTTATGCTGCGAAATTGCCCGGGAGTTCGAGAGTTACTAATTTCTTTGTCCTACATTTCTGAGTTTGTAGTTGATGTTGATTCCGTCCTTGGTTTCGCTTCTCGGGATGTCATCTAGTTAAGCGAAGTTACTGCTGCTCGTAGTCGAACCACGGAGATGGTAGGGATGAGGATCCTCCGACCAGCCTTCATTGGCGAGTTCATGTTAGAGATGGAAGAAACAAGCGTGAGTCTAACCGCTTGTTGGCGCGTGTCGAGAGAACACCGCACATCAGTTCAAAGTGCGCAACCATTCATGACTTCATTCGCTTGCACCCACCTACCTTTCATCATTCCATCGAGCCACTCGATGCGGATGGCTAGCTCCGTAGTATCACACGCAAGCCGTTCTGCGACGTAGCTGAAAGTGACAAGGTCACATATGCTGCATACCACGGAAGGTCCGCTAGTCTTTGGTGGCGAGAACTATGAGGCTATGCTTCCGGCTGGTCGATTCCTACGGAGAGATTTCACCGAGGCTTTTCACGAGCATCACATTCTGAAGCCCTCATCGATCGCAAGAGAGAAGAGTTACGTAGTTTCACCCAGTGAGATGGCTGTTGATGCTTATAGTAGAGAGTTTGAGAACCTCGCCCGCTATGCCTCTGAAGAGGTGTCCACGGACGCCAAGAAGCGAGCTAGGTTCGGAAGGGTCTCAACCCCAAGTTGCGTCGTGATCTCCACCGCATCATTGTGATACATTCCAAGCTCTTGTGAACAAGGCCATTAATGCGGAGACAGCTCAGCTCACTTACGAGGAGTCTCGTAAGCACACCCGTGATTTGGGATCTTCTTCCGGTTCTAGTTCTCAGAAGCGCCGGATTTGGATTCCGAACTCTGCTCTTCCACCCGGATATTCACCGAGGCCTTCCCATGTGGCGCCTCACCCGTTCAGATTACATGCTCCACCCAGGCCTATTGGTAGACCACTTGTCAATGCGGGTCCACGTCCAACCGAGGACTTGCTTCACATGCGGAGAGCAGGACACTATACGCGTGGTTGCTCTTAGGCATTATGCTCCACCCCAGCCGAGAAGCTGTTGGTTGTGTTAAGCCATCAAGCAAGGCGATCGGTGTCAAGTCAGCTCCCATTGAACATGGGCGTGTGCATCACGTCTCAGCTAAAGACGCTCATGATGATCCGGATGTCGTTCTTGGTACACTCCTTGTCAATTGCCATCCGCCTTCGGTTCTATTCGATCTTGGAGCATCTCATTCCTTCATTTAAAGCTATGCTAACTTGCACAACATAGCATTTTGTGATATGCCCTCTCCACTAGTCATTCAAACTCCACGGATCCAAATGGCAAACTTCTTGTGTAAGCCATGGTAATGAAATCCTTGTTGACAGACTTGTATTCCTTGCCTCACTTATAGCCCTCAAGTCCACAGATATTAACATCATCTTGGGTATGGACTGGATGAAAGCTCATTATGCCAAGATTGATTGTTACACTAGGTCCGTTCAGCTTACCCACCCATCTGGCAAGATAGTCACTGTCTCCACTAGAGTTGCAAAGCGTCAACTCTATTCTCTTAATGCCAGCCCTCTTCCAGACCTTGAAGACATCCCGGTAGTCCGTGACTTTCCGGATGTTTTTCCAGAACTGCCAGGTGTTCCACCTGACAGAGATGTAGAGTTCGTCATAGATCTTATCCCAGGAACCGCTCCAATCTCTAGGAGACCTTACAAAATGGCACCCTTAGAACTAGCCGAGCTTAAGAAACAACTTGATGAGTCCTTGCAAAAAGGTTTCATCTGTCCTAGTTCTTCTCCTTGGGCTTGCCCCGTCCTCTTCGTCAAGAAGAAGGATGGTACGGACCGGATGGTTGTAGATTATCGTCCCGTTAATTTGGTCACGATAAAGAACAAGTATCCGCTTCCCAGGATCAACGACATGTATGATCAACTCGCTGGATCCTCAGTCTTTTCCAAGATGGATTTGAGGTTAGGCTACCATCAAATCAAGATCAGAAACGGGGACATCCCCAAGACAGCCTTTGTCACTCGTTATGGCCAGTACGAGTACACCGTCATGTCCTTTAGTCTAACCAACGCTCCAGCCACATTCTCCTGCTTGATGAACTCGATCTTCATGGAGTACCTAGATAAGTTCGTCGTGGTTTACCTCGATGATATTCTTATTTACTCGAAGAACGAGGAAGAGCATGTCGAACATCTTAGACTTGTGTTAGAAAAACTTAGAGAGTACCGCCTTTATGCCAAGTTCTCCAAGTGTGAATTTTGGTTGCCAGAAGTGACCTACCTAGGCCACGTAATCTCTGGTAAGGGCATTGCTGTCAATCCCGAGAGAGTTCAGGCCGTTCTTGATTAGACTCCACCTGAAACCGTTAAACAAGTTAGGAGTTTCCTTGGTCTAGCCAGCTATTGTCGCCGCTTTGTTGAAAACTTCTCCAAAGTAGCCAAACCCCTCACGGAACTTCTCAAGAAAGATAAAAAGTTTGAGTGGTCCCCATAGTGTGAGTACAGTTTTCAGGAACTGAAAAGACGCCTGACTTCTGCTCCCATACTTGTGCCACCAGATTTCATTAAAGACTTTGTTATCTATTGCGACGCCTCACGACAAGGACTAGGTTGCATTCTTATGCAAGATCGTCATGTGATTGCCTATGCATCTCGACAGTTGCATCCACATGAGGAGAATTATCCTACACATGATCTAGAGCTTGCAGCCGTAGTCTATGCACTCAAGACATGGCGACATTACCTTCTTGGTAAACATTGCGAGATCTACACCGATCACCAGAGTCTCAAGTACATCTTCACCCAACCAGATTTGAACCTTAGGCAAAGACGTTGGTTGGAGTTGATCTCAGATTATGACTTAGGGATTACCTACACCCCAGGCAAAGCTAATGTCATGGCTGATGCGCTAAGTCGCAAATCCTATTGCAACAATCTCATGTTGCAGCAGGGCCAACCTTTTCTCCATGAGGAATTTTGTAGGCTTAACCTTCACATTGCTCCTCACGGATTCCTTTCTACCTTGGTGGCGAAACCTACTCTTGTGGATCACATCATAGAAGCCCAGAAGCATGATACGGGGATTACCCGGATCAAGAGAAACATTGCCAAGGGTATTGCTGGTAGTTTCTCTATAGATGATCGAGGTATCGTTTTCTTTGGGAATCGCTTGGTGGTCCCCAAGAAGCAGCATCTTCGACAACTGATTCTTAAGGAGGCGCATGAATCCCCTGTCACAATTCATCCCAGTAGTACTAAGATGTATCAGGACCTACGCCAGAGGTTCTGGTGGACTAGGATGAAGAGAGAAATTGCTCAGTTTATTGCTAACTATGACGTTTGTCGACGCGTTAAGGCAGAGCATCAAAGGCCTGCTGGCACCCTTCAGCCTTTAGCCATTCCTGAGTGGAAATGGGATAAAGTTGGTATGGACTTCATCATCGGCTTTCCCAGGACCAAGAAAGGGAATAATGCTATCTTCGTAGTCATTGATCGCCTCTCCAAAGTGGCGCAGTTCCTACCTGTTCGAGAGAGTATCACTACTAGTCAGCTCGCTGACTTATACATTTCTCGAATAGTGTCACTTCATGGTGTTCCACTAGAGATCAATTCAGACCGTGGCAGTCTCTTCACTTCTCATTTCTGGGAGAGTTTCCAAACTGCCATGGGAACCCATCTTTTCTTCAGTACCGCTTTCCACCCTCAGTCAAGTGGTCAGGTGGAACGGGTCAACCAAATTCTCGAAGACATGCTTAGAGCTTGCGTTATCTCATTCGGTATGGATTGGGAGAAATGTCTTCCTTTTGCCGAGTTTGCTTATAACAATAGCTATCAATCCAGTCTCAAGAAAGCTCCTTTTGAGATTCTCTATGGACGAAGATGTCGAACACCTTTGAACTGGTCAGAAACCGGTGAAAGACAATTCTTTGGACGGATATGATCCGGAGGCGAGAAGAGCAAGTTTGCATCATTCGTGAGAATTTGAAAACAGCCCAATCTCGTCAAAAGAGCCAGTATGACCGTCGTCATAAGGAAGTGGCTTATGAAATTGGCGACAAGGCTTACCTTCGGGTTACTCCTCTGAAGGGTACCCATCGTTTCGGTATCAAGGGCAAGTTGGCTCCTCGTTACATTGGTCCTTTTCGCATTCTCGCTAAACGAGGAGAGGTTGCCTACCAATTGGAACTACCCCCGCATCTTTCTCGAGTTCATGATGTCTTCCACGTCTCTCAACTCAGGCGTTGCTTCTCGGATCCCATCCGTGGAGTGGACCACGAAACGCTTGATCTCCAAGATAACCTCACATACCGAGAGTACCCGGTTCGCATTCTTGAACAAGCAGAGCGTGTTACCCGATGTCAGAACATCAAGTTTCTCAAGGTTCAGTGGTCTCATCATTCCGAGCGAGAAGCTACTTGGGAGCGAGAAGATCGTCTTAGACTGGAGTACCCCGCTTTCTTTCCGTCGACCCCTGAATCTCGGGACGAGATTTTTTCAAGTGGAGGCGAGTTGTCACATCCCTAGTTCTGGTATGACCTAGACTAGCTGGTCATTTGTGCATCATGTTTAAATTCCATTTAATTTTGAAGTGGGGATTTGTGAAACCCTCTGAATCTTTTTGGAAATTGATCAAATAAAAATTGCTCCAAAAAGGGTCCAAGAAAATGCTCATGTTGCTCTCTGAAAATATTGGACAGAGATAAAAATCAAACCAATATTTTTAGGAGTCCATAAGTAATTATTTTGGGCATTTGGAATTAATGCAGTAATTATTTGCCTTGGATATATATTGTTATATATATAGAATATTGTCCAAAAATTGTGCCTTTTGTTGAGGAGCTCTGGAATAATACCACTAGCCCCTACAAAATTGGCATAAGTTTATAAAATGATTTAGTATTTTAATTAAATCAAAACAAATATCAGAAAAATAGAAAAGAAATAAACAGGAAAAGCTTACGGACTTAATCAACATAACCTGTGTGAATACATACAAGATTATAAAGTATTGACTGATGTAAACTTCAAATGCATCATTCATTGACATATGTTGCACAATAGCTATATCATATTGACATGTAATGCCTCTCTAGATCATGTGATTGATTGTGCAATGTGAAATCCATTGCTTGCTGACTTCTCAAGCATCCTTCTATGTGACATACGTCATACACTGGTCTCATTGAGTGCATTAACATGTTCATACGTGTTGTCTATATCCTACCGTCTGCATACTCTCGTATCTGCTTCAGAGTAATGTATTTGATCACGAGTGCTTCTCTTGTTGATTACCATGAGTCAAGTTAACCCCTTGTGCGATGCGATGGCTATTGATCGTCTCTCGCTAGTACCTGATTAGTACGATTGTCATCTGGACTGTAAATGTGGTTCATGTAACGCCTTCTAGTCTATGCTTGATGATCGTTTGTACTTCGCTAACTGATTGACATAGATGCCTGAACTCATGTTGGTTTGTACCTGTGTCTTACCATGTTACCATGTATTGATTGTTGAGAGTCTCTCGTCGATCTCATGACTGGATGCAACTGCTTACAGTCTTGGTTGACCGATCTATTGAGACGTGCAGAGAGATGTGAGATGGGATTTGCTCTGAAGTGCTTGGTGAGTGCCTGGTATGTGAGTTAGATTCAACTGGTAGCGTCTACTGTATCTAGTTGGTGTAAGTACTCTGTATCATGTTTGAATCAGCTTGGCTTTATGTACGGATGCTAACTTCGTACGAGTGGATACCGAGTAGGTGCTTATGCTAGATGGCTCTTAGAGGTGTACCGTGTACTGGCGATGACCTAGACCGCGTGACGTCTACACCATGCACACGTAGTGTGTGCTTGGAGGCGCATTGTTGGCGTACACCCTGACTAACTGTACGTGGTGATAGCCTGTGCTTGACGTGCTTGTGTTCGTCAGACTTGACCGAGTGCGACGTACATGCATCTGAGGTTGCGTACGAGTCTTCCGGTTAGGTGCTGACTTCTGTGTGTACTATTGGGCTTTCGTGGATCTTCGTGCTGTACATGCAGTGATCTTGAGTATGTAGCTAATGGTACAAGCTTGATGTGGACTAGATTTCGATGGTTTGGATGCACCTTGTATGAGGTCATCTTGAGTTAGCTATGATCTTGTTACTGTGTGATGAATATGAGAAGATACCTGGGCCTTTGCTATACCGCTGCTTGACTCTTCTACGTAGTACTAGATGCTTTTAGCATTTGGATCGTGATCTCTTTGATAGCTTGAGTGCTTGTTTATTGTTGCGGACTTGTGTATATCGCTTGATTCTGTATGCACTGTTGACTGTTTGTACTGCAGTGTCTCGAGCTTTTAGTTAGCTACTGTTTAGCTTCGTGTATCATGCCGTGATGCATGGCGTATTCGATCGTGTACTTGTAATGCTAGTGGTAGCACTTATGCTTGTGTATCTGTACGCTCTATGTTGTCCACCCGCTTGAAGGTTGCCGAGGTACATGACGGTACATGGTGATAAGTGGTGAGAGCGTGTGTGAAGAAGTACACCCTGCAGGGTTATCATGATCTATTCAATAGCCGTGTCCTCGGTTATGGACTTCTTGGATGCTTACGTGGTACATAGACAACTTGAAGTGGATACTCTAAAATGCTCAAGACAAGTGTGAGTGCTATGGATGGCCTTCTCGTATGGAGACGGGATGAATCCATAGTAGTGTATTGTGTGGTGACTAGTGGACTCGTGCGCCATATCACCTCAAAGAAGTCCCGTAGTCGAGAACAGGATAGCCACAGAGTCAAAGCTGGCTTGCTGCAACTAAACTCCACATTACCTTCTTGATACTAATGCATGTATAATAGGATCTGATGTAAGTCTTGTTGAGTACCTTTGTACTCACGTTGTTTTATTTATGTTTTTGCAGCGGAGACTTGGTCTTACTAGTAGTTCCGCTTGGACTTGATTTAGTAGCTTGTTACCTCAGCTACGATCTTGTACCCTTGGGAGGGTCTTGTAGATAGTCAGGCTTCTCAGCCTTTTTCTTTTGTAGTTGTCTGTACTCAGACATGTAAAGCTTCCGCTTGTTGCTTGTATGCTCTGAATGATGGGTCATGTGACCCCTGTTTGTATTTATTGCTAGGTGGCTCTTCTGAGCCTTTATCTATATGAGTTTGTGTTATGTTGTGATGCCATGTTGTACAGCACATACTTGCATGTTATGCGTACGTGTAACTTGTATTGCTATGTGTGGGATCCGACAACCTAGTTGTTTATCCTTGGTAGCCTCTCTTATGGGGAAATGTAGTCTCGTGCTTCTGAGCGATAGTAGTCTGCTACAGCCCGGTTCACCGAGTCCTGCTAGCCCAAAGACTACTGCTTGGACACTTGACTGGCCGGCATGTGTTTCACTTGCGTTCCTATGTCTGTTCCTTCGGGAAATGTCACGCGGTGGTATTCGAGTCTGCTTAGCTCTGCTCTGTACCGGGATACCGCAGTCCTGTTAGCCCAGTGCTACAGCCCGAACTCATACGCTGATGACCGACATGCTCGATGTGATTCATGTATGCATGTCCCCATAGGTTAGTGCCACTTTGGGTTCACGACTAGTCATGTCGGCCCGGGTTCTCTGTCATATGGATGCTAGCGACACTATCATATACGTGAGCCAAAAGGCGCAAACGGTCCCGGGCCATGGTAAGGCTACACCCGTGGGAATACCGTGCGTGAGGCCGCAAAGTGATATGATGTGTTACATGCTAGATCAGTGTGACTTAGGATCGGGGTCCCGACAGAGCCCCCTTGATTGATCGTGTAGTTTGGCCGTTGTTGAGTCTAGAAGAAAACTGATTTCTGAGTCTAGTTATATCGGAGAGTAGGAATTCTTTTTACTCCTCTGCCCCTTCGTAGCTCTGGTGAGGAATCTTGACGTAGGTGTTTTGAATTACTCCTCTTCCCCTTCAAATTTTTTCTTTAGGGTCACGCAGTTGGTTTTCCGATCGTGGGTTCTCATCTCTTCTCATCCGGTGCATTTCTCGTCATGGTGATTCGACCCTCTTTGTTTTGCAAGTTCAATCCTCAGTTGTTTTCTTTTCCCACCCACCCACCCTTTTTTCATGTAGGAACCGGAGTTCATAATCGAGTATCCATTCTACTCGTGCGAAGTCTTTGCTTTCTTTCCTCAATGATTTCAACCGGCGTTTTTCTCTTCAAGATATTCGTCGGTTCCCCCTTCCAAGTTGCCTTTGTTTTCCCGCCCTCCCACCCTCTTCTTCCTGGAGCTTGAGGCTGTTTCGACAATCAATTTCATTCGTGCGGAGCCTCTTCAGTCTTTCCTCAGTTGTCTTAACCGGTGAATTCTCGTCTCGTTTGACATTCTTCATCTCTTTTCTTCTCCGGTGGACTCAATTCAAGTTTTCCAAGCTGATCATATTCTTTTCATTGGATTAAGTGTTCGCCTTGCTCGTTTGCCTCTCGCCATTCAATCATTCCGGAGTTCAAGACATCTCATGAGATTCCTCTGTGTTCCAATTAATTCGAGGTTATCACCTCATTCTAATATTTCAATTGTTCCGGTGCTTCATCTATCTGTTCTTCAATCCTTTCCAACGGTGTTTTTGTCTTCAGTGGGCCCTAACCCACAGGTCTTTCCCAGGATCTTACCTGACTCTTTTAATTTTCCCGGAGCTATTCCCAAATTCTTTTCGAAGTGTGACGTAAGAATGAATTTCATCAGTCACATGCCTTTTCCAAGATTGATTTCAAATTCTTGTCATTGTTGGCTCAACCTCTTCGCTTTTTCGTTCCCCGGAGTGCCTTAGCAATTTTGGTGGTGTTTCTCGTCATCATTTGAAGATCGAAGTAGAGTTTCTCTTAAATCTTGTCCGTTCCCCCGGAGATTCATGGTGCTAGCTCGATGTTATCCTATCTATTGTTTCTAGTCATGCAAATTCTTTTCATCCATCCGGAGCATTTCAGGAGTTGCTTTCTCTCTCGATCATCTGGAGGCCATCTTTTCGGAAGATTTCTTCATTCTAAGTTTTCAGATTCATTCCCCAATTATTCTATATCCGTGCCCCTTCGTTCATCTCAATATTCTTCCGGTGCTTCATTCAAGTGTTCTTTAATCAGCTCATGATCTCTTTGTTCTTTTGAATCTAAATTCCCTCGAGCATATTTGGTCTTCTAATTCTTCCCGGTGATTCATTCTCTTTCATCAGTCATTTCCAAATTCTTACGGTGGTTCGTTCAAGATTCTTTTTCCTTGATTATAATTCAATCCATTCATTCTTTCAAATCCTACCGGTGGCTCATGAAGACCTTCTCAAGTTTGCGATATGTCACTTCTCAATTCTTTTTCAAGAAGAATAAGTAGTTTGCAAAATCCATTGCTTGGAATCAATTTAATTTGATGAAGGATAAGCATACCATAAATCTTATTCTTATTTCATCCAAGTGAGTAATCCCTTCCTTCGGAGTTTGTTCTTGATGAATAAATTCTAGTCCCAAGTGTTTTCATCTTTTCTTTTCCGGAGTTCAGAAATTTCCTCGGCCATCTCGTCGGAACCTCAACTAAATCATCGCAAGGCTCATCTTATTCTTTATTCCTTCATTCTATCTCATCATCCTTTTGTTACCGGAGTTCTTCATGGTGGTTCTTCATGATTTAATACATTCGTCAAGAGTTCATCAAGATTTCATTGGTGGAGCTCAAGTATCTTTTCTTCCCGCGTCTTGAAGAGCAAATAATTCTTCATTTTCTCCGGAAGTGGAGTTTTGCATTTCTTTGTTCTTCCCAGCTATCCAATTATTTCCGTTTGTGGCCGGTTATCATCTTATGATCTTGAGATGTTACCTATAAGCCCACAACAAGCCTATTTCTTTTCATTGTTGATTTTCTCAACAACTCCGTTCAATCCTTCCTTCTAAGTTCTTTTCTTTCAATTCTTTCAATTCTTCCGGAGGCATTGTGTTGTCCCTCTCATCAACTATCGTTCCATTTTGTCAAACTCAGTTCCAACTCCTGCCATGTTCAGCCGGCGTACTGCCTAAATCCTTTCAGTCTTATTCGTTTTTTATCTCGTTCTAACCGGAATGGTTTCATAGTTTATCTGATTCCGTGAGCTTTCTATTCTCACCATTCTCGTCGTTCCTCTCTTCTTCTCGAGTGCTCTCGATTCTTTGCCTCTTCTCTCTTGCGTTTCTTGTTTCACCTCATCCATTTTCCCTTCCGTCTCAGTCCTAAGATCTCGGGACGAGATCTCTTGTTAGTGGAGGAGTGTTGTAACGCCCCGGATTCGATGCGCCAGGTGTCCTCCAGTTATTCGCCGTCGTTGCCATGTCATGTGCTTGCGTGTTGCACTTTGCCATGTCATCATCTACATTTCATATCATGTCGTCATGTGCATTTGATTTTGCATATGTGTTCGTCTCATGCATCCGAGCATTTCCCCGTTGTCCGTTTTCCAATCCGGCACTCCTATGTCTCCCGGCGCCCCCTTTTGCCTCTTTTTCATGTGTGGGTATTAAACTTTCTCGGAATGGCCCGAGGTTTGTCAAGCGGCCTTGGTATAGCACCGGTAGACCGCCTGTCAAGTTTCGTGCCATTTGGAGGTCGTTTGGTACTCCAACGGTTAACCGGGTAACCGTAAAGCCTCTTTTGTATTGCAGCCCAACACCCCTTTCAAAGTGGCCCAAAACCCAGCAAACTCCCCTCTATGCTCTCGGTCGTTCGATCACGATCGTGTGGCCGAAAACCGCACCTCATTTGGACTCTCCTAGCTCCCTCTACCTATAAATATGTGTCCATCCCCGTCCAAATCCCGGATGAACCCTAGCCCTCTCCTCCTCAAGGCCACGGACACGTCCGCCCTGCTGACATGTCCACGGACACCTCAACGAACTAATCCCTGTCGTACACGCCACCCGCCGCCGCCAACCACTCCCGCGCCGCCACCTCACCAAGGCTGCCTCTCTCTCCTCCGCCGACGCTGCCCGCCTCCGAGCAGCATGGGGCCGCCTGGCCCATCGGGGCCCGGTCTCTCCGCCCTTGCTGCCCGAAGGCTGCTGCCCTGCCGCCGCTTCGCCGCCCTGGCCCGCCCGGCCGAAGCTCGCTGGAGCCCGCCGGCAGGCCGCCACGGCCGGCCGCCCGCCGCCTCCTTCTGCGCCTCCCGCGTCGCCGCTCGAGGGAGGCCCCTCGATCCGCGCCGCTGTCCATCTCGCCGCTGCCGGCCTCCGCGCCGTCCGAGTCCGCCGCTCCTCGCGCCGGCGTCGCCGCCCTCGCCCGGCAAGCCGCCGCCTCTGCGCCCTCCTCCGCGCCCGCCCTGCGTCTCCTCATCGCCGCCGCCGGATCCGCCTCCTCCGCCGCCTCCCGTCGCCCGTCGCCGGAGCCCCTCGCCGGTGCTCCTCCGGCCGCCGCGCTGCTCGTCTCCGGCGAGATCCGCCGCCACCTCGCCGCGTTGACTTTTCCCCTCGAAGTGGTAAAATCTGCTAAGTCCTGTAATTTTTGTCATCATGTTGCCATGTTCATCATGTCATAACTCTGCATCCATAGCTCCGTTTCGTGCGTATAATATGTCAAATTGTGCGTCTCAACGAGTACATCGTTTCATCTCATTGCATCATTTACATTTGAGCTCATATTGATGCATGAAATGCTGTTAGAAGAGGGCTATGTGATGTTAGTTTCAGATTCTTATCAGAACATGCACTTTTGTCATTTTTGCCATGATTGATGTGTGCACCCTATGAATTTGATGTCTACATGTGTTTTGTAATATGCCATGCCATCTTTACAGGGGTGTATGCCATGTATTTTTGTGATCTCTGTGGTGACTAGCACAAGCATGCCAACTAGGCTTCATGATGTTGCTGATTTCAGCCCCTGTTCTGCTGATATTTTTATGCCATGTAAACTTGCTGCTACCGAGAGATCCATGCTTATTTGGAGATACTTCAGTAAGGATGTTTTGAACATATGGTTATTCTCTATCCATCCATGCCCTTATTTGCAATTATGGAGTGCCATAGCTTGAGTCAATCGAGCTCTACTTTTGCTATAAAATGTTTCCTGGCAGGTTGTTTACATGTTATTCAATTTTGCCAAGGTTGTTGTAGTTGATCCGTGTATGCTATGATGTTGTTCTTGCCATTTATAGCTTCTATGCCATGTCTTCTTACTGTGAGTTGCCTTGCCATGCCATGTATTGCTCTGTGGTGAGTGGTTCAAGCTCACCAACATGCCTACTAATTGTTGTTCCTGCCTTGTATGAATCTGTCATATAACTTGCCATGTTTACATGGGTGCCATCATATTTTATGATCCTTTTTGGCTCATGGTCAGTAAAGGACTTTTGGTCTATGCATTTATTAGATTCATTCCATGCCTTTTTTTGCCATGATAAGTTCCTGTAACATACTGTTTGATAGCTCTAAACATTGCAACCTGATGTTATTTCCTGTTAAGTCTGAAACTGTTATTATATGCAATCTTGCCATGTCATTTTGAGCACGTTCTAGTTATTTCTGGAGATTGCTCAGTGTTCATGTTTTTTTATGATTTACCTGTACATCATGCCCATGCCTTTTGTTTTCTTGTTGAGGTCCTGTAGCATGTTGTTTTGATGCTTGCAATATGCCTAGTTGCTGTTTTGGACAGATTGTTGGCATGTCTTGTATAGAGTGTATGTGTTGAACCGTTGCTCCGTTTTGAGTGTGCTCTATATGGAACTTGCTTGATTTTGCATGTAGTTTCATATTATCATGTTGCATCCTTGTTTTGAGATGTTTGCTTGATGTTTGGGTGCATTTTGCATCAATGCCATGTTTAACTTGTTTTGCTCATATCTTCTAGGCCGTAGCTCCGAATCTAATGAACTTTATATGTATCTTGACTAGAATTTCGTGTAGATCATCGTGGTGCATCTTAACTTGCTGTTTAACAACTTGAACATAAGGTATATTCAGATCTGGACCAATTTCGAAATTTGCATATGAGGACTTACCGGAATTGTCATATGTTGTTCCCGGCCTCATTTAAACTTGTCTTGATGTGTTGCTCTTATTTAATTAATGCATCTATATACTCGGTAAAGGGTGGAAGGCTCGGCCTTATGCCTGTTGTTTTGTTCCACTCTTGCCGCCCTAGTTTCCGTCATATCGGTATTATGTTCCCGGATTTTGCGTCCCTAACGCGGTCGGGTGATTTATGGGACCCCCTTGACAGTTCGCTTTGAATAAGACTCCTCCAGCAAGGCCCAACATTGGTTTTACCATTTGCCTCACCTATGCCCTTCTTTTCCCTTGGGTTTCCGGAGCCCAAGGGTCATCTTTATTTTAGCCCCCGGCCAGTGCTCCTTCGAGTGTTGGTCCGAAACGGGCAGACTACGGGGCCACCACGGGGCAACTCGAGGGCTGGTTTTACTCGTAGGCTGACCTATCCGGTGTGCCCTGAGAACGAGGTACGTGCGACTCCTATCGGGATTTGTCGGCACATCGGGCGGCTTTGCTGGTCTTGTTTTATTGCTGTCGAAATGTCTTGTAGCCGGGATTCCGAGACTGATCGGGTCTTCCCGGGGAGAAGGAATATCCTTCGTTGATCGCGAGAGCTTATCATGGGCTAAGTTGGGACACCCTGCAGGTATAAACTTTCGAGAGCCGTGCCCGCGGTTATGTGGCAGATGGGAATTTGTTAATATCCGGTTGTAGTAAACTTGAAGCAAACTCTTCTAAAATACACCAACCGTGTGCGTAACCGTGAGTGTCTCTTTTCGGGGTTGATCGAGAGGAGAACACGGTTTGTGGGTTATGTCTGATGTAAGTAGGAGTTCAGGATCACTTCTTGATCATTACTAGTTGACGACCGTTCCTTTGTTTCTCTTCTCGCTCTCATTTGCGTATGTTAGCCACCATATATGCTTAGTCACTGCTGCAGCCTCACCACTTTACCCCTTCCTTTCCCTTTAAGCTTTGCTAGTCTTGATACCCATGGTAATGGGATTGCTGAGTCCTCGTGGCTCACAGATTACTACACCAACAGTTGCAGGTACAGGTTGTGCGATGATCATGACGTGAGAGCGATGTTTGCTTGTATTGGAGTTCTTCTTCTGCTTCTTCTTCGATCAGGGGATAGGTTCCAGGTCGGCAGCCTGGCCTAGCAGGGTGGATGTCGTTTGAGTTTCTGTTTATGTTTCATCCGTAGTCGGATGTTGATCTCTTGTATATGATGTTGATGTATTCTTGTGGCATTGTATGCCTTATGTATGTATCCCCATCTATTATGTAATGTTGATGTAATGATATCCACCTTGCAAAAGCGTCTTCAAGATGCGCTTCTATCCTTGGTGGGACCTTCGAGTTCCTTTAGGATAGGGTCGCATCTTGGGCGTGATAAATCGGTACTACCGAGATTAAAATACAAACTCTCGGTTTACTTATTACCAAAATCGGTCCCACCGAGTTTGAGTAATCGGTCTCACCGAGTTTGCCTGACCAACTCTCTGGTTAGCTAATTACCAAAATCGGTCTCACCGAGTTTGTGTAATCGGTCTCACCGAGATTACGTTATGCCCTAACCCTAACCATATCGGTCCTACCGAGTTGCATGTCAGTCCCACCAAAAACCCTAACGGTCACTAGGTTTACTGAATCGGTCCGACCGAGTTTGTTGATTCGGTCCCACCGAGTTTGGTAAATTGTGTGTACGGTTAGATTTTGTGTGGAGGCTATATATACCCCTCCACCTCCTCTTCATTCGTGGAGAGAGCCATCGTAATGCCTACACTTCCAAAGATCCTATTTCGAGAGAGAACCACCTACTCATGTGTTGAGGCCAAGATATTCCATTCCAACCATATGAATCTTGATCTCTAGCCTTCCCCAAGTTGCTTTCCACTCAAATCTTCTTTCCACCAAATCCAAATCCTGTGAGAGAGAGTTGAGTGTTGGGGAGACTATCATTTGAAGCACAAGAGCAAGGAGTTCATCATCAACACACCATTTGTTACTTCTTGGAGAGTGGTGTCTCCTAGATGGCTAGGTGTCACTTGGGAGCCTCCGACAAGATTGTGGAGTTGAACCAAGGAGTTTGTAAGGGCAAGGAGATAGCCTACTTCGTGAAGATCTACCGCTAGTGAGGCAAGTCCTTCGTGGGCGACGGCCATGGTGGGATAGAAAAGGTCGCTTCTTCGTGGACCCTTCGTGGGTGGAGCCCTCCGTGGACTCGCGCAACCGTTACCCTTCATGGGTTGAAGTCTCAATCAACGTGGATGTACGATAGCACCACCTATCGGAACCACGACAAAAACATCCGTGTCTCCAATTGCGTTTGAATCCTCCAAAACCCTTCCCTTTACATTCTTGCAAGTTGCATGCTTTACTTTCCGCTGCTCATATACTCCTTGCATGCTTGCTTGTTATGTATTACGAATGTTAAACTTGTGCCTAAACTCCACTTAAACCTAAAGAAGTTAAAAACTGCAACTTTGGTACTTAGTGTCTAATCACCTCCCCCCCCTCTAGACACCTCTTCTCAAGATCCTACAAGTGGTATCAGAGCATTGGTCTCCATTGCCTTGGTTTAATCACCATTGGAGGAAGATGGATGAGTCTACTTTGGGGAGTCTTAGACATAGAGTGCCTATTCTCGATGGAGAATATTTTCATGATTGGAAAAATGAGATGCTTGTAATTTTCAACCAATATCATTTGAACAAGTACATTGCTAGCCCTTGTGCACCTCATGTTGATCCTATGCATCCTACCCTTGATGAATCAATTGACATGATTAGGAATCTTAGAACTGTTAATCTTATCACTAGAGGCTTGCCTAGAAACTTAATTAGAAACTTACCTACTCTTGAGTGTGCCTACACTATATGGAAATTTCTTGAGGAACGCTTTCCAAATTATTCCTTGAAAATCTAGATGAAATTCTCCATAAGTCTATTGCCTTGAGTAAGATAAATACTAGTGATCCTATGTTTGGTGATCGTCCATTTGAACTTACAAACCTTATGCGTGCCAAAGGAGATGTTGGAATTATTGGTGATATTATTTCCGAAGCTATAAGAATTCATAAGCAAGATCATTGTCAAACTCACTCTAACGAGTTATCCTCTCTAGGACTTGATCCACCACATGACGATGTTGAACATGGATACTATGATGAGGGTGATGATAGTGACTTTGATCTTGACGATGCAATGAGACATTTTGGTCTTATGGCAAATCTTCGGGGATATATGTCAGGAGGAAAGGAATGGGTTCTTGATAGTGGATGTACAGATCACATGACCGGAGATAAAGACATGTTTCGTGAGCTTGCTAAAAATGATAGTCCTCGAAAGTATGTCACTTTCAGTGACAACTCAAAGGGTAAGGTGGTTGGCCTCGGTAAGGTGGCCATCTCACATGATAGCTCCATTCGAATGTTATGCTCGTTGAATCTCTTGGCTACAACTTACTTTCAAAGATATAGACTTGCTGATTTGGTTTCAATGTCCTATTTATCAAGTAGATTGCCAAGTGTTTCGTCGAGACAATCATAAAATGGTCTTTACGGTATAATGAGAGGTGATCTTTACATTGTTGATTTCTTTAAAAAGGCACAACCTAAAACTTGCTTTATTGCTAAATCCTCAAAAGGTTGGTTATGGCATAGACGACTAGGTCATGTTGGCATGAGAAACCTTCACAAGCTTATTAAAGGGAATCATATCCTTGGTGTTAACGATGTCATATTTGATAAGGATAGACTTTGCAGTGCTTGTCAAGCAGGTAAACAGGTTGGAGGAAGGCATCCCGTGAAAAACATTATGACCACAAGGAGGCCACTTGAGCTACTACACATGGATCTTTTTGGTCCCAACGCTTACAAGAGTCTCGGTGGAAATTCTTTTGGTCTAGTTATAGTTGATGATTTTTCAAGATTTACATGGGTATTCTTTCTCGATGACAAATCACAGGTCCAAAAGATCTTCAAAAACTTCGCTAGGAAGGCCCAAAATCAATTTGAAGTAAAGATCAAGAAGTTTCGCAGCGACAACGGAACGGAGTTCAAGAACGCAAATGTGGACACCTTTCTTGACGAAGAAGGGATTTCACACAAGTTCTCGGCTACGTACACACCTCAACAAAATGGAGTTGTTGAGAGGAAGAACCGGACGCTCATCTAAATGGCGAGAACGATGATTGATGAGTACAAGACGCCAAAGCACTTTTGGGCAGAAGCGGTTGAGACAGCTTGTCATGCAACAAATCACTTGTATCTTCACAAGCTACTCGGCAAGACGGCATATGAGCTCCTCACCGGTAACAAACCCCAAGTTGGATACTTTCGAGTATTCGGCTCAAAGTGCTACATTCTTGATAAGCATCGTCGTTCAGAATTTGCTCCTAAGTCACATGAAGGTTTCCTACTAGGTTATGGCTCAAACTCTCACACTTACCGTGTCTACAACAATTTCACCTACCATCGCTGTGCTGCATCATCCCTTCCTCTTTGGGGAAATACCAACGTAGTCCTAGCCAACATCATCACATCTTACTAAATTGAATGACATAGCCACCCTATTTGCTCATGAGGAAAAAAATTGCTATTACAATATTCTTAAGTTGTTTCCTTTCTCGTTAAAGGGTGATGCTAAGATATGGTTTAATTATCTTGCTCTTGGTTGTGTGTGTGGTCCCCAGGATATGATATATTACTTCTTTGGAAAAAAAATCCTGCTCATAAGAAACAAGCTGCTTAATAGGAAATATTTAACTTTGTGCAAATTGAAGAAGAGAGTCTCCCACAAGCTTGGGGGAGGCTTATCCAATTAGTTAATGCTTTGCCTAATCATCCGCTCAAGAAAAATGAAATACTTGATATCTTTTATAATGGACTAACTGATCCTTCTAGGGACCATCTAGATAGTTGTGCTAGTTGTGTTTTCAGGGAACAAATTGTTGAACAAGCTGAAGTGCTATTGAATAATATAGTGAGTAGTGATAATGATTGGAATCTTCCTGAACCACCTCCTAAACTAACTCCGAAGAAAAGAGGTATTCTATTTCTCAGTCCTGAAGATATGCAAGAGGCAAAGAAATCTATGAAAGAGAAAGGTATTAAAGCTGAAGATGTTAAGAATTTACCACCTATTGAAGAAATACATCGTCTTGATAACCCGACATGGGTAGTAAAGGTAAAATCTCTCTATAGATTTGATGAAGGTGATATTCCTTATAATAAGTCTGCTAGTCAATGCTTGGATAAATTTGATAACTTTATTGTTAAACAAGAAAATTTCAATGCATATGTTTGTAGACAATTGAATCGAAATGCTCATATGCTTGACTACCTGGGTGACTACATGTGTAGAACTGTTAATGATCTCAAACTTATTAGCAAACATGCTTCCATGGTAAAAACCCAAGTAGAACAAGTTCTCAAGGCACAAAATGATTTGCTTAATGAGATGAATGATAATGATGTTAGAGTTATGACTAGAGGTGGTAAAATGACTCAGGAACCTTTGTATCATGAGGGTCATCCTAACAGATTTGAGCAAGATTCTTAGAGAATTAATACTGATGCACCTAGTCCTAGTAATAAAAAGAAAAAGAAAACTGATAGGACTTTGCATGCTTCTAGTGAACATGTTGTAGACACACCTGAGAATCCAAATGATATTTCTATTTCTGATGCTGAGACACAATCTCGTGATGAACATGAACCTAGTGATAATGTTAATAATGATGTTCATGTTGATGCTCAACCTAGTAATGATAATGTTGTGGAGATTGAACCTGTTGTTGATCTTGATAACCCACAACTTAAGAATAAAGGATATGATAAGAGAGACTTCGTTGCTAGGAACCTAAAATGTCTCCTTATGCTAAGTATATGAAAGATATTGTTACAAATAAAAGAAAGATACCGGAAGCTGAAATTTCTACCATGCTTGCTAATTATACTTTTAAAGGAGGAATACCAAAGAAACTAGGAGATCATGGAATACCAACTATACCATGCTCCATTAAAAGAAACTATGTTAAAACTACTTTATGTGATTTGGGAGCCGGTGTTAGTGTTATGCCTTTCTCTTTATACCGTAGACTTGATTTGAATAAGTTAACACCAACTGGAATATCTTTGCAAATGGCTAATAAATCAACTACTATACCCATCGGTATTTGTGAGGATGTGCCTGTCGTGGTTGCAAATGTTACTATTTTAACGGACTTTGTTATTCTTGATATACCCAAGGATGATAGTATGTCGATCATCTTGGTAGACCCTTTTTGAATACTGCAGGGGCTGTTATTGATTGCAACAAGGGCAATGTCACTTTTCATGTTAATGGTAATGAGCATATGGTACACTTTCCGAAGAAACAACCTCAAGTTAATAGCATCAATTCTATTGGAAAATTTTCAACTATTGCTATTGGAGGTTTTGAATTCCCTCTTCCTACTGCCAAATAGAAATATGATATACTTATTGTTGGGGATATGCATATCCCCGTTGAGGTAACCTAGTGTTATTCAAAAATTCTCTCGTTTCATGGCATTCAAAAGAAGTTTGTTAATGAGACTTGATCAACCTTGTTAATGGATTCCTTTTGACGGGCATGAGATGGATGAATTTAGAAAGCACAACTTTTTGTACCCACTTTTTACTTTCTGTTATTTAGAATAAATAAAGCAAAAATACTATTATCCGTCTGTTTTCTGAATTATCCATGCAATAAAAAATGTCCCAAAAATAAAAGTTTTCCAAATGCCCTGAAAATTTAGTATGATCTTTTCCACAATATTTAAAAAAATTTGGCACTCAGAACACACCAAGGGGCAGCACCAATGGGCCACAAGCCCACAGTGGGCCCCCCTGGGCGCCCCTCGGTGGCTTGTGGGCCCCATGCGGGTCCCCTCCACTTATTCCAGCACCCATCCACTTCGTCTTCCTCCAGAAAAAATCATCACATAGCTCAAACCCGTGTTCTTGCTCAATTTGCTATCATTTTTTATCTCCTTGCTCAAAGCTCCATTCGCAGAACTATTTTGGGGGATTGTTCTTGGGTATGTGACTCCTCCAATGGTCCAATTAGTTTTTGTTCTATTGCTTTATATATTGCAAATCTTTGTTGTTGTGGTGACCTTGTTCTTGAGCTTTCATGTCAAATTTATACGGTCCAAAGTAGTTTTGATGCATGATATAGCCTCTAGACTCTTGTAGGAGTAGTTGCTATCGATTTTGTTGAGTTTTGTTCACTTTTATTTTGAGTCGCTAAAAATTTCAGAATTTTTCAGAGAAAAAGGAAAGAAATGATGAAGAGATGGTTAAGGGGTTCATCAAGCCAGAATTCAAATGAAAATGAAAATGAGGAGAAGAAGAAGCCCAAGTATAATCTCCCGCATGTGGCAGAGGTTCGGCCATGTGAATGGACAAGCGATACATTCTTGGGGGCGGAATTTATGATAATTTCAATTATTTGGCAGAGAATGCCGGCCTCACCGTCTTCCTCCAAGATAAGTGTGAACAATACCTTCTGCTCACTAACACCTTCATGCAAAATTTTCATTTTTATCCTAGGAAATCACCACCCATGGTAGAGTTTTATTTATATGATGAGCATAAGGAGATGACGCTTTATGATTTTTGTGAGGTTTGCAAATTACCTTATGAGAGCAGCATCAGTGAACCACGTTCTAGAGACATGGAAGACTATATTGCAGAAACTACTGTGGGGGAAGAGAGAGGGGTGTCGGAAGCAAGAGTGGCTAGCTAACATTTTTCCTATTTTATGCTATTAATCATTATTTGCAGGGAGATGTTTGATTGTTCGTGGGGAGAGTGGAGGCCTTAGTGCCCCTGACCTTGCTATTTTGCGCCATGCTTTATATTGTGATAGAACTTTTAATTTGGGCGCTATTGTTGCTCATCGATTAAACACAAACTTCACGAAGGGCCCCATATTTGGAGGTATCTACGCCTCCCGCCTCGCTTGACGCTTTGAGATACCTATTAGGCATGATGAGGAGGAGGAGATGCTGCTACCCACTAGATATTTGAACTATAACAGTATGGTAGTGCACGACTTTATTAAGAAAGATAACGACAAGAGACTCCTCTACAAACTAGTATTTAGCCAGGATACTCGTGAGCCAGCACCCAGGCAGCATTTATGATGAATATCAAACTATTATGCTGCCTGATTATTCTTTGTTCGATATTCATTCAGGCATCTACAGATTTTGGGATCTTCCACAACCCCCAGTACCTGAGCCAGCACCCGTTCCAGATCCGTATAAGGAGCCTATTTTTCAGTGGGAGCCACACGAGCTCGCCAACCAGTGGAACCCTCAGGACCCTATGGAGTATCGAGGAGAGGGTTATTTTGAGCTGTGTGATAACCCACAAGTATAGGGGGTCAATTGTAGCCTCTTTCGATAAGTAGGAGTGTCGAACCCAATGAGGAGCTAAAGGTAGAACAAATATTCCCTCAAGTTCTATCAACCACCAATACAACTCTACGCACGCTTAATGTTCGCTTTACCTAGAATAAGTATGAAACTAGAAGTACTCTGTAGGTGTTTTTGGATAGGTTTGCAAGAATATAGAGAGCACGTAAATAAAAACTAGGGGCTGTTTAGATAAAGACACAACTAAGTTAGTTTTAGTAGAGAGCTTTTTGTCACGAGAAAGTTATTTGTCCCTAGGCAATCGATAACTAGACCGGTAATCATTATTGCAATTTTATTTGAGGGAGAGGCATAAGCTAACATACTTCCTCTACTTGGATCATATGCACTTATGATTGGAACTCTAGCAAGCATCCGCAACTACTAAAGATCATTAAGGTAAAACCCAACCATAGCATTAAAGTATCAAGTTCCTTTATCCCATACGCAAACAACCTACTTACTCGGTCTCAGGCTTCACATCACGCCACCCACCATAAGAAAATCATGAACATATTGCAAACCCTACAGCAGGGATCCCTCACGCTATGCCGACACGAGAGCACCATAGGACAACACCAATAATAAAACATGCAACTCAAACCAATCACGATCATCAATTAACCCATAGGACAAAACAGATCTACTCAAACATCATAGGATAGCCATACATCATTGGGAAATAATATATAGCGTTGAGCACCATGTTTAAGTAGACATTATAGCGGGTAAGAGAGAGGTTACACCGCTGCATAGAGGGGGGAAGAGTTGGTGATGATGGCGGTGAAGTTGTTGGTGAAGATTGCGGTGATGATGACGGCCACGATAGCGTTCCGGCGCCACCGGAAGAGAAGGGGAGAGGGGGCCCCTTCGTCTTCTTCTTCCTTGACCTCGTCCCTAGATGGGAGAAGGGTTTCCCCTCTGGTCCTTGGCCTCCATAGCGTGGGAGGGGCGAGAGCCCCTCCGAGATTGGATCTGTCTCTCTGTTTCTCTCTGTTTCTGCATTTTTTTATTCTGCCCTGGCACCGTTTCTTTTATATCCGGAGATCCGTAACACCGATTGGGTTGAATCTTTCGCCTAGATTTTTGTCATAAAATTAGCTTTCTTGCAGCAAAAGAAGAGTGTCAACCGCCTTACGGGTGCCCACGAGGGTCCAGGGCGTGCATGCCCCCTGGGGCGCGCCCCCTGCCTCATGGCCCCCTCGGGCACCGTCTCACGTGGATCTTCCTTCCCATATTCTCCGAATATTCCAAAAATAATCTTCGTCCGTTTTTATCCCGTTTGGACTCGGTTTGATATGGATATTCTGCGAAACAAAAACATACAACAAACAGGAACTGGCACTGGGCACTGGATCAATATGTTAGTCCAAAAAATAGTATAAAAAGTTGCCAAAAATATATGAAAGTTGTATAATATTAGCATGGAACAATCAAAAGTTATAGATACGATAGATACGTATCAGCATCCCCAAGCTTAATTCCTGCTCGTCCTTGAGTAGGTAAATGATAAAAAAGATAATTTTTGATGTGGAATGCTACCTAGCATAATCTTGATCATGTATCTAATCATGGCATGAATATTAAGACACGAGTGATTCAAAGCAATAGTCTATCATTTGACATAAAAATAATACTTCAAGCCTACTAATAAAGCAATCATGTCTTTGCAAAATAACATGGCCAAAGTAAGTTATCCCTACAAAATCATATAGTCTGGCTATGCTCCATCTTCACCACACAAAATATTCACACCATGCACAACCCCGATGACAAGCCGAGCAATAGGTTCATACTTTTTAACGCGCCTTAGCTTTTTCAACCCTCACGCAATACATGAGCGCAAGCCATGGATATAGCACTATAGATGGAATAGAATATGATGATGGGGGTTATGTGGAGAAGACAAAAAAGGAGAAAGTCTCACATCGACACGGCTAATCAACGGGCTATGGAGATGCCCATCAATTGATGTCAATGTGAGGAGTAGGGATTGCCATGCAACGGATGCACTAGAGCTATAAGTGTATGAAAGCTCAAACTGAAACTAAGTGGGTGTGCATCCAACTTGCTTGATCATGAAGACCTCGGGCATTTGAGGAAGCCCATCATCGGAATATACAAGCCAAGTTCTATAATGAAAATTCCCACTAGTATATGAAAGTGATAACTCAAGAGACTCTCTATATGAAGTACATGATGCTACTTTGAAGCACAAGTGTGGTAAAAGGATAGTAACATTGCCCCTTCTCTCATTTTCTCTCATTTTTTTGGCCTTTCTTTTTTTTCGTCCGGAGTCTCATCCCGACTTGTGGGGGAATAATAGTCTCCATCATCCTTTCCTCACTAGGGCAATGCTCTAATAATGATGATCATCACACTTTTATTTACTTACAACTCAATATTACAACTCGATACTAGAACAAAGATATGACTCTATATGAATGCCTCCGGCGGTGTACCGGGATGTGCAATGATCTAGCGTAGCAATGATATCAAAAAAATGTACAAGCCATGAAAACATCATGTTAGCTATCTTACGATCATGCAAAGCAATAGGACAATAAATGCTCAAGTCATGTATATGATGATGGTGGAAGTTGCATGGCAATATATCTCGGAATGGCTATGGAAATGCCATGATAGGTAGGTATGGTGGCTGTTTTGAGGAAGATATAAGGAGGTTTATGTGTGATAGAGTGTATCGTATCACGGGGTTTGGATGCACCGGCAAAGTTTGCACAAACTCTCGAGGTGAGAAAGGGCAATGCACGGTACCGAAGAGGTTAGCAATGATGGAAGGGTGAGAGTGCGTATAATCCATGGACTCAGCATTAGTCATAAAGAACTCATATACTTATTGCAAAAGTTTATTAGCCCTCAAAGCAAAGTACTACTACGCATGCCCCTAGGGGCATATATTGGTAGGAAAAGACCATCGCTCGTCCCCAACTGTAACATCCCAAATTTTCAATTTGGAATGTTATACATTAGGTCATCATGCATATCATATTTTTCTCGCATTTTTCCGATCCTAGAAATTTCACGCAACTCAAGGACCCTCGGAGAGAGTTGGAAGTTTCATTATTATTATATTTGGGATTTCTCAAATTTTGAAAATAGGATCATTGGATTTATTTAATTATCTTCATAAAGTTTTTCCTATAAAAATATCTTGAGAGGGAATAATATGACTTTCCCAACATTTAGGAAAAATGAAGATATTATAAATAAATCAAATTTGGTTTTGGAAGATTTATTTTGCTTAGGCAAAAATGAGCATTTTAAAAAAATTACGCATGTTTGCCGTTTTAAAGTTCATTTTGTTCGACTCATTTTTAGGAGTCGGGGAAAATTTGTTTTATTTAAATTGGAGTTCATTTGGTATTTTTTAATTGTTTTGGTTTAATTTTTAAAAAACGCGCTACTGGGCCAAGGCCCGGCCTGCCCAGCCAGCCAGTCTGCCCAGCGCCTCGCCTCTCTCTCCTCAAGGCCTCGGCCTGAAGGGAGCCCACCGCCAGACGACACCGCCGCCGCCCGAGTCCGCCCACCCGGCGCTCCTTGCCCCTCCCCAAAGCGCGTCGCCCCCCTCCCATAAATAGCCGCCGCCCCCCCCTCTCCTCACCTCGACGCCGCCGCCCGCCTCACCCAGCGCTTAAGCGCGAGCCGCCCGCCGCCGCGCCGCCGCCGCCGTCCCTCGCCGACGCCGAGTCCCGCCGCCGACCCGCCCGCCTCCCGACCCGGCCGACCCCTAGCCCGCCGCCGAGCCACGCGGCGATCACGGAGGTAGCCCCGCCCGATCCGGTTTTCCCCTAATAAACCGATCCGGTTTTTTTTAAAAAAAAAAGGTGTTCGGTTTTTTTTAAAAAAAAACCCTAGATTGGTTTTATTATTTTTTTTCGGTTTTCTTAACTAACGAAGTTCACCGAACCGTTCGTTTCAATGAACGCGTTCGTTGGATTCGTTCTGTTAACGAACGTCCGTTATTTAAACCGTTCGTCGTTTTCTTTTAATCGGATTTAATCCGTTATTTTTCTGATTCGATTTCAGATCCGATTTTCAAATCGGTTTTATTTCTCGCTCGTTTATCGGAATCAGGTGATTCAAGCGCCTGGAGTTTCGTAACGAAACCGCCGTTCCGACTAACCTACTTTCACAGAGTTTTGCTACTGTGAAATTTTGACCTAGTTTCAGACTTGCAAAACCGAGTCGTTCTCTCTCGAGTTTCGACTTTCGATGTTTATTTTGATTCGAATCTGTTGCAACCAGGGTTCTTAAGTTGAACTTTCTGGTTAGATCTTTTATTCGAGATTTCCCCGTGCATTAGATGAGTACTTATTGTATGCTTGTTGTTTGTCTGCGTTAGATCACCCGGAGTGCGCCGCTTGTTACTTCGAATCCCTAGGTCTCGCGGATCATCAGCAAGGCAAGTAACACTTTGATCATACTCTTCTCATACCCAGTTTTATGCATTAGATCTATTCCTCAAACACTTGCATGTTTAGGATCAAATTAAATTGTGGGTTTGGGAAGTAGATTGAGGTAGTACCTATTACCTGTTTTACTTATGAAACCTTGGGAGTTACTTCTACGTTTGCTTGTTCATGCCATGCTATGCTAGTAGACGTGGATTGGGTGAGTGAATATCCATGACAGATGTGAGATTGTTAATTAATGGTTTATCTAAGGTGGCAACCTAAACACACATCTGGGTGGATTGAGGCACTGGTTTCTATCAGACTTGCTCAGATTTCTTCGGACCGCCACCTGTGCTCTAAGGGATCATAAGATTATTCAAACTGAAACTTCCGTGTGCAGCCACAAGCCAATTATGGGCTCTGGCGTAGTTGACTAAGTTGTGCGAACTCTTACGGGTAGGCTAGCTGATGTAGGGGATGTAGGTTGGTACGGTCTACCCATATGTAAGGTGCTAGCGCTTCGAAAGACTATGTCTCGGCCATCCGCTTCTCAAACACCATGAAGTGCGAGAACCAAGCGGAGGCGATCGAGTCTTGTGGGGAAAAGTCGCAAACCTCTGCAGAGTGTATAAACTAATCATGATTAGCCGTGTCCCGGTTATGGACAATTTGAGTATCCGTAATTGAATATCATGTGAATCTCAACATGTTACTTCTAAATAAAAGATGTTGGGTTTTGATGAGTACTTTTAATTGGGATTGAGGATGTGTCAACCATTCTCAATGTTTAACAACCACCATGATAGTTAAATAAAATTATTCCTTTGATGTAGGGAAAATCAGCTTTATGCAATGTAAATCAGAGAGCCTTACCACCAGCCATATATGCATGTAGTATAGGCTTATTCATTCATTGCTCTTTATGTGTTACATTGCCAAGATATTCCATGTGCTGACCGTTTTCTGGCTGCAACTTTCACGTTATGCACTTTTCGAACGACAGTAAGGTGTTAGGTCGTGGTTCTATACTCGGTGATGCCGTTGGAGTTGATGGACTCGCTTATCTTCCAAGCCTTCCATTGTTATTATTAGATGGCCTTAAGCCATATTATTGTAATAAGTTCCTTGTGGACAACGATGTAATAAGTGTGTGATTGCTACTCGCAATAAATCCTTCAATCTTGTGTGGTGTCAGACATCGATCCAGGATGACTTGAACACGAGATGGATCCATTCGGTCTGGTCGCTCACAGAGAATGGTATCGAGCACACGCCGATCAGAGGACACGACCACTAAGTTAAAGCCATAGATCACTACTCTCTTCCCATTTTCTAACTCCTCATCTTTTCTACTCTCTTTAGGATGACGGACGCGAAGATCAAGTACACCCAACCGGATGAAGGCACACCTTTTGGATTTCACTTGAAGGAAGTTACTAAGTACCGAACATTGGACTACCAAGCTTCACGGGACTTTCAACGCCACTCTGCCTGAAGAGGAGCGCTGGAAGATTCATGTTCACGTTCCAGGAAGGACATTCGCCCCAATCACCAAGCCTATAGATAGTGTTTTCAGTGCACCAACTTGGAGTCTGGGAAAGAGCATGGCAGCTCACATCACCATGGGACGCATTGGGGAAGTTTATCAAGAAGACCTCAAGGATACCATCTACCAGATTTGCGGACGCCGAGATGACAACTAGGACATCGTCAGCACCAAGAAGGATAGATCCATTGCAGCTTTCATCCAGGAGTTAAACCAGCACATTCGACGCCAGGAGAACCAAATGTGCAATGACATGTTGGAGTTGCGAGAAGACAAAAGGAAGGATCATCGAACCGAAGAAGAACTAAAGACTACACGCAAGGACTACATGGACGAGATCGTAGCTCGGCAAGACACAATAACGATCTTAAGTACGAGATCGAAGAACTCAAGAAGAAGTTGGCGCCAGAATGAAGACCAGTGTGTCGAATACCCAAGCAACTACATCAACATCGACGACACCGATTCGGATCCAAGTGAACCCGACTTTGAAGACGAAGTCGAGCGGACATCATGGAGTCTTCCACCGTTCAAATTAGTAGAAGTCCCCACATATTAGTAGTATTTCCCCATGTAAACATTATAGTACACGCACTTTTGCGATAGTTAGATCGTTGTAAGCCCTTGTTTGATTGAATGAAGTGATTTTGTGTGCATTTGCTCATGTGCATTTGGGTAGTGATTCCCTTAGACCTCATTCTATTCTACATTCCTCTTCTTTTCTAAACCCATCGATGCCTCCGAGACGCGACCCGGATTCGCTTTTCCCGCCAGAGATCACCCAATTGATCCAGCAGCAGAATACCCTGATTCAAACATTGGTGCGAACAACAACAACAACAACAACAACCCACCGCCACCACCACCACTGCGGATCATCGACTCGCTTCTTAGACTGAACCCGCCGGTGTATTCCAAAGAGCACCGAGCCGATTGTGGTAGATGACTGGCTCCGCAAGATAGGAAGGAGCTGACCACTCGCAGGATGCACAGATGGTGAAAGAGTGAAGTTTGCAGACATCACTTGAAGGACCCGCAGAGCATGGTGGGAGAATTTCACACCACTTACCCGTGAGACACCGCCACATGGGACCAGCCAAACAAGCTTTCAGACTTGCCCATGTTTCAGCAGGAGCCATGGCTATGAAGAAGCGTGAGTTTCGCAACTTACGCCAAGGAGGAAGGACTCACACAAGACGTGGATGATTTTAGCAAATTAGCACGTTATGCCCCGGATGACGCTACATGGATGCAGCTAAACAGAGAAGTTTCTAGAAGGACTGAATGATGAGTTCAAGATGCCGTTGATGGTAGCAAGTTTCAACAACTACCAGGAGTTGGTAGACCGAGCTCTCATGATTGAAGGAAAGCAGAAGAATTGAGAACTGCAAGCGGAAGTATGGACAAGGGAAGTATAACTCGATCCCAGAAGCCTCGTTATACCCCTAAATCAGGAATTCAGTTTCAGCATACCCATGGAGGAGGTAATTCGATAACCATAATGGCACCAAGAATGGGAACGGAATGGAGGAAGCAATGGACAGAACCGCACCAACCCGTCAACACCATCCAAGGTAGACTGAGTCACATTACTTGCTTTAAGTGCCGCAAGACTGGGCACTATGCAAATGACTGTCCAGAAGGCTAGAATGGAAATAGCAATGGAAGCTCGAAAGAAGCCAAACCCTTTCAACAGGGGATGTGAACCACATTGATGTGGAGGAGGTTGAAGATCAGCCCGATGCGAGAATCGGTAAGTTTTGGTTAAGTCATTTATCGCAGTTGTTCTTTTCGACTTGGTGCATCGCATTCATACATATCAAGGGATTTGTGGATAAGTACAAGTTACCGACCCAAGCCCTTAGGTCACCCATGCTAGTAACCTCACCCGAGCAGAGTACATGGCTAGTAAATGGTGTGATCGACCGCCACTAAGGATTGGACACTATGTTTTCCCTCGCACCTAATAGTTCGGAATCCCAAGGATTGGATGTGATATTAGGAATGGATTGGTTATCAAAGTATGGAGGAAACATAGATTGTACCACAAGGTCAATTTTGCTCACCACACCGAAGGAAGAAGGATTAAGTATGTATCACGGCACGAGCCGAGGAGAGCACAAGTTAATTGCTTATCGAGAGTGGTACAGAAGAAGTACCATGGTGAAGGATTTTCTGATGTATTTCCTAAGAGTTGCCGTGAATGCCACCGGATAGAGACATTGAGTTTTTGATCGAGCTATTGCCGTGAACAGGCCCGATATCGGCGAATCAGACAGGATGCCCGCAAAGGATTTAGCGGAAATCAAGAAGCGATTAAGGAACTATTGGATAAAGGTTTTATTCGCCCAAGTTCTTCACCTTGGGGATCACCCGCTTTGTTAGTAGAGAAGAAGGATGGATCTTTGAGAATGGTTGTTGATTACCGTGGATTGAATGAAGTAACAATCAAGAACAAGTACCCACTACCTATGATAAATGATCTGTTTGATCGCTTGCAAGGAGCCAAAGTGTTTTCTAAGATCGACTTGCGATCGTGGTACCATCGATTGAAGATTCGGGAGCAAGATATACCCAAGACAGCGTTTACCACGAGATATGGATCTGACGAGTATACCGTTATGTCATTCGGATGACTAACGCACCAGCCTATTTCATGAACCCGATGAACAAAGTGTTTATGGAGTTTTTGGATAAGTTCGTCGTGGTGTTCATTGATGATATTTTGATTTTCTCAAGAATGAAGAGGAACACAAGGAACATTTGCGATTGGTTTTGGAGAAACCGAGGAACACCAGTTGTATGCCAAGTTCAGCAAATGTGAGTTTTGGCTAAAGGAAGTTGGATTTCTCGGACATGTTATATCCGGAGAAGGGATAGTAGTTGACCCCACAAAAGTTGAGACCAGAACTAAATGGGAAGCACCAACGACAGTTGGGGAGATTCGAGTTTCCTTGGACTCGCAGGATACTACCAAAGAATCATTGAGAATTTCTCAAGAATTGCAAAGCCTATGACAGAATTGTTGAAGAAGGAAAACAATTTCAGATGGGTGAGGACTGTGAGGCAAGTTTTCGTGGAGTTGAAGAAAAGATTGGTTACCTCACCAGTTTTGATATTGCGGATCGGACTAAGGATTATGAGGTGTATTGCACGCTTCACGCCGAGGACTTGGAGCCGTGCTTATGCAGGAAGGAAGAGTTGTTTCAGATGCTTCACGACAACTTAAGCCCCATGAGTTGAATTATGCCACTCATGATTTGGAGTTAGCAGCCGCAGTGCATGCCTTGAAGACGTGGAGACATTTTCTCATTGGAAATCATTGTGAAGTATATACGGATCACAAGAGTTTGAAGTACATCTTCACACGTATGAATTGAATCTCGGACAAAGGAGATGGTTAGAGCTAATCAAGGATTATGATATGAGATTGCATTATCACCCGGAAAGGCTAATGTCGTAGCGCAGACGCATTGAGCCGTAAGAGCCACGTCAATACCCTAATGATGGGAGGAATGCCCAATGAGTTAGCCGAGGACCTTCGAGAGCTATGTTTGGAAATAGTTCCAGAGGCTATGTAGCAGCATTGGAGATTGATCGACACTAATGGACAAAATCGAGAAGCCCAAAAGGCGATAAGGAAGTTGCCGCTATAAAGGAGAAAATGAGCAAAGGAAAAGCTAAAGGATTTCGTGAGGATGAGCACGATACCCTATGGTTTGAAGACCGTGTTTATGTGCCCAATAACCCGTAGATCGGAAGTTGATTTTACAAGAAGCCCATGATTCACCCTATTCAATTCACCCAGAAATACCAAGATGTATTTGGATTTGAAGAATATTTTCCGTGGACCGGAATGAAGAAGGATATTGCGAGTATGTAGCAGTTTGCACGTATGTCGAAAGTAAAGGCAGAGCATCGAAGCCAGCAGGATTGTTACAACCGTTGCCGATACCGAATGGAAGTGGGATAAACTAGGCATGGATTTCATCACAGGTTTGCCAAAGACCCGCTCAGATATGACTCGATTTGGGTCATAGTCGATCGTTTGACCAAGGTAGCTCATTTCATTCCGGTCAAGACTACCTATAGCAGTGCTAAGTTGGCAAAGATATACATGACCAGAATTGTGTGTTTACACGGAGTTCCGAGGAGCATCAGATCGGATAGAGGAACCCAGTTTACTTGAAATTTTGGAACCGGTTGCACGAAACATTGGGAACCCGATTGAATTGAAGATGCTTTCCACCCACAGATCGATGGATGATCGAGAGAGTCAATCAAATTTTGGAGGACATCTTTGAGAGCTTGTGCACTAGATTATGGATCTAGTTGGGATGATAATTTGCCGTATGCAGAATTTTCCTACAACAACAGTTACCAAACCAGCTTAAAGATGGCACCTTCGAGGCTCAGATGGAAGAAGGTGCAGACACCGTTGTCATGGGACTAAACCGAGATCGCCGCTTGTTTGGACCAGATTTAATTAAGGAGTCCGAACAGAAAGTTAAGTTAATTCGAGACAGGCTCAAGGTAGCCCACCTGCATAAAAGAGCTATGCCGATTCAAAGCGCAGCGATTGAGTATGAAGTTGGAGACAGAGTATATCTCGAGTATCCCCGCTTCGAGGAGTTAAGCGTTTTGGAGTGAAAGGAAAGTTAGCACCCGCTTCGTTGGACCATATAAGATTTTGTAACGCATGGGAGAAGTTGCGTATAAGTTGGAATTGCGGAAGGACTGTCAGAGTTCATGATGTATTCCATGTTTCTCGATTGAAGAAATGTCACCCGAGATAGCAGAGGTACCGTTAAGAGACACAAGTACACTGGAAGCAATTCATTGAAGGATGATTTAACATATGAGGAAAGACCGTTAAGATTCTCGATTATGCTAGCAGAGTTACTCGCAGCAAGGTTATCAAGTTTTGCAAGGTTCGATTGGAGCCACCACATCAAGATGAAGCCACCGGGAAAGAGAGGAAGTTTTAATTAAGGACCACCTCACCTATTTTCTAGTTAACCCGAATCTCGAGGGCTAGATTCATCTTAAGAGGTAGGTTTGTAACATCCCAAATTTTCAATTTGGAATGTTATACATTAGGTCATCATGCATATCATATTTTCTCGATTTTTCCGATCCTAGAAATTTCACGCAACTCAAGGACCCTCTGAGAGAGTTGGAAGTTTCATTATTTTTATATTTGGGATTTCTCAAATTTTGAAAATAGGATCATTGGATTTATTTAATTATCTTCATAAAGTTTTTCCTATAAAAATATCTTGAGAGGGAATAATATGACTTTCCCAACATTTAGGAAAATGAAGATATTATAAATAAATCAAATTTGGTTTTGGAAGATTTATTTTGCTTAGGCAAAATGAGCATTTTAAAAAATTACGCATGTTTGCTGCTTTAAAGTTCATTTTGTTCGACTCATTTTAGGAGTCGGGAAAATTTGTTTTATTTAAATTGGAGTTCATTTGGTATTTTTTTAATTTGTTTTGGTTTAATTTTAAAAAACGCCCCCACAGGCCAAGGTTAAGGCCGGCCTGCCCAGCCCAGCCCGGCCCAGCGCCTCGCCTCCCTCTCTCTCTCAAGGCTCGGCCGCCTCGAAGGGAGCCCCCACAAGACGACACGCCGCCGCCCGAGTCCGCCTCCACCCGGCGCTCCTTACCCCTCCCCAAGGCGCCCCCCCTCCCATAAATAGCCGCCGCCCCCTCTCCTCACCTCGACCCGCCCCGCCGCACTCACCAGCCAAGCCGAGCCGCCGCCGCCGAACGCCGCCGCCGCCTGTCCCTCGCCGACGCCGAGTCCCGCCACGACCTCGCCCCTCCCGACCCCGCGCCGACCCTAGCCCGCCGCCCGAGCCACGCCGGCGATCACCGGAGGTAGCCCCGCCCGATCCGTTTTCCCTAATAAACCGATCCGGTTTTTTTAAAAAGGTGTTCGGTTTTTTTTAAAAAAAAACCCTAGATTGGTTTTATTATTTTTTCGGTTTTCTTAACTAATGAACGCTCACCGAACCGCTCGTTTCAATGAACGCGTTCGTTGATTCGTTTCGTTAACTAACGTCCGCTATTTAAACCGTTCGTCGTTTTCTTTTAATCGGATTTAATCCGTTATTTTCCGATTCGATTTCAGATCCGATTTTCAAATCGGTTTTATTTCTCGCCGCTTATCGGAATCGGGTGATTCAAGCTACCGAGTTTCAGAACGAAACCGCCGTTCGACTAACCTACTTTCACAGAGTTTTGCTACTGTGAAATTTTGACCTAGTTTCAGACTTGCAAAACCGAGTCGTTCTTCTCGAGTTTCGACTTTCGATGTTTATTTTGATTCGAATCTTTTGCAACCAGGGTTCTTAAGTTGAACTTTCTGGTTAGATCTTTTATTCGAGATTTCCCGTGCATTAGATGAGTACTTATTGTATGCTTGTTGTTTGTCTGCGTTAGATCACCCGAGAGCGCCGCTTGTTACTTCAATCCCTAGGTCTCATGGATCATCGCAAGGCAAGTAACACTTTGATCATACTCTTCTCATACCCAGTTTTATGCATTAGATCTATTCCTCAAACACTTGCATGTTTAGGATCAAATTAAATTGTGGGTTTGGGAAGTAGATTGAGGTAGTACCTATTACTGTTTTACTTATGAAACCTTGGGAGTTACTTCTACGCTTGCTTGTTCATGCCATGCTATGCTAGTAGACGTGGATTGGGTGAGTGAATATCCATGACAGATGTGAGATTGTTAATTAATGGTTTATCTAAGGTGGCAACCTAAACACACATCCTGGGTGGATTGAGGCACTGGTTTCTATCAGACTTGCTCAGATTTCTTGGACCGCCACCTGTGCTCTAAGGGATCATAAGATTATTCAAACCGAAACTTCCGTGTGCAGCCACAAGCCAATTATGGGCTCTGGCGAGTTGACTAAGTTGTGCGAACTCTTACGGGTAGGCTAGCTGATGTAGGGGATGTAGGTTGGTACGGTCTACCCATATGTAAGGTGCTAGCGCTCGAAAGACTATGTCTCGGTCATCCGCTTCTCAAACACCATGAAGTGCGAGAACCAAGCGGAGGCGGTCGAGTCTTGTGGGGAAAAGTAAACCTCTGCAGAGTGTATAAACTAATCATGATTAGTCGTGTCCCGGTTATGGACAATTTGAGTATCCGTAATTGAATATCATGTGAATCTCAACATGTTACTTCTAAATAAAAGATGTTGGGTTTTGATGAGTACTTTTAATTGGGATTGAGGATCTTGTCAACCATTCTCAATGTTTAACAACCACCATGATAGTTAAATAAAATTATTCCTTTGATGTAGGGAAAATCAGCTTTATGCAAATGTAATCAGAGAGCCTTACCACCAGCCATATATGCATGTAGTATAGGCTTATTCATTCATTGCTCTTTATGTGTTACATTGCCAAGATATTCCATGTGTGACCCGTTTTGGCTGCAACTTTCACGCTATGCATTTTTGCATTGATTTAGTAAGGTGTTAGGTCGTGGTTCTATACTCGATGATGCCGTTGGAGTTGATGGACTCGCTTATCTTCCAAGCCTTCCGCTGTTATTATTAGATGGCCTTAAGCCATATTATTGTAATAAGTTCCCTTGTGGACAACGATGTAATAAGTGTGTGATTGCTACTCGCAATAAATCCTTCAATCTTGTGTGGTGTCAAGCATTCGATCCAGGATGACACTGAGCACAGAGACTAGATCCATTCGGGTCTGGTCGCTACACCAACCTCCACCCATAAGGAAGACAATCAATAAATACCTCATGCTCTGACTTCGTTACATAACAGTTCACCATACGTGCATGCTACGGGAATCACAAACCTCAACACAAGTATTTCTACTAATCCACAACTACCCACTAGCATGACTCTAATATCACCATCTTTATATCGCAAAACTATTGCAAGGAATCAAACATATCATATTCAGTGATCTACAAGTTTTATGTAGGATTTTATGACTAACCATGTGAATGACCAGTTCCTGTCATCTCTCTAAATAGATATAAGTGAAGCACGAGAGTTTAATTCTTTCTACAAAAGATATGCCCACGCTGTAACAAATATAAGTGAAGCAAAAGAGCATTCTACAAATGGCGGTTTTCTATGTAAAGAGAAACAGGCAATCCAAACTTGAAATAATATAAGTGAAGCACATGAAGCATTCTATAAAGCCATACTCAAAAGATATAAGTGAAGTGCAAAGAGAATTCTATAAATAAACCAAGGACCATATCATACCAGCATGGTTCATAAAATAAAAATGAAAACTAATGCAAAAGACGCTCCAAGATTTGCACATATCGTATGAACGAAATGAATCCGAAAACATACCGATACTTGTTGAAGAAAGAGGGGATGCCTTCCGGGGCATCCCCAATCTTAGACGCTTGAGTCTCCTTGAATATTTACTTGGGGTGCCTTGGGAATCCCCAAGCTTGATCTCTTGCCTCTCTTCCTTCTTCTCACATCGAGACCTTCTCGATCATCGAACACTTCATCCACACAAAACTTCAACAGAAAACTCGGTAAGATCCGTTAGTATAATAAAGCAAATCACTACTCTAAGTACTGTTGCAAACCAATTCATATTTTCTTTTTACATTGTGTATACTTTAATATAAATTTTTCATGGCTTAATCCACTGATATAAATCGATAGTTTCATCAAAACACGCAAACTATGCATCAAAAACAGGATATGTCTAAAACAGAACAGTCTGTAATAATATGAACATTCACCAGACTTATGGTTCTTGAAAAATTCTTCCAAACTTATGAAAAATAAAAAAATTGTATATAAAGATAGTGCAAAAAGAATCAGAACCATTTGACATTCCAGTAAAAAATGAAAAATCGCGCACTACAGCCAAAGTTTCTGTCCTGCACCGTACAAACCAACAAGCATTGTAAACATCCTAAAGGCAAACCTTGGCACATTATTTTTATAATACAATGGAATTGTACAAGGGGATAATTATTTTTATTGATAAGTTTCTGTAATCAAGATTCACTGTAAGTGCATCTAGTGCCCCTTAGTGATTTTGGTGTATTGAAGACTTATAGGTTAAGAAACTAATGTGTTTGTGAGTGTACACAGGTCTATAAGTCTATGAGGAGTTTGATATTTACAGAGAAAGTCGACCCTAAAATGAAGTTCTTCGATCAAGACTTTGATATTCTCGAAGACTTTTCAAGACTTTGAAAGTGAAGAAATTGGTGTGACCTTGAAGACTTGGTATTCATTCGAGGAACATGAAGCGTGAAGACTTTTGTTTTCGTAGTTTCGTTTTCTCTTTCTTGAGTCATAGGAAACACCGTGATCGTTAAAGGGGTCGAGGAAATACTAAGGAAAAATTTCCATGTGATGCTCAACTCAAAATCCTACACCTACCAATCCCTTCGAGTGAAGCCTTTGAAATCTCATACAGTTCAGTCAATTTCTTGAAGGAGAGAGAAGTTCTTACATTCATTGAGGAATTTGTTCGACCGAGGAGTTAGGAATTCGCCAAAGGCGGATTGCCTACACAAGTGAGGAACATGATAGCCCCGAGGAATTTGAGATTCAAATTTCCGACCGTTCTTTGTCTTCTTGCGCCAGCTGTCCCAAAATATATTATCCACCTAACGGTCATATCATTGAAGGGCATTTATGTCTTATCATGTCGGGCTGCTCCCTAGGCTATAAATAGCCGGCCCCTACAACCACTAGCTGGTTGGCTGCTCCGAGAGAAACTTGACACTTGTCATTTGAGAGCAACCCATCCTCCGAGGACTTTGAGCGAAAATCATCGAGTGAGGAAAAACCCAAAAACCAAACCCCTACAAACCCAAAGTGATTGAGCATCACTTAAGAGATTGATCCTGCGTGGATTCGACGCTTGTTACCTTTGAAGAATGTGCTTCTTCCAGACGGTTAGGCGTCATGGTCTAGAGCATCCAAGAGGAATTGTGGATCGCCGAGTGACCAAGTCTGTGAAGGTTTGGAAGTCGTGAAGACTTACCACAGTGATTGGACGAGGTGTGTGACCTTAGTTCAAGGAGAATACGGTGAGGACTTGGTGTCTGAGCTGCGTGCTCAGCGATCGGGTGTCCGGACTGTGTCCTCGAGTTTAATTACTCAGCCGCTCCAACAGACGTATAACCGAGACAGCAGTTGGAACTGGTCTACCAAATCATTGTCTTCACCAACCTAACTGGTTCTATTTCCTCAACCCTTTCATTTCCTCATTATTGTGTTGAATGTTTGTTCATATCTGTGTTTGAAGACTTTGATCAAGACTTTCTCAATTTCCTCAGTTCAATTTCTTCATCTGTTTTGTCTTCATATTGTGCTATCCTGTGTTTACGCTTCTGTACTCTTTGTTTGTCTTCATTTCATCATGATGACCATGCCCGCATTCTGTTATGCTTACTTCTGAGTACTTATTCCGCTGCAAGTAGTTCTTCGCTAAGGAATTTCCTCACCGGCAAATTCCTCAGTGAAGAATTCATAAAAATCGCCTATTCACCCCCCCTCTAGTCAATATAACGCACTTTCAATTGGTATCAGAGCAAGGTACTCCCTTGTTCTGTGTGATTTTGGTTTAACCACCTGGAGTTTTAGTTATGTCAACCGCAGGTATGAACAAAGTGACATGCCCTATCTTTGACGGTCACGATTATCCCAAGTGGAAGGCCATGATGAGGAAACGCCTCATGGAAATGGACAGCAAGTTGTGGACCGTCACTGAAATTGGTCTTACTGATCTATGCAAGACGGCGAACGCAGATGATATTCGCAAGTACACTCGACTTGACATCATGGCGAAGGACATCATCTGTTCGTGCCTATCTAGAGATGAATTCAAGCGCATTATGCATCTTTGTAATGCGAAGCTTATCTGGGACCGAATCTCCGACGTCTATGAAGGTCATCGAAGCCGTCATGATCCTTGGTTTGAGGACTTCAAGGAATCTCTCAAAACGATGACTTTCGAACCAGAATCATCATCTTCTGCATCATGTCTCATGGCAAAGGGTGTCGAGGTAACCGAATGTTCCTCATCTGAATTTAGTGATTGTGAATCTAAGGATGATGGATCTGATGATGGTATTGAACCTAGCTATACCAAACTTGTTTGCATTGCCACCAAACAACAACATGCTTTGGAAAAGGTTCAAAACATGCTAGATAAGAGTGATGATATGTTAGGTGAAGAAATGGATCGCACTAAAGCCCTGAATGAAAATCTTCAGAGACTTCAGTCTAGGTTTGACAGCCTTCAAGGTCATCATAACACTCTCTTGTCTGATCATGAGAAACTTTCTTATGAATTTCTTCAAAGAAAGCAAGATCTTGAGAAGCTAAGAGTGAGTTATGAAGATCTTCAGAAGGAGCGCGATTCATTACTTGCTCAACAAATCTGCGCCTCTCAGGAAGAATTTGTTCCTCCATGCTTAAAGTGCATTGAACGTGAATCTGCTAATTCTTCACCTGAATGTTCAAATGCTTCAACTGTTACAAATTCTTCACCTGCCTCTGCTATCACTAATTCCTCATCTGAGGACATTGCTAGTATCACTGACGATGCAGGGCTGAAGGAATTGTACATGACAGGCATGTACAAAAGCCTCAAAGGGCATTAGACTCTTTGTGATGTGCTTAAAAAGCAGATCCTCAACAGGAACCCTAGGAAAGAGGGTATTGCCTTTGAGAGGAAACTCAATGCTAATGGAACATATTGGAAGCCTGAGCAGTATCCCAAAACCTCATGGGTTGCTGCAAAGGGACCTCCAGTTGATCCATCTAACTTATCTGGCTTTACATGTGAATCTCCTCATTCTTCTGATGAGTCATTTGACTCTAACTATAAACTATTCAAAAATCAGAATGGTGAAGTATTTGCTAGATATGTTGGCACTAACTGCAGAACGGTTCCCCTATGAAGAAAATCTGGGTTCCCAAGAAGTGCCTTGAAAGTCTTTGGTGAATGTCCTCATGACACCACCTGTGAAGAGAAGGAACCCCAGATCAAACTCTTCATATGGACCAAATTCTTCATATGGATCCAAGTCCTCATACGGACCAAATTCCTCACGTGGATCAAATTCCTCAAATGGATCAAAGTCCTCATATGATTATCATCGTGCTAACAACTCTGTTTTCGCAGGTAGAGCTAAGGGCTATGAATATGTGCATTATTCTTCAAACCAATATGTTCATAAGTCCTCAAGAATTTCTCTCGCTTATTCATATGCTTACCCTAACCCCTCTTATGTGAAACGAAATGGTTTGGCCTCTATGCCACCATTCTCATATGGTGCTTGCAGAATGATGAACTCTTTGCCACCCCTTCAGATGTGGGTGGTGAAGAAAAGAACTAACCTCTTCTGCAGGTCAGGTCTCGCACGTGCTTTAAACGTCTCAAGAATTTCTTTGGGGCCCGACAAAATGCACGATAGGACGCAAGCTAATCATGAAGAAATGAACTTTCATTTCACACGCCCTCATCTTGCTTATCATTATAATCGACCGATGAAATTCATCTGATGAACTTGATATCATATTCTTCACTGATGAAGTATATGAGATCGTAAGTTGTACTAATTCATCTGCAGGATGATCAACCCAAAGCCACTGAATGGGTTCTCGATAGTGGATGTACAAATCACATGACTGGTGACAAGAATCTATTGATGGATGCTCCCTTATCACCGTCACATCTGAAGCATATCATCTTTGCTGACAAAGGCAAAAGTCAGGTATTGGGTCTTGGTAAGGTTGCGATCTCTAAGGACATACACATGGACAAAGTCATGCTTGTTGAGTCCTTAGGATACAACCTCATGTCGATCTCAATGCTTTGTGATCTTGATATGGTTGTTATCTTTGGCAAGTATCGTTGTGTTGTGATTATGGAAGTGACAATTCCAAAGTCTTCAAGGCTTTAGGAGAGGAGACTTGTATAGTGTTGATTTCTCTCTGGGACCACAACCAGCCGTGTGTCTACTTGCAAAAGCTTGGAAGGCTGGCTATGGCATCGGCGACTTGGTCACGCAGGCATGAGGAATTTGTACACGCTTGCAAAGAAGAAGCATGTCATTGGCATTGAGAATGTCAAATTCCTCAAGGATCACTTGTGTGGAGCCCTGTGAAGCTAGAAAATGACCAAGGCCAAGCATCCAAATAAGTCTATCATGACCACTACTCGTCCCTTGAATTTCTTCACATGGACCTCTTTGGTCCTATTCATTACTCAGCTGTCACTAATGATGCATCTCTATATGGCTTTGTTATTGTTGATGATTACTCTCGTTACACATGGGTACACATTGTTACTTACAAAAATGAAGTGCAGGAAGTCTTCAAACGATTTTCCTCGAGGGCTTCAACTAACTTTGGTGTGAAGATCGGACACATCAGAGTGACAATGGAACTGAGTTCAAGAATTCGGTCTTGATGCTTATCTTGATGAACTTGGTATTACTCATGAGTTATCTGCTCCCTATACTCCTCAAAGAGAATGGCGCCGTGGAGCGCAAGAACAGGACTCTTGTTGAGATGGCTCGCACTATGCTTGATGAATACAAAACGCCTAGTCGCTTTTTGGATTGATGCAATTGATCTCGCGTGCCACATCATCAACAGAGTATATCTTCACAAATTCTTCAAGAAGACTGCCTATGAACTCCTCACTGACAAGAAACCCAAATGTGAGTTATTTCAAAGTCTTCGGTGCTAAATGCTGGATTAGAGATCCTCATCACAATTCTAAATTTGCACCGAAAGCACATGAAGGTTTTATGCTTGGTTACGGAAAGGACTCGCACACCTACAGAGTCTTCAACATCGCTCTTCACAAGATTATTGACACTGTAGATGTGCGGTTCGATGAAACTAATGGCTCGCAAAGAGAGCACCTACCTTCGTGTTAGATGAACCAGCTCCGAGGAATCTATCAAGTTCAAGGCAACCGAGGATGTCATTCCTCATCAAGAATCTGCTCAAGAATTCATTCTCAGACGTGAAGAACGCCGAGTGATGCACCAAGATAATGTTGAAGACAATGGTGCCGAGGAAAATGATCAAATTCCTCGACGACAACCAGCTCATCCTCGCGTTGCAAAAGAAGTACAAGTTGACAAGATCATCGATGACATTGAGCGCTGAGTCCTCTCACACGCTCAAAAGCTTCACATTTATCTAACTTTTGTGGGCACTTTGCTTTTGTCTCTATCACAGAGCCCACTAAGGTAGATGAAGCATTTCGAGCCCGAGTGGATTCAGGCCATGCAAGAAGAATTACATCGATTCGAGCTCAACAATGTCAGGAACTGGTCAAACGTCCAGATCCTCGCAAGCATAATATCATTGGCACAAAGTGGATCTACCGCAACAAGCAAGATGAAAATGGCCTTGTGGTGAGGAATAAGGCACGACTAGTAGCTCAAGGCTACACACAGTTGAAGGAATTGATTTCGATGAAACTTTTGCACTGTTGCTAGACTTGAGTCTATTCAGATATTACTCACCTATGCTAACCATCACAATATCACTTTATATCAAATGGATGTGAAAAGTGCATTCCTCAATGGTAAGCTTGAGGAAGAAGTATATGTTGCTCAACCCCTGGTTTTGAAGATCCAAAGAATCCCGACAAAGTCTTCAGACTCAACAAGGCCCTCTATGGTCTCAAACAAGCCCCCACAGGCGTGGTATGATACATTGAAGGAATTCTTCGTGAAGAATGGCTTCACACCCGTTCACTCGACCCTACTCTCTTTACTAAATCATATGATGGTGAACTGTTTGTGTGCCAAATATATGTTGATGATATTATCTTTGGCTGTACCGACCAACGTTATAGTGATGAATTTGCCTATATGATGAGTGAAGAATATCAAATGTCTATGATGGGAGAGTTGAAATTCTTCTTAGGTCTTCAAATTCGTCAACAACACAATGGCATATTCATATCTCAGAGAAATACCTCAAAGATGTCCTCGAAGAAATTCGCATGCAAGATTGCAAAGGCGCTAAAATTCCTATGCCCACAAATGGCCATCTATGCAATCGATGAAAATGGTATTGACTTGATCACAAGGTATACCGCTCCATGATTGGTTCTCTATTGTACTTATGTGCATCTAAGCCAGATATAATGATTAGTGTTTGCATGTGTGCCCGATTTCAAGCTACACCAAGGAATCACACCATAAGGTGTGAAGCATATTCTTCGATATCTAGCTCACACACCAACACTAGGATTATTGTACCCCAAGGGCTCTACTTTTGATCTCATTGGATATTCGACTCGACTATCTTTGGTGATCGTGTGGACCGCAAGTCAACATCTGGTACTTGTCATTTCCTTGGACGATCTTTGGTCCGTTGGTCCTCGAAGAAAGCAGAACTGCGATCACCGCTCATCGGAAGCTGAATACATTGCTGCTGGCTCGTGTTGTGCTCAATTGCTGTGGATGAAGCAAACTCTCAAGGACTACGGCATCAACATGAAGAATGTGCCTCTCATCTTGTGACAATGAGAGTGCCATCAAGATTGCTCACAACCCAGTTCAGCACTCAAGACAAAGCACATTCAAATTCGTCATCATTTTCTTCGTGATCATGTGTTGAAAGGCGACATCTCCATCGAGCATGTGAAGACCAAGAACAGCTAGCCGATATCTTCACTAAGCCCTTGGATGAGAAGAGATTTAGCAAGTTGCGGTGTGAGCTAAATATCTTAGAATCTTGAATGTTCTTTGAAAAGGACACACATCCCGACACTTATGCAAAATTGATGACTTAGATGTGCAACACATGAAGAAACGTTTTCTTCAATCCATGAAGAATAACACTCTAAGTGTGAAGAAATTAATGAAGAATTTGATTTTCGTAACCCTCGACAATTGTACGCGTGTCCGGAATCATCATTCTTATATGGTGGGTCACGCCACCACCAAAGTTGAAAATCTTCAATTTGAGTTTTCCTCGCTTATGAAATTTTTCAGTTTTTCAAATTCTTCAACTTTTCAAAATCTTCACTTTGTTTCCGTCGTTTTTCTTCATTAGCTATATATGTATATATATGGGTTTATGTCCTCTACAGCATTCACTTATGGCTATTTCTTCAAGTCGCTTTTTCTGCTAAGTGAATGTGATCGGACCCTTCCCCCTCTATGCTATACTCAACCCAATCTATTCACAAATTCTTCATGTGCGTTCTATTTGAAACTCGCTCAAAATCTTCTTTGAGTCCTTGTCACCAAGAAATTGCGAACGGAACTTTAAACTGAACTTATCCAAACTTTCGGTTTTGCGCTCAAACCGTTCCGCATCCCACGATGCATTATTTTACTCACCCACGATCGTACACGATCTCCACTACACAGTACGTGGGTGACACATGTCGTGAGAAGGAGAATGGTCAGGGGCATGTTCGTCCTAAATCATCGGGCGAACAGTTTTTCACTGCCTCTATAAATACCCCTCTCCTCATCCCCACTTCTTTTACTCCGCTCGATCTCTCTCCCGCTCGAGCTCCTCAAACCCTAGCGCCACCGCTACTCCATCGTCGCCGGTGAGGAAGAGCTTCGCTGCCTCGACCTCGTCGCCGTCGTACTCGCGCCGGTTGCGGAAATCTTCACTCCGCCGCCACCGTAGCCATCTTCCTCCGCCGAGTTAGGGCATGGAAGATCTGAACAGACGAGCTTCACATCTACACCACCCAGTTCGTTGTGTTCTTCATTTAGGGTAATTAAAAGTTACTTTTAGTGCCCTCGTTGATCCAAATTTTTCACTACAAAATCTTCAAAGGTGTTTTATTTTTCAAATCCTCACACACAAACACCTCACTAGCTATATGCTCTTGATTCGTTTCTCTAAGCAATCATTTTTCTTCAAGATTCCTCAATTGTGTGGATCCTCGATCTATACAACTCTGGAACCTAAGACAAAGAACGCTTAGTGAAATTCTTCAAGGCTCATCTGGTCAAAATCCTCAAAACTTGTTCTTTTGAAAACCTTACGAGAACGATATGACCTCTCCAAATTCCCGCAACTATACTCTGCTCACAGGTACTCATGTCCGCTGCTGAATCACTAGGTTCTCATCAACTTAACTCATTTGCAGTGTTCCTCGAAGAAAAGTTGCATACTTCTTCAGAGAATTCGTTTGTTCAAATTCCTCAGCTGAAGAATATGGCAGAAGGAAAGAAGCCACGGAAAGGAGGAAAGAGGCCTGAGGTCATGACCGCGTCTGAAATCCCTGAGGAAATATATGTTGATTATTGCACACCTGATGAAGCCGAGTTCGGCAAAGAAAACAAAAATCAGCGCAAGGTGCGCATTCAAAGGATTGAACGGAGATGGGCAAGGGAATGGAGGGAGTACCGATATGTAACTCCAAAGTACATGAAGAAATTCGCACTCAATCCTCCATGCCCAAGAGCTCCATTGGCACCTGGTCAAGAAGTCGACCCCACCAAACATCAAGCGTGGTGAGGACTTTCCAAGAATGGGCCAAGCACCAAGCCAAGTTGGCAAGACAAGCCAACGAGGCGGTGAGGAAATTCAATGAGGACTCACTCTGCTGCTGCCCCCGAGGCCTCTGTCAAGCCAAGAAAATCTATGGCAAAGAAGCCCGCACACAAGCCAAGTGCTTCACCAACAAGTGCCCTCACGGCCAAGTTCCTCATTTGTGCCCTCACGGCCAATTCCTCATGATGCCCTGCTCCTCCAAAATCCTCGGCTCCTTCAAAGTCCTCAAGAGCTCCTCCCAAGTCCTCAAGAGTTCCGACAAAGTCCTCGGCTTTGTGCATCCGCCACGTGCAAAGGACTGCAGGCTTCTCCATTACCTCTGGTGTTTCAAACAAGTTCTCACTGCACCAAAGTCTTCATCTGCCCGACTCTCATCAAGACCAAGGCCACGGTGGGACGAGGTCCTCGGCCTAGTCCTAAGAAGAAACAGTCGCTTCCAAGAGCCACCTGAAGATGATGAGGCTGATGATGATGAACTTGCAGAAATCATCAGAGACCGCCAAGAAAGGGCCGCTAGAGCCAAAGGCACATCTGTGCCACTGCTATTGGATCCGAGGAAAATCCTCGATTACATTGATCTCTAGCACAAGGATCCAAACACTCCTATGCCTGATTTTCATCTGACCCCTGGACAAAGTCACATGCTGACCCATTTCATCACTGAAGAGAAATGGAAGTTTGAAAAGGCAAGAGAGATCAAGAAAGCTCAATACGTAAAGGAGAAGTTCTCGAAGAAAAACGTTGTCGTAATGACACCGAGGAACTTCTCAAGGTCGAATGAAATCAAGCCCTCAAAAAAACTTGATGCTTATTATGCTGATTGGCAAGGAGCCAAAGTCGATTAAATCAACTCGACGAAGAAATTCACAAATGTTGCAGCCTCAACACAACATGAAATTCCTCAAGTGGAGCCTCAAAGGCAGCAGATCGAAGAACATGCCAAGACCACTGATGAAGTTCAGCTGCTGAAGAAAATGCTAGTTCCAGGCTGATGATCCCATTCCACCACGAAGATATTGCGTGGCATCCACTAGTGGTGCGCTCAAGAAATCGAACAAGTCGAGAATCAGCTGGGCCATACCGAGGAAAATCAACCAGATTCCTCGGCTCCTCCTGCGCCAACACCAACTCCAATTCTTCCATCGCCTCGATGTGAAGAAGACCAAGGCTGCGAGCGAGCTGCGGTGAAGAAACGGAAAGCATCGGATCGTCAAATTCTTGACTGCGAAGAAAATGAAGCCAATGACCAGCTCCTTTGAAAATCCTATTGATGTTGTTCCAATTTCCTCAATTCCATCAAAGGACCTTGTTCCTTTTGATGAAGATTATGTGATCCCAAGCGGATCTGATGAAGAAAATCATTCTGCTGCTTCGTCAGAGCAGATTGATGAAGAAATTGAAGTGGAAGCAATCCCTTCAACCCCAATCATTTCCTCGCCTATGCTTCAGTTCACAGCTGAAGAGGCCGGTGTTGAGGAAATTGAAGAAGATGTGGATATTGGAAGCACAACGCCAGTGATGAACGATGACTTTTGGGAAAGTCAAGATCCAAATTCTCCACTCTTCACCCCAATCCAACAGATACCTCGGTCCCTGCTCCAACTGTTCAAATGGGCTCAAGAAACTCATCCCACTTCATCATCCATGAAGAAATTCCAGCCACTAGCGCCGATGAACTCTTGTCGCTGATCCTCGATCGCACTGTTGAGGAACAAGAAATTCCTCACCTGTAGAACCACGAGATTGCGATTCCAGAGGTCGTGATGCAACTCATCGACGCTCCTTTGCCAAAGCCAAAGGATCCTTCTCAACAAAGCAAAAGTTCAAGGCTGAAGACTTCTTGAGCGAGCACGTATTCTTCACCGATTACAATCCATATGATTACGCTCGCATAAGGAAGAGGCGTTTCGACTGCCACCAAGCCAATTTCTATTCCTCGGTGCTCTTCAATAAAGACAAAGTCTTGATCATGCACATATTCCTCATGTGGACATGGAGTCTCCGCCCAGCTTTGAGCCGGTCCTCGGTGTTCTTCACGATGCAAGACTTCGAATTTCTGCATTGACATCGTGATTGGAATGAAGAACTCATTCTTCAATTCTATGCAACGCTGCACATCACCGGAGACGTCAAGACGTGAACTCATGGGTATTAGATCGATGTCCGAAAATACTCACTACAAGGCACCAAACTGAATTGCTTCGTGCTCTACCACTCATCCTCCACTTGATGGTGCTCGTTGTATCTACAACGAACCTGAACTTTCAAATCACTATATGCAAGTGCTGATGAAGCCATTGAAGCCAAGGCAGGCCCCAAGAACCAAATTCCTCGTCAAGGAATTATTGTATGTGCCTCGGACTGTCTATCAGATTCTAATGAAGACAATGAGTCCTATCAAAGGCCACGACTCAAATGATGAAGAAGTCGTTGGCATCATGAAGAATATGCTTTTCAATATCATTCATGGCGTTCCCGTCAACTTCCATGATTTCTTCATGAGGACTCTGGCAAACATTGCTATGTCACCATTTGAGCTGAAGCCTTATGCGCCTTGGATAATGAGATTCATCAGGACAAGGTCTTCGCTCAATTACAAGGCTGATACTCTGAACCACTGCAGCTACTTGCCCCCGATTGAAGTCCTCAAATGGACATTTACCTCAGCTGATGACAAGGGCAAGGCTACTGCTGTGATCGATGAAGGCATTCGTCCATTGGATGGACAGTTTCGCAAAGCAGCATCCTACTCCACCAATGATGACTCGCCACACATGATTACGCCGCAAATACCTCGGTCAAGCAAAGTCCTCAAGCCATAGCACCTGTGGTGATGGTGATCGTGAGTTACTCCTCGGTCTTCATCGGAAGGTTGATCGCAATCATAAATGGGTCAAGCGTCAGTTTGGTTCAATTCTTCACAACATGACCTCTACACACAATGCAGTGAAGAAAACCACTACTACCACCATGAAACCTTCAAACGCACCTGGGCTGTTCTTTCAAATGTCTACAGTGCGGAAGAACTGACGACAATGGGGCTCAAGGAAGAATTTGACTGGTCTGCACCTCCTCTGAAGAAATACAAGAAGGTCAAAGTTCCTTCCTTGGTGGCCAGTTCCTATTCTTCATCGCACGACACTGATGAAAATAAAGACTTGGACGGCACCGCGGCAGGCCCTACTACAACAACCGACCCCAACAACGCTGGCGTTCCTTCCTCAACTTGAAATTCTTCAGGGGCGTTAGTCCTCAGTTTCGATCCTTTTGGTCATTCGATTACAAAGGGGGAGAAATTTGAGTTAGTCTTAAAGCGGGTCTATTATATGGGCAATTTATTTTTGTTAAGTTACAACCCTCGTTCTTCTGAAACTTTTATTGGATCGAGTTGTAATCTTAAACTCGATGGTGCTTTGATACTTTTGATGCACTGTGCTCTGGCACTATGCTCTGATACTTTTGATGCACTGAGCTCTGATTCTCTTAAGCTCTGATACTCTTGATGCGTTATTTTGCATGCTTGTTCCTCATTAATATTATTGCACGCATGCTGAATTTCATCAAGCACCATATTTCATCATGCATTTCAAATTCTTCATATTATATGTCAAATGCGTGTATGAATTACAAGATATAGGGGGAGATCTCCATGATTCAACTCTTCAAATGTGCATTGCCTCAAAAGCAAATTCCTCACTATGCACATCTTGAGGAAAGTTCTTCTATATCTTGCAATCAAATTAAATCAATATCAGTATTTACACTTCATATGTTTATCCCGTTGAAAACTTAACCTATATTGTCATCAATCACCAAAAAGGGGGAGATTGTAAGTGCATCTAGTGCCCCTTAGTGATTTTGGTGTATTGAAGACTTATAGGTTAAGAAACTAATGTGTTTGTGAGTGTACACAGGTCTATAAGTCTATGAAGAGTTTGATATTTATAGAGAAAGTCGACCCTAAAATGAAGTTCTTCGACTGAAGACTTTGATATTCGAAGACTTTTCAAGACTTTGAAAGTGAAGAAATTGGTGTGACCTTGAAGACTTGGTATTCATTCGAGGAACATGAAGCGTGAAGACTTTTGTTTTTGAAGTTTCGTTTTTCTCTTTCTTGAGGCATAGGAAACACCGTACTGTTAAAGGGGGTCGAGGAAATACTAAGGAAAATTTTCCATGTGATGCTCAACTCAAAATCCTACACCTACCAATCCCTTGAGTGAAGCCTTTGAAACCTCATACGATTCATCAATTTCTTGATGATGAGACGAAGTTCTTACATCACGAGGAATTTATTCTCGACCGAGGAGTTAGGAATTCGCCATCATGGATTGCCTACACGATGAAGAACATGATAGCCCCGAGGAATTTGAGATTCAAATTTCCGACCGTTCTTGTGATCTTGCGCCACTGTCCCAAAATATCTTATCCACCTAACGGTCATATCATTGAAGGGCATTTATGTCTTATCATGTCGGGCTGCTCCCTAGGCTATAAATAGCCGCCCCTACAACCACTAGCTGGTTGGCTGCTCCGAGAGAAACTTGACACTTGTCATTTGAGAGCAACCCATCCTCCGAGGACTTTGAGCGAAAATCATCGAGTGAGGAAAAACCCAAAAACCAAACCCCTACAAACCCAAAGTGATTGAGCATCACTGAAGAGATTGATCCTGCGTGGATCTGACGCTTGTTACCTTTAAAGACTGTGCTTCTTCCAGACGGTTAGGCATCATGGTCTAGAGCATCCAAGAGGAATTGTGTATCGCCGAGTGACCAAGTCTGTGAAGGTTTGGAAGCCGCCTGAAGACTTACCACGAGTGATTGGAAGAGGTCTGTGTGACCTTAGTTCAAGGAGAATACGGTGAGGACTTGGTGTCTGAGCTGCGTGCTCAGCGATCGGGTGTCCGGACTGTGTGTCCTCGAGTTTAAATACTCAGCCGCCCAACAGACGTACAACCGAGACAGCAGTTGGAACTGGTCTACCAAATCATTGTCTTCACCAACCTAATCGGTTCTATTTCCTCAACCCTTTCATTTCCTCATTATTGTGTTGAGTGTTTGTTCATATCTGTGTTTGAAAACTTTGGTCAAGACTTTCTCAATTTCCTCAGTTCAATTTCTTGATCTGCTTTTGTCTTCATCTTGTGCTATCTTGTGTTTACGCTTTTCGTACTCTTTGTTTGTCTTCATTTCATCATGATGACCATGCCGCGATTCTGTTATGCTTACTTCGAGTACATATTCCGCTGCAAGTAGTTCTTCGCTAAGGAATTTCCTCACCAGCAAATTCCTCGATGAAGAATTCATAAAATCGCCTATTCACCCCCCCTCTAGTTGATATAACGCACTTTCATTCACAAAGTTTCCGTGAGCATGAACAAAGTTCAAGGCTAGATCCCACTTTAACAATGCTTGTCTTTCTCACTTTCGCTTTTCTTTTTGAAAAGTTTCGGGTTCCCCTCTTTATTTTTATTATTTTTAAACTTATATAAAATCACTCAACAGAAATAGATGACTCTCTAAAACTTCCGGGTTGTCTCCCTGGCAGCGCTTTCTTTAAAGCCATTAAGCTAGGCATATAGTGCTCAAGTAGTGAATCCACCCGGATCCCAAGGTATATCAAAGCCAATTTTAATTAACAATGATTTCGAATTTAGTAATGAGCACAAAGCAACATATATCAATCAATGACGAAGTCTAACTCTCTTCCTATGCATCGGCATGTCATAAAAGAACAATTCATGCACACCTAGTAAAGGCCAATGCATAGTATAAGCAGTTTCTTGCAATTTTACCATGTTGGAAACATAGAGAGGTGGAGATATAGTTCCTCTCTCATAATAATTGCAAGTAGGAGCAGCAAGCACATGCATATTATATCTATCAAAATCATCATGTGTAATAGTAAAATGCAACCCATCAATATAATCCTTAATAAGTGCAAACTTCTCCGATATAGTGTAGTTGGGAGAATTCAAAAAGATAATAGGACTATCATGTGTGGGTGCAATAGCAACAATTTCATGTTTGATATAAGGAACTATAGCAAGTTCATCTCAATAAGCATAATTCATATTGGCATCTTGGCCACAAGCATAGAATGCATCATCAAAAAGGGATATTTCAAGAGAATCAATGGGATCATAACAATCATCATAGCAATCATCCTTCGGTAAGCACGAAGGGAAATTAAACAATGTATGAGTTGAAGAGTTACTCTCATTAGAAGGTGGGCACGGGTAGCTAATCCACTCTTCCTCCTTTTGTTCTTCGCTCTCCTCCTCATCTTTTTCATCCAATGAGCTCACAGTTTCATCAATTTCTTCTTCCATAGACTCCTGCAAAATATTAGTCTCTTCTTGGACAGCGGATACTTTCTCAATAAATGCGTCAATATCGGAATTGAATTCATAATTGGCATAGCAATATTTAAGGATAGCTAAATTTTCAGGTCTATAAACAACATCATAAAGATTTTCAAACTCTTTGAACATAGATTCAATTTCATAAGCACCCATAAAAGCAACAAATTCTTCTATTTGTTCCACATCATAGTAATCATATATACCTCTAGCATAAGAAGCCAAGGTTTCATTATCATTAAATTTGCATGAAAAGGGAAGGTGTGGAGACTTCATCCTAGAGCAACAAGTATAATCATATCTCGAGCATAGTTGCCTAGCATACCACTTCGACATATGAATTTGATCCCATAAAAGTTTCCCTTTTTGAGTCAAGCGATAATCCCTAAAGTATTCACGTTGATCCAATGTGTCTCCCATTACCAGATTGAATGGGGTTTTCTCAGGATTATCAAAGTAGTACATAATATTTGTCACATAACGAGCATTAAGTGTTTCAGGAGGTTCCTCATCTCCATGAGTAGCAAGTACACCTAATTTTTTTGGTATTTCGTGTTCCATATCCATAACTAAAGATAGAGAACAACTAAGAACAGTAAATAAAAATTACTTAGTGATAAAGCAAACAAGCACACACGAGAATATTCACCCCATGCTATTGCTCCCCGGCAACGGCGCCAGAAAAATGTCTTGATAACCCACAGGTATAGGGGATCAATTGTAGCCTCTTTCGATAAGTAAGAGTGTCGAACCCAACGAGGAGCTAAAGGTAGAACAAATATTCCCTCAAGTTCTATCGACCACCGATACAACTCTACGCACGCTTAACGTTCGCTTTACCTAGAACAAGTATGAAACTAGAAGTACTTTGTAGGTGTTTTTGGATAGGTTTGCAAGAATATAGAGAGCACGTAAATAAAAACTAGGGGCTGTTTAGATAAAGACACAACTAAGTTAGTTTTAGTAGAGAGCTTTTTGTCATGAGAAAGTTATTTGTCCCTAGGCAATCGATAACTAGACCGGTAATCATTATTGCAATTTTATTTGAGGGAGAGGCATAAGCTAACATACTTCCTCTACTTGGATCATATGCACTTATGATTGGAACTCTAGCAAGCATCCGCAACTACTAAAGATCATTAAGGTAAAACCCAACCATAGCATTAAAGTATCAAGTCCCCTTTATCCCATACGCAAACAACCTACTTACTCGGGTCTGTGCTTCTGTCACTCACGCCACCCACCATAAGAAAATCATGAACATATTGCAAACCATACAGCGGGGATCCCTCATGCTTGCGCGACACAAAGAGCACCATAGGACAGCACCAATAATAAAACATGCAACTCAAAACAATCACGATCATCAATTAACCCATAAGACAAAAGAGATCTACTCAAACATCATAGGATAGCCATACATCATTGGGAAATAATATATAGCATTGAGCACCATGTTTAAGTAGACATTACAGCGGGTAAGAGATAGGTTACACCGCCGCATAGAGGGGGGAAGAGTTGGTGATGATGGTGGTGAAGTTGTTGGTGAAGATTGCGGTGATGATGATGGCCACGGCAGCGTTCCGGCGCCACCGGAAGAGAAGGGGAGAGGGGGCCCCTTCGTCTTCTTCTTCCTTGACCTCGTCCCTAGATGGGAGAAGGGTTTCCCCTCTGGTCCTTGGCCTCCATGGCGTGGGAGGGGCGAGAGCTCCTCCGAGATTGGATCTGTCTCTCTGTTTCTCTCTATTTCTGCGTTTTTTGATTCTGCCCTGACACCGTTTCTTTTATATCCGGAGATCCGTAACTCCGATTGGGTTGAATCTTTCGCCCAGATTTTTCTCATAAAATTAGCTTTCTTGCGGCAAAAGAAGAGCGTCAACTGCCTTACAGGGTGCCCACGAGGGTCCAGGGCGCGCCTGCCCCCCTGGGGCGCGCCCCCCTGCCTTGTGGCCCCCTCGGGCACCGTCTCGCGTGGATTTTCCTTCCCATATTCTCCGAATATTCCAAAAATAATCTCCATCCGTTTTTAACCCGTTTGGACTCCGTTTGATATGGATATTCTGCGAAATAAAAAGATACAACAAATAGGAACTGGCACTGGGCACTGGATCAATATGTTAGTCCAAAAATAGTATAAAAAGTTGCCAAAAATATATGGAAGTTGTATAATATTGGCATGGAACAATAAAAAATAATAGATATGACGGAGACGTATCACTGTGGCCCGAGACCAACTTAGACCAACAGCCTAAGCTTGGGGGAGTACATATTTCTCACCGACATTACATTCATGTTCACACACTCATTTGAACTGTTGGTGTTCATACTTTTTCATTGTATTATCCATCTTAGTTTATTTCTTTTTCTCGCTTTCTTCTTGTGTGTTTGAAAAACTTTGAGAAAATCCAAAAAAAATAGTTCTCGCTTCTTTTTAGTTTTTCTTTATAGTTTAATTTAGTTGTAGTATTAAAAGAAAACCCAAAAAGAATTCTCGTTCTTCTTTTGCTTGTTGGGAGCTTTCCCGTGTAAATAGTTTTTCTCGCTCTTGTTTTACTTTCTTCAGAAAAAAAAACTCAAAAAAATGATTCAGTGTGTTTCTTTGAAATTATTTTCCTTTTTTCTTTGGGTAGTAAGGAGAAGATCACGATGAAAATGTTGAGTGACTCTCATATGCATTATTGTTAATCTAACAGAGAGACCATATTACCTTGTCTTCTCCTTTGAATAAATGTTTGCAAATTCTAGCTTAGTCCGATGCACGTGCACTCTTATTATTATCCACACCATTCGGTCATGCAAGTGAAAGGCAATAATGACGATATATGATGAAATGATTGAGATGGAGAAAAGCTGGTACGAACTCGACCTATTTTGTTTTTGTAAATATGATTAGCTCATCATTCCCGATTCAGCCTATTATGAATGAAACATGTTTGCAATGACAATTTGAGATTATAGTTACCCATGCCATGCTTAATTAGCTAGGAGTTTATAATAGTTTGTCTTGAGTCCCAACATGCAAATTAAAATGGTTACGATGTAGTATGATAGGATGGTGTCCTCCTTTGAAAGATTTAAGTGGCTTGACTTGGCACATGTTCAGGCATGTAGTTGAATCAAAATCAACATAGCCTCCACGATATTTATGTTCATGGTGATTTATATCCTACTCATGCTTGCACTCAATGTTGGTTAATCTCAATGCATGTTTATGACCGTTGTCGCTATCTAGTTGGTCGCTCCTCAATCTTTTGCTAGCCTTCACCTGTACTAAGCGGGAATACTGCTTGTGCATCCACTTCCTTAAACCCAAAGTTGTTCCATATGAGTCCACCATACGTACATATATGTGATATCTACCTGCCGTTCCAAGTAAATATGCATGTGCCAAACTCTAAACCTTCAAATAATAATCTGTTTTGTATGCCTGAATCGCTCATGTAGTGACTGGGGGTTGTCAGTATCTTCCATGCTAGGTGGGTTATTCTCACGATCAGTGTTGATTCACTTGTCATTCACGAGAAAGTGGTTGGTAATCGGGATGCTCAGTTCCATGCTCGAAATCAAATCAAAATATAAATATCAAACAGAACTCCCCCAGGATTGTTGTTGGTATGGACGGTACCCGTTGTTTCGGATCAGCCGTGGAGTGTGATTGTTGGTGGAGGGGGAGTAAAAACTTTACCATTCTGTTTGGGAACCGATGTAATGTATCTAGCATGGAAGATAGTGAGATCTCTTGGTTGTTATGTTGGCAATGAAAGCATACCGCTCAAAATTATATTAATCTCCGTTTTAAAAGCTCGAGCTCTGGCACCTCTGCAAATCCCTGCTTCCCTCTACGAAGGGACTATCTATTTACTTTTATGTTGAGTCATCATCCTCTTATAAAAAGCACCAGTTAGAGAGCAACACCATCATTTGTATGCATTGTTATTAATTGATATTGAGTATGACTATGACTGGATCTCTTTTGCCATGAATTACAATGTCTAGTCAGTCCTTAATCTTTAGGGGTGCTCCGCATTTATGTTTTGCGGTCTCAGAAAGGGCTAGCGAGATATCATTTTGTCATATTATATTATGATTGTGTTGAAAAAGTGTTGTCATCCGAGATTTATTATTATTGCTTGCTAGTTGATTATGCCATTGATATAAGTAAATGTGAGACCTAAATGTTATTGTGAATATCGTTAGTTCATAATCTTTGCTGAAAACTTGAATACTAGCTATACATATTTCCAACAACAAGATCAAACAGAGTTTGTGATACGTCTCCAACGTATCTACTTTTCCTCATGCTTTTCCTCATACTTGTTTTGGACTCTATTTGCATGATTTGAATGAAACTAACCCCGGACTGACGTTGTTTTCAGCAGAACTACCATGGTGTTGTTTTTGTGCAGAAATAAAAGTTCTCGGAATGGAACGAAACTTTGCGAGGATTTTTTATATCAATAAAGAGAATTTCTGGAGCCAATAGTCACCTAAGGGGGGCACCTGGGTGGGCACAACCCACCAGGGCGCTCCTGCCCCCCCAGGCGCGCCCAGGTGGGTTGTCCCCACCTGGTGGCCCCGCATACCCTAAAACCAACGCTATAAAATCCTATTTTTCCAGAAAAAATCAGGGAGAAAGAATTATCACGATCCACGAGACGGAGCCGCCGTCACCTCCTGTTCTTCATCGGGAGGCCAGATCTGGAGTCCGTTTGGGGCTCTGGAGAGGGGCATCTTCGTTCTTCGTCATCACCAACCCTTCTCCATCGCCAATTCCATGATGCTCCCCACCGAGAGTGAGTAATTCCTTCGTAGGCTCACTGGTCGGTGAGGAGTAGGATGAGATTCATCATGTAATCTAGTTAGTTTTGTTAGGGCTTGATCCCTAGTATCCACTATGTTCTGAGATTGATGTTGCTATGACTTTGCCATGCTTAATGCTTGTCACTTTGGGCCCGGGTGCAATGATTTTAGATCTGAACCATTTATGTTATCACCATTATATCCATGTTCTAGATCCGATCTTGCAAGTTATAGCCACCTACTACGTGTTATGATCCGGCAACCCCGGAGTGACAATAGTCGGGACCACTCCCGGTAATGACCGTAGTTTGAGGAGTTCATGTACTCACCATGTGTTAATGCTTTTTTTAGGGTCAACCATAGTGGGAGAGGCTCCCACTGACTTTTGTATTACTCACAAAGGAACCAGTTACATCATTGTTACAAGTGGGTTTTAAGGCCCCCCGGCCAAACTCTACGAGGCTACGAGGGCAAGCGTTACAATTGTTGTATGTATGAGTCTAGGAAAGGACGCAACTCCTCCCTACAACTGTGAACCAAAAGGGTCAGAAGCCCTTTGAATCTAGCCAGCCATGAACCATAAGAGTGTGGAACCCCTCTAAAGTGTTGGTTATTTCTCTCCTTCCACAAGCTCCATGCAGCCATCAAGACAATGTCCATAAACAGAGGTCGCCGCCAGTGTTCTCTGCCAGCATGCAGCAGAGCGAGCCTGTTACCAGTGTCTGGCCAGCTCATCCCGACCTTAGCCCAAATGTGTTAATGCTTTGTTCCGGTTCTCTATTAAAAGGAGGCCTTAATATCCATTAGTTTCCAATTGGACCCCGCTGCCACGGAAGGGTAGGACAAAAGATGTCATGCAAGTTCTTTCCATAAGCATGTATGACTATTTACGGAATACATGCCTACATTATATTTATGAACTGGAGGTAGTGCCGTATCGCCCTAGGTTATGACTGTCACATGATGAATATCATCCAACAAATTACCGATCCAATGCCTACGAATTTATCTTATATTGTTCTTGCTAAGTTACTACTACTATCATTACTATTGCACTTGCTACAAAAATACTGCTATCACTGTTACCGTTACCATTGTTGTTGCCACTATTATCAAAACTATCAAACTACTTTGCTACTGATCATTCATTTGCTATAGATAACTAATCTCCAGGTGTGGTTGAATACTCTACCCTCGAAAACTGGTGCGATCCCCTATACTTGTGGGTTATCAAGACCTTTTTTGGCGCCGTTGCCGGGGAGCATAGCTATATTTGTTGAGTCACTTGGGATTATTATCAATTTATCACTATGAAGAATATGAAGGATGCTAAGACCAAGGTTTATCCCTCTAAGACGAGGGGAGGTAAGGAACTGCCATCTAGTTCTGCTTTAGATTCACCTTCTGTTATAAGTAAACTTGCAACACCACCACATGCTATTAATCCTGATATGTCGCAAGTTGTTGATGATCTACTTCTGCTATGAATGATACCAATGATGATGCTAGTACCTAGCTTGATGATGATGATGTGCCACTAGGTGAATTTCTTGATGAACAAATTGCTAGAGTAAGATAACATGATATTGTTGAAACTGATGATGAGCTTGAAACTGAAAATCTTGAAACACCTACTAGAACTAGCCCTCCTAGATATGAATTGCCTAAGGTACCAGAAGGCTATGTTATGAATGAAGAGACAACTAGAGACATTCTTGCTTGTGAGGATAGAGATGGTCTAGAGAAATTATTATGCAAGTATAAAGAAAAATCTATGAATGCTAGAATGCAATATGATCCTAAGTTTGCTACTTCACCTATCTTTATTGATCATAAGGATTATGAATTCTCTGTCGACCCAGAGTTGATTACTATGGTTGAATCTGATCCTTTCCATGGTTATGAAAGTGAAACTGTTGTGGCACATCTTACTAAGTTGAATGACATAACCACACTTTTTACTCATGATGAGAAAACTCTCTATTACTATATTCTCAAATTATTTCCGTTCTCATTAAAGGGTGATGCTAAATCTTGGTACAATACTCTTGCTCTTGGTTGTGTGCGTAGTCCCGGGGATATGATTTATTACTTCTCTGAAAAATATTTCCCTGCTTATAAGAAACAAGCTGCCTTACAGGAAATATTTAACTTTGTGCAAATTAAAGAAGAGAGTCTCCCACAAGCTTGGGAGAGGCTTTGCCAATTACTTAATGCTTTGCCTGATCATCCTCTTAAGAAAAATGAAATACTTGATATCTTCTATAATGGACTAAGCGATGCTTCTAGGGATTTCCTAGATAGTTGTGATGGTTGTGTTTTCAGGGAACAAACTGTTGGGCAAGCTGAAGAATCATTGGACTCTTCCTGAACCACCACTTAAACCCACTCCGAAGAAGAGGGGTATATTATATCTCAGTCCTGAAGATATGCAAGAGGCAAATAAATCTATGAAGGAAAAAGGTATTACAGCCGAGGATGTTAAAATTTTACCTCCTATTGAGGAAATACATGGGCTTAATACACCACCACTACCTAAGGTGGTAGAGGTAAATTCTCTAATGAAATTCAATGATAATGACAATCCTCACAATATGCACCCTAGCCAATGCCTTTAAGAGTTTGAAAACTACATTAGAAAACAAGATCACTTCAATGCAAATGTTATGAAACAATTGAAGTACAATTCTGATATGATTGCTCGCTTGAGTGGCTTGTTATTTAGAATCTCAAATGATGTTATAGGTGTGGGGAATCATGCTTCTATGGTTCAAACTCAGTTAGAACAAGTTGCTAAATCTCAAAGAGAGTTGTTTGATGAAATGAATAATAATATAAGTGACTTTGCTGTTAGAGTAGCAACTAGAGGAGGTAAAATGACTCAGGAACCACTTTATCCTGAGGGACACCCAAAAAGAATTGAAAAAGACTCTCAAAGAGCTAACACCGATGCACGTAGTCCTTCTAAAAAGAAAAAGAAGAAGAAAAATGATAGGACTTTGCATGCCTCTAGTGAACCTGAAATAGAAAAACCTCCTAATAATGATAATGAAATTTCTATCTCTGATGCTGAAACTCAACCTGGTAGTGAACACTCACCTTCTGATAATGAAAAAGATAATTATAAGGTTCATGAAAACACTCAAACAAATAGTAAAGAACCAGACAATGGTGTTGAGATAGAACCACCAGATTATCTTGATAACCCACAACCCAAGAATACACGTTATGATAAAAGAGAGTTTGTTGCTAGAAAACACGGTAAGGAAAGAGAACCGTGGGTTCAAAAACCTATGCCTTTTCCACCTAAGTCAACTAAGAAGAAAGATGATGAAGAATTTGAACGCTTTGCTGAAATGCTGAGGCCAGTCTTTCGCGTACTCGCTTGACTCATATCTTGAAAATGTCTCCTTATGCAAAATACATGAAAGACATTATCACTAATAAGAGAAAAATACCGGAAGCTGAAATCTCCACTATGCTTGCTAATTATACTTTTAAAGATGGGGTACCTAAAAAACTTGGAGATCCGGGAATACCAACGATACCTTGCTCCATCAAAAAGAATTGTGTGAAAACTGCTTTATGTGATTTGGGAGCTGGTGTTAATGTTATGCCTTTCTCTTTATATAAAAGACTTGATTTGAATAAACTCACACCTACTGAATTATCTTTGCAAATGGCTGACAAATCAACTGCCATACCTGTCAGTATTTGTGAGGATGTGCATGTTGCTGTTGCTAATGTTACTATTTGATAGGTGGGAACCCGATGAACGAGTTCACGCCCGAGGGTGGCCCGATCTTCACGTCGTAGGATCGAATCGGGAGGGATAACTAGCTGCAAGCAGCCGAGATAACTAGCTTTATACCTGCCAAGGTTGGATGCAACCCGTACGTTGGGGATGGCTGACCGAAGCTACAAGAACTCCAACCCGTTGTCCGAACAATCGCAGAACCACAAACCGGGACTAATCCACACAAAACGGCCAGAACAGTAGAGCACCAACTAGGGGGAACCAGAGGCTCCTTCTCGCGAATCAGAATGAACTCACAAGAACAAAGGTAGCAAGATCTCTCGGATCTCTCTAGCAGTCTTGCTGCATAAGCTTGTAGCTGAATGGTTTGACCAAAGGTTTTCTAGAGGATGGGGGAGATGGGGTTTTATAGCAGGGACAACCCCCCTTGGCTAGGTGTGAAAATGGTTTCAAAAGTAAGCAGGTTTGCATGGCTTCCTTGGGTGAATAAGCAGTCAACTTTGGGAGTTGTTGCAGAGCTCCTCGGAAATTCGCGAAGTCTTAACAGCCTGGACACCTTCCACGAGAATGACTAGAACTTTTGACTCACAACTCCAAATGATGTGAGGTTTTTTGCATTGGAAAGATAATTTGAGTAGTTTCTGTTGATGTACCCCTATGGCTCCATAATATGGGTGTGCCACACCAAAACATCAGAGGTAAAAACTGACAGCATCAGCTTCACTTGAAACTTGTTTTCTCCAAACTTGTTCCTCCAAAGCGGTTGCTTCAAGAGCTCATAGGTTGTTGGATTGCTTCCATGTTATACCTAAGTTCAACTAACAACAATGGAGATGAAAGCATAGTTGTGTCATCAAGGTTACAAGGTAAACTTAAGTTAGCGTTCACCTTGTCACTTATTTGTTTGGCGCGACTTCTTGTGATTGGACCTATAATTGTTGGAGACTTGTCGATGGTTGTGGTGTCCTCATCATCCTCCCCCTTTTGAAAAGAAGTCTTCCTCGACTCTGATGGTACAAAGTATGGAGAGAGGTCAGATACATTGAAAGTAGAACTAACACCATAATCCATCGGAAGGTCAATCTTGTAGGCATTGTCATTGATCTTTGCGAGCACTTTGAATGGACCATCTCCATGTGGTTGCAACTTGCATTTGCATTGATCCGGGAAACGATCCTTCCGCAGGTGAACCCACACAAGATCACCTTCTTCAAACAACACCTTGTTTCTTCCCTTGTTTGCTCGTTTTGCATATTGTTCAGTCATCTTCTCAATATTTTCCTTGGTCTTCTCATGAATTTTCTTCATGAAGTCAGCACGCTTACTTGCATCAAGATTGTCCTGTAATGGTAAAGGCAAAACATCTATGGGAGCAGTAGGTTTGAAACCATAAACAATTTCAAAAGGACAAAATTTAGTGGTCGAATGTACTGCCCTATTGTATGCAAACTCCACATGGGGGAGACACTCTTCCCACATCTTCAAATTTTTCTTTAAAACCGCTCTCAGCATCATGGATAGCGTGCGGTTGGCAACTTCAGTTTGTCCATCCGTTTGTGGGTGGCATGTAGTGGAAAAGAGAAGCTTTGTCCCTAGCTTTTCCCACAACGTTTTCCAAGAATAGCTCAGAAACTTGGTGTCACGATCTGAAACAATAGTGTGTGGTACTCCATGCAGCCGCACGATTTCCCTGAAAAACAAATCAGCAATGTGTGAAGCATCATCGCTCTTATGACATGGGATAAAATGAGCCATCTTGCTAAACCTATCAACCACCACAAAAACTGAATTACTCCCCCTCTTAGTGGATGGTAATCCAAGAACAAAATCCATAGAAATATCTTCCCAAGGTGTACTAGGAATTGATAAGAGCGTATAAAGTCCATGAGGGTTTAAACGTGACTTAGCTTTGCGGTAAATCTCACAACGTAGTACGTAGCGCTCAACATCACGCCTCGTCCTTGGCCAAAAGAAATGGTCAATCAGCACACTCTCAGTTTTCTTTGCTCCAAAATGTCCCTTGAGACCACCAGCATGAGCCTCCTGCAAAAGCAACAAACGAACAGAGCAATTTGGGATGCACAATTTGTTAGCTCAAAACAAGAATCCATCATGCAAGTGAAACTTTTCCCAACCTTTCCCCTCACTACACTTTGAGTGTGGCTCAGCAAAATATGGGTCATTGGCATACAATTCTTTGATGCTTTGCAGGCCAAGAATTTTAGTATCAAGTTGTGAGAGTAAAATATGGCGTCTAGACAAAGCATCCGCAACAACATTATCTTTTCCTTTCTTGTACTTGACAATATAGGGAAAAGATTCTATGAATTCACTCCATTTTGCATGTCTACGGTTCAGTTTTTGTTGACCCCTAAGGTGCTTTAAAGATTCATGGTCGGAATGTATCACAAGTTCTTTAGGCCACAAATAATGTTGCCATGTTTCTAAAGATCTCACAAGTGCATATAATTCTTTGTCATGAACTGAATAATTTAGAGTTGGACCACTTAGCTTCTCACTAAAATATGCAATAGGCCTACCTTCTTGCATTATTACGCCTCCAATACCCACACCACTTGCATCACATTCAATTTCAAAAGTCTTACCAAAGTTGGGTAGTGCAAGCAATGCTGTAGATGTCAATTTTTCTTTCAGCTCTTGGAAGGCCTTCTCTTGTGCATTTCACCACTTGAAGGGAACATCTTTCTTGGCTAGCTCATTCATTGGGGCAGCAATGGTGCTGAAGTCCTTCACAAACCGACGGTAGAAACCAGCAAGGCCAAGAAAGCTTCGTACTTGGCTTACATTTTGTGGAGGCATCCACTCACGGATGGCCTTGACCTTCTCCTTGTGGAGGAGCAGAGTCGTGGCGACGATGGCGGCTATGGGGACAACCGCCGCGCAAGGGCCTCCGCTCCGCCAGCCTCCCCTAGCCTCCGCTAGCCTCCGCTCCACCGCCGGCGGCCACTCCAGCCCCGGCGGCCACCAACCTCCCCTAGCCCCTGCTCCACCGCCGGCGGCCACTCCGGCCCCGGCGGCCACCAAATTTTCCGCGCCGGTGGTCACTCCGACCACGGCGGCCACTTCCTGCAGGTAATCGCTCTGATCCCGTCGGCCGCATCTGCAAATGGCTCTCTCAGATCTCAATTTCTCTCTTGGGAAAGCTTTTGAGGAGTACATCAAGAAGCAATGCAATGCTGCCGTCAAAGCCCAAGTATTGCCTGGATCTCAAAAGTTCTTACTTGTGGTGGAATTCAAGCGTTCGTTGATCAAGCTTAATCCAGAATCGGTGGGCCTCATCATTCAAGCCTGTTTCGGTGGTTCTGCCAATCTTTAAGGTATCTCATCTGCGCAATTGGCAATTTAAGTTCTGTGTCTCTTCTCCGGAAGTGGGTTTCGAAATCATTCGAGGCGGCAATTTGTCCACCGATCTTTACTCTATAAATTTTCTTCTTTGGGGAGAGGGGGATGATGATCTCAAAGATCTTTATCGGCGTTATCATGATGCGGTTTCTAAAGATTGGATCGTAGTGTCCAATGCTAAATCTCGTCGATCATATGCTCAAGCTGTTCAACAGCCCCAATTCTTCTCTTCGCAAATCACGCCTAATTCGCATGATCATGTCATGCAACATTCAAGGGGCATAAATTCAGTTTTAACTTCGTCCAATAACACATCGCTGGGTAGGGCGGGATCACTGCATTTTAAATCTTTGGGCCTTCTGGCCAATAATGCAGCGGGCCCTTTCTGTGTGCGTTGCCTCATGACGGGTCACTCCAGGCCCAAATGCCAGAACAAAATCCGCTGTAAGGCCTGCAAGAGATGGGGGCATATCGCAGTCAACTGTAGATTCCGGCCCGAAATCGCCGTTCTGCCTTCCTCTTCTGACACGTCAAATCAACCTATTCGGGTGAATAATCTGGACACCGGTAACAATGGTAGGCGGGACCCAGTGGTCAGTGGCTCTATCGTTCCGTCTTCCCGTAATGCCGGCCCTGCTGAAAATTTACTGCCCTCTGCTCGGGACTCTGCTGACGCCTGTTTCCCAATTCTTTCTCTCCGCCCTCCTCAGTCTCTTCAATCACCCCGTCCAACCAGGGTTTCTTCATTGCTCCATCCCACCAGTTCTGCTCCGGCGAGGTCATCAAGAATGGCGAATTTTCCTTTCGATCCAACACCTTTCCTGCTACCTGGCACCCAAGCGATCGAGGTGGAAGGGAGGCCTGTTCGCGCTCGGGTCATCCATGGCGACATGCAGCTATCCAACGAGAATTTGGCCATCGCCACTCTGGTGCCAATGCCCCAAGGTGAAGTCGCTTTTGTCAATGTCAGAGAGGTTCTCAGTGATTTCTTGGTCTCACAACGGGTGGTTTTCTCTTCTATCACCAGGTGTCCTTTTGGTCAGGCATTTGTTAGATGCAACAGTAAGGCAGATAGGGATTCCTTGGTAAATAGGAGCCCACATCCGTTCGATGACATCCACATCATCTTCCAAAAGCATGATCAAGGTATGAACTGGAGGAAGTTTAACCTGGCTAGAGATTGCTGGCTGCTGTTAGTTGGTTTCCCTGCGGATCTGCGCTGTATGGCGGAGCTCAATAATGTTGTCTCTAGTTTTGGGAAGTTGCTGTCTTGGGACAGAGTAAAAACCACTGATGCTGCAGTGGCAGTTAAAGTCAGAATAGATGCTCTGTCCGATGTTCCTGTCAGTTTGGCGGTCACCGGGGACAGACATTTTGAAGGTGAATCTTGGACTTGCCCAATCATCATATTTCAGGAAGAGTTGTTGGGCGGTGGCCCCCCAGATGAGGAACCCATTCCGGTAGATGGGAATCCACACCCAAGGCCTCGCGAGCAGCATCACCATCCGAATCAGCATAACCTCTTCTTTGGACCTGTTCCACAGCATGATAACAATGAGCGGCCTGGGAATAATCAAGATGTTCAGAATGGAGATGCTCAGAATGCAGATGATCTTGGATGGGGCCATTGGGCAATGCCTCCTCTCCAAGATAATATTCCGGTGCAGAATCAACTCTTGGATGTTGCGCAAGCTCTTGTTATTGATCACAGTGGCCTCACCCTCTCTCTGGGCATTGACTCTAACAGTGTTGAAACTGCCAATTCAGTTCAAGGTGCAGACAATCTTCTGTTGTTTGGAAATCTGCTAGCTCCACAAGAACTTCCTGTCTTGATGCCAGAGGCTCAGCTTCCAGATCTCAATGTGCCACTTGAGGTGGAAATGTTGCAACCTGAAATACCTGATGCTTTGCTGCAGGCTGAGCTGCATGTTGCTCAAGTTGGAGCTGAAGTGTTCATACCACCGGATGTGCAGGGCAATGATGCCAATGCTTTGCTGACCTCGCAGGATCAGACGCTCCCAGGAATGACTGAATCGCACAACCAGGCTGACAATGTTATGCTTCCTCATCACATGTTGCCGGCACCCTTTGCTGATCAAGAAGACAACCTTCTACAACAGGTAGATGATGTTGCTGCTGTGCCTGATGAAGCTGCTCCAGATGCAATTCTACAGCATGTTTTTTCTGCCACAGTCAACCAACCTATAGATGTTGCAGCTTCTGAACTACCCAGCCCAGATTCAGGTAGTTCAAATCCTCCTCCTGGATTTCCTTTGCCCATTTTTAAAGACAAAATTCATGTGGGTGCTTGTCAACTATTGCCTGACGCAGCTGACCCAGTTATGCAAAAGATGTTCCTATCCCAAGCACAGGAAGAGCTGCACAATGCCTGCACTGGTGTTGAAGAAGCAGAGCTTTGGGAAAAGCATTTTGCTCGAGAAGGGCAACTTAAAGATGTGATTCAGGTACCTAATGAGTGGGAAAATTTTATTGCTCTTGCGTTGCTTACTCCAGATAAGTTTGAGTGGGTTAAACAGTTGCTTTCTTCTCAGCTATGGAAAATTATTTCAGCACATTCAGATAGTTCCAACCTGAAACCTTTTGTCATTCCTGACAAATGTGAATCTGTCCTGCAGAGCACTTGCCAAAATCAGAATGATAAAGAGGTGCTCCCAACTGCTGTGATCGCCACTCCACCTTCCAAGCTCTCATCTGTGGGGATTTCCTCCAGCACCTCTGCCATCCAAGTATACAAAAATAGGAAGGATAAAGCTCCACTTGTTGAAACCCAGGTGAGAAGAAGTTGTAGAATTCAGCAATTGAACAATGGTTACAGAAAGAAAACATGCATGGATAGAAACTGTTTGCCTTGCAATGTTAAACCTCCTTCATTACCCAGCAAAGTGGTTAAAAATCTATCTGTTGCTTTCTGCAAGATTCCTGAGAAGGACTGCTCTGATGAGGCCCTGCAGCAAGCCAAAAAAAAAGAAAGGGAGCAAGGACAAAGAGGTCAAAGAGAAGACCAAGAAGAGCCCACAGAAGGGGGGACTGCCCAGCCCTGCCTAAAGATATCTTAGGAAATCTGTCTAGTACCAGTTTGAGCTATGGATGTTTTGGTTATGTCATATGTAATGATCTTGTGTAAACCCATGTTTTGGGGTGAGATGGAGCTGGTACTTTTAGTTCTGTTGCAGACTGTGATCTTTAAGTTATGCAGAGCTATGCAAATTTGTCCTATCCAGTTATTTATGCATTTCTATCATGAATAGGCAGTGGAAAATCTTAAACTGGAATATCAGAGGCATCAATGATAAGGATAAGTGGTTGGCCATTCGCAACAAAATTGATGAGACAGACTGTGACTTGCTTTGCATCCAAGAAACAAAGAGGGAAACATTTGACAGTAGATATCTTAAGCAGTTCTGCCCTAAACGTCTGAACAAGTTTGATTACCAACCATCTGTTGGAGCATCAGGAGGGTTATTAGTGGTCTGGAATGATTCTCTTTTCACAGGAGAGACTCTCTCTAAAAATTCTTTCTCTATTTCCATTCGATTCACCTCTAAGCTCTCCTCTGATAACTGGACTCTTTCCAATATCTATGGCCCTTGTCTTGCCCCTGACAGGGCTATTTTCATGGACTGGTTTTCTAACATTCAAATACCTAATGATTGTAATTGGTTGATGCTGGGGGATTTAAATTATATTAGGTATCCTTCAAACAGAAACAGAGAAGGAGGTAATCTCAATGATATGCTCTCTTTTAATGAAGCAATCAGCAATTTGGGTCTTCTAGAAATTCCTTTGAAAGGGAGAGCATTTACATGGAGCGACATGCAGACAGCCCCTTTACTTGAGAAACTTGATTGGGTTTTTTCTTCGGAAGCTTGGACTTCAAATTTCCCTAACACCATGGTGTTGCCCCTCTCAAAGCCTATTTCTGATCATGTCCCATGCATCATTAACATTGGCACCAGGATTCCTAAATCAAAGATCTTTAGATTTGAAAACTATTGGATGCAGATTGATAGTTTCAAGGACACTGTGAAAAATATTTGGCAACAAGATGTTAATGAAACTGATAGTGCAAAGAGAATCACTGCTAAGTTTAAGAGATTGAGAAAGGGCCTAAAGATTTGGGCCAAAGAGCTCTCACAGTTGTCCAAACTTATTCAAGCTTGTAATGACCTCATTCTGCTTTATGACACCCTTGAAGATTTTAGAGTTTTATCCACTGTTGAATGGAATGGCAGGGAAATTGTTAAGAAGCATCTTCTTAACTTGTTGGAAATGCAAAGAGCATACTGGAAGCAAAGAGCAACAATCAGATGGATATTGCAAGGGGAGGCTAATACCAAATACCTGAAAGTGAAAGCTACCATCAACTACAGAAGAAACTTCATTACTACTTTGCAGGATGAAGATGGTAACATGCAAGATGATCATCAGACTAAAGCTGCAATTCTATGGAAAGCTTTCAAGAAGAGACTCAATGCATCTATGCCCACTTTTGATCTTCTGAACGTAGAATCCCTTGTCCCAAGGATACCAGAGCTAATTGAGCTTGACAAGCCTTTCACAAAGGAGGAGATTGATGCAGTGGTTAAAGATCTTCCTTCTGATAAAACTCCAGGCCCAGATGGCTTCAATACTGATTTTATTAAGCACTGCTGGGATATCATTGCTCCAGATTTCTATATGCTGATTGAAGACTTCTACAATGGCAAATTAAACTTGCAGAGTATCAACTCTTCTTTTATTACTCTGCTGCCAAAAAAGGATGCTCCTGTCACTGCTAATGATTTCAGACCAATCTCATTGCTCAATTGTTCCATAAAAATCATAACAAAACTTCTTGCCAACAGGCTGCAGGCTGTCATTTTAAAGCTGGTTCATCAAAATCAATATGGTTTCCTTAAGAAGAGATCAATACAAGACTGTCTGGCCTGGTCATATGAGTTCATTCACCAATGTCATCAATCTGGGCAAGAATTAATTATTCTAAAATTAGATTTTGAGAAAGCTTTTGATATGATTGAGCATGAAGCTATCAGAAAAATACTCATTGCTAGAGGCTTTGGACCTAAGTGGATTATGTGGATGGATATGATTTTCTCTTCTGGATTTTCTTCTGTGCTTCTGAATGGGGTGCCTGGAAAACAGTTTCTCTGTAAAAGAGGAGTTAGGCAAGGGGATCCTCTCTCACCCTTGCTGTTTGTCATAGCAGCTGATTTGCTTCAAACAATCCTAAATGAAGCTATGAGGAATGGTCTGATCTCTGCTCCTATACTGTCTACTTTTGTTCAGGATTTTCCTGTCATCCAGTATGCTGATGATACAGTCCTTGTCATGCAAGCCAATGCTGCTCAGCTACATCAGCTCAAAAACTTGCTCATGTATTTCAGTACATTCACTGGATTGAGAGTCAATTATGAAAAATCAGTGATTGTTCCTATTAACACTGCAAATGATAAGATGCTGGAATTGGCTACTATTATGGGTTGCAAAGTTGGATCCCTTCCCTTCACATACTTGGGTTTACCTCTCTATCTGCCCAAGCCAAAGATTGAGGATTTTATGCCCATCATGCAAAGAATTGAAAGAAGGCTGGTCGGTTGTTCCTCCCTATTATCTTATGGAGATAAATTGATTCTGGTAAAGTCTGTGTTCTCCAGCCTGCCCATTTTCTTCATGTGTACACTTGCACTTCCAGTTGGTGTAATGGAACAAATTAAGAAATATCTCAAACATTTCTTTTGGAGGAAATATGGAATGGAAGACAGGGGCACTGCCTTGATTGCCTGGGACAAAGTTTGCCAACCAAAGGAAAAAGGTGGACTTGGGGTGTTGGATATTGCCAGTCACAACAAATGTTTACTTATGAAGCATGTCCACAAGTTCTTAAATCAACAGAATATTCCTTGGGTAAATTTGATTTGGGAGGCTTATTATCCTGACAAGCTGCTTCACACTAACCCACAAGGTTCTTCTTGGTGGAAAAGTATTCTCAAGCTTGTGCCTAAGTTTAGGCAAGCTGTTGTCCCCAAGCTGGGCTCTGGCGACACTATAAGATTCTGGTTTGATAACTGGAATCAGGGCATCCTGATAGACAGATTCCCACAGCTGTTCTCTTTCAGTAGGCAAGAGCAGATTTCTGTCCAGAAAATCAAAAATTTGGAAGATGCATCTGAACATTTCTTCACTCCATTATCAACCCAGGCTCATCAACAATTCCAAGAGCTATCTGCCCTCTTGCAGGCTACCCAATTGAATGATACTCTGGACACCTGGTGCTTTCCATGGAACAAGAGTCATAATGTTTTTTCAGCTATCAAAATGTACAATCACATGCAAGGCCAAGAAGTAGCATCTCCACTATTTAAGAAGATCTGGAAAAGTGCTGCCATGTTAATATATAAGATATTTCTTTGGTTGTTGCTGCATGATAGAGTGAATGTCAGAAATCTTCTTGCCAGAAAGCACTTTCATCTGCCAAACTACAATTGTGAGCTCTGTAACTGTTCTTGTGAAGAAACCAGTCTCCATCTCATATGGGACTGTCCTTTTGCTCTGCAATGCTGGGATTCAATTGTTCCTTCCAAAGTCAGAGGTATAAATGTTTTTGATGAGATCAACTTGCTGTCAATCCATCTGCCCAAGCAGTTTGCAATGAGCATCATCACCATGGGTTGCTGGCACATTTGGATGCAGAGAAACTCCAAAATTTTCAGAGCACAAAACCCATCAGTTCAAGGATGGAGAAAGCTACTCAAAGAAGATCTGAAGTTGTTGATTCTGAGAACCAAAGAGAAGCACAGGGAAGCTTTTAGTGGTTGGATTACAGATAATCTAAATTAATTTGATCATGGACTTTCCTAGTGCTGGTATTGGTTAGTTGGCTCTGGTTGTTTTTTTTGTACTTGTTTGTAAATAACTTTGTTATACTTTGAATGAAAATTACCGTAAAACGATTATTCTACGGTTTTCGGTTCAAAAAAAAAACCTCCACAACTTGACCTGAAACAACAAAGCCAAGAAACACAACTTTTTCTATGCAAAATGTGCACTTCTCCTTGTTAGCATATAATTTCTCCTCTCTTAGAACAGCAAGCACACACCGAATGTGTTCAACATGTTCATCCAAAGTTTTGCTATAAATCAGGATGTCATCAAAGTAAACAACCACAAACTTGCCAATGAACATTCTAAGCACATGATTCATCAATCTCATGAAGGTACTAGGTGCATTTGTCAATCCAAATGGCATAACTAACCACTCATACAAACCAGATTTTGTTTTGAAAGCAGTTTTCCATTCATCACCCTCTCTCATTCTTATTTGGTGGTAGCCACTTCGCAAGTCAATTTTAGAAAAGATGGTGGCACCACTAAGTTCATCAAGCATATCATCAAGCCTAGGTATTGGGTGCCTATACCTCACGGTGATGTTGTTAATAGGCCTACAATCACAACACATTCGGGAAGATCCATCTTTCTTTGGTACTAAAAGAACGGGTACAGCACAAGGAGAGAGACTTTCCCTTACATAACCTTTGTTTAGTAGGCCTTCAACTTGTCGTTGAATCTCCTTGGTTTCCTTCGGGTTTGTGCGGTATGGTGGTCGGTTCGGCAATGGGGCTCCTGGTACCAAATCAATTTGGTGCTCAATGCCTCTTTGTGGTGGCAGCCCTGGTGGTATCTCCTCGGGGAACACATCTTCATACCCCTGCAACATTTCAACAACAACACTAGGAGTGGGGGAGGTTAATTCATTAGTAGAAAGAAAATTGTCCTTGTACAAAAGTACAAAGAACACGGAACTGGGTTCTCTCAACTCTCTCATGTCCCTTTTCCTAGCAATCATAACTAATCCCTGTTTTTCCCATGTCTTGGTCAATTTAAGTTGTGGGGTTGTATTTGGCTTTGGATTCTCTCGCTCACTATGTTGGTGGATGTCACTCAAGTGTTTCTCGCTCACTCTCTCTTTCTTTTTCAGATCATCCATCAATATTTCTTCGGGTGTCAAAGGGAGCAAAGATATGCGCTCTCCCTCGTATTGGAATGATAGACGATTAGTATGGCCGCTGATTTGCACATCATGATCATACAACCAAGGTCTTCCCAACAACAATTGGCATGCTTGCATTGGCACCACGTCACATTCCACTTGATCTCGGTACTTCCCAATGGAAAACTGAACGGTGACAATGTTGCTTACTCGAAGTGTACCACAATCATTGAGCCATTGCATCTTATATGGACTTGGGTGCCTTCTTTGTTTCAGTCCCAACTTCTCTACCAAATCTGAACTTGCAATGTTGTTGCAACTGCCATTGTCAACAATAATTCTGCAAACCTTGTCCTTGATGGTGCCACGAGTGTGAAAAATATTATGTCGCTGCCCTTTCTCTTCTCTAGCTGCATTAACACTAAGCACACGACGAGAAACAAAGCAGTCTCCCATGTCGGCCTGAATATCACAACCACTCTTCTCGCCCTCTCCATCCTCATGATCACCCAATGCTCCATTGTCCTCATGCTCACTCTCAGATTCCCATTCACCTTGTTCATTCACAAAGAGAACTCTCTTGTTTCGACATTCAGAAGAAATGTGACCATGCCCTTTGCACTTCCAACACTCAATATCTCGGCTTTGAGATGATGGTACTGCCGTGGGGTTAGAAGTACTTCCAGCAGCAGAAGGAGCACGTTTGTCAACATTCCTAGGAGCCGGTGATGATGCCGATGAAGCCGCTGTTCGTCGGGTGGTGGTAGGGTGTGAAGTATGCTGAAACTGAGAACCACCATGAGAGGCACTTGGCTGTTACCTTTGCCATGGTGTGGTGGTCTGGCTATGAGATATTCGTCCATGACCACTCCGCTGCACCTTCCTCTCCGTGCGCTTTGCTTGCTCCAAAATATCTTGTAGAGTGTTATAGGGAAACATCTCCACAAAATCTGAAATTTCATTGTTGAGACCATGCAGAAATCTTGCCATCTTTGACTCCTCATCTTCATGAATACGAGCACGAACTAGCAACAATTCCATCTCTTTGTAGTACTCATCCACCGTGCGCGTACCTTGGTTGAGGCGCTGCAATCTATTTCGGAGATCTCTTTGATATTGCGAAGGAACAAACCTTCGCCTCATGGCTTGTTTCATCTCTTCCCAAGTGTCAATGTGGTCACGGCCTAGAAGCAGCTGATTTTCTTGGAGTTGGTTCCACCAAGTGAGTGAGTAACCAGAAAACTCAACACAAGCCAGGTTGACTCTCTTTGGATCAGCAAGGTTATGGATACGAAAAATCTGATCACATTGCTCTTCCCAATCAAAATATGCATCGGGGTCTTCCTTTCCTGTGAACTTGGTGACGTGCAACTTGATTCTTGCCATGTCATCTCGATCATGACGTTCTGCATGACGCCCATCTTCAGCAGCACGACGGTATGGGACACCATCATAATCATCAAAATCATCTCCATGACCACGAGCAACACGCTCATGAGGGTCATAGTAGTGCCCACGAGGACCATGGCCTCTCCCTTGAAGTTTCCCTCCTCGCTGCCCTCCATGAGCAGCAGCACCACGCCCACGAGCGGCAGCCACATGTCCACCATGGCCGTTGTTATCATCCTCCAAGTCACCGTCAACAGCAACATGCACAAAATTCTCATCGCCAACTTCCTCAAGTGGATCAATAGGGTGTTGTCGGTGTCGAACCCTATCACCACCTGCTAGAGGGCGCTCGTGAAGCATCCTTTCCATGGCTTGGAGTAAGTTGTTCTCGAGTCGCTGCAGCTCGGCACGTGTGACCGGGGCATCTTCTTCCCCATGGTTTTCTCCATGAACACTCGATCTAGACCCTGCCATGTTAGTAAGGCCAAAAGTGGAATAGGATAATTTTGTGGAATACCTCTTACTCACCAAAGTTCTTATGAGTTCACATCAGATTGTGCTTCTCCCGGATGTGTTAAAGCGATTGAAAGACAGGGATCAAAGAACTAGCTTCGGTTTTTGGTGGAGCTCGGTGGGGTAAACAAAAAGGGGCTTGTGCTGAAATCAAGTTGATGCAAACCAAGAAAATATGGGGATAGATCTGCTGCACTTTTGCACCAAGATTGAACAACACACACAAGCTTCTGAAAAATTTTCTATCAAGCTGAAACTTTTGGATCTTACACAACACTTTCTTTTTCTCTCTTGACTTTTTTTTGCCACTTTTTTTCTCTTTGATTTTTTTTGCCACTCTTTTTTTTCCTCTCTTTTTCCAAAGCACAACAACCAAATCTGAAAGCAACTATAAAGATGAACTTGGTGCAGATCTAAAAGATGAAGAACATGCAAGGTATGCAACAACAAGATCTCAGCACCAACAAGGCTTGGATTTATTTTTGGTGGGGCTTTGGACTTTTAGGACAGAGCATGAAAAACACTCGATCTAAAGGGATGATAGCAAGATAAACTCGAATAACAGATACTACCGTGTCAACGAAGGCTCTGATGCCAGATGATAGGTGGGAACCCGATGAACGAGTTCACGCCCGAGGGTGGCCCGATCTTCACGTCGTAGGATCGAATCGGGAGGGACAACTAGCTGCAAGCAGCCGGGATAACTAGCTTTATACCTGCCAAGGTTGGATGCAACCCGTACGTTGGGGATGGCTGACCGAAGCTACAAGAACTCCAACCCGCTGTCCGAACAATCGCAGAACCACAAACCGGGACTAATCCACACAAAACGGCCGGAACCGTAGAGCACGAACTAGGGGGAACCAGAGGCTCCTTCTCGTGAATCTGAATGAATTCACAAGAACAAAGGTAGCAAGATCTCTTGGATCTCTCTAGCGGTCTTGCTGCATAAGCTTGTAGCTGAATGGTTTGACCAAAGGTTTTCTAGAGGATGGGGGAGATGGGGTTTTATAGCAGGGACAACCCCCCTTGGCTAGGTGTGAAAATGGTTTCAAAAGTAAGCAGGTTTGCATGGCTTCCTTGGGTGAATAAGCAGTCAACTTTGGGAGTTGTTGCAGAGCTCCTCGGAAATTCGCGAAGTCTTAACAGCCTGGACACCTTCCACGAGAATGACTAGAACTTTTGACTCACAACTCCAAATGATGTGAGGTTTTTTGCATTGGAAAGATAATTTGATGTAGCTTCTGTTGATGTACCCCTATGGCCCCGTCTCTCCATCATATGGGTGTGCTACACCAAAAAATCAGAGGTAAAAACTGACAGCATCAGCTTCACTTGAAACTTGTTTTCTCCAAACTTGTTCCTTCAAAGCGGTTGCTTTAAGAGCTCATAGGTTGTTGGATTGCTTCCATGTTATACCTAAGTTCAACCAACAACAATGGAGATGAAATAATAGTTGTGTCATCAAGGTTACAAGGTAAACTTAAGTTAGCGTTCACCTTGTCACTTATTTGTTTGGCGCGACTTCTTGTGATTGGACCTATAATTTTTGGAGACTTGTCGATGGTTGTGGTGTCCTCATCACTATTTTGACTGACTTTGTTATACTTGAGATGCCTGAGGACGACAACATGCCAATTATCCTTGGTAGACCCTTCTTGAGTACTACAGGGGTTGTTATTGATTGCAATAAAAGCAAGGTCACTTTTCATATCAATTGTAATGAGCATACGGTGCACTTTCCAAAGAAAAAATTCCAAGTGAATGGTATTAATGTTATTGAAAAATCTTCGACAATCACTATTGGAAGTTTTCAACTACCTCTACCTACTGCCAAAAAGAAATATGAAATGCTTATTGTTGGGGACATTCATATCCCCGTTGAGGTAACTTAGTGATTTACGAAAGTTCTTCGATTTCATGCTTATCGAAAGTGGTTGTTAATAAGACTTGATTAACCTTATTAATGGATCATTTTTGAGAGGCATGAAGTTGATGAATTTAGTAAGCACTACCTTCTGTCCCTATCTTTTGTTTTCTATTTTTATTAGTTAAATAAAATAAAATGCCATGTTTTATCTGTTTTCTGAATTTCCCGTGCAAAAAAATGACCCAAAGATAAAAGTTCTCATAATGCTCTGAAAATTTAATATGATTTTTTTCTGAATATTTAAGAATTTTTGGTGCAAATAATATCAAAGGGAGGTGCATCAGGTGGGGACAACCCACCTGGACGCGCCAAGACCCCCAGGCGCGCCCTGGTGGGTTGTGGTCCCCACTTGGGCCCCCTCACTTATCTCTTCACACCACATCATCACCTACCTCTAGAAAAAATTCACCATTGCTCTCTCTCGTGTTCTTGCTCTCAAACCCGCGGATTTCGATCTCTTTGCTCGAAGCTCCGTTTCCTAAACTGTTTCGGAGGATTGTTGCTTGGTATGTGACTCCTTCGTTTGTCCAATTAGTTTTTGCTTTAGTAGTTTATATTTTGAATAATTAGCTACTCTTGGTGTTGCTGTAGATGAGCTTACATGTTGAATTCTTAGAGTTCTAAGTAGTTTGAATGCTTGCTATGGCCTCTATGTATCCCTATGAGTAGTTGCTATCAATTTTGTGAAGTTTTGTTGAGAAAAAATTGTGGACTAAAAAATTTCAGAATTTTGTTTATAGGAAAAAGATGAATATCTTTAGGAAGTTTGCCTCCAAGAAGAACTCCAAGGGAGTTATTGGGGAGTCGTCTGACAGTGATCTCCATAACTGGAGATTGGCAGAAGTACGGCCGTGCGAATGGCCGCATACCCCGTTCATGGAAGAGGCTGGAATCCTTCAAGAGTTTCCACAATATGCTGCTAATGTCGGCCTCACCGACTTCATCGCAGCTGAATGTGAACAGTATCATCTCCTCACAAACACCTTTGTTCAAATTTTTAATTTCCTTCCTAGGAATAATCCTCCTGAGGTGCATTTTAATTTATATGCTGAGCCCCATCAGATACCGCTTACTGAGTTTTGTGAAATATGCTTGCTTCCTTCTGATGGTGGTTTGGTAGAGCCTAGGCCCGCAGAGTTTGAAGCCTTTTATCGTACCTTGACAGAGGGAGATGAGAGAGGGGTGTCGGGTATCATAGCCTCTAGCTTGCATTTTCCTACCGTTCATTATTTCACTCTTTTTATTGCAAAATTCTTGCTTGCTAGAGAGAAGGTGTGTGCACTCAGTGCCCCAGACCTTGTTGTTTGACGTCGTGCACTTGAGGGCGACAACACTTATAGCTTGGGAGCTATTGTGGCACGCCGCCTTCACCTTAATAAGTCCAAGGGTAAAATACATGGTGGTATCTTCGCTACTGGTTTGGCGGCTCGCTTTAATGTTGAGATACGCCTTCATGATTATCCTTTGCCCAAGGTTCACCTAGATCGCGCAGCCATGGAACACCACCAGTTTATTGCACGTGATTATCCTAATATTCCTATTCCTTATAACCTGGTTTTCAGTGTTAACACTCGTGATATTATTCCATTGCCTGCTCCTGCTTTGTTTGATCCTGTTGCCAGGGGCGGATATAGGATTATGCGTGTGGCTATCATCGCCTACCGGAACGACCAGGCTGCAGCAGAGGAGGAGCCTCAGCAGTGGGATCCGTGGATGCCCGCTCCTCGGCACCCCGACTACTATCCAGGATACTGATTGATTAGCATGTTAGGCCAAAAGCCTAAGCATGGGGAGTATGTGTTTCTCACCGACATTACATTCATGTTCACACATTTCATTCCAGTTGTCGGTGTCCACACTTTTCCATTGTATTGTCCATGTTAAATTTATTTTCTTGCTTTCTTCTTGTGTGTTTGAAAAACTTGAGAAAATACAAAAATATTTCCCGCTTCTCTTTTTGATTTTTCTTTCTAGAGTAATTAGCTGTAGCACTAAAAAGAAAACCCAAAAAGATTTCCTTGTTCTTCTTTTGCTTGTTGGGAGCTTTCCCGTGTAAATAGTTTTTTCTCATTTTAGCTTTCCCCTTTCTTCTGCTTGTCCAGGAAAACCAAAAACTCCAAAAATATTTCAATGTGTTTCTCTGAGTTTCTTTTATTTTTATTTTGAGTTGTACCAAGGAGAAGACTATGATGAAAATGTTGAGTGGCTCTCTTATGCATAATTGTTTATCTAACAAAGAACCCGTATTACCTTGTCTTCTGTTGTTCAATAAAATGTTTGCAGATTCCAGCTTAGTCCGCGACACTCTTGCACTATTATTATTTTCATATCGTTCGGTCGTGCAAGTAAAGGCAATAATGACGATATTTGATGAACTGGCCGTGGCAGAGAGAAACTGGTATGAACTCGACTTGTTCTGTTTTGCAAATATGTTTAACCTAGTATCCATGATTCAACCCATTATGATTAAACATGTTTGCAATGACAATTAGAGATTATATATAGTTTCTCATGCCATGCATAAGTAGCTAGGAGTGGATAATGATATATCTTGGATATCAACATTGTGTTAAAATGATTGTGATGTAGTATGATGATATGGTATCCTTCTCTGAATGTTCGAGTGGCTTGACTTGGCATGTTCATGAATGTAGTTGAATCAAAACCAACATAGCCTCTATGATATTTATGTTCATGGTGTTCATATCCTACTCATGCTAGTGTCCAATGTTACTTATGCATAATGCATGTTCATGACCGTTGTTGCTCTCTAGCTGGACGCTTCTCAACCTAATTGCTAGCCTTCGCCTGTACTAAGTGGGAATTCTGCTTGTACATCAAAATCCTGGAACCCAAGTTATTCCAGATGAGTCCACCATACCTATCTATATGCGGTATTACCCTACCGTCCTAAGTAAATTTGCATGTGCCACCTCTAAAACTTCAAATAAATATCCTTTTTGTGTGCATGGATCATTCATGGAACGACAGGAGGTGGTCGGTATCTTTCATGCTAAGCGGGTTATTCTCGGGTCGAGTGTTTATTCACTCGCCATCGCACGAGAAAAGGGCGGTAATAGGGATGCACAGTCCCAAACTGCAAACAGAAAAAGATTACAAATAATCAAACAAAAACTCCCAATGGAGTCAAAACCTTTACTTTTATCGCTTGGGAACCTCCACTAGCGTTCTTAGCATGAAAGATATTGATAACTGATGGTTGTGAAGTAAACAAGAAGGGTGCATGTCTCAAAATGTCATTTACCTCTGTTTTAAAAACTTGAGCTCTGGCACTGCTGCAAATCAATGCTTCCCTCTGCGAAGGGACTTTCTATTTACTTTTATGTTGTGTCACACCTTCTAAAATAAGCCCCAGAACCTAAGAGCACTGCTTTCATCTTGATGCATTGTGTGTAGTTAATGTTGGGTGCATCATGACTGGATCTTTTCTACCATGAATTACAATGTTTAGTTGCTGCTTGAACTTTGGAGGCGCCCTGCATTTATGTTTTGCGTCTCAGAAAGGGCTAATGAGATACCACTATTGTCATATTATATCATGGTTGTTTTGATAATGTGTTGCTGTTTGAGATATCTTATTATTGCTCGCTAGTTGATTATGTTATTGATATGAGTTAATATAATTTTTAGGACTTATTGTCGGCATGGTTAGTTATAATGTTGGTTGAAAACCTGGGTGCTGTTTAAGCTTACTAATGCAAACAAGAGCAAAAGAGTTCGTAAAAGTTTTTCTTTTTCACTTTCAGTTTATCAACTGAATTGCTTGAGGACAAGCAAAGGTTTAAGCTTGGGGAGTTGATACGTCTCCAACGTATCTACTTTTCCTAACACTTTTCCTCTTGTTTTGGACTCTAATTTGCATGATTTGAATGAAACTAACCCCGAACTGACGTTGTTTTCAACAGAACTACCATGGTGTTGTTTTTGTGCAGAAATAAAAGTTCTCGGAATGGAACGAAACTTTGCGAGGATTTTTTATATCAATAAAGAGAATTTCTGGAACCAAGAGTCACCTGAGGGGGGCACCTGGATGGGCACAACCCACCAGGGTGCGCCTGCCCCCCAGGCGCGCCCAGGTGGGTAGTCCCCACCTGGTGGCCCCGTAGACCCTAAAACCGACGCTATAAAATCCTATTTTTCCAGAAAAAAATCAGGGAGAAAGAATTATCGTGACCCACAAGACGGAGCCGCCGTCACTGATACGTCTCCAACGTATCTATAATTTTTGATTGCTCCATGCTATATTATCTTCTGTTTTGGACAATATTAGGCTTTATTATCCACTTTTATATTATTTTTGGGACTAACCTATTAACCGGAGGCCCAACCAAGAATTGATGTTTTTTGCCTATTCAGAGTTTCGCAGAAAAAGAATATCAAACGGAGTCCAAACGGAATGAAACCTTCGGGAGCGTGATTTTTGGAACGAACAAGATCCAGGAGACTTGGACCCTACGTAAGAGAAGCTTCCAGGAGGCCACGAGGTAGGGGCGCGCCTACCCCCCCAGGGCACGCCCTCCACCCTCGTGGGCCCCCTGTTGCTCCACCGACGTACTCCTTCCTCCTATATATACCTACATACCCCCAAACGATCAGAACAGGAGCCAAAAACCTAATTCCACCGCCGCAACCTTTTGTACCCACGAGATCCCATCTTGGGGCCTATTCCAGAGCTCCGCCGGAGGGGGCATCCATCACGGAGGGCTTCTACATCAACACCATAGCCTCTCCGATGAAGTGTGAGTAGTTTACCTCAGACCTTCGGGTCCATAGTTAGTAGCTAGATGGCTTCTTCTCTCTTTTTGGATCTCAATACAATGTTCTCCCCCTCTCTCGTGGAGATCTATTCGATGTAATCTTGTTTTTGCGGTGTGTTTGTTGAGACCGATGAATTGTGGGTTTATGATCAAGTTTATCTATGAACAATATTTGAATCTTCTCTGAATTCTTTTATGTATGATTGGTTATCTTTGCAAGTCTCTTTGAATTATCAGTTTGGTTTGGCCTACTAGATTGATCTTTATTGCAATGGGAGAAGTTCTTAGCTTTGGGTTCAATCTTGCGGTGTCCTTTCCCAGTGACAGTATGGGCAGCAAGGCACGTATTGTATTGTTGCCATCGAGGATAACAAGATGGGGTTTTTATCATATTGCATGAATTTATCCCTCTACATCATGTCATCTTGCTTAAGGCGTTACTCTGTTTTCATGAACTTAATAATCTAGATGCATGCTGGATAGCGGTCGATGAGTGGAGTAATAGTAGTAGATGCAGGCAGGAGTCGGTCAACTCGTCTCGTACGTGATGCCTATATGCATGATCATACCTAGATATTCTCATAACTATGCTCAGTTCTGTCAATTGCTCAACAGTAATTCGTTCACCCATCGTAAAATGCTTATGCTCTTGAGAGAAGCCACTAGTGAAACCTATGGTCCCCGGGTCTATCTTCATCATATTAATCTTCCAACACTTATTTATTTCCTTTGCTTTTATTTTACTTCGCATCTTTATCACAAAAGTACCAAAAATATTACCCTATCATATCTATCAGATCTCACTCTCGTAAGTGACCGTGAAGGGATTGACAACCCCTTATCGCGTTGGTTGCGAGGATTTATTTGTTTTGTGTAGGTACGAGGGACTCGCGCGTAGCCTCCTACTGGATTGATACCTTGGTTCTCAAAAACTGAGGGAAATACTTACGCTAGTTTGCTGCATCACCCTTTCCTCTTCAAGGGAAAACCAACGCAGTGCTCAAGAGGTAGCAAGAAGGATTTCTGGCGTTGTTGCCGGGGAGGTCTACGCAAAAGTCAACATACCAAGTACCCATCACAATCCCTTATCTCCCGCATTACATTATTAGCCATTTGCCTCTCATTTTCCTCTCCCCCACTTCACCCTTGCCGTTTTATTTGCCCTCTCTTTTTCGTTCGCCTCTTTTTCGCTTGCTTTTTGTTTGCTCGTGTGTTGGATTTCTTGTTTGTCACGATGGCTCAAGATAATACCAAATTATGTGACTTTACCAATACCAACAATAATTATTTCCTTAGCACTCCGATTGCTCCTCTTACCGGTACTGAATCTTGTGAAATCAATGCTGCTTTGTTGAATCTGTTCATGAAAGATCAATTCGCCGGCCTTCCTAGTGAAGATGCCGCTACTCATCTAAATAGCTTCGTTGATTTGTGTGATATGCAAAAGAAGAAAGATGTTTATAATGATATTGTTAAATTGAATTTATTTCCTTTTTTGCTTAGAGATCGTGCTAAAGCTTGGTTTTCATCTTTGCCCAAAAATAGTATTGATTCTTGGAACAAGTGCAAAGATGCTTTTATCTCTAAGTATTTTCCTCCCGCTAAGATCATCTCTCTTAGAAACGATATTATGAATTTTAAGCAACTTGATCATGAACATGTTGCACAAGCTTGGGAGAGGATGAAGTTAATGATACGTAATTGCCCTACTCATGGTTTGAATTTGTGGATGATCATACAAAAAATTTATGGCGGATTGAATTTTGCTTCTAGAAATCTTTTAGATTCGGCCGCGGGAGGCACTTTTATGGAAATCACTTCAGGAGAAGCTACTAAACTCCTAGATAATATTATGGTTAATTATTCTCAATGGCACACTGAAAGATCTACTAATAAAAAAGTGCATGCGATAGATGAAATTAATGTTTTGAGTGGAAAGATGGATGAACTTATGAAATTATTTGCTAGTAAGAGTGTTTCTTCTGATCCTAATGATATGCCTTTGTCCACTTTGATTGAGAATAATAATGAATCTATGGATGTGAATTTTGTTTGTAGGAATAATTTTGGTAACAACGCGTATAGAGGAAACTTTAATCCTAGGCCTTATCCTAGCAATTCCTCTAATATTTATGGTAATTCCTACAACAACTCTTATGGAAATTTTAATAAGATGCCCTCTGAATTTGAGACTAGTGTTAAAGAGTTTATGAATTTGCAAAAGGATTTCAATGCTTTGCTTGAAGAGAAATTGCTTAAAGTTGATGAATTGGCTAGGAACGTTGATAGAATTTTTCTTGATGTTGATTCTTTAAAGCTTAGATCTATTCCTCCTAAGCATGATATCAATGAGTCTCTCAAAGCCATGAGAATTTCCATTGATGAGTGCAAAGAAAGAACCGCTAGGATGCGTGCTAAGAAAGATTGCTTTATGAAAGCGTGTTCTTCAAAATTCTACGAAAATAAAGATGAAGATCTAAAAGTTATTGATGTGTCCCCTATTAAATCTTTGTTTTGCAATATGAATCTTGATAATGATGGGACTGAATATGATCCACCTTTACCTAGAAGGCGTTCCAAAAATTCAGAGTTTTTAGATCTTGATGCTAAATTTGATAAAAGTGGGATTGAAGAAATCAAAACCCTATATGCTAATAAACCCACTATTTTGGATTTCAAGGAATTTAATTATGAAAGTTGTTCTTTGATTGATTGTATTTCCTTGTTGCAATCTGTGGTAAATTCTCCTCATGCTTATAGTCAAAATAAAGTGTTTACTAAACATATCGTTGATGCCTTGATGCAATCTTATGAAGAAAAGCTTGAGTTGGAAGTTTCTATCCCTAGAAAACTTTATGATGAGTGGGAACCAAATATTAGAATTAAGATTAAGGATCATGAGTTCTATGCTTTATGTGATTTGGGTGCTAGTGTTTCCACTATTCTCAAACTTTGTGTGATTTGCTAGGTTTCCATGATTTTGATGATTGATCTTTAAACATGCACCTTGCGGATTCCACTATTAAGAAACCTATGGAAAGAATTAATGATGTTCTTATTGTTGCAAATAGGAATTATGTGCCCGTAGATTTTATCGTTCTTGATATAGATTGCAATCCTTCATGTCCTATTATTCTTGGTAGACCTTTCCTTAAAACGATTGGTGCAATTATTGATATGAAGGAAGGGAATATTAGATTCCAATTTCCATTAAAGAAAGGCATGGAACACTTCCCTAAGAATAAAATAAAATTACCATATGAATCTATCATGAGAGCCACTTATGGATTGCCTACCAAAGATGGCAATACCTAGATCTATTCTTGTTTTTATGCCTAGCTAGGGGCGTTAAACGATAGCGCTTGTTGGGAGGCAACCCAATTTTATTTTTAGTTTTTTTGCTTTTGCTTATGTTTAGGAATAAATATTTGTTCTAGCCTATGGTTAGATGTGTTTTTATGTTTTAATTAGTGTTTGTGCCAAGTTAAACCTATAGGATCTTCTTGGTTGAAAGTTATTTGATCTTGCAGAAATTTCCAAAAACCTTTCTGTTCACGAAAACAATTGTTAAAAATCACCAGAACGTGATAAAATACTGATTCCAATTGTTATTGATCAATAAAAACAATTCTTAGATCGTCCTATTTTGGCTTGTTTTTTGGAGTTCCATAAGTTTGCGTTAGTTACAGATTACTACAGACTGTTCTATTTTTGACAGATTCTGTTTTTCATGTGTTGTTTGCTTATTTTGATGAATCTATGGCTAGTAAAATAGTTTACAAACCATAGAGAAGTTGTAATACAGTATGTTTAACACCAATATAAATAAAGAATGAGTTCATTACAGTACCTTGAAGTGGTCTTTTGTTTTCTTTCCCTAACGGAGCTCACGAGATTTTCTGTTGAGTTTTGTGTTGTGAAGTTTTCAAGTTTTGGGTGAAAGATTTTGATGGATTATGGAACAAGGAGTGGCAAGAGCCTCAGTTTGGGGATGCCCATGGCACCCCCAAGATAATCTAAGGACACCAAAAAGCCAAAGCTTGGGGATGCCCCGGAAGGCATCCCCTCTTTCGTCTACTTCCATCGGTAACTTTACTTGGAGCTATATTTTTATTCACCACATGATATATGTTTTGCTTGGAGCGTCTTGTATGATTTGAGTATTAGCTTTTTAGTTCACCACAATCATCCTTGCTGTACACACCTTTTGAGAGAGCCATACATGATTTGGAAATTATTAGAATACTCTATGTGCTTCACTTATATCTTTTGAGTTATATAGTTTTGCTCTAGTACTTCACTTATATCTTTTAGAGAACGGTGGTGGATTTGTTTTATAGAGACTATTGATCTCTCATGCTTCACTTAGATTATTTTGAGAGTCTTAAATAGCATGGTAATTTTCTTAAATAATCTTAATATGCTAGGTATTCAAGATTAGTAAAAACTTTCTTATGAGTGTTTTGAATACTAAGAGAAGTTTGATGCTTGATGATTGTTTTGAGATATGGAGGTAATAATATCAAAGTCGTGCTAGTTGGGTAGTTGTGAATTTGAGAAATGCTTGTGTTGAAGTTTGCAAGTCCCGTAGCATGCACGTATGGTAAACGTTATCTAACAAATTTGAAACATGAGGTGTTCTTTGACTGTCCTCCTTATGAGTGGCGGTCGGGGACGAGCGATGGTCTTTTCCTACCAATCTATCCCCCTAGGAGCATGCGAGCAGTGCTTGGTTTTTGATGACTTGTAGATTTTTGCAATAAGTATGTGAGTTCTTTATGACTAATGTTGAGTCCGTGGATTATACGCACTCTCACCCTTCCATCATTGCTAGCCTCTTCGGTACCGTGCATTGCCCTTTCTCACATTGAGAGTTGGTGCAAACTTCGCCGGTGCATCCAAGCCCCGTGATATGATACGCTCTTTCACACAAAAACCTCCTTATATCTTCCTCAAAACAGCCACCATACCTACCTATTATGGCATTTTCCATAGCCATTCCGAGATATATTGCCATGCAACTTTCCACCATTCCGTTTATCATGACACGTTCATCATTGTCATATTGCTTAGCATGATCATGTAGTTGACATAGTATTTGTGGCAAAGCCACCATTCATAATTATTTCATACATGTCACTCTTGGTTCATTGCATATCATGGTACACCGCCGGAGGCATTCATATAGAGTCATACTTTGTTCTAGTATCGAGTTGTAATCATTGAGTTGTAAATAAATAGAAGTGTGATGATCATCATTTTTCTAGAGCATTGTCCCAAGTGAGGAATAAAAAAAGGAGAAAGGCCATAAAAAAGAGAAGGCCCAAAAAAATGAGAGAAAAAGAGAGAAGGGACAATGTTACTATCCTTTGCCACACTTGTGCTTCAAAGTATCACCATGATCTTCATGATAGAGAGTCTCTTGTTTTGTCACTTCCATATACTAGTGGGGATTTTTGATTATAGAACTTGGCTTGTATATTCCAACAATGGGCCTCCTCAAGTGCCCTAGATCTTCGTGAGCAAGCAAGTTGGATGCGCACCCACTTAGTTTCTTTTGTTGAGCTTTCATACATTTATAGCTCTAGTGCATCCGTTGCATGGCAATCCCTACTCCTTGCATTAACATCAATCGATGGGCATCTCCATAGCTCATTGATTAGCCTCGTTGATGTGAGACTTTCTCCTTTTTTGTCTTCTCCACATAACCCCCATCATCATATTCTACTCCACCCATAGTGATATGTCCATGGCTCGCGCTCATATATCGCATGAAGGTTTATAAGTTTGATATTACTAAAGGATGAAACAATTGCTTGGCTTGTCATCGGGGTTGTGCATGATGAGAGAATTCTTGTGTGACGAAAATGGAGCATGACTAATCTATATGATTTTGTAGGGATTAACTTTCTTTGGCCATGTTATTTTGAGAAGACATAATTGCTTAGTTAGTATGCTTGAAGTATTATTATTTTTATGTCAATATGAACTTTTATCTTGAATCTTTCGGATCTGGATATTCATATCACAATTAAGAAGAATTACATTGAAATTATGCCTAGTAGCACTCCGCATCAAAAATTCTGCTTTTAGCATTTACCTACTCGAGGACGAGCAGGAATTAAGCTTGGGGATGCTTGATACGTCTCCAACGTATCTATAATTTTTTATTGCTCCATGCTATATTATCTTCTGTTTTGGACAATATTGGGCTTTATTATCCACTTCTATATTATTTTTGGGACTAACCTATTAACCGGAGGCCCAACCCAGAATTGTTGTTTTTTGCCTATTTCAGAGTTTCGCAGAAAAAGAATATCAAACAGAGTCCAAACGGAATGAAACCTTCGGGAGCATGATTTTTGAAACGAACAAGATCCAGGAGACTTGGACCCTATGTAAGAGAAGATTCCAGGAGGCCATGAGGTAGGGGCGCGCTACCCCCCCTGTGGTGCGCCCTCCACCCTCGTGGGCCCCCTGTTGCTCCACCGACGTACTCCTTCCTCCTATATATACCTACGTACCGCCAAACGATCAGAACAGGAGCCAAAAACCTAATTCCACCGCCGCAACCTTCTGTACCCACGATATCCCATCTTGGGGCCTGTTTCAGAGCTTCGCCGGAGGGGGCATCCATCACGGAGGGCTTCTACATCAACACCATAGCCTCTCCAATGAAGTGTGAGTAGTTTACCTCAGACCTTCGGGTCCATAGTTAGTAGCTAGATGGCTTCTTCTCTCTTTTTGGATCTCAATACAATGTTCTCCCCCTCTCTCGTGGAGATCTATTCAATGTAATCCTCTTTTTGCGGTGTGTTTGTTGAGACCGATGAATTGTGGGTTTATGATCAAGTTTATCTATGAACAATATTTGAATCTTCTCTGAATTCTTTTATGTATGATTGGTTATCTTTGCAAGTCTCTTTGAATTATCAGTTTGGTTTGGCCTACTATATTGATCTTTCTTGCAAAGGAGAAGTGCTTAGCTTTGGGTTCAATCTTGCGGTGTCCTTTCCCGATGTGATGAGGGGCAGCAAGGCACGTATTGTATTGTTGCCATCGAGGATAACAAGATGGGGTTTTATTATATTGCATGAATTTATCCCTCTACATCATGTCATCTTGCTTAAGGCGTTGCTCTGTTTTTGTTAACTTAATACTCTAGATGCATGCTTTGGATAGCGGTCGATGAGTGGAGTAATAGTAGTAGATGCAGGCAGGAGTCGGTCTACTTGTCTCAAGCGTGATGCCTATATACATGATCATACCTAGATATTCTCATAACTATGCTCATTCATCAATTGCTCAACAGAATTGCTCACCCACCGTAAAATAATTATGCTCTTGAGAGAAGCCACTAGTGAAACCTATGGCCTCCGGGTCTATCTTCATCATATTAATCTTCCAACACTTATTTATTTCCTTTGCTTTTACTTTGCTTTTATTTTACTTTGCATCTTTATCACAAAAATACCAAAAATATTACCCTATCATATCTATCAGATCTCACTCTCGTAAGTGACCATAAAGGGATTGACAACCCTTTATCACGTTGGTTGCGAGGATTTATTTATTTTTTGTAGGTACGAGGGACTCGCGCGTAGCCTCCTACTGGATTGATACCTTGGTTCTCAAAAACTAAGGGAAATACTTACGCTACTTTGCTGCATCACCCTTTCCACTTCAAGGGAAAACCAACGCAGTGCTCAAGAGGTAGCAGTCACCTCCTGTTCTTCATCGGGAGGCCAGATTTGGAGTCCGTTTGGGGCTCCAGAGAGGGGGATCTTCGTTCTTCATCATCACCAACCCTTCTCCATCGCCAATTCCATGATGCTCCCCACCGGCAGTGAGTAATTCCTTTGTAGGCTCACTGGTCGGCGAGGAGTTGGATGAGATTCATCATGTAATCTAGTTAGTTTTGTTAGGGATTGATCCCTAGTATCCACTATGTTCTGAGATTGATGTTGCTATGACTTTTCCATGCTTGATGCTTGTCACTTTGAGCCCGAGTGCCATGATTTCAGATCTGAACCGTTTATGTTATCACCATTATATCCATGTTCTATATCCGATCTTGCAAGTTATAGTCACCTACTAAGTGTTATGATCCGGCAACCCCAGAGTGGTAATAGTCGGGACCAATCCCGGCGATGACCGTAGTTTGAGGAGTTCATGTATTCACCGTGTGTTAATGCTTTGTTCCAGTTCTCTATTGAAAGGAGGCCTTAATATCCCTCAGTTTCCAATTGGACCCCGCTGTCACAGGAGGGTAGGACAAAAGATGTCATGCAAGTTCTTTCCATAAGCACGCATGACTATTTACGGAATACATGCCTACATTATATTTATGAACTGGAGCTGGTGCCGTATCGCCCTAGGTTATGACTGTCACATGATGAATATCATCCAACAAATTACCGATCCAATGCCTATGAATTTATCTTATATTGTTCTGTCTAAGTTACTACTACTATCATTACTATTGCACTTGCTACAAAAATATTGCTATCACTGTTACCGTTACCATTGTTGTTGCCACTATTATCAAAACTATCGAACTACTTTGCTACTGATCACTTTGCTGTAGATAACTAATCTCCAGGTGTGGTTGAATTGACAACTCAGCTGCTAATACTTGCAAATATTCTTTGGCTCCCCTTGTGTCGAATCTATAAATTTGGGATGAATACTCTACCCTCGAAAGCTATTGCGGTCCCCTATACTTGTGGGTTATCAGTTTGTAAAAGTTTTTCTTTGTCACTTTCAGTTTGTCAATTGAATTGCTTGAGGACAACCAATGGGTTAAGCTTGGGGGAGTTGATACCTCTCCATCGTATCTACTTTTCCAAACTCTTTTGCCCTTGTTTTGGACTCTAATTTGCATGGTTTGAATGGAACTAGCCCGGACTGACGCAATTTTCAGCAGAATTGCCATGGTGTTGTTTTTGTGCAAAAATAAAAGTTCTCGGATTGACCTAAAAATTTACGGAGAATATTTTTGGAATATATAAAAAAATATTGGCGAAAGAATCAACCAGAGGGGGTCCACCCATGGGCCACAAGCCTGGGGGCGCCCCCCGAGGCGTGCCTAGGTGGCTTGTGGGCCCCTGGACTTCCTCCGTCCCTAATTCCAACACTATATATTCACATCCGGAGACAAAAAATCAGAGAGAAGGATTCATCACGTTTTATGATACGGAGCCGCCGCCGCCTCTTGTTCTTCATCGGGAGGGCAGATCTGGAGTCCGTTCGGGGCTCCGGAGAGGGGGGTTCGTCGCCATCATCATCACCAACCTTCCTCCATCACCAATTTCATGATGATCACTTCCGGGAGTGAGTCATTCGATCGTAGGCTTGCTGGACGGTGATGGGTTGGATGAGATTTATCATGTAATCGAGTTAGTTTTGTTAGGGTTTGATTCCTAGTATCCACTATGTTCTGAGATTGATGTTGCTATGACTTTGTTACGCTTAATGCTTGTCACTAGGGCTCGAGTGCCATGATTTCAGATCTAAACTTATTATGTTTTCATGAATATATTTGTGTTCTTGATCATATCTTGCAAGTTATAGACACCCATTACGAGTTATGATCCGCATCCCGCAAGGTGACAATAATTGGGATTCTTTCTGGTGATTGCTAGCAAAAAAGCCCGTGCATTGCAACAGGAGAAAAAAACCTCTCATATTTCTATCCGGGTCAGTTGGACAAACTGTGTGTGGCTGGTTCGCAGGTTATGAGATCGAACCCTCCAATCGGCAATTTTATTTTTAGCAGCTCTCCGGACCTGGGCCTCAGTACGCCGCTAGGTGGACTTTCTCCCTTGAAACCAAATAGCGTACGTGAAAATAAATGAAGCGGGACCAAACGAAGCGGGACGAAACCAAGAATATCACCTCCCTTTAATAGTAGGTATAGATTGTAGTTTGAGGAGTTCATGTATTCACTAAGTGCTAATGATTTGGTCCGGTTCTCTATTAAGAGGAGGCTTTAATATCCCTTAGTTTCCATTAGGACCCCGCTGCCATGGGAGGGTAGGACAAAAGATGTCATGCAAGTTCTTTTCCATAAGCACGTATGACTATATTCGGAATACATGCCTACATTATATTCATGAATTGGAGCTAGTTCTATGTCACCTAGGTTTATAACTGTTGCATGATGAATGCCATCTAACATAATTATCCATCACTGATCTATTGCCTATGAGTTTTTCACATATTGATCTTTGCTAAGTTACTTTCGCTTGCTACTGTTACAATCGCTACAAAACTGCTAGTGTTACTTTTGCTACCGTTATCGTTACTTCCAAACTACTTTGCTACTTAAAACTTTGCTACAGATATTAAGTCTTTCAGGTGTGGTTGAATTGATAACTCAGCTGCTAATACATGGGAATATTCTTTGGCTCCCTTGTGTTGAATCAATAAATTTGGGTTGAATACTCTACCCTCAAAAACTGTTGTGATCCCCTATACGTGTGGGTTATCAGGCCCCACCATATTTCCTACCCGGCGCCACCGAGTTCATATGGCATAGCCACAACCAGAAACCCTAACAGTTTAGTCACACCGATACAAATCTCGGTCTCACCGAGATGGCCTTTCCAACGCTCTGTGACTTGTTCCATTTACTTCGGTCTCACCGAGTTATGCAATCAGTCTCACTAAGTTGGCTTGACATTCGCTCTGTTGCCTTATTGCTTCACTTCGGTGTCACTGAGTTGATGCAATCGGTGCCACCGAGTTGATGTTTTCCCTAATCCCTAGCACATCGGTCCGACCGAGTTATTCCAGTCCGTCCCACCAAGATTCCCAAAGTTCACATTTTGAATTGAATCGGTCTCACAGAGTTCTTCTATTCGGTCTGACCGAGTTGGGTCAAATGTGTGTAACGGTTGGATTTTGTGTAGAGGCTATATAGCCCTCCACCCCCTTCTCCATATATGAGAGAGCCATCAGAACATGCCTACACTTCTAGCATACATTCTGTGAGAGAGAACCACCTACTCATGTGTTCAGATCAAGATATACCAATCCTACCACAAGAATCTTGATTTCTAGCCTTCCCCAAGTTGCTTTCCACTCAAATCATCTTTCCACCATATCCAAATATGTGAGAAAGAGTTGAGTGTTGGGGAGACTATCACTTGAAGCACAAGATCAAGGAGTTCATCATCAACACACCATGTATTACCTTTTGGAGAGTGGTGTCTCCTAGATTGGTTAGGTGTCGTTTGGGAGCCTCCGACAAGATTGTGGAGTTGAACCAAGAAGTTTGTAAGGGCAAGGAGATCGCGTACTTCGTGAAGATCTACCCGAGTGAGGCAAGTCCTTCGTGGGCGATGGCCATGGTGGGATAGACAAGGTTGCTTCTTTGTGCACCCATCATGGGTGGAGCCCTATGTGGACTCACGTAGCCATTACCCTCCGTGGGTTGAAGTCTCCATCAATGTGGATGTACAATAGCACCACCTATCGGAACCACGCCAAAAATCTCCGTGTCATCATTGCGTTTGCACTCTCCAAACTCTTCCCTTTACCTTCATACACTACTGCAGGATGCTGCTAACGCGACACTACGATCAGAGACCCTTTGACAAAACTGTGAGCGAAGCATTAATCACAAACGGTGATGTAAAAAAACTGTCAAAAAAGATGCAAAACGTTTGCGATGGCGGAGACATCAAACATGGTTCTGATTTTAGTTGTGCGATGCAGAGCCCACGGTTGATCCATCAGAACTGTGTGCGATGAGACAGAAGAACAGAAACGGGCAGCCATATCAAGGTGTGTGCGATATACTCCATACAGTTCACTCAGATGAACTGTTTGCTATTAGGGAGTGCAACAGAAACGGTTAGCCAGATCAAGGTGTGTGTGATATACGGCATACGGTTCACTCAGAGGAACTGTTTTCGATTAGGGAACACAACAGAAACGGTTTTAACAAGATGTGTGTGATATGCGGCATACAGTTCACATAGATGAACTATTTGCGATGAGCCAAAAGAACACAAACGAGTCGTGTAAACAAGATGTGTGTGATATACGGCAAACAGCGACTCCGATGAACTATTTGCGATGAGAAATTACAACACAGATGGTTACTATAGTTAATTCGTGTGCGATTCTGTGTGCACAAAAAACTTTGAGAATTGCAAACTAGTTGCTTGCGGTGGCTAGGAATATCGCACACGATGCTTCTACGAGTAATCGCGTGCGATGGACACGTATGTATAGTTGCTACTAAGGATAAAACGATGGGGTCTATTTCTACATAAATAGATCTTGTGTACACTTTGTCATCGTTCTTATTGCATTACTCTATTTCCCCATGAACTTAATACACTAGATGCATGCTGGATAGCGGTCGATGTGTGGAGTAATAGTAGTAGATGCAGGCAAGAGTCAGTCTACTAATCTTGGACGTGATGCCTGGTGCAACCCTATGTGCCGTTAGTACCAATCTAGTTGACACGGTCAACCAAGGAAGAAACGCTAGGTATATTGTGCCTGCGTTACGTCGACAAGTTGTGACGACAAGAGCATCAGACTGTCAAACATCAGTGCAACGACATAAAGATAATGCTCACAAAAGAAGTTACAAGGTACCTGCGTTACATGATAGACTTGAGACGGAAGGAGGGTGTGGAGGTCGGATAACGCAAAGAGTGCAGTCTATGACCCATCCCAAGACTAGTTTTGTTCCTCCCAATATGTTGATGGACAAGGAAATTGCAGAACACAAGGATTGGAAGCTGGCCTCTATACATACATTAGCTGGGACGAAACCTGCACATGCAAGTAACATGTACACGTGAGGAAGGACTCCAACACGTACATGTTGGCTTAGAGAAAGCTAAGAGGCCTGCGTGCCTTAGTGTCGTGCCTAATTGGCCGGTTGTAATTAACTAGGATATTACTATTCAATTAGGATCTTTAGGAAGTAGGAGTAGTACGAGTCGGTTCCTATTTGTCCGCCGCTGGCTGAAGTAGTATTTATAGTTTATTGTATCACTAGGAGAGGTCAGGTTTTGGTTTATATTTTGTCGGACAAATAGAGACTAGCAAGCCGGGGTATCTTCCCTTGGCGAGTTAATTTGTGCTTACTGGTTGAGAAGCTTATATCATTGCTTTGTGTTCGGGCGAGAGATTGGAGACGTCGTCTCTAATTTGCTGCTGATTCTTGGAGGATCGTCCATGTACTTCTTTATCAAGGTGTGCATGTTGTTTTTGTGGTGATTGCATCTACAAGATCGCGAGCGCCACACCGTTCCAAGTGACATCATACCGTGAAAGATTGGGAAAAGCATTCACGCCATCATTTTTTTGTTGACAATCGCATCAAGTGGTATTCAGAGCAAGGTTGATCACGGTACAATTTTTTCTGCTATTTGATTCAATTGTTTGAAAGATGGTGAACTCGCAGCATGACAAATCTTATCATGAGGAGGTTGATGAGCTTCCAGATGGTTTGGAGATAAGTGATGATTTGCGTATCCATCTGATGACGATCAAGGGAGCCAACAAGAAGCTTGGGACAAGGGTTGATGAATTGTCTGCAAATATTGTAGGCTTCGAGGACAGGTTGAGCGAGCGTTTGACTGCCAGTGACCGACAGCGCACTGATAGTCTATAGGTGGTGACCAAGAGTCTTAATCGGCTCATTGCAGCAGTTCAGCGCCTTCAGGCGAGAGATGTGGCACCCCTACAGTCCCGCTCACCATGACAACATCGTGACCGTGACAACGACGATGATGGTGATTTTTCTGAGGATTTCAATGCTCGTGGAGGCTTACCTCACCGACCACGACATGATGTTGGGGCTTACCGCCATGTTGGGCGGCGCCGTGACTATGGCGACAATGGTGCCCACGAGGATGATGGTTTGGGTCGAATCAAGATAACCATACCTGAATTCTCGGGACATTGTGCTGACCCGGAGAAATATTTGGAGTGGGAGATGCGCGTAAATCAGATTTTTTATGGTCACAACTACTCCGAAGAGAAGAAGGTTTGTGTTGCATCACTAGAATTTACAGAGTATGCTCTTGTATGGTGGGATAATAAGAACAGTAGCCACGAGCAACCAGCGACATGGGCTGACATGAAGCGAATCATGAGGGAACGTTTCGTGCCTGCTTACTATACTCGCCAACTTCATAGTAGACTGCGTCGTTTAGTGCAAGGTACGAAATCAGTTGATGAGTACTAGAAGGAGATGCAAGTTTTGATGATTTGTACAGCTGTGCGTGAGTCTGCGGAGGCGACCATGGTACGCTTCTTTGAGGGGTTAGAAGAAAAGATTCGTGACCGTGTTGATTTAATGCAATATAATGATATTCATGAGTTACTTCATCAAGCGGAGCATGCTGAACGTTGGGTATTGGAGAAGCAAGCTTCAGAGACTCGTCCAACTTACAACAGTGGGCGACGTGGTTCTTCTCCTATTGATGGTGGGTTTCATGCTAAACCGACTCCTTCTTATAAGTCTGGAAGCATTGAACAGAGCAAAGTGGCGGCTGCGACAAAGGAGGTTTCTCAGGTTTCTTCTAGTGCGACATCATCGCATCACCGTAATATTATTTGCCACAAGTGTGGAGGACGTGGACACATGAAGCATGAATGTTCCAATCGACGAAGGGTTCTACTTGTTGATGCGGAATATATTTCGGAATCTGAAGATGAGACGCCTAAGTTAGAGGATGGAATTGAAAGAGGTCATGGTGATACTATATTATGCTATCCTCAAGATGATCCTGATATGGAGAGTTTGCTAGCACATAAGGTCCAGCGAGATGACAAGACCATTGTTGAACAAGGACAGTGGCGGAGTATTTTTCAAACTGCATGTACCATCAAGGGAGAAGTGTGCAAACTGATAATTGATGGTGGCAGTGCTAGCAATATGATTAGCAAGGATGTGGTGGAGTCTCTTTCTTTGCCAACATGGGAGCACCCAAAACCATACTATATGAAGTGGATCAATGATGTGGGCAAAGTGAAGGTTACTCACAGGGTGAAGGTTCCTCTTTCTGTTGATGGCTATGCTGATAAAGTGGAATGCGACGTTATGCCGCTACATGTTTGTCATCTTATTTTGTGGCGTCTGTGGCATCATGATGTTAACACTGTCCATCATGGATGAACAAATAGATACACTATTATGCATAAGGGTGAGTTCTACGCTATTCTTCCCAAAGATGCAAAAGATATCAGTTGTACCATAGAAGTGTTCAAAAAGAAAACTACAAGGTATATGCCGAAACCAAGGATTGTTTGCTTTCAAGGGAGGGAGGATGGTGCAACCCTATGTGTCGTTAGTACCAATCTGGTTGACATGGTCAACCAAGGAAGAAACGCTAGGTATATTGTGTCTGCATTACGTCGATAAGTTGTGACGACAAGAGCATCAGACTGTCAAACCTCACTGCAACAACATAAAGATAATGCTCACAAAATAAGTTACAAGGTGCCTACGTTACGTGTCAGACTTGAGACGAAAGGAGAGTGTGGAGGTCAGATAACACAAAGAGTGCAATCTATGACCCACCCCAAGACTAATTTTGTTCCTCCCAATATGTTGATGGACAAGGAAATTGCAGAACACAAGGACTGGAAGCTGGCCTCTATACGTACATTAGCTGGGACGAAACCTGCACATGCAAGTAACATGTACACGGGAGAAAGGACTCCAACACGTACACGTTGGCTTAGAGAAAGCTAAGAGGCATGCGTGCCTAAGTGTCGTGCCTAATTGGCCGCTTGTAATTAACTAGGATATTACTATTCGGTTAGGATTTTTAGGAAGTAGGAGTAGTACGAGTCGGCTCTGATCTGTCCGTCGCCGGCTGAAGTAGTATTTATAGTTTATTGTATCACTAAAAGAGGTCAGGTTTTGGTTTATATTTTGTCGGACAAACAAAGACTAGCAAGTCGGGGTATCTTCCCTTGGCGAGTTAATTTGTGCGTACTGGTTGAGAAGTTTATATCATTGCTTTGTGTTCGGGCGAGAGATTGGAGACGTCGTCTCTAATTTGCTGTTGATTCTTGGAGGATCGTCCACGTACTTCTTTATCAAGGTGTGCGTGTTGTTTTTGTGGTGATTGCATCTACAAGATCGCGAGTGCCACACCGTTTCAAGTGACATCGTGATGAGGACATGACTACCTTGGATACGACCAAAAATATTACATACATTCATATTTGTCAGGTGATTTCTAGTGCAAACTATTCAATAATCTATTTATGTTATCCAAAACAAAAATACTTCACACACTTTTGTGTTTTGTCTAATTGCAGGTGTATGGGACATTTGTATAATCCACATATGAAGATAAGTTAGATCTATTCATCCTTTGTCCAAACCAGTCTGAGCCTTTGCAATTTTCTTTTCATTGTATGCATTATTGAATTATCGGTTGCATCATTGTGTCGAGTTGCTGGTCTTAGTGTCTAGTTCGTTTAGAGTTTCGAGTTCTGTTCACATTAGTCATGCCGCCGCTGCATCGTTATCCCTTCCTTTGTCCACCACCCATCCATCAATTTCCACCACGTGCTACCCACCGTTCATTGTCATAATCATAGTTGAGATCGTTCACATCTTCGCTTGATCCAATCTGCATCTTATCTAGTTTGTTTGGAAATAGCGAGAGAGAGAAAAAAAGAAAAAAGAACAAAAAGTTAGAGAAAAAAAGAGAAATAAAAAGAAAAAAGTGTGAGGAAAGAAGAAAACAAACAAAATTCGGATCTATCTATACTCAATCTCGTAGTTGAATTCGGATTGGAATCTGTTTTGCGCGCTGTTCAGTAAAACAGGCATAACTTCCTCATACGAAGTCCGTTTTGGCTCCGCAAGTACTCAAATGAAAGCTAGCGACGAGCCGCATCTAAATAGTTGCAGAAGCTAGTTCAATTTTTGGCACCTCAAAATCAGCTTCTAAATAGGTCATTTTGCCCTCCGAAGTTCGTGAACACAGCTTATTCCAGTTTTAGAATTTTTTTACTCCTCATATCAACTTGGAATTGAGTGATTCCTATTGCATTTGAAAGCTTGAGTTAGTACCTTTCTTGAGGAAAATTATCAAAAAATAGCATAAACTTTTTCAGAGGAAAGTTGGAGAGAAAGTTGTTGTATATCCTGCTTGGCAGTTGTTTTTTATCATTATCTTTACTGCCATTGTGATCTTCACTTATATCTTTCTGTCCAGAGCTTCTTAGTATCCTTCATTGATGCTAGTTGTGCTAAGTCGTGACCTCATTAGTGTTCTAGGCTCGTGTCTCTAGTCCGGTCTAGCCTAGGACCAGCATAGTACCGTCGTTGAGCGTTTATTCAACATTGCATCTTTGAATTGATTATTGCTAATCTTTTTCTACCATATATAGCCAACCCAGCTCCACATATTTCTACATCGTGTATATGTACGTTCCCCTGGCAATCGTTTTACACAATCTTCAGAGTTATTTGACACCGCTGGTTGCCTGTCACCACCTGCCGCATGGTAAGAACTTGTAAGATATTGATATTTGCTTTACTGTGAGCACTTTACAACCACATCCTAGTAGTTCATAGGAACATTATTCTCGAATTTTGTTTCTTGTTTCTACTAATCATGACAGGTTCCGGAGATAGGAGTTCTTGGACGAAGACCACATCTTCACCATCACGAGAGTTGGGACAACACACACAAGCACATGGTCATGTTATCCCTTTACCGTCATTTGAGGGTAGATTTAATCCTGCTAATTATCTAGCTTGGGAGCTTGGAGTAGAACAAGTTTTTAGTCACCATGACTTTTCTGAACTTGAGCGAGTACGAGTTACCACTAAAGCATTTACTGGTTTTGCTTCTGTTTGGTGGAGTGTGCATTGTAAGAAAACCTTTGATAACCAACCCACAACTTGGAAAGATTTGAAAGATGTAATGAGACAACAACTTTTTCCTCCTTACTATCGTCGTGAATTGCTTCGCAAATTTGAACAATTTAAACAAGGCAACAACGCTGTTCATGCTTACTACCAAGAGTTCAAATCTTATATGCATCATTGTGACATAGAAGAATCTAAGGATGATACAATGAATAGATTTTTTGATGGTTTGAACCATGATATTCAGGCAAGATTTCAGTATATTCCTCGTTGCATTACTGGTATGTATGTTCGCGCTTGTACCTTTGAGAGACAGATACATGATGATGCATTGGGTGACTACAACAACTACTATTCCAGATCATGCTCACTACCGCCGGTCGGTTCCTCCACCGTTGCAACTACTAGGGCAGCCCCATCTCAGATTGTGAGCGCGACATCATCTCAAGAGTATGGTACATTTTTAACGTCCGTACCTACATCAGCTACGTCTTTGTGACAAGGTAACAATAAAGGTATTGATGATATAACTTCACACGAGAATGATGCATGCCTAGTTAACTTGAATGCATCATGTGTTGATTTACCTGTTGATTTGAGCACACCACCTATTTTAGGGAATCTTGTTACTATCATGAATGCGTCATGTGATCAAACAACTGAAATATCAACAATTTTGAGTGCACCCATTGAATTTACTGTTAATGCAAAAGAACCAATGTTTAATCATTTTGATATGACCTCTAATCTTGATGATGATTGTGTGTCAAATGACTTATTGCATGTTTTCTTATTTAAGCATGTTGTAGCATGTAAATTTGATGCACGTAAGGTTTATTCACCAATGTTGAGATGGTTTAATGATGCATATTGTCAATCTTTTGATATGAATAAGAGCTTCACTTATATGTGCAAACTGAGTTGCAATATTTGCATGCCTTCTACTTATGGTAATATTTTGGCTTTATATTTTATGATCTATGAAAGTTACTCATGTATACATGTGTCATATGTGCAAAAATCAAGGGAAGTAAAACTGGATGACATATGCATATACAACATGTACACCTTGTCTCTTTTGTTAGCCACATTTCAGATTAAGCAACGTCGAGGATGGCTTTGTTTTCAAAAAGGGGAGGATGATGAGGACATGACTACCTTGGATACAACCAAAAATATTGCACACATGCATATTTGTCAGGTGATTTATAGTGCAAACTATTCAATAATCTATTTATGTTATCCAGAACAAAAATACTTCACACACTTTTGTGTTTTGTCTAATTGCAGGTGTATGGGACATTTGTACAATCCACATATGAAGATAAGGAAAAAAATAGAAGCTTAGGTGTTGTTCAAAAAGTCCTCTCACGTCACTTTTGGACCAAGAGAAGATATAGTCCAAGTATCTCACGTTCTGGATTCAGATTCGGACTGCACAGACATACCTGACTCAAAAAAAATAACTCTTTCATACGGACTCCGAATTGGATGATTCTTTTTTGTTGGAAAATAGATTCCGTTCTCTTTCCAACCCAATTGGATTCACCCTCAAATTCGTCCGGAGCGTTGTGTTATGGACGAAACAATCTGATGCTGCAGTAGAACCCGAATCAAACTACAAGTCCAAAGGTGTTGCATCACCTCCACTTGGGCCCATTGACCGTGTACGACCTAGGGTTAGTTTTAGGCTGCCTTGGGACGTCCTCCCACCTCCTTGGCTGCCACCCCTTGCTCCTATATAAGTAGATCCATCTAGTATCTTTTTCCTTGGGATTTGTTTAGTTAAAAGTTAGCCATTGCAACTTCGTGTACTTCGCTTGTGTCCAACGACCAGACCAAGACCGCCATGATCCCCACCATTATCAATACTTCATATATATTCGCAATATTCAGATTGCTTTATCATATTCTTGCTCGTTCTTCGATTGCTTGCGAAATAGACCTTTGTGGTCAGCCGACCGTGCTTCCCGTGATCGTCAAGAACCTCGGGAGATTGGTTTAGCGATTGCTAAGGCGCAATGTCGTGCACGTTTGTAGTCGGATCATCAAAGTCGTCTCCACCAAATCGATAGTTATCATCTCATTGAAAGATCGGGACACCCTCGCCTCTATCACATCGTACCGTGAAAGATTGGGAAAAGCATTTGCGCCATCGTTTTTCTGTTGACGGTCGCATCAATGCCTATATAATGATCATTGTCTGGATATCGTCATGATTATTTGAAGTTCTATCAATTTCCCAACAGTAATTTGTTTACCCACCGTTTGCTAATTTTCTCAAGAGAAGCCACTGGTGAAACCTACGGCCCCCGTGTCTCTTTCTCATATTATTTGCCTTTGCGATCTATTTTCCTTTGATTTTATTTTCAGATCTATTAAACCAAAAATACAAAATACCTTGTTGCACTTTATTTTATTTGGCATTCGATCTATCAATATTTACAACTTTATTCACATCCGTTTGCCAAATTCTGGCGCCGTTACCCGAAAGAGATTGACGACCCCTTTAACACGTCGGGTTGCAAGGATTTGTTATCTGTGTGCAGGGGTTGTTTACATTGTGTTGCTTGGTTCTCCTACTGGTTCGATAACCTTGGTTTCATCACTGAGGGAAATACCTACCGCTGTTGTGCGGCATCATCTGTTCATCTTTGGGGAAATACCGACGTAGCTTCAAGCCGCCATCAATTGCGCTATCCCCACCGCCCCTACCTCCAGAGCATCGCCACGCGAGCCCAACCACATATCATGCGGAGGTCTAGGAGCTGATGGCGGTCCATGGCACGAAGGCCGCCGTGCGTGTTGACCTGGAGGAACACCTCGCCTCCGCCGCCGCCGACTTGGTGCTGGCTCTGGCCCAGATGAAGTGCCCCAACGACTACCCCCATGACTTAACAAGTATAATCTGACCAACTCAATCTTACCAATACCACTAGCAATGGCTATGTTTTCTACGGTTGATGCATTAAGCATGTTCGTGCCTTGTTTATTTTAGTACCGCACACTGTGTGATGTTCAAGTATTAACTGTCCAGCTCAATTTCACCAATACCAGCAACAAACTTACAATACATGACTCAGGATATCACTAAAGATGCTGCCCATTTGCTATTTTTGGTGGATGCTAACCCTGTTGTACTTAACATGCCTGCCCATGTACTTACGCAGGGTCATAACGGCCGATGTTGTTGTTTGCCGTCGAGGTTAGCCGCATCCCATGTCTTACAGTATTTTACATCATTTGTGCAATTGCAGTTTGGCTTCTAACATTTACTTGCTTCTTGTAGGTACACATGTCGGCGGCACTGATCCACGCTTTGACCTGGAGAAAGAGCTCGCCTCCGCCGCCGCTGACTTTGGGCGAGCTCTGGCCAAGATGAAGTGCCCTAGCAACTACCTCTCAGGACTTACCAAGTATGAACTCACCAGTTCAATCTTACCAATACCAGTTGCAATTAATGCCTATGTTTTGTACGGTCGATGTATTAAGCATGTTGTAGCAAACATGCCTAACACGTTCTAGCTATTTTCACTGCCTTTTATAGACAATTGGGTCATTCTCTGCTCTGGCAGCACCTGCCTTGTGATGTTTAACTCTGCCAATTGCATTTTTATCAGTATCGGTTTCAATGGCTATTAAGCCTGTTGCAATTAACAGCTGTATCCATTTTTAAACAGTTGTATTTCAATGGCTACAAACTTACGAAACATGACTTAGGATGATGTTAAGCCTGTTGCAATTAACAGTTGTATCCATTTTTTAATCCATCCCTTTGCTACCGTGCTACTCTTTCGCAATGAAGATATCGCTACAGATGCTGCCGTTTTATTACCATTTGCTATTTTTGGTGGATGTTAACCTGTTGTAGTTAACATTGGCTTTCCATGTACTTAAACATGGCTACAATGGGCGATGCTATTGTTTGCCATCGAGGTTAGCTTCATCCCATGTCTTATACACCATATGTTCCTAAATATAAGTATTTTTAGAGATTCCAATATAGACTACATAAGGAGCAAAATGAGTGAATTTAGATTCTAATCTAAACTATATCTATAATTCTATATACATCCTTATGTAGTTCATATTGAAATCTCTAAAAAATACTTGTACTTAGGAACGAAGGTAGTTGTATTTTACATCATTTTTGCAATCTCAATTCAGCTTCTAACATTTACTGGTTGCTTGTAGGTACATATATGAGCGGTACTGATCCATGCTTCGATCACTTTTCCGTATGGGGCAATGAGATATTCATGAACGAGCGTCAAGTGAGGAAACTAAGAAAGATTGTTAGGCGAAAGAAACAGGTGATGGGAAATAAGCTCTTTATTTACACTTTGTCCAAGACAACAGTGAACTTTAGGATGGTAAGTATGTTGGGAAACGTAGTAATTTTAAAAAAATTCCTACGCACACGCAAGATCATGGTGATGCATAGCAACGAGAGGGGAGAGTGTTGTCCACGTACCCTTGTAGACCGTAAGCGGAAGCGTTATGAAAACGCGGTTGATGTAGTTGTACGTTTTCACGATCGACCAATCCTAGTACCGAACGTATGGCACCTCCGCGATCTGCACACGTTCAACTCGGTGACGTCCCACGAACTCATGATCCAGTAGAGTGTCGAGGGAGAGCTTCGTCAACATGACGGTGATGATGAAGATACCGGCGCAGGGCTTCGCATAAGCACTACGACGATATGACCGAGGTGGATTATGATGGAGGGGGGCACCGCACACGGCTAAGAGACCAATGATCAACTTGTGTGTCTATGGGGTGCCCCCCTCCCCCGTATATAAAGGAGTGGAGGAGGGGGAGGAGGCCGGCCTCCTAGGCGCACCCCAAGGGGAGTCCTGTCCTACTCCCACCGGGAGTAGGATTCACCCCCCCCCCTTCCCTAGTTGGATTAGGAGAGAAGGAAGGGGGAGGAAGGAAAGGGGGGCCCGACCCCCCATACCAATTCGGATTGGGCTTGGGGGGGGGGCGCCCCCTCCTTTGCTCCCTTCTCCTCTCTCCCACTAAGGCCCAATAAGGCCCATATACCTCCCGGGGGGTTCTGGTAACCTCCCGGTGCACCGGTATATGCCCCGATCTCACCCGGAACCATTCCGATGTCCAAATATAGTCGTCCAATATATCGATCTTTATGTCTCGACCATTTCGAGACTCTTTGTCATGTCCGTGATCATATCCGGGACTCCGAACTCCCTTCGGTACCTCAAAACACATAAAATCATAATACCAATCGTCACAGAACGTTAAGCGTGCGGACCCTACGGGTTCGAGAACTATGTAGACATGACCGAGACACGTCTCCAGTCAATAACCAATAGCGGAACCTGGATGCTCATATTTGTTCCTACATATTCTAGGAAGATCTTTATCGGTGAAACCGCATAACAACATACGTTGTTCCCTTTGTCATCGGTATTTTACTTGTCCGAGATTCGATCGTCGGTATCTCAATACCTAGTTTAATCTCGTTACCGGCAAGTCTCTTTACTCGTTCTGTAATGCATCATCTCGCAACTAACTCATTAATTACATTGCTTGCAAGGCTTATAGTGATGTGCATTACCGAGAGGGCCCAGAGATACCTCTCCGACAATCGGAGTGACAAATCCTAATCTTGATCTATGCCAACTCAACAAGTACCATCGAAGACACCTGTAGAGCACCTTTATAATCACCCAGTTATGTTGTGACGTTTGGTCATAGTCATAGGAACATGTATAAGTCATGAAGAAAGCAATAGCAACATACTAAACGATCAAGTGCTAAGCTAACGGAATGGGTCAAGTCAATCACATCATTCTCTAATGATGTGATCCCGTTAATCAAATGACAACTCATGTCTATGGCTAGGAAACATAACCATCTTTGATTCAACGAGCTAGTCAAGTAGAGGCATGCTAGTGACACTCTGTTTGTTTATGTATTCCAACATGTACTAAGTTTCCGGTTAATACAATTCTAGCATGAATAATAAACATTTATCATGGTATGAGGAAATATATATAACAACTTTATTATTGCCTCGAGGGCATATTTCCTTCAAAGTAATGTGTTGCCTTTTCCCCCAGCCCACAACAAGTTACTCTATTAGACCTCAGTATCTGATATTTTTCTCTTTTCAGTGGTTTTCGAAACTATTTACTGATGATTACCTTGCAAACTACATGACCAGAGTGGAGGCAACTAAGGTTAATGTATATAATTCATGCTACCATGATAATGCTCTAGAAGTCTTCCTAAAGGCGGTGAAGGATGGGCGGGCGATCGTCACAAGGGGTTGGACCCAAATTGTTCGTGTTATGGCATGCAGGCAGCCACATTATGGGCATTCCGCTTCTTCAACACCATCGGCAGTCAAAATGATTTACACTTGTCTCTTCACCTTTAATGCCTCTAAATATTGTGGTTCATCATAGTTAATTGTTGTCTAATCCTGAAATTACTGAGCATATTGTACTGATAATTTTATGTATGGATTTGTTGTTGAACCATTGTGCTAAGAATTTGAATTCCATGTTTCATATTTCAAAATTTCCAATTTGAATAATAAATTACAGGGAAAAATAAAATTATACATGAGTGAATAAAATAATGTGCACACGGTTCGAAAGAAAACAGCGTGTGCGATAAAAAATAGAGAACAAACGGTTCTTTGACGTGAAACATTTGCGATGCCCGACAGACGCACACACAATTTCGTCTCATATGCGTGTGCGATTCATGGTAATACGGCAAACGTTTCAAACCAGTGTGCGTGTGTGATAGGAATACCAATTGCACATAATTATGAAAATGGACAGGTTTGCGTTAGTAGAGGCACCACACACATTTTACATTCTTGAACCGTGTGCGATAACGTACCTATCACAAACATATCGGTAGATTAAATATTGATGTCCACATTTTTCACACGAATATAGTAGCATAATCGTTGCATGTCTCTCTAATCGGAAACGTAACGTCGAGATGTAACGTGTGGGACTGGGGCAGCTTCTCATGCGTTTATTCTATGGCGATCGTTAGTAGCCGCTCGCCTATCCCGACGGTTTCTGGGTCATGTGGGAAGGGCCCCCCTATCACAGTCACTTACTAGGCGACGGTTCCAAATGTCGTCGCGGAAAGGGGTTAAAAACCGTTTGTATAGCACCTTACGGTACCAGTGATATGCAATGTTTTACTTTCCGCTGCTACACTCTTATAATTGCATGTGTAGGTTGATTGCTTGACTTGTGCTAATTGCTAAAATCTACCCACAACTAAAATTGGGAAAATGTTAGATTTTTATTTGGTCAAGTAGTGTAATCACCCCCCTCTAGACATACTTTCGATCCTACAAGTGGTATCAGATCTTTGGTCTCCATTTGCCTTGATTTCCATAGCTTTGGTGATCATAGTCTTGGTTTCACAACCTAGGAGAGTATGGCGTCTAGCGAGGGAAATCACCACCGTAGAGGTCCTTACTTTGATGGTACTAATTTTGCTAGTTGGAAACATAAAATGAAAATGCATATTCTTGGTCATAACCCTGCCTTGGGCTATTGTGCGCATTGGCTTGCAAGGTGATTTCTTCGATGATGGAAAAGAACCGGATCGTGAAGCGTCCGCGGAAGAAATGAAGATGTTGCAATACAATGTTCAAGCTTGCGATATTCTCTTCAATGGATTGTGCCCCGAAGAATTCAACAAAATCAGCCGCCTTGAGAATGCAAAGGAAATTTGGCATATTTTGGTTGATATGCACGAAGGTACCGAGTCCGCCAAGGAATCCAAATTGGATGTGCTTCAAAGTCAACTTGACAAGTTCAAGATGAAGGATGGTGAATGAGTCGTTGATATGTACTCTAGGATTGCTCTCATCACAAATGAGATTGCCGGCTTAGGAAGCGAAGAGATGACTGACAAATTCATCATCAAGAAGATCCTAAGAGCCTTGGATGGAAAATATGGTACCGTGTGCACTTTGATCCAAATGATGCCCAATTCGCAAGCCACGAAAGTCATTGGTAGAATTGTTGCTCATGAGATGTTACTTAAGGATAAGGAAGAGCTCCACAACAAGTCAAGTGGTGCTTACAAAGCTTCAAGTGATGCCCCTACAACATCAAGTGAGAAGCAAGTCTCTAATAAAGAATCGAGCTTAATGGTGAAGAACTTCAACAAGTTCTACAAGAATAGAAGCAAAGAGAGAACCTCCAAGTCAAGATCCTACAATGACAAAAGATCTTCTAATCATGATCGTAATTGCTACAATTGTGGAATACCCGGACACTACTCCAATGAGTGTACGTCTCCCTACAAGAAAAGAGATTATTCACCAAAAAGGAGAAGTAGAAGAGATGAATCACCACCAAGAGAGAGGAGTAGAGATGATCGTTATGAACGAAGACCCTCTCGTAGAAGCAAGGATTCAGAAAGGAAGGACAAATCATCAAAGAGCTACACAAGACGAAGACATCAAGCTTGCGTTGGTGAATGGGTATTCGGTTCCGACTCCAACAACTACTCCGAGAGAAGCTATCACTCTGACTCCGAATATACTCAAGATGAAGGTGTTGCCAGTCTTGCACTTGTGTCATCTAACTCCTACGACATATTTGACTCACCAAATGTAGGAATTGGAAGATGCTTCATGGCTAAAAGCCCTAAGGTATCACATCCCGAGTATGTTGATTTCAATAGTGATGACGATGATCGCTCGGTGATGATGATTTACTTGTTGACAACACTAGTGATGAAAACTATGATGAAATTGCTAGTATTCATGCTAATCAAGATGAAACGAATGGCAATGATAAGAAGGGGATTGAGCGTATAACTAAAGAACTAAACACTCTTAATTAGCTCATGAAACAACTCTAGAGGATCATAGAGAGCTCCTAAGGACTCATGAGAAGCTACGCTTCGAGAAGCTAAATTTAGAGCAAGAGCATGAGTTCCTAAAAGCTATCAACGATGATCTTCGAAAGAAGAGTTCTTCTTATCTTGCCAAATGTCTCCTCTTGTCTACTTATATGCCACAAGAAAAATCTAGCAATAAGAACAAGAAAGATTCTTCCTCTAGTAATAACATTAACCATGTTAAATCCAATATTGTTGCTTCTAGTAGTTATCTTGATTCCACTAATGATTCTCTTAGCCAAGTTACACTTGAGCAAGAAAATAGCTTATTGAAGGGAATTATAGAGAAAGGCGTTTACAAGAGCCTTGCCGGAAATAAGCAATTTGAGGAAATTGTGCGCAAGCATGGAAGGCACCAGAAGAATCAAGGTGTTGGTTTTGAACTAAAGTTCAATGCCAATGGAGTTGAGTGGGAAGAAGATCATTACCCCAAGACGGAGTTTGTTCCTCAACAAGAGAAGTATGATCCCACTTCCTTCAAGGGAACACAAGCTCAAGATGATCTTCCACCACAAGACCACAAGCAAAAGGCAAGGACAAGCTTCAAGAAGAGATTGATTCATTTGAAGAAGCTCCTAAGGCCATGGTCAAGTGGGTTCCCAAGACTACATCAAGTTCCACTTCATCAAGTACGACTACAACTCTAAGGATGCCCATTAAGTTGATGTGGATCCCAAAGAAGAAGAACTAGAGTGTTCTTGAGGGTGAATCCGCCAACATACTTCACTCATATTCATTTTGGCAAGGACTTGTGCAATCAACCTCCATATCTTGCACTAGGTCATGGAGTCACAAACCCTCTTATTGGTAAGACAAGGGAAAGGTATTTGATGACCCACAAGTATAGGGGGTCAATCATAGTCCTTTCGATACGTAGGAGTGTCGAACCCAACGGGGAGCATAAGGAAATGATAAGCGGTTTTCAGCAAGGTATTTTCTGCAAGCACTGAAAGTAACGATAACAGATAGTTGTGTAGTAAGATAATTCGTAGCAAGTAACAAGTAACAATGGTAACAAGGTGCAACAAGGTGGACCAATCCTTTTTATAGCAAAGGACAAGCCGTAAAGATCTCTTATATAAAGCAAGGTGCTCTCGAGGGCACATGGGAATTGTCGTCTAGTCACGTTCATCATGTTTAGTTGATTCACGTTTGTTACTTTGATAATTTGATATGTGGGTGAACCGGTGCTTGGGTACTGTTCTTACTTGAACAAGCAACCCACTTATGATTACCCCTTCTCGCAAGCATCCACAACTACGAAAGAAGAATTAAGATAAATCTAACCATAGCATGAAACATATGGATCCAAGTCAGTCCCTTATGGAACAACACATAAACTAGGGTTTAAGCTTCTGTCACTCTAGCAACCCATCATCTACTTATTACTCCACAATGCCTTCCCTTATGCCCAAATATGGTGAAGTGTCATGTAGTCGGCGTTCACATGACACCACTAAAGGAAGCAACAACATACATATCATCAAAATATCGAACGAATACCAATTTCATGTGATTACTTATAACAAGACTTCTCCATGTCCTAAAGAACAAACATAACTACTCACAAATCACACTCATGTTCAAGATCAGAGATATAATGAATATGCTTGAGGATCTAAACATTTAATCTTCCACCAAGTAAACCAACTAGCATCAACTACAAGATGTAATCAACACTACTAGCACCCACAAGTACCGATTCGGAGGTTTTGGGACAAAGATTAATACAAGAGATGAACTAGGGTTCGAGATGAGAAGGTGCTGGTGATGATGTTGATGAAGATTGGTCCTGCCATGACAAGAGGATCGTTGGTGATGTCGATGGCTTCAATTTCCCCCTCTCGGAGGGAAGTTTCCCCAGCGGAATCGCTCCGCCAGAGAGCAAAAGTGCTCATGCCCAAGTTCTGCCTTGAGATGGCGGCGCTTCATCCCGAAAGTCTTCTTCTTATTTTTTTTCTAGGGCAAATGGCCTCGTATGGCAGAAGAAGGGCACCGGAGGCCTGACAGGGGGCCCACAAGCTCATAGGGCGCGCCCCTTTAGCTTGTCGCTCCCTAGCGGTCCCCTCCTGGTATTTCTTCCGCCAATATTTTTTATATATTCCAAAATAATTCTCCCTAAATTTTTAGGTCATTTGGAGTTGTGCGGAATAATATCTCTGCTGTAGCCTTTTCCGGTCTAGAATTATAGTTGTCGGCAATCTCCCTCTTCATGTGAAAGTTGCAAAATAAGAGAGAAAAGGCATAAGAATTGCATCATAAAGTGAAATAACAATCCAAAACACAATAAATAACAGTAGAAAAACATGATGCAAAATGGACGTATCAACTCCCCCAAGCTTAGGCCTAGCTTGTCCTCAAGCGAAACCCGAAATTGATAGTCATGACCACTTGTTTATCAAGAGAGGTGTCGATAAAAACAAAATACGGACATGAAAGCATCATGATTATTATCATAGCAGCAATATATCATCATAAAACTTCTAATGCTAAAGTAACAATTCATTCACAAACTAAAGTATGAACCATAAACTTCATTGGGAACTGACAAACTATGATCTCAGTCATTGAAACAATCACAATCCATCATATTTTCAGAAATAGTCTATGTAAGAGCTTTGTTTAGCAAGTTCACATAATCAACTATCCTTTAGTCTTCCATGATTGCTGACACTCACGGCATATTTATAGAGCAAAAGTTTCAGTCAAACACATAGGAAGATGGGGGTTTATAGTTTTCACCGCCCAACTTATTTATCTCGAGGATAATGTCAACATTAATAACTCATGATAACCTACATCCAACTCGATATATATGCCTGGATCTTTCCCCACCACATGATGCTTGCCAACTAGAGAGTATATAGAGCGGAATAGGGATGGACATTATTGACTCTATGCATAAAAGTAAATACAGAAAAGTAAAATATAGGCCCTTCGTAGAGAGAAGTATAGGTTGTCATGTGCCTTTTGATTTTGGATGTGCAAACTTAATGGAAAGGAACGTCACTTTATATTGCCCCTTGTGATAGCGACCTTTATTGTGCAGTCTATCATTTTTTCTCACCATTACAAGTTCGTACAAAGCTTATTTTCCCTTTCAATAAAAGATCATACATCTTTAGGAGCAATTTTTATTGCTTTATGCACATATGCCAACTTACCTGACGAATCTTATTCAATCCATAGGTAGATATGGTGTACGCTCATGGCGAGAGACCAGGTTTAAGGGTTTTGGATGCATTACTAGTATCTCTACTTAGTGCGAATTTTGGCTAGCAAAAGATCTTAGACAAGCACCACATGTTAGAGGATCCATGACAATATACTTCTATGTGAATATAAGCAACGTTGTCTTCCTTGTCCAATGTCAACTAATTGATACATACTATTTAATGGGGCTCACAATCATGAAAGATGTCCAAGATAGTATATTTATATGTGAGACATCTCTTTCCTTATTACTTTTTTCATGGATTGCACCAATGACCAACGCTATGTTTGTTAACTTCCAACAAATTTTATCAACTATACTTCTTTTATGTGAAGTCATTACTCCCCATGGGATTAACATATGAGGTTTTCATTCTTTATCTTCTTTCATTGCTAAGATTGAAACAAGAAAGCAAATAAAAACTCAAACTACTCTTTATTATATCTCTCTCACACGATTACATAGATAGATGGATCACGAAACAAGCACTCGAAACTTGATCATACTAAAACTTTATTCTTCTAAAGCACGAAATAACCAAGGATCGAACTAAGATAAATAATGATGATAAAAGTGATGGTGATACGATACCGGGGCACCTCCCCCAAGCTTGGAACAAGCCAAGGGTGGTGCCCATACTCGTGTACTCAAGTGTCTTTCTACGGTGATGGTGGTGATGAGCTGGTACGCTTTCCCTTCAGCTTCAATAAGCACTCCAAATTACTGTTAATCCTTCAAAGAGCATGGTTTTGTTCTTCCAGTACGATGACCTCATGAGTAAGTGATGTATTGTGGGCACAAATTGCTTCAAAAATCTTTATTGTATCAATTTCAAATGGAGAGAGATTATGATAAAGGGTTGGCAGGACATTTCCCTATTTTGTAGCCTCTTTTGTGGGCAGGGGTTGGTTTCCTTCTTCATGGGTCCGGCTTCCCATGACCTCCTTAGCTTCCTACCGCTCGACGATGTCATCCTCTCTAGGCGACCACTCGTAATACACTTCGCTGAAAGGACGTTTGCCCGGTGAAGGTTGCACGATCCGATGCTTGGTATGGAGCCTTCGGGGAACCATGGCGATCTAGATCTGTCAAAAAATAGGCCGAAACAAGAACGGAGGAGAAACTTGCGATGCGGTGGTCAAAACAACGAGGAGTATATATAATGATTTTCGTGTGCAGGACAAGTAATCTGAGAGAAAACAAAGTCGAGAAAGTCCACGAGAGAGCCACAAGCTCGGGAGGCGCTGATACGTCACCAACGTATCTATAATTTTTTATTGTTCTATGCTATTATAGTATCAATCTTGGATGTTTTATACGCAATTATATATCATTTTCTTGGACTAACTTATTAACCTAGTGTCCAGTGCTAGTTTATGTTTTTTGCTTGTTTTTGGCTTTTCAGGAAATCAACATCAAACAGAGTCCAAACAGAGAAAAAACTTTGGATTAATTTTTTCTGGATCAGAAGATACCCTAGAAGGTTCGGAAGAAGACCCGACGAGCCACAAGGGAGCAACAAGCTCGGGAGGCGCCCCCCAGGGGGGGGGGGACTTGTGGCCCCCTCGTGGCACTCTTGACCTAATTCCGCCTTTATAAATTCTCAAATATTCCCCTGACATCAGAGAGGCACCGAATTACTTTTTCCGTCACCGCAAGTTTCTGTTCCCACGAGATCCCATCTGGAGGCCTTCTCTGGTACTCTGCCGGAGGGGGAGTCGATTACGGAGGAGCTCTACATCAACCTTGCTGCCCTTCCGATAATGTGTGAGTAGTTTATCACAGACCTACGGGCCATAGCTAGTAGCTAGATGGCTTCTTCTCTCCATTTGATTTTTAACATAGTTCTCCTTGATGTAACATCTCTTCCTTGTCCCCGCAAAAAAGAAAATACCTTCTGTGTGTAGGGGGAACTCATTTCTACTTGAGTAATAGTGTAATACTCCCTCCGTCCGGAAATACTTGTCATCAACATGGATAGAAGGAGATGTATCTAGAACTAAAATACTTTTTATCCATTTTGATGACAAGTATTTCTAGACGGAGGGAGTATCCTTAAAAAGGGAATAAGCCATATATACGAAGAAAAGTCCTAAGGTCCAAGAGGCCTTTTTTTTGATAAGTTTTTCATTCAAATCACAAAGCACTACAAAGTAGTTGATCCTTACAAGCACACTGAAATGCAAATACAAAGGACCATGAACACCTAGAGTACCCTAAGTCAACCATAACACAAGAAGATCTCCGGAGCCCTGTGACATCATCCTTGAATCTTGAGAGAAGACCCCTACAGCAGAAGGATCTGCAACCAGGCGCAAGTAGGTCATCATCTTCGACCACGGTACAATTACCGCCACGCTGCTTCCTTCTTTCTTGACACCAAGTCTTTGAGAGGGCATGGACATCAATCCAACACACCGCAATAAATTGCCGCCATCTTTGGCTTTGAGTACTGCTGAAAATGTCCCTTCCGAAGGAAGAGAACTCGAGTCATCCGACCGGTCCGAAGATCATGCGCCGCCATCCGCCCGAGCAAAGCGTAATCTCCTCCAAAGATCAGCAGAGGAAGGAGAAGAACAACAAGACAAATCATACCGACAAGGAAGAAGAAGGGTCTTCGCCTCCTCGCATCCAACACCCATCCGAGGACCCAAATGGCGGTCGATGGACCTCCAAATCACCATAGCCCGCGACCTCGACGAGATGCGGGATCCCCACTCGGCGGCTCCTAGACGAAGGCAAAGCCTCACCGACCGCGAACGGAGCCTGGAGAAACTTATTCCGACGCGACACCACCGCAACGGTCTCGGCAGCGTCACCCTCAACCCTAACCCTACCACCCACCCACCTAGCGGACATACCCGAGGTTCCCCCTCCCTCCTGCCGCCGGAGCGGCCGACGGAGAGAGAGGGAACCGGCGGCGCCACCGGCGGTGCGTAAGGGAACCGGCCTCGTCGCCTCCTTTGATCGCCCGTGCGATCCGACTTTTCCGGGAGCACCTCCTGATGAAAAACAAAAAAACCAAAAGGGAACCCTTTTCGTTTTGCTCATCCTCCCGTGCACGACTTTATAAAGGCCTCCGGAGCCAGTTCCGCGTTGGACTTGACCTCGCGCCGCCTCCGTTTTTCCTCTCCCCACCTCCCTCTAAACCCGCACCAGAAGCAGCGCTCCTAGGGTTAGCTCCTGCCACAAACCCTACCACCAGATTGCCCCGATTCCGGCAGGGGTAATCCATCAGCCCTCGCGCCCTCTCCCCGCCCGCGGGCTAGTATTTCCTTCCCGCTTCGTGTGGGCGCTCAGATTCCGCTGGTTGTTGCAGGCGGCGGCTGCGAGCTGGTGGCATGGCGGGGTACCCGGAGGACAACCAGCACGCCATGAACGGGTACGAGGATGAGGTCGAAGAAGTGGAGGAGGTCGACGAGGAGGGCCGCCCGGGCCGGAGGGGGCGGCGAGATGGGGGCGATGGTGGCGGCTATGGCGACGCCGGTGGGGATGACGGGAGGGCTGGGGGCGGTGACTCGTCGGGGTAAGTGATTGGGACTATTGTTTTTTGTTTGTCTTGGATTCGAGCAGTGTTCGTGTACTGATGTTTGGAGTCTTTGCAGGAAGATTTTCGTCGGAGGCGTTGCATGGGAGACAACTGAAGGTATAAGACGGCTCTTGTTCTTTCTTTCTACTTCATCCATGTCTGGGGCTGTTACATTCGTTCAAATGCCAATCTTTAATTGTCCAGCCTTTGTTAGATTCTTCATCTTGATAGAAAATCTGAAGAGAAAATTAGCTAAAACATGCCGTTCATCTCAGTGTTAGAAGTAGTGTTTTTTGAATCCACTGCTGCAATTTTTCTAATGGCAGATCCGCGGATGTTAAGATATCCAGAAGTGGTCAATTCTTGTTTTACATTTTGAGGATCTGTGTAGCTATGATGGACTGATCCTATTCATATGTTTTTTTGGGGGGTTGCAAGTTTTGGTAATATCGTAGGTAATGCAAATTACTTCAATAATGTGTATGGTTGGAATGTGTACCTATTAATCTTTTGTCAATCAGCTAATGGGAAAAAGTGATGTCTCGGTACACGTGTTGTAAAACTTCCATGTGCATACTGGTCCAGTTGTTTGTACTTAGAAACCGTTTTGGTTCTTAGCATAGCTGTTTATACTTTGTTTTGCACTGTTGCTTTCAGGTTCAGTATAGTTTAGTTATTATATTTGTTTGTAGTCCCATCCTAACAGAAAATTCCGTTATTTGTCTTCCGTTGTCAATTATATTAGCTCGATCACTTTTGCTTGAGGGGTTAGTCCTGGTATTTGGTTCGAGAGAAACATTGCAAACGTAAAGGTAATGGAGTTACGCTGGTACCGTAAACGTAAATGAACGAAACTCAAACTTGTTTGGTAGTGGAGTATAACGTAATCAATTTGTCTCCAGAAAAGAGAAAAAGCTAACAAATCTCAAAGGAGCAGCCACGGCAGGGCTCTCTCTGGGTCTGGCATGGCCGTGATTGCTGATGCAGAGGGGCGCCACACGGGGACGTCGATGATGCAGTGGGAAGTCTGGTGGACCACGGACACCCGGGGCTTGTCGGCGACCGCGGCAAGCAGCACGCCCAGCGGCGACGCCCTGCAGACATGGTTGTCGCCGATGAACTCCTTGAAGAACAGGAATGGTGGACACCTCGCGTTGCTGAGCTCGGTGACGGCGATGTCCATGTCGGCCTCCATGAAAACCATGCCCTTCCTGGCGCAGTCCACCACCAGCTTCCGACTGGCCTCCTCGCGCAGCCAGCCGGCCAGCATGTACTAGTGCACCAGCGCCTCTGCCGTGGGCGCTGGCTGAGCCGTCGACGGCAACATGTCCAGTGATGGCGGACATGACTTAGGCGGCGGCGCGTGGGATGGTAGCATGTGGTGCGAGTGAGGTGAGATCAGATTATTACGGCGTTCGTGGCGCTTCATGCGGAGGCCACAGAGCAAACGGGAGAAGCATCGTGTGATGGTTTCCGATTACACATCATATTGGGCGTAATGAGATTACAACTAGGCTGGGACCTGATACCGCGTTGTCTCATTACAGCCGGGTCGATCCAAACAAGATTCGACGTTATCCCTTACCAGCGTAAACAGATGACATTACAAATTGGTGAACCAAACACCTTCCTAGTTTCTGCAAACTAGTACTGAACGTCTTGTCTAACTTTCAGTTCCGTTTAACATAAGACTATGGTTATGTTATACAGAAGATCAACAAATCTGTGGTTAGTGCATTTAACCGTATCTATCTGCATCCTGTATTATGTTTATATTGTTATTGATAGCATATATATATATATTTGGATGAAAGATGCTCGGGCAAGAATAACTCTCTTTCATCTTTGCATCTCCTTTCTTTCTTCTTTATTAGTTATGTTAGAAATTTTCACTCTCGCATGTTGCACAGTAGTCTCCTTTGAATTCAGTCATATGCATTTGGTTCATGCATTAATATACTGATAGTTATTAAATGAAGGTAGTAATGAGTTGGTTTTTAAGAATACGTTTTTTTTCTAGTATTGTTTGTGTGTCTATTGGTGTTCTTGGTTTCTGGGTAGGTTAGCTATTGTTACTGCTTTTATATGAAACATTTCTACCTTGTTACAAACACAGTGCTATTTCTTCAATACTCCTGGTTTCTTTTTAGCAATCCAGTTATTTTTCTTTCCCCAATTGACAATTGTGTATGGTTTATTTGTTTGTATGTAGAATCATTCTCCAAGCATTTTGGGAAGTATGGGGCTATAACTGATTCTGTAATTATGAAGGACAAGCATACTAAGATGCCTCGTGGATTTGGATTTGTTACATTTTCTGATCCATCTGTAATAGACAAGGTTTTGGAGGATGAACACAATATAGATGGAAGAACGGTAGGATATCTTAATCTAGATTGGCCGTTATGTGGGACCTCAGTGTAAATTTTATTCTTAGTTAATAGTTGCACAGTTGATTTGGAGCGTTCAGCTTCTTTGTATCTCTCTCAACTTATGAACTATTCAGGTTGAAGTCAAAAGGACAGTTCCGAGGGAGGAAATGTCCTCAAAAGATGGCCCCAAGACAAGAAAGATCTTTGTTGGTGGGCTACCCTCGACACTAACCGAAGGTATTAGTTGCGAATGACCAATCTTGAACCTATTTTGGTTATGGTAAAACTTACAAGCTTTGTAATTTCAGATGATTTGAGGGATCACTTTTCCTCATATGGCAACGTGGTTGAACATCAGATAATGGTGGATCACAGCACTGGGCGTTCAAGAGGTTTTGGTTTTGTCACTTTTGAAAGTGAGGATTCTGTCGAAAGGGTCATATCTGAGGGAAGAATGCGTGATCTTGGTGGGAAGCAGGTCTGTATTTTCTCGCTTTTCCAAACCTTTTTATTAAGTAGTTCTTCCTGAGTTCTGTTATCTTAATACTCCCTCCGTTCCATAAATGACAAGAATTACGGAACGGTGGGAGTAGCAAATATGCAAGGTAAGGATAGTAGAGATAAACGAGCATGAGGATATCTGCACCCAACTGCTCAGTATGAGATGTGCTCCAAAGTGGCCTAAAAGCTTCTGATTGTGGCTTATCTTCTTGTGGTTATTTTTGCCACTGTATTGCACATGTCCTTTTTGTATATAGAGATTTTTATGCATTGCCGGTATTTTCTTGCCGAGCCAGATGGATTGGATACTTTTATCTCAGATGCATCTACTCGCTGATAGAAGATTATTTGTTTTACCCTCAAATTGAGCTGCTAGCTTGATAGTGCTTTTAGTTGACAGTCAGAGTAATTTTCTTTGCAGGTTGAAATAAAGAAGGCTGAACCAAAGAAACATGGAGGTGATCACAGTAGCAATGGGAGATCTAGTCACTCTGGTGGTGGTGGTTACCGTAGTTCTTACCGTAGTGGTGGAGCTGCTGGTGGTGGTGGCAGTAGCAGCGGTGGTGGTGGTGGTGGCTATGGCTATGGTGCTGGTCATCGATCTGCTGCTGCAGGAAGTTATTATGATAGCACGGGATATGGTTATGGTAGAGGAGGCTATGGCGCCGCCGCCGCCGCTGCCGCCTATGGAGGCAATGCTGGATATGGGTCTGGTTTTGGTGGTGGCTATGGTGGCTCTATGTACGGTGGTGCTTATGGTGCATACGGAGCATATGGAGGCGGTGCCTATGGCGCGGGTGCTTACGGAGGCGGTGCCTATGGTGCGGGTGCGTACGGAGGTGGCGCCTATGGTGGCGGCGCTCCTGGTGGCTACGGTGCTGGTGGATATGGTGGTTATGGGGGAGGGGGAGCAGGAGCAGGAGCAGGGGCGGGGGCGGGGGGTGCCGGTGGTGGTGGTGGGAGTGCAGGTGGTCGGGGCTCTAGCAGGTACCATCCCTATGGGAAATGAGTGTAAACCCTTGTGGTTTTTTCTAGGATGCAATAAGCGCACTCATCTCCATGGGATCTCCTAGAAGTTGGGCATTCCTCTTGAGTTACCTAAGCAGAGGCATCAGAACATTTTTGGTTTTGTTGAATTAAAGTCGTAACCGGGGACAAGTGTAATCTTTGTTGCTGAGCCTGCCCGTAGTTTGGTGTAGCGGCTACACATTAAAGCTGTGTTGTATTCTTTAGTTTCCATATGCAGAGCGTTAGGAGACCCTGAAAACAAAGCCTTTCGTGTTAGGAACAATATTGGTTTGATAGAACTATATTTGTGCTGTAAGAGATCGTCTTTGCAAGTTAGCTGTTGCCATCTGAGCTTACATGTAGGGAAGCCTTTAAACTGTTTGGTTTATCCTTCTGGTGGGCTGTTTGATGCATTTTGATATGGTAGGTTTTGTATATAGTCATTGCTAATCCTTGGAACCCAGGAATGCGTTCTGGGTGTAAAGGAAAATGATTTTACGACTTGTGGCACTGATAATGTTTGCAAATTTAATTGTCGTTGATATATGGTCTGGTAACATTTGCCCCTGTTCCGTCGACTTGTTTTCACTCAGAAAACATCTGATCATGAGTTAAAAGCCCTGAATAAAAGGGCATCTCCAACGGCCAACCCAAAAATGTACTGTTTATTTTTTACACCCAGAGCACTCAAATAATTAAAGATAAATATCATCCTTTGTCCTTTGATGTTGTAGTTGCACGGAGGAGCTTCTTCCGCACAACCTTGCAAAGAAACAGAGACTGCTGTAGTATTGCTGATGTCATTGTGGGTCTTAAGCATCCCAAAAGATTGACCTGATATTGACCTTTAGAGCGTAATTGGAAATTCTTCTAATTTAGGGATCCAAGCATACCTGGCCACCCTCTTGCATCTGATAGTGTCATGAGCCGTGTTGTGTCTTTGGCAATTGGTTCTCTCAAGTATTCTGGTGTAAACACCTTGACCTGATGACCTGTAGTTCACCAACAAATGAATTGTAGATTTTGTTTGTGCATCTTTGCATCCATGCATGCTAAAAATCTGGGGGGTTTAAATTTTTGCCATCAACAATGTCTTGCAATTGAGTTTGCGTCACATTGTTGTTTGTACAAGATTAGGAACCAATTAGATCATTTGTGAGTCACTAACAAGCCAAGACTTACCTAAATTGTTTTAACAAAAGAATATAGAAAATACAACAAATTATAAGGACTAGAGTGTCAAATAAGTTGTTAAAAAAGCTCATAAGGATTCTAAAAAACAGAAGTCATCCACATTACGTTGAATGGTTCCATCTATACAATAATAAAAGGACATAAATACTCTATAGCATATATGTTCATGCACCAACGAATTCAAACATAGACACTAGAAATTTGGGGATGACCTTTTGCCAATTATGTGTGTAATGATTCACATAGCAAATAGTAGATAATAACTTAACCATAATCTTTAACACAACTATCATACATGTCCAAACAATTGTATTCAATAATACAAATGAATTACAAAAGGACATTAAAAAGGATACATTGCAAGTTATTACAAATAGACAATTGGATTAAAATGATCTTGATGAATAGTACATGGTTATTACAAGCGAATAAAGAAATTCTAAACTAATCTTGATCTTCTCCTGTTCTTCATGATCTTCTTCCAAAGCCTGCGAAAGAAACATTAAACATGAACACATTTGGTTAAGGTTAAAATGTTGCTTTCCTAGAGGGAAATGCATTTACATACGAGCTGCTACCTAAGGAATCTGGAACTAGGCTAGATCCCCGAATTAGAGAATTTTCCAAAGGGTTGAGTAGCAACAGCCAACTATAGGAACAAGGGAAGTGACCAAATGAATAGTGGAAATTGTTGGAAACGTTGCATGGAAAACAAAAATTTCTACGCACACGCAAAATCTATCCATGAGATGCATAGCAACGAGAGGGGAGAGTGTGTCTACGTACCCTCGTAGACCGTAAGCAGAAGCGTTTAGTAACACGCGGTTGATGTAGTCGAACTTCTTCGCGATCCAATCGATCAAGTACCGAACGTACGGCACCTCCGCGTTCAACACACGTTCAGCTCGGTGACGTCCTCGCCTTCTTGATCCAGCAAGACGTCGAAGTAGTGGATGAGTTTCGGCAGCACGATGGCGTGGTGACGGTGATGGTGAAGCTATCTCTGCAGGGCTTCGCCTAAGCACTACGAAAATATGACCGAGGGGCTAAACTGTGGAGGGTGGAGGGGCGCGCACAGCTAAGCAATTGTCGTGGTTATGTGTGCGCCCCCACATATATATAGGTAGGTCGGGGGGAGAGGCCAAGGCGCCCAAGTAGGGCGAATCCTACTTGGGATCTTTCCTAGCCGTGCCCCCTTACCATATTTGCGGAGGGAAAGGAAAGGGAGAAGAGGAAGGAAGGAAGGCCGACTCCCCATTTCCTTCTCTCCCCAAGGGCTCTGGCCTTAGGAGGCGCGCCACCCCTTGTGGGGGAGGGCGCGCACAGACTAAGCAATTGTCGTGGTTATGTGGCGCCCTCCCACATATATATAGGTCGGGGGGGGGGGAGAGGCCAAGGGGCGCCCCAAGTAGGGCCGAATCCTACTTGGGATCTTTCCCTAGCCGTGCCCCCCTTACCATATTTGCCGGAGGGGAAAGGAAAGGGGAGAAGAGGGAAGGAAGGGGAAGGCCGACTCCCCCATTTCCTTCTCTCCCCAAGGGCTGCGGCCTTAGGAGGGGCGCGCCAGCCCCTTGTGGGCTGGTGTGTTCCCTCCTTTGGCCCATATGGCCCATTAACTTCCCGGGGTGTCCGGAACCCCTTCCGGTGACCCCATTTCTATCCGGTACATCCCGAAACTCTTCCGGTGTCCAAATATCATCGTCCTATATATCGATCTTTACCTTCGGACCATTCCGGACCTCCTCGTCATGTCCATGATCTCATCTGGGACTCCGGAAAACATTCGGTCACCAAATCATATAACTCATATAACACTATATCGTCAACGAACGTTAAGCGTGCGGACCATACGGGTTCGAGAACTATGTAGTGACCGAGACACCTCTCCGGTCAACCAATAGCGGAACCTGGATGCCCATATTGGCTCCTACATATTCTACGAAGATCTTTATCGGTCGAACCTTATGACAACATACGCAATTTCCTTTGTCCATCGGTATGTTACTTGCCCGAGATTCAATCGTCGGTATCTTCATACCTAGTTCAATCTCGTTACCGACAAGTCTCTTTACTTGTTCCGTAATACATCATCTTGCAACTAACTCCTTAATCACTTTGCTTACAAGGCTTCTTATGATGTGTATTACTGAGAGGGCCCAGAGATACCTCTCCGATACTCGGAGTGACAAATCCTAATCTTGATCTATGCCAACTCAACAAACACCTTTGGAGATACCTGTAGAGCATCTTTATGATTACCCAGTTACTTGTGATGTTTGATAGCACACAAGGTATTCCTCCAGTATCCAGGAGTTGCATAATCTCATAGTCGAAGGAATATGTATTTGTCATCAAGAAAGCAATAGCAATAAACTGAACGATCAATATGCTAAGATAACAGATGGGTCTTGTCCATCACATCATTCTCCTAATGATGTGATCCTGTTATCAAATGACAACTCATGTCTATGGTTAGGAAACCTTAACCATATTTGATCAACGAGCTAGTCTAGTAGAGGCTCACTAGGGACACAGTATTTGTTTATGTATCCACACATGTATTTAAGTTTCCGGTCAATACAATTCTAGCATAATAAACCTTTATCATGATCTAGGAAATATAATAATAACCATTTTATTATTGCCTCTAGGGCATATTTCCATCAGAAATGACCATAGGAACAATAGATGACCAAAACCTACGTGATGATCTAGCAGGAGGAGTAGCTGATCAAGTTAACCAAAGGCATATGTAAAAATGCAAGTAAAGGTCCATAACCTAATCCGATATCCAACCCAATAGTAGAGGCATTAGTTCACAAATCTAACAACAACACAACAAAGGGAAAATGGTTAGCACTAGGTCAAGTATAGAAATTCACCAATTTAAAAGAACCCAACTTTAAATTTAGCTAAACCCAAAAGCCAAGTGTTAATTATCAATTCCACTTGTCCATGCCAAGTCAACAGGAACATTTTTCATGAAAACATAAAGCCCACAATTATAGCCAAGTCACATGACAATAAGTAACCATTAGAGCAAACTTGCTAGAAGCAACACCGGGTAGCAACCCTTCTCAAGAATGGAGGTTAATACAAGAGGAGATTGACAAATTGACAATGAACTTACCACAAATGCATGGAAGCCCAAGTGGATCCTAAGGAACGACTCGCTACGTCTGAATGCTTGTGTCCATGAGGACACACCCTTCATTTGCTGGCGAGTTTTTGAAAAAGGAGCGTTCGGACTGGGACGGAATAAAGCTGAACCATTTCTTTCTTCCTATTGATGTTGATATTATTCGCAACATTTCAATAAGCATAAGACACTAGATGGACTTTTGGGTCTGTCACTTTGCTTGTGGAGGAATTTTCTTAGTTTGCACAACACATCACATCTGGTGGGATCTGGGGATCACCGGGAGGCATGGCTTGAACGGAGGGCCTTTGGCTCGACTCATGCCCAACAAGCAAAGATAAGGTACCAGGAAAGATCAAGCCTTTTCTTTATGGATTAGCAAAGTGCTCATTGCCAACGATGAACGTACGATGTCACTCGAACATGGGGTAGATAACAGGCGCACATTGTAGGGGGAGGACTCTTGGATGCACTCTCTAATCGTCTGCAACATTGCATAGTGTGTGTGGGAGTTGGCAGATGAGTGTCTAGTGGAGCACATAAGTATGTCGGCTAAGCAGTCCCCACACGACTTCATCAATACCATGATTGATACCTTGAGACTGGAGGAACACGTCACATGCTTCATTACCTTGTGGTCCATATTGTTTGCAAGATGTAAAGCTTTACATGAATAGATCTACCAGCCCCCTTTGTCGGTTCATCCATTTGTCCAGAGCTACAATAATAACATGGAACTGGTAGAACATAATAGTAGGGAAGAAAGCTTTCTACACCAACGGTGGTCGTGGAAAACTAGACTAACCCATTGATGGGAGTGATCAAAATAAGGTCAATGCAGCGGTGGGGAAGAACCGAAGAACCAACATAGGGATTCAGTAGCTGCTGCTGTGAGAGATAGCAATGGAGCCTATAAAGGAGCCTCGACACATGTTTTTGAGGGGCAGACAAAGCCAAAAATGCTTGAAGTCCTAGCTTGTAAATAAGCTCCATGCCTTAGTGTGGAGATTGTCGCTCAGAAGATTTTGGTAGCCAGTGATTGTCAAGGAGCAGTTAGATTTCCAAAGGAAAGAATTAAGGGCGCTTATGCCCATATCACACGTGACATCAGAGCAGTTGCTCTCTTTTGTGAGTGCAGAGATCATCTTTGAAGGCTAATTGAGAAACACACTCTCTAACTCATAGGTTCATCCAAGAGGCCGCATGTATGGCTAATCCACCCCCGAGGCAGTTCATCTCCTTGTAATCATAAACTTTAATTAAGGAAGATGCTGATTTAAAAAAAATGTGAGTTCATATTTTTCGAAGTTCTCAAGTTTACAACTTTGTTAGAGCATCTACGGCCGGACTTGAGAAATCCAGTCCTTCAAACGCCCGTGGATGCGACCGGGCGCGTTCACAGGCACTAACCGGTCACACCTCATACTTTGTACTATACATGCAACTCTCTCATATTTCATCCCCTATACGCATACAAACCATGCAAAAGAATTCTACATACTACACACATCACGTTAGCCTAACTACCGTTCGTCCTCGGAGATGTCCATGACGTCGGTGCCGAGCACCGGGTAGATGGGCGCGTAGGAGGCCTCCGACTGCTCCTCCTCATCCATATACTCAACCATGTCATCGACTTCCACAGCGTTCTCTGCCTCCGCCTAGTGCAGACGACGATGATTGGCCTCCGCCTCTGATTTTGACAGGAAGGAATCGAGAATCGCCTATTGCTCGGCGCCCCCCACATCCTCCTCTGGATCCACCGCATCCGGAGGTAGCCCTGCGGTGATCCGGGCTTCACACCTTGCCCGGATCTGCTCAAGGAGCTGGAGCCGACGCTCCGGCATTAGATATGGGTAGCTCCTTACCAGGAGGCATGGGGGCATGTCTACTAGTGGTGGCGAACGATGATTGGAAAGTGGCGGCGGCGGCGGACGGGAGGTAGAAAATGTGGAGGAGTAGGGTTTCGGTGCCGGTGATCGGCTTAAATAGCCGAGTTAGGGCACTACGCGGCCTGCCAGAGCGGCGCCACGCGGTGCCATCTGTCCGACGGAGGAGACGAGCTTCGGACCATTGAGTTTTGAAGTATTTTCGTGTGGGGCCCCATCGTCAGTCCGACCGGGCCTCCCCATATCCGTCTCATATTTAAGCTAGATATGAGGGGTTCCGGTGAAGGAAATATGCCCTAGAGGCAATAATAAAGTTGTTATTTATATTTCCTTATATCATGATAAATGTTTATTATTCATGCTAGAATTGTATTAACTAGAAACTTAGTACATGTGTGAGTACATAGACAAACAGAGTGTCACTAGTATGCCTCTACTTGACTAGCTCGTTAATCAAAGATGGTTAAGTTTCCTAGCCATAGACATGAGTTGTCATTTAATTAACGGGATCACATCATTAGAGAATGATGTGATTGACAAGACCCATCCGTTAGCTTATCACGATGATCGTTTAGTTTGTTGCTATTGCTTTCTTCATAACTTATACATGTTCCTATGACTATGAGATTATGCAACTCCTGAATACCGGAGGAACACTTAGTGTGCTATCAAACATCACAACGTAACTGGGTGATTATAAAGATGCTCTACAGGTGTCTCCAATGGTGTTTATTGAGTTGGCATAGATCGAGATTAGGATTTGTCACTCCGATTGTCGGAGAGGTATCTCTGGGCCCTCTCGGTAATGCACATCACTATAAGCCTTGCAAGCAATGTGACTAATGAGTTAGTTGTGGGATGATGCATTACGGAATGAGTAAAGAGACTTGCCGGTAACGAGATTGAACTAGGTATTGAGATACCGACGATCGAATCTCAGGCAAGTAACATACCGATGACAAAGGGAACAACGTATGTTGTTATGCGGTTTGACAGATAAAGATCTTCGTAGAATATGTAGGAACCAATATGAGCATCCAGGTTCCGCTATTGGTTATTGACCGGAGATGTGTCTCGGTCATGTCTACATAGTTCTCGAACCCGTATGGTCCGCACGCTTAACGTTCGATGACGACCGGTATTATGAGTTTATGTGTTTTGATGTACCGAAGGTTGTTCGGAGTCCCGGGCGTGATCACGGACATGACGAGGAGTCTCGAAATGGTCGGGACATAAAGATCAATATATTGGAAGGCTATATTTGGACACCGGGATGGTTCCGGATGAGTTCGGGCATTTTCTGGAGTACCAGGAGGTTACCGGAACCCCCCGGGGAGTCAATGGGTCTTATTGGGCCTTAGTGGAAGAGAGGAGGAGGAGGCGGCCAAGGTGGGGGCGCCCCCCAAGCCCAATCCGAATTGGTAGGGGCCGGCCCCCCTTTCCTTCTCTCCCTCTCCCTCTTCCTTCTTCTCCTACTCCAACTAGGGAAGGGGGGAAACCTACTCCTACTGGGAGTAGGACTCCCCCCCTTGGGCGCGCCATAGAGGGCCGGCCCTCCCCTCCTCCACTCCTTTATATACGAGGGAGGGGGGCACCCCATAGACAGACAAGTTGATTGTTTAGCTCTGTGCGGTGCCCCCCTCCACAGATTTCCACCTCGGTCATATCGTTGTAGTGCTTAGGCGACACGCCGTCGTGCTGACGAAACTCTCCCTCGACCTCAACTGGATCTAGAGTTCGTGGGACATCACCGAGTTGAACGTGTGCAGATCGCGGAGGTGCCGTACCTTCGGTGCTAGGATCGGTCGGATCGAGAAGACGTACGGCTACATCAACCGCCATGTCATAACGCTTCCGCTTTCGTTCTATGAGGGTACGTGGACAACACTCTCCCCCCTCGTTGCTATGCATCACCTAGATAGATCTTGCATGATCGTAGAATTTTTTTTGAAATTACCATGTTCCCCAACAGTGGCATCCGAGCCAGGTCTATGCGTAGATGTTATATGCATGAGTAGAACACAAAGAGTTGTGGGCGATAATAGTCATACTGCTTACCAGCATGTCATACTTTGATTCAACAGTATTGTTGGATGAAGCGGCCCAGACCGACATTACATGACCGCGTTCATGAGACTGGTTCTACCGACGTGCTTCGCACACAGGTGGCTAGTGGGTGTCTGTTTCTCCAACTTTAGTTAAAGGGTCTTTTACATCTGTGTCCCTAACTCGAACCCACTACTCACATTTGCCCCTAATTCAAAAGTCTGCTCAAAAATGCCCCTCCGCCGTTAGGTGCCCTTACAAAAATGCCCTTCCGTCCCGTTTCCGTCCAGTCAAAGGGCTTTGACCGTCTACGGAGCGTTTATTGGACATTTTGCCCCTGCCTCCATGTACCACTTACATGTGGGACCCGCTCAAGAAAAAATAAAAAGAAAAATCTCTTTCTCTCACCTCCTCTCTCTACCACACTTACATGTGGCCCCCTCACGGTGTCTCTCTCACCTCCCACCTCTCTTCCCCTACCTCACGACCTCTCTCTCACACTTCCGGCGGCGCCGGCTGCCCAGGACCGTGCCGCCGCCGCTTAGCTCCCCACGCCGCACCCCTTCCTCCACACCTCCCCTCTCCCTCCCTCCCTCCCTCCCTCTCCTCCCTCCCTCTCCCTTTCTCCCTGTGCAGAGCGCCACCGTCGCCGCTGCCTTCGTTAACGTGGCCAACGACGACAAGAAGCCGGACCGCTGTGTCTGCAAGGCCCGCCGTAGAATAGAGCATCACCACACCGTAGATCTGGACCTTGGGTGCCTTGCAACTACGCAACCGACGAGATCACCGCCACCTCTGCCCACCGGCTGCCATCTTCGATTTGCTGTCATACGTGGTCCCTCGGTGCTTCCTTATCGTACAGGAGATCCATATGGTGTTGCTGAACTGCCGGACATGTCGCCGACGAGCTCTTCTTCGTCCAGCCGCCTCCCCATGACGCCTTGCTCCGGCGGCCGTAGGCGAGGTCCATGTGCTCATGCTCGGCCGTCCCCAGACCCTTTGAAGACTCTGGCATGCTCGCAGTGAGACGCTGATGCCGACCCCTCTCCCCCCCTGCTTTCTAGCCCCCTGCCACCTAGCTTTGACCGCCGCCGCCGCCGGCCTCGGCCACGCCCGACACTCTGGCCGTCCCCGCTCGCCCTACCACTTCTATTCAATGCGGAGCAAGCCCGGAGAGCAAGGACCATTCCACCGATCGTTTGGTCGCTGGAGCAGAGCTCCCCGCCTTGGCAGTGGCGTGTGCTGCCATGGCTTAACGCCGGTGGTTCGATTAGTACTAATGGGCTTCCTATGACATGTGGGGCCCCTTAGCTAGATTAGCACTAATCCTACTGTGTGTTAAATATTATGCTAATTACCTAGACTAACCGGAAGGCCCTACCAATTAACAAAACTGCTAAACTAATTAAAAAATAACTAGACACTTACATGTGGGGTCCCACATGTAAGTGAGAGAGAGAGGGTAGAGAGAGTGAGGGTGAGAGAAAGTGTTTTTCCTTTTATTTTTCTCACTCGGTCCCACTTGTAAGTGACACATGGAGGAGGGCAAATTGTCCAAAAACGCCCGATTAGACGGTCAAACCCTTTGGCCGGACGGAAACGGAGCGGAAGGGCATTTCTATAAGTGCACATAACGGCGGAGGGCATTTTTGAGCAGGCTTTCGAATTAGGGGTATATCTGATTAGGTGGTTCGAGTTAGGGACAGAAATGCAAATGGCCCTTAGTTAAATCGAGTTTGACTACGCCCGGTCCTTGTTGAAGGTTAAAACAACACACTTGATGAAAAATCGTTGTGGTTTTGATGCGTAGGTACGAACGGTTTTTGCTAGAAGCCCGTATTAGCCACGTAAAACTTGCAACAACAAAGTGGAGGACGTCTAACTTGTTTTTGCAGGGCTTGCTGTGATGTGATATGGTCAAGACGTGATGATATATAAATTGTTGTATGAGAAGATCATGTTTTGTTGAAGTTATCGGCAACTGGCAGGAGCCTTATGGTTGTCTCTTTATTGCATAAGATGCAAGCGCCATGTAATTGCTTTACTTTATCGCTATGCGATAGCAATAGTTGCAAAATCAATAGTTGGCGAGGCGACCATGTGACGACACGTTGATAGAGATCAAGATGATGGAGATAATGGTGTGATGCCGGTGATGATGGAGATCATAACGGTACTTTGGAGATGGAGATCAAAGGCACAAGATGATGATGGCCATATTATGTCACATATTATGATTTCATATGATGTTTATCTTTTATGCATCTTATTTTGCTTAGTTCGTTGGTAGCTTTATAAGATGACCCCTTACTAAAATTTCAAGGTATAAGTGTTCTCCCTAAGTATGCACCGTTGCGACAGTTCTTCGTGCTGAGACACCACGTGATGATCGGGTGTGATAAGCTCTACGTTCACATACAACGGGTGCATGCCAGTTTTGCACACGCAGAATGTTGTGGTTCTGAGTCTGACAGTACAATAGGGGGGTAGGAATGTAGAGGCAAGACCTTAGCTATGGAGGAGTTGTACACGCGAGTTTTACGAGTTCAGGCCCTTCTCGGAGGAAGTAACAACCCTACGTCTCGGAGCCCGGAGGCGGTCGACTGGATTATATGCGTGTGAGTTACAGGGGGTGCGAACCCTTGTCCCAGAGGAGGGGGGGTGGCTTATATAGAGTGCGCTAGGACCCCAGCTCCCCTCCGTTACATAGGATTCAATGTACATAAAGAGGTGGCGTTACAGGTAACGCCTGTATTGAAGTGCTACAAATGATCATTAAATATCTGGGTAAATGCCCGACCGTTGCTGCAAGGAGCGGCTTTAGGTCTTCTTATTGTCGAGTGGTTTGATGGTCGAGTGACCTGGATAAAGTGGGATCTCCGATTGGATGGTAGGTCGAGTGGACTTCACTGCCGCCTTTTTGGATCCTTCTTACGATTCTTGAACTTCTTTTTTCTTAGGACAAGGACCTTAGGTAGGATGTATAGGTGAGGCCTATTACCCTACCCTAGGTTTGTGTCTACATCATTAGCCCCCGAATGGATCGAGGTTTGAGTGAAAAATAAAGATGGAGTTGACCTTGCTTTTACTCTTGATTGTCTTGTCTATATCTCCAAGTGGAGGCCAGTTGTTAGAACTTCAGCTTCGTTTCAGTCGCCTTGATCAATTCAGAAATTGCCGACTGGTTTATACCACTACATCCGTCGAATGATACCTCTGGCATGAAATCTTTGGCGTGATCGGTTGCGGAGGATCCCGAATTTCACGGGATTGAAATTTTGTAGAAAGGCCAGCGGGCGCCCATGTAAGTGGAGTAGATAAATAGGACTTTTCGATTTCCGCGCCACCTTTTTAGCCATGTATCCCGTGTGCGATTGTTGGGGGATTTGACAGGATCGCTTTCGGGCCTGCGTCGACCACTCGAAGTAGGCCTTTAAAAGCGACGAGGCCGAAGCGTTTGCACTGTGCGTGCCCATTCCCCTTCTTCTTCCTCTCGCAACTCCGCCTTGCCCAGACCAACCACTCTCGACGCCGTCGTTATACCGCCATGGGGAAGGACAAAACGGCGGCGCTAGAGCGTGCGAAGAAGGCGACGGGGGCGGCGAAGAGCAAGAAGATGAATCAGGGGTCTTCGTCGCGCTCGGGGTTGCCGTCGGGTTGGATCCAGGGAGACTGGATCCGATCTTCGCTTCGACAAGAGGACTTGGACGATATGGCCGAGCTGGGGCTGATCGTCCATAAGTCCGCACGCCTGCCGAGGGGAGAAACGGAGCCACAACCGCGGCCGGGTGAGTGTATCCTGCTCGCCACCCACATCGACCGTGGCTTTTTGCTTCCCCCGCATCCCTTCTTTCGCGGTTTCCTAAATTTCTTTGGTGCCCAACTCCACCATTATACTCCCAACACTATCACATATCTTGCTGCGTTCGTCTCCATGTGTGAGAATTTCCTGGGGTGCCGACCGCACTGGGGTCTTTTCAAGCTTTACCATCCGATCCCAAACTGTGAAAAAAGCAAACTCGAAAGATGAGAAAACCCATGTCATTCAGATGTGTGGGGGTCTGGGCATTTAGAAGAGGAAGAGGAGCTCTTTTCCTCCAATGACTCTTCCTGAGTCGGTCAGGGGCTGGCAGTCGACCTGGTTCTACTGCCAGGACCTCGCGACTCCAGACCAGTCGACCGTGTTTCCTCCTTTCTCTTTCGACTGTGTTCAAACTCCATCTTCCTTGAAAGTGACTGCTGCGGAGAAGGCGGAGACAGGCATGCTAGTTGAGAGAGTAGTTCAGCTGATCAACCAAGGTGTCACTGGTATGGACCTGCTCGAGGTGTTCCTCAGTCGACGGATCCAACCCCTCCAAGCTCGTGACCATTCCATGTGGATGTACTCTGGGGCCGGTGACACTGCTCGGGTTCATCCGGAGGAGGTGGAGGCCAAAACCGTAGCCGAGTGGTTGATGGGTATCACCGGGAACAAGGACAACCCCAGGGGCGCTAGGAGAGTCGACCCTTTCAGCAACAACAACCCGCCAAAGAAGGTCTGATCATCATGACTGAATTTTTGAACGTATTTTCTGACTGATTGTTGTTTCGACTGACTTAGGATCGGTCTCTTGTTTTGCAGATCTACACGGAGATGTATTCGATGCCCAATGGTGAACAAGCTCTGGAGCAAGACTAAGAGGGCGAGGACAGTGCTGAGGAGAGCGGCGAGTGGGAGTCCCCAGCTGATGATGATGAAGATGAGAGCGACGAGTCGGACGATGAGGAGGTAGCCGACTCACCGCCTCGCTCCGAACATCGATCCAAGCAACGACATGATCCCGCGAACAGGCGCGGCAAGGCTGTGGCATCGAGAGCTCCATCTCACAAGGGCGCTCGGTCCCCAACTCTAGATTTGACTGAGAAGGTCGCCAAGCAGCCCAAAGCTAATCCTTCGAAGGCTCGGAAGACCTTTCCTAGGATTAAGATGGACGTCCCTGTTGCCTCCGGGTAGCGCTCTTCTCATATGTTTTGTTCCGATCAATTTTCTCATTTCGACCGGTTTTCTTATTACGACCGAGTGGGCGACAAATTTGTGTAGCCCGACCTCAGCTGCGACCGACATGGATATCGACAAGACTCCAGCCGACGAGGAAGCTGACAACGCTGTCACCTCCAAAGCCAGTAAGTCTGGTCGATTCGAATTCGTCTGGTCAACTGAATGATTTGTCAGTTATCTTTATGGCTTTCTCTGTTCCTTGCAGATCCACGAGATGTTGTTGTGCTTCCGGACGATGACGAAGAGGTGCCACTGAGAGGGAGGAGGAAGAAGGACAAGGAACTGGGCGGGAAGGCGCCTGAGGTCCAAGTTCCTCAGTCGACTGTGACGCCTGGGACGACGATCGAGCGATCGACAGATCTGGCTCGAACCAACGTCACCTTCGCTGTTCCACTGTCGACTGATTTCCCCTCCGGATCAGCTGCTCAGACTTTTGCCGCGCCGATACAACTCCCAGCTTCAGATCTGGTGGCTGCTTTGATTGCTTTGCCTCCATCACTTTTCACTGCATATCAAACTCCACACAATCCGCCAGCTGCTGCCAAGGAAGCTCTTCTTCAGTTGAATCTTGTGATGGGACAGATGAAAATGGTGCATGAGGCTAGTCAGGTAGCCTTCAACGCCGGAGCTGCTCTGCAAGCCAATGTCCAGGTTAGTTGACTTTTCGATCGATCGTATTTTTTGTCTGATCACCCACTGGGGTGTGGCTATTTTGATGTTGTATGTCTCTTTGTGTCGATTCGAACTGAATCTTTGCATTAGTGGGGGCACGCTGAGTGCACCCACTCGGGTGTAATCCTCGAGACCATAGGTGATTGCAGCGATCGATCGTGGTCCGAGAATGGGAACCTCTTTTTTGCCACTCGAGCTGGGCAGACCACGCCGAGTGGAATCAGCTCAGTGGGGACGCTGAGTGCACCCATTGGGTGTAATCCCGAGACCATAGGTGACTGCGGGCGATCGACTATGGTCTGAGAACCTTCCTTTTCTTTTTTGCAAAATCAGTGAGGACACGCTAAGTGCACCCACTGGGTGTAGTCCCCGAGACTGCCATTGAATGTTTGATTCAGTGGTAGTCTGTGACGCCCGGATAATTACGCTACAGTAACCCTCCCGTAATGATGCCACGTCACCACGATTACCATTGTTAGTCTTGCGATGATTCAAATTCCGTTCAAGTTTCAAATTTAAAATCAAGGCAAACAACAAAAGTTTTCAAATGTTAAAACTAAAATGATCGGATTGTAACAAATGTTGCATAGGTAGTTATGGTGAAGAACCCATATTTAAATAAAATGTTTAAATGCACTCATAGTAAATAAAACAGTGGCTAAAACAAATATTTAAATGATTTTACAATATTAAACAAATACGGACTAACTTATGTGCCTACCAGACTAAAGGTGATAGTAGCCTAAATTATAATAGGATTTTTAGATGCAACTCTTGTATTTTAAAACTAGTTTTGTTTTGAAATGAATTAAAGCATAAAAAAGAGAAGAAGAAAAGGAAACCACCCCTTTCCCCTGGGCCAACTGCCCAGTGCCAACTCAATGACCAGGCGGCCCATGCCTCCGCCTACATAGGCCTCTCCCACCCCCCAAACCCTAACCGCACTTCCCCGACTCCCCACGACCGCACCCACTCCCCCCCACTCCCTCGTCTCTCCCTCCCGCCGCCTGGAGTGCCCCGCCTCCCGATGTCTTGGCGACCCTTGATGGACGCCGCCAAGACGCCCTACAGCCGACGCCAGACGGAGCCAGCGTCGCTCGCGATCTCGCCGGAGCTGGCTGCCGACCTCGACCTCGCCGTGGCCTCTCGTCCCCTCCCGACTCGCGGACCGATCCGCCGCCGCCCTGAGCTCCACGCGCCTCCTCCCGTCGCCCGTCGTCCCGACCTCCCGAGCACACTGCCAAGACCACTGCAACCGCCCGTGAGCCCGGCCTCTCCCCTCTCTCCCTCGGCCGTGACCCCTCTCGGCTCCGGCCATCGCCACTGTCTTGGGGCCTTGCGCCTGCGCCCTGCTCCTTCCCTTTGCTGTCGTGGCCTCGCCATCGCCACGCCGTGAACCCCCCGCCGGCCATCCCTCTGCTGCCCCCTGGACTCGCTGCGGCACGAGCTCCCCAGCACGCCCGCCTGCGTCCCTCGACGCCCGCGCCTCGTCTCTCCTCACCGGGGCCCGTTGGAGCTCTGCCGCTCCGCTCGTTGCGGCCACCCGCACGCACGCGTGCCCCTCCTCCCTGCTCCCTGCGGCCGCCCTGCCGTGGCCGCCGGCTCTCCGTGGCGTCTAGGCAGGTGCGCCCATGAGCGGCGCTCGTTCGAGACCCACGCCCGTAACTCAGCAGCGCCGCTAAGCCCTTGGTGGCTCGGATGAGCCACTGACTAGGGGGCCCCACGCCCAAAATGATTTAAATGAAAAAAAAGAAAAATATATATATATATATATATATATATATAAATAAATATATAAATAAATAATAATTAATTAATTAATTAAGTTAATTAATCCTGCTTAATTAATCTAATTAACTAGTTAGTTTAATTAAACCCTAATTAGACTAACAGTCAATGACATGCGGGACCCACACGTCAGTTGACCAGTCAACACCTCTGTTGACTGCTGACGTCATGCTGACGTCACCAAACACTGTTTTGGATAATCTTGGATTTAAATAAATAATTAAAATCAGAAAATGATTAAATCTTTAGAAAATCATATCTTTTATTCCGTAACTCGGATGAAAATACTTTATACATGAAAGTTTCTCAGAACGACGAGACGAATCCGAATACGCAGCCTGTTCGTCTGCCACGCGTCCCTAGCATAGCGAACCTGCAACATTTCACCTTCGGTTCATCTGTCCGAAAATGCAAAACACCGGGGATACTTTCCCGAATGTTTCCCCCCTTCGTCGGTATCACCTCCTACCGCGTTAGGGCACACCTAGCACCGCACATTTTCTTGTCATGCACCGTCATGCTTATGTTTGCATTATATTTATTGTATCTTCCCCCTCTTCTCTCCGGTAGACTACGAGACCGTAGCTGCTGCTGCCCGATTCGACTACGGAGTTGGCGACCCTCTCTCTTGCCGAGCAACCAGGCAAGCCCCCTTGATCACGGATATCACCTACTCTCCTCTATCTGCTTGCATTAGAGTAGTGTAGCATGTTACCGCTTTCCGTTTATCCTATCACGATGCATAGCTTTGTCCTTGTTACTATTGTTGTTACCTTTACCTGCAATCCTACATGCTTAGTATAGGATGCTAGTTTTCCATCAGTGGCCCTACATTCTTGTCCGTCTGCTGTGCTATACTATCGGGCCGTGATCACTCGGGAGGTGATCACGGGTATATACTATATACTTTATACATGATACATGTGGTGATTAAAGTCGGGTCGGCTCGAGGAGTACCCGCGAGTGATTCACGGATTGGGGGCTGAAAGGACCTTTGTCCCGACGGCCCTCTGGATGGATCTTTGTGGCGGAGCGACAGGGCAGGTTGAGACTACCTGGGTGAGAGGTGGGCCTGGCCCTGTCGGCGTTCGTGGATACTTAACACGCTTAACGAGATCTTGGTATTTGATCTGAGTCTGGCTACTGGCCTATACGCACTAACCAACTACGTGGGAAAGATATGGGCACTCGGCGTCGTGGTATCAGCCGAAGCCTTCGTGACGTCAGCGACTGAGCGGCGCGCGCCAGATTGGACCGCGTAACGTGACTTCCTTTGTAATGGAGGTTGCTAGGTGCGCTTCGGCGCGTTACATAGCGTGCGGTGTGCTAAGGCGATGGGCCCAGACCCTGTGCGCTTAGGTTTTGACCGGCGTGCTGACCTCTCTGTTGGCCTAGGTGGGGCTGCGACGTGTTGATCTTCCACGGCCGGGCATGACGCAGAAAAGTGTGTCCGGCCAAATGGGATCAAGCGTGTTGGGTTATGTGGTGCATACCGCGGGAAGTTAATCTATTGAATAGCCGTGATCTTGAATGAGGGCGACTTGGAGTTGTACCTTGACCTTATGACAACTAGAACCGGATACTTAATAAAACACACCCTTTCAAGTGCCAGATATAATGCGGTGGTCGCTCTCTAACAGGGCTACGAGGAGAGGATCGCCGGGTAGGTTTATGCTATGCGATGCTACTTGAGATGCTACTTGGAGGACTTCAGTCTACTCTCTTCTACATGCTGCAAGACGAAGGCTTCCAGAAGCATAGTCTTCGACATGATTAGCTATCCCCCTCTTATTCTGGCATTATGCAGTTCAGTCCACTGATATGGCCCTTTACACATATATCCATGCATATGTAGTGTAGCTCCTTGCTTGCGAGTACTTTGGATGAGTACTCACGGTTGCCTTGTTCCCCCTTTTCCCACTATCTCTACCCGATTGCCGCGACCAGACGCTGGAGCCCAGGAGCCCGACGCCACCGTCGATGGCGACTACTACACCGGAGGTGCCTACTACTACGTGCAGCCCACCGACGATGACCAGGAAGTAGTTTAGGAGGATCCCGAGCGGGAGGCTGCGCCTCTTCGATCTGTATCCCGGTTTGTGCTAGCCTTCTTAAGGCAAACTTGTTTAACTTATGTCCGTACTCAGATATTGTTGCTTCCGCTGACTCGTCTATGATCGAGCACTTGTATTCGAGCCCTCGAGGCCCCTGGCTTGTATTATGATGCTTGTATGACTTATTTATGTTTTAGAGTTGTGTTGTGATATCTTCCGTGAGTCCTCGATCTTGATCGTACACATTTGCGTGCATGATTAGTGTACGATTGAATCGGCGCGCCAAGTTGGTATCGAGCCGATTGCTGTAGAGAATCCCCTTCCACACTCCTTGGCAAGTCGAGTCTAGGCATTGCAAAACTTTTACTAACATGGCTGTGCGGCCCATGGGCCCACGCCGCCATTGGGTGGTACTAGGATCTTTTACTCCTCGACCTTTACTCGGGACTCGATCTCTCTTCTATTCGGGTTAAATGAATTTTGCTAAATCTAACATTAGGATCTCGTTATCACTTTCACCGGAGAGCCCCTTATTACCGATGATAAATGCGCTGCACGTGAAGACCACGAAGATACTTTCATTTGTTAACCCGAGAACTTGTGTTCATCGCGTTTGCAATTCCTTCCACCGTCAACCCTTATGGATAACTACTTACGGTTGTTATTCTTATATCATCGATTGGTCTTGTTATTACAAGATACCCCGAAACACTCGTCGTTGTTTCGATAATCCTTTAAGCTTACTGCCTTGTTGTTCCTTGCCACCTGAATACCCCTATGGATAATTTCTCGCCCTTATCGAGTATCCGTTCATCCCCAGTTGTTCATGTGTTTCACATTGGTCTTCGAAATACTATTTGATCCTCCAAAAATCCTTAATAGCTTATTGCTCTGCAATACTTGTCTGCTTGCATTATGGATGCTTTCCATATGTCTGGCAATATTCGTTAGTATCCTTAGGCACCGTCATTTTGATCCTATTGATTCAACATGAGTGCGAATGCACGCAATCATCAGTTGATCCTTTTAAATTATCTCTCCGGCTCAGACGGCTTTCAAACATGAGCTGGTTCTCGACCAAACTATCTGTCATCGATTGTGCCTCTGGTATATTTAATTGATCCGTCCTTGATCAGAACGTCTGCTTCTGATCCTTTGTTTTGGAAATCATAATTCCTTTGCATTTAAGCTTTGAATTATTCAGATGATTCCATAACCTGTTGCATTTGCATTCCTTCCTCTTCTGGTTGAGTATCGATACTCACATCAGATCCTTTGTGGACCATCAAGTCCTGTGTTGGATTGTTATCCGACAGTGTCCTTCACATTTCATCACTTTGTGAGTTCTTCCCCTGATACATAATGCCCTTGTTAAGTTGTATCCTCTGCTTGGCCAACCATGCTCTGCTTTCGGGCTTGTGTTATTTACTCTTGAAACTTGTGGTATATGTTTCTAAGAAGCCCCTATGGGTTGAACATATGCCTTCTCTAAACCGTGTGAACCCGAAAATTTTCACGAGTCATACTCTTCTGGTGCTTCGCTAGATAAAATTTCAACACTGCAACTTCATCGAACGTGAGAAGTGAATGAAAGGTTATGCATTGGAGAAGTGGAGTCGACCTTGAACTTGTGTTCATGCCCATGGACACGATGTAGATCTTATCATTAAAGCTTCCTTAAATTAATTATTCCTTTGGTATAAGTTCATCTTATATCGGGATCCGCCTTTTGCAATCGTGGTTCGACCATGTTCTCTTTTAAATACCATTTCTCGTGCAAGGTTAAGCACTTGACTTCTATAGAGCAATACCCAGTCCAACCTCTACTTTGATCATCATCGATTATTACCCCCGGTATCTCGAGATTATCATGGAACTGCATAACATCTTATGAGTTCTTCATCAAGTGCTACATTCCCACTGATTCCAATTTTTCACGGGCTCTGAGTTATTAAACACTCAAAGACACCAATAACTGAACCGAGTCTGCACTACGGTTCAACAACTCTCCAGTAAGCTTCTATAAGTACGAGTTTGTACCCGATCACGCCATTCCTAGCCTGTTTGGCTATATCATTGTCTTGATGATTTCAAACTGTGCTATCTGGTCCTTATTCCGGGAGCACCAGTTTCGACAATGAGCTAAGCTTACGTCGATCTTCCTCGTCATACCATTTCTCCTTGACCAACAAACTTGATTTCGAGTTTGTGTCGGACCCATGGTTTCAATAACCTTTTGCTTCATCATTCCTTTGACTTGATGTCATCGCCAATTGATTACATCTTCATGAATTCTCTCGACAAATTGTCGTGATCATCATCAACATTTTGACTCCTCCTAGGTTCCCAATGGAAGTCATGATGAGAAATACCATCCTTGCCCTCGATGATTTGTGTTATCATCGACGACATTCTTGCATTTCCGCAACAGAAAACTTGTTCTAGTTTTGCGTTGTAACTTGAGTTCCTTTCTATCCAACTTATGTTATGATTCTACCGCGGAGTATTACCATCTTTGATGTCAACAATGTTGTGAGGATTGCTCCACCTCTTCAGAATTCTTGCTATAATGATACTTCTTGCCATATCTGTTCATTCCTTGGTCCCCATGTTGTTTCTAACCGGAGAACCGACAATTGAACTATGATGTGCGATTTCAAAACTTCTAGCAACCCTGTTGCTTTAAAGTCAATGGCCGATAGTTTCATTCTAAGTCTTTTGGTTATCGAGTCACCATTCTAACATTGATCATGCTACCTAAACCCATACTTCGGGTGCATCTTTCAACCAATGTTTAATTGTGTATGTTTCCCTCGAGCATACATCATTATATCATTTGATCTGACGAATGTTGTCTCCTTGTTCCCATAATTGAGGAAATCCATCTTTTGGAAATATTGTTGAATTGTCGCTGAGTCCATCAGCCGCCTCCTCATCCTCTCCTTGGTTTACTGACGAACTATTGTTTTGGAACTCACTTCCATAGTTCATCTTCCGAGAATCTTACCATGTCATCTCAACAATTTGTGTTGCACCTTTCTTCTCCGGCATCCTGAGTCTGAGGTATCTCGACAGCAATCAGATCTGAATCTCGGTCAGATATGATGGTTGGAACATATTTGCAAGAGTTATACATTGGTCCTTATATGACCCGGTAAGGTGATGTCATGCCTAGCACACCTGGCCGGAGGACCTATCATTATAATTTCTTTTGCAAGGATAACCATTCTTCCTGGAGAAAATTGTAAGACTTATTCTATAAGTTGTTCCTAATGGATCCTTTGAGTTTCCAAAGTCTGATCTTCACCTGATGACCATGTCAATGCTATCTCGAAGCATGTCGGTTGTACTCTGATTTTCAACAAGAACATTTGAAGCCCAATGCTAAATGTTTCCTGCTCAATTATCCAAACTCCGTTGTATGGGTAACATCATGAAATTCTCTCCCCTCACCTAGAGGATTTTCTATGTTATATCCTATCGTGGATATCATGCTCTGCTTGTCCTTAGGAAGGATATACCCCTGAAATATGTGTTTAAACACATTTTTCCTTTCCATTGTTCTGGTTAACCTAATGATTACATTTTCCTTTCCATTGGTCTGTTTGACCTTTCTTTTGATCTATATAATCTAAGCAGTAATAATTCACTTCTTATGTAAACACCTCGATGTACAACTCTGTCAGTGAGACCCCGTTTCTACTGTTGATGACATTCCGGTAGCCACCGATGGACGAGAACTTTGCCTATTGGTCCGCCTCATGCAACGAGCAGGAAAATGGTTCTCTTCGTCCCTCGCCCTTGGTACCAACGTTGTTGCCGACATGAGCGACAGACTACCCTCTGACATGCCTTGCTTACATGATCGTGCAAGATGTCACCGACCTTCCAACTCTTAACCACCTGGTGGGCCCATAACCCACAGGTCCCAGGATCGAAACTTGACTCTCCTGTACATCCCTGTTTCGAAGTTATCCCTCGTGCTTCGTTTCGTATGTAATTCGCGAGCCACCTTCCTAGTGATCTATTCGGGTATCAGACACAAAACTTATTCCCATTGCTCTGGACCCCTTTTACCCTTTGTTTCAGGCACCGAACGATTGCCTGCTCGCTCGAAACTTCTCATGATACCTCCTTCCCTTGCTCTCGATATTTTCTAAGGTTTCAATTCAAGAGTTACTTTCCGCCACCTTCCCTGATGTTATCTACCAGATAGTCGACCTTGCAGAGGTCCGTTCTCTCGGAATACCCCCTTTATTCTTTCGTAAGTACGACGGAGTTCCCGAAGTAAGAATGACGGCTTCCTCATGATGGCCTAAAGCAGAGGAATGAGGACGTCAATCTAATGGATCTACCTCTTCGAGAAGAGCAACCAACATCGAGAAGACCCATTAGAATTTCGTAACCAAATCGCTTCCCGCCTACACTACCTCTTAAATCTCGGGACGAGATTTCTTGTAGTGGAGGAGAATTGTGACGCCCGGATAATTACGCTACAGTAACCCTCCGCTAATGATGCCACGTCACCACGATTACCGTTGTTAGTCTTGCGATGATTCAAATTCCGTTCAAGTTTCAAATTTAAAATCAAGGCAAATAACAAAAGTTTTCAAATGTTAAAACTAAAATGATCGGATTGTGACAAATGTTGCATAGGTAGTTATGGTGAAGAACCCATATTTAAATAAAATGTTTAAATGCACTCATAGTAAATAAAACAGTGGCTAAAACAAATATTTAAATGATTTTACAATATTAAACAAATACAGACTAACTTATTTGCCTACCAGACTAAAGGTGATAGTAGCCTAAATTATAATAGGATTTTTAGATGCAACTCTTGTATTTTAAAACTAGTTTTGTTTTGAAATGAATTAAAGCATAAAAAAAGAGAAGAAGAAAAGGAAACCACCCCCTTTCCCCCACTGGGCCAACCGGCCCAGCTGGCCAACCAACTGACCAGGCCGGCCCATGCCTCTGGCCTACATAGGCCTCTCCCACTCCCCCCAAACCCTAACCGCACTTCCCCGACTCCCCACGACCGCACCCTCCCCCCACTCCTCGTCTCTCCTCTCGCCCGATCCAATCGGGATCAGGCGCCCATCGCCGCTGGAGTGCCCGCCTCCCGATGTCTTCAGCGACCTTGATGAGGGCGCCGCCCGCCAGACGCCCCCTCGGCCCGGACGCCAGACGGAGCCAGCGTCGCTCGCGTCCTCGCGGAGCTGGCTGCCGACCTCGACCTCGCCGTGGCCTCCTCGTCCCTCCCGACTCGCCGGACCGATCCGCCGCCGCCCGGAGCTCCACGCGCCTCCTCCCCGTCGCCCGGTCGTCCCCGACCTCCCCGAGCACACTGCCAAGACCCTGCAACCGCCGTGAGCCCCGGCCTCTCCCCCTCTCTCCCTCCAGCCGTGACCCCCTCTCCGGCTCCGGCCACTGCCACCTGTGCCGGGACGACCGCGCCCTGCTCCTCCCCTTTTGCCTGCCGTGGCCTCGCCACTGCCACGCCGGTGAACCCCCCCGCCTTCGGCCATCCCTCTGCCGCCCCCTGGACTCGCTGCGGCGCGAGCTCCCCAGCATGCCCGCCTGCGTCCCTCGACGCCCGCGCCTCGCCTCTCCTCACCGGGGCCTGTTGGAGCTCTGCCGCTCTGCTCGTTGCGGCCACCCGCACGCACGCATGCCCCTCCTCCCTGCTCCCTGCGGCCGCCGGCTCTCCGCGGCTTCTAGACTGGTGCACCCGCGAGCGATGCTCGTTCGGGCCACGCCCGTAACCCGCGCGCCCGCTAAGCCCCTGGTGGCTCGGATGAGCCACTGACTAGGGGGCCCCACGCCCAAAATGATTTAAATGAAAAAAAGGAAAAAATATATATAAATATATAAATAAATAATAATTAAGATGATTAATTAATTAAGTTAATTAATCCTGCTTAATTAATCTAATTATCTAGTTAGTTTAATTAAACCCTAATTAGACTAACAGTCAATGACATGCGGGACCCACACGTCAGTTGACCAGTCAACACCTCTGTTGACTGCTGGCGTCATCTTGGCGTCATGATAGCGTCGGCAAAGAACACTTTTTGGATAATGTTGGATTTAAATAAATAATTAAAATCAGAAAATGATTAAATCTTTAGAAAATCATATCTTTTATTCCCTAACTCGGATGAAAATACTTTATACATGAAAGTTGCTCAGAACGATGAGACGAATCCGAATACGCAGCCTGTTCGTCTGCCACGCATCCCTAGCATAGCAAACCTGCAACATTTCACCTCCGGTTCATTTGTCCGAAAACGCAAAACACCGGGGATACTTTCCCGGATGTTTCCCCCCTTCGTCGGTATCACCTCCTACCGCGTTAGGGCACACCTAGCACCACACATTTTCTTGTCATGCACCATCATGCTTATGTTTGCATTATATTTATTGTTTCTTCCCCCTCTTCTCTCCGGTAGACTACGAGACCGACGCTGCTGCTGCCCGGTTCGACTACGGAGTTGGCGACCCTCTCTCTTGCCCGAGCAACCGGGCAAGCCCCCCTTGATCACAGATATCGCCTACTCTCCTCTATAACGCTTGCATTAGAGTAGTGTAGCATATTCTTGCTTCCGTTTATCCTATCCACGATGCATAGCTTTGTCCTTGTTACTACTGTTGTTACCTTTACCCGCAATCCTACATGCTTAGTATAGGATGCTAGTTTTCCATCAGTGGCCCTACATTCTTGTCCGTCTGCTGTGCTATACTATCGGGCCGTGATCACTCGGGAGGTGATCACATGTATATACTATATACTTCATACATGATACATGTGGTGATTAAAGTCGGGTCGGCTCGAGGAGTACCCGCGAGTGATTCACGGATTGGGGGCTGAAAGGACCTTTGTCCCGACGGCCCTCTGGATGATCTTTGTGGCGGAGCGACAGGGCAGGTTGAGACTACCTGGGTGAGAGGTGGGCCTGGCCCTGTTGGCGTTCGCGGATACTTAACACGCTTAACGAGATCATGGTATTTGATCTGAGTCTGGCTACTGGCCTATACGCACTAACCAACTACGTGGGAAAGATATGGGCACTCGGCGTCGTGGTATCAGCTGAAGCCTTCGTGACGTCAGCGACTGAGCGGCGAGCGCCAGATTGGACCGCGTAACGTGACTTCCTTTGTAATGGAGGTTGCTAGGTGCATTTCGGCCGATTCGCAAGCGCAAGGTGTGCTAAGGCGATGGGCCCGGACCCTGGCGCTTAGGTTTTGACCGGCGTCTTGACCTCTCTGTTGGCCTAGGTGGGGCTGCGGCGTGTTGATCTTCCGCGGCGGGCATGACCCGTAAAAGTGTGTCCGCCAAATGGGATCAAGCGTGTTGGGTTATGTGGTGCACCCTGCAGGAAGTTAATCTATTGAATAGCCGTGATCTTCGGAAACAGGACGACTTGGAGTTGTACCTTGACCTTATGACAACTAGAACCGGATACTTAATAAAACACACCCTTCCAAGTGCCAGATATAACCCGGTGGTCGCTCTCTAACAGGGCTACGAGGAGAGGATCACCGGGTAGGTTTATGCTATGCGATGCTACTTGAGATGCTACTTGAGATGCTACTTGGAGGACTTCAGTCTACTCTCTTCTACATGCTGCAAGACAAAGGCTGCCAGAAGCGTAGTCTTCGACAGGATTAGCTATCCCCTCTTATTACGGCATTCTGCGATTCAGTCCACCGATATGGCCCTTTACACATATATCCATGCATATGTAGTGTAGCTCCTTGCTTGCAGTACTTTGGATGAGTACTCACGGTTGCCTTGTTCCCCTTTTCCCACTATCTCTACCCGATTGTCTGCGACTGCACGCTGGAGCCCAGAGCGACGCCACCGTCGATGGCGACTACTACACCGGAGGTGCCTACTACTACGTGCAGCCCGCTGATGACGACCAGGAGTAGTTTAGGAGGATCCCAGGCAGGAGGCCTGCGCCTCTGTCGATATGTATCCCAGTTTGTGCTAGCCTTCTTAGGCAAACTTGTTTAACTTATGTCTGTACTCAGATATTGTTGCTTCCGCTGACTCGTCTATGATCGAGCACTTGTATTCGAGCCCTCGAGGCCCCTGGCTTGTATTATGATGCTTGTATGACTTATTTATGTTTTAGAGTTGTGTTGTGATATCTTCCCGTGAGTCCCTGATCTTGATCGTACACATTTGCGTGCATGATTAGTGTACGATTGAATCGGGGGCGTCACATAGTCTTAGAGTAGCTAGCATTGTGATGTCTTTTTATATCTGTCGACTGATATGGCTTGTGACTGTAGAAATCTTGTGATCTTGGGGCTCAGCTCTTTGCAATGAACAAGCAGCAAATCAGCCTCAACCTTGATCTGGAATTGGCCAAGAAGAATCTCCAGAGTGCTCGTGATGAAGTAGCTGCCATGGGAGGTAATCAATCGTCGACTGTTTATCCCACTGCTAGCACTTTTCCTTTCCATTTTTTGAACCGAGTGACTCCACTCGAGCAGATGTATGTAGTGAAAACCGCCAACTCCAAGCCCGTCTGAAGAATGTTATTTCTTTATAGAAAATGAAGCAGGCTTTGGAGCAGAAGGATCTGGATCTAGCTGCAGCTCAGAAGGAGGCGCGCGAGAAGACAACGCTTGCTGACAAGAAGCTTGCTTCAGTCGGCAAGTTAGAAGAGGAAAACTCCAAACTAAAGACTGCTGTTTCTGACGCCAATCAAGAGGTCGAGCGACTGAAGAAGGACAAGGAGAAACTGACCGACGAACTTGGAAGTCTCAAGGCCAAGAATGGCGAGCTGGAGTCTTATCTGAGCCAACTTCTGCGAAGCTGGTCTTGAAACTTGAAGGTCTTGATTAATCTGTCTTATTTCATCATTGACAATTCTAATTGCGCCGTCGACTCATCATTCACTCGACTGTGTAGAATTTTTCCAAGACTTTGAAGCGGAAACTGGGCGGGTCGAGACGAGTCTTGATCCCATCAACTGTCTAGTCAAGGATGATGTTGCGATGAACGTGATGCGGTTGGAGTCTCGTATGGACGGCGCGGTTTCTTATCTGGCCCGTCTGAAAGCTGCTATGACCCAGGTTGATGAGGAACTTTGGCCTCAGGCGGAACTGTCTCAAGATCTCGAGTCCCTGATGGCTCGACTAAATCAAATCCCTGAGCGCGTGCAAGCATGGAAGAAGTCCTCTGCTTTCATTGTGGTCTTGGCGTTGCTCTGTCTCTCGGTCCGAAGTGCCTTTGCAAGGATGCCAAAGAAGACAAGCTGGCGGAGCTCAAGGTTGCTAACACGAAGAAGCATACTTTCCAGTCTTTCATGGACACCTTCCTTGCCGCCTCCACTCGCATTGTAGACAACATTGACCTTGACAGTTTCTGCGACCCAGCCAGTCCTTCTCCTGATGCCTGACCGAAAAAACATTAAGCTTCACCTTTATTTTCCTCAGAATGCCGAGTGATTGTGTAATCGTTAAACTTATTCGGGCTTGATGCTCGAATACTTTTGATCCGTCGTTCGAAACCTTATGATTTATCCAAACTTGGTTTATTTCCGAATATGCTTGCGTTTGCCTTCGGGTGGAATTTGTTCTTCACTCGGAATAATCTTTGTGTTTGAGATGCAGCTCTGAGGTAGTGATTTCAATCGACCCGCGCTTCATCGTCCTTGCAGGTAGGGATGGGGTGCGCATTGCAGTCGACCTGCACCTCGTCGTCCTTGCAGATAGAGATGGAGCGAACGTTGTACTTGTGGCGTAGCTCCGAATGAGAAGGTTGCAGTCGACCTGCACCTCGTCGTCCTTGCGGATAGGGATGGAGCGAACGTTGTACTTGTGGCGTAGCTCCGAACGAGAAGGTTGTAGTCGACCTGCACCTCATCGTCCTTGCGGATAGGGATGGAGCGAACATTGTACTTGTGGCATAGCTCCGAAGGAGAAGGTTGCAGTCGACCTGCACCTTGTCGTCCTTGAGGATAGGGATGGCTTCCACACTTAGGCGAGTCCTGGACTGCAGCTAAGCCTCCGAGTGGGAGGGTTGCTCTCCACTCGGTAGGATTTTTCAAACTTAGGCGAGTACTGGACTGCAGCTATGCCCCCGAGTGGGAGGGTTGCTCTCCACTCGGTAGGATTTTTCAAACTTAGTAGTCTTGGACTGCAGCTAAGCCCCGAGTGGGAGGGTTGCTCTCCACTCGATAGGATTTTCAAACTTAGGCGAGTACTTGACTGCAGCTAAGCCCCGAGTGGGAGGATTTCTCTCCACTCGGTGGGATTTTTCAAACTTAGGTAATCTTGGACTGCAGCTAAGCCCCGAGTGGGAGGTTGCTCTCCACTCGGTAGGATTTTCAAACTTAGGTAGTCTTGGACTGCAGCTAAGCCCCGAGTGGGAGGATTGCTCTCCATTCAGTGGGATTTTTGAACTTAGGCGTAAACGGATTCACAGCTAAGCCCCCGAGTGAGAGGCTTGCTCACCACACGGTAGGATTTTTCAAACTTAGGCGAGTATTGGACTGCAGCTAAGCCCCCGAGTGGGAGGATTGCTCTCCACTCGGTAGGATTTTTCGAACTTAGACGAGTACTTGGACTGCAGCTAAGCCCCCGAGTTGGAGGGTTGCTCTCCACTCGGCAGGATTTTTCAAACTTAGGCGAGTACTTGGACTGCAGCTAAGCCCCCGAGTGGGAGGGTTGCTCTCCACTCGGTAGGATTTTTCAAACTTAGGTAGTCTTGGACTGCAGCTAAGCCCCCAGTGGGAGGTTGCTCTCCACTCGGTAGGATTTTTCAAACTTAGGCAGTCTTGGACTGCAGCTAAACCCCAGTGGGAGGTTGCTCTCCACTCGGTAGGATTTTTCAAACTTAGGCTAGTACTGGACTGCAGCTAAGCCCCCGAGTGGGAGGATTGCTCTCCACTCGGTAGGATTTTTCGAACTTAGGCGAAACGGATTCGCAGCTAAGCCCCCGAGTGAGAGGCTTGCTCACCACTCGGTAGGATTTTTCGAACTTAGGCAAAACGGATTCGCAGCTAAGCCCCCGAGTGAGAGGCTTGCTCACCACTCGGTAGGATTTTTCAGACTTGGGAAAAACGGATTCGCAGCGAAGTCACCCACTGGGGGATTTCAAACGGAAACAAAAGCAACAACAATCGTTTAGGAAGATTATAAAGCTCTTGTCTTTGATAAATAAACTACAAAGGTATTTCTTATTACATCTCATCCAAGTGAGTACTTAAGTATAAAAGGGGCGGAGCAGCTCCGCATTCCAAGCTCGTGGCTCGTCTTTTTGATGCTCGACATTGTAAAGATGGTATGCTCCATTGTGGAGCACTCTGGTGATAATGAAGGGGCCTTCCCAAGCAGGGGCAAGCTTGTGTGGCTTCTGTTGATCCACTCGAAGAACCAAGTCTCCCTCTTGAAAGGCTCGACCCGTCACGTTTCTGGCGTGGAATCGACGCAAATCTTGCTGATAGATGGTCGACCGGATCAATGCCATCTCTCTTTCCTCTTCTAAGAGATTGACTGAATCCTGCCGGGCCTGTTCCGCTTCCTCTTCAGAGAAGAGCTCGACTCGTGGTGTGTTGTGGAGTAGGTCACTTGGCAGAATAGCTTCGGCTCCATAGACCAAAAAGAAAGGAGTTCGTCCGGTCGACCGATTGGGAGTTGTTCTCAAACCCCAAAGAACTGATGGAAGTTCATCGACCCAGGCGCCTGCTGCGTGTTTGAGATCACGCATCAGTCGGGGTTTCAGTCCTTTGAGGATTAGACCATTTGCCCTTTCTGCTTGTCCATTCGACTGTGGGTGAGCGACTGAAGCATAGTCGACTCGTGTGCCTTGAGAAGTGCAGAAAGCTCTAAACTCATCCGAATCGAAGTTCGACCCGTTGTCAGTGATGATGCTGTGTGGAACTCTATATCTGAACGTCAATTCTTTGATGAAGCTGACAGCGGTGCTGGCTTCAAGATTCTTGATAGGTTTAGCTTCGATCCATTTGGTAAACTTGTCGAATGCTACAAGCACATGAGTAAATCTGCTCCTACCGGTTCTCAGTGGCCCAACCATATCCAATCCCCAAACAACAAAGGGCCAGACAAGGGGAATGGTCTTCAGGGCTGATGCAGGCTTGTGAGACATATCCGAGTAAAATTGGCAACCTTCACATCTGTCGACTATATCTTTTGCCATTTCATTTGCTCGTGGCCAATAAAATCCGGCTCGGTATGCTTTAGCCACAATGGCCCGAGAGGACGCATGGTGACCACAGGTCCCCGAGTGGATGTCGTTGAGGATCATTCGACCTTCTTCTGGTGTTATGCATTTCTGACTGACCCCAGTCACACTTTCCTTGAACAATTGTCCCCTTATCACCGTAAAGGCCTTGGATCGACGGACGACCTGTCGAGCCTCTTCTTCATCCTCTGGGAGTTCCTTCCTAAGGATGTACGCGATGTAAGGCACTGTCGAGTTGGGAGTGATGACCAGAACCTCCATGATTAGGTCGACCACGGCTAGGACCTCGACTTCAGTCGGATCTGTGGCGCTCTTAGGTTGCCGGGGCTCTTTTGTAAAAGGATCTTCTTAAACTGACTGTGTGTGAATGTGTTCTAGAAACACATTGCTGGGAATGGCTTCTCTCTTGGAACCTATCTTCGCCAAATCATCGGCTGCTTGATTTTTCAGTCGGGGTATATGATGGAGCTCTAACCCCTCAAACTTCTTTTCCAACTTTCTCACCGCATTGCAGTAGCCAGTCATGGCTGGGCTTCTGATGTCCCACTCTTTCATCACTTGATTGACTACCAAATCTGAGTCGCCATAGACCATGAGGCGACGGACGCCGAGTGAAATGGCCATGCGCAACCCATATAAGAGTGCTTCATATTCTGCTTCGTTATTGGAGGAATCAAAGTGAATCGAGTACGATTCGAGCTTGTCTCCTCGGGGATAATAGTACCACCCCGGCACCAGAACTATTCAGCATCTTAGAACCGTCAAAGAACATGGTCCAGTGCTCCGAGTGAACTTGAGTCGGCAGTTGCTGTTCGATCCACTCGGTGAGGAAATTAGCTATTGCTTGGGACTTGATAGCTTTGTTTGCATCAAACTGAATATCTAAGGGAAGGAGTTCAATCGCCCATTTTGCCACTCGACCAGTTGCATCTCACAGTGTAGAATCTCGATAATGGGCGTCATTGTCATTGTAATAGAGTGGTCGGAGAAATAGTGTGCAACCTTCTTCGTGGTCATGTAAATCCATAAACAAGTTTTCGATAGTGCGGATATCTCTGTTTCGACGGAGTCGTAACTTGAAACATAATAAGCCGGGCGCTGAACTTTATAGGTTTTCACTCTTCTTCTCGCTCGACCATAAATCTTTGTCATCGACGACTTGTCCGATGGCTGCTATATAAAGCAGAGAGGTTCTTTGCTGATTGGGGCAGCAAGCACCGGCTGGGTGGAAGCAGGGCTTTTAGCTCGCAAGCGTTGCATCAGCCGGAGCCCACTCGAACTTATCGACTTCTTCATCATCGGTAGAGAGGCAGCGCCTTCTCATCGAGTCCGAAATGAATCGACTTAGGCGGCCAAACAACGAGAAGCTTCGGACATCATGCACACGCAGGCGTTTCATTGAGTATGGCACCAACTTTCTCGGGTTAGCATCGATCCTCGTTCGAAATGAGAAAACCGAGTAACTTTCCTCCTGGAACTCGAGCGTGCACTTTGATGGATTAAGCGATATCGTACCTTCCGAGGTTGGCAAAGGTTTCAGCAAGGTCAGCCAGTAGGTCGGAACCTCTACGTGACTTGACCACAATGTCATCCATGTACGCTTCCACATTCCGACTGATTTGAGTGAGTAAACACTTCTGAATCATCCGCATAAATGTGGCTCCAGCGTTCTTCAGACCGAATGGCATAATGACATAACAGAAGCACCCGAATGGGGTGATGAAAGCTGTTTAATTTCCTCGGGTCCATACAGACGGATCTGATGATACCCGAAATAGGCGTCCAAAAAGGACAAACGCTCACACCCCGCAGTCGAATCGACTATCTGATCGATGCGAGGGAGAGGAAAGTGATCCTTCGGGCAGGCCCGATTGATATACTTGAAGTCGATGCACATGCGAAGTGAATCGTCCTTCTTAGGGACCATGACGACATTAGCTAACCACTCGGAGTGGTAAATCTATCGAATAAACTCAGCTGCCAGGAGCCGAGCCACTTCTTCACCGATTGCTTTTCTCTTCTGTATGGCGGACCGTCAAAGATGTTCCTTGACCGGTTTTACCTCTGGGTCGACTCAAACGATGCTCAACCAGTCCCCTGGGAACACCCGGCATGTCAGAAGGTTTCCATGCAAAGATGTCCCAGTTCTCACAGAGGAACTGGATGAGCGCTTCCTATTTGGAGTCGAGAGTCGTTGAAATGTGGGTCGGAGCAGCATTGGGGTCAGTCGTGTGGATATGGATCGGTTTCGTTTCACCGGACGACTGAAATGTTGAATCCGTTGCAAGCTTCTTAGCTCGCAGCAAATCACTCGGATCTGGATTTTTCTGATACTCCTGCAATTCCACTCGCCATCTCGCGATCGGCGATCTTGAGCCCTTTAGGAAGCACTCTTCTGCCTTCTTTCGATTGCCAGTGATAGTGATTACACCTTTGGGACCAGGCATCTTCAATTTGAGGTACACATAGCATGGTCGAGCCATAAAACGTGCATAAGCCGGCCTGCCCAGAATGGCGTGATAAGCACTCTGAAATCCACAACTTCAAATGTCAACTTTTCTTTGCGGTAATTCTTGGAATCACGAAACCACGTCAAGAACAATCTGGTGAGTGATTCAACCTTCTTATGCGGAATGACTCCATGGAAACTCATACTGATTTCACCGAGTGCGGACATTGGAATGCCCACCCTTTCAGCGTTTACGCATACACGAATGTTAGAAGCCATCGCCACCATCCATCAGAACTTTAGTCAGTCGAGTGCATTCGATAACTGGATCGACCACCAAAGCTTGCCTCCCAGGGGTGGCTATGTGCGTCGGGTGATTGGACTGGTAGAATGTGATGGCAGTCTGAGACCATTTCAAATAAGTGGGTGTTGCCGGAGCGACCATATTCACTTCTCTGTTGACCACTTTCAGTCGACTCTTACTCTCAACATCAGCAAAAATCATTAGAGTGGAATTGACGTGAGGGTAACCATCATCACTCTCCTCCTTATCCTCGACCTTGTCTGACTCTTTGTCTTTGTCTTTGGGCTGTTTCTCTCGGAACTGTTGGATTAGGAGCCGACACTGTCGAGTGGTATGCTTCGGATAAATGATTTTACCCTCTTCATCTTTCTTTGTATGGATATGGCACGGCAAATCTAGCACATCATTTCCATCTTGACCTTTTATCTTCTTAGGGTTCCATGGCCCCTTGGGCTTCCCTTTGGATTTTCCTTGAGTCACGGCTAAGGTTTCTCCAGGAGCAGCTGGCTCGGCTTTGCGCTTCTGCTTCCGTCTGGAGTTTCCTCCTCCGGTTTCATGGGCGACTGATTTGTGCTTGCCACTCCGGAGCTGATCCTGTTCTTCACCATTAGCATACTTGGTGGCAATCTCCATCATTCGACTCAGAGACATGTCTCCGGTCCGACCGAACTTCAAGTTCAACTCTCGATATTTGACGCCTTCCTTGAAGGCACAAACTGCTTGGTGATCAGACACGTTCTCCACTGTGTGATGCAGTGTGATCCATCTCTGGATATAATCCCTCAAAGTTTCATTTGTCTTCTGCACACAAGATTGCAGCTCTATCAACCCTGCTGGTCGTTTGCATGTCCCTTCAAACATTCTGACAAACACTCGGGCAAGATCTTCCCAAGTGTAAATGCTGCTGGGTGCTAATTGATTCAGCCATGCTCTGGTCGAACCCTCCAACATCAGAGGCAGGTGTTTCATAGCCACTTCATCATTGCCGCTGCCAATCTGAACAGCCACTCGGTAATCCTCAAGCCAAGTATCAGGCTTGGACTCACCAGTGAACTTACTGACTCCAGTCACCAACCTGAAGTTGGGAGGAATCACCCATGACCACGATGGCTCTCTTTGAAGCACTTTGGACCTGAGATGTGCATTCTGCTGCTGGTGGGTACATCTCTGCCATGACCTTCTTGGTGAGCTCTGTTCGTGTCGACCAAACCCTGAACAAGAATGGATCTCGCATCAAAGCCTGGCTCCACAGGGTCATTGGAATCCTTCGCCCAATACTATGAGGCGCGTCATCCTCCTTGTCGAGGCATGTATGATCCACTCCTTGGGGAGGTGTGGGCACTCGGCGGCGATCATCACGATCGAGTCGGTGATCATACTGCTCACAGTTTCTGTATTGATCATGCCGGTCACCATGTCCCTCACGCCTCGGGCGATCTTGGGCTGTGAGCCGATCGGGTATATCTCGCAACAACGGACCTTCTATGGATCCTATTCCGTGGATCGTGACACGGCCGTATTCTACTCTCCCGCTGCCGGAGTAAGGCTCGATCGCATTAAACCTCTACCAACTTCGATTTGGGAGGGCTGAATTGACTCTGCTATTCGAGCTGCAGTTGTAAGATTTTGGATCGGAGTTCGATATACCTGAGTCGGAGGTGGAAAAAGCTGGCGTCGACTGGATTCTAGAACCCTTTGCCGCGCACGCTCGTCGAGTACTCGCTGGAGATTTTCCAGTCGAGTGCGCTCAGCCAGATTGGCGGTAGCGCTGCGTCTCCAAGGCCCGGGCCTCGGGGGTTTCTCCAACGATAGGAGTGTGAAGAGCATCCATGTTCCGGCGGCGGAGTTCTTCCCTCTGCTCCGAAGAGAGGGGCTCATGGAGGTACTCCTCATGGGCATGCGACGGATCGCCTCTGTCGTCGCCACCGTCGGCGCGAGGGAAGCGAGGAGGACTGCGAGGTCCATCGACCATCAGGACTTCCACCGCTGGATCACTGCTGTCGCACTCGGATGCGGTCTCTGCGGAGCCAGTCGACAGGTCGAACAGGCCGTAGAGAGATCGCCGGGCTCGATCGCCGCGACTTGGGGGGTGGCCGTCTAGCGAGCCACCGCGTGCCTCACCCATCGCTGAAGCCTTGACCGACCGAAGCGCTTGCGCCGTGAGCGACGGGCGGAGGAGGGCGCCATACGGCGCCGACCGATCTCGGGTCGACGATCGCCGAAGGAGGACGCCGCGGACGACGACGCTGAAGTCGTTGCCCATGGACGGGAGTGCATCGACGTAAAGTGGAGCCTCCTGAAGCCAAGCGGAGTCATCGGCGATGAACACGAGCGCGCCGAGACGGATCTCGTGGCCCTCAGCCAAAGCTCCGCCTGAAACCATGATGAAGGGGATCGGAAAGATTGCAACTTCTCCAACAAGTCGCTAAGACACCTGTCCCATGGTGGGCGCCAACTATCGTGGTTCTGAGTCTGACAGTAGAATAGGGGGGGTAGGAATGTAGAGGTGATACGTCTCCAACGTATCTACTTTTCCAAACACTTTTGCCCTTGTTTTGGACTCTAACTTGCATGATTTGAATGAAACTAACCCGGACTGACGCTGTTTTCAGCAGAACTGCCATGATGTTGTTTTATGTGTAGAAAAGAAAAGTTCTCGGAATGTCCTGGAAATCCACGGAGGCACTTTTCGGAATTTATAAGAATTATTGGGCGAAAGAAATACACCAGGGGGCCCACAGCCTGTCCACAAGACAGGGGGCGCGCCCCCCTAGGGCGCGCCCCTATCTCGTGGGCCCCCTGGACCTCCTCCGACCTCAACTCCAACTCCATAGATTCCGTCTCGGGGAGAAAAAAATCAGGGAGAAAGTTTCATCGCGTTTTACGACACGGAGCCGCCGCCAAGCCCTAATCTCTCTCGGGAGGGCTGATCTGGAGTCCGTTCGGGGCTCCGGAGAGGGGGATTCGTCGCCGTCGTCCTCATCAACCATCCTCCATCACCAATTTCATGATGCTCACCGCCGTGCGTGAGTAATTCCATCATAGGCTTGCTGGACGGTGATGGGTTGGATGAGATTTACCATGTAATCAAGTTAGTTTTGTTAGGGCTTGATCCCTAGTATCCACTATATTCTGAGATTGATGTTGCTATGACTTTGCTATGCTTAATGCTTGTCACTAGTGCCCGAGTGCCATGATTTCAGATCTGAACCTATTATGTTTTCATGAATATATGTGTGTTCTTGATCCTATCTTGCAAGTCTATAGTCACCTATTATGTGTTATGATCCGACAACCCCGAAGTGACAATAATCGGGATACTTCTCGGTGATGACCGTAGTTTGAGGAGTTCATGTATTCACTATGTGCTAATGCTTTGTTCCGGTTCTCTATTAAAAGGAGGCCTTAATATCCCTTAGTTTCTGTAAGGACCCCGCTGCAACGGGAGGGTAGGACAAAAGATGTCATGCAAGTTCTTTTCCATAAGCACGTATGACTATTTACGGAATACATGCCTACATTACATTGATGAATTGGATCTAGTTCTATATCACCCTATGTTATAGCTATTGCATGAGGAATCGCATCCGGCATAATTATCCATCACTGATCCATTGCCTACGAGCTTTTCATATATTCTTCTTCGCTTATTTACTTTTCCGTTACTATTGTTACAACTACTACAAAAACCCAAAACATTTATCTTTACTTTTGCTACCGTTACTATTATTATCATACCATTTTGCTACTAAACACTTTGCTGCAGATACTAAGTTATCCGGTGTGGTTGAATTTACAACTCAACTGCTAATACTCAAGAATATTCTTTGGCTCCCTTGTGTCGAATCAATAAATTTGGGTTGAATACTCTACCCTCGAAAGCTGTTGCGATCCCCTATACTTGTGGGTTATCAAGACTAATTTCGGCGCCGTTGCCGGGAGCATAGCTCTATTCTCCGAGTCACTTGGGATTTATATCTGTTGATCACTATGAAGAACTTGAAAGACGCTAAGACCAAGATTTTGCCCTCAACTACGAGGGGAGGTAAGGAACTGCCATCTAGCTCTGCACTAGATTATCCTTCCGTTATTTGGAAGCTTGCGACACCTAAACCTGCTACTGCTATGAATTCTGATACGTCGCATGTTATTGATGATGCCACTTCTGCGATGCATGATGAAACTACTTCTGTGCGTGATGCTACTTTGCCATTAGGTGAATTTCTAGATGAACAACTTGCTAGAGTTAGGGGGAATGAAAATATTGAAGAACCTATTATTGATGATAGTGATGAAGGTTCCCGCAATGATTATGTATTACCTATTGTTCCTAAGGGTTATGTTATGAATGAAAAAGCTGCTATGGAAATCCTTGCTTGCAATGATAGAAATGATCTTAAGAAATTATTAGCTAAATGGAAGCAACAGTCTCTTAATGCTAGAATGAAACCCGATCCTGCTTTTGCTACTTCACCTATCTGTGTTACTGATAAGGATTATGAATTCTCTGTTGATCCTGATATTATTACTTTAGTTGAATCTGCCTTTTTATGGCCTTGAATCTGAAACTGTTGTGGCACATCTTACCAAGTTGAACGATATAGCTACCTTGTTTACTAATGATGAGAAGTCTCGCTATTTACATATCCTTAAGATATTTCCGTTCTCATTAAAGGGTGATGCTAAGACTTGGTATAATTCTCTTGCTCCTGGTTGTGTGCGTAGTCCCCAGGATATGATTTATTACTTCTCTGCTAAATATTTCCCTGCTCATAAGAAACAAGCTGCCTTGCAGGAAATATATAATTTTGTGCAAATCAAAGAAGAGAGTCTCCCACAAGCTTGGGGAGGCTTCTCCGTTATAATGCTTTGCTGATCATCCTCTTAAGAAAAATGAAATACTTGATATCTTTTATAATGGACTAACCGATGCTTCCAAGGACTACTTGGATAGTTGTGCTGGTTGTGTTTTCGAGGAAAGAACAATCGTGAAGCTGAAATACTATTGAATAATATGTTGACTAATGAAAATAATTGGACTCTTCCGAGCCAGTTCTCAAGTAATTCTGAACCAATTGAGCCAACTCTGAGCCTATTCCTAAACCCACTCCAAGAAGAGAGGTGTTTTATTTCTCATCTGAAGATATGCAAGAGGCAAAGAAATCAATGAAAGAAAAAGGTATTAAAGCTAAAGATGTTAAGAATTTACCTCCTATTGAAGAAATACATGGTCTTAATTTACACTTTGAAGAACCACATTGTCTTGATAACCCGACACGGTAGTAAAGGTAAATTCTCTCTATAGATATGATAAAGTTGAAATACCCTCTACTAAATTTTATAGCCCATGCTTAGATGAATTTGATGACTTTATGGCTAGGCAAGAAAGTTTTAATGCTTATGTTGGTAGAGAGTTAAAGAATAATGCTTTCGAGATAGGACGCGTAGGTGATAATCCGGCTAGAGTTAAAGATGAACTTCACCGCGTTAGCAAATATGCTTCTATGGTTGCTACTCAAGCTGAGCAAGTACTCAGAGCTCAAAATGATTTGCTTGATGAATTGAATAATAAAAATGACTTTGCTGTTAGAGTGGCTACTAAAACTGGTAGAATGACTCAGGAACCTTTGTATCCTGAAGGCCACCCTAAGAGAAGCGAGCAAGATTGTCAGAGAAATAATTTAGAGGCACCTAGTTCTTCTAAAAAAAAGAAGAAGAAAAACGATAGGACTTTGCATGCTTCTAGTGAACCTCATGAGACACACCGAGAATCCCAATGATATTTCTATTTCGATCTTTGAAACTCAATCGGTGATGAGCATGAACCTAGTGATAATGTTAATGATAATGTTCATGTTGATGCTCAACCTAGCAAAGACAATGATGTAGATATTGAACCTCTTTGTTGATCTTGATAACCCACAATCAAAGAATCAACGTTATGATAAGAGAGATTTTGTTGCTAGGAAGCACGGTAAAGAAAGACAACCATGGGTTCAGAAACCCATGCCCTTTCCTCCTAAACCATCCAAGTCAAAGGATGATGAGGATTTTGAGCGCTTTGCTGAAATGATTAGACCTATTTTCTTACGTATGCGCTTAACTGATATGCTTAAAGTAAATCCTTATGCTAAGTATATGAAAGATATTGTTACAAATAAAAGAAAGATACTGGAAGCTGAGATTTCCACCATGCTTGCTAATTACACTTTTAAGGGTGGAATACCAAAGAAACTTGGAGATCCGGGTGTACCAACTATACCATGCTCTATTAAAAGAAATTATGTTAGAACTGCTTTATGTGATCTTGGAGCCGGTGTTAGTGTTATGCCTCTCTCTTTATATCGTAGACCTGAATTGAATAAGTTGACACCTACTGAAATATCTTTGCAAATGGCTGATAAATCAAATGCTATACCTGTCGGTATTTGTGAGGATGTGCCTGTTGTGGTTGCAAATGTCACTATCTTAACGAACTTTGTTATTCTTGATATTCCCGAGGATGATAGTATGTCTATTATCCTTGGTAGACCTTTTCTTAGTACTGCAGGGGCTGTTATTGATTGCAACAAAGGCAATGTCACTTTTCATGTTAATGGTAATGAGCATACGGTACATTTTCCGAGGAAACAATCTCAAGTCCATAGCATCAATTCTATTGAAAAAGTTCTAACTATTATTTTTGGAGGTTTTGAATTTCCTCTCCCTACTGTCAAGAAAAAGTATGATATTCTTATTGTTGGGGATTTTCATATCCCCGTTGAGGTAACTTAGTGTTATTCGAAATTTCTCCGGTTCCGTGTTATTCGGAATGAGTTTGTTAACAAGACTTGATCAACCTTGTTAGTGGGTTCATTTTGATGATCACGAGATGGATGAAACTAGAAGGCACAACCTTCTATACCCTCTTTTTACTTTCTGTTATTTATAATAAATAAAGAAAAAAAATAGTATTATCCGTCTGTTTTCTGAATTATCCGTGCATTAAAAAAATAGTCCAAAAATAAAAGTGCTCCAAATGCCCTGCAAACTTAGTATGATTTTTTCTGGAATATTTGAGGATTTTAGGCACTAAAAACACTGTAGGAAGGCCAAGCACCAGGCCACGAGAGAGGAGGGCGCGCCCCCCTGTCTCGTGGGCCCCTGGTGGCCCCCCTCCACTTATGTCAGCACCCACACACTTCATATTCTACCCAAAAAAATCCCCATCCAGCTCAAGCACGAGTTCTAGCTCATTTTGCTGCGATTTTCGATCTCCTAGCTCAAAGCTCCATTCACAAAACTGCTTTGGGAGATTGTTGCTTGGTATGTGACTCCTCCATTGGTCCAATTAGTTTTTGTTCTAGTGCTTTATTCTTTGCAAAATTTTGCTGCATAGGTGACCATGTTCTTGAGCTTGCATGATAAATTTTTGAGGTCCCAAGCAATTCCAATGCATGATATAGGCTTTAGGCACTTGTAGGAGTAGTTGCTATCAATCTTGTTTAGTTTTATTCACTTTTATTTTGAAGTAACTAAAATTTCAGAAAATTTCAGAAAAAGAAATATGCTTAGAAGAATGTACCAAGGAGGTTCCTCGGCAAAGAAAGGGCCAAGGATTGCTATCGTGAGCAAGATGTTGAATTGCCGAGGGACGCAAATGTCTGGGCTTGTGAGTGGCCATCCGATGATTTTATGGTCGAAGCAGGCTTCAAGGAGGAATTTGACGCATATGTGCGTAATGCCGAGCTGGAGGACTTCTTGCAAGATAAGTGTCCACAGTACTATCAGTTGACTGATTCTTTTGTGCGGAGGTTTAAATATAACTATGCGCGTAATTCTTCTAGTGTCATGTTTGACATTATGATACATATCATACCATGGATTTAGAGGATTTCACAACTGCTTGCAAACTCCCGCAGTGGGGTAATATTAATGATCCTCCCAAATCTGAATTTAGAGATTTTCTTGCTAGTATTACCGTGGGAGAATCTAGGGACGTAGCACAAGCTACCATAGGGAGCATTCATTTTCCTGCTATACATTACTTTGCTCTCTTTATTGGTAGATGCATTAACGGTAAGGACGAAGTATGTCACATGTGTGCTCCTGATCTTTGTGTCCTCAAGAGTGCTGTGTCAGGTTATAAAGGTTATAACTTGGGGGCAATAGTTGCACGTAGGTTGCAGAATAATAGTAGAAAGGGAGATTTCTTTGGAGGAATTTATGCAACCCGTGTGGCTAACTTTCTTAATATATCTCCACGAGAGGGGGATATGATTGTACCTCCTGTTTATTTGGATAAAGAAGCTATGCTCAATCATCATTTTCTTGAGAGGAATGAACAATTCCTCCATTATCGACTAATCTATGACAGACGTAACGTCGTCCCTGTTACTCTTCCTGCTCCATAACTTTTCGATTATCAGGCAAAAGGAAGATATGTTGTCACCAGGGAAGAAGCAACTGAATATGAGAGGGGAATGGAGGCGGCTCGCCAACACGTTGCTGCTCAGGAGGCGGTCGCCTCTGCATCTCAGTACTACCCCAGTTTCACTTATGGATATCAGCCAGGCGGTCCTTGGTACTAGACCAACTTAGGCCAAAAGCCTAAGCTTGGGGGAGTATGTATTTCTCACCGACTTTACATTCATGTTCACACACTAGTCGTCGGTGCTCATACTCTTTCATTGTATTATCCATGCTAGTTTAATTTTCTTTTTCTAGTTTTCTTCTTGTGTGTTTGATAAACCTTAATAAAAACCAAAAAAATTAGTTAGTTTAGTTTCCATGCTTGTAGTAGAAATTAAAATGAAAACCCAAAAAGATTTCTAGTTCTTCTTCTTACTTGTTGGGAGCTTTCCCATGTAAATAGTTTTATTTTCTTTTCTTTCTTTTGGGGGTCGAGAAGACCATATTGAAAATGCTTAGTGGCTCTTATATGCATGATTGTTTATTTAATTTAGAGCCCATATTACTTGTCTTCTCTCTTGAGTTGAATGCTTGCAGATTCCAGCTTAGTCCAATGCACGTGCACTCTTATTATTATACACATCGTTCGGTCGTGCGAGTGAAAGGCAATAATGACGATATATGATGGACTTATTGGGATGAAAAAAGCTGGTATGAACTCGACCTCTTTTGTTTTTGTAAAAATGATGAGTTCATCGTTCCTGAGTCAGCTATTATGAAGTAAACATATTTGCAATGACATTTAGAGCTCTGGCACCTCTACAAATCCCTGCTTCCCTCTGCGAAGGGCCTATCTATTTACTTTTATGTTGAGTCATCACCCATCTTATTAAAAGCACCCGCTGGAGAGCACAATGTCATTTGCATTCATTATTATTGGTTTATATTGGGTATGACTTGACTGGATCTCTTTTACCATGAATTACAATGTTTAGTCAGTCCTTGATCTTTAAAGGTGCTCTGCATTTATGTTTTGCGGTCTCAGAAAGGGCTAGCGAGATACCATTTTGTTATATCATGTTATGATTATTTTGAAAAAGTGTTGTCATCCGAGTTTTATTATTATGGCTCGCTAGCTGATTATGTTATTGATATGAGTAGTTGTGAGACCTATGTGTTATTGTGAGTATGGTTAGTTCATAATATTTGCTGAATCTTGAATCCTGGCTTTTCATGTTTACAACAACAAGAGCAAACAAAGTTTGTAAAAGTTTTTCTTTATCACTTTCAGTTTATCAACTGAATTGCTTGAGGACAAGCAAAGGTTTAAGCTTGGGGGAGTTGATACGTCTCCAATGTATCTACTTTTCCAAACACTTTTGCCCTTGTTTTGGACTCTAACTTGCATGATTTGAATGAAACTAACCCGGACTGACGCTGTTTTTAGCAGAACTGCCATGATGTTGTTTTATGTGTAGAAAAGAAAAGTTCTCGGAATGTCCTGGAAATCCACGGAGGCACTTTTTGGAATTTATAAGAATTATTGGGTGAAAGAAATACACTAGGGGGCCCACAGCCTGTCCACGAGACAGGGGGCGCGCCCCCCTAGGGCGCGCCCCCTATCTCATGGACCCCTGGACCTCCTCGGACCTCAACTCCAACTCCATATATTCCGTCTCGGGGAGAAAAAATCAGGGAGAAAGTTTCATCACATTTTACGACACGGAGCCGCCGCCAAGCCCTAATCTCTCTCGGGAGGGCTGATCTGGAGTCCGTTCGGGGCTCCGGAGAGGGGGATTCGTCGCCGTCGTCATCATCAACCAACCTCCATCACCAATTTCATGATGCTCACCGCCGTGCGTGAGTAATCCCATCGTAGGCTTGCTGGACGGTGATGGGTTGGATGAGATTTACCATGTAATCAAGTTAGTTTTGTTAGGGTTTGATCCTAGTATCCACTATGTTCGGAATTGATGTTGCTATGACTTTGCTATGCTTAATGCTTGTCACTAGGGCCCGAGTGCCATGATTTCAGATCTGAACCTATTATGTTTTCATGAATATATGTGTGTTCTTGATCCTATCTTGCAATTCTATAGTCACCTATTATGTGTTATGATCCGACAACCCCGAAGTGACAATAATCGGGATACTTCTCGGTGATGACCGTAGTTTGAGGAGTTCATGTATTCACTATGTGCTAATGCTTTGTTCCGGTTCTCTATTAAAAGGAGGCCTTAATATCCCTTAGTTTCCGTAAGGACCCCGCTGCAACGGGAGGGTAGGACAAAATATGTCATGCAAGTTCTTTTCCATAAGCACGTATGGCTATTTACGGAATACATGCCTACATTACATTGATGAATTGGAGCTAGTTCTATATCACCCTATGTTATAGCTATTGCATGAGGAATCACATCCGGCATAATTATCCATCACTGATCCATTGCCTACGAATTTTTCATATATTGTTCTTCGCTTATTTACTTTTCCGTTGCTACTGTTACAACTACTACAAAAACCCAAAAACATTTATCTTTACTTTTGCTACCGTTACTATTATTATCATACCACTTTTGCTACTAAACACTTTGCTGCAGATACTAAGTTATCCAGGTGTGGTTGAATTGAAAACTCAACTGCTAATACTCAAGAATATTCTTTGGCTCCCCTTGTGTCGAATCAATAAATTTGGGTTGAATACTCTACCCTCGAAAGCTGTTGCGATCCCCTATACTTGTGGGTTATCAAGAGGTAAGACCTTAGCTATGGAGGATTTGTACACGCGAGTTTTATGAGTTCAGGCCCTTCTCGGAGGAAGTAACAGCCCTACGTCTCGGAGCCCGGAGGCGGTCGACTGGATTATATGCGTGTGAGTTACAGGGGGTGCGAACCCTTGTCCCAGAGGAGGGGGTGGCTTATATAGAGTGCGCCAGGACCCCAGCTCCCCTCCGTTACATAGGATTCAATGTACATAAAGAGGTGGTGTTACAGGTAACGCATGTATTGGAGTGCTACAAATGATCATTAAATATCTAGGTAAATGCCCGACCGTTGCTGCGTGGAGCGGCTTTAGGTCTTCTTATTGTCGAGTGGTTTGATGGTCGAGTGACCTGGATAAAGTGGGATCTCCGAGTGGATGGTAGGTCGAGTGGACTTCACTTGACGCCTTTGCTAGATCCCTTCTTCTGATTCTTGTACTTCTTTGTTCTAGGACAAGGACCTTAGGTAGGATGTATAGGTCAGGCCTATTACCCTACCCTAGGTTTGTGTCTACATCATAGAATACGCGGGTTAAACTTGACGAGCCTAGCATATGCAGATATGGCCTCGGAACACTGAGACCGAAAGATCGAGCGTGAATCATATAGTAGATATGATCAACATAGTGATGTTCAGCATTAAAAACTACTCCATCTCACGTGATGATCGGACATGGTTTAGTTGATTTGGATCATGTGATCACTTAGATGATTAGAGGGATGTCTATCTAAGTGGGAGTTCTTAAGTAATATGATTAATTGAACTTTAATTTATCATGAACTTAGTCCTGGTAGTATTAGCATATCTATGTTGTAAATCAATAGCTCGCGATGTAGCTCCCCGTTTATTTTTATATGTTCCTAGAGAAATATAAGTTGAAAGATGATAGTAGCAATGATGCGGACTTGGTCCGTTATCTGAGATTTTTCCTCATTGCTGCACAGAAAAATTATGTCCTTGATGCACCGCTAGGTGACAGAACTATTGCAGGAGCAGATGCAGACGTTATGAATGTTTTGACAAGCTCGGTATGATGACTACTTGATAGTTTAGTGCACCATGCTTTACGGCTTAGAACCGGGACTTAAAAAATATTTTGAATGCCACGGAGCATATAAGATGTTCCAAGAGTTGAAACTGGTATTTCATACTCATGCCCGTGTCAAGAGGTATGAGACCTCTGACAGTACTTTGCCTACAAGATGGAGGAGAATAGCTCCACCAGTGAGCATGTGCTCAGATTGTCTGGGTACTACAATTGCTTGAATCAAGTGGGAGTTAATATTCCAGATAAGATAGTAATTGACAAAGTTCTCTAGTCACTATCACCTAGTTACTAGAACTTTGTGATGAACTATAATATGCAAGGGATAAAAAACAATTCCCAAGCTCTTCGCGATGCTAAAATCGGTGAAGGTAGAAATCAATAAAAGCATCAAGTGTTGATGGTTAATGAGACCACTAGTTTCAAGAAAAGGGCAAAGGGATAGAAAGGGAACTTCAAGAAGAATGACAAATATGTTGTCACTCCCGTGAAGAAGCCCAAGGCTAGACCCAAGCCTGAAACTGAGTGCTTCTACTGCAAAGGAAATGGTCACTGGAAGTGGAACTTCCCTAGATACTTGGCGGATAAGAAGGATGGCAAAGTGAACAAAGGTATATTTTATATACATGTTATTGATGTGTACTTTACTAGTGTTTATAGCAACCCCTCGGTATTTGATACTGGTTCAGTTGCTAAGAGTAGTAACTCAAAACAGGAGTTGCAAAAGAAACAGTGACTAGTTAAGGGTGAGGTGATGATGTGTGTTGGAAGTGATTCCAAGGTTGATAAGATCACCATCGCACACTCCCTTTACCTTCGGGATTAGTGTTGAGCCTAAAATAAATGTTATTTGGTGTTTGCGTTGAGCATGAATATGATTGGATCATGTTTATTGCAATATGGTTATTCATTTAAGTCAAAGAATAATTGTTGTTCTATTTAAATGAATAAAACCTTCTATGGTCATACACTCAATATAAATGGTTTATTGAATCTCGAATGTAATGATACACATATTCATATTATTGAAGCCAAAAGATTGAATGTTAATAATGATAGTGCAACTTATTTGTGGCACTGCCGTTTAGGTCATATTGGTGTAAAGTGCATGACGAAACTCCATGCTGATGGGCTTTTGGAATCACTTGATGCTTGCGAACCATGCCTCATGGGCAAGATGACTAAGGCTCCGTTCTCCAGAACAATGGAGCGAGCAACTGACTTATTGGAAATAATACATACTGATGTATGCGGTCCGATGAGTGTTGAGGCTCGCTGCGGGTATCGTTATTTTCTGACGTTCACAGATGATTTATCTACTTGATGAAACATAAGTCTGCAACATTTGAAAAGTTCAAAGAATTTCAGAGTGAAGTGGAAAATCATAGTAACAAGAAAAAGTTTCTACGATCTGATTGTGGAGACAAACATTTGAGTTACGAGTTTGGTCTTCATTTGAAACAATGTGGAATAGTTTTGCAACTCACGCCACCTGGAACACCACAGCGTAATGGTGTGTCCAAACGTCATAACCCTACTTTATTAGATATGGTGCAATCTATGCCGTCTCTTACCGATTTACCACTATCATTTTGGGGTTATGCATTAGAGACAGCTGCATTCACGTTAAAAAGGGCACCATCTAAATCCGTTAAGACGACACCGTATGAACTGTGGTTTAGCTAGAAACCTAAGCTGTCGCATCTTAAAGTTTGGGGTTGCGATGCTTATGTGAAAAAGTTTCATCCTGATAAGCTCAAACCCAAATCGGAGAAGTGCGTCTTCATAGGATACCCAAAAGTAACTGTTGGGTACTCCTTCTATCACAGATCCGAAGGCAAGATGTTCGTTGCTAAGAATGGATCCTTTCTAGAGAAGGAGTTTCTCTCGAAAGAAGTGAGTGGGAGGAAAGTAGAACTTGATAAGGTAATTGTACCTTCTTCCGAATTGTAAAGTAGTTCATCACAGAAATCAGTTTCAGTGATGCCTACACCGATTAGTGAGGAAGTTAATGATGATGATCATGAAACTTTAGATCAAGTCACTACCGAACCTCGTAGGTCAACTAGAATACGTTCCGCACCAAAGTGGTACGGTAATCCTGTTCTGGAAATCATGTTACTAGACCATGACAAACCTAAGAACTATGAGGAAGCGATGATAAGCCCAGATTCCGCAAAATGGCTTGAGGCCATGAAATCTGAGATGGGATCCATGTATGAGAACAAAGTATGGACTTTGGTTGACTTTCCCAATGATCGGTAAGCAATAGAAAATAAATGGATCTTCAAGAGGAAGACGGAAACTAATAGTAGTGTTACTGTTACAAAGCTAGACTTGTCGAAAAAGGTTTTTGACAAGTTCAAGGTGTTGACTACGATGAGATTTTCTCACTCGTAGCGATGCTTAAGTCTGTCCGAATCATGTTAGCAATTGCCACATTTTATGAAATCTAGCAAATGGATGTCAAAACTACATTCCTTAATGGATTTCTTAAAGAAGAGTTGTATATGATGCAACCAAAAAGGTTTTGTCAATCCTAAAGGTGCTAACAAAATGTGCAAGCTCCAACGATCCATCTATGGACTGGTGCAAGCACCCCGGAGTTGGAATATACGCTTTGATGAGTTGATCAAAGCATATAGTTTATACAGACTTGCGGTGAAGCCTGTATTTACAAGAAAGTGAGTGGGAGTGCTACAACTTTTCTGATAAGTATATGTGTATGACATATTGTTGATTGGAAATGATGTAGAATTTTTCTGGAAAGCATAAAGGAGTGTTTGAAAGGAGTTTTTCAAAGAAAGACCTTGGTGAAGCTGCTTACATATTGAGCATCAAGATCTATAAAGATAGATCACGACGCTTGATAAGTTTTTTCAATGAGTACATACCTTGACAAGATTTTGAAGTAAGTTCAAAATGGAACCGTCAAAGAAGGAGTTCTTGTCTGTGTTGCAAGGTGTGAAGTTGAGCAAAGACTCAAAACCCGACCACGGCAGAAAATAGAAAGAGAATGAAAATTCATTCCCTATGCCTCAGCCATAGGTTCTATGAAGTATGCTATGATGTGTACCAGACCTATTGTGTACCTCACTATGAGTTTGGCAAGAGGGTACAATAGTGATCCAGGAGTGGATCACTGGACAACGGTCAAAATTATCCTTAGTAGAATAAGGATATGTTTCTCGGTTATGGAGGTGACAAAAAGTTTGTCGTAAAGGGTTACGTCGATACAAGTTTTGACACGGATCCGGATGACTCTAAGTCTCAAGCTGGATACATATTAAAAGTGGGAGCAATTAGCTAGAGTAGCTCCGTGCAGAGCATTGTAGACACAGAAATTTGCAAAATACACACGGATCTGAATGTGGCAGACCCGTTGACTAAACTTCTCTCACAAGCAAAACATGATCACACCTTAGTACTCTTTAGGTGTTAACCACATGGCGATGTGAACTATATTATTGACTCTAGTAAACCCTTTGGGTATTGGTCACATGTTGATGTGAACTATATCACATGACGATGTGAACTATTGGTGTTAAATCACATGGCGATGTGAACTAGATTATTGACTCTAGTGCAAGTGGGAGACTGAAGGAAATATGCCTAGAGGCAATAATAAAGTTGTTATTTATATTTACTTATATCATGATAAATGTTTATTATTCATGCTAGAATTGTATTAACTGGAAACTTAGTACATGTGTGAATACATAGACGAACAGCGTGCCACTAGTATGCCTCTACTTGACTAGCTCGTTAATCAAAGATTGTTAAGTTTCCTAGCCATACACATGAGTTGTCATTTGATTAACGGGATCACATCATTAGAGAATGATGTGATTGACAAGACCCATCCTTTAGCTTAGCACGATGATCGTTTAGTTTGTTGCTATTGCTTTCTTCATAACTTATACATGTTCCTATGACTATGAGATTATGCAACTCCCGAATACCTGAGGAACACTTAGTGTGCTATCAAACGTCACAACGTAACTGGGTGATTATAAAGATGCTCTACAGGTGTAGCGACCCGACCCGAATGGATCAAGTCTCAACAATATTAATTAGAGTAACATGATGAGATTCACATGATAATCCAAGTACTAGATACTCAAAATGTCCATAACCGGGGACACGGCTAATCATGATTAGTTTGTACACTCCGCAGAGGTTTGTGCACTTTTCCCCACAAGACTCGACCTCCTCCGTTTGATTTCTCGCACTACATGGTGTTTGAGAAACGGATGACCGAGACATAGTCTTCGTAAGCGCTAGCACCTTACGCTTGGGTAGACCGTACCAACCTACAACCCCTACATCAGCTAGTCCACCCGTAAGAGTTCGCACAACTTAGTCAACTATGCTAGAGCCCATAGTAGCATGTGGCTGCACACGGAAGTTTCTAGCATGAATAATCTCATGATCCCTTTGAGCACGGGTGGCGGTCCAAGAAAAACAGGCAAGTCTGATGGAAACTAGGTGCCTCAATCCACCCGGATGTGTGTTTAAGTTGCCACCTTAAATAAACCATTAATTAACAATCTCACATCCATCATGGATACACTCACCCAATCTACGTCTACTAGCATAGCATGGCATAATAAGCAAACGAGAAGTAACTCCCAAAGGTTTGAATATAAATCAGGTAATAGGTACTACCTCATCTACTTCCCATCCCACAATTTAATTAGATCCTAATCATGCAATGTTTGAGGATAGATCTAATGCATAAAAACTGGGTAATAGAAAAGGTATGATCAAAGTGTTACTTGCCTGCAATGTTGATGAAGATGATTCGCACTCAAAACTCTTGATAGTTCTACTCGTCACACTCCGGTCAATCTATCGTAAGCAAGCAATAGTAGCCACACATAAGCAATCACTCAAAACATCGGACCGAACGAAGAAAATGATTCGGAAAACATCAAAACAAAGCAAATAACTCTTGCAACATAAAACAATTTCTAACAGTACCCAAATTATGTGAATTTGGCCTTATCAGAAAGTTTATCTCAAGAGCTTTAATTTGCAAAAAGAATCAACTAAATCGGAGTTACGAAACTCAAGTTATGATCAAACGAAGTTTAAATTCAAATCTGATCTAATTCAAATTTTAAACTTTCAAAAACATGTTTGAGTTGTATTACTGGATAGAGGAGATCATAACAAAGAGGTGGGCGTTGGTTTCGTTGGATTTGGATAAACGAGTGAAAAGTTATGAGGGTTTGAAGATTAGGGACTAATCTATGAAGAAACTAATTACATACGGGTCCCTGGCAGAAAACTAAAATAAAACGAAAAGGCTATTTAGCGAACGTTCGCTAACGACCGGAAAAACCATTCGGTGCAAACCCTAACTAATGAACGTTCACCGAATAATAAAAAATGTTTTAAAAAAAACAGAACGAGATCTGGATCGCTCGATCCAGATCCAACGAACGGGAGGCGGCGATTACCGCGGCGATCGCCGGAGTCGGGGAGGACGGCGGCGACGGCTCGGGTCCGGCCGGGGCGGCGGCTCCGTTCGCTCTCTAGCTTCGGCGGGACCACGGGGAGGCGCGGCTCGTCGAGGTGAAGGCGATGGCGGCGTCGGCGGTGGTCGAGGGGGCGGAACGGAGCGGGGCGGCGGCGGCAGATCTCGTTGCGGTGGGAGCTCCGGCGAGGGCGGCGGCGATGGCTCGGGGAGGAAAGGAACGGGGCCCGGGGCCTCGGGTTTTAAAGGAGGGCGAGGGTGGCGTGGGCAAGGGGCTAGGCGGCTGGGAGAGTCCGGTGGCGGCACGGACGTCGAGGCGGCGGCGGCTGTCGTGGCGGCGGCGGACTCTGGAGAGACGGTGGTGGCTGGGACTACTGAGAGAGAGAGAGAGAGAGAGAGAGAGAGAGAGAGAGAGAGAGAGAGAGAGAGAGAGAGAGAGAGAGAGACACACACAGAGAGAGAGAGAGAGAGAGAGAGAGAGAGAGAGAGAGAGAGAGAGAGAGAAAGGGCGGGCTTCGCCCTGCACTGCTCGGGACGAAGTTTTTTAAACAAATTTTCAGAGAACTAAAATAACAAAACAAAATAACTAAAACTTTTATATAGGCATATAATATATCAAAATTTTCAGAAAAAGATTTCCTATAAGATGAACATTATTCTAGCTTCAAATAAAATACACACAAATTCAAATAAAACAAAGAGTGCTTCGCTCTAGAAAATCCAAAGAAAATCATTTTAAAAATACCAAAATTAATTCAAATTTATTTCTCTCCAATTTTCTGATGTAGAGAATCATGTTACCCTAGTTTCCATATATTTTATTTTTAGAGAAAAATAATTTGAATAAAACTCAAATAACTCCAAATTGAAAATAAATTCAAAAGAACTTTGAATTTAATTATTTGAAACTCCCAACTCATATTTCATATGTTTTGAAGAAGTCATTTTATCTTCGCTCGTGAAAATCATTGTGTTGCATAAAGTTCCTGGGTTGGAAATATTTTCCAAATGAAATTCAAATATTTTCAACACCCCTTGTCATTTAGATAAATGGAAGAAGTCATGTCATCTTCTCTCCAGGGTTTTGTGGTGAAAAGAATTTGAATTCACGGAGATCACGAATGCAAAACGAAAGTTTGGGAAAGTCCTTTTATTCCCTCTCATTTAACTTTCAAAAAAGTTTCGAAATTCACTCAATTTCACACAATCAATCAAACAATCAATCAAATATATCTATTTGTTTATAACATTCCAAAATTTAGAATTTTGGGATGTTACAAACCTACCACCCTTAAAATGAATCTCGTCCTCGAGATTCGGAGAGGCTAGAAAGAAATAGGTTAGGTTAGGGGGATCTTCTCAAAATCCATCGATCATCTCCGGGGTCTGGGGTGCTACCACCCTTAAAAGCATCGTTACGGTCCCATCAACACTCATATACACCATCCTTATTACTGACAATGTCGGTCTTCTCAGATCTTCAGTATAATTCCTTCTCTGGCTCTTCCGTAGCGGCATAACCTTTTCCTCAATTTCTTCTGTCCTTTTATCTTGGTAAGGTTATTCCGAGACTGGGTCTTCATAGCTGATAGGTCCGGCGCCAATACTAAACAACTATCGATATCTCATGGTGGTCAACAATTTATGGTTTGTCCTGCGGAAAACGGGTCAGGTTGAACCTCACCGATATCCTACGATTGGCAGCAACTGCCGTGTACAAGGGAAAAATACCTATACCATTCTAAGGTTTAAACAAGGTTTTGATCGTCGTCTCTCTACTATAGGTAAGTCACTCAGATTTACCATCCCATATAGCAACGAATAATAAGAGTAAGTCGGTATGGTGATCAATCCATCCCGCTTCCAAATCATTACCTTGTACATGGTTTAGCTTAATCTCAATTCTAACACTCGGTCATCCTCACAAGCATTGCAGAATTTCTCTTGTCGACGAACCAAGTTCGGATAAATCCATTGATTCTGCAAGCCAAACAAACATATATCGCTCCTTAACAACTCTCGTGTTTTATGTAAACTCCTATAGAATCGTCGGTTGATAAAATGGTAACTCTTTCCAGGGTTTTTCCTTCAGCAAGAGTGTGCTTGCTTCTTGGCAGGTCCTGGGGCCTGTGGGTTATGGCCCATCTTATCACTTGTAGTCCTTGAACTTATCCTCGGGCTTCTGATCATTATTCCAACTTCCAACTTCCTAGTATAATCCATCCAATTGTAATGTCTTCCTTCCTTCTATTGGCACCAAACTAGGACATGATTACTCAGACTCATCATGGAATTTCCATTGATCCATATTCAACATTCTACCTCCTTTATATCCAATAGTACTTCATCTCTTCATCCTCATGGGGTATCCCACATACCGAGATAAAAACTTATACTTATGAAGTCCATACTCCACTTCGTGGAACATCATTATCCTTTCCAGGGTCAAGCGTCTTTACAGGGGATTATTGGCCATCTCTGCATGGCACTTCTTCAACTGGGAAACGTGAAACACATCATGAACTCCTGACAGTCCTTCAGGTAACTCCAACTTGTTAGCCAACTCTCCCATATGTTCCAAACTCGGTATGGTCCTAAAAATCTCGGGGCTAACTTTCCCTTATCTCCAAATCGTTTAACTCCTCACAGAGGTGACACATGAAGACACGCTCTATCTCCAATTTCATAGACTACCTCCTTGCGTATTTGAGTCTGCATAACTCTTCTGCCTGGACTGATCTATCTTCAGTCTATCTCAAATCAACTTAACATTCTCTTCTGACTCCTTGATCACATTTGGTCCAAACAACTGACGGTCTCCAACTTCTTCCCACATCAACGGTGTCTGGCTCCTTCTCCCATGCAAAGCTTTAAAAGGGGCCATCTTCAAACTGGCTGGGTAACTGTTGTTGTATGAGAACTCCGCGTAAGGTAGATTATCATCACTACTAGATCCATAATCTAGCGCACACGCTCTCAACATGTCCTCCAGAATCTGATTGACCCTCTTGATTTATCCATCTGTCTGCGGATGAAAGGCTGTACTGAACTCTAGCCTAGTACCCAAAGTCTGGCACAGCTGATTCCAAAATTTTGAGGTAAAATGTATTCCTCTATCTAATACGATGGTCCTCGGAACTCCATGCAGACATACGATCCTGGTCAAATATATCTTGGCCAACTTCTCACTTGTATAGGTGGTTTTCACTGGGATAAAGTGAGCCACTTTGGTCAAGCGAATCAACTACTACCTAGATAGAATCTTATCCCGACCGGGTTCTGGGAAATCCGGTAATGAAATCCATGCCAAGCTTATCCCACTTCCATTCGGGTATCGGCATAGGCTGTAGTAATCCTGATGGCTTCTGATGCTCTGCTTTTACTCTCTCTGGCATACATCACCTACGACTACATACTCCGCAATATCCTTCTTCATACCAGTCCACCAGAAACACTCCTTCAAATCCAAATACATCTTGGTGTTTCCAGGGCAAATCGAGTATGGTGAGTCATGAGCCTCCTAAAGTATTAACTTCCTGATCTCTGCATTATTGGGTACATGTACACTATCCTCAAACCATAAGGTGTCGTGCTCATCCTTACGAAAACCTTCGGCCTTTCCTTTACTCATCCTCTCTTTTACCTCATCAATCTCTTTGTCATCCTTCTGAGCTTCATGGATCTTTCCCAACAATGTAGACTGAACTTCCATTGCTGCAACAAAACCTTTGGGAACAATCTCCAACCAAAGTTCCCTGAGATCCTCGGCTAACTCCTTTGGTAATCCCCCGCTTATGAGGGTATTCGTCCTTGTTTTATTTATGGTTGGGTACTATTTCTCCACATAGCTTGTATGCACTAGGTTTCTTCATATCCTTTCCATAAGGCTTCAATTCCTGGGACACAAGTCGAGACTTTAGCAGAGTCAACTTAAATTCTTCCCAAACGGTTACTCCTTGCCATCCATTGATGGTTTGGTACATCCTCCACCAGGTAGCAGCACCTCTTTCAAAGAACGGAAGAGCATGTTGGGCCATATCCTTTCTGACTATAGGGTTATTCTTCATGTGATCCTCCATGTTCTGAATCCATTGGTCTGTCTCCAATTGACTCATTGGTCCAGAAAATACGAGCTCATCTCCATTTATCCTCTATTGGTTCCAAGGGTATTCGGGTGGGATAAGAGAGATAGAGAGGGATACACACAATACAAACAAGAGTTTTGAAAAGACAGATTTTATTTGTGGCTGTCGGAAAAACATCAAACAAATGACAGCTCACAATTGTCGCATCTAACGCAGGTATATATAACAGGGGTTTGGTCTTCTAATGGTCAATAAATCTTCAGGGTCGTCAAACTCTTCAAGTCTTGCTTATGTCTTCGCTGGCTTCTTCTGATCGTGCTTGTCCTTCTCAAGTTCTTTTGCCAGATCATCTCTATTGACGCAAAGTCTCTCGTGACGTCCTTTAATATTCTGGAGTTGCGTTCCAAACTTTCGGATTTCAACCTCCTTGTCATGAACCATGTCCTTCTATCCTCCAGCTCCTGACGAATCTCCGGTATCTCGAGGTTTTGCTCCTCCAGCTTAGCTACTTTCAGCTTCTGGGTCCTGAATTCTTCACGAACTGCTTCCTTGTCAAATACGGCTTCCTGCAGATCCATCTTAAAACTCCTGATGTAATTCTCCAGATCCTGGTTGTGACGCCCCCGATTCAATCGTACACTAATCATCCACGCAAACGTGTACGATCAAGATCAGGGACTCACGGGAAGATATCACAACACAACTCTAAAAATAAAATAAGTCATACAAGCATCATAATTCAAGCCAGGGGCCTCGAGGGCTCGAATACAAGTGCTCGATCATAGACGAGTCAGCGGAAGCAAGAATATCTGAGTACAGACATAAGTTAAACAAGTTGCCATAAGATGGCTAGCACAAACAGGATCTGATCGAAGAGGCGCGGGCCTCTGCGCAGGATCCTCCTAACTACTCCTCGGTCGTCGCCGCCAGGCTGCACGTAGTAGTAGGCACCTCCGGGTAGTAGTCGTCATTGATGGTGGCGTCGACTCGGCTCCATCGTCAGTCACAAGAACCGGTAAAGAAAGGGGAAAAGGGGAACAAGGCAACCGTGAGTACTCATCCAAAGTACTCGCAAGCAAGGAGCTACACTACATATGCATGGATATATGTGTAAAGGGCCATATCGGTGGACTGAGCTGCAGAATGCCGAATAAGAGGGAATAGCTAGTCTTATCGAAGACTACGCTCGTCACCTCCGTCTTACAACAGTAGAAGAGGGTAGGTTGAAGTCCTCCAAGTAGCATCGTATAGCATAATCCTACCCGCGATCCCTCCTCATAACCCTGAGAGAGAGCGACCACCGGGTTGTATCCGCACTTGGAAGGGTGTGTTTTATTAAGTATCGAGGTTCTAGTTGTCATAAGGTCAAGGTACAACTCCAAGTCGTCCTGCTACCAAAGATCACGGCTATTCAATAGATTAACTCACCGCAGGGTGCACCACATAACCCAAAACGCTTGATCCCATTTGGCGGACACACTTTCTGGGTCATGCCCGCCGCGGAAGATCAACACGCCGCAGCCCCACCTAGGCACAACAGAGAGGTCAGACGCCGGTCTAAACCTAAGCGCACAGGGTCCGGGCCCATCGCCCATAGCACACCTTGACGTTGCAGGGCGGCCGAAGCAGCACCTAGCCTAGCAGCGTTCCATCCAATCCGGCGCGCCGCTCCGTCGCCGACGTCACGAAGTGCTTGGCTGATACCACGACGCCGGGATACCCATAACTACTCCGCGTAGATGGTTAGTGCGTATAGACCAAATGGCGGACTCGGATCAAATACCGGATCTCGTTAAACATGTTAAGTATCCGCGAACGCCGACCAGGCCAGGCCCACCTCTCTCCTAGGTGGTCACAACCTGCCCTACCGCCCGCCACAAAGTAACAATCGGGGCCGTGGAACCCAGGCCCACCTCACTGGGATGGAGCCACCGTTGTTTCAGCCCCCATCTCCTAACAGTATCACGTGTAATGTAACATTGTAAAGTATATAGTATATGCCCGTGATCACCTCCCAAGTGATCACAACCCAAGAGTATAGCATGGCGAGATTTGACAAGAGTGTAGGGTCACCGATGGAACACTAGCATCCTATACTAAGCAAGAGGATAGCAGGTAAAGGTAACAACAAAGAGTAGCAAGGACGGGCTATGCAGAAGATAGGATTAATCGAAAGCAAGTAATATGCAAAACTACTCTAATGCAAGCAGTATAGAGAAGAGTAGGCGGTATCCGGTGATCAAGGGGGCTTGCTGGTTGCTCGAGCAAGAAGGAGGGTCGTCGGTGACGAGTCGACCACAGGGGCATCAACATCGTCACGGGGTCTACCGAAGAGAAGAGGGGGGAGAAACAGTAAATACATAGCAAGCAAGTGCATAACAGGACAACAGGCAGAGCTAGACGTGTTCTAACGCGGTAAGAGGTGATACCGGTGAAGGGGGGAAACATCCGGGAAAGTATCCCCGGTGTTATGTGTTTTTGGACAGTTGAACCGGAGGTGAAATGTTGCAGGTTCACTATGCTAGGGACACGTGACGGACGAATGGGCTGCGTATCCGGATTCGTCTCGTCGTTCTCAGCAACTTTCATGTATAAAGTTTTTCCATCCGAGCTACGGTTTATTTTATATTAATTTTTAAAATATTTAAATCATTTTTAGGATTTATTTAATTATTTTAAATCAATATTATCCAGAATAGTGTTTGCTGACATCATCATGACATCAGAAGTCAACTTTGACCATTGACCGGTCAAACTGACAGGTGGGCCCGTTCGTCATTGTCTTAGACTAACTAAGCTGGTTTAATTAGTTTAATTAAGTAATTATGTTAATTTAACAGATTTAGTTAAGTTAATTAATTAATTAATATTTTTCTAATTAATTTCTATTTTTTTATGGGGGCGTGGGGCCCATAAGTCATAGGCTCTGGGGGAGCCTAGCGGGCACTAGGGGACCTGGGCTGGGCGCCACTGCTTGGCGCTTGCCCAAGCTGGAGGCGCGGCGCCGCGGCGCTGCGAGGTGGGCTGAACGCGCATGTAAGCGCGACAATGGTGCGGCGTGCACGGGGCGGCCGCGGCATGCTGTGAGGAGCGGAGGTGCACGGACACGGACATGGCGGTGGGGCAGCAACATGCGTTGTGGATCGAGGTTGATGCAAGGCGGAAACGGAGGGGGCGCTCACCAAGGGAGCTCACGGAGGCTCGTTGGACGGGTTAGTAGCAGCAGAGGCGACGGATTCGCAGGGGAGGCGCCGGCGACCAAGGAAGAAGACGGGGTCGATCCCGGAGCTTGGCGGCATCCCAGCTTGAGCTCGATGGTGCGAGCAAGGCAGGCGAGCATGGAGGTTCTCTGGACAGCAACTTCGGCGCCGGGAGTTCGTGTACGGCAAAGCGAGGTTGGCCATGGCGGCGGCGGCGACGGGGTTCTCGGCGATGGACGGCGGCGGCGGGCGTAGGGCGTCGGGGCGGCGTTAGGCGACGGCGGAGGTGGTGGCGACGGCGGCGGCGGTGGTGTTGCAGTGCGGCGTGGGGATGACGAAGAAGCTGCAAGGCGGAGGCGGCAGTCCTCGGGCGCGGGCGTGCTTGCCGAGGCCGCGAGGAAGAGATGGGGACGGGGTACGGCGACGGATGACGACGAGGTCGAGGCGGCGAGGGGCTCCTGCGAGGTCGTCGGCAGAACGCGCGAGGCCGGGGAGGGGGGGGTAGGAGGCGACGTGATGGCGACGGCCCGATCCCGATCTGGATCGGGTGAGGGGCAGAGGGAGGACACGAGGGAGAGGGGATCGTGGGGGTGTGCGCTAGGGTTTGGGTATAGGAGCGGGTTATCCCGGCGGGTGGGCCGATTGGGCGCGTGGGTGGCTAGCTGGGCCAAGAGGCCCAATGGGGCGCTTTACTCCTTTTGTTTTGGTTTTGAATTTTCCTTGTATGTATTTTTCCTTTCTGTTTTCATTTAGTTCCTAATTATCTTAGTATTAATAAAATACCAAAGTGGCACCTAAATTGATGTTACAACTTATGTCACAACCACAAAAGGTTTCAACCCAAAATAATTTAGTTTAGTAATTTTCAAAACATAAAAGGCATTTAATTAATGGTTTTAGCTAATGATTTAATTAGTTTAGTGCATTTAAACATTTGGTAAAGAGTTGGTTTCTCCACCAATATTACTTATGAACTATTTGGCTCACTCCGAACATTTTAGTTTTAATATTTGAAATCTTTTATTGTTTGCTTGATTATGAATTTGAATTCGAATCGGTTTCGAACTTACGCTAGATTAGCCACAATAATCGAGGTGACGTGGCATCATTAGCAGAGGGTTACTGTGGCTTAATTATCCGGGTGTCACAATTCTCTTCTACTACAAGAAATCTCGTCCCGAGATTTAAGAGAGGTCTAAGGGGGAAACGTTTGGTTACGAAATTCTAATGAATCTTCTCGGTCTTGGTTGCTCCTCTCAAAGTGGTCGATCCATTATATTGATGTCTTCATTTTTCTGCTTCAGGTCATCAAGATGAAGTCGACATCCTTTCTTTGGGGGTTCCATCGTACTTACGAAAGAATAAGGGGGTTATTCCGGGAGAACGAACCTCTACAAGGTTGACTATCTGGTCGATAACATCGGGGAAGGTGGCGGAAAGTAACTCTCGAATTGAAACTTAAGTAAATATCGAGAGCAAGTAATGTGGTTTCATGGGAAGTTTCGAGCGGGCAGGCAATCGTTTGATGCCTGAAACGAAGTGTTGAAGGGGTTTAGAGCAATGTGAATAAGCATTGCATCAGATACTAGAATAGATCACTGGGCAGGTGGCCCGTGAATTACTTACAAAGTCAAGTGCGAGGAATAACTTTGACAACGGGGTGTATAGGGAGTCAGTTTTGATCTGTGGAACTGTGGGTTATGGGCCCACCATGTGGGTTAAAGGTAGGAAGGGGGGCTGACATCTTGCACGGTCACAATAGCAAGGCATGCCAGAGGGTAGCCTGTTAGTTATGTCGGCAACAACATCGATACCAAGGGCGAGGGACGAAGAGAACCATTTTCCTACTCGTTGAACGAGGTGGACCATTAGGCAAAGTTCTCGTCCATCGGTGGATACCAAAATGTCATCAACAATAGTAACAGGGTCTTACTGACAGAGTTATACACCGAGGTATTTACATAAGCAGAAGAATATTACTGCTTAGATCATATAGATCACCAGAAAGGTTAAACAAAGCAATGGAAAGGAAAAGGTGATCATCAGATTAAATAGTACAATGGAAAGGAAAATGTGTTTAACACATTATTCAGGGGTATATCCTTCCCAAGGAGAAACAGAGCATGATATCCATGACAAGATATAACATAGAAAACCCTTTAGGTAGGGGAGAGAATTTTCATGACATTACCCATACAACGGTGTTTGGATAATTGAGCAGGAAACATTTAGCATTGGGCTTCAAATGTTCCTGTTGAAAATCGGAGTACCATAGACATGCTTCGAGATAGCATTGACATGGTCTTCAAGCTAAGGTCGGACTTTGGATACACAAAGGATCCATCAGGAACAACTCATAGAATAAGTCTTACAATTTCCTCATGGAATAATGGCAATCCTTGCTAAAATGGAAACTATAACAATAGGCCTCTGGCCAGATGTGCTAGGCATGACATCACCTTACCGGGTCACATAAAGACCATCGTTATAACTCTTGGAAATATGTTCCAACCATCATATCTGACCGACATTCAGTTCTGATTGGTGTCAGGATACCTCAGACCCAGGATGCCTGAGAAGAAAGGTGCAACACAAATTGTCGAGATGACATTGTAAGATTCTCGAAATTTACTACGAAGCGAGTTCAAACAAAACTCAACATTAAACCAATGAAGGGATAAGGAGGTAGCTGATGAACTCAGCGACAATTCATCGAGACTTCCAAAAGATGGGTTTCACAATTATGTGAACAAGGAGATAACATTAGTCGATGAAATGATATAAGGATATGCTCGAGGAAAACATACCCAATTTAAACATTGGGTGATAGGTGCACCCGAAATATGGGCTGGGTTGCACGACCGACGTCGGAATGGTGATTCCATAATCAATAGTCTAAGAATGAACGGCCGACCATTAACTTCAAAGCAATAGGGTTGCTAGAAGGGCAGAATCCAAATAGCACCGTTCACTTGTTGGTACACCGGTTGGAATCAACACGAGGACCAAGAAAGAATGGTGATGGTGAGAAGAATCACAATACCAAGAATTCCTTAAGCGGTGGAGCAGACCTCACAACATCCTAGATGGTAATACTCCAAGGTAAAGAAGAACAAATGCTGGATAGCAGGGAGCTCAAGGTATAACACAAATCACGAACAAGTTTGTGTTGAACAGAAGGCAATAAAGTGGTCAAAGATAACACAAATCATCAGGGTCAAGGAGGGTATTTCTCACGATGAACTCAATTGATATCCTGGAAGAGCTCATAAGGTTGATGATGATCACGACACATTTGTCGATAGATTTCATGAAGATGTAATCAATCGGCGACGACATCAAGTCAAAGGTATGATGAAGCGGTAGGTTATTGGAACCATGGGTACGTCACAAACTCAAAATCAAGTTTGTTGTTCAAGGTGGAACGATAAGACGAGGAAATCTATGTAAGCTTAGTTCATCATCGAAAGTTGTGCTCCGGAATTAAGGACCCGGTAGCACAGTTAAAATTAGCATGATAATGATGTAGCCGATCAGGCTAGGAGTGACGGGATGGAGTATTAACTTCTCAACCACAAAGTACTGGGGGTACCGAATCTCAGTGTTGATTCGATTCACAAATCGGGGTTCTTGGTTGACGACAACCCATAACCCGTGGAGTGACTGTGATGGGGAAACGTACTACTTCATCAGAAATTCATAAGATGAAGTGCAATGGGTTGATATCCTCGAGATACCAGGGGGTAATACTCGAAGGTAGAACAAAATAGAGGTCGAGAAGGCGTACTGATCTGCAGAAGGCAAGTATTTTAACTTGTCCGAGAAATAGAATCAAAGGAGAACAATCATGGTCGGAACCCACGATCATAAAGGATCGAACCACGGATACAAGATGAACTTATAACAAGGGGGTAATTATTTTTACGAGCAGCTTCCATGATAAGTTATACATCGTGTCCATGGGCATGAACGCAAGGTTCAAGGTCGACTCCCACTTCTTCAATGTATAACCTTCCATTCACTTCTCGCTTTGATAAAGGCATTAGTGTTGAAAGTTTTACCTGGTGAAATACCAGATGAGTATGACTCGTGAAAACTTCCGAGTTCACACATATAAAGGAAGGCATAGGTTCAACCCGTCAGGGTATCGTGGATACATATACCACAAGCTTCAATAGTAAATACCACCAACTCAAAAGCAGAGCATGGTTGGCCAAGCAGATGATACAATTTACCGGAGGCAATATGTATCAGGGGAAGAACTCACAAGGTGATTGAATATGAAGGACACTGTCGGATAACAATCCAAAAATGGATCGGGTGATCCACAACGGAGCTGATGTGAGTATCGGTACTCCACCAGAGGAAGAAAGAATGCACGAGCATCATATTATAGAACATCGGAATAATTCGATGCTTAGATTAACCAAGGAATTATGATTTCCAAAACAAAGGATCAGAAGCAGACGCTCCGATCAAGGATGGATAAGTTCTATAGACCAGAGGCACAATTGACGACAAATAGTTTGGTCGAGAACCAGCTCATGTTCAAAATGACGTCTGAGCAGGAAAGATAATTTAGAAGGGTTGATAGATGATTGTGTGCGTTCGCACACATGTGATCAATAGGATCAAAATGACGGTGTCAAAAGATACTAATGAATATTGCTAGTGATATGGGAGCATCCATAGTGTAAGCAGACAAGTATTGCAGAGCAATAAGCTACTAAGGATTTTTGGAGGATTGAATAGTATTTCAAAGACCATTTTGAAACACATGAACAACGGTGAAAGAATGGATACTCGGTAAGTGTGAGGAATTATCCATAGAGGGTATTCATGTGGCAAAGATCTGCAATGCAATGGCTCAAAAGATTCTTAAAAGTCAAAGAACAATTCGATGCATCTTGTAATAACAAGAGCAGCTAGGGATGAATGTAAGAATGGTAAGGGCAATAAGTTATCCATAAGGATTTATCGGTGGTAGGGAATTGCAAAAGAAGTGGGCACAAAGTCTCGAGAGAATTTAGCGAGTATCTTCGGAATCTTCTGGTGTAGCAAACGATCATCGGGAGTGAGGGGCTCTCCGGGAGAAAGTATTTTCGAGAACCTAAAGTTAGTTCTATTTTTAGCAAAATCATTTAACCTGAATAGAAGAGAGATCAGAGTCCTAGAGTATAGACGAGGAATAAAAGATCCTAATACCACCCAATGGCGACGTGGGCCCGTAAGGCACACAGCCATGTTAGTAAAAGTTTTGTAATGTCTAGGCTCGACTTCGGCCAAGGAGTTGGGAAGGGGGATTCCTACAGGGAGTCGGCTCTGATACCAACTTGTGACGCCCCCGATTCAATCGTACACTAATCATCCATGCAAACGTGTACGATCAAGATCAGGGACTCACGGGAAGATATCACAACACAACTCTAAAAATAAAATAAGTCATACAAGCATCATAATACAAGCCAGGGGCCTCGAGGGCTCGAATACAAGTGCTCGATCATAGACGAGTCAGCGGAAGCAAGAATATCTGAGTACAGACATAAGTTAAACAAGTTGCCATAAGATGGCTAGCACAAACTGGGATACAGATCGAAGAGGCGCAGGCCTCCTGCCAGGATCCTCCTAACTACTCCTGGTCGTCGCCGTGGGCTGCACGTAGTAGTAGGCACCTCCGGTAGTAGTCGCCGCCGATGGTGGCGTCGGCTCTGGCTCCATCGTGCAGTTGCAGCAACCGGGTAAAGAAAGGGGAAAAGGGGAACAAGGCAACCGTGAGTACTCATCCAAAGTACTCGCAAGCAAGGAGCTACACTACATATGCATGGATATATGTGTAATTGGCCATATCATGGACTGAACTGCAGAATGCCGTAATAAGAGGGGAATAGCTAGTCTTATCGAAGACTACGCTTCGGTCACCTCCGCCTTGCAAACAGTAGAAGAGGGTAGGTTGAAGTCCTCCAAGTAGCATCAGATAGCATAATCCTACCCGCGATCCCTCCTCGTAACCCCGAGAGAGAGCGACCACCGGTTGTATCTGGAACTTGGAAGGTGTGTTTTATTAAGTATCCGGTTCTAGTTGTCATAAGGTCAAGGTACAACTCCAAGTCGCCCTGTTATCAAGATCACGGCTATTCAATAGATTAACTTTCTGCAGGGTGCACCACATAACCCAACACGCTTGATCCCATTTGGCGGACACACTTTCTGGGTCATGCCCGGCGCGGAAGATCAACACGCCGCAGCCCCACCTAGGCACAACAGAGAGGTCAGACGCTGGTCTAAACCTAAGCGACAGGGTGCAGGCCATCGCCCATAGCACACCAAGACGCTTGCAGGGCGGCCGAAGCAGACCTAGCCTAGCGAGCGTTCCAGTCCAATCCGGCTAGCGCGCCTCGTCGCCGACGTCACAAAGTGCTTCGCTGATACCACAACGCCGGATACCCATAACTACTCCTGCGTAGATGGTTAGTGCGTATAGACCAAATGGCCGACTCGGATCAAATACCCGGATCTCGTTAAACGTGTTAAGTATCCATAAACGCCGACCAGGCCAGCCCACCTCTCTCCTAGGTGGTCTCAACCTGCCCCGCCGCTCCGCCATTAAAGCAACGATCGGGGCCGTCGGGAACCCAGGCCCACCTCTACCGGGATGGAGCCACCGTCGTTTCAGCCCCCATCTCCTAACAGTATCACGGGTAATGTAACAAATGTAAAGTATATAGTATATGTTGGGGAACGAGTAATTTCAAAAATTTCCTACGAACACGCAAGACCATGGTGATGGCATAGCAACGAGAGGGGAGAGGTCCGTCCACGCACTCGTGAGACCGAAAGCGGAAGCGTTATAACAACGCTGTTGATGTAGTCGACGTCTTCACGATCCGAGCGATCCAAGCACCGAACGTCACGGCACCTCCGAAGTTACGCACACGCTCAGCTCGATGACGATCCCGGACTCGATCCAGCAAAGTGTCGGGATGAGTTCCACAAGACGACGGCGTGGTGACGATGTTGATGCTCCACCGACGCAGGGCTTCTCCTAAGCTCGCGACGATATGACTTCTCCCGCGCAGGCTTCGCTTAAGCTCATGACGATATGACGAAGTGGAATATGGTGGAAGGGGCACCGACACGGCTAAGGAAAGATCCGAGATCAACTTGTGTGTTCTAGGGTGCCCCTGCCTCAGATATAAAGGAGCCAAGGGGAGGGGCTGGCCGGCCATGAGGGGGCGGCCAGGAGTCCTACTCCCTCGGGAGTAGGATTCCCTCCAATCCTAGTTGGATTAGGATTCCTGAGGGGGAAAGAGAGAGGGGCGGCCCACCTTTCCTAGTCCTAATAGGACTAGGGGAAGGGGCGCGCCACCTAGGGCTGGCCCTTTCTCCTTTCCACCAAGGCCCACTATGGCCCATGTAGTTCCCGGGGGTTCGGTAACCTCCGGTACTCGATAAATTTCGATTTCACTCGGAACACTTCCGATGTCCAAATGTAGGCTTCCAATATATCAATCTTTATGTCTCGACCATTTCGAGACTCCTCGTCATGTCCGTGATCACATCCGGGACTCGAACAACCTTCGTGCATCAAAACTTATAAACTCATTATTAACATCGTCATCGAAACGTTAGCATGCGGACCCTACGGGTTCGAGAACTATGTAGACATGACCTAGAACCATTCTCGGTCAATAACCAATAGCGGAACCTGGATGCCCATATTGGTTCCTACATATTCTACGAAGATCTTTATCGGTCAAACCGCATAACGACATACGTTGTTCCCTTTGTCATCGGTATGTTACTTACCCGAGATTCGATCGTCGGTATCCAATACCTAGTTCAATCTCGTTACTGGTAAGTCTCTTTACTCGTTCCGTAATACATCATCTCACAACTAACTCATTAGTTGTAATGCTTGCAAGGCTTAAGTGATGTGTATCACCGAGAAGGCCTAGAGATACCTCTCCGACAATCGGAGTGACAAAACCTAATCTCAAATACGCCAACCCAACAAGTACCTTTGGAGACACCTGTAGTACTCCTTTATAATCACCCGATTCGTTGTGACGTTTGGTAGTACCAAAGTGTTCCCCGTAAACGGAGTTGCATAATCTCATAGTTACAGGAACATGTATGAGTCATGAAGAAAGCATTAGCAACATACTAAACGATCAAGTGCTAAGCTAACGGAATGGGTCATGTCAATCACATCATTCTCCTAATGAGGTGATCCCATTAATCAAATGACAACACATGTCTATGGTTAGGAAACATAACCATCTTTGATTAATGAGCTAGTTCAGCAGAGGCATACTAGTGACTATCTGTTTGTCTATGTATTCACACATGTATTATGTTTCGGTTAATACAATTCTAGCATGAATAATAAACATTTATCATGGTATAAGGAAATAAATAATAACTTTATTATTGCCTCTAGGGCATATTTCCTTGATCTCCCACTTGCACTAGAGTCAATAATCTAGATTACATAGTAATGATTCTAACACCCATGGAGTCTTGGTGCTGATCATGTTTTGCTCGTGGAAGAGGCTTAGTCAACGGTCTCGCAACATTCAGATCCGTATGTATTTTGCAAATCTCTATGTCTCCCACTTGGACTTGGTCCGAATGGAATTGAAGCGTCTCTTGATATGCTTGGTCCTCTTGTGAAATCTGGATTCCTTTGCCAAGGCAATTGCACCAGTATTGTCACAGAAGATCTTCATCGGTCCCGATGCACTAGGTATGACACCTAGATCGGAAATGAACTCTTTCATCCAGACTCCTTCATTTGCTGCTTCAAGCAGCTATGTACTCCGCTTCACATGTAGATCCCGCCACGACGCTTTGTTTAGAACTGCACCAACCGACAGCTCCACCGCTTAATAGAAACACGATCCGGTTTGCGATTTAGAATCGTCCGGATCAGTGTCAAAGCTTGCATCGACGTAACCATTTACGACTAGCTCTTTGTCACCTCCATATACGAGAAACATATCCTTAGTCCTTTTCGGTATTTCGGGATGTTCTTGACCGCTGTCCGATGATCCACTCTGGATTACTTTGGTACCTTCCTGCCAAGCTTACAGCTAAGCATACGTCGGTCTGGTACACAGCATTGCATACATGATAGAGCCTATGGCTGAAGCATAGGAACATCTTTCATTTTCTCTCTATCTTCTGCTGTGGTCGGGCATTGAGTCCGACTCAATCTTACACCTTGTAATACTGGTAAAAACCTTTCTTTGCTCGATCCATTTTGAACTTTTTCAAAACTTTATCAAGGTATGTGCTTTGTGAAAGTCCAATTAAGCGCCTTGATCTATCTCTATAGATCTTGATGCCCAATATGTAAGCAGCTTCACCAAGGTCTTTCATTGAAAAACTTTTATTCAAGTATCCTTTTATGCTATCCAGAAATTCTATATCATTTCCAATCAATAATATGTCGTCCACATATAATATTAGAAATGCTCTGAGCTCCCACTCACTTTCTTGTAAATACAGCTTCTCCAAAAGTCTCAGATAAACCCATATGCTTTGATCACACTATCAAAGCGCTTATTCCAACTCCGAGAGGCTTGCACTGCACCATAAATTGATCGTTGGAGCTTGCACACTTTGTTAGTACCCTTTGGATCGACAAAACCTTCGGTTGCATCATATACAACTCTTCTTCTAGAAATCCATTCAAGAATGCAGTTTTACATCCATTTGCCAAATTTCATAATCATAAAATGCGGCAATTGCTAACATGATTCGGACAGACTTAAGCATCGCCACGGGTGAGAAAGTCTCATCGTAGTCAACCCCTTGAACTTGTCGAAAACCTTTCGCAACAAGTCGAGCTTTGTAGACAGTTATATTACCATCGCGTCGGTCTTCTTCTTAAAGATCCATTTATTTTCAATGGCTTGCCGATCATCGGCAAGTCAACCAAAGTCCATACTTTGTTCTCATACATGGATCCCATCTCAGATTTCATGGCTTCCAGCCATTTTGCGAATCTGGGCTCACCATCGCTTCTTCATAGTTTGTAGGTTCGCCATGGTCAAGTAACATGACTTCGAATAAGATTACCGCACCACTCTGGTGCGATTTTACTCGTTGACCCACGAAGTTCAAGAGTAACTTGATCTCAAGCTTCATGATCATCATCATTAGTTTCCTCACTAATTGGTGTAGTTGTCACAGAACCATTTCTTGTGATGAACTACTTTCCAATAAGGGAGCAGATACTGATTATCTCATCAAGTTCTACTTTCCTCCCACTCACTTCTTTCGAGAGAAACTCCTTCTCTAGAAAGGATCCGAATTTAGCAACGAAAATCTTGCCTTCAGATCTGTGATAGAAGGTGTACCCAACAGTCTCCTTTGGGTATCCTATGAAGACACATTTTCCGATTTGGGTTCGAGCTTATCTGGTTGAAGTTTCTTTACATAAGCATCGCAGCCCCAAACTTTAAGAAACGACAACTTTGGTTTCTTGCCAAACCACAGTTCATAAGGCGTCGTCTCAACGGATTTTGACGGTGTCCTATTTAACGTGAATGCGGCCGTCTCTAAAGCATAACCCCAAAACGATAGCGGTAAATCGAAATAGACATCATAGATCGCACCATATCTAGTAAAGTACGACACGACGCTCGGACACACCATTTCTCGTGGTGTTCGGGTGGCGTGAGTTGCTAAACTATTCCACATTGTTTCAAATGTAAACCAAACTCGTAACTCAAATATTCTCCTCCACGATCAGATCGTAGAAACTTTATTTTCTTGTTACGATGATTTTCCACTTCACTCTGAAATTCTTTGAACTTTTCAAATGTTTCAGATTTGTGTTTCATTAAGTAGATATACCCATATCTGCTCAAATCATCTGTGAAGGTGAGAAAATAACGATACCATGGCGTGCCTCAACATTCATTGGACCACAAACATCAAGATGTATGATTTCCAACAAATCAGTTGCTCGCTCCATAGTTCCGAGAACGGCGTTTTGTCATCTTGCCCATGAGGCACGGTTCGCAAGTACCAAGTGATTCATAATCAAGTGATTCCGAAGCCCATCAAGATGGAGTTTCTTCATGCGTTTTACATCGATATGACCTAAACGGCGATTGCCACAAATAAGTTGCACTATCATTATCAACTCTGCATCTTTTGGCTTCAACATTATGAATATGTGTATCACTACCGTCGAGATTCAACAAGAATAGACCATTCTTCAAGGGTGCATGACCATAAAAGATATTACTCATATAAATAGAACAACCATTATTCTCGATTTAAATGAATAACCGTCTCGCATTAAACAAGATCCAGATATAATGTTCATGCTCAACGGCGGCACCAAATAACAATTATTTAGGTCTAAAACTAATCCCAAGGTAGATGTAGAGGTAGCGTGCCGACCGCGATCACATTGACTTTGGAACCATTTCCCACGCAGATCGTCACCTCATCCTTTGCGGTGCTCGTCTATTCCGTAGTCCCTGCTTTGAGTTGCAAATATTAGCAATGTAACCAAGATCAAATACCTGTGCTTCTACGAGCTCTAGTAAGGTACACATCAATAACATGTATATCACATATACCTTTGTTCACCTTGCCATCCTTCTTATCCGCCAAATACTTGGGGCAGTTCCGCTTCAAATGTCCGATCGCTTGCAAGTAAAAACACTCGATTTCAGGCTTAGGTCCAGACTTGGGTTTCTTCTCTTGATCAGCAACTTTCTTGCTGTTCTTTTGAAGTTTCCTTCTTCTTCCCTTTGCCCTTTTCTTGAAACTAGTGGTCTTGTTGACCATCAACACTTGATGCTCTTTCTTGATTTCTACCTCCATGCTTTTAGCATCGCGAAGAGCTCAGAATTGTCTTAGTCATCCCTTGCATATTATAGTTCATCACGAAGCTCTTGTAGCTTGGTGGCGTGATTGGAGAATTCATCAATGACACTATCATCCGGAAGATTAACTCCCAGCTGAATTAAGTGATTGTTATACCCGGACATTTTGAGTATGTGCTCACCGATGTAACTATTCTCCTCCATCTTGCAGCTATAGAACTTATTGGAGACTTCATATCTCTCAATCCGGGCATTTGCTTGAAATATTAACTTCAACTCCTGGAACATCTCATATGCTCCATGACGCTCAAAACGTCGTTGAAGACCCGGTTCTAAGCCGTAAAGCATGGCACACTGAACTATTGAGTAGTCATCAGCTTTGCTTTGCAGACGTTCACAACTTCGGCTCAAAGACTGCAGCAGAACTGTCACCCAGCGGTGCTTCGGGGCGTAATTTTTACGTGCAGCAATGAGGATAATCCTCAAGTTACGGACCCAGTCCGTGTAATTGCTACCATCATCTTTCAACTTTGCTTTCTCAAGGAACACATTAAAATTCAACGGAACAACAGCACGAGCCATCTATCTACGATAAACATAGACAAGCAAAATACTATCGGTACTAAGTTCATGATAAATTTAAGTTCAATTAATCATATTAAAAAACTCCCACTTAGACAGACATCTCTCTAGTCATCTAAGTGATCACGTGATCCAAATCAACTAAACCATGTCCGATCATCACGTGAGGCGGAGTAGTTTCAATGGTGAACATCACTATGTTGATCATATCTACTATATGATTCACGTTCGACCTTTCGGTCTCCATGTTCCGAGGCCATATCTGTTATATGCTAGGCTCGTCAAGTTTAACCCGAGTATTCCGCGTGCAACTGTTTTGCACCCGTTGTAGATGGACGAGAACTTATCACACCCGATCATCACGTGGTGTCCGGGTACTACTGAACTTTGGCAACGGTGCATACTGTGGAGAACAATTCTTGATAATTTTAGTGAGAGATCATCTTATAATGCTACCGTCAATCAAAGCAAGATAAGATGCATAAAGGATAAACATCACATGCAATCAATATAAGTGATATGATATGGTCATCATCATCTTGTGCTTGTGATTCCATCGCCAAGCACCGTCATGATCACCATCGCCACCGGCGCGACACCTTGATCTCCATCGTAGCATCGTTGTCGCCTCGCCAACTATTGCTTCTACGACTATCGCTACTGCTTAGTGATAAAGTAAAGCAATTACATGGCGTTGCATTTCATACAATAAAGCGACAACCATATGGCTCCTGCCAGTTGCCGATAACTCGGTTACAAAACATGATCATCTCATACAATAAAATATAGCATCACGTCTTGACCACATCACATCACATCATGCCCTGCAAAAACAAGTTAGACGTCCTCTACTTTGTTGTTGCAATTTTTACGTGGCTGCTACGGGCTGAGCAAGAACCGTTCTTACCTACGCATCAAAACCACAACGATAGTTTGTCAAGTTGGTGCTGTTTTAACCTTCGCAAGGACCGGGCGTAGCCACACTCGGTTCAACTAAAGTGAGAGAGCAGACACCCGCCGGTCACCTTTAAGCAACGAGTGCTCGGAGCGGTGAAACCAGTCTCGCGTAAGCGTCACGCGTAATGTCGGTCCGGCCGCTTCATCTCACAATACCGCTGAACCAAAGTATGACATGCTGGTAAGCAGTATGACTTATATCGCCCACAACTCACTTGTGTTCTACTCATGCATATGACATCAACGCATAAAACCAGGCTCGGATGCCATTGTTGGGGAACGAGTAATTTCAAAAATTTCCTACGAACACGCAAGACCATGGTGATGGCATAGCAACGAGAGGGAGAGTGTCCGCCCACGCACCCTCGAGACCGAAAGCGAAGCGTTATAACAACGCTGTTGATGTAGTCGACGTCTTCACGATCCGACCGATCCAAGCACCGAACATACGGCACCTCCGAGTTACGCACACGCTCAGCTCGATGACGATCCCGGACTCCGATCCAGCAAAGTGTCGGGATGAGTTCCACAAGACGACGGCGTGGTGACGATGTTGATGCTCCACCGACGCAGGGCTTCGCCTAAGCTCCATGACGATATGACTTCTCGGCGCAGAGGCTTCGCCTAAGCTCCATGACGATATGACCGAAGTGGAATATGGTGGAAGGGGCACCGCACACGGCTAAGGAAAGATCCGTAGATCAACTTGTGTGTTCTAGGGTGCCCCTGCCCCGTATATAAAGGAGCCAAGGGGAGGGGCTGGCCGGCCATGAGGGGCACGCCAGGAGTCCTACTCCCTCCGGAGTAGGATTCCTCCAATCCTAGTTGGATTAGGATTCTGAGGGGGAAGAGAGAGAGGGGGCCGCCCACCTTTCCTAGTCCTAATAGGACTAGGGAAGGGGCGCGCCACCTAGGGCTGGCCCTTTCTCCTTTCCACCAAGGCCCACTATGGCCCATGTAGTTCCGGGGTTCGGTAACCTCCTGTACTCGGTAAATTTCGATTTCACTCGGAACACTTCCGATGTCCAAATGTAGGCTTCAATATATCAATCTTTATGTCTCGACCATTTGAGACTCCTCGTCATGTCCGTGATCACATCCGGACTCGAACAACCTTCGTGCATCAAAACTTATAAACTCATTATTAATCGTCATCGAACGTTAAGCGTGCGGACCCTACGGGTTCGAGAACTATGTAGACATGACCTAGAACCATTCTCGGTCAATAACCAATAGCGGAACCTGGATGCCCATATTGGTTCCTACATATTCTACGAAGATCTTTATCGGTCAAACCGCATAACGACATCGTTGTTCCCTTTGTCATCGGTATGTTACTTACCCGAGATTCGATCGTCGGTATCCAATACCTAGTTCAATCTCGTTACGGTAAGTCTCTTTACTCGTTCCGTAATACATCATCTCACAACTAACTCATTAGTTGTAATGCTTGCAAGGCTTAAGTGATGTGTATCACCGAGAAGGCCTAGAGATACCTCTCCGACAATCGGAGTGACAAAACCTAATCTCAAATACGCCAACCCAACAAGTACCTTTGGAGACACCTGTAGTACTCCTTTATAATCACCCGATTCGCCAGACGTTTGGTAGTACCAAAGTGTTCCTCCGTAAACGGAGTTGCATAATCTCATAGTTACAGGAACATGTATGAGTCATGAAGAAAGCATTAGCAACATACTAAACGATCAAGTGCTAAGCTAACGGAATGGGTCATGTCAATCACATCATTCTCCTAATGAGGTGATCCCATTAATCAAATGACAACACATGTCTATGGTTAGGAAACATAACCATCTTTGATTAATGAGCTAGTTCAGCAGAGGCATACTAGTGACTATCTGTTTGTCTATGTATTCACACATGTATTATGTTTCGGTTAATACAATTCTAGCATGAATAATAAACATTTATCATGGTATAAGGAAATAAATAATAACTTTATTATTGCCTCTAGGGCATATTTCCTTCAAGATATGCCCGTGATCACCTCCCAAGTGATCACAGCCCAAAGAGTATAGCATGGCGAGGCGGACAAGAGTGTAGGGTCTTGATGGAACACTAGCATCCTATACTAAGCAAGAGGATAGCGGTAAAGGTAACAACATGAGTAGCAAGGACAGGCTATGCAGCAAGATAGGATTAATCGAAAGCAAGTAACATGCTACACTACTCTAATGCAAGCAGTATAGAGAAGAGTAGGCGATATCCGGTGATCAAAGGGGGCTTGCCTGGTTGCTCGACAAGGAGGGGTCATCGGTGACGAGTCGACCACAGGGCATCAAGATCGCCACGGGTCTCACCAAGAGAAGAGGGGAGAAACAGTAAATACATAGCAAGCAAGTGCATAACAGACAACAAGCAGAGCTAGACGTGTTCTAACGCGGTAAGAGGTGATACCGGTGAAGGGGGGAAACATCCGGGAAAGTATCCCCGGTGTTCTGTGTTTTCGGACAGTTGAACCGGAGGTGAAATGTTGTAGGTTCACTATGCTAGGGACACGTGGCGGACGAACGAGCCGCGTATCCGGATTCGTCTCGTCGTTCTGAGCAACTTTCATGTATAAAGTTTTTCCATCCGAGCTACGGTTTATTTTATATTAATTTTTAAAATATTTAAATCATTTTTAGGATTTATTTAATTATTTTAAATCAACATTATCCAGAATAGTGTTTGCTGACGTCATCATGACATCAGAAGTCAACTTTGACCATTGACCGGCCAAACTGACAGGTGGGCCCGTTCGTCATTATCTTAGACTAACTAAGCTGGTTTAATTAGTTTAATTAAGTAATTATGTTAATTTAACAGATTTAATTAAGTTAATTAATTATCTAATTAATTAATTAATTAATATTTTTCTAATTAATTTTATATTTTTTATGGGGGCGTGGGGCCCAGAAGTCATAGGCTCTAGGGGAGCCTAGCGGCACTTGGGGGCTGGGCATGGCGCCACTGCTTGGCGCCGCCAAGCTGATGAGGCGTCGGCAGGCTGCTGCGGCGAGGTGGGCTTAACGCGACGGAAGCGCGACAATGGTGCGGCGGCGCGACGGGCGGCCGCATGCATCTTGTGAGGAGCGGAGGTGCGGACACGGACATGGCGGTGGGGCAGCAACATGCGTTGTGGATCGAGGTCGATGCAAGGCGAAAGAGGGGCGCCACCAAGGGAGCTCACGGAGGCTCGTTGGACGGTTAGTAGCAGAGAGGCGACGGATTCGCCGGGTGGCGCCGCGCATCGAGGAAGAAGACGGGTCGATCTCGGAGCTTGGCGGCGCCCCAGCTTGAGCTCGATGGTGCGAGCAAGTAAGCGAGCATGGAGGTTCTCCGACAGCAACTCGGCATCGGGAGTTCGGTGTACGTGCAAAGTAGGTTAGCCATGGCGAAGGCGGCGGCGGGGTTCTCGGCGGCGATGGGGACGGGCGCAAAGGCGTCGGGGCGCGTTAGGCGGCAATGAGGTGGCGGCGACGGCGACGGCGGTGGTGTTGCAGTGCGGCGTGGGGATGACGAAGAAGCCGCAAAGCGAGGCGGCGATCCTCGGCGCAGGCGTGCTTGCGAGGCCGCGAGGAAGAGATGGGGACGGGTACGGCGACGGATGACGACGAGGTCGAGGCGGCGAGGTGCTCCTCGCGAGGTCGTCGGCGAACGCAGCGAGGCCGGGAGGGGGGGTAGCCGCACGGATGGCGGCGGCCCGATCCCGATCTGGATCGGGTGAGGGGCGAAGGAGGACACGAGGAGAGGGGATCGTGGGGGTGTGCGCTAGGGTTTGGGTATAGGAGTGGGGTTATCCGCGGGGTGGGCCGATTGGGCCGCGTGGGTGGCCAGCTGGGCCAAGAGGCCCAAATGGGGGCGCTTTTACTCCCTTTTGTTTTGGTTTTGAATTTTCCCTTGTATGTATTTTTCCTTTACTATTTTCATTTAGTTCCTAATTATCTTAGTATTAATAAAATACCAAAGTGGTACCTAAATTGATGTTACAACTTATGTCACAACCACAAAAGGTTTCAACCCAAAATAATTTAGTTTAGTAATTTTCAAAACATAAAAGGCATTTAATTAACGGTTTTAGCTAATGATTTAATTAGTTTAGTGCATTTAAACATTTGGTAAAGAGTTGGTTTCTCCACCAATATTACTTATGAACTATTTGGCTCACTCCGAACATTTTAGTTTTAATATTTGAAATCTTTTATTGTTTGCTTGATTATGAATTTGAATTCGAATCGGTTTCGAACTAAAGCTAGATTAGCCACAGTAATCGAGGTGACGTGGCATCATTAGCAGAGGGTTACTGTGGCTTAATTATCCGGGCGTCACACTTGTGATACACCAGCTACGTTAAAACTGCATCCTTTGCTGACAGATGCTCCATCAGCTTTCTACCATCCAATCCTTCCATGCATATGCATGCTTAACTCCGCATGGTGACAATAGCATAGGCGGTTAACCACATCATGGATAGCCATGTCTATGCCCATGTTACTGCCATGAGCTGTAGTTCCATAATTGATCTCTCATGTCTTGGGTTTCCTGACAAATTTTTTGAGTTCTAACGCTCCATATTCCGGTCTTTCTCCGTACACCTTGATCTCGGGTATTGACAACTTCCATAGTCTGCCAAGTTCCATAAGTGTAGCCTTCCTTGGTCATACCAAAACTGGAAATTCTTCATATTCTCCTAGTCTTCGAGGTCTTTATCCGTCATAGTTTCCATCATTATAATGCTCGGTAAAATCCTCTTCATTCTGAAGTGGTCTTAGTTGTCCGATATCTTGTACTTTTGGAGTGGTCTCATCAGTCGAATCTTCGAGTGGTCAAAAGGGGAAAGGGGTATGGTCTCACTAAAAGGGAATATTTGAATAAGCTCAGAAGAGAAGAGAGGTAAAAGATCTATTGAAAATGAAGTTGTAGAGAAAAATCTTTCCTATGGGTTTGCCAGTTTCTAGGGTCACGTCCTACAGTCAACATGTGCTCTGATACCATCTTGTAGCGACCCGACCCGAATGGATCAAGTCTCGTGCTTAAGTGTCATCCTCGGATCGGTATGTTTGACACACAAGACTCGAGGATTTATAACAGAGGTAAATCACATGTATATAATAACGTAAATACTATTACCTCAATCCAAAATAGCGGAAGTAACAAGGTTGTGGATTCCCATCAACACCAACGGCAAAGTTGAGTGTAGAAATCGTAACCCTAACGTATCACTTACTGTCAGTAAATCCGCAACATGAGACGTTGCAGCCATTAAAGAGGTCAAGACATTGAATGTCTTGGCAAATTCACATCAGAGAGCAATGCTGAAATATGGCTATCACTACATGCATATTTGGCTGGTGGAAAAGCTCTATGGTTACAGTTTTGCGTAAAGCCAATTTTTCCCTACTACAAAGGAATAAATTTATTTAACTATCATGGTGGTGGTTAAACATTGAGAATGGTTGACAGCATCCTCAATCCCAATTAAAAGTACTCATTAACAACCCAACAATATTAATTAGAGTAACATGATGAGATTCACATGATAATCCAAGTACTAGATACTCAAAATGTCCATAACCGAGGACATGGCTAATCATGATTAGTTTGTACACTCTGCAGAGGTTTGTGCACTTTTCCCCACAAGACTCGATCTCCTCCGTTTGATTTCTCGCACTACATGGTGTTTGAGAAACGGATGACCGAGACATAGTCTTTCAGAAGCGCTAGCACCTTACGTTTGGGTAGACCGCACCAACCTACAACCCCTACATCAGCTAGTCCACCCGTAAGAGTTCGCACAACTTAGTCAACTATGCTAGAGCCCATAGTAGCATGTGGCTGCACACGGAAGTTTCTAGCATGAATAATCTCATGATCCCTTTGAGCATGGGTGGCGGTCCGAAGAAAAATAGGCAAGTCCTGATGGAAACTAGGTGCCTCAATCCACCCAGATGTGTGTTTAAGTTGCCACCTTAAATAAACCATTAATTAACAATCTCACATCTGTCATGGATACACTCACCCAATCTACGTCTACTAGCATAGCATGGCATAATAAGCAAACGTAGAAGTAACTCCCAAAGATTTGAATATAAATCAGGTAATAGGTACTACCTCATCTACTTCCCATCCCACAATTTAATTAGATCCTAATCATGCAATGTTTGAGGATAGATCTAATGCATAAAAACTTGGTAATAGAAAAGGTATGATCAAAGTGTTACTTGTCTGCAATGTTGATGAAGATGATTCGCACTCAAAACTCTTGATAGTTCTACTCGTCACACTCCGGTCAATCTATTGTAAGCAAGCAATAGTAGCCACACATAAGCAATCACTCAAAACATCGGACCGAACGAAGAAAACGATTCGGAAAACATCAAAACAAAGCAAATAACTCGTGCAACATAAAACAATATCTAACAGTACCAAAATCATATGAATTTGGCCTTATCAGAAAATTTATGTCAAGAGCTTTAATCTGCAAAAAGAATCAACTAAATTGGAGTTACGAAACTCAAGTTATGATCAAACAAAGTTTAAATTCAAATCTGATCTAATTCAAATTTTAAACTTTCAAAAACATGTTTGAGTTGGATTACTGGATAGAGGAGATCATAACGAAGAGGTGGACGTTGGTTTCGTTGGATTTGGATAAACGAGTGAAAAGTTATGAGGGTTTGAAGATTAGGGACTAATCTGTGAAGAAACTAATTACATACGGATCCCTAGCAGAAAACTAAAATAAAACGAAAAGGCTATTTAGCGAACGTTCGCTAACGAACGGAAAAACCATTCGGTGCAAACCCTAACTAATGAACGTTCACCGAATAATAAAAAAACGTTTAAAACAACAGAACGAGATCTGGATCGCTTGATCCAGATCCAACGAACGGGAGACGGCGATTACCGTGGCGATCGCCGAAGTCGGGGAGGACGGCGGCGGCGGCTCGGGTCCGGCCGGGGCGGCGGCTCCGGTCGCTCTCTAGCTTCGGCGGGACCACGGGGAGGCGTGACTCGTCGAGGTGAAGGCGATGGCGGCGTCGGCAGTGGTCGAGGGGGCGGAACAGAGCGGGGCGGCGGCGGCAAATCTCGTCGCGGTGGGAGCTCCGGCGAGGGCGGCGGCGATGGCTCGGGAGGAGAGGAACGGGCCGGGGCCTCGGGTTTAAAGGAGGCGAGGGTGGCGTGGGCAAGGGGCTAGGCGGCGGGGAGAGTCCGGTGGCGGCACACAGACGCCGAGGCGGCGGCGGCTGTCGTGGCGGCGGCGGACTCCTCATGGAGAGACAATGCTGGCTGGGCTGGCTGGTCTTGGGCTGGGCTGGGCGGCTGAGAGAGAGAGAGAGAGAGAGAGAGAGAGAGAGAGAGAGAGAGAGAGAGAGAGAGATAGAGAGAGAGAGAGAGAGCAGTGCTGGGCTTCGGCCTGACACTGTTCGACGAGTTTTTTTAAACAAATTTTCAGAGAACTAAAATAACTAAATAAAATAACTAAAACTTTTATATAGGCATATAATATATCAAAATTTTCAGAAAAAGATTTCCTACAAGATGAACATTATTCTAGCTTCAAATAAAATACACACAAATTCAAATAAAACAAAGAGTGCTTCGCTCTAGAAAAATCCAAGAAAAATCATTTTTAAAAATACCAAAATTAATTCAAATTTATTTCTCTCCAATTTTCTGATGTAGGGAATCATGTTACCCTATTTTCCATATATTTTATATTTGGAGAAAAATAATTTGAATAAAACTCAAATAACTCCAAATTGAAAATAAATTCAAAAGAACTTTGAATTTAATTCTTTGAAACTCCCAACTCATATTTCATATGTTTTGAAGAAGTCATGTTATCTTCGCTCGTGAAAATCATTGAGTTGCATAAAGTTCCTGGGTTGGAAATATTTTCCAAATGAAATTCAAATATTTTCAACACCCCTTGTCATTTAAATAAATGGAAGAAGTCATGTCATCTTCTCTCCAGGGATTTTTGGTGAAAAGAATTTGAATTCACGGAGATCACGAATGCAAAACGTAAGTTTGGGAAAGTCCTTTTATTCCCTCTCATTTAACTTTCAAAAAAGTTTCGAAATTCACTCAATTTCACACAATCAATCAAACAATCAATCAAATATATCTATTTGTTTATAACATTCCAAAATTTAGAATTTTGGGATGTTACAAACCTACCACCCTTAAAATGAATCTCGTCCTCGAGATTCGGAGAGGCTAGAAAGAAATAGGTTAGGTTAGGGGGGTCTTCTCAAAATCCATCGATCATCTCCGGGGTCTGGGGTGCTACCACCCTTAAAAGCATCGTTACGGTCCCATCAACACTCATATACACCATCCTTATTACTGACAATGTCGGTCTTCTCAGATCTTCAGTATAATTCCTTCTCTGGCTCTTCCGTAGCGGCATAACCTTTTCCTCAATTTCTTCTGTCCTTTTATCTTGGTAAGGTTATTCCGAGACTGGGTCTTCATAGCTGATAGGTCTGGCGCCAATACTAAACAACTATCGATATCTCATGGTGGTCAACAATTTATGGTTTGTCCTGCAGAAAACGGGTCTGGGTTGAACCTCACCGTATATCCTACGATTGGCAGCAGCTGCCGTGTACAAGGGAGAAAATACCTATACCATTCTAAGGTTTAAACAAGGTTTTGATCGTCGTCTCTCTACTATAGGTAAGTCACTCAGATTTACCATCCCATATAGCAACGCGAATAATAAGAGTAAGTCGGTATGGTGATCAATCCATCCCGCACCCAAATCATTACCTTGTACATGGTTTAGCGAATCTCGAATTCTAACACTCGGTCATCCTCACAAGCATTGCAGAATTTCTCTTGTCGACGAACCAAGTTCGGATAAATCCATTTATTCTGCAAGCCAAACAAACATCTATCGTTCCTTAACAACTCTCAGGTTTTGCGTAAACTCCTATAGAATCGTCGGTCGATAAAATGGTAACTCTTTCCAGGGTTTTTCCTTCAGCAAGAATGTGCTTGCTTCTTGGCAGGTCCTGGGGCCTGTGGGTTATGGCCCATCTTACCACTTGTAGTCCTTGAACTTATCCTCAGGCTTCTGATCATTATTCCAACTTCCAACTTCCTAGTATAATCCATCCAATTGTAATGTCTTCCTTCCTTCTATTGGCACCAAACTAGGACATGATTACTCAGACTCATCATGGAATTTCCATTGATCCATATTCAACATTCTACCTCCTTTATATCCAATAGTTCTTCATCTCTTCATCCTCGTGGGATGTCCCACATACCGAGATAAAAACTTATACTTATGAAGTCCATACTCCACTTCATGGAACATCATTATCCTTTCCAGGGTCAAGCGTCCTTACATGGGAATATTGGCCATCTCTGCATGGCACTTCTTCAACTGGGAAACGTGAAACACATCATGAACTCCTGACAGTCCTTCGGGTAACTCCAATTTGTTAGCCAACTCTCCCATACGTTCCAAACTCGGTATGGTCCTACAAATCTCGGGGCTAACTTTCCCTTATCTCCAAATCATTTAGCTCCTCACAGAGGGGACACATGAAGACATGCTCGCTCCAATTTCATAGACTACCTCCTTGCGCTTTTTGAGTCCGTGATAACTCTTCCGCTGGACTGATCTATCTTGATCTATCTCGAATCAACTTAACATTCTCTTGACTCCTTGATCACATTTGGTCTAAACAACTGACGGTCTCCAACTTCTTCCCACATCAACGGTGTCTGGCTCCTTCTCCCATGCAAAGCTTTAAAAGGGGCCATCTTCAAACTGGCTGGGTAACTGTTGTTGTATGAGAACTCCGCGTAAGGTAGATTATCATCACTACTAGATCCATAATCTAGCGCACACGCTCTCAACATGTCCTCCAGAATCTGATTGACCCTCTTGATTTATCCATCTGTCTGCGGATGAAAGGCGGTATTGAACTCTAGCCTAGTACCCAAAGTCTGGCGCAGCTGATTCCAAAACTTTGAGGTAAACTGTGTTCCTCTATCTAATACGATGGTCCTCGGAACTCCATGCAGACATACGATCCTGGTCAAATATATCTTGGCCAACTTCTCACTTGTATAGGTGGTTTTCACTGGGATAAAGTGAGCCACTTTGGTCAAGTTTAATCAACTACTACCCAGATAGAATCTTATCCCGATCGGGTTCGGAAATCCGTAATGAAATCCATGCCAAGCTTATCCCATCGCCATTCGGTATCGGCATAGGCTGTAGTAATCTCGATGGCTTCGATGCTCGCTTTTACTCTCTCCGCATACATCACCTACGACTACATACTCTGCAATATCCTTCTTCATACCAGTCCACCAGAAACACTCCTTCAAATCCAAATACATCTTGGTGTTTCCAGGGCGAATCGAGTATGGTGAGTCATGAGCCTCCTAAAGTATTAATTTCCTGATCTCTGCATTATTGGGTACATGTACACTATCCTCAAACCATAAGGTGTCATGCTCATACTTACGAAAACCTTCGGCCTTTCCTTTACTCATCCTCTCTTTTACCTCATCAATCTCTTTGTCATCCTTCTGAGCTTCATGGATCTTTCCCAACAATGTAGACTGAACTTCCATTGCTGGAACAAAACCTTTGGGAACAATCTCCAACCGAAGTTCCCTGAGATCCTCGGCTAACTCCTTTGGTAATCCCCCGCTTATGAGGGTATTCGTCCTTGTTTTATTTATGGTTGGGTATTCTCCACATAGCTTGTATGCACTAGGTTTCTTCACATCCTTTCCATAAGGCTTCAATTCCTGGGACACAAGTCGAGACTTTAGCAGAGTCAACTTAAATTCTTCCCAAACGGTTACTCCTTGCCATCCATTGATGGTTTGGTACATCCTCCACCAGGTAGCAGCACCTCTTTCAAAGAACGGAAGAGCATGCTGGGCCATATCCTTTCTGACTATAGGGTTATTCTTCATGTGATCCTCCATGTTCTGAATCCATTGGTCTGTCTCCAGTTGACTCATTGGTCCAGAAAATACGAGCTCATCTCCATTTATCCTCTATTGGGTCCAAGGGTATTCGGGTGGGATAAGAGAGATAGAGAGGGATACACACAATACAAACAAGAGTTTTGAAAAGACATATTTTATTTGTGGCTGTCGGAAAAACATCAAACAAATGACAGCTCACAATCGTCGCATCTAACGCAGGTATATATAACAGGGGTTTGGTCTTCTAATGGTCAATAAATCTTCAGGGTCGTCAAACTCTTCAAGTCTTGCTTATGTCTTCGATGGCTTCTTCCGATCGTGCTTGTCCTTCTCAAGTTCTTTTGCCAGATCATCTCTATTGACGCAGGGTCTCTCGTGACGTCCTTTAATATTCTGGAGTTGCCTTCCAAACTTCCGGGTTTCAACCTCCTTGTGATGAACCATGTCCTTCTATCCTTCAGCTCCTGACGAATCTCCGGTATCTCGAGATTTTGCTCCTCCAGCTTAGCTACTTTCAGCTTCTGGGTCCTGAATTCTTCACGAACTGCTTCCTTGTCAAATACGGCTTCCTGCAGATCCATCTTAAAACTCCTGATGTAATTCTCCAGATCCTGGTGATACACCAGCTACGTTAAAACTCCATCCTTTGCTGACAGATGCTCCATTAGCTTTCTACCATCCAATCCTCCCATGCATATGCATGCTTAACTCCGCATGGTTACAATAGCATAGGCGGTTAACCACATCATGGATAGCCATGTCTATGCCCATGTTACTGCCATGAGCTGTAATTCCATAATTGATCTCTCATGTCTTGGGTTTCCTGACAAAATTTTTGAGTTCTAACGCTCCATATTCCGGTCTTTCTCCGATACACCTTGATCTCGGGTATTGACAACTTCCATAGTCTGCCAAGTTCCATAAGTGTAGCCTTCCTTGGTCATACCAAAACTGGAAATTCTTCATATTCTCCTAGTCTTCGAGGTCTTTATCCGTCGTAGTTTCCATCATTATAATGCTCGGTAAAATCCTCTTCATTCTGAAGTGGTCTTAGTTGTCCGATATCTTGTACTTCTTGGAGTGCTCTCATCAGTCGAATCTTCGAGCGGTCAAAAGGGGAAAGGGGTATGGTCTCACTAAAAGGGAATATTTGAATAAGCTCAGAAGATAAGAGAGGTAAAAGGTCTTTTGAAAATGAAGTTGTAGAGAAAGATCTTTCCTCTGGGCTTGCCAGTTTCTAGGGTCACATCCTACAGTCAACATGTGCTTTGATACCATCTTGTAGCGACCCTACCCGAATGGATCAGGTCTCTGTGCTTAAGTGTCATCCCTGGATCGGTATGCTGACACACACAGTACTCGAGGATTTATAACAGAGGTAAATCACATGTATATAATAACGTAAATACTATTACCTCAATCCAAAATAGCGGAAGTAACAAGGTTGTGGATTCCCATCAACACCAACAGCAAAGTTGAGTGTAGAAATCGTAACCCTAACGTATCACTTACTGTCAGAAGATCCGCAACATGAGATGTTGCAGCCATTAAAGGGTCGAGACATTGAATGTAATGGCAAATTCACACCAGAGAGCAATGCTGAAATATGGCTATCACTACATGCATATTTGGCTGGTGGAAAAGCTCTATGGTTACAGTTTTGCGTAAAGCCAATTTTTCCCTACTACAAAGGAATAAATTTATTTAACTATCATGGTGGTGGTTAAACATTGAGAATGGTTGACAGCATCCTCAATCCCAATTAAAAGTACTCATTAACAACCCAACAATATTAATTAGAGTAACATGATGAGATTCACATGATAATCCAAGTACTAGATACTCAAAATGTCCATAACCGGGGACACGGCTAATCATGATTAGTTTGTACACTCCGCAGAGGTTTGTGCACTTTTCCCCACAAGACTCGATCTCCTCCGTTTGATTTCTCGCACTACATGGTGTTTGAGAAACGGATGACCGAGACATAGTCTTTCAGAAGCGCTAGCACCTTACGTTTGGGTAGACCGTACCAACCTACAACCCCTACATCAGCTAGTCCACCCGTAAGAGTTCGCACAACTTAGTCAACTATGCTAGAGCCCATAGTAGCATGTGGCTGCACACGGAAGTTTCTAGCATGAATAATCTCATGATCCCATTGAGCCTGGGTGGCGGTCCGAAGAAAAACAGGCAAGTCCTGATGGAAACTAGGTGCCTCAATCCACCCAGATGTGTGTTTAAGTTGCCACCTTAAATAAACCATTAATTAACAATCTCACATCTGTCATGGATACACTCACCCAATCTACGTCTACTAGCATAGCATGGCATAATAAGCAAACGTAGAAGTAACTCCCAAAGGTTTGAATATAAATCAGGTAATAGGTACTACCTCATCTACTTCCCATCCCACAATTTAATTAGATCCTAATCATGCAATGTTTGAGGATAGATCTAATGCATAAAAACTGGGTAATAGAAAAGGTATGATCAAAGTGTTACTTGCCTGCAATGTTGATGAAGATGATTTGCACTCAAAACTCTTGATAGTTCTACTCGTCACACTCCGGTCAATCTATCGTAAGCAAGCAATAGTAGCCACACATAAGCAATCACTCAAAACATCGGACCGAACGAAGAAAACGATTCGGAAAACATCAAAACAAAGCAAATAACTCTTGCAACATAAAACAATTTCTAACAGTACCAAAATTATGTGAATTTGGCCTTATCAGAAAGTTTATGTCAAGAGCTTTAATTTGCAAAAAGAATCAACTAAATCGGAGTTACGAAACTCAAGTTATGATCAAACAAAGTTTAAATTCAAATCTGATCTAATTCAAATTTTAAACTTTCAAAAACATGTTTTAGTTGGATTATTGGATAGAGGAGATCATAACGAAGAGGTGGGCGTTGGTTTCGTTGGATTTGGATAAACGAGTGAAAAGTTATGAGGGTTTGAAGATTAGGGACTAATCTGTGAAGAAACTAATTACATACGGGTCCCTAGCAGAAAACTAAAATAAAACGAAAAGGCTATTTAGCGAACGTTCGCTAACGAATGGAAAAACCATTCGGTGCAAACCCTAACTAATGAACGTTCCCCGAATAATAAAAAAAAATGTTTAAAAAAAAACAGAACGAGATCTAGATCGCTCGATCCAGATCCAACGAACGGGAGGCGGCGATTACCGCGGCGATCGCCGGAGTCGGGGAGTACGGCGGCGGCGGCTCCGGTCACTCTCTAGCTTCGGCGGGACCACGGGGAGGCGCGGCTCGTCGAGGTGAAGGCGATGGCGGCGTCGGCGTTGGTCGAGGGGGCGGAACGGAGCGGGGCGGCGGCGGCAGATCTCATCGCGGTGGGAGCTCCGGCGAGGGCGGCGGCGATGGCTCGGGGAGGAGAGGAACGGGGCCTGGGGCCTCGGGTTTTAAAGGAGGGGCGAGGGTGGCGTGGGCAAGGGGCTAGGCGGCGGGAGAGTCCGCGGCACGGACGCCGAGGCGGCGGGCTGTCGGGTGGCGGACTCTATGGAGAGACGGCGCAGGGGTGGGCAGCTGGCTGGGCTGGCTGGCTGGCTGAGAGAGAGAGAGAGAGAGAGAGATAGATAGAGAGAGAGAGAGAGAGAGAGAGAGATAGAGAGAGATAGAGAGAGAGAGAGAGCAGTGTTGGGCTTCGGCCTGGCACTGTTCGACGAGTTTTTTTTTAAAAAAATTCAGAGAACTAAAATAACAAAACAAAATAACTAAAACTTTTATATAGGCATATAATATATCAAAATTTTCAGAAAAGATTTCCTACAAGATGAACATTATTCTAGCTTCAAACAAAATACACACAAATTCAAATAAAACAAAGAGTGCTTCGCTCTAGAAAAATCTAGTAAAAATCATTTAAAAAATACCAAAATTAATTCAAATTTATTTCTCTCCAATTTCGATGTAGGGAATCATGTTACCCTATTTTCCATATATTTTATTTTTGGAGAAAAATAATTTGAATAAAACTCAAATAACTCCAAATTGAAAATAAATTCAGAAGAACTTTGAATTTAATTCTTTGAAACTCCCAACTCATATTCATATGTTTTGAAGAAGTCATTTTATCTTCGCTCGTGAAAATCATTGAGTTGCATAAAGTTCCTGGGTTGGAAATATTTTCCAAATGAAATTCAAATATTTTCAACACCCCTTGTCATTTAAATAAATGGAAGAAGTCATGTCATCTTCTCTCCAGGGTTTTGTGGTGAAAAGAATTTGAATTCACGGAGATCACGAATGCAAAACGAAATTTTGCGAAAGTCCTTTTATTCCCTCTTATTTAACTTTCAAAAAAGTTTCGAAATTCACTCAATTTCACACAATCAATCAAACAATCAATCAAATATATCTATTTGTTTATAACATTCCAAAATTTAGAATTTTGGGATGTTACAAACCTACCACCCTTAAAATGAATCTCGTCCTCGAGATTCGGAGAGGCTAGAAAGAAATAGGTTAGGTTAGGGGGGTCTTCTCAAAATCCATCGATCATCTTCGGGGTCTGGGGTGCTACCACCCTTAAAAGCATCGTTACGGTCCCATCAACACTCATATACACCATCCTTATTACTGACAATGTCGGTCTTCTCAGATCTTCAGTATAATTCCTTCTCTGGCTCTTCCGTAGCGGCATAACCTTTTCCTCAATTTCTTCTGTCCTTTTATGTTGGTAAGGTTATTCCGAGACTGGGTCTTCATAGCTGATAGGTCCGGGCGCCAATACTAAACAACTATCGATATCTCATGGTGGTCAACAATTTATGGTTTGTCCTGCGTAAAACGGGTGCAGGTTGAACCTCACCGTATATCCTCGATTGGCAGCAGTGCCGTGTACAAGGGAGAAAATACCTATACCATTCTAAGGTTTAAACAAGGTTTTGATCGTCGTCTCTCTACTATAGGTAAGTCACTCAGATTTACCATCCCATATAGCAACGCGAATAATAAGAGTAAGTCGGTATGGTGATCAATCCATCCCGCACCCAAATCATTACCTTGTACATGGTTTAGCGAATCTCGAATTCTAACACTCGGTCATCCTCACAAGCATTGCAGAATTTCTATTGTCGACGAACCAAGTTCGGATAAATCCATTGATTCTGCAAGCCAAACAAACATATATCGTTCCTTAACAACTCTCAGGTTTTGCGTAAACTCCTATAGAATCGTCGGTTGATAAAATGGTAACTCTTTCCAGGGTTTTTCCTTCAGCAAGAGTGTGCTTGCTTCTTGGCAGGTCCTGGGGCCTGTGGGTTATGGCCCATCTTATCACTTGTAGTCCTTGAACTTATCCTCGGGCTTCTGATCATTATTCCAACTTCCAACTTCCTAGTATAATCCATCCAATTGTAATGTCTTCCTTCCTTCTATTGGCACCAAACTAGGACATGATTACTCAGACTCACCATGGAATTTCCATTGATCCATTTTCAACATTCTACCACCTTTATATCCAATAGTAATTCATCTCTTCATCCTCGTGGGATATCCCACATACCGAGATAAAAACTTATACTTATCAAGTCCATACTCCACTTCGTGGAACGTCATTATCCTTTCCAGGGTCAAGCGTCCTTACAGGGGAATATTGGCCATCTCTGCATGGCACTTCTTCAACTGGGAAACGTGAAACACATCATGAATTCCTGACAGTCCTTCGGGTAACTCCAACTTGTTAGCCAACTCTCCCATACGTTCCAAACTCGGTATGGTCCTACAAATCTCGGGGCTAACTTTCCCTTATCTCCAAATCGTTTAACTCCTCACACAGGGGACACATGAAGACATGCTCTGTCTCCAATTTCATAGACTACCTCCTTGCGTTTTGAGTCTCAAGATAACTCTTACGCTGGACTGATCTATCTTCAGTCTATCTCGAATCAACTTAACATTCTCTTCTGATTCCTTGATCACATTTGGTCCAAACAACTGACGGTCTCCAACTTCTTCCCACATCAACGGTGTCTGGCTCCTTCTCCCATACAAAGCATTAAAAGGGGCCTTCTTCAGACTGGCTGGGTAACTGTTGTTGTATGAGAACTCCGCATAAGGTAGATTATCATCACTACTAGATCCATAATCTAGCTCACACGCTCTCAACATGTCCTCCAGAATCTGATTGATCCTCTTGATTTATCCATCTGTCTGCGGATGAAAGGCTGTACTGAACTCTAGCCTAGTACCCAAAGTCTGGCGCAGCTGATTCCAAAACTTTGAGGTAAACTGTGTTCCTCTATCTAATACGATGGTCCTCGGAACTCCATGCAGACATACGATCCTGGTCAAATATATCTTGGCCAACTTCTCACTTGTATAGGTGGTTTTCACTGGGATAAAGTGAGCCAATTTGGTCAGTTTAATCAACTACTACCCAGATAGAATCTTATCCCGACCGGGTTCGGGAAACCGTAATGAAATCCATGCCAAGCTTATCCCACTTCCATTCGGTATCGGCATAGGCTGTAGTAATCCTGATGGCTTCTGATGCTCTGCTTTTACTCTCTCTGGCATACATCACCTACGACTACATACTCCGCAATATCCTTCTTCATACCAGTCCACCAGAAACACTCCTTCAAATCCAAATACATCTTGGTGTTTCCAGGGCAAATCGAGTATGGTGAGTCATGAGCCTCCTAAAGTATTAACTTCCTGATCTCTGCATTATTGGGTACATGTACACTATCCTCAAACCATAAGGTGTCGTGCTCACCCTTACGAAAACCTTCGGCCTTTCCTTTACTCATCCTCTCTTTTACCTCATCAATCTCTTTGTCATCCTTCTGAGCTTCACGGATCTTTCCCAACAATATAGACTGAACTTCCATTGCTGCAACAAAACCTTTGGGAACAATCTCCAACCGAAGTTCCCTGAGATCCTCGGCTAACTCCTTTGGTAATCCCCCGCTTATGAGGGTATTCGTCCTTGTTTTATTTATGGTTGGGTACTATTTATCCACAAAGCTTGTATGCACAAGTGACGGTGTCCTGGACTAGGGGGTACTCACCACGTCGTCTCCCGATCAGTTGGATTGGGCCGAGGACCCCCATGGTCGTATACTCATGGGCCAGTCCGGACAGTTGCCGCATACGAGGAAGATTCCACAAGACTTGGCGATCAAGACAAGGACTCCTCCCCACCGGCGTATTCGGCTAGGACTCTTGTTATCCTAGGCCTCTAGTGCATTATATAAACCGAGGCCAGGCTAGTCGATACACAATATACAACAATCATACCATAGGCTAGCTTCTAGGGTTTAGCCTCTCTGATCTCGTGGTAGATCAACTCTTGTAATACTCATATCATCAAGATCAATCAAGCAGGAAGTAGGGTATTACCTCCATAGAGAGGGCTCGAACCTGGGTAAACATCGTGGCCCCTGTCTCCTGTTACCATCCGCCTTAGACGCACAGTTCGGGACCCCCTACCCGAGATCCGCCGGTTTTGACACCGACATTGGTGCTTTCATTGAGAGTTCCTCTATGTGTTCGGAAAAAGGTCGATGGCTCGCCCGCAGGTTAACTGCGACTTCGGCATATTCGTCACCAGCTCGACTGGTCACCTTGGTTCGACCAAGGACTGTGCCCTATCTCCGATCGTCATGTTCGGATGAGGGCCTTCATCAACATCAACTCCAATCTCTATCAAGATCATGGAGGAATCATCCAGGGAGCCTGGGGGCTCAACGTCAACATTGCCCTCGGCGACCGTCAGATTTTTACGGACAGCGGACTTGTGTCCGCCGCCACCGCCTCCTCAAGTGTCGTTTTAACGATTGTTTCGGGGGAATTGTGAAGAATTGAGTCTACAACAACCCTGGAAAATTTCGTCGAGTTCCGATGGAGAAATCTCTGGCAATCTTCGATATACTTGAGCCGCGTTGAATCTGGACGAGAATCCGGACGAGTTTAGGGCGTGGTGTCCAGCTTCTAGCTCGGACTTCCTTTGGAAGATCCAACCGTTAATCGGCTGCGGAATTCCTATATCTACCACCCCTTAAAATTTCAGCTCGATCCGACCGTCCAAACTCCGGGAACCTTCGAATTAGTGCATCACTTTTTGGATCTGTTTTCTGCGCGAAAACGAATCCGACCCGAGTCCGTCTTTTTTATGAATGGGATTTCGGACATCCTTTTTGAAGGAAGTTTTGTATTGGGTGTTGTGTTTTGTTTCTGAACACACCCCACTAACTTTAAAATCTTTTGAATATGATCTTCAACACCATGCTGGTGTCAAACCAGTCCGGCAATATTGCTCCATGGCCGCCGACCTGCGCTAAACACGTCGTCACTTTGTTGAGCCGAGCTCAACTTCTTCGGATCATCATCTCGGCAAGACGAACAAGAGTTCGACATCGGAAGGGATAAATCATCACCAACATCGCCACCCCATGGATTACACGGAGAGGGCATACCGGCATCGCCGCACGGTCGCTTCATCAAGCCGGCATCGACCACGTCACGACCTGCATCGGCAGGGCCGCACTATTGCTTCTTCAAGCTGGTGTCCATCATGCCGACCTACTTCAACTCATCGGCTGACACCGAGGCTTCATCACGTTAGCTAGACCGAGAGCTTCATCATCTCTTCATCAACCTACTCCGGAGGCTTCGGCGTCACTAGCCGAGCAGCTTCATCACGTTAGCTGGACCGAGGGCTTTGCCTCGGCGAGCCAACCCTTGTCAGCATCGTCATGCCATCACTTTATCACCGTCAGGCAATGGGTGTGCGGATCGAGTCCCAATTTTGGGAAGCACCTTTTTTCAGATTGCTACAACAAATAAACTAGGTGCTATTAATCCTAGTATTTTTTGCTTGTTTGGGTTCATTTTTCCCAACGAATTATTACTCTGGTTTGTCCATCATATGTACGCAGGCCTATCAAATGGTGGCTGCATTAACGACGGTCGCATGGTGGTTCGGTCAGTTTCCGTACATAGTCCGGCGAACGCCGCATCCGGAACTCGAACCGACCTGTGAATTCAGGCCTTGCCATGCCTTTATCAAGATCACGCCGCCGCCTGCATCGACATCGACTTGGCGCCAGCCATATTTCTTTATTACTCACTTTGCATAAATTATTTGTTATCGACGATTTTTTAATTATTATTATTACTATTATCCCGGTCTTCACTATTTTTGTGCACGGAAAATGATCCAGCCGGACTATATCCTTTGGCGTCACCTCGGCTGGACGGGGGGCTTCGTCAACACTTCATTACCCCATGCAGGGGACTTCGGCATCACTCTGCTGTCCTGCATTGCCTGTTCTATGTCACCACTTCGGCGTGTCGAGCTCCCCGCTCCGCCACCTCGGGACCGGCTTGAGGGATGGAACCTTGTCCCGTATCAAGCTCGGACCGCGTCATCAATACCGAACACATTAACCAGCTAAGTCGCTTTCATGCTCAAAGCTTTAATTTCTAACTTGTGTTCGGTTCGACCAAGCATTATACTTTTTTGGAAAAAAGTTGCTTGTAAAATTTTCCTTATCGAAACTTTGTTCAAGACACTTGACGCGCTACCCGCGCTCATTATACTCTGGGGCTTCTTTAATGAAGCTTATTAATACGGGCTTTATGCCCAACACATGTGTCACACTTCCGCATGTACCTTTTATTCACCATTATATGCATCGATATGACTTAAGTTTTGGCCAAGCTAGGTTGCTGGCTCTGTGCTTACCCCTACGTTCCCGATTGTTCGGCTAGGTGGTAAAGGAGCACCTCTGTGATTGTTCTTGCCGGGTCACCGGATGTGTACCTCGGTAGGTGAAGCCGAAAGCTAGCGTTCTTAAGGGAATACTTGGTCGGTGAACTAAAGATGATTTCTTACCTATTCATTTACCTGCCCCAGATGTTTTTCTCGCTCTTTTCGCAGTTCGGACATGCACTTTAGGGCATGCCTCCCGAGAAAGGAACCCTTAATGAACTATTCTCCCGGAAGATGTTTCTTACTAACCATGTAATATAACATAACTAGTTGGGCACTTGTCCGATAAAGCACTAATGACCCCTACGCTGGTCTCCACGCATGCCCGGTTTTTATAACGCGAGGGTATTCGGACACGCTCCGGACTATTGGGTCCAGAGGTTGAAGCGAAAAGGTCCGCTACGACAAACGATCTACAATCCGGCTAGAAGGCATTTTACATGTCACCTTACATTATAGAGTCAACTTTTACCCAAGTCACTTGGGGGCTCTTATGTTTATTTGAGCCGTTTTATACTAAGTGTTTTTCTTCTTAGTCATTGCAAAGTTTTTTATTCATCACTCCTTTTTTTGACACGAGTGTGCGGTCACTAGCCGGGGAGCCTAATTTCTCTCTCAAAACCGCTAGAGTTTAGTTTTCTAAACTGGCCTAATGAGAAGTACTCCGCCTTCGGGATGGGAGACTGAAGCCGTAGGGCTGACCCGCTTGAAGTCTTGAGATAGGATGTGTCATGTTAAAAGCACGGCGAAGCATTTTTTTCTTCTAAAGTCCAATTTTCGGATTGGCACGAACACTTGATCTTGTTCGGACGTCATGTTTTTACCGACGCTTTTTGGTTTTCAAGCTTTTGGCACTTTTAAACTATTTGTGTGTTTTCAGCACAAGTCTCATGATGCAACGCGGACTCCTTTAGAGATTCGCAAAAACATTCTCGGATATTGCTATATATGCATCAGTTTGAATTGTGTCTTGGTCAATAGTTGGGTTGCGGCTCGCTTGCCTCCTACATTCCGCTTTGTTCGGCTAGGTGTGCAAAGGAAGAACCATCGCGATTGTGCTTCCAGCTCGCATGGTCAAGCACCTCGATGGAGAAAGCCAAAACTGACTGTCACAATAGGTGTAAACTGGTCAGCGATCCGATGACTATATTAAATGACGGGCCATTCATAAAATTGGCCGAAGTGTTTCCAGCTTGACCTCGACTGTCGCCGAACACTACCAGGGGCTAGTAACTGGCCTCCCAAACTAAACCCTCAATATTTTGCTCTTACATTGGAGCTGAGGTTTCTTGATCATGCTTAGCATGACAACCCAAAGAAAGGAACCGATAACGGGACTATTTTCTTTGGAAGACATTTCTTCTGTTAAACAGTAATATACCATATCTCTCTGCGTACCTTTGTTTATAAAACCGTATGGCCAGATTGCCTTGTTTGTCATAAATCTTTACCCTCATAAAGGCTTTATAAAGTAGGACAAACACTCCTCGGCTACTGGCCGAGGAGGTTGAAGCCGATGGTCGGTCAACAAAGTTTTGTACAATGCGGATCCGAGCATTAATGACATAAAGTACTTGGATACATTGAGTCATTACACATAATTTGTGATTTTACTATGGATATCGATCCTTAATTCGGCCACCCGTGCCCGCATTAAGGCTCGGGGGCTACTGGGCTTCGGGCTTATTATTTATAAATATTAAAGGGGCACATCAATCCCCTGATCTCGTGTTGCCACCCGACCGGTGTCTCGGGGCTCTTGCATTGCTGTTCTATGCGGAAAATTTTAAGTGCAATACAGTTTCGAGGAGATTTTGATCCTCGGGTTGGTCGGCCGCACCCAACCCGAGTCTTGAGGATCGAGCACGCCGCTTTTGTGTCCCAAAGTATTCGCGAGCTAGGACTTGATCCTCGGACCGATTTTGCAAATCAACCCGAGTCTCGGCTGCTCACGGGATCAGCGGTCTTATGTCATCCTTCATGTGCATCTCGAGTTTTAGACCAATACCCACCTTGAGGGCTACGGCTATCTATCTCGGCAGAGGATAAATTGCACCAATCAAAATATTGACAAAAATCGCCCACATTCGGGTGGTGCACCACTCGAAGCGATCCGCATAAAGCTCGGACGCTAGTGGCTGGCTCCATAGAGGGCATTTCCGGCATTAAGCTCGGCTAAACTCCTTCAAACTTCTTTGAACCAAGGTGATTTGCGACACCTCAGATACAGTCCGACGTTGGAGCTCGGATACATAGTCCGGCGTTGGAGCTCGGATACATTCCGGCGTTAGAGCTGGGAAGCGGTCCGGCATTGGTGCTCGGCTGCAAAACATACCTCGAATGCAGTCCGGCATTGGAGCTCGGACGCAAGAAGACGGTGCTGCCCGGGAACAACTTCAAACCCGAGGTGTAGCATAAAAATAACAAGGCATTGATAAAGGCCGGAAACTTAAAGGGGCTCCTCGGATACCCGATGTGTAAACTCGTCGAATGCATTTGGCGATCCTCAAGATCAAGATGAGAAGATTTGTTGAACCAGTTTTCAAGACCGACGATCAAGATGTAGAACAGTTCGAAGAATCGAGGAGCGCCCCTAACTTGAAGACCGGTTCAGGGGGGCTCTTGGCGGTGTCTGGACTAGGGGTACTCACCACGTCGTCTCCCGATCAGTTGGATTGGGCCGAGGACCCCATGGTCAGATACTCATGGGCGGTCGGGACAGTTGCCGACACGAGGAAGATTCCACAAGACTTGGCGATCAAGACAAGGACTCCTCCCCACCGGCGATTCGGCTAGGACTCTTGTTATCCTAGGCCTCTGGTGCATTATATAAACCGAGGCCAGGCTAGTCGATACACAATATACAACAATCATACCATAGGCTAGCTTCTAGGGTTTAGCCTCTCTGATCTCGTGGTAGATCAACTCTTGTAATACGATATCATCAAGATCAATCAAGCAGGAAGTAGGGTATTACCTCCATAGAGAGGGCCCGAACCTGGGTAAACATCGTGTCCCCTGTCTCCTGTTACCATCCGCCTTAGACGCACAGTTCGGGACCCCCTACCCGAGATCCGCCGGTTTTGACACCGACAACAAGGTTTCTTCATATCCTTTCCATAAGGCTTCAATTCCTGGGACACAAGTCGAGACTTTAGCAGAGTCAACTTAAATTCTTCCCAAACGGTTACTCCTTGCCATCCATTGATGGTTTGGTACATCCTCCACCAGGTAGCGGCACCTCTTTCAAAGAACGGAAGAGCATGCTGGGCCATGTCCTTTCTGACTATAGGGTTATTCTTCATGTGATCCTCCATGTTCTGAATCCATTGGTCTGTCTCCAGTTGACTCATTGGTCCAGAAAATACGAGCTCATCTCCATTTATCCTCTATTGGGTCCAAGGGTATTCGGGTGGGATAAGAGAGATAGAGAGGGATACACACAGTACAAACAAGAGTTTTGAAAATACAGATTTTATTTGTGGCTGTCGGAAAAACATCAAACAAATGACAGCTCACAATCGTCGCATCTAACGCAGGTATATATAACAGGGGTTTGGTCTCCTAATGGTCAAAAAATCTTCAGGGTCGTCAAACTCTTCAAGTCTTGCTTATGTCTTCCCTCTCATTTAACTTCCAAAAAAGTTTCGAAATTCACTCAATTTCACACAATCAATCAAATATATCTATTTGTTTATAACATTCCAAAATTTAGAATTTTGGGATGTTACAACAGGAGTCTCGGATGGTGTTTGTTGAGTTGGCATAGATTGAGATTAGGATTTTTCACTCCGATTGTCGGAGAGGTATCTCTGGGCCCTCTCGGTAATGCACATCACTATAAGCCTTGCAAGGAATGTGACTAATGAGTTAGTTGCGGGATGATGCATTACGGAATGAGTAAAGAGACTTGCCGGCAACGAGATTGAACTAGGTATTGAGATACCGACGATCGAATCTCGGGCAAGTTACATACCGATGACAAAGGGAACAACGTATGTTGTTATGCGGTTTGACTAATAAAGATCTTCGTAGAATATGTAGGAACCAATATTAGCATCCGGGTTCCGCTATTGGTTATTCACCGGAGATGAGTCTCGGTCATGTCTACATAGTTCTCGAACCCGTAGTGTCCGCACGCTTAACGTTCAATGACGATCGATATTATGAGTTTATGTGTTTTGATGTAGCGAAGATTGTTCGGAGTCCCGGATGTGATCATGGACATGACGAGGAGTCTTGAAATGGTCGAGACATAAAGATCGATATATTGGAAGGCTATGTTTGGACACCAGAATGGTTCCGGATGAGTTCGGGCATTTTTTGGAGTACCGGGAGGTTACCGGAACCCCCCTGGGGAGTCAATGGGTCTTATTGGGCCTTAGTGGAAGAGAGGAGGAGGAGGCGGCCAAGGTGGGGGCGCCCCCCTCCAAGCCCAATCCGAATTGGGAGGGGGCCGGCCCCCCTTTCCTTCTCTCCCTCTCCCTCTTCCTTCTTCTCCTACTCCAACTAGGGAGGGGGGGGAACCTACTCCTACTGGGAGTAGGACTCCCCCCCATGGGCGCGCCATAGAGGGCCAGTCCTCCCCTCTTCCACTCCTTTATATACGGGGAGGGGGCACCCCATAGACACACAAGTTGATTGTTTAGCCGTGTGCGGTGCCCCCCTCCACAGATTTCCACCTTGGTCATATCATTGTAGTGCTTAGGCGAAGCCCTGCGTCGGTAACTTCATCATCACCATCATCACGCCATCGTGTTGACGAAACTCTCCCTCGACCTCAGCTGGATCTAGAGTTCGTGATACGTCACCGAGCTGAACGTGTGCAGATCGTGGAGGTGCCGTACCTTCGGTGCTAGGATTGGTCGGATCGTGATGACGTACGACTACATCAACCGCGTTGTCATAACGCTTCTGCTTTCGGTCTACGAGGGTACGTGGACAAAACTCTCCCCTCTCGTTGCTATGCATCACCTATATAGATCTTGCGTGATCGTAGGATTTTTTTTTAAATTACCGCGTTCCCCAACATCCGGTTAACCCAAGAGTTTGAGGCCGGTTTGAGGCGCCCGTCTAGGATGATATTTTTACCGGTCACTGACCAGGTAGTTCGCACGGGCGTTTGAGACGGGTTTGGGGTGACTGTAGATGCTCTTAGTCATAAAATTTGCTGACTTTCTCAAAGGTGGGCATAAATGTAAGTTACATGTGCGTGTATACAAATACAAGTGTCTACGTCTATTTTTACATGGGTCTGTCTATATCACATCTAGATGTGAGATAATATCTCGCATCTAAATTCTGGTCCCACCCATCACTTGGTTTTTTTAACCAAAAGGGGTTTCCCCCCGCCCCAACTTTTTATAAAGCCAAAGCAAAATCACCAACATAAACTATTAACAGCGCTCGGCGGCAGCCGGAGAGTAGCTGCCACAGAAGAAAGCCAGGTTTAAGCTACCCTATTACACAATTTTAAGGCAGATCTAGACGGGTTACATAGCCAGGTGGCATACATGCCAGCTCACAAATAGATCAAAGGATGTGCAAACTAACATGACGCAACCCAGCGACGCTCCGATGATACATTAGTGCCATGCAATCCTAAGCAAATCCCCTCTTCGGCGGTCCAGCAGCCTTAAGCACCGGAGAAGAAGCGCACCCTGAGCCTCTGAACATAGGATTCTCCATTGCCTGATCGTTGCACCCAGCAGATCCAAAACACAGCATATACTTGCCATCTTCGCCCCTGGAAAACAAAATCATTTCGCAAATGCCATAAGCTCCACAAGGCAGCAAAAATAACAATGTTCAAAGCTTCAAAATGTTTTCTCCTCTTCGAGAAGGAAGACAACAAAGCAAAAGAACGAGGTGTAATAACATTAAAACTATCAGCTACCAAGTCCCAAACCTGCCTAGCAACAATGCAATCAAAGAGAAGATATTGGATAGTGAGCAAAAGAACCAGGTGTAATAACATTAAAACTATCAGCTACCAAGTCCCAAACCTGCCTAGCAACAATGCAATCAAAGAAAAGATGTTGGATAGTTTCAGGCTCGTTACAAAAAACACAGGACATGTCATCCACATGCCTGCGCTTGGCAAGATTATCTCTAGTTAAGCTCTTATTATAGTATATCAACCACAAAAAAACATGGATATTGGGTGGAACTTTGATTTTCCAGATATCATCTTTAATTTCAGCAGACACCCCCCAAAGTTGATTAACTTATAAAAGGATTTGACAGAATATTTGCTGGAAGATTCCAGCATCCAAACAGGTTGATCTGGAGAATCAGATAATGACACTTGCTTAACTAACTTATAGAGTTCATTCCACCTAGCTATAGTCCTTTCCTCAACACATCTCCTAAAAGTAAGGTGAAGTTCACCACTCACCCAGACCTGTGCAAGAGTAGATTCTTGCTGTTGACAGATATCATACAGGTCCCAAAATGCAGTTTTAAGAGAGCAATCCCCAATCCAGATATCATGCCAGAAGGCAATACTCTTGCCATCCCCAGGGACCCGTCTATAGATATTTTTTGAAGCTGTAAGGGCCCAAGATAAGCTTTTCATAAAGGGAGACCCTAGGGTAACCCTAGTGCTAAAAAAGTTAGGGCTGGCAGTGTTATATTTGTAAGCCAGAATCTTTTTCCAATCACTATCCCTTTTATCATAAATCTCTTCCCCCAAGAAGCCAAAAGGGCCATGTTAAAATCTCTAAGGTTGGGAACCCCCATACCACCAAACTCTTTCCTCCTGGAGATCAACCCCCAATTAGCAAGGTGATATTTATGATTAGCACCCACATTACCCCAGAAGAAGTGAGACATATGAGAAGTGATCATATCAATAGCCCATTTGGGAAATTTAACAATAGACATTAGATAGGCAGGAATGCTGGCAATGCAGGTAGTAAGAAGGATCAATTTGCCTCTATAGGAGAGAAATCTCCCCAACCAACCAGATATGTTCTTAATAATTCTATCAATGATGGGTTGAAGATCTTCCCTTCTAAGCTTTTTAAAATGAAGAGGGACTCCTAGATATTTAAAGGGGAAATCCCCAAGCTGGCAACAGAAAACCTGGGCAAAATCTTTAGATAGCTGCTCGGAGATATTAATGGCATGCAAATCACTCTTATGAAAATTAATCTTCAAGCCAGAGAGATTTTCAAAATAGCAGAGGATCCATTTCAAGTTTCTGGCACAATCTAAAGAGCTATCAAGGAATAATATGGTATCATCAGCATACTGTAGGCTGACCACCCCACCAGGGAAGGCATGAGGCAACAACCCACAAATTAAACCTCTACTGGCAGCCTTATAAAGCATTTTAGAAAAAACATCACCTACCAAATTAAATAGCAAGGGTGAATGAGGGTCACCCTGCTTCAAGCCTCCCCCCCAGTAAACTGGGGACCACTGGAATCATTAATTCTCACCTGAAAAGTCCCTTGGTAAATAGTAGACATAACCCACCCTACCCATTTACTGCCAAAGCCTCTAGAAAGAAGCATTTCCTTCAAAAAATCCCAACTAACTCTATCATATGCTTTCTCATAGTCAAGTTTAAGAATTAAGCCAGTAGATTCAAACCTATGAATTTCATGAATGACCTCATGAGCCATCACCACACTTTCCAAAATGAATCTGCCCTTAATAAATGCAGTCTGGTTGGAAGAAATAATCTTGTCACATAAGGGGGAAACCCTAATAGTCATAGCTTTAGAAAAAGTTTTGACAACACAATTACTAAGACTGATAGGTCTAAAGTTTTTCATATCTCTAGCCATAGGAACTTTAGGAATGAGAGTAATGATGGCATAGTTCAGCTTATATATATCAAGGTTACCATTTTCAATATCTCTAACCATCCACATAAAATCTTTTTTGATCAGATCCCAAAAGGTTTGATAAAATAAAAAGGACAGGCCATCAGGGCCAGGGGCACCACTAGCATAGGAGCTCATAATAGCCTGCTTAATTTCCTCTTCAGAAAAAGGTTTCTCTAGCAGTTCTCTCTCCTCATTACTAACCATTTCATCAATAGACCAAAAGTCATCATCCAGATGGATGTCATGTTTAGGTTCAAAAGCAAACAATTCTTTGTAAAAAAGAGGTAGCCACCTCAAGCATCTCCTTGGTCAAAGTGACCACACCATTGGGACTATTTAATTCAGTAAGATGATTTTTTCCTATGTCTGTGATTAGCAAGGGCCTGGAAGTAGGCATTATTCCTATCTCCCTCTAATTTTTTTTCTGTTCCTAGATCTCTGCCATAGAGAAGTTTCCTCTTTCTTATCATCCACTTCTTTCTTAATCTCCTTCATTCTGTCATAGTCAGAAACAGATAGTTGCTGAGTTTCAGACATGACATCAAGGATGTCAAACTCCAGAAGGAGTTCCTTTTTCTTCTTTTTCAAAGTTGCCTCTATATTAATACTCCACCATTTAGTTTTATTTCTGAGGACCCTAGTCTTAACCATCCAGTTATTAGCTGAGGATTTGGATGAGGACACAGAAGTCCAAGCTTCTGTGACCATTTGATGGAAACCTGGCTGGGAGAGCCACCACTTCTCAAACCTAAAAGGTTTGGGGTTGGATGGGGCTCTAGCACCAGTATCCAGGACTAGAGGAGTGTGATCACTCCCCACCCTGTGAAGTGCTGACAAGGTAGAGAAAGGAAAATGCGCATCCCACCCACAGAAATGAACACTCTATCCAGAACAGCAAACACAGGGGTGATACGTCTCCAACGTATCTATCATTTTTATTGTTCCATGCAATATTATATTCTGTTTTGGATGTTTTATTAGGCTTTATTATACAATTTATATTATTTTTGGGACTAACCTATTAACCGGAGGCCCAGCCCAAATTGTTGTTTTTTTGCCCATTTCAGTGTTTCGAAGGAAAAGGATATCAAACAGAGTCCAAACGGAATGAAACCTTCGGGAACGTGATTTTCGGAACAAATGTGATCCAGAGGACTTGGAGTCTACGTAAAGCAATCAACGAGGAGGGCACGAGGCAGGGGGGCGCGCCTACCCCCCTAGGCGCACCCTCCACCCTCGTGGGCCCCTCGTTGCTCCAGCGACGTATTTCTTCCTCCTATATATACCTACGTACCCCCAAACGATCAGATACGGAGCCAAAACCCTATTTCCACCGCCGCAACCTTCTGTACCCGAGAGATCCCATCTTGGGGCCTTTTCCGGCGCTCCGTCGGAGGGGGCATTGATCACGGAGGGCTTCTACATCAACACCATAGCCTCTTCGATGATGTGTGAGTAGTTTACCTCAGACCTTCGGGTCCATAGTTATTAGCTAGATGGCTTCTTCTCTCTCTTTGGATCTCAATACAAAGTTCTTCTCGATCTTCTTGGAGATCTATTCGATGTAATCTACTTTTGCGGTGTGTTTGTCGAGATCCGATGAATTGTGGGTTTTTGATCAAGTTTATCTATGAACAATATTTCAATCTCCTCTGAATTCTTTTATGTATGATTGGTTATCTTTGCAAGTCTCTTCGAATTATCAGTTTGGTTTGGCCTACTAGATTGATCTTTCTTGCAATGGGAGAAGTGCTTAGCTTTGGGTTCAATCTTACGGTGCTCGATCCCAGTGACAGTAGGGGAAACGACACGTAATGTATTGTTGCCATTGAGGATAAAAATATGGGGTTATATCATATTGCATGAGTTTATCCCTCTACATCATGTCATCTTGCTTAAAGCATTACTCTGTTCTTATGAACTTAATACTCTAGATGCATGCTAGATAGCGGTCGATGTGTGGAGTAATAGTAGTAGATGCAGAATCCTTTCGGTCTACTTGTCACGGACGTGATGCCTATATACATGATCATACCTAAATATTCTCATAACTATGCTCAATTCTATCAATTGCTCGACAATAATTCGTTTACCCACCGTAATACTTATGCTCTTGAGAGAAGCCACTAGTGAAACTATGGCCCCCGGGTCTATTTTCCATAATATTAATCTTCAAGACTTAGCTATTTCTATTGCCGTTTATTTTACTTTGCATCTTTATCATAAAAATACCAAAAATATTATCTTATCATATCTATCAGATCTCACTCTCGTAAGTGACCGTGAAGGGATTGAAAACCCCTTTATTGCGTTGGTTGCGAGGTTCTTATTTGTTTGTGTAGGTGCGTGGGACTCGAGCGTGGTCTCCTACTGGATTGATACCATGGTTCTCAAAAACTGAGGGAAATACTTACGCTACTTTACTGCATCACCCATTCCTCTTCAAGGGAAAACCAACGCCGTGCTCAAGAGGTAGCAAGAAGGATTTCTGGCGCCGTTGCTGGGGAGTCTACGCACAAGTCAAGACATACCAAGTACCCATCACAAACTCTTATCCCTCGCATTACATTATTTGCCATTTGCCTCTCGTTTTTCTCTCCCCCACTTCACCCTTGCCGTTTTCTTCGCCCTTCTTCCGTTCGTCCTTTAGTTTGCTTGTGTTACCATGTACCTTCTTTTTGCTTGTATCTTTGCTTGCTAAAATTTTATGGATCCTCATCCACTTGCCAAGCTCTTTAAGAGATCCAATTATGATGAACCTATTGCTAGTGAGTTGAGTGCACTAGATTATCTTTATGAGGTTTTGCTTGAAATTCGTGAATCTGAAAATTGTGATGAAGTACTTTATGAAGCGATTCACGATAGATCTTTGAATAAAAAGCATGATTGCAATGATTCTACTATAAATTCTATTGATGTCAATTGTGCTAAAAATATGCAAAACCCTAAGCTTGGGGATGCTAGTTTTGCTATGTCCAGTATTTGTTGCAATGATCATGATTGGGGTGATTCTTCTTATGATCTTGAAAATTTATTTAAGCCCCATGATGAATATGAGATTGATAATAGTTTTTGCAATATTATTGAAAGTGGGTTTGGAAGAGTATCAACTTTAGATCCCACATATTTGGAGAATGTTCAATCTTATGGTATTTTTGATAAAAGTGGGTTTGGAGAGATCATGACTTTAGTTAATGTTAATCCCACTATTTTGGAAGAGTGTCAACTTTGCATACATGTGGATCGTGTTAAGAATAGGTTTGGTGATAGCTATATTGTTGAATTTGCTTATGATCCTACATGTAATTATTATGAGAGAGGAAAATATGGTTGTAGAAATTTTCATGTTACTAAATTACCTCTCGTTATGTTGAGATTGCTATTGTTTCTTTCCGCTCCCTTGCATATGCTAGTTTTTGCTTGCCTTGATAATTTGTTTGCCTATAAGATGCCTATGCATAGGAAGTATGTTAGACTTAGATGTGTTTGTCACATGTTTTATGATGCTTTTTTGTGCTTCAATTCTTGTGAGCATCATTGAAATCTCAATGCCTATCTAAAAAGGCTCTAAAGAATAGCGCTTGTTGGGAGGCAACCCAATTTTATTTTAGTTTTTTGCTTTTTGGTTCTGTTTAGGAATAAATCTTTGATCTAGACTCTGGTTAGATTTGTTTTTGTGTTTTAATTAGTGTTGTGCCAAGTTAAACCTATAGGATCTTCTTGGATGATAGTTATTTGATCTTGCTGAAAATTCCAGAAACTTTCTGTTCACAAAAACAATTGTTAAAAATCACCAGAACGTGATAAAATACTGATTCCAATTGCAGTAGATCAATAAACAAATTATCTAGGTCTTACTGTTTTGGTAGATGTTTCTGATTTCCAGAAGTTTGCGTTAGTTACAGATTACTACAGACTATTCTGTTTTTGACAGATTCTGTTTTTCGCGTGTTGTTTGCTTATTTTGATGAATCTATGGCTAGTAAAATAGTTTATAAACCATAGAGAAGTTGGAATACAGTAAGTTTAACACCAATACAAATAAATAATGAGTTCATTACAGTACTTGAAGTGGTGTTTTGTTTTCATTCGCTAACGGAGCTCACGAGATTTTCTGTTGAGTTTTGTGTTGTGAAAATTTCAAGTTTTGGGTAAAGATTTGATGGATTATGGAACAAGGAGTGGCAAGAGACTAAGCTTGGGGATGCCCATGTAACCCCAAGGTAATCTAAGGACACAAAAAAGCCAAAGCTTGGGGATGCCCCGGAAGGCATCCCCTCTTTCGTCTTCGTCCATTGGTAACTTTACTTGGAGCTATATTTTTATTCACCACATGATATGTGTTTTGCTTGGAGCGTCTTGTATGATTTGAGTCTTTTATTTTTAGTTTACCACAATCATACTTTCTGTACAAACCTTTTGAGAGAGACACACATGATTCGGAATTTATTAGAATACTTTATGTGCTTCACTTATATCTTTTGAGCTATATAGTTTTTGCTCTAGTGCTTCACTTATATCTTTTAGAGCACAGTGGTGGTTTTATTTTATAGAAATTATTGATCTCTCATGCTTCACCTATATTATTTTGAGAGTATTAAACAACATTAGTAAAAACTTTCTATAAGTGTGTTGAATACTATGAGAAGTTTGATACTTGATAATTGTTTTGAGATATGAAGATGGTGATATTAGAGTCATGCTAGTTGAGTAGTTGTGAATTTGAGACATGCTTCTAAAGTTTTTGATTCCTGTAGCATGCAAGTATGGTGAACCGTTATGTGATGAAGTCAGAGCATGACTTATTTGTTGATTGTCTTCCTTATGAGTGGCGGTCGGGGACGAGTGATGGTATTTTCCTACCAATCTATCCCCCTAGGAGCATGCGCGTAATACTTTATTTTGATAACTAATAGATTTTTGCAATAAGTATGTGAGTTCTTTATGACTAATGTTGAGTCCATGGATTATACGCACTCTCACCCTTCCACCATTGCTAGCCTCTCTAATACCGTGCACCTTTCGCCGGTATCATACACCCACCATATACCTTCCTCAAAACAGCCACCATACCTACCTATTATGGCATTTCCATAGCCATTCCGAGATATATTGCCATGCAACTTACCACTGTTCCGTTTATTATGACACACTTCATCATTTTCATATTGCTTTGCATGATAATGTAGTTGACATCGTATTTGTGGCAAAGTCACCTTTCATGATTTTTTATACATGTCACTCTTGATTTTTTTTGACAGAAAGACTGTAAGGGAACCCCTTACAGTATAATTGATGCAACAAACCCAAATTGCAAGTACCGTGCCTTGAACCTGGGTGGGTGGGAAGGCATCATCCCCTTCCTACCACTAGGCTATGCCTTAGTCTGCATGTCACTCTTGATTCATTGCATATCCCGGTACTCCGCCGGAGGCATTTACATAGAGTCATATTTTGTTCTAAGAATTGAGTTGTAATACTTGAGTTGTAAGTAAATAAAAGTGTGATGACCATCATTATTAGAGCATTGTCCAAAGTGAGGAAAGGATGATGGAGACTATGATTCCCCCACAAGTCGGGATGAGACTCCGGACGAAAAGAAAAAAAAGAGGCCATAAAAAAAGAATAAAGGGCCCAAATAAAAAATTGAGAGAAAAAGAGAGAAGGGACAATGTTACTATCCTTTTACCACACTTGTGCTTCAAAGTAGCACCATGATCTTCATGATAGAGAGTCTCCTATGTTGTCACTTTCATATACTAGTGGGAATTTTACATTATAGAACTTGGCTTGTATATTCCAATGATGGGCTTCCTCAATGTTGCCCTAGGTCTTCGTGAGCAAGCGAGTTGGATGCACACCCACTTAGTTTCTTTTGTTGAGCTTTCATATACTTATAGCTCTAGTGCATCCGTTGCATGGCAATCCATACTCACTCACATTGATATCTATTAATGGGCATCTCCATAGCCCGTTGATACGCCTAGTTGATGTGAGACTATCTTCTCCTTTTTTGTCTTCTCCACAACCACCACTCTATTCCACATATAGTGCTATGTCCATGGCTCACACTCATGTATTGCGTGAAGATTGAAAAAGTTTGAGAATATCAAAAGTATGAAACAATTGCTTGGCTTGTCATCGGGATTGTGCATGATTAAATACTTTGTGTGATGAAGATAGATCATAGCCAGACTATATGATTTTGTAGGGATAACTTTCTTTGGCCATGTTATTTTGAGAAGACATGATTGCTTATTTAGTATGCTTGAAGTATTATTATTTTTATGTCAATATTAAACTTTTATCTTGAATCTTTCGCATCTGAATATTCATACCACAATTAAGAGGGTTACATTGAAAATTATGCCAAGTAGCATTCCACATCAAAAATTCAGTTTTTATCATTTACTTACTCGAGGACGAGCAGGAATTAGTTTTGGGGATGCTTGATACGTCTCCAACGTATCTATCATTTTTATTGTTCCATGCTATATTATATTATGTTTTGGATTTTTATTGGGCTTTATTATACACTTTATATTATTTTTGGGACTAACATATTAACCGGAGGCCCAGCCCAAATTGCTGTTTTTTGCCTATTTCAGTGTTTCGAAGGAAAAGGATATCAAATGGAGTCCAAATGGAATGAAACCTTCGGAACATGATTTCCCTCAAAAACGTGATCCAGAGGACTTGGATTCTACGTAAAGCAATCAACAAGGAGGGCACGAGGCAGGGGGGTGCGCTGCTACCTCTTGAGCTTGCGTTGGATTTCCTTGAAGAGGAAAGATGATGCAGCACAGTAGCGTAAGTATTTCCCTTAGTTTTTGAGAACCAAGGTATCAATCCAGTAGGAGGCTACGCCCGAGTCCCTCGTACATACACAAAGCAAATAACTCCTCGCAACCAAAGCGAATAGGGGTTGTCAATCCCTTCACGGTCACTTACGAGAGAGATCTGATAGAGATGATAGATAATATTTTTGGTATTTTTGTTATAAAGATGCAAAGTAAAATAAAAAGTAAAGTAAAAAGGCAAAGGCAATAATAAAGTGATGGAAGATTAATATGATGAAGAAAGACCCGGGGGCCATAGATTTCACTAGTGGCTTCTCTCAAGAGCATAAGTATTTTACGGTGGGTGAACGAATTACTGTTGAGCAATTGACAAGATTGAGCATAGTTATGAGAATATCTAGGTATGATCATGTATTGTAACGCCCCAAGACCGGCGCTCCAGATGCCTTCCATGTTTTGCGTGACCGTCGTGTGTTTTATTGGTGTTGGTGTTGCATTTCATCATGGCATCATGCGCTTTGCATCTGCATTTGTTTTCAAAAACTTGCACCCGTGTTTAGTTGCCGCTTCTCTCCATTATCTTCGCTGACCGCTCTGAGCCAAACCACACTCTTGCACACGATCGCCTTGTCTCTCTACACAACCACGACCCTTCTTGCCGTGTCCGAAATTTTCCCGGACCCGCCCCGGGCAGTCGTGACCAATGGGTCCAGAACATCCCTAAACATCCGTAAAATATCTTCGTTTTGTTTATTGGACTCCCTAGCCTATTTTTCTCGACCGCCCGATCTAAATCGGAGGGTCCAATTGGACCTCTACCCAAAATCCACTTGCTATATAAAGACCAACCCTAAAATCTAGGGACATGTCCCATCGATCCCTCTCGGCCGCCGCCATTGTCTTCCTCGGGATCTCATCCCGATCCAATCCACCAACCAGCGCTCCCCCATGTCCCTCCTCGATCCCCTCGCCCAGCCAACCACCGAAGCCTGCAGCCTCCTCCCACCTTGGGATCATCGGCCGGCCAACCCGAGCCCCTCCTGCGCCCGAGCCTTCTGGCCTCGAGCTCCACCACGGCCTCCTGCTATGCCGAGCACACACGGGACTCCTCGCTCCCGTCGTCAGCCATGAGCCCCGTCCCCGAGCTCGTACAGCCCCATGGCGCCCCGACCTCCAGAATCGAGATGATCTCGATCCCGAGTCGCCAGGCCAGACTCCCTCGCCCTCTCTCCTGCTCCCCTTCCCTTTTTTCCCCATCTCTCTCCCGTGTTTCACCCTCTCTCTCTCTCTGTCTCATTGAAACAGAGAACTCCCGCAGGTTCCCGTCGCCCAACGGCCGCCATGGATGCCTCCCGAGCTCCAGTTCGCCACGCGGCCGCCAGGAACTGGTGTCCCGCGACCGGATCCGTCAAGCTCCGCCCCTCGCCAGGCCTCGTTCGCTGCGCCGCCTCGCAGGCCCTCTGCTCTCCCGCGCCTCGTCCTCGCCGCCGGCAAATTCGCCGCCGCCAGGACCTTGCCTCGCCGGATTCGCCTCCCATCGCCGGGAATCGGTTCCCGACGGCCTCCGCCCTCCCTACCGTCGTCCGCGCCAAGTCCCGCCGCGCCTCTGCCTCCCCTGCATTTCCATGAACCTGCTGTTGCTTCTGTTCTTCGTTCGTCAGTAACGAGCAGCAGCAGCTCGCCCGGTTCAGCCATGCCTTGACCGCGCTGGCCAGCTGCGTGGGCTGCAGCCGTGCCAAGGCCCAGCCGCGCCAGATCCGCCAGCTCAAGCCGGCCTCCTCCACCGACTAGGCCAGAGCCCATGGGTGAGCTGCCCCCAGCGCCTGCCCTGTTCCAGATTCAGCCCATCGTTGTTTTTTTCTGTGCGCTGTGAATTTTGCCATTTTTCCTGTGAATTGCAGATTTACAAAAAAGTCCTTGCACATCATGCATATAATAACTAATTAACCGTGCATCGGATTAAAATGTTTTAAACATGTAAAATGCTTAGAATTTTATCTAGTTTCATAATATGCCACCTTCGTCCATGTTTAAAATGTTTAAACTTGCTGTTTGTTTAAATTTATATAACTGCCATGTTAAAATGATTTATTTCATAACTAAATAACCGTAGCTCCATTTTAAATAAACTTTATATGTAAATGGGGTGGAAAAATGCCTAGTTTAACATGGTGGACTTTATTTCCTGTTTAACAACATTAAAATATGATTTAGAGCAGAACAGTACCAAATCAAAAATATGCACATGAGGATTTTCCGGAATTGTTGTTTCTTATTTCTGGCCTCATTTAAATTTGCCTAAATAGTTAGTTTACTTATGCTTCACCCCTTGCCATGTTTAACAACATTTAATATTGTTTGGTAGCTTAAACGAGATTAAACTAAATATGTCAATGTGGTGTTTTGTCAATACGCAACTCGTTGCATATTGAGCTCCACTTAACTTGTAGTATTGTTTGTTGCATATTGCCATGCCATGCCTCTTTAAACCGGAAATGTATCATACTTGTTTGTGCATCATGCCATGTTTATGCTTATGCACTTACCATGTTGTTTGTTTCTTTCCGGTGTTGCTTCGTAGTTCCGGTAATGTTGCGATTGTGAGGATTCGTTCGACTACTCCCGTTCATCTTCTTCATGCACTCGTTCTTCTTCCTTGCGGGATTTCAGGCAAGATGACCGTCACCTTGGATCTCATTACTATCATTGCTATGCTAGTTGCTTCGTTCTATCGCTATGCCGCTGTGACGCCTGGATAATTAGGCTACAGTAATCCCGCGTTAACGATGCCATGTCACCTCGATTGTTGTTGCTAACCTCGTGTTAGTTTGAAACCGATTCGAATTCAAATTCAAAATCAATCAAACAATAAAAGTTTTCAAACATTAAAACTAAAATGTTCAAGCTGGGATAGATAAATTCTAAATAATAAAGGTGGAGAAACCACACTTGTATAAAATATGTAAATACTCAAAATGAATAAAATTGTAGCAAAAACAATTAGTTAAATGATTATAAAATAATAAACAATTACAAATGATTTTATATTAGGTGCCAAGTTAATTGTGGTAGTGGCATAAGTATTAAAAATATTTTAGGTACAACTTGGGTTTTCATAAACACCAAATTTAATAAAACAGAAAAGAAGAAAAGAAATAAAATAGAAAAACAAACTAATGAAAACTAAACTAAAACAAAGAGAACCCCCTCGACCCCTTGGCCCAACGGGCCATGGCCCACTGGCCGCCCACAGCCTATAGGCCACCCCACACCCCAGAAACCCTAACCCCCACTCCTCTCGATCCCCACTCCTCTCACCCCCTCCCACGATCTGGATCGGGCCACCATGCTGGTTTCGCAGGACGCCGTGCTCCTGCCCCCCCCCCTCGCCCGACGACCCTGCTACGGTGGACGCGCCGCCCCGCCGGCGATGAACCCCTTCGCACTCATGCCACGGCCTCCTCGCCTCGACGCCGCGATGCCGACATCGTCGCCGGTGCTGCCTCGCCGGACTACCTCATCCCCGCCGCCCGTCCTCATCCCCTCATGAGTGCTTCCCGACTCCTCCCGAGCACGCCTCGCTCAACTACTGTGGCGTGAGCCCTCTCCTTTCCCCTTTCCTCCCTCGATGGATTCGTCACGTGGCCTGCTCCGTCCTTGTTTTGCTGCCAGCAGCGCTTGCTCGTTCGTCTGAGCGCAAGCCCCACGCCCACACGCCAGGATGCGCTCACCATGCTGCACCGGGCGCCGCGCCCACCTCCACCCCATGCGCTCGCCTCGCCGCCACGCCGGGCGCCGTGATGCCATGGCGGCCGGCCGGCCAAGAGCCATGGCCGGTCCACCCCACCTCGAATGTAAGCTGGCTGGCTGGTGGCGCCCCCCCGGGTCCAGCCCAGTGCACCCACACCCGATAGCCCACCCGTTTCCCCCGTGTGTCATTGACAACTGGGCCCCACCCCCAAAAAAAGGAAGAAGCAAAAAACAAAACTAAAATAAATAAATTAATAATTAATTAATTGATTAATTAATTAAGTTAATTAATTCTGTTATTAATTAATTAGTGAATTAATTAAGTTAACTAATTATGTTAACTAAACTAATTGAATCTAGTTAACCTAATCTTTTAGTTAAGCTGATTAACTTTGATTACTTAAACTCTGTGAATGACAGTGGGACCTAGCTGTCAGTTTGACTAGTCAACAGTTAGAATTGACCGCTGATGTCATGATGACGTCATAAACGATTTTCAATTAAATTAATTCTGCTAATACTAAAAATCATTAAAAACTTTGAAAATTAATATAAAATAAACCTTGATAACCAATCCATTCCTAATATCACATCCAATCCTTGGGATTCCAGAACTATTAGGTCTGAGGGGAAAACATAGTGTCCAATCCTTAGTGGCAGTCGATCACACCATTTACTAGCCATGTACTCTGCTCCGGGTGAGGTTACTAGCATGGGTGACCTAAGGGCTTGGGTTGGTAATTTGTACTTATCCACAAATCCCTTGATATGTATGAATGCGATGCACCGAGATCGAAAAGAACAAGCTGCGATAAATGACTTAACCAAAAACTTACCGATTACTGCATCGGGCTGATCTTCAACCTCCTCCACATCAATGTGGTTCACCTGTCCCCTGTTGAAAGGGTTGGGCTTCTTTCCCGAGCTTCCATTACCATTTCCATTCTGGCCTTCTGGACAGTCATTTGCATAGTGCCCAGTCTTGCGGCACTTAAAGCAAGTAATGTGGCTCAGGTCTACCTTGGATGGTGTTGACGGGTTGGTGCGGTTCTGTCCATTGCTTCCTCCATTCCCATTCCCATTCTTGGTGCCATTATGGTTATGCGAATTACCTCCTCCATGGGTATGCTGAAATTGAATTCCTGCCTTAGGGGTATAACGAGGCTTCTGCTGGGATCCAGAGTTATACTTCCCTTGTCCATACTTCCGCTTGCGGTTCTCAATTTGCTGCTGCTTTCCTTCAATCATGAGAGCTCGGTCTACTAACTCCTGGTAGTTGTTGAAACTTGCTACCATCAACGGCATGCTGAACTCATCATTCAGTCCTTCTAGAAACTTCTCTGTTTAGCTGCATCCGTAGTAGCGTCATCCGGGGCATAACGTGCTAATTTGCTAAAATCATCCACGTCTTGCCAACAGTCCTTCCTCCTTGGCGTAAGTTGCGAAACTCACGCTTCTTCATGGCCATAGCTCCTGCTTTGAAACATGGGCGGTCTGAAAAGCTTGTTGAAACCGGTCCCATGTGGCGGTGTCTCACGGGTAAGTGGTGTGAAATTCTCCCACCATCTTTGCTGCGGGTCCTTCAAGCTGATGTGCTGCAAACTTCACTCTTTCACCATCTGCATCCTGCGGTGGTCAGCTCCTTCCTATCTTGCGGAGCCAGCCATACTGCTACAATCGGCTCGGTGCTCTTGGAATACACGGCGGGTTCAGTCTAAGAAGCGAGTCGGATGATCCGTAGGTGGTGGTGGTGGCGGTGGGTTGTTGTTGTTGTTGTTGTTGTTGTTGTTACGCACCAATGTTTGAATCAGGGTATTACTGCTGCTGGATCAATTGGGTGATCTCTGGCGGGAAAAGCGAATCCGGGTCGCGTCTCGGAGGCATCGATGGGTTTAGAAAAGAAGAGAAATGTAGAATAGAATGAGGTCTAAGGAATCACTACCCAAATGCACATGAGCAAAAACACACAAAATCACTCCATTCAATCAAACAAGGGCTTACAACGATCTAACTATCGCAAAAGTGCGTGTACTATAATGTTTACATGGAGGAATACTACTAATATGTGGAGGACTTCTACTAATTTGAACCGGTGGAAGACTCCATGATGTCTGCTCCTGCTTCGTCTTCGAAGTCGGGTTCACTTGGATCCGAATCGGTGTCGTCGATGTTAATGTAGTCGCTTGGGTATTCGACATCTGGTCTTCATTCTGGCGCCAACTTCTTCTTGAGTTCTTGATCTCGTACTTAAGATCGTTATTGTGTCTTGCCGAGCTACGATCTCGTCCATGTAGTCCTTGCGTGTAGTCTTTAGTTCTTCTTCCAGTTCGATGATCCTTCCTTTGTCTTCGCAACTCCAACATGTCGTTGCACATTTGGTTCTCTGGCGTCGAATGTGCTGATTTAACTCTGGATGAGCGCTGCAATGGATCTATCCTTCTTGGTCTTGACGACGTCCCGTTGTCATCTCGGCGTCCATAAATCTGGTAGATGGTATCCTTGAGGTCTTCTTGATAAACTTCCCAATGCATCCCATGGTGATGTGAGCTGCCATGCTCTTTCCCGGACTCCAAGTTGGTGCGCTGAAAACACTATCTATAGGCTTGGTGATTGGGGCGAATGTCCTTCTGGAGCGTGAGCGTGAATCTTCGGCGCTCCTCTTGAGCAGAGTGGCGTTGAAAGTCCGGTGAAGCTTGGTAGTCCAATGTTCGGTACTTAGTAACTTCCTTCAAGTGAAATCCAAATGGTGTGCCTTCATCCGGTTGGGTGTACTTGATCTTCGCGTCCGTCATCCTAAAAGAGTAGAAAAGATGAGGAGTTAGAAAATGGGAAGAGAGTAGTGATCTATGGCTTTAACTTAGTGGTCGTGTCCTACGATCGGCGTGTGCTCGATACCATTCTCTGTGGCGACCGGACCCGAATGGATCAATCTCGTGCTCGGTGTCATCCTGGATCGAGAATCTTGACACCACACAGTGCTTGAAGGATTTATTGCGAGTAGCAATCACACACTTATTACATCGTTGTCCACAAGGGAACTTATTACAATAATATGGCTTAAGGCCATCTAATAATAACAGCGGAAGGCTTGGAAGATAAGCGAGTCCATCAACTCCAACGGCATCACCGAGTATAGAACCACGACCTAACACCTTACAAATGTCGTTCGAAAAGTGCATAGCGTGAAAGTTGCAGCCAGCAAGGTCGACACATGGAATATCTTGGCAATGTAACACATAAGAGCAATGAATGAATAAGCCTACACTACATGCATATATGGCTGGTGGTAAGGCTCTCTGGTTACATTTGCATAAAGCTGATTTTCCCTACATCAAAGGAATAATTTTATTTAACTATCATGGTGGTTGTTAAACATTGAGAATGGTTGACAACATCCTCAATCCCAATTAAAAGTACTCATCAAAACCCAATAACTTTTATTTAGAAGTAACATGTTGAGATTCACATGATATTCAATTACGGATACTCAAATTGTCCATAACCGGGACACGGCTAATCATGATTAGTTTATACACTCTGCAGAGGTTTTGCACTTTTCCCCACAAGACTCGATCGCCTCCGCTTGGTTCTCGCACTACATGGTGTTTGAGAGCGGATGACCGAGACATAGTCTTTCGAAGCGCTAGCACCTTACATGTGGGTAGACCGTACCAACCTACATCCCCTACATCAGCTAGCCTACCCGTAAGAGTTCGCACAACTTAGTCAACTACGCATGAGCCCATAATTGGCTTGTGGCTGCACGGAAGTTTCAGTTTGAATAATCTTATGATCCCTTAGAGCACAGGTGGCGGTCCTAAGAAATCTGAGCAAGTCTGATAGAAACCAGGTGCCTCAATCCACCCAGATGTGTGTTTAGGTTGCCACCTTAGATAAACCATTAATTAACAATCTCACATCATCATGGATATTCACTCACCCAATCCACGTCTACTAGCATAGCATGGCATAACAAGCAAGCGAGAAGTAACTCCCAAGGTTTCATAAGTAAAACAGGTAATAGGTACTACCTCAATCTACTTCCCAAACCCACAATTTAATTTGATCCTAAACATGCAAGTGTTTGAGGAATAGATCTAATGCATAAAACTGGGTAGTAGAAAAGGTATGATCAAAGTGTTACTTGCCTTGCTGATGATCCGCGAGACCTAGAGATTCGAAGTAACAAGCGGCGCACTCCGGGTGATCTAACGCAGACAAACAACAAGCATACAATAAGTACTCATCTAATGCACAGGAAATCTCGAATAAAAGATCTAACCAGAAAGTTCAACTTAAGAACCCTGGTTGCAAAAGAATCGAATCAAAATAAACATCGAAAGTCGAAACTCGAGAGAAACGACTCGGTTTTGTAATCTGAAACTAGGTCAAAATTTCACAGTAGCAAAACTCTGTGAAAGTAGGTTAGTCGAACGGCGGTTTCGTTCTGAAACTCAGCGCTTGAATCACTGATTCCGATAAGCGAGCGAGAAATAAAACAGATTTGAAAATCGGATCGAAATCGAATCGGAAAAATAACGGATTAAATCCGATTAAAAGAAAAGCGACGAGCGGATTAAATAGCGGACGTTAGTTAACGAAACTAATCCAACGAACGCGTTCATTGAAGCGAGCGGTTCGGTGAGCGTTCGTTAATTAAGAAAACCAAAAAATAAAACCAATCTAGGTTTTTAAAAAAACCAAACATCTTTTAAAAAAAAAACCGGATCGGTTTTAGGGAAAACGGATCGGGCGCTGGGCTACCTCGGTGATCTCTCGGCTGGCTCTCGTGGGCTCGGGGGTGGCGAAGGCGGGGTCGGGAGGCGAGGGGCGGCGGGGTTCGGCGGCAAGGGGAACGGCGGCGTGGGCGGCCCACGGCGCTCAGGGTTGATCGGGTGGTGGGGGTGGGCGGGGAGAGAGAGGGGGGCGGCGTATTTATGAGAGGGGGTTCACGGCTTGGGAAGGGGGCAGGCGGGGAGGCGGACTCGGGCGGCGAGGCGATGGCGGCTTGGGGGCGGGAGATCTTGTGAGGAGAGGGAGGGAGGATGGGCGGGCTGGGGCCTGGGCTGCTGGCTGGGCCTTGGCCCAGGGGGGGGGGCGATTTTTTAAATAAAATTAAACCAAATGAATTAAAAAAAATACCAAATAAACTCCGATTTAAACAAAACAAATTTTCCCCGACTCCTAAAAATGAGTCGAACAAAATGAACTTTAAAAACTACAAACATGCGTAAATTTTTAAAATGCTCATTTTTGCCTAAGCAAAATAAATCTTCCAAAAGCCAAATTTGATTTATTTATAATACCTTCGTTTTTCCTAAATGTTGGGAAAGTCATATTATTCCCTCTCTTAAAATTTTTATAGGAAAAACTTTATGAAGATAATTTAAATAAATCCAAATGATCCTATTTCCAAAATTTGAGAAATTCCCAAATATGAAAATAATGAAATTTCCAACTCTCTCCGAGGGTCCTTGAGTTGCGTGAAATTTCTAGGATCGGAAAATGCGAGAAAAATATGATATGCATGATGACCTAATGTATAACATTCCAAATTGAAAATTTGGGATGTTACAAACCTACCCTTAAGATGAATCTAGCCCTCGAGATTCGGGTTAACTAGAAAATAGGTGAGGTGGTCCTTAAGCAAAACTTCCTCTCTTTCCCGGTGGCTTCATCCTCGGTGTGGTGGCTCCTTGAACTTTGCAAAACTTGATAACCTTGCTGCGGGTAACTCTCTGGCATAATCGAGAATCTTAACAGGTTTTTCCTCATATGTCAAGTCATCCTTCAACTGAATTGCTTCGGTGGGCTTGTGTCTCTTAACGGTACCTCTGCTATCTCGGGTGACATTTCTTCAAGCGAGAAACATGGAATACATCATGAACTCTGACAGTCCTTCCGCAATTCCAACTTATCATAACTTCTCCCATGCGTTGCAAAATCTTATATGGTCCAGCGAAGCGGGTGCTAACTTTCCTTTCACTCCAAAGCGCTTAACTCCTCGAGCGGGGATACTCGAGATATACTGTCTCCAACTTCATACTCAATCGCTGCGCTTTGAATCGGCATAGCTCTTACATGCAGGTGGGCTACCTTGAGCCTGTCTCGAATCAACTTAACTTTCTGTTCAGACTCCTTAATCAAATCTGGTCCAAACAAGCGGCGATCTCGGTTTAGTCCCATGACAACGGTGTCCTGCACCTTCTTCCATCTGAGCCTCGAAAGGTGCCATCTTTAAGCTGGTTTGGTAGCTGTTATTGTAGGAAAATTCTGCATCGGCAAATTATCATCCCAACTAGATCCATAATCTAGTGCACAAGCTCTCAAACATGTCCTCCAAAATCTGATTGACTCTCTCGGTCATCCATCGGTGCGTGGGTGGAAAGCTGTCTTGAATTCAATCGGGTTCCCAATGTTTCGTGCAAGCTGGTTCCAAAATTTGAAGTAAACTGGGTTCCTCTATCCGATACAATGCTCCTCGGAACTCCGTGTAAACACACAATTCTGGTCATGTATATCTTTGCCAACTTAGCACTTTGCTATAGGTAGTCTTATTTGGAATGAAATGAGCTACCTTTGTCAAGCGATCGACTATGACCCAAATCGAGTCATATCTGAGCGGGTCTTTGGCAAACCTGTGATGAAATCCATGCCTAGTTTATCCACTTCCATTCGGGTATCGGCAGCGGTTGTAACAATCCTGCTGGCTTCGATGTTCGCCTTTACTTTCGACATACGCCGCAAATTGCTACATACTCCGCAATATCCTTCTTCATTCCGGTCCACCGAAAATATTCTTCAAATCCAAATACATCTTGGTATTTCTGGGTGAATCGAATAGGGTGAATCATGGGCTTCTTGCAAAATCAACTTCACGATCTACGGGTCATTGGGCACATAAACACGGTCTTCAAACCATAGGGTATCGTGCTCATCCTCACGAAATCCTTTAGCTTTTCCTTTGCTCATTTTCTCCTTTATAGAGGCAACTTCCTTATCGCCTTTTGGGCATCTCTGATTTTGTCCATCGATTGTCATTGAATCTCCAATGCTGCTACATAGCCTCTGGAACTATTTCCAAACATAGTTCTCGAAGGTCCTCGACTAACTCATTGGGTATTCCTCCCATCATTAGGGTATTGGCGTGGCTCTTACGGCTCAATCGTCGCCTACGACATTAGCCTTTCCGGGTGATAATGCAATCTCATATCATAATCCTTGATTAGCTCTAACCATCTCCTTTATGCGAGATTCAATTCATACGTGTGAAGATGTACTTCAAACTCTTGTGATCCGTATATACTTCACAATGATTTCCAATGAGAAAATGTCTCCACGTCTTCAAGGCATGCAACGGCTGCTAACTCCAAATCATGAGTGGCATAATTCAACTCATGAGGCTTAAGTTGTCGTGAAGCATATGAAACAACTCTTCCTTCCTGCATAAGCACTGCTCCAAGTCCTCGGCGTGAAGCGTGTAATACACCTCATAATCCTTAGTCCGATCCGCAATATCAAAACTGGTGAGGTAACCAATCTTTTCTTCAACTCCTGAAAACTTGCCTCACAGTCCTCGGTCCATATGAATTTGTTTTCCTTCTTCAACAATTCTGTCATAGGCTTTGCAATTCTTGAGAAATTCTCAATGAATCTTGGTAGTATCCTGCGAGTCCAAGGAAACTCGAATCTCTCCAACTGTCATTGGTGCTTCCCATTTGGTTCTGGTCTCAACCTTTGTGGGGTCAACTGCTATCCCTTCTCCGGATATAACATGTCGAGAAATCCAACTTCCTTTAGCCAAAACTCACATTTGCTGAACTTGGCATACAAGCTGGTGTTCCTCGGTTTCTCCAAAACCAATCGCAAATGTTCCTTGTGTTCCTCTTCATTCTTGAGAAAATTAAAATATCATCAATGAACACCACGGCGAACTTATCCAAAAACTCCATAAACACTTTGTTCATCAGGTTCATGAAATAGGCTGGTGCGTTAGTCAGTCAAATGACATAACGGTATACTCATACAGTCCATATCTCGTGGTAAATGCTGTCTTGGGTATGTCTTGCTCCCGAATCTTCAAGCGATGGTACCACGATGCAAGTCGATCTTAGAAAACACTTTGGCTCCTTGCAAGCGATCAAGCAGATCATTTATCATAGGTAGTGGGTACTTGTTCTTGATTGTTACTTCATTCAATCCACGATAATCAACAACCATTCTCAACGATCCATCCTTCTTCTCCACTAACAAAGCGGGTGATCCCCAAGGTGAAGAACTTGGGCGAATAAAACCTTTATCCAATAGTTCCTTAATCTGCTTCTTGATTTCCGCCAAATCCTTTGCGGGCATCCTATCTGGTCGCCCGATATCGGGCCTGTTCACGGCAACAGCTCGATCAAAAACTCAATGTCTCTATCCGGTGGCATTCACGGCAATTCTTAGGAAATACATCAGGATAATCCTTCACCATGGTACTTCTTCTGTACCACTCTCGATAAGCAATTAACTTGTGCTCTCCTCGGCTCGTGCCGTGATACATACTTAATCCTTCTTCCTACGGTGTGGTGAGCAAAATTGACCTTGTGGTACAATCTATGTTTCCTCCATACTTTGATAACCAATCCATTCCTAATATCACATCCAATCCTTGGGATTCCGAACTATTAGGTGCGAGGGAAAACATAGTGTCCAATCCTTAGTGGCGATCGATCACACCATTTACTAGCCATGTACTCTGCTCGGGTGAGGTTACTAGCATGGGTGACCTAAGGGCTTGGGTTGGTAATTTGTACTTATCCACAAATCCCTTGATATGTATGAATGCGATGCACGAAGATCGAAAAGAACAACTGCATAAATGACTTAACCAAAACTTACCGATTCTTGCATCGGGCTGATCTTCAACCTCCTCCACATCAATGTGGTTCACTGTCCCCTGTTGAAAGGGTTGGGCTTCTTTCGAGCTTCCATTGCCATTTCCATTCGCCTTACGGGCAGTCATTTGCATAGTGCCCATCTTGCGGCACTTAAAGCAAGTAATGTGACTCAGTCTACCTTGGATGGTGTTGACGGGTTGGTGCGGTTCTGTCCATTGCTTCCTCCATTCCCATTCCCATTCTTGGTGCCATTATGGTTATCTGAATTACCTCCTCCATGGGTATGCTGAAACTGAATTCTGATTTAGGGGTATAACGAGGCTTCTGGGATCGAGTTATACTTCCCTTGTCCATACTTCCGCTTGCAGTTCTCAATTCTTCTTGCTTTCCTTCAATCATGAGAGCTCGGTCTACTAACTCCTGGTAGTTGTTGAAACTTGCTACCATCAACGGCATCTTGAACTCATCATTCAGTCCTTCTAGAAACTTCTCTGTTTAGCTGCCGTGAGTAGCGTCATCCGGGGCATAACGTGCTAATTTGCTAAAATCATCCACGTCTCGCCAACAGTCCTTCCTCCTTGGCGTAAGTTGCGAAACTCACGCTTCTTCATGGCCATAGCTCCCCTTTGAAACATGGGCGGTCTGAAAAGCTTGTGAAACTGGTCCCATGTGGCGGTGTCTCACGGGTAAGTGGTGTGAAATTCTCCCACCATGCTGCGGGTCCTTCAAGCTGATGTGCTGCAAACTTCACTCTTTCACCATCTGTGCATCCTGCAGTGGTCAGCTCCTTCCTATCTTGCGGAGCCAGCCATACTGCTACAATCGGCTCGGTGCTCTTTGGAATACACCGCGGGTTCGATCTAAGAAGCGAGTCGGATGATCCGCGGTGGTGGTGGTGGCGGTGGGTTGTTGTTGTTGTTGTTGTTGTTGTCGCACCAATGTTTGAATCAGGGTATTCTGCTGCTGGATCAATTGGGTGATCTCTGGCGGGAAAAGCGAATCCGGGTCGCGTCTCGGAGGCATCGATGGGTTTAGAAAAGAAGAGAAATGTAGAATAGAATGAGGTCTAAGGGAATCACTACCCAAATGCACATGAGCAAAAACACACAAAATCACTTCATTCAATCAAACAAGGGCTTACAGCGATCTAACTATCGCAAAAGTGCGTGTACTATAATGTTTACATGGAGGGAATACTACTAATATGTGGGGACTTCTACTAATTTGAACGGTGGAAGACTCCATGATGTCTGCTCGCCGTCTTCAAAGTCGGGTTCACTTGGATCCGAATCGTGTGTCGTCGATGTTAATGTAGTCGCTTGGGTATTCGACATCTGGTCTTCATTCTGGCGCCAACTTCTTCTTGAGTTCTTGATCTCGTACTTAAGATCGTTATTGTGTCTTGCCGAGCTACGATCTCGTCCATGTAGTCCTTGCGTGTAGTCTTTAGTTCTTCTTCAGTTCGATGATCCTTCCTTTGTCTTACGCAACTCCAACATGTCATTGCACATTTGGTTCTCTGGCGTCGAATGTGCTGATTTAACTCTGGATGAAAGCTGCAATGGATCTATCCTTCTTGGTCTTGACGACGTCCCGGTTGTCATCTCGGCGTCCATAAATCTGGTAGATGGTATCCTTGAGGTCTTCTTGATAAACTTCTCCAATCGTCCCATGGTGATGTGAGCTGCCATGCTCTTTCCCGGACTCAAGTTGGTGTGCTGAAAACACTATCTATAGGCTTGGTGATTGGGGCGAATGTCCTTCTGGAGCGTGAGCGTGAATCTTCAGCGCTCCTCTTGAGCGAGTGGCGTTGAAAGTCCGGTGAAGCTTGGTAGTCAATGTTCGGTACTTAGTAACTTCCTTCAAGTGAAATCCAAAAGGTGTGCCTTCATCCGGTTGGGTGTACTTGATCTTCGCGTCCGTCATCCTAAAGAGAGTAGAAAAGATGAGGAGTTAGAAAATGGGAAGAGAGTAGTGATCTATGGCTTTAACTTAGTGGTCGTGTCCTACGATCGGCGTGTGCTCGATACCATTCTCAGAGCGACCAGACCGAATGGATCAAGTCTACGTGCTCGATGTCATCCTGGATCGAATCTTGACACCACACAAGATGCTTGAAGGATTTATTGCGAGTAGCAATCACACACTTATTACATCGTTGTCCACAAGGAACTTATTACAATAATATGGCTTAAGGCCATCTAATAATAACAGCGGAAGGCTTGGAAGATAAGCGAGTCCATCAACTCCAACGGCATCATCGAGTATAGAACCACGACCTAACACCTTACTGTCGTAAGAAAAGTGCATAGCGTGAAAGTTGCAGCCAAAACAGGTCAACACATGGAATATCTTGGCAATGTAACACATAAGAGCAATGAATGAATAAGCCTATACTACATGCATATATGGCTGGTGGTAAGGCTCTCTGGTTACATTTGCATAAAGCTGATTTTCCCTACATCAAAGGAATAATTTTATTTAACTATCATGGTGGTTGTTAAACATTGAGAATGGTTGACACATCCTCAATCCCAATTAAAAGTACTCATCAAAACCCAATAACTTTTATTTAGAAGTAACATGTTGAGATTCACATGATATTCAATTACGGATACTCAAATTGTCCATAACCGGGACACGGCTAATCATGATTAGTTTATACACTCTGCAGAGGTTTTGCACTTTTCCCCACAAGACTCGATCGCCTCCGCTTGGTTCTCGCACTACATGGTGTTTGAGAAGCGGATGACCGAGACATAGTCTTTCGAAGCGCTAGCACCTTACATGTGGGTAGACCGTACCAACCTACATCCCCTACATCAGCTAGCCTACCCGTAAGAGTTCGCACAACTTAGTCAACTACGCATGAGCCCATAATTGGCTTGTGGCTGCACACGGAAGTTTCAGTTTGAATAATCTTATGATCCCTTAGAGCACAGGTGGCGGTCCGAAGAAATCTGAGCAAGTCTGATAGAAACCAGGTGCCTCAATCCACCCAGATGTGTGTTTAGGTTGCCACCTTAGATAAACCATTAATTAACAATCTCACATCTGTCATGGATATTCACTCACCCAATCCACGTCTACTAGCATAGCATGGCATAACAAGCAAACGTAGAAGTAACTCCCAAGGTTTCATAAGTAAAACAGGTAATAGGTACTACCTCAATCTACTTCCCAAACCCACAATTTAATTTGATCCTAAACATGCAAGTGTTTGAGGAATAGATCTAATGCATAAAAACTGGGTAGTAGAAAAGGTATGATCAAAGTGTTACTTGCCTTCTTCGATGATCCATGAGACCTAGAGATTGAAGTAACAAGCGGCGACTCCGGGTGATCTACGCAGACAAACAACAAGCATACAATAAGTACTCATCTAATGCACAGGAAATCTCGAATAAAAGATCTAACCAGAAAGTTCAACTTAAGAACCCTGGTTGCAAAAGAATCGAATCAAATAAACATCGAAAGTCGAAACTCGAGAGAGAACGACTCGGTTTTGCAATCTGAAACTAGGTCAAAATTTCACAGTAGCAAAACTCTGTGAAAGTAGGTTAGTCGAACGGCGGTTTCGTTCTGAAACTCAGCGCTTGAATCACTGATTCCGATAAGCGGCGAGAAATAAAACAGATTTGAAAATCGGATCGAAATCGAATCGAGAAAAATAACGGATTAAATCCGATTAAAAGAAAACGACGAGCGGATTAAATAGCGGACGTTAGTTAACAGAACGAATCCAACGAACGCGTTCATTGAAACGAGCGGTTCGGTGAGCGTTCGTTAATTAAGAAAACCAAAAAATAAAACCAATCTAGGTTTTTTAAAAACCAAACATCTTTAAAAAAAAAACGGATCGGTTTTAGGGAAACCGGATCGGGCGGGGGGGCTACTCCGGTGATCTCTCGCGGCGGGTCCGTGGGGCTCGGCAGGGTGGCGGGTCCGGGGGGGGAGAGGAGGCGGGGGTTCGGGTCGAGGGCAGGGGAACGGCGGCGGCGGCGGCCCACGGCGGCGCAAGGGGTTCGGTCGGGGCGCTGGGTGGGGTTGGGGGCGGAGAGAGAGAGAGAGGCGGTATTTATGAGAGGGGGTTCACGGCTTGGGAAGGGGCAAGGGGGCGGGGGAGGCGGACTCGAGGCGGGCGGATGGCGATGGGAGGCGGGCGGAGGCACACAGGAGAGGAGGAGGAGGAGGGCTGGGCTGGGAACTGGCTGGCTGGGCCTTGGCCTGTGGGAAGCGATTTTTTTAAATAAAATTAAACCAAATGAATTAAAAAATACCAAATGAACTCCGATTTAAATAAAACAAATTTTCCCGACTCCTAAAATGAGTCGAACAAAATGAACTTTAAAAACTACAAACATGCATAAATTTTAAAATGCTCATTTTGCCTAAGCAAAATAAATCTTCCAAAACCAAATTTGATTTATTTATAATATCTTCATTTTTCCTAAATGTTGGGAAAGTCATATTATTCCCTCTCTTAAAATTTTTATAGGAAAAACTTTATGAAGATAATTTAAATAAATCCAAATGATCCTATTTTCAAAATTTGAGAAATCCCAAATATGAAAATAATGAAACTTCCAACTCTCTCGAGGGTCCTTGAGTTGCGTGAAATTTCTAGGATCGGAAAATGCGAGAAAATATGATATGCATGATGACCTAATGTATAACATTCCAAATTGAAAATTTGGGATGTTACAAACCTACCCTTAAGATGAATCTAGCCCTCGAGATTCGGGTTAACTAGAAAATAGGTGAGGTGGTCCTTAAGCAAAACTTCCTCTCTTTCCCGGTGGCTTCATCCTCGGTGTGGTGGCTCCTTGAACTTTGCAAAACTTGATAACCTTGCTGCGGGTAACTCTGCTGGCATAATCGAGAATCTTAACGGTTTTTCCTCATATGTCAAGTCATCCTTCAAATGAATTGCTTCGGTGCACTTGTGTCTCTTAACGGTACCTCTGCTATCTCGGGTGACATTTCTTCAAGCGAGAAACATGGAATACATCATGAACTCTGACAGTCCTTACGGCAATTCCAACTTATCATAACTTCTCCCATGCGTTGCAAAATCTTATATGGTCCAGCGAAGCGGGTGCTAACTTTCCTTTCACTCCAAAGCGCTTAACTCCTCGAGCGGGGATACTCGAGATATACTCTGTCTCCAACTTCATACTCAATCGCTGCGCTTTGAATCGGCATAGCTCTTACATGCAGGTGGGCTACCTTGAGCCTGTCTCGAATTAACTTAACTTTCTGTTCGGACTCCTTAATCAAATCTGGTCCAAACAAGCGGCGATCTCGGTTTAGTCCCATGACAACGGTGTCCTGCACCTTCTTCCATCTGAGCCTCGAAGGTGCCATCTTTAAGCTGGTTTGGTAGCTGTTATTGTAGGAAAATTCTGCATCGGCAAATTATCATCCCAACTAGATCCATAATCTAGTGCACAAGCTCTCAAACATGTCCTCCAAAATCTGATTGACTCTCTCGGTCATCCATCGGTGCGTGGGTGGAAAGCTGTCTTGAATTCCAATCGGGTTCCCAATGTTTCGTGCAACTGGTTCCAAAATTTCGAAGTAAACTGGGTTCCTCTATCCGATACAATGCTCCTCGGAACTCCGTGTAAACACACAATTCTGGTCATGTATATCTTTGCCAACTTAGCACTGCTATAGGTAGTCTTATTTGGAATGAAATGAGCTACCTTTGTCAAGCGATCGACTATGACCCAAATCGAGTCATATCTGAGCGGGTCTTTGGCAAACCTGTGATGAAATCCATGCCTAGTTTATCCCACTTCCATTCGGTATCGGCAGCGGTTGTAACAATCCTGCTGGCTTCGATGTTCGCCTTTACTTTCGACATACGCATAAATTGCTACATACTCCGCAATATCCTTCTTCATTCCGGTCCACCGAAAATATTCTTCAAATCCAAATACATCTTGGTATTTCTGGGTGAATCGAATAGGGTGAATCATGGGCTTCTTGCAAAATCAACTTCGATCTACGGGTCATTGGGCACATAAACACGGTCTTCAAACCATAGGGTATCGTGCTCATCCTCACGAAATCCTTTAGCTTTTCCTTTGCTCATTTTCTCCTTTATAGAGGCAACTTCCTTATCGCCTTTTGGGCTTCTCGATTTTGTCCATCGTGTCATTGAATCTCCAATGCTGCTACATAGCCTCTGGAACTATTTCCAAACATAGTTCTCGAAGGTCCTCGACTAACTCATTGGGTATTCCTCCCATCATTAGGGTATTGGCGTGGCTCTTACGGCTCAATCGTCGCCGCTCGACATTAGCCTTTCCGGGTGATAATGCAATCTCATATCATAATCCTTGATTAGCTCTAACCATCTCCTTTATCGAGATTCAATTCATACGTGTGAAGATGTACTTCAAACTCTTGTGATCCGTATATACTTCACAATGATTTCCAATGAGAAAATGTCTCCACGTCTTCAAGGCATGCACTGCGGCTGCTAACTCCAAATCATGAGTGGCATAATTCAACTCATGAGGCTTAAGTTGTCGTGAAGCATATGAAACAACTCTTCCTTCCTGCATAAGCACTGCTCCAAGTCCTCGGCGTGAAGCGCCATAATACACCTCATAATCCTTAGTCCGATCGGCAATATCAAAACTGGTGAGGTAACCAATCTTTTCTTCAACTCTGAAAACTTGCCTCACAGTCCTCGGTCCATATGAATTTGTTTTCCTTCTTCAACAATTCTGTCATAGGCTTTGCAATTCTTGAGAAATTCTCAATGAATCTTGGTAGTATCCTGCGAGTCCAAGGAAACTCGAATCTCTCCAACTGTCGTTGGTGCTTCCCATTTGGTTCTGGTCTCAACCTTTGTGGGGTCAACTGCTATCCCTTCTCCGGATATAACATGTCAGAAATCCAACTTCCTTTAGCCAAAACTCACATTTGCTGAACTTGGCATACAAGCTGGTGTTCCTCGGTTTCTCCAAAACCAATCGCAAATGTTCCTTGTGTTCCTCTTCATTCTTGAGAAAATCAAAATATCATCAATGAACACCACGGCGAACTTATCCAAAAACTCCATAAACACTTTGTTCATCAGGTTCATGAAATAGGCTGGTGCGTTAGTCGGTCAAATGACATAACGGTATACTCATCAGATCCATATCTCGTGGTAAATGCTGTCTTGGGTATGTCTTGCTCCCGAATCTTCAAGCGATGGTACCACGATCGCAAGTCGATCTTAGAAAACACTTTGGCTCCTTGCAAGCGATCAAGCAGATCATTTATCATAGGTAGTGGGTACTTGTTCTTGATTGTTACTTCATTCAATCCACGATAATCAACAACCATTCTCAACGATCCATCCTTCTTCTCCACTAACAAAGCGGGTGATCCCCAAGGTGAAGAACTTGGGCGAATAAAACCTTTATCCAATAGTTCCTTAATCGCTTCTTGATTTCCGCCAAATCCTTTGCGGGCATCCTATCTGGTCGCTTCGATATCGGGCCTGTTCACGGCAACAGCTCGATCAAAACTCAATGTCTCTATCCGGCGGCATTCACGGCAATTCTTAGGAAATACATCAGGATAATCCTTCACCATCTGGTACTTCTTCTGTACCACTCTCGATAAGCAATTAACTTGTGCTCTCCTCGGCTCGTGCCGTGATACATACTTAATCCTTCTTCCTTACGGTGTGGTGAGCAAAATTGACCTTGTGGTACAATCTATGTTTCCTCCATACTTTGATAACCAATCCATTCCTAATATCACATCAATCCTTGGGATTCCGAACTATTAGGTGCGAGGGAAAACATAGTGTCCAATCCTTAGTGGCGGTCGATCACACCATTTACTAGCCATGTACTGCTCGGGTGAGGTTACTAGCATGGGTGACCTAAGGGCTTGGGTTGGTAATTTGTACTTATCCACAAATCCCTTGATATGTATGAATGCGATGCACGATGATCGAAAAGAACAACTGCGATAAATGACTTAACCAAAAACTTACCGATTCTTGCATCGGGCTGATCTTCAACCTCCTCCACATCAATGTGGTTCACCTGTCCCCTGTTGAAAGGGTTGGGCTTCTTTCGAGCTTCCATTGCCATTTCCATTCGGCCTTACGGACAGTCATTTGCATAGTGCCCGATCTTGCGGCACTTAAAGCAAGTAATGTGACTCAGTCTACCTTGGATGGTGTTGGCGGGTTGGTGCGGTTTGTCCATTGCTTCCTCCATTCCCATTCCCATTCTTGGTGCCATTATGGTTATCGAATTACCTCCTCCATGGGTATGCTGAAATTGAATTCCTGATTTAGGGGTATAACGAGGCTTCTGCTTTGGGATCGAGTTATACTTCCCTTGTCCATACTTCCGCTTGCAGTTCTCAATTCTTCTGCTGCTTTCCTTCAATCATGAGAGCTCGGTCTACTAACTCCTGGTAGTTGTTGAAACTTGCTACCATCAACGGCATCTGAACTCATCATTCAGTCCTTCTAGAAACTTCTCTGTTTAGCTGCATCAGTAGTAGCGTCATCGGGGCATAACGTGCTAATTTGCTAAAATCATCCACATCTTGCCAACAGATCCTTCCTCCTTGGCGTAAGTTGCGAAACTCACGCTTCTTCATGGCCATAGCTCCTCTTTGAAACATGGGCGGTCTGAAAAGCTTGTTGGCTGGTCCCATGTGGCGGTGTCTCACGGGTAAGTGGCTGTGAAATTCTCCCACCATCTTTGCTGCGGGTCCTTCAAGCTGATGTCTGCAAACTTCACTCTTTCACCATCTGTGCATCCTGCGTGGTCAGCTCCTTCCTATCTTGCGGAGCCAGCCATCTGCTACAATCGGCTCGGTGCTCTTTGGAATACACCGCGGGTTCAGTCTAAGAAGCGAGTCGGATGATCCGCAGTGGTGGTGGTGGTGGCGGTGGGTTGTTGTTGTTGTTGTTGTTGTTGTTACGCACCAATGTTTGAATCGGGGTATTACGCTGCTGGATCAATTGGGTGATCTCTGGCGGGAAAAGCGAATCCGGGTCGCGTCTCGGAGGCATCGATGGGTTTAGAAAAGAAGAGAAATGTAGAATAGAATGAGGTCTAAGGGAATCACTACCCAAATGCACATGAGCAAAAACACACAAAATCACTTCATTCAATCAAACAAGGGCTTACAGCGATCTAACTATCGCAAAAGTGCGTGTACTATAATGTTTACATGGAGGAATACTACTAATATGTGGGGACTTCTACTAATTTGAACGGTGGAAGACTCCATGATGTCCGCTCGACCGTCTTCAAAGTCGGGTTCACTTGGATCCGAATCGTGTCGTCGATGTTAATGTAGTCGCTTGGGTATTCGACATACTGGTCTTCATTCTGGCGCCAACTTCTTCTTGAGTTCTTGATCTCGTACTTAAGATCGTTATTGTGTCTTGCGAGCTACGATCTCGTCCATGTAGTCCTTGCGTGTAGTCTTTAGTTCTTCTTCCGGTTCGATGATCCTTCCTTTGTCTTACGCAACTCCAACATGTCATTGCACATTTGGTTCTCTGGCGTCGAATGTGCTGATTTAACTCTGGATGAAAGCTGCAATGGATCTATCCTTCTTGGTCTTGACGACGCCCCAGTTGTCATCTCGGCGTCCGCAAATCTGGTAGATGGTATCCTTGAGGTCTTCTTGATAAACTTCTCCAATCGTCCCATGGTGATGTGAGCTGCCATGCTCTTTCCCAGACTCCAAGTTGGTGCGCTGAAAACACTATCTATAGGCTTGGTGATTGGGGCGAATGTCCTTCTGGAGCGTGAGCGTGAATCTTCAGCGCTCCTCTTGAGCGAGTGGCGTTGAAAGTCCGGTGAAGCTTGGTAGTCCAATGTTCAGGTACTTAGTAACTTCCTTCAAGTGAAATCCAAATGGTGTGCCTTCATCCGGTTGGGTGTACTTGATCTTCGCGTCCGTCATCCTAAAGAGAGTAGAAAAGATGAGGAGTTAGAAAATGGGAAGAGAGTAGTGATCTATGGCTTTAACTTAGTGGTCGTGTCCTACTGATCGGCGTGTGCTCGATACCATTCTCAGAGCGACCAGACCGAATGGATCAAGTCTCGTGCTCGGTGTCATCCTGGATCGATAATCTTGACACCACACATGCTTGAAGGATTTATTGCAGAGTAGCAATCACACACTTATTACATCGTTGTCCACAAGGGAACTTATTACAATAATATGGCTTAAGGCCATCTAATAATAACAGCGGAAGGCTTGGAAGATAAGCGAGTCCATCAACTCCAACGGCATCACTGAGTATAGAACCACGACCTAACACCTTACTGTAAATGCGAAAAGTGCATAGCGTGAAAGTTGCAGCCAACAATTGACACATGGAATATCTTTGGCAATGTAACACATAAGAGCAATGAATGAATAAGCCTATACTACATGCATATATGGCTGGTGGTAAGGCTCTCTGATTTACATTTGCATAAAGCTGATTTTCCCTACATCAAAGGAATAATTTTATTTAACTATCATGGTGGTTGTTAAACATTGAGAATGGTTGTGACATCCTCAATCCCAATTAAAAGTACTCATCAAAACCCAATAACTTTTATTTAGAAGTAACATGTTGAGATTCACATGATATTCAATTACGGATACTCAAATTGTCCATAACCGGGACACGGCTAATCATGATTAGTTTATACACTCTGCAGAGGTTTGCGCACTTTTCCCCACAAGACTCGATCGCCTCCGCTTGGTTCTCGCACTACATGGTGTTTGAGAAGCGGATGGCCGAGACATAGTCTTTCGAAGCGCTAGCACCTTACATGTGGGTAGACCGTACCAACCTACATCCCCTACATCAGCTAGCCTACCCGTAAGAGTTCGCACAACTTAGTCAACTACGCATGAGCCCATAATTGGCTTGTGGCTGCACACGGAAGTTTCAGTTTGAATAATCTTATGATCCCTTAGAGCACAGGTGGCGGTCCGAAGAAATCTGAGCAAGTCTGATAGAAACCAGGTGCCTCAATCCACCCAGATGTGTGTTTAGGTTGCCACCTTAGATAAACCATTAATTAACAATCTCACATCATCATGGATATTCACTCACCCAATCCACGTCTACTAGCATAGCATGGCATAACAAGCAAGCGAGAAGTAACTCCCAAGGTTTCATAAGTAAAACAGGTAATAGGTACTACCTCAATCTACTTCCCAAACCCACAATTTAATTTGATCCTAAACATGCAAGTGTTTGAGGAATAGATCTAATGCATAAAACTGGGTAGTAGAAAAGGTATGATCAAAGTGTTACTTGCCTTGCTGATGATCCGCGAGACCTAGAGATTCGAAGTAACAAGCGGCGCACTCCGGGTGATCTAACGCAGACAAACAACAAGCATACAATAAGTACTCATCTAATGCACGAGGAAATCTCGAATAAAAGATCTAACCAGAAAGTTCAACTTAAGAACCCTGGTTGCAAAAGAATCGAATCAAAATAAACATCGAAAGTCGAAACTCGAGAGAACGACTCGGTTTTGTAATCTGAAACTAGGTCAAAATTTCACAGTAGCAAAACTCTGTGAAAGTAGGTTAGTCGAACGGCGGTTTCGTTCTGAAACTCCAGCGCTTGAATCACTGATTCCGATAAGCGAGCGAGAAATAAAACAGATTTGAAAATCGGATCGAAATCGAATCGAGAAAAATAACGGATTAAATCCGATTAAAAGAAAACGACGAGCGGATTAAATAGCGGACGTTAGTTAACGAACGAATCCAACGAACGCGTTCATTGAAGCGAGCAGTTCGGTGAGCGTTCGTTAATTAAGAAAACCAAAAAATAAAACCAATCTAGGTTTTTAAAAAAACCAACATCTTTTTAAAAAAAACCGGATCGGTTTTAGGGAAAACCGGATCGGGCGCGGGCTACCTCCGGTGATCTCGGGCGGGTCCGTGGGCTTCATGGGTGGGGGTCCGCGGGTCGGGAGGCGAGAGGCGGGGTTTCGGCGTCGATGGGAACGGCGGCGGCGGCGTATGCAGGCGGCGGGTTCGGTCGGGGCGGGTTAGGCGGCAAGGGTGAGAGAGAGGGGGCGTGATTTATGAGAGGGGGGGGGTTCGCGGCTTGGGGGGGGCAAGGGGGGGGGGAGCCGGACTCGGGCGGCGGGCGATGGCGATGGCGTGGCGGGAGATCACAGCCTTGAGGAGAGGAGGCGGGAACTGGCCGGGCCGGGCTGGCTGGGCTGGGCCTTGGCCCAGGGGCGTGATTTTTTTTAAATAAAATTAAACCAAATGAATTAAAAAATACCAAATAAACTCCGATTTAAATAAAACAAATTTTCCCGACTCCTAAAATGAGTCGAACAAAATGAACTTTAAAACTACAAACATGCATAAATTTTTAAAATGCTCATTTTGCCTAAGCAAAATAAATCTTCCAAAAGCCAAATTTGATTTATTTATAATATCTTCATTTTTCCTAAATGTTGGGAAAGTCATATTATTCCCTCTCTTAAAATTTTATAGGAAAAACTTTATGAAGATAATTTAAATAAATCCAAATGATCCTATTTTCAAAATTTGAGAAATCCCAAATATGAAAATAATGAAATTTCCAACTCTCTCCGAGGGTCCTTGAGTTGCGTGAAATTTCTAGGATCGGAAAATGCGAGAAAATATGATATGCATGATGACCTAATGTATAACATTCCAAATTGAAAATTTGGGATGTTACAATTACCGTGATCTTGTTAGGAGATGGGGGCTGAAAGGACGGTGGCTCCATCCCAGAGAGGTGGGCCTGGGTTCCCGACGGCCCCGATCGTTATTTGTGGCGAGCAACAGGCAGGTTGAGACCACCTAGAGAGAGGTGGGCTGGCCTGGTCGGCGTTCGTGGATACTTAACACGCTTAACGAGATCTTGGTATTTGATCTGAGTCTCGCCATTTGGTCTATACGCACTAACCAACTACGCGGGAACATTTATGGGCACTCGACATCGTGGTATCAGCCGAAGCACTTCGTGACATCAGCGACTGAGCGGCGCGCGCCGGATTGGACTGGAACGCCTGCTAGGTTAGTTACGCTTCCGCCGCAGACATAGCGTCAGGTGTGCTAAGGCGATGGGCCTGCACTGTGCGCTTAGGTTTAGACCGGCGGTTGACCTCTCTGTTGTGCCTAGGTGGGGCTGCGGCGTGTTGATCCTCCGCAGCGGGCATGACCCAGAAAGTGTGTCCGCCAAATGGGATCAAGCGTGTTGGGTTATGTGGTGCACCCTGCAGGAAGTTAATCTATTGAATAGCCGTGATCTTGATAACAGGACGACTTGGAGTTGTACCTTGACCTTATGACAACTAGAACCGGATACTTAATAAAACATACCCTTCCAAGTGCCAGATACAACCCGGTGGTCGCTCTCTATCAGGGTTACGAGGAGGGGATCACCGGGTAGGATTATGATATGTGATGCTACTTGGAGGACTTCAGTCTACTCTCTTCTACATGCTGCAAGACGGAGGCTGTCAGAAGCATAGTCTTCGACAGGATTAGCTATCCCCCTCTTATTCTGGCATTCTGCAGTTCAGTCCACTGATATGGCCCTTTACACATATATCCATGCATATGTAGTGTAGCTCCTTGCTTGTGAGTACTTTGGATGAGTACTCACGGTTGCCTTGTTCCCCTTTTCCCCTTTCTTTACCGGTTGCTGCGACTGCACGACGGAGCCCAAGAGCGACGCCACCGTCGATGGCGACTACTACACCGGAGGTGCCTACTACTACGTGCAGCCCGGCGACGCGACCAGGAGTAGTTAGGAGGATCCTGAGCGGGAGGCCTGCGCCTCTTCGATCTGTATCGGTTTGTGCTAGCCTTCTTAAGGCAAACTTGTTTAACTTATGTCTGTACTCAGATATTGTTGCTTCCGTTGACTCGTCTATGATCGAGCATTTGTATCCGAGCCATCGAGGCCCCTGGCTTGTATTATGATGCTTGTATGACTTATTTATGTTTTAGAGTTGTGTTGTGATATCATCCCGTGAGTCCCTGATCTTGATCATACACGTTTGCGTGTATGATTAGTGTACGATTCAATCGGGGGCGTCACAAGTTGGTATCAGAGCCAATTGCCTGTAGGAATCCCCCTTCCACACTTCTTGGCCGAAGTCGAGTCTAGACATTACAAAACTTTTACTAACATGGTTGTGCGCCTTACGAGCCCACGTCGCCATTGGGTGGTACTAGGATCTTTTACTCCTCGATCTTTACTCTGGGACTCTAATCTCTCCCCTATTTCGGGTTAAATGATTTTGTAAAATCTAACTTTGGGTTCTCGAAAAACTTTCTCCCGGTGAGTCCAGATGATCGCCGATTGCACCAGAAGATTTCGAAGTTACTCTCTGATACCCTCTCGAGACTTTGTGCCCGTTGCTTTTGCAATTCCCTACCACTGCAATATCCCTATGGATAAATACTTACACCCGTCGTTCTTACTTTATGCCCAGTCGATCTTGTTATTACAAGATACCTCGAAATTCTCTCTAATGTTCCGAGAATACTTTGTGCCTGCTGCCTTGCAGTTCTTTGCCACCTGAATACCCCTAAGAGTAATTTCTCGCACTTTCCGAGTATCCGCTCATCCCCAGTTGTTCAGGTGTTTCACAAAAGTCGTTGAAATACTATTCAATCCTCCGAAAATCCTTAGCAGCTTTATTGCTCTGCAAATACTTGTCTACTTGCATTATGGATGCTTCCCATATATCTGGCAATATTCGCTAGTATCTTTTGACACCGTCATTTTGATCCTATTGATTCAACATGTGTGCGAATGCACGCAATCATCTATCAACCCTTCTAATTATCTTTCAGGCTTAGACATCATTTTGAACATGAGCTGGTTCTCGACCAAACTATTTGTCATCAATTGTGCCTCTGGTCTGTCCAACTTATCCATCCTTGATCAGAGCGTCTGCTTCTGATTCTTTGTTTTGGAAATCATAATTCCTTTGTTATCTAAGCATCGAATTATTCATATGTTCTATAATATGATGCCCGTGCATTCTTCTTCCTCTAGTTGAGTACCGATGCTCACATCAGATCCCTTGTGGACCATCGGTTCCTTTGTTGGATTCTATCCGACAGTGTCCTTCATATTGAATAACCTTGAGAGCCTTTCCATGGGTATATAATGCCTTTGGTAAATTGTATCATCTGCTTTTGAACATGCTCTACTATCGAGTTTGTGTTATTTACTCCTGAAGTTTGTGGTATATGTTCCTAAGATGCCCCGATGGGTTGAACCACGCCTTCCCTAATCCGTGTGAACCGAAAGATTACACGGTCATACTTATCTGGTATTGCACCGGTAAAACTTTCAACAACTAATGTCATTTTCAAATACGAGAGGTGAATGAAAGGTTATGCGTTGAACAAGGAGTCGACCTTGAACCTGTGTTCATGCCCATGGACACGATGTATACCTTATCATGGAAGCTTCTCTTAAAATAATTATCCCCTTGTTATAAGTTCATCTTGTATCCGTGGACGTGGTTCTGACCATGTTTCTCCTTGATTTCATTTCTCGTGCAAGTTTGAGCACTTGTCTTCTGCAGAGCAATACCTAGTCCAACCACTACCTTGATCGTCAGTCGAGTATTACCCCCGGTATCTCGAGATTATCATGGAACGCATAACTTCTTATGAGTTCTTCATCAAGTACTACACTGATTCCAATTTTCCACGGGCTCCGAGTTATTAGTCACTCGGGAACACCGATAAGTGAATCGATTCCATACTCCGATTCAATAACTCTAAGTAATTCTTGTTGCTTATGAGTTTAATAATCCTTCAAGTCATTCCGAGCCTTATCAGCTATATCATTATCATGCAAAATTTTAACATGCTACCTGGTCCTTCTTAGGAGCACAACTTTTGACGATGAGCTAGACTTACGTCGATCTTCCTTGTCATATCATTTCGCCTTGAACATCAAGCTTGATTTCGAGTTCGTGTCGTACCCTTGGTTCTAGTAACTTTCGCTTCATCAGTCCTTTGACTTGATGTCATCGTTGTTCGATTACATCTTCATGAAACCTCTCGACAAATGTGTCGTAATCATCATCTACATTCTGAGCTCTTACAGGATATCAATCGAATTCGTGATGAGAAATACCATCCTTGCCCCTCGATGATTGTGTTATCATCGACGACATTCTTGCCTTCCCCCAACACAAACTTGTTCATGTTTTGTGTTATACCTTGAGTTCCTTGCTATCCAGCCTTTGTTCTTCTTTATCTTGGAGTATTACCATCTTTTATGTCAAGAATGTTCTGAGATTTGTTCCACCTCTTGAGAGTTCTTGGTATAGTGATACTTCTCACCATCACCATTCTTTCATGGTCCTCGTGTTGATTCCAACCGGGGTACCAACAAGTGAACGGTGCTGTTTGGATCCTGCACTTCTAGCAACCCTATTGCTTTGAAGTTAATGGTCGGCCATTCATTCTTAGTCTATTGATTATTGAATCACCATTCCGACATTGGTCGTGCAACCCAACCCATATTTCGGGCGCACCTTTCAACCAATGTTTAGTTGTGTGTGTTCTCCTCGAGCATACTTCCTTATATCATTTGGTCTGACAAATGTTATCTCCTTGTTCACTTAATTGTGGAAATCCATCTTTTGGAAATCACGATGAATTGTCGTTGAGTTCATCAGCCACCTCCTTGACCTCTCCTTGGGTTAATGATGAACTCTTGTTAACGGAAATCACTTCATAGTTCATTTCGAGAATCTTCTGATGTCATCCGTCAATTTGTGTTGCACCTTTCTTCTCGGGCATCCCGAGCACGAGGTATCTGAAACCAATCATATCTGAATCTCCATCAGATATGATGGTTGGAACATATTTACAAGAGTTATAACGCTAGTCTTCATAAGACCCGTAAGGTGATGTCATGCCTAGCACCCCGGCGGAGGACCTATTGTTATAGTTGTTCCTTTTGGCAAGGTTAACCATTCTTCCATGAGGGAATTGTAAGAATTATTCTATAAGTTATTCTGATGAATCCTTTGTGTTTCCAAAGTCGATCTTCACTGCTGGCCATGTCAATGCTATCTCGAAGCATGTCTATGGTACTCAATTTTCAACAAGAACATTTGAAGCCCAATGTTAAATGTTTCCTGCTCAATTATCCAAACACCGCTGTATGGGTAATGTCATGAAATTTCTCTCCCTTACCTAAAGAGTTTTCTCGTTATATCCTGTCATGGATATCGTGCTCGCTTGTCCTTGGGAAGGATATACCCCTGAAATATGTGTTTAAACACATTTTCCTTTCCATTGTTCTCATTTAACTGAAATCACATTTTCCTTTCCATGGTTTTGTTTGACCTTTCTTGGGAATTATATGATCTAAGTAATAATTCCCAACATATGCAAACACCTCGATGTACAATTCTCACAAGAAGAAACTGTTACTATTGTTGATGACATTCTCAGAGCCACCGATGGACGAGAACTTTGCCAAATGGTCCGCCTCGTTCAACGAGCAGGGAAATGGTTCTCTTCGTCCCTCGCCCTTGGTATCGATGTTGTTGCCGACATAACTAATAGACTACCCTCTGACATTCCTTGCTATGGTGACCGTGCAAGATGCCAGCCCCCTTCCTACTTTTAACCCACACGGTGGGCCCATAACCCACAGGTCCACTGGATCGAAACCTGACTCTTCTTTATAACCCGGATTCTAATGTATCCTTTGCACCTGGCTTCGTATGTGATTCATGAGCTGAACGCTATACCATTGTTCATCCTGGAATCAAACACCATGTTATTCTCATTGTTCAAGCCCCATTCCAGCTTCTGACTAGTCATCGAATGATTTCCTACTCGATTTCACTGAAATACAACTCGTGGGGTACCTTGTGTATTTCCCATTGAGTTCACCATCAGATGCCCAGCTTTGTGGAGACGCGTTCCTCCGGAGTTTTTCCCCTTGGTCGCGTTCGTAGGACGATGGAGACCCCGAAGAAAGGATGACGACTTCATCATGATGCCCTGAAGCAGAGGAATGAAGACATCAATGCTATGGATCGACCTCTTCGAGGAGAGCAACCAAAGAAAAGAAGATCCGTTAGAATTTCGTGACTTGAACTTTCCCTCTTACTTCACCTCTTAAATCTCGGGACGAGATTTATTGTAGTGGAGGAGAATTGTGACGCCCGGATAATTAGGCTACAGTAATCCCGCGTTAACGATGCCACGTCACCTCGATTGTTGTTGCTAACCTCATATTAGTTTGAAACCGATTCGAATTCAAATTCAAAATCAATCAAACAATAAAAGTTTTCAAACATTAAAACTAAAATGTTCAAGCTGGGATCGATAAATTCTAAATAATAAAGGTGGAGAAACCACACTTGTATAAAATATGTAAATACTCAAAATGAATAAAATAGTAGCAAAAACAATTAGTTAAATGATTATAAAATAATAAACAATTACAAATGATTTTATATTAGGTGCCAAGTTAATTGTGGTAGTGGCATAAGTATTAAAAATATTTTAGGTACAACTTGGGGTTTTCATAAACACCGAAATTTAATAAAACAGAAAAGAAGAAAAGAAATAAAATAGAAAAACAAACTAACAGAAAACTAAACTAAAACAAAGAGACCCCCCCACTGGACCCCTTGGCCACACTGGGCCATGGCCCAGCCGGCCGCCCCTGGCCTATAGGCCACCCCACACCCCAGAAACCCTAACCCCCACTCCTCTCGATCCCCACTCCTCTCACCCCCTCCCACGATCTGGATCGGGCCACCGCGCTGGTTTCGCAGGCGCCGTGCTCAGCCCCCCCCCCCCGACGACCCCGCCACGGTGGGCCTTCACCACCGACGATGAACCCTTCGCACTCATGCCACGGCCTCCTCGCCTCGGCCGATGATGCCGACGCGTCGTCGCGGTCTGCCTCGCCGGACTACCTCATCCCCGCCGCCCGTCCTCATCCCTCCCCGAGTGCTTCCCGACTCCTCCCGAGCACGCCTCGCTCAACTACAGTGCGCCTGTGAGCCCTCTCCTTCCCTTTCCCTCCTCGATGGATTCGTCACCGTGGCCCGTTCCGTCCTCGCCCGCTGCCGTGCAGCGTGCAGGCTCGTTCGTCGGCGCAAGCCCCGTCCACACACCCACAGGATGCGCTCGCCGCTGCTGCCGGCGCCCAGCGCCCGCCTCCACCTCACAGCGGCCTCGCCGCCCGCCGGGCGCCGTGATGCCATGGCCGGCCGGCCGCCAAGAGCCATGGCCGGTCCACCCCCCCTCGAATGTGTGCGGCGGCCTGCGTGGCGCTCGCCGCCCCCGCCGGGTCAGCGCCTGCACCCACACCCGATAGCCCACCCATTTCCCCGTGTGCCATTGACAACTAGGCCCCACCCCCCAAAAAAAGGAAGAAGTAAAAAAACTAAAATAAATAAATTAATAATTAATTAATTGATTAATTAATTAAGTTGATTAATCCTGTTATTAATTAATTAGTGAATTAGTTAAGTTAACTAATTCTGTTAACTAAACTAATTGAATATAGTTAACCTAATCTTTTAGTTAAGCTGATTAACTTTGATTACTTAAACTGTGTGAATGACAGTGGGACCTAGCTGTCAGTTTGACTAGTCAACAGTTAGAATTGACTGCTGATGTCATGATGATGTCATAAACGATTTTCAATAAAATTAATTCTGCTAGTTCTAAAAATCATTTAAAACTTTGAAAATTAATATAAAATAACCCTTAACTCAGATGAAAATACTTTCTACATGAAAGTTGCTCAGAACGACGAGACAAATCCGGATACGCAATCCGTTCGTCCGCCACACATCCCTAGCATAGCAATCACGCAACTTTCCCCCTCCGGTTCATCTGTCCGAAAATGCGAAATACCGGGATTACTTTCCCGGATGTTTTCCCCATTCGTCGGTATCACCTACTACCGCGATTGGGCACACCTAGTATCGTTACTTGTCATGTCATGCATCGATATGCATCTGTTTGCATGGTATTCATTGTTTCTTCCCCCTCTTCTCTCCGGTAGACTACGAGACCGACGCGCTGCTGCTGCCGGTTCGACCACGATGTTGGCGACCCCTCCTTCTTGCCGAGCAACCAGGCAAGCCCCCTTGATCACCATATATCGCCTATTCTTCTCTATACCGCTTGCATTAGAGTAGTGTAGCATGTTCTCGCTTTCGATTAATCCTATCTTCGCTGCATAGCCTGTCCTTGCTACTATCCGTTGTTACCTTTACCGCTATCCTACCGCTTAGTACAGGATGCTAGTGTTCCATCGGTGGCCCTACACTCTTGTCAAATGCGCCATGCTATACTACTAGGCTGTGATCACTTGGGAGGTGATCACGGACATATACTATATACTTTACACTATTACATTACCGTGATACTGTTAGGAGATGGAAATTTGAAAGGACGGTGGCTCCATCCCGTAGAGGTGGGCCTGGGTTCCGACGGCCCCGATCGTTATTTGTGGCAGAGCGGCAGGGGCAGGTTGAGACCACCTAGAGAGAGGTGGGCCTGTCCCGGTCGGCGTTCACGGATACTTAACACGCTTAACGAGATCTTGGTATTTGATCCGAGTCCGCCATTTGGTCTATACGCACTAACCAACTACGCGGGAACAGATTATGGGCACTCGACGTCGTGGTATCACCGAAGCACTTCGTGATGTCGGATCGAGCGGCGCGCGTGCGGATTGGACTGGAATGCACGCTAGGCTAGGTCTGCTTCGGCGTCACAGACGCAACGAGGTGTGCTAAGGCGATGGGCCCGGACCCGTGGCGCTTAGGTTTAGACCGCGTCTTGACCTCTCTTGTGCCTAGGTGGGGCTGCGGCGTGTTGATCTTCCGCGGCGGGCATGACCGTGAAAGTGTGTCCGCCAAATGGGATCAAGCGTGTTGGGTTATTTGGTGCATCCTGCAGGAAGTTAATCTATTGAATAGCCGTGATCTTGATAGCAGGGACGACTTGGAGTTGTACCTTGACCTTATGACAACTAGAACCGGATACTTAATAAAACACACCCTTCCAAGTGCGGATACAACCCGGTGGTCGCTCTCTATCGGGGTTACGAGGAGGGATCGCGGGTAGGATTATGCTATGCGATGCTACTTGGAGGACTTCATCTACTCTCTTCTACATGCTGCAAGATGGAGGCTGTCGAGCGTAGTCTTGACGGATTAGCTATCCCCTCTTATTCGGCATTCTGCAGATTCAGTCCACCGATATGGCCCTTTACACATATATCCATGCATATGTAGTGTAGCTCCTTGCTTGCAGTACTTTGGATGAGTACTCACGGTTGCCTTGTTCCCCTTTTCCCCTTTCTTTACCCGGTTGCTGCGACTGCACGAGCGGAGCCTGGAGGCGACGCCACCGTCGATGACAACTACTACACGGAGGTGCCTACTACTACGTGCAGCCCGCCGACGGCGACCAGGAGTAGTTAGGAGGATCGAGTGCGGGAGGCCTGCGCCTCTTTCGATTTGTATCCGGTTTGTGCTAGCCTTCTTAACGCAAACTTGTTTAACTTATTTCTGTACTCAGATATTGTTGCTTCCGCTGACTCGTCTATGATCAAGCATTTGTATTCGAGCCCTCGAGGCCCCTGGCTTGTATTATGATGCTTGTATGACTTATTTATGTTTTAGAGTTGTGTTGTGATATCATCCCATGAGTCCCTGATCTTGATCGTACACGTTTGCGTGTATGATTAGTGTATGATTGAATCGGGGGCGTCACAGCCGCGTTACCCACCACTTGCTTATCAAGCCTCCCAAATTGCCATGATAGCCCCTAACCTTTGTCACCCTTCCTAGCAAACCGTTGTTCGACTAATCCCGTTCATCTTCTTCATGGACTCGTTCTTCTTCCTTGCGGGATTTCAGGCAAGATGACCGTCACCTTGGATGCCATTACTATCATTGCTATGTAGTTGCTTCGTTCTATCACTATGTCGCGTTACCCACCACTTGCTTATCAAGCCTCCCAAATTGCCATGACAGTCCCTAACCTTTGTCACCCTTCCTAGCAAACCGTTGTTTGGCTATGTTACCGCTTTTGCTCAGCCCCTCTTATAGCGTTGTTAGTTGCAGGTGAAGATGAAGATTGCTCCATGTTGGATTATGTTTATGTTGGGATATCACAATATCTCTTATATTATTAATGCATCTACATACTTGGTAAAGGGTGGAAGGCTCGGCCTTATGCCTGGTGTTTTGTTCCACTCTTGCCGCCCTAGTTTCCGTCATATCGGTATTATGTTCCCGGATTTTGCGTCCCTAACGCGGTTGGGTGATTTATGGGACCCCCTTGACAGTTCGCTTTGAATAAAACTCCTCCAACAAGGCCCAACCTTGGTTTTACCATTTGCCTCACCACCACCTATACCTTTCCCTTGGGTCGGCCAACCCGAGGGTCATCTTTATTTTAGCCCCGGGCCTAGTTCTCCTCTGAGTGCTGGTCCAAACCGAGCGATGTCCGGCGCCCCCTGGGCAACCAGGGTCTATGCCAACCCGTAGTCTTGCTCATCCGGTGTGCCCCGAGAACGAGATATGTGCAGCTCCTATCGGGATTTGTCGACACATTCGGGCGGCTTTGCTGGTCTTGTTTTACCATTGTCGAAATGTCTTGTAACTGGGATTCCGAGTCTGATCGGGTCTTCCCGGGAGAAGGAATATCCTTCGTTGATCGCGAGAGCTTATCATGGGCTAAGTTGGGACACCCCTGCAGGGTTTTGAACTTTCAAAGCCGTGCCCATGTTATGTGGCGATGGGAATTTGTCAATATCCGGTTGTAGTAAAATTGAAGTAAACTCTTCTAAAATACACCAACCGTAGCGTAATCGTGAGTGTCTCTTTTGGGGTTGATCGAGAGGAGAACACGGTTTCTGGGTTATGTCTGACGTAAGTAGGAGTTCAGGATCACTTCTTGATCATTACTAGTTGACGAACGCTTGCCTTGCTTCTCTCCTCGCTCTTATTTGCGTAAGTTAGCCACCATACATGTTTAGTCGCTGTTGCAACCTCACCACTTTACCTCTTCCTTACCCATTAAGCTTTGCTAGTCTTGATACCCATGGTAATGGGATTGCTTTGAGTCCTCGTGGCTCTGATTACTACACCAACATTGCAGGTACAGGTTGTGCGATGATCATGACGTGAGAGCGATGTTACTTGTTTTGGAGTTCTTCTTCTGCTTCTTCAATCAGGGGATAGGTTCTAGGTCGGCAGCCTGGGCTAGCAGGGTGGTTATTGTTTGAGTTTCTGTTTATGATTCATCCGTAGTCGGATGTTGATCTTGTATGTTGTATTGTTGTATTCATGTGACATTGTATGTATTGGATGTATCCCCACTATTATGTAATGTTGATGTAATGATATCCACCTTGCAAAAGCGTCTTCAAGATGCGCTTCTATCCTTGGTGGGACCTCTGAGTTCCTTTAGGATAGGGTCGCATCTTGGGCGTGACATGTATATAGGCATCACGTCCGAGACAAGTAGACCGACTCCTGCCTGCATCTACTACTATTTATTCCACTCTTCACCCGCATCCAAAGATGCATCTAGAGTATTAAGTTCAAGAAAACAGAGTAACGCCTTAAGCAAGATGACATGATGTAGAGGGATAAATTCATGCAATATGATAAAAACCCCATCTTGTTATCCTTGATGGCAACAATACAATACGTGCCTTGCTGCCCCTCTGTCACTAGGAAAGGACACCGCAAGATTGAACCCAAAGCTAAGCACTTCTCCCATTGCAAGAAAAACCAATCTAGTAGGCCAAACCAAACTGATAATTCGAAGAGACTTGCAAAGATAACCAATCATACATAAAAGAATTCACAGAAGATTCAAATATTGTTCATAGATAATCTTGATCATAAACACACCGCAAAAATAAGATTACATCGAATAGATCTCCACGAGAGAGGGGGAGAACATTGTATTGAGATCCAAAAAGAGAGAAGAATCCATCTAGCTACTAACTATGGACCCGAAGGTCTGAGGTAAACTACTCACACTTCATCGGAGAGGCTATTGTGATGATGTAGAAGCCCTCCGTGGTGGATTCCCCTTCAGGCGGAGCTCCGGAACAGGCCCCAAGATGGGATCTCGTGGATACAGAAAGTTGCGGCAGTGGAATTATGTTTTTGGCTCCGTATCAGATCGTTTGGGGGTACGTAGGTATATATAGGAGGAAGAAGTACGCCAGTGGAGCAAGGTGGGGCCCACAAGGGTGGAGGGCGCGCTTGGGGGGTGGGCGCGCCCCCCTACCTCGTGCCCACCTCCTTTCTTTCTTGACGTAGGGTCCAAGTCTCCTGGATCATATTCGGTGAGAAAATTACGTTCCCGAAGGTTTCATTTTGTTTGGACTCCGTTTGATATTCCGTTTCTTCGAAACTCTGAGATAGGCAAAAAAACAACAATTCTGGGTTGGGCCTCCGGTTAATAGGTTAGTCCCAAAAAATAGGGTCTTTTACATCTGTGTCCCTAACTCGAACCCACTACTCACATTTGCCCCTAATTCGAAAGCCTGCTCAAAAATGCCCCTCCGCCGTCATGTTCCGGAATTGCCCTTCCGTGCCGTTTCCGTCCAGTCAAGGTTGTTTGACTGGTAAGCGGCCGTTTCTTTGACATTTTTGCCCCTTCATCCTTACAACTGGGCCCAGGTCACCGGTTCACTCACTCTCCATCTCATTCTCTCACCTGAGCCGCACCCTCTCTCTTTCTCCCCCAAATCGCCTACCGCCGTAACCCTAACCCTAGCTCGCTCGATCCGGTCGATCCCAACTCCTAAGGCTAGATCTACTGATGGCGGCCACGGTGGAGCTTCGATTTGATCGTGTCGCTCGCGAACGGCGTGAAGGAGACACAGGCGACGGATGGATGGGGATAGCGATTCTATGGCGGCGACGAACGAGGAGCACACTGCAGCTCTGCATTTAATGCTTGGCGGGGTAAGTATCTCTTGTAATCTGATGCGCCTCATGCCGCTTGTAGTTTGATTTGTTCTTGTAGTTTAATTTGTTGACCTAGTTCATAGTGCTCATGGCGTTGGGATCTGCATTTTCCATGGTCATCGAGGATGGACCGCGATAGAGCGATCTGCATTGATTGTAGAATGGAAACCACACTTCTAGCTAGTCTTGGCACAAAAGCATCCAACACAGATTCTCTTTTCCTTTTGTTGTCGACAATCAATGGACTTTCAATCAGTTTAGATCTGCCATAGCTGCTAAATATCCATGGGGTCTACACGATGCGTTGGAATTCGTGCATCGGGACATTGACAAATCAGCATGGGTCCTGCCCAAAGTGTGATGATGAGCTTGGTATCATGTTTGCAATACATGATTCTTTCCTGCTAAACTAGAAATCAGTGTCATACAAAGGGAGAGAGGAGAGCCAGAGAGCAGAGGAACAAGATCTCAGTCTAGGTCTCTGGTAAAGGTAGAACTAGCAAATCAAGGGCAAAAAGCAACAGCTCATAGTGGAGGAGAGCCAGAGAGCAGAGGAACAAGATCTCGTCTAGGTCTACAGGTAAAGGTAGAACTAGCCAATCAAGGGCAAAAAGCAACAACTCATAGTGGAGGCAGCAGTTCCATGCGGGCACCGGGAACACCCTCTTGTAGAAGTTCCTAGGCATGCAGCTCCCTCTCATAATGAAGATTCGGGTGACCCATACACCAAGAGGGACTACCAGATGATTGGCCAAGTGATGATGAGGATGAAAGGTTGTTTCCACAGTTTGTAACAAGGAAGAAGGGCAAGGAGAAAGAGGATGAGGGGAAGATTATGTTCCACCCCTCAAGGCATGTTTGGTGAGGCGGTGAAGATGAGAAAGAGGAGGACAATGACATGGGTACTCAAACATCGATGAGGAAAGACCAGATGTGCAATACAATAGAGATGATCCTTCTTTGAAAGAGGGAACAATATTTTCCAAATGCCATAGACTGTAGAAATGCCCTTGCAACCTTCTCAATAAAGACTCAAAGTGAATTTGTGATTGACAAGAGTGACAAGATAATAGGTTGTGATTGCATTGTGCTTATAAGAGGTGTCAATGGAGGATGCATGCCTCCTTAATGAGACACTGAGACACTGCTTGTGTATTAAATATAGCAACTAACAATGCATTTGTAGTTAGCAGCATTGATACTGTATTTTGTTTGTTTGTTGCAACACATAGGTTCCGACATGTATCGAACTATCATGAATGCAGGTTAAAGTGAACAAGACAGCTCATACATGTCCCAAAGGTGAACAGGAGGAAGAGATTGAGGTCGCCTAAGAGTAGATGGGTTCTTGATCTTTGTGAAGACCTGGATTTTAGAGGATTCAGAAGTGGGACCAACAGAATTGAAGAAAAATTTGAAGAAGAAGTATGGCCTGGCAGTTCCATATATGAGAGTATTCTATGGGAAGCAAATGGCACTTGACAATATCTATGGTAAGTGGGTTGACTCTTTTCAGTTATTGTATACTTTCAAGGCAGAAGTGGAGAAAGCATCTCCTGGCAGTGTAGTTAGCATTGATAAACACACTGTACAGTACAAACTGAATGGGAAGAGTAGACAGAAGGAGTGCTTTAGAAGAGTATTTGTTTCTTTCAAAGCATGCTGGCAAGGGTTTTTGAATGGGTGTAGGCCTTATCTTGCAGTAGATGCCACTGCATTGAATGGCAGATTTAGAGGGCAACTAGTTAGTGCATGTGTTGTGGATGCTTGCAACTGGATCTTCCCAGTTGCATATGGAGTTGTAGAGAGTGAAAATATAGACAGTTGGACTTGGTTTTTCCAGAATTTAAGAGAGCTTATAGGACATCCAACAGGTCCTGTTATCCACACTGATGCATGCAAAGGCCTGGAGACTGCAGTGGAAGCTGTGTTCCCAGGTGTGGAGCACAAAGAATGCATGAGGCATTTGGCTGCAAATTTCACAAAAAAGTTTAGAGGAAAATGCTTTGATGAAAATTTATGGCCCTGCTCATTGACATACAGACATAAAGAAACACAACTACCATCTTAGGCAAGTTACACAAGAAGGCTGGTGTGAAAGAGTACTTAGAGGAGCATCACACCAAGCTACGGGCAAGGTCACTGTTCAATGAAGTGTGCAAAATAGATTTTGTTAATAACAATCTAGCTGAGTCCTTCAATTCAAAGATTAAAAATGGAAGGGTGTACACATTGTGGACTTGCTAGACAAAATAAGACAATTTATAATGGAAAAGTTTGATCTCGCATGCAGATTGCAGCTGCTACATTCATTGGCCACATCATTATCCCCAAAGTCATGAAAATGCTTCATGCAAAATCTAAGGACCTTGATATGGAGATAGTGAAAAAAGCACATATGAGGCAGAGATTACAGCAGTTGACAAGGAAAAGAGAGTGGAGATATCCGAAGAATTTGGAAAGTAGGAATTGCAGTTGTAGAAAGTGGCAGTTAACTGGACAGCCTTGCATACATGCTTTGTATTTTATTACTTCAATGAGAGGCCCAGTAAGTGAGGTTGATCAGTATGTACATGAGTACTTTTCTGTTGCTAGGTTCAATGCTACTTATGCTGAAAATTTGCCTGCAATGGAGGGGAAACAACAGTGGGATGTGGTGGACCCTGGGTTTAAATTGTCTGCTCCATTGCAAAACAGGGCCCCTGGTAGACCTAGGAAGACAAGAATTAGGGCAAAATCTGAGGGAAAAGGACTTGGAGGAAGGAGAAAGAAATGTGGCAGGTGTGGAAGGCTTGGGCATCGTGCCACTCACTGCAAGGAATCCATTGACCCAGCTTTTGGGGAAGAAGAGCACTGGGGGCTGAAAATGCAACAGATGAACCTCTAGATGCTAAAACTGATGCTGAAAATGCTACAGAGGTGGAAACTGATGCTGAAAATGCTACAGAGGTGGAAACTGATCCTAAAAGTGCTAAAGAGGTTGAACTTGATGCTGGCATTGCTACAGATGCACCAACAGTGTCATCAGCTGTAAGGTGAAAATGCTATAGATGTTCTCATTTCCTTTTTTGCTTCATTTAATGTTCTAATTTACTTTTTGCTTCATTTAATGTTCTTATTTCAATTGTAGCCCAAGAAAGAACTACAAAAGGCAGTGACAGAGGGATGTCACCAGCCAAGAAGAGGCTCAGTATGCACCAGATCCTACAATAGGATCAGAATCGAAGCAACCAGCTAAGCAAAGAAGTGAGCAAACCTGTCACCACAAGGAGGAGTTCAAGGCTCTTAACTAACCCTGCTTGCAACACCAGGAGCAAGAAGATGAAAGATCTGTGAACTTGTTAGCTGCTATGTTAAGTGTGTTGTGTTGTTTTTGTTGTTTAAGAACTATTTGTGAACTTGTTAGCTGTTATCTTAAGTGTGCTCTTGAAATTATGAACTTATGTAATGCTGAACTTGTGAGATGCTATCTTCAATGTGCAATGCTATTATGAAGTTATGCTATTTGTGAGATGCTATCTTCTGAGCTGCTAGACAAAATATTTTGTGAGCTGCTAGTTTTAACACAACAGATCATTTGGTCATCTACTAGTTTCATTTGAGCTGCTACTTTCAAAATGCCAAGCAAGATTCTTCAGTCATTTCCAAATAGAAATATCACACCATTCCCAAATCACAACATTATTCTGGGATAATACATTCCCAAACTTAGCTCCATCAAAGCATACACTACAAACAGAAATCCATTTAGTATGGATTATTAGACCACCTAGAAACAAATGTGGCCAACATGCTAAAACCAAGAACTATGATAAATCCCGTGCTTGCATAACCTCGTTCCTCTTCTTCATCTTTAGCTTCAGTTTCTTGTTCTTCTCGGTTAGATACATCACCCTCCTCTCTAAATAATGAGCTTTTAGCCAGCTCTTCTCCAATCCTGCATGAAGCTCCTCAAATGCACGACCAACACATTCGGTCGATGGCGGGTCAATCCAGACAACCCAATCACATTCATCAGGAAGCTGCAAAATCAATGATCGAATTAGAAAGAGGAGAAAGAGCAGAATCAAGTCAAGCATTCAAAAGCAAAAACACTTACATCAAGAGGGCAGCCGAGAAACCTTCTGCCGGAGCTTGCTCCTCCCCAGGCGACACGACGAGTAGGAATAAGCCCGTGGCCAGGGCACCGCCGCGACGACCGAACCTCAAGGCCACAGAATGTCAGATCGGGGATGTAGAACTCCGATTGAAACTGAACTATCCCGACGCCATCAACCTATCAGCAAAGGGCAACCCAAATTGATGAACCCTAATTCCGCAATATCACCCAAATCGACCCTGAAACTTACATTGGCAGCCACCGACGAGGTCGTAGAAGACATGCCCGCCGTGCCTGACGTACCCATCGCTCACCACGCCGTGCCCCTGCTCCTCTCTCTTCGACCGCGGCGGAAACGCCCGATCCAGTTCTTGCTCAAAAATGCCCCTGTCGTCGCGAGGAAGAAGAAAGAGGGGAGAGAGAGTGGACCGGTAAGTTGGGCCCAGATGTAAGGAAGGAGGGGCAAAAATGTCAAGTAAACGGCACGTTAGCGGTCAAACAGCCTTGACTGGACGGAAACGGCTCGGAGGGGCATTTCTATAAGGGCACATGACGGCGGAGAGGCATTTTTGAGCAGGCTTTGGAATTAGGGGTATATCTGATTAGGTGGTTCGAGTTAGGGACAGAAATGCAAATGGCCCCAAAAAATAATATAAAAGTGGAAAAAAAGCCCAATATAGTCCAAAACAGTAGATAATATAGCATGGAGCAATAAAAAATTATAGATACGTCGGAGATGTATCAGGCATCCCCAAGCTTAATTCCTGCTCGTCCTCGAGTAGGTAAATGATAAAAACAGAATTTTTGATGCGGAGTGCTACTTGGCATAATTTCAATGTAATTCTTCTTAATTGTGGTATGAATATTCAGATCCGAAAGATTCAAGACAAAAGTTCATATTGACATAAAAATAATAATACTTCAAGCATACTAACTAAGCAATTATGTCTTCTCAAAATAACATGGCTAAAGAAAGTTCATCCCTACAAAATCATATAGTTTAGTCATGCTCCATTTTCGTCACACAAGAATGCTCTCATCATGCACAACCCCGATGACAAGCCAAGCAATTGTTTCTTACTTTAGTAATCTCAAACCTATAAACTTTCACGCAATATATGAGCGCGAGCCATGGACGTAGCACTATGGGTGGAATAGAATATAATGATGGGGGTTATGTGGAGAAGACAAAAAAGGATAAAGTCTTACATCAACGAGGCTAACCAATGAGCTATGGAGATGCCCATCGATTGATGTTAATGCAAGGAGTAGGGATTGCCATGCAACGGATGAACTAGAGCTATGAATGAAAGCTCAACAAAAGAAACTAAGTGGGTGTGCATCCAACTTGCTTGCTCACGAAGACCTAGGGCACTTGAGGAGGCCCATTGTAGGAATATACAAGCCAAGTTCTATAATGAAAAATTCCCACTAGTATATGAAAGTGACAAAACAAGAGACTCTCTATCATGAAGATTATGGTGCTACTTTGAAGCACAAGTGTGGCAAAAAGGATAGTAGCATTGCCCCTTTTTATATTTTTGGGCCTTCTTTTTTTTCTTTGGCCTTTCTTTTTCTATTGGGACAATGCTCTAGAAAATGATGATCATCACACTTCTATTTATTTACAACTCAATGATTACAACTCGATACTAGAACAAAGTATGACTCCATATGAATGCCTCCGGCGGTGTACCGGGATATGCAATGAATCAACAGTGACATGTATGAAGGAATTATGAACGGTGGCTTTGCCACAAATACTATGTCAACTACATGATCATGCTAAGCAATGTTACAATGATGAATGTGTCATGATGAACGAAATGGTGGAAAGTTGCATGGCAATATATCTCGGAATGGCTATGGAAATGCCATAATAGGTAGGTATGGTGTCTGTTTTGAGGAAGATATAAGGAGGTTTATGTGAAAGAGCATATCATATCACGGGTTTGGATGCACCGTGAAGTTTGCACCAACTCTCAATGTGAGAAAGGGCAATGCAGTGCATCAAGAGGCTAGCAATGATGGAAGGGTAAGAGTGCGTGTAATCCATGGACTCAACATTAGTCATAAAGAACTCACATACTTATTGCAAAAATCTACAAGCCATCAAAAACCAAGCACTACGCGCATGCTCCTAGGGGTATAGATTGGTAGGAAAAGACCATCGCTCGTCCCCGACCGCCACTCATAAGGAGGACAATCAAAGAACACCTCATGTTTCAAATTTGTTACATAACGTTTACCATACGTGCATGCTACGGGACTTGCAAACTTCAACACAAGCATTTCTCAAATTCACAACTACTCAACTAGCACAACTTTGATATTATCACCTCCATATCTCAAAACAATCATCAAACATCAAACTTTTCTTAGTATCCAACACACTCATAAGAAAGTTTTTACTATTTTTGTATACCTAGCATATTAAGATTATTTAAGAAAATTACCATGCTATTAAAGACTCTCAAAATAATATAAGTGAAGCATGAGAGATCAATAGTTTCTATAAAACAAATCCACCACCGTGCTCTAAAAGATATAAGTGAAGCACTAGAGCAAAACTGTATAGCTCAAAAGATATAAGTGAAGCACATAGAGTATTCTAACGAATTCCAATTCATGTATGGATTTCTCAAAATGAGTGTACATCAAGGATGATTGTGGTAAACTAAAAAGCAAAGACTCAAATCATACAAGATGCTCCAAGCAAAACACATATCATGTGGTGAATAAAAATATAGCTCCAAGTAAAGTTACCGATGGAAGTAGACGAAAGAGGGGATGCCTTCCGGGGCATCCCCAAGCTTTGACTTTTTGGTGTCCTTAGATTATCTTGGGGGTGCCATGGGCATCCCCAGGCTTAGGCTCTTGCCACTCCTTGTTCCATAATCCATCAAAAGATTTCATCCAAAACTTGAAAACTTCACAACACAAAACTCAGCAGAAATCTCGTGAGCTCCGTTAGCGAAAGAAAACAAAAGACCACTTCAAGGTACTGTAATGAACTCATTCTTTATTTATATTGGTGTTAAACATACTGTATTCTAACTTCTCTATGTTTTATAAACTATTTTACTAGCCATAGATTCATCAAAATAAGCAAACAACACACGAAAAACAGAATCTGTCAAAAACAGAACAGTCTGTAGTAATCTGTAACTAACGCAAACTTCTGGAACTCCAAAAATTCATAAAAAATAGGACGACCTAGGAATTTTTTTATTGATCAGCATCAATTGGAATCACTATTTTATCACGTTCTGGTGATTTTTAACAATTGTTTTCGTGAACAGAAAGTTTCTGGAAATTACAGCAAGATCAAATAACTATCATCCAAGAAGATCCTATAGGTTTAACTTGGCACAAACACTAATTAAAACATAAAAACACATCTAACCAGAGGCTAGATCAAAGATTTATTCCTAAACACAAGCAAAAGCAAAAAACTAAAAATAAAATTGGGTTGCCTCCCAACAAGCGCTATCGTTTAACGCCCCTAGCTAAGCATAAAAGCAAGGATAGATATAGGTATTGCCATCTTTGGTAGGCAATCCATTAGTGGCTCTCATGATAGATTCATATGGTAGTTTTATTTTGTTCCTAGGGAAGTGTTCCATGCCTTTCTTTAATGGAAATTGGAATCTAATATTCCCTTCCTTCATATCAATAATTGCACCAATCGTTCTAAGAAAAGGTCTACCAAGAATAATAGGACATGAAGGATTGCAATCTATATCAAGAACGATAAAATCTATGGGCACATAATTCCTATTAGCAACAATAAGAACATCATTAATTCTTCCCATAGGTTTCTTAATAGTGGAATCCGCAAGGTGCAAATTTAGAGAGCAATCATCAAAATCACGGAAATCTAGCAAATCACACAAAGTTTTGGGAATAGTGGAAACACTAGCACCCAAATCACATAAAGCATAAAATTCATGATCCTTAATCTTAATTTTAATATTTGGTTCCCACTCATCATAAAGTTTTCTAGGGATAGAAACTTCCAACTCAAGTTTTTCTTCATAAGATCGCATCAAGGCATCAACGATATGATTAGTAAACGCTTTATTTTGACTATAAGCATGAGGAGAATTTAGCACGGATTGTAACAATTAAATACAATCAATCAAAGAGCAACTTTCATAATTAAATTCCTTGAAATCCAAAATAGTGGGTTTAGCAACATCTAGGGTTTTGCTTTCTTCAATCCCACTTTTATCAATTTTAGCATCAAGATCTAAAAACTCTGAATTCTTGGAACGCCTTCTAGGTAAAGGTGGATCATATTCAGTCCCATCATTATCAAGATTCATATTTCAAAACCAATATTTAATGGGGGACACATCAATAAATTTTAGATCTTCGTCTTTATTTTCATGGAAATTGGAAGAACACGCTTTAATTAAGGCATCTTTCGTAGCACGCATCCTAGCGGTTCTTTCTTTGCACTTATCAATGGAAATTGTCATGGCTTTGAGAGACTAATTGATATCATGCTTAGGAGGAATAGATCTAAGTTTTAAAGAATCAACATCAAGAGAAATTCTATCAACGTTCCTAGCCAATTCATCAACTTTAAGTAATTTCTCTTCAAGCAAAGCATTAAAATTCTTTTGCGAATTCGTAAACTCTTTAACACTAGTCTCAAATTCAGAGGGCATCTTATTAAAATTTCCATAAGAGTTGTTGTAGGCATTTCCATAATTATTAGAAGGATTACTAGGATAAGGCCTATGATTAAAATTGCCTCTATACGCGTTGTTACCAAAATTATTCCTACCAACAAAATTCACATCCATAGATTCATTATTATTCTAAATCAAAGTAGACAAAGGCATATCATTAGGATCAGAAGAAACACTCTTAGTAGAAAATAATTTCATAAGTTCATCCATCTTTCCACTCAAAACATTAATTTCTTCTGTCGCATGCACTTTTTTATTAGTAGATCTTTCAGTGTGCCATTGAGAATTATTAACCATAATATTATCTAGGAGTTTAGTAGCATATCCTAAAATGATTTCCATAAAAGTGCCTCCCGCGGCCGAATCCAAAAGATTTCTAGAAGCAAAATTCAAACCGGCATAAATTTTTTGTATAATCATCCACAAGTTCAAACCATGAGTAAGGCAATTACGTATCATTAATTTCATTCTCTCCCAAGCTTGTGCAACATGTTCATGATCAAGTTGCTTAAAATTCATAATATCGTTTCTAAGAGAGTTGATCTTAGCGGGAGGAAAATACTTAGAGATAAAAGCATCTTTGCACTTGTTCCAAGAATCAATACTATTTTTAGGCAAAGACGAAAACCAAGCTTTAGCACAATCTCTAAGAGAAAAAGGAAATAGCTTAAATTTAACAATACCATTATCAACATCTTTCTTCTTTTGCATATCACACAAATCCACGAAGTTATTTAGATGAGTAGTGGCATCTTCACTAGGAAGGCCAGCGAATTGATCTTTCATAACAAGATTCAACAAAGCAACATTGATTTCACAAGATTCAGTGTTGGTAAGAGGAGCAATCGGAGTGCTAAGGAAATCATTATTGTTGGTATTGGTAAAGTCACACAAATTTGTATTATCTTGAGCCATCGTGACAAACAAGCAATCCAACACACGAGCAAACAAAAAGCAAACGAGAAAAAGGCAAACGGAAAAGAGAGGGCAAATAAAACGGCAAGGGTGAAGTGGGGGAGAGGAAAACGAGAGGCAAATGGCAAATAATGTAATGCGGGAGATAAGGGATTGTGATGGGTACTTGGTATGTTGACTTTCGCGTAGACTCCCCGGCAACAGCGCCAGAAATTCTTCTTGCTACCTCTTGAGCTTGCGTTGGATTTCCTTGAAGAGGAAAGGTGATGCAGCACAGTAGTGTAAGTATTTCCCTTAGTTTTTGAGAACCAAGGTATCAATCCAGTAGGAGGCTAAGCGCGAGTCCCTCGTACCTACACAAATCAAATAACTCCTCGCAACCAACGCGAATAGGGGTTGTCAATCCCTTCACGGTCACTTACGAGAGTGAGATCTGATAGAGATGATAGATAATATTTTTGGTATTTTTGTTATAAAGATGCAAAGTAAAATAAAAATCAAAGGCAATAATAAAGTGATGGAAGATTAATATGATGAAGATAGACCCGGGGCCCATAGATTTCACTAGTGGCTTCTCTCAAGAGCATAAGTATTTTACGGTGGGTGAACAATTCTTGTTGAGCAATTGATGAATTGAGCATAGCTATGAGAATATCTAGGTATGATCATGTATATAGGCATCACGTCCGAGACAAGTAGACCGACTCTGCCTACATCTACTACTATTACTCCACTCATCGACCGCTATCCAAAGATGCATCTAGAGTATTAAGTTCAAGAAAAGCAGAGTAATGCCTTAAGCAACATGACATGATGTAGAGGATAAATTCATGCAATATGATAAAACCCCATCTTGTTATCCTCGATGGCAACAATGCAATACGTGCCTTGCTGCCCCTCATCCATCGGGAAAGGATACCGCAAGATTGAACCCAAAGCTAAGCACTTCTCCCATTGCAAGAAAAACCAATCTAGTAGGCCAAACCAAACTGATAATTCAAAGAGACTTGTAAAGATAACCAATCATACATAAAAGAATTCAAAGAAGATTCAAATATTGTTCATAGATAATCTTGATCATAAACACACCGCAAAAAGAAGATTACATCGAATAGATCTCCACGAGAGAGGGGGAGAACATTGTATTGAGATCCAAAAAGAGAGAAGAAGCCATCTAGCTACTAACTATGGACCCGAAGGTCTGAGGTAAACTACTCACACTTTGTCGGAGAGGCTATGGTGATGATGTAGAAGCCCTCCGTGGTGGATTCCCCTTCCGGCGGAGCTCCGGAACAGGCCCCAATATGGGATCTCGTGGATACAGAAAGTTGCGGCGGTGGAATTAAGTTTTTTGGCTCCGTATCTGATCGTTTGGTGGTACGAGGTATATATAGGAGGAAGAAGTATGTCGGTGGAGCAAGGTGGGGCCCACGAGGTGGAGGGCGCCGGGTGGGGGGGGCGCACCCCACCTCGTGCCCACCTCCTTTCTTTCTTGATGTAGGGTCCAAGTCTTCGGATCATATTCGTGAGAAAATCACGTTCCGAAGGTTTCATTCCGTTTGGACTCGTTTGATATTCCATTTATTCAAACTCAAATAGGCAAAAAAAACAGCAATTCTGGGCTGGGCCTCCGGTTAATAGGTTAGTCCCAAAAATAATTTAAAAGTGGAAAATAAAGCCCAATATAGTCCAAAACAGTAGATAATATAGTATGGAGCAATAAAAAATTATAGATACGTTGGAGACGTATCACGCGCCTACCCCCCTGGGCGCGCCCTCCACCCTCGTGGGCCCCTCATTGCTCCACCGACGTACTTATTCCTCCTATATATACGTATGTACCCCCAAACGATCAGATACGGAGCCAAAACCCTATTTCCACCGCCGCAACCTTCTGTACCCGTGAGATCCCATCTTGGGACCTTTTCCGGCGCTCCACCGGAGTGGGCATTGATCACGGAGGGCTTCTACATCAACACCATAGCCTCTCCGATGATGTGTGAGTAGTTTACCTCAAACCTTCGGGTCCATAGTTATTAGCTAGATCACTTCTTCTCTATCTTTGGATCTCAATACAAAGTTCTCCTCGATCTTCTTGGAGATCTATTCGATGTAATCTTATTTTGCGGTGTGTTTGTCGAGTTCCGATGAATTGTGGGTTTATGATCAAGTTTATCTATGAACAATATTTGAATCTCCTCTGAATTCTTTTATGTATGATTGGTTATCTTTGCAAGTCTCTTCGAATTATCAGTTTGGTTTGGCCTACTAGATTGATCTTTCTTGCAATGGGAGAAGTGCTTAGCTTTGGGTTCAATCTTCATGTGCTCGATCCTAGTGATGATGGGAAACGACACGTATTGTATTGTTGCCATCGAGGATAAAAATATAGGGTTTATATCATATTGCATGAGTTTATCCCTCTACATCATGTCATCTTTCTTAAAGCATTACTCTGTTCTTATGAACTTAATACTCTATATGCATGCTGGATAGAGGTCGATGTGTGGAGTAATAGTAGTAGATGCAGAATCCTTTCGGTCTACTTGTCACGGACGTGATGCCTATATACATGATCATACCTAGATATTCTCATAATTATGCTCAATTCTATCAATTGCTCGAGAGTAATTCGTTTACCCGCTGTAATACTTGTGCTCTTGAGAGAAGCCACTAGTGAAACCTATGGCCCCCGGGTCTATTTTCCATCATATTAATCTTCCAACACTTAGCTATTTCTATTGCCGTTTATTTTACTTTGCATCTTTATCATAAAAATACAAAAAAATATTAGCTTATCATATCTATCAGATCTCACTCTCGTAAGTGACCGTGAAGGGATTGACAACCCCTTTATCGCATTGGTTGCGAGGTTCTTATTTGTTTGTGTAGGTGTGTGGGACTCGAGCCATGGATTGATACCTTGGTTCTCAAAACGAGGGAAATACTTACGCTACTTTACTGCATCACCCTTTCCTCTTCAAGGGAAAACCAACGCAGTGCTCAAGAGGTAGCAAGGGGAAATGATTGTTAGACCAAGTAAACACTCTATTAGAGACAGGAATCTCCATCAGGGCCCATCTGATGATCCAATAATTAAATAAAAATGTAGTCTGTTGATTAATCAAACCACTACTTTTTTCAGTTTCATTCCTAACCAAGTTAAAGTCTCCACAAATCATAATAGGGTAAGAAGCATTGGTTAAAGTATCATGTAATTCAGCTACAAAATCCATTTTAAATTCAGGATATGCAGACCCATACACTAACACCATCTGCCAGACAAAGCCATCAAGCTTATTCTTAACAGTAGCAACAATAGAAAATCTTTGGTTAATAAAACCAACCACCTCAAATATCATTTTCTTAAATCCTAAAAGGATCCCCCCAACAGTATTATCAGTTGGCAAGAAATGCCACACAAAATTGTCATATCTATCAATATCTTTGAGGAAACCCTCAGAAATGATTTCTTTTTTAGTTTCTTGAAAGCCAATAAAGTCAGGATCAGATTTAGCAATAGTATCACGCATGAACTGAATCTTCTCATGTTGTCCAAGACCCCTAATATTTCAAACAAGACCTATCATATTTAATTAATTTTAAAAGGGTGAGATAAGCCACAAGGCTTAGCTTTAGTTAGAAAAGTGGGTGTTTCCCTAGTAGCAACAACAGTGCCAACTGGCTCCATGGAAAAATCACCCCCGTGTTACTAACTAACTCATTAGAATCAATGTCAAGACTATCAGGAAGAACTAATTCGGGATTATTGTTGGCAAAACCAAACATCTCTCTTTCTCCACAGCTATCATCTCATCAATGGCGAGGTTCTTTTGAGTTTCATCCCCACCAACAGTTAAGTTCATTTGACTCATTTGATCAACAAGAATAGACTTATCAACAGTGGAAAAGGATTTACCTTTAAATGTTTGTGGCATCTCCAAGTTTTTCCTCCTCTTGTATGCAACAGCTTTCTCCATGATGTTAACATTTCCATGCCCTCTGGTAGCAGGCCTCTGAGCTAGTACAGTCCCCACTTTGGTTTCTTCTCATGAATGACTCCATCTTTCTGGGCTTGGTTATGTGATTCCAGCAGAGATCTCTTCCAAGTCTCACTTTGTAAGATTTGAACGGCCTCAAGGGGGAGAACCCCAACTCCTCTTCTTTTCTCTCTTCATTTTCAGAATCAGATAAATCCACTGACTTCAGCAGGTCCTCACAGTATTCCATACTACCAGCACTCTTCCCAGATATCATATGTGTGTCATTCTTCCCAGAAGGAGAAGGAGTTTTTTGAGTCACAATTTTTGCCTCTTCTCTCTCCTCCCCAGCATCAGTTTTACGTTGTTCTGAAAGATTACTAACACAGCCAGACCTAATATCATGTCCATCAGAAGATGTATCACCAAGGTCAACATTAGCCAAAGCACATTTTATAATGAAATCCTCCTGGTCAGCATCATGGTCATGTTCCATAGGTGTAACCACTAAACTTTGAGCAACATACTTTTTAGAAGATCCATGTTTGGTTGAGAAGTGAGATTTATCCAATTCATCAATGGCCAGACCACCATCACCTGACCCTTCAGATGCATGTTCTCCATGGGTCCCACTGCCTTTTTCAACTTGCTCTTCCTTCGCTCTCTCATCTTCCTCATCACCATCCTCATCATCATCCACATCAATGACAGAGTCAGCTCCACCTACCTATTCAAAGCCTTCTACGGTGAAGCCAAGCAGGAATAATTTTTTCTTCATCTCAATCAATCTCTCAAAAGGAATCCGAGTGGGATCTCTGCAGGCAATTTTAATCCTAACATTCTCAAAAAGAAGTCCTAAACATGCCATTCCAGTCCACATCTGTAAGCACCCCAAATAGTGAAGCAATTTGAGCAAAAACTTTCCAAGTGCACCATTTTGGGGGGATACCCTCAATCAGCACCCAGGCTTCAACCAGCTCCCCAAAAGGCTCACATCCTCCTTTCCATTCAGTCAAGGTAACATTCACATCTTGTGGCAGAGAAAACCCAGGCAGCTCAATGAGGTCTTCCACTTTCTTCCAAGGGGGAAATCTGACCAAAAAGGTCTTGCTGGAGAGCCCTCTGATCTGCCATGGCTAGTGTTTGGTCTTGCAGAAAGTAGCAGATAGCAATTCCATCAATTTAGAACAATCCACGTCTCCCTTTAAGATATTTACCACCACACAGTTCTGAAAGTTCAACCACTTCGACTCATTAGCAATAGGTACATCCACATGGTAGAAACCAAGACCTTAAGCTCCACTGCCAAAGAAGGCAGGAGTAGGTTGCACTTTAGACCACGATGTGCAATTGTTGACACTGTGGTTTTGCTGACAGATAAAACAAGCTTTTGGCTTCACGCAGTTCCCAACATAATGCCCAGGCCCTCCAAAGTTGAAGCAAATCATATCCTTGTACCTGGTATCAAGGATTTGTTCCACTTCAACCTCTGCAGATAGAGAAGATTGCACCTGAGCAGATCCAGCAGTCGAGGCTGTGGATCTGGTAGTCTTGGGGGCAGGGGCTTGCTCCTTCGCTGACAGTGCAGATGGCTTCCGCCCAGCGAAAGAGGTGGATTTCTGTCCCACCAACCTTAGACTGACCAGCAGCAAGATTTATGCTCCCTCCTGCACGGCGATCGGCCAACTTCAACCCACGCTTCACTTTCTCCGCAAAAGAGAGTGAACTAGGACCAATCCCTTCACGAGCAACCTTGATTTGTTTTGGCGGGGGATCAAATGGTCGAATTGATGCAGGGAAACAATCAGCGACCGAGAAGGAGTTGCTCTCGACCATGTCTCTCTGGATCCAACAAAGGAACCCGGATTTAGAGTTGGTCTGGGGCTGCTGGGTAGGGTTTTTGGGATAGCGACGGCGAGGGGGGGGGGGGAGGGATAAGCGAGCTGGCCAAAGTGCTCCTCCATGTTTTCTAGGGTTTCAACTTTACGTAACCGCTTCGCCCTATCCATTTTCTCCCCCAGCACACGTAACTTGAGTGTGGGGCCAGGCAACGCTGGATTTGAAGGGGAGGAACGGCAAGGATTCGCCCCCAACTTGGGGTTTGAACTTGAAACATGACCGAGCCCCTCGCCGGAAACCAACTCCGACGAGGTCTCACCAGCTGTAGAAACAGCCGCACAATCCTTATCATTTATGGGAACATGAGGGAGAACCCCCAATTAAACTACCAAATCCTTATCTGGAGAATGAATATTCGACCCAACTTGATCTACCATCCCCAATCGGTGCAAACGAAAATCCCGCAATCGTGCCTTGAGAGATAAATCAGCACGAATGTAGTGTATACCTAACTCACCAGGCTAAGGCGGGGGATTGATGGGTCGTTGCTGAGTTTGAGCCGGTCGGGGCAGCCGATCTACTGACGGCATTGAGGCCAGACGATCCCCGACGGGAGGAACTCCGGCGGGATGTTGGCGATGTCCTCCCACGACGGCGGGCGGATGTTGAGCCTTGAGGGATTTGTCGTCCTGAAGTTCTCCCACCGCGCTGCCTGACACGGATCCGAAGATTCGGCCTCCTGGATGGCCTAGAAGAGGAGCTCCAGATCCCCACAGCCGTTGTCTCCGATGAAGCGCGCGCGCTCGACGAAGTTCACGTGGCGGAGGATGTGGAGGTGGATCTCCCCCCATTCGTCTCGGTCGGGGAAGCGCTCCAGCACCACCCGGCGCATCTCGCGGCGAGCCTCCGGCGAGTCCGGGTCGATCTCTGGTAGCGGCCCCGGCGCCGCAGGTGGAAGCGCTCGCGGTTCCGCTACCCTTGACATCGGCGCAAGCCGACGCACCCGAACGCCGTGACGACGCGCACCCGCCATGCGAGATCTCAGGTGAGGGTCGGGTGCGGGGAGAGCTCGAAGTGGTGCGGGGGTGGGTGGGAGGTAGTGGATGAGCTCGTATTAATGGCACTCGCATCGCCCGAGGGGGAGAGAAAGGGGGAGGGGAGGGGAGACGGCATCCTTCCTAGATTTTATTTTTTCCACCATCACTTGGTTCTCTTATTTGTTTTTTCTTTCTTTCATCGCTGGTTGATTGTAGCGCTAATTTTTCTTTACACTCGAACCATTAGATGCTGCCAATCACTAGAGTATCTAAGCTCCCTCGAATTTGAGAGCTGTGAGCGCTCCGGCCAGGAGGGTCAAATGGACCACGTCTGTTAGTGTCTAAGTTGTGGTATTGTTTGCCGCTTGGGTCAACCATCTAATAACATGTGTCTAACACTTATTTTTTTTTAGGTAAAAAAGATAGTGTAAATAATGTACATTTGTTTTTTAACACAGTACAGACACAAACGCTCATATATACGTGCATACACTCATCTCTATGAACATACACCCTATTTCTGTGAGCACCTCCGAGAGACTGAGCTGGCATATCATCGTGAGATTGATGAAGTCACTATAGGCACCTTGTAGTCAACGGGAACATCTCCTCCCACTGAACGTGCATCGCCGGAAATCGTGAAATAAATCCAGAAAAATGTGAATACCAAGACTTGAACCCTGATGGGATGGGGATACTACTGTCCCCCTAACCATCAAACCACATGTTGGTTCACAACTAATATATATCAGGTATAGGGAAAGAATGGGCTACCTGTCGGGAAAGTATATGGATGAACTCATGGGCATATGAACCCACTTAAGAAAAGCTCATTCCTAAATGCCAAAAAGATCTGGAAAAAATAAATTCACGTATACATCTTCACATTCTATGGGCGCGCAAAGAGTTTCGTAGATAAGCAACTTTTTCTTTAGCCGGTGCAAAAGACAAAAATTGTATCGTGGAACGATATTTAAGAGCACTGAAATTTGTCATTTTCGTGGAGGAAAAAAAATAAAAAAAATTCACAAAACTTTGTGTTGCGCACACATGTTGCGAAGATGTATGCGTGAAATTTTGTTTCAAAACTTTGTGTTGGGGAACGTAGTAATTTCAAAAAAAATCCTACGCACACGCAAGATCATAGTGATGCATAGCAACGAGAGGGGAGAGTATGTCCACGTACCCTCGTAGACCGAAAGCGGAAGCGTTAGCACAACGCGGTTGATGTAGTCGTACGTCTTCACGATCCGACCGATCAAGTACCGAACGCACGACACCTCCGAGTTCAGCACACGTTCAACTCAATGACGTCCCTCGAACTCCGATCCAGCCAAGCTTTGAGGGAGAGTTCCGTCAGCACGACGGCGTGGTGACGATGATGATGTTCTACCGATGCAGGGCTTCGCCTAAGCACCGCTACGATATGACCGAGGTGGATTATGGTGGAGGGGGGCACCGCACACGGCTAAGAGATCCAAGGGATCAATTGTTGTGTCTCTAGGGGGTTCCTCCCTCCCTGTATATAAAGGAGTGGAGGAGGGGGAGGGGGCCGGCCACACTTGGCGCGCCCCATGAGGAGTCCTACTCCCACCGGGAGTAGGACTCCCCCCCTTCCGTGTTGGAGTAGGAGAGAAGAGGGAAGGAGAGATAGGGGGAAAGGAAAGGGGGGGGGGCGCCGCCCCCCTCCTTGTCCAATTCGGACTTGGGGGGAGGGGCGCGCGGCTGCCCCTTGGCTGCCTCTCCTCTTCCACCACTTGGGCCCATGAGGCCCAATAACCTCCGGGGGGTTCCGGTAACCCCCTGGCACTCCGATATATATCCGATAACCCCCGGAACCATTCCGGTGTCTGAATATAGTCGTCCAATATATCAATCTTCATGTCTCGACCATTTCGATACTCCTCGTTGATACGTCTCCAACGTGTCTATAATTTTTGATTGCTCCATGCTATATTATTTTCTGTTTTGGACATTACTGGGCTTTGTTATACACTTTTATATTATTTTTGAGACTAACCTGTTAACCGGAGGCCTAGCCCATAATTGCTATTTTTTGCCTATTTCAGAGTTTCGCAGAAAAAGAATATCAAACGGAGTCCAAACGGAATGAAACCTTCGGGAACGTGATTTTCGGAACGAACATGATCCAGAGGACTTGGACCCTACGTCAAGAAAGCTACCAGGAAGCCACGAGGTAGGGGGCGCGCCTACCCCCCTGGGCGCACCCTCCACCCTCGTGGGCACCATGTTGCTCCACCGACGCATCCTTCCTACTATATATACCTCACGCACCCCAAACGATCAGACACGGAGCCAAAACCTAATTCCACCGCCGCAACCTTACGTACTCGTGAGATCCCATCTTGGGGCCTGTTCGAGTTCACCGAGGGGGCATCAATCACGGAGGGCTTCTACATCAACGCCATAGCCTCTCCGATAAAGTGTGAGTAGTTTACCTCAGACCTTCGGGTCCATAGTTATTAGCTAGATGGCTTCTTCTCTCTTTTTGGATCTCAATACAATGTTCTCCCCCTCTCTCGTGGAGATCTATTCGATGTAATCTTTTTTTGCGGTGTGTTTGTTGAGGTCGATGAATTGTGGGTTTATGATCAAGTTTATCTATGAACAATATTTGAATCTTCTGAATTCTTTTATGTATGATTGGTTATCTTTGCAAGTCTCTTCGGATTATCAGTTTGGTTTGGCCTACTAGATTGATCTTTCTTGCAATGGGAGAAGTGCTTAGCTTTGGGTTTAATCTTGCGGTGTCCTTTCCGAGTGACAGTAGGGGCAGCAAGGCACGTATTGTACTGTTGCCATCGAGGATAACAAGATGGGTTTTTTATCATATTGCATGAATTTATCCCTCTACATCATGTCATCTTGCTTAAAGCGTTACTCTGTTCTTATGAACTTAATACTCTAGATGCATGCTGGATAGCGGTCGATGTGTGGAGTAATAGTAGTAGATGCAGGCAGGACTCGGTCTATTTGTTTCGGACGTGATGCCTATATACATGATCATGCCTAGATATTCTCATAACTATGCTCAATTTTGTCAATTGCTCAACAGTAATTTGTTCACCCACCGTAAATACTTATGCTCTCGAGAGAAGCCACTAGTGAAACCTATGGCTCCCGGGTCTATTTTCCATCATGTTAATCTTCCAACACTTAGCTATTTCTGTTGCCTTTTATTTTACTTTGCATCTTTATCACAAAAATACCAAAAATATTATCTTATCATATCTATCAGATCTCACTCTCGTAAGTGACAGTGTAGGGATTGACAACCCCTTATCGCATTGGTTGCGAGGATCTATTTGTTTGTGTAGGTGCGAGGGACTCGTGTGTAGCCTCCTACTAGATTGATACCTTGGTTCTAAAAAACTGAGGGAAATACTTACGCTACTTTGCTGCATCACCCTTTCCTCTTCAAGGGAAAACCAACGCAGTGCTCAAGAGGTAGCAAGATGGATTTCTGGCGCCGTTGCCGGGGAGGCTTACGCAAGGTCAAGTCAAGATTTGGACTCCCGACAACGAGCCATTTCTGGCGCCGTTGCCGGGGAGGTCTACGCAAAAGTCAACATACCAAGTACCCATCACAAACCCTTATCTCCCGCATTACATTATTTGCCATTTGCCTCTCATTTTCCTCTCCCCCACTTCACCCTTGCCGTTTTATTCGCCTTCTTCCCATATGCCTTTCTGTTTGTGTTTCCACGTGCCTTCTATTTGCTTGCTAAAAATCTGTTGATATTGATCCACTTAAAGTGTTCTACTTGGATCATCTTCGATCCTTATGTGCTCGTGCCGAAACCCCAACTAGCCTAGTTGATGGGAAATCTTTAGATGAGCATGCTCATTTTGTGCGTCACCGTTTTTCTAAAAAAGCGAAACTCTTATGGGGTCAAATAAACAAATTGCTATGTTATGCTTGGAATCTTTGTGAAATTTGTGATTTTACTTGTTGCTCTAAGAACCCTAAAAATCACCTTCCCTACCTATGTGAGTTTAATGATAATGAAATCTTATCTTCTTATGCAAAGGGTGTTTATAGTTACTATGATATCGAACAAATTGAAGAATTTGTTGCTTTTAAGGGTGCTTATGAAGTTGCTCCTTTGATTGAAAAGTATGATATTACTCTCTACGAATCTGAAAATTTTGACATACTTAAATATTGCTATGAAAACTATGCTCATAATGTCTATGTCAAAGAATTTATTGAGGTTGCTTTGGAAGAAAATAGTGATATGCATGAATCTATAGATAATGATGATTCCGATGATTTGATTGAAATATCCCTTGATGAACATGATGCTTGCTATTCTTGTGGCCATGATGCCAATATTTATGAAGATGAATTTGCTATAGTTCCTTATGTTAAACATGAGATTGTTGCTATTGCACCCATACTTGATAGTTCCTTCGATGAAAAGCATGATTGAAATGATTTTACTATAAATTCTCTTGATGTCAATTGTGCTATTAATATGCAAAACCCTAAGCTTGGGGATGCTAGTTTTGCTATGTTTACTACTTGTTGCAATGATCATGATTGGGGTGATTCTTCTTATGATCTTGAAAATTTATTTAAGCCCCATGATGAATATGAGATTGATAATAATGTTTGCAATATTATTGAAAGTGGGTTTGGAAGAGTGTCAACTTTAGATCCCACATATTTGGAGAATGTTCAATCTTATGAAATTTTTGATAAAAGTGGGTTTGGAGAGGTCATGACTTTAGTTAATGTTAATCCCACTATTTTGGAAGAGTGTCAACTTTGCATGTATGTGGATCATGTTGAAAATATTTATTGTGATAGCTATTTTGTTGAATTTTCTTATGATCCCACATGTAATTATTATGAGAGAGGAAAATATGGTTGTAGAAATTTTCGTGATAATAAATTACCTCTCGTTATGTTGAGATTGCTATTGTTTCTTTCCGCTTCCTTGCATATGCTAGTTTTTGGTTGCTATGATAATTTGTTTGCCTATAAGATGCCTATGCATAGGAAGTATGTTAGACTTAGATGTGTTTGTCACGTGTTTTATGATGCTTTCTTTGTGCTTCAATTCTTGTCTTTTGTGTGAGCATCATTGAAATCTCAATGCCTAGCTAGGGGTGTTAAACGATAGCGCTTGTTGGGAGGCAACCCAATTTTATTTTTAGTTTTTTGCTTTTTTGCTTCTGTTTAGGGATATATATTTGTTCTAGCCTCTGGTTAGATGTGTTTTTATGTTTTAATTAGTGTTTGTGCCAAGTTAAACCTATAGGATCTTCTTGGATGATAGTTATTTGATCTTGCAGAAAATTCCAGAAACTTTCTGTTCACGAAAATAATTGTTAAAAATCACCAGAACGTGATAAAATATTGATTCCAATTTCTGATGATAAATAAACAAATCGTCTAGGTCTTCCTATTTTGGATGATTTTTTGGAGTTCCATAAGTTTGTGTTAGTTACATATTACTACAGACTGTTCTGTTTTTGACAGATTCTGTTTTTCGTGTGTTGTTCGCCTATTTTGATGAATCTATGGCTAGTAAAAGAGTTTATAAACCATAGAGAAGTTGTAATACAGTAGGTTTAACACCAATATAAATAAATAATGAGTTCATTACAGTACCTTGAAGTGGTCTTTTGTTTTCTTTCGCTAACGGAGCCCACGAGATTTTCTGTTAAGTTTTGTGTTGTGAAGTTTTCAAGTTTTGGGTAAAAGATTTAATGGATTATGGAACAAGGAGTGGAAAGAGCCTAAGCTTGGGGATGACCATGAAACCCCCAAGATAATCTAAGGAAACCTAAAATCCAAGCTTGGGGATGCCCCGGAAGGCATCCCCTCTTTCGTCTACTTCCATCGTTAACTTTACTTGGAGCTATATTTTTATTCACCACATGATATGTGTTTTGCTTGGAGCGTCTTGTATGATTTGAGTCTTTTCTTTTTAGTTTACCACAATCATCTTTGTTGTACACACCTTTTGAGAGAGACACACATGATTCAGAAATTATTAGAATACTCTGTGTGCTTCACTTATATCTTTTGAGTTATATAGTTTTTGCTCTAGTACTTCACTTATATCTTTTAGAGCATGGTGGTGGATTTGTTTTGTAGAAACTATTGATCTCTCATGATTCACTTAGATTATTTTGAGAGTGTTGAATAGCATGGTAATTTGCTTAAATAATCCTAATATGCTAGGTATTCAAGAATAGTAAAAACTTTCTTATGAGTGTTTTGAATACTAAGAGAAGTTTGATGCTTGATGATTGTTTTGAGACATTGAGGTAGTGATATTAAAGTTGTGCTAGTTGAGTAGTTGTGAATTTGAGAAATACTTGTGTTGAAGTTTGCAAGTCCCATAGCATGCACGTATGGTAAACGTTATGTAACAAATTTGAAACATGAGGTGTTCTTTGATTGTCCTCCTTATGAGTGGCAGTCGGGGATGAGCGATGGTCTTTTCCTACCAATCTATCCCCCTAGGAGCATGCGCGTAGTGCTTGGTTTTTGATGACTTGTAGATTTTTGCAATAAGTATGTGAGTTCTTTATGACTAATGTTGAGTCCATGGATTATACACACTCTCACCTTTCCATCATTGCTAGCCTCTTGCACGTGCATTGCCCTTTCTCACATTGAGAGTTGGTGCAAACTTCGCGGTGCATCCAAACCCCGTGATACGATACGCTCTTTCACACATAAACCTCCTTATATCTTCCTCAAAACAGCCACCATACCTACCTATTATGGCATTTCCATATCCATTCGAGATATATTGCCATGCAACTTTCCACCATTCCGCTTATCATGACACGCTCATCATTGTCATATTGCTTTGCATGATCATGTAGTTGATATAGTATTTGTGGCAAAGCCACCGCTCATAATTCTTTCATACATGTCACTCTTGGTTCATTGCATATCCCGTACATCACGGAGGCATTCATATAGAGTCATACTTTGTTCTAGTATCGAGTTGTAATCATTGAGTTGTAAATAAATAGAAGTGTGATGATCATCATTTTCTAGAGCATTGTCCCAAGTGAGGAATACAAGATAGAGAGAGAAAGGCCATAAAAAAGAGAAGGCCCAAAAAAATGAGAGAAAAAGAGAGAAGGGACAATGTTACTATCCTTTTACCACACTTGTGGTTCAAAGTAGCACCATAATCTTCATGACAGAGAGGTTCTTGTTTTGTCACTTTCATATACTAGTGGGAATTTTTCATTATAGAACTTGGCTTGTATATTCCAACAATGGGCCTCCTCAAGTGCCCTAGGTCTTCGTGAGCAAGCAAGTTGGATGCACACCCGCTTAGTTTCTTTTGTTGATCTTTCATATATTTATAGCTCTAGTGCATCCGTTGCATGGCAATCCCTACTCCTTGAATTAACATCAATCGATGGGCATCTCCATAGCTCATTGATTAGCCTCATTGATGTTGACTTTCTCCTTTTTGTCTTCTCCACATAACCCCCATCATTATATTCCATTCCACCCATAGTGCTATATCCATGGCTCACGCTCATGTATTGCGTGAAGGTTGAAAAAGTTTGAGATTACTAAAGTATGAAACAATTGCTTGGCTTGTCATCGGGGTTGTGCATGATGAGAGCATTCTTGTGTGACGAAAATGGAGGATGACTGAACTATATGATTTTGTAGGGATGAACTTTCTTTGGCCATGTTATTTTGAGAGGACATAATTGCTTAGTTAGTATGCTTGAAGTATTATTATTTTTATGTCAATATTGAACTTTTATCTTGAATCTTTCGGATCTGAATATTCATACCACAATTAAGAAGAATTACATTGAAATTATGCCAAGTAGCATTCCACATAAAAAATTCTGTTTTTATCATTTACCTACTCGAGGACGAGCAGGAATTAAGCTTGAGGATGCTTGATACGTCTTCAACGTATCTATAACTTTTGATTACTTCATGCTATATTATCTTCTGTTTTGGACATTATTGGGCTTTGTTATACACTTTTATATTATTTTTGGAACTAACCTATTAACCGGAGGCCCAGCCCAGAATTGTTGTTTTTTGCCTATTTCAGAGTTTCGCAGAAAAAGAATATCAAACGGAGTCCAAACGGGATGAAACCTTCGGGAACGTGATTTTCAGAATGAACATGATCCAGATGACTTGGACCCTACGTCAAGAAAGCTACCAGGAAGCCACAAGGTAGGGGGACGCGCCTACCCCCCTGGGCGCGCCCGCCACCCTCGTGGGCCCCATGTTGCTCCACCGCCGTAACCTTCTGTACCCGTGAGATCCCATCTTGGCGCATGTTCCGGAGCTCCGCCGGAGGGGGCATCGATCACGGAGGGCTTCTACATCAACGCCATAGCCTCTCCGATGAAGTGTGAGTAGTTTACCTCAGACCTTCGGGTCCATAGTTATTAGCTAGATGGCTTCTTCTCTCTTTTTGGATCTCAATACAATGTTCTCCCCCTCTCTCGTGGAGATCTATTCGATGTAATCTTCTTTTGCGGTGTGTTTGTTGAGATCGATGAATTGTGGGTTTATGATCAAGTTTATCTATGAACAATATTTGAATCTTCTGAATTCTTTTATGTATGATTGGTTACCTTTGCAAGTCTCTTCAAATTATCAGTTTGGTTTGGCCTACTGGATTGATCTTTCTTGCAATGGGAGAAGTGCTTAGCTTTGGGTTCAATCTTGCGACGTCCTTTCCCAGTGACAGTAGAGGCAGCAAGGCACGTATTGTATTGTTGCCATCGAGGATAACAAGATGGGGTTTTTATCATATTGCATGAATTTATCCCTCTACATCATGCCATCTTGCTTAAAGTGTTACTCTGTTCTTATGAACTTAATACTCTAGATGCATGCTGGATAGCGGTCGATGTGTGGAGTAATAGTAGTAGATGCAGGCAGGAGTCGGTCTACTTGTTTCGGATGTGATGTCTATATACATGATCATGCCTAGATATTCTCATAACTATGCTCAGTTCTGTCAATTGCTCAACAGTAATTTGTTCACCCACTGTAAAAACTTATGCTCTCGAGAGAAGACACTAGTGAAACCTATGGCCCCCGGGTCTATTTTCCATCATATTAATCTTCCAACACTTAGCTATTTCCGTTGCCTTTTATTTTACGTTGCATCTTTATCACAAAATACCAAAAATATTATCTTATCATATCTATTAGATCTCACTCTCGTAAGTGACCGTGTAGGGATTGACAACCCCTTATCGCGTTGGTTGCGAGGATTTATATGTTTGTATAGGTGCGAGGGACTCGTGTGTAGCCTCCTACTGGATTGATACCTTGGTTCTAAAAAACTGAGGGAAATACTTACGCTACCTTGCTGCATCGTCCTTTCCACTTCAAGGGAAAACCAACGCAATTCTCAAGAGGTAGCACTCGTCATGTCCGTGATCACATCCGGGACTGCGAACTACCTTCGGTACATCAAAACACATATACTCATAATATAACCGTTATCGAACTTTAAGCGTGCGGACCCTACGGGTTCGAGAACTATGTAGACATGACCGAGACATGTCTCCGGTCAATAACCAATAGCGGAACCTGGATGCTCATATTGGCTCCCACATATTCTACGAAGATCTTTATCAGTCAAACCGCATAACAACATACGTTGTTCCCTTTGTCATCGGTATGTTACTTGCCCGAGATTCGATCGTCAGTATCTCAATACCTAGTTGAATCTCGTTACCGGCAAGTCTCTTTACTTGTTCCGTAATACATCATCCCGCAACTAACTCATTAGTTGCAATGCTTGCAAGGCTTAAGTGATGTTCATTATCGAGTGGGCCCAGAGATACCTCTCCGACAATCGGAGTGACAAATCCTAATCTTGAAATACGCCAACCCAACAAGTACCTTCGGAGACACCTGTAGAGCACCTTTATAATCACCCAGTTACGTTGTGACGTTTGGTAGCACACAAAGTGTTCCTCCGGTAAACGGGAGTTGCATAATCTCATAGTCATAGGAACATGTATAAGTCGTGAAGAAAGCAATAGCAACATACTAAACGATCAAGTGCTAAGCTAACGGAATGGGTCAAGTCAATCACATCATTCTCCTAATGATGTGATCCCGTTAATCAAATGACAACTCATGTCTATGGTTAGGAAACATAACCATCTTCGATTAACGAGCTAGTCAAGTAGAGGCATACTAGTGACACTCTGTTTGTCTATGTATTCACACATGTATTGTGTTTCCGGTTAATACAATTCTAGCATGAATAATAAACATTTATCATGATATAAGGAAATAAATAATAACTTTATTATTGCCTCTAGGGCACATTTCCTTCAGTCTTCCACTTGCACTAGAGTCAATAATCTAGATTACACAGTAATGATTCTAACACCCATGGAGTCTTGGTGCTGATCATGTTTTGCTCGTGGAAGAGGCTTAGTCAACGGGTCTGCAACATTCAGATCCGTATGTATCTTGCAAATCTCTATGTCTCCCACCTATACTTGATCCCGGATGTAGTTGAAGCGTCTCTTAATGTGCTTGGTTCTTTTGTGAAATTTGGATTCCTTTGCCAAAGAAATTGCACCAGTATTGTCACAAAAGATTTTCATTGGACCCGATGCACTAGGTATGACACCTAGATCGGATATAAACTCCTTCATCCAGACTCCTTCATTTGCTGCTTCCGAAGCAGCTATGTACTCCTCTTCACATGTAGATCCCGCTACGACGCTTTGTTTAGAACTGCACCAACTAACAGCTCCACCGTTCAATATAAACATGTATCCGGTTTGCGATTTAGAATCATTCGGATCAGTGTCAAAGCTTGCATCGACGTAACCATTTACGACGAGCTCTTTGTCACCTCCATAAACGAGAAACATATCCTTAGTCCTTCTCAAGTATTTCAGGATGTTCTTGACCACTGTCCAGTGATCCACTCCTGGATTACTTTGGTACCTCCCTGCTAAACTAATAACAAGGCACACATCAGGTCTGGTACACAGCATTGCATACATGATAGCGCCTATGGCTGAAGCATAGGGAACATCTTTCATTTTCTCTCTATCTTCTGCATTGGTCGGGCATTTACTCAACTTCACACCTTGTAACACAGGCAAGAACCCTTTCTTTGTTTGATCCATTTTGAACTTCTTCAAAACTTTGTCAAGGTATGTGCTTTGTGAAAGTCCTATTAATTGTCTTGATCTATCTCTATAGATCTTGATGCCCAATATATAAGCAGCTTCACCGTGGTCCTTCATTGAAAAACTCTTATTCAAATATCCCGTTATGCTATCCAGAAATTCTATATCATTTCTGATCAACAATATGTCATCCACATATAATATCTGAAATGCTATAGAGCTCCCACTCACTTTCTTGTAAATACAGGCTTCTCCAAAAGTCTGTATAAAACCATATGCTTTGATCACACTATCAAAATGTTTATTCCAACTCCGAGAGGCTTGCACCAGTCCATAAATGGATCGCTGGAGCTTGAACACTTTGTTAGCTCCCTTTGGATCGACAAAACCTTCCGGTTGCATTATATACAACTCTTCTTCCAGAAATCCATTCAGGAATGCAGTTTTCACATCCATTTGCCAAATTTCATAATCATAAAATGCGGAAATGCTAACATGATTCAGACAGACTTAAGCATCGCTACGGGTGAGAAAGTCTCATCGTAGTCAACCCCTTGAACTTGTCGAAAACCTTTTGTAACAAATCGAGATTTATAGACAGTAACATTACCGTCAGCATCAGTCTTCTTATAGAAGATCCATTTATTCTCGATGGCCTGCCGATCATCGGGCAAGTCAACCAAAGTCCACACTTTGTTCTCATACATGGATCCCATCTCAGGTGTCATGGACTCGAGCCATTTTGCGGAATCTGGGCTCACCATCGCTTCTTCATAGTTCATAGGTTCGTCATGGTGTAGTAACATAACCTCCAGAACAGGATTACCGTACCACTCTGGTGCGGATCTTACTCTGGTTGGCCTACGAGGTTCAGTAACAACTTGATCTGAAGTTTCATGATCATCATCATTAACTTCCTCATTAATTGGTATAGACGCCACATGAACCGGTTTATGTGATGAACTACTTTCCAATAAGGGAGCAGGTACAGTTACCTCATCAAGTTCTACTTTCCTCCCACTCACTTCTTTCGAGAGAAACTCCTTCTCTAGAAAGGATCCATTCTTGGCAACGAATGTCTTGCCTTCGGATCTATGATAGAAGGTGTACCCAATAGTTTCCTTTGGGTATCCTATGAAGACACATTTCTCTGATTTGGGTTCGAGCTTATCAGGTTGAAGCTTTTTCACATAAGCATCGCAGCCCCAAACTTTAAGAAACGACAACTTTGGTTTCTTGCCAAACCACAGTTCATAAGGCGCCGTCTCAACGGATTTTGATAGTGGCCTATTTAACGTGAATGCAGTCATCTCTAAAGCATAACCCCAAAACGATAGCGGTAAATCAGTAAGAGACATCATAGATCACACCGTATCTAGTAAAGTACGATTACGACGTTCGGACACACCATTACGCTGTGGTGTTCCGGGTGGCGTGAGTTGTGAAACTATTCAGCATTGTTTCAAATGTAGACCAAACTCGTAACTCAAATATTCACTTCCACGATCAGATCGCAGAAACTTTATTTTCTTGTTACGATGATTTTCAACTTCACTCTGAAATTCTTTGAACTTTTCAAATGTTTCAGACTTATGTTTCATTAAGTAGATATACCCATATCTGCTTAAATCATCTGTGAAGGTGAGAAAATAACGATACCCGCCGTGAGCCTCAACATACATTAGACCACATACATCAGTATGTATGATCTCCAACAAATCAGTTGCTCGCTCCATAGTTCCGGAGAACGGCGTTTTAGTCATCTTGCCCATGAGGCATGGTTCGCAAGTACCAAGTGATTCATAATCAAGTGATTCCAAAAGTCCATTAGTATGGAGTTTCTTCATGCGCTTTACACCAATATAACCCAAACGGCAGTGCCACAAATAAGTTGCACTATCATTTTCAACTCTGCATCTTTTGGCTTCAACATTATAAATATGTGTATCACTACTATCGAGATTCATCAAAAATACACCACTCTTGAAGGGTGCATGACCATAAAAGATATTGCTCATATAAATAGAACAATCATTATTCTTTGATTTAAATGAATAACCGTCTCGCATCAAACAAGATCCAGATATAATGTTCATGCTCAACGTTGGCACCAAATAACAATTATTTAGGTCTAATACTAACCCCGAAGGTAGATGTAGAGGTAGCGTGTCGACGGCGATCACATCGACTTTGGAACCGTTTCCCACGCGCATCGTCACCTTGTTCTTAGCCAGTGTCCGCTTAATCTGTAGTCCCTGTTTCGAGTTGCAAATATTAGCAAGAGAACCAGTATCAAATACCCAGGTGCTACTGCGACTCTGGTAAGGTACACATCAATAACATGTATATCACATATACCTTTGTTCACCTTGCCATCCTTCTTATCCGCCAAATACTTGGGGCAGTTCCGCTTCAAAGGACCGACCGCTTGCGATAAAAGCACTCAGTCTCAGGCTTAGGTCCAGACTTGGGTTTCTTCTCCTGAGCAACAACTTGTTTGCTGTTCTTCTTGAAGTTCCCCTTTTTCTTCCCTTTGCCCCTTTTCTTGAAACTGGTGGTCTTATTGACCATCAACACTTGATGCTCCTTCTTGATTTCTACCTCCGTAGCCTTTAGCATTGCGAAGAGCTCGGGAATCGTCTTATCCATCCCTTGCATGTTATAGTTCATCACGAAGCTCTTGTAGCTTGGTGGCAGTGATTGAAGAATTCTGTCAATGATGCTATCATCCGGAAGATAACTCCCAGTTGAATCAAGTGATTGTTATACCCAGACATTCTGAGTATATGCTCACTGACAGGACTATTCTCCTCCATCTTGCAGCTGTAGAACTTATTGGAGACTTCATATCTCTCAATCCGGGCATTTGCTTGAAATATTAACTTCAACTCCTGGAACATCTCATATGCTCCATGACGTTCAAAACGTCGTTGAAGTCCCGGTTCTAAGCCATAAAGTATGGCACACTGAACTATCGAGTAGTCATCAGCTTTGCTCTGCCAGATGTTCATAACATCTGGTGTTGCTCCTGCAGCAGGTTTGGCACCTAGCGGTGCTTCTAGGACGTAATTCTTCTGTACAGCAATGAGGATAATCCTCAAGTTACGGACCCAGTCCGTGTGATTGCTACCATCATATTTCAACTTTTCTTTCTCAAGGAACACATTAAAATTCAACGGAACAAAAACACGAGCCATCTATCTACAACAACATAGACATGCAAAATACTATCAGGTACTAAGTTCATGACAAATTTAAGTTCAATTAATCATATTACTTAAGAACTCCCACTTAGATAGACATCCCTCTAATCATCTAAGTGATCACGTGATCCAAATCAACTAAACCATAACCGATCATCACGTGAAATGGAGTAGTTTTCAATGGTGAACATCACTATGTTGATCATATCTACTATATGATTCACGCTCGACCTTTCGGTCTCAGTGTTTCGAGGCCATATCTGCATATGCTAGGCTCGTCAAGTTTAACCTGAGTATTCTGCGTGTGCAAATTGGCTTGCACCCGTTGTAGATGGACGTAGAGCTTATCACACCCGATCATCATGTGGTGTCTGGGCACGACGAACTTTGGCAACGGTGCATACTCACGGATAACACTTTTATCTTGAAATTTAGTGAGAGATCATCTTATAATGCTACCGTCAATCAAAGCAAGATAAGATGCATAAAGGATAAACATCACATGCAATCAATTAAGTGATATGATATGGCCATCATCATCTTGTGCTTGTGATCTCCATATCCTAAGCACCATCATGATCACCATCGTCACCGGCGCGACACCTTGATCTCCATCGTAGCTTCATTGTCGTCTCGCCAACTATTGCTTCTACGACTATCGCTGCCGCTTAGTGATAAAGTAAAGCAATTACAGGGCGATTGCATTGCATACAATAAAGTGACAACCATATGGATCCTGCCAGTTGCCGATAACTCGGTTACAAAACACGATCATCTCATACAATAAAATATAGCATCATGCCTTGACCATATCACATCACAACATGCCCCGCAAAAACAAGTTAGACGTCCTCTACTTTGTTGTTGCAAGTTTTACTTGGCTGCTACGGGCTGAGCAAGAACCGTTCTTACCTACGCATCAAAACCACAACGATAGTTCGTCAAGTTAGTGTTGTTTTAACCTTCTCAAGGACCGGGCGTAGCCACACTCAGTTCAACTAAAGTTGGAGAAACTGACACCCGCTAGTCACCTGTGTGCATAGCACGGCGGTAAAACCAGTCTCGCGTAAGCGTACACGTAATGTCGGTCCGGGCCGCTTCATCCAACAATACCGCCAACCAAAGTGTGACATCTTTGGTAAGCAGATGACTTGTATCGCCCACAACTCACTTGTGTTCTACTCATGCATATAACATCTACGCATAAAACCAGGCTCTGATACCACTGTTGGGGAACGTAGTAATTTCAAAAAAAATCCTACGCAAGTGCAAGATCATGGTGATGCATAGCAACGAGAGGGGAGAGTATGTCCACGTACCCTCATAGACCGAAAGCGGAAGCGTTAGCACAACGCGGTTGATGTAGTCGTACGTCTTCATGATCCGACCGATCAAGTACCGAACACACGGCACCTCCGAGTTCAGCACACGTTCAACTTGATGACGTCCCTCGAACTCCGATCCAGCCAAGCTTTGAGGGAGAGTTCCGTCAGCACAACGGCGTGGTGACGATGATGATGTTCTACCGACGCAGGGCTTCGCCTAAGCACTGCTACGATATGACCGAGGTGGATTATGGTGGAAGGGGGCACCGCACACGGCTAAGAGATCCAAGGGATCAATTGTTGTGTCTCTAGGGGGTGCCTCCCTTCCCGTATATAAAGGAGTGGAGGAGGGGAGGGGCCGCCACCCTTGGCGCGCCCATGAGGAGTCCTACTCCCACCGGAGTAGGACTCCCCTTCCATGTTGGAGTAGAGAGAGGAGAGGGAGAGAGAGGGGAAAGGAAAGGGGGGCACGCCTCCTTGTCCAATTCGGAGTTGGGGGAAGGCGCGGCTGCCCCTTGGCCGCCTCTCCTCTTCCACCACTTGGGCCCATGAGGCCCAATAACCTATCGGGGGGTTCCGGTAACCCCCCGGCACTCCGGTATATATCCGATACCCCCGGAACCATTCCGGTGTCCGAATATAGTCGTATAATATATCAATCTTCATGTCTCGACCATTTCGAGACTCCTCGTTATGTCCGTGATCACATCCGGGACTGCAAACTACCTTCGGTACATCAAAACACATAAACTCATAATATAACCGTCATCGAACTTTAAGCGTGCGGACCCTACGGGTTCGAGAACTATGTAGACATGACCGAGACATGTCTCCGGTTAATAACCAATAGCGGAACCTGGATGCTCATATTGGCTCCCACATATTCTACGAAGATCTTTATCGGTCAAACCGCATAACAACATACGTTGTTCCCTTTGTCATCGGTATGTTACTTGCCCGAGATTCGCTCGTCGGTATCTCAATACCTAGTTCAATCTCATTACCGGCAAGTCTCTTTACTCGTTCCGTAATACATCATCCCGCAACTAACTCATTAGTTGCAATGCTTGCAAGGCTTAAGTGATGTTCATTACCGAGTGGGCCCAGAGATACCTCTCCGACAATCAGAGTGACAAATCCTAATCTTGAAATACGCCAACCCAACAAGTACCTTTAGAGACACCAGAGAGCACCTTTATAATCACCCGATTCGTTGTGACGTTTGGTAGCACACAAAGTGTTCCTCCGTAAACGGAGTTGCATAATCTCATAGTCATAGGAACATGTATAAGTCATGAAGAAAGCAATAGCAACATACTAAACGATCAAGTGCTAAGCTAACGGAATGGGTCAAGTCAATCACATCATTCTCCTAATGATGTGATCCGTTAATCAAATGACAACTCATGTCTATGGTTAGGAAACATAACCATCTTGATTAACGAGCTAGTCAAGTAGAGGCATACTAGTGACACTCTGTTTGTCTATGTACTCACACATGTATTATGTTTCCGGTTAATACAATTCTAGCATGAATAATAAACATTTATCATGATATAAGGAAATAAATAATAACTTTATTATTGCCTCTAGGGCATATTTCCTTCACTTTGAACATTGTAAAACACGTTTAAAATGCATTTCTTATAAAAGCAAGTTGATATGCCCATGGGTTCAGGACGTGCTCACTCCTACCTGTCGCTTATGTACATTTTGTATAAGGGAAATTGGTGGTCCGGCTGACTATTCGCGCCTGTCAAAGTGATAGACCACCGCAAAGGCGCCGCTAGCCCGACCCATCGTCGCCTCCTCAGCACCACACGGTTGCACTGGCGCTGCCAATCTAGCACCGTGCCAAATGCCCCGCCCATCTCTCCATCTTTCTCCCCTTCTCTTGTTGCGGAAATTACCATCCAGTGATGGCAACAGGCGGGGCCTGAAAGGGCAAGCGGTGAGGTAGGCCGACATGGCTAGCGGCGGCGCTCAACAGGGACGACCCCGTCTTTAGGACCCGGTCGCCTTCTTCAACATCCCATGGTCCACAAGATATGTATCACAACTCCCGGTTCCTCCTTCCTCTCCATCTTACGTCCTTTCTTTGTCAACCTGATTCAAATTCAATCTCTCGCTCGCTTGAGGCTGAAAAAGTAGCGGATTCTTTCAGGATTTTATTTCGCCATGCAAGGTTTGAAAATGACACAACATGCTCATAAAATGAATAACAACACTCGGCCCACAAATAGAGCAACAAAGAATCTATACGTGAATTAACAAACAAACAAATAAAAGGTAGGAAAGTAGACGGCGCAGCAAAGCGCACGTATGGTTCTAGTTTTTATGAAACGGGAAATGTTTCAGAACACAGTACAGCGTGGAGATTAGCAGGCATTTTCAAAATTAATAGAAACCCTTTTTGCAAATTATGAACAATTTTGAATTGTCGTATATTTTTTTTACACAAAAAATTTTGAAATATTGAAAAGTATTTTTGAAATGTGAGTAAACTTTGTAATTCCGGACATTTTTTTAAATACGAAGAAAACTTGGAATTCTGAACAATTTCTTCAAAAACAAATTTTGAAAACATGAATAACTTTTTGAAATAAAGTTTATGCATTTAAAAAATCATGGCATATTCTATAAATTTTGTATGCAATGGAATAATATTTGCATAATTTTTTAAAAAAGTTTAATACCATTTAGAAAAAATGATCACTAGGAATTTGAAAAAATGTTTACCATGTATTCTAAAAAATGCTCGGGCCTGTATTTGAAAAACAAATATTCATCATGTATTTCAAAAAAAATGTTTAATGTGTGTTAAAAATGTTCCCATGTATACAGAAAAATATACATTGTGTATTAAAAAAAGTGGACATGTATTTGCAAAAATTACAACTATATAGGGGTATTGGGTTTGGAACGAGTTGTGTGTTGAGAGTGGACATGCAACTATGTCGGGCATGAGTTGCATGTTTAGCTTGGACATGCAACTAGGTCGGGTGAGTTTACATGTTGGGGTTGGACATGGAACTAGATGGGGCCGGGGCAAGTTGTGTGTTGCAAAACAAAGCACAAAGCCTAGTTGCGAGTCTAAAGTGTGGGCCTGCAACTGGGAGAACTACGATCTGAGTTGCGAGTTGAGGATGGACTTACAACTAGAACAACTACAAACTATGAGACCAGTTGCAAGTCAAGGTTTGACTTGCAACTGGGATAGAATAAATTATGATTTCAGTTGCGAATCAAAGATGGACTTGCAACTAGGATGAAAGACAAATACACATGCCTAGTTGCGAGTCAAGGGTTGCGAGTGGGTGAGCTTACATCTGGGATAAAACAAATTACGTGCCTAATTATGAGTAGAGGGTGTACTTGTAACTGGGACAACGACAAACTATGGGCCCAGTTGCGAGTTGATGGTGGACTTGCAATTGGGGCAAAAAAAGGTCGAAGCCCAGTTGCGAGTCAAAAGTGGACTTGCAACTAGGACAAAAAAATGGCACGCTCTAGTTGCGAGTCCACGATGGACTTGCAACTAAGAGAAGTATATAAAACAATGATAAGAGTTGCAAGTTGAGGGTGAACTTGCAACTGAGACGGAAAAAAAAAGACTTCTCAATTGTGAGACGACGATGGATTTGCAACTGGGACAAGAACAAACTATGGGCTCAGTTGCAAGTCAAGGGTGGACTTGCAACTGGGATAAAAAAGATCGGAGCCCAGTTGCGAGTCAAGGATGGACTTGCAACTGAGACAAAAAAATGCCGCGCCCTAATTGCGAGTCGAGGGTGGACTTGCAACTAGGACAAAACAAGTGTTGGACCCCCGTTGCAAGTCAGAGGGTGGACTTGCAACTCGCACAAAAAGATCGGGACCCAGTTGCGAGTCAAGTGCGGACTTGCAAACTAGGATAAAAAAGGTTGGGCCCAGTTGCGGGTCAATGATAGACTTGTTACTGGGACCAAAAAATTGACCCCAGTGAGTCGAGGTTGGACTATCAACTGGAAAAAAAGTCGAGCCCCTAGTTATGGGTTGATGGTGGACTAGCAACTGGGACAAAAAAAGGCCGCGACACAGTTACGAATCAAGGATTGACTTGCAATTGACACTAAAATAGATCGGCCTCTAGTTACGAGTGAAGGATGAACTTGCAACTGAGACAAAAAAATGTCGAGGCCCAGTTGCAAGTCAAGGCTGGGATTGCAAATGGGACAAAAAAGCTCAGACCACGATAGCAAGTTAAGGGTGATCTTGTAACTAGGACAAGAAAAAAAAACACCTCTATTTGGTGGTGGACAGTCAACTAACAGCAATGACAAAAAAATCATGAATTCAAAAAATGGAAAAGAAAAAAATTGAAATGAAAAAACAAAATAACAAAATTCCAGAATTTAAAAGTTTACAAATTTGAAACAAAATAAATGAAAAATATAAAAATAAAAACGAAAAGGTAAAAGGAAACAAAAAAGAAAATAAAAAATTACTGTGGCTGCAGCCCAAGCTGAGCCAACCAACGAGGCTGTGAAAAAAAGAAAGAACGGCCTGCACGCCACAACAGGGGCTCCTCACGCAAGCAACCCGGGTAGAAACAACACCAAAAGAAAAAAATGCTAAAAAAGAGAAAAAAAAAACAAAAGAATACGAATCTTGATGTTTAAATTATGTGGTTAGAAAGTTAGATGTGAGTCGCTAGGCATCAGACTACAGATGAAATGCATTCATCAGACTAGTCGTAGGCCGTTAGATTAGAAGCAAGATAAACATCGGATATGCAGGTAGCCCACGTATAGAGGAGCGGGCATTAGTATGGACATGCATTAACTGTGATTTGGTTCCTTAATGCTTCCGTAAATCACGTCTATCCACTTTTAGCCGTACATACATGGAATTAACCCCCAAATTAAGCTCATCACTCTTGGTCTCCATACAAATTTGCTTTGGAAGCAAATATTGTTTCCATTATTGTTCAAACTTGCTTCTGGTTTTCAATGTGTTACTTAAATATTCTTCCATGGTGAAAATTGCTTCCATCAACCTGTGAATTGCTTTCCATGGAGAATCAAAGTTGCTGTGATTCGATAGAAATTTGTACTTATGTGATAGCTTTTTACTTCAGAAAAATTAAAATATTGCTTCCATCGACTAGCTAACTTTTTCTAACCGATAAGATGTTTCCGTAGGTGGTTCTCAGCTTGTACACGTGAATAGTTTAGCCGGGACGAGTGCGCCGCTCCCTCCGCGCCTCCCTCCCCCCGCGCCGCTGGCCGCTCCGGCCGCGGCGGCCACCCACCTGCCTTAATGGCGACGCCCCTCCCGCCATCGCCAGCTGCGAGCGCAAGCTCCGGACCGGATACACCAGCGCAGGACACCCCTGTTTCCCCTGGTCCGTCCATGGTGCCGGAAACGCAGCTCGAGGTTTCCCCAGATCCAGCCGACCGACCGCAGATCCAGCCGCAACCCTCGCTGCCGCTGGCCGCGACGCCTTCAAGCGAGGCCGGGCTACCGCCACCCCCTACGCAGCGCCTTAAATCCATCATCGTCGCCCCATCCCCCCAGCTGCCCAGATTTCCGATTCGGGGATGGGCGGTGGGTGGACCGAGGTAAGCCACCAGAAGAAGAAGCGTCCTGCCTCCGGCCCGCTTAGCGGCAGGGAGCGCCCTCGGATGCAGCGGCCGGACCGGCGCTGCGACTTCAATGCAGACGCCGCCAGCGCGGCTTTCTTAAGCCGGTTCCGCGGCCGCTGCTTCCGCTGCCTCAGCAAGAAGCATCGCCGCGCCGACTGCCGTGATCCAATCCACTGCATCCTCTGCGAGCTTCCCGGCCACATAGAAAAACAGTGCCCACAAAATCAGCGATCCAGGCCCAGACAAGCTGCTCCCCCGGCGTCAATCCACTCGCGCCTCTGCTTCCCGCCGCCGGCTGCTTCCACCATGCCCACCACCACTCCGGCCATGCAGCGCCACGTCGACCCCTCCCGCCGCCCCAGAGAGAGCTACTCGCTGACCATGTCTTCCCCGGCGACGGAGCAGGCCATCTTCTTCCTGCGCAACCACGCCGTCACAATGACGGCGGCGGACGGCGTCAACGCCACGTCCCCTATGGCGGTGGGCCGCGCGCTGGAGGCGCAGCTTGCCGTCCTGGCGAGCCAGCTGCGCGTCACGGCCCACCACCCGGAGCACTACCTCGTCATCTTCAGCCAGCCGACGCACCACGTCAACGCCGTTCGTCGAGGCTCAATCAGAGTCGACGGCGCCGTCTTCAACATCGCGTCGTGGCATGAGCACGACCACGCCGCTTTCGACACGCTCCAGCTTCACGTCAGGGTCGTCATCGAGAAAGTCCCTATGCAGTACTGGTCCTTGGAAGGGATCGAGGAAATCCTCGGGAAGAAGGTGCGCGTCGACCGCCTCGACAGCAGGACGCAGGAGCGCGGGCACACGAAGACTTTTGCCTGTTGGGTCTGGACGAGCGACGTCGCCCACATCCCTACCAAGCACACGCTCGGGGTCCCGCAGCGCGGCGCGGGACGCGTCGAGGAGATGCAGGGCTTTTCGCCGCCCGACCGGCGCGTTGCTCCACCACCGGGCACCACAGACTACACCATGCTCATCCACGCCGGCTGTGGTCGAGGATCGACTCCCCATCGCCGCGCTCTTCGCACTCTGCCCAAAGCGGGCTGCCGTCGTCCGACTCCGACAATGACGACCGGCCCCGCTTCACCGTGATCCCTGCCACTTGGACCATGGAGGTCGAGGACGAGGCGAGGGGTGATCGTCTCCATCGACTTGGGCGCGCACCGATGGCTGACCTGGGCTGCCGCGGCATGCCACGCGGTGGGCGCGACCACGACGACGCTGGCGGAGCGGGCGGCGCTGGTCGCAGAACCTCGAAGGACGCCTGCGCGCTGGGCGTACACCAACCCAGCCGCCGCCGCCGCCTGCTCCACGACATTGCAGCGCCCCCCAGCCAGCGCCACAAAGAAGAACACGCACAGCCGCCGCGCGGGCGGCAGGAGGCCGTCTGCGGGAGAAGCGCATCAGCACCACCGACGGCCCTCCGCCCCTCGCTCGCCACGGAGGGCGTCGGGCTCGGGTGCGGCAGAAGGTGACGACGGCAACAACAAAGGAAAGGATCCGGACGACGACTTCTTCAGGCAAGCAAAGAGGCCCATCCTAGCATCGGTGATCATCGACAACTCGGCGGCGGACGTCCAGGCCGCTGCTGATGCCGTGGTTGCCGCTCCCCTCGACTTCGACAACGACAAGCAGAAGGCAGACGCTGAGATGGAGGCGCAGCTGGACGCGTTCTCCCCCACGCTCGCCACCACCCCCCAGGCCACCGGGCAGTTCAGCAGGTGCGCCCCCACGCCCGCTCACACGCTGGAGATGTAGCTAGGCGCGGTCACCACTCGCGTCTGCCAGCTCGAGATCACCACCAACGATGAAGAAATAGCCCCCAGCCCCCTGCGCCACTGTTCACCGAAGCCCTGCGCGATCATCGCTAACGCCCCTCTGCGCCGCTTCCGTCCGCACCACCAAAGCGCGTGTGCCCATGGCCCCTACCAGGCACAGCGCCCGCCAGGCCACCAACACCTCCAAGACGCCATCTCACAGCGCGCCTCCCTACGCATCGTAAAGGAGCTCGGGCTACTCGGGCCCAAGGAGAGGATGACCAAGGAAGTAGCAGACGCCTCATCCGCCGCTCGACGAGCCACTCACGACAATGACATCGCCACATCGCTAAGTCGACGCGCCCGACAAGGACTCCTCGCTTGTCGCTGCAGCCTTGTGGCTCAAGGAGCAGCCGCTGCGGCCCCTGTGTAGCCATGTTAGCACAACTAAGTATTAATCTCCGGTGGCGGACGGCATTCCGTCGGGTAGAGCTAGGTTTCCTTCCCTCTGTTTTTAGTAGCGTGTTCTGCTTCTCGCCGGCGTGATTTGGGCACTATTGGTGGACGCCGGCGTGCCCCTGCTAGTTTGGTGGTGTCTGTGCTGGGCCTGAGGCCATTTAGAATCTTTCAGTCACCGGAGCAACCACCGTTTCCATATGAATGAAAGCTTCTGCCCGATAATGTCCTGGAACGTCCGCGGCCTAAACCAGCCGGCGAAACGGGCGGCGATCTGCGAGGTAGTTGCAGCGCACAAAGCAGCAATCTTGTGCCTGCAGGAAACCAAGATAGATGTATGGACACCCATCATCGTCAGGGAAATCGGTGGCGCCGCCCTGACTGATTGCGTCGTCCTTCCTGCGATCGGCTCTCGCGGCGGCGCGGCGATCTTCTGGAACACCGATCTAGTTAGCATTGCTTCCCACGCCATAGGCGAATTCGCGATCACTGCCAAGGTGACGCTTCTCCGGCAATCCAAAAGTTTCTGGCTTTCCACAGTTTACGGCCCAGTAGATGACGCTAGAAAAGCAGACTTCCTCGACGAACTAGCTAGAGCTGCTCCCCCGGCAACTGAACCATGGCTCATCAACAGAGATTTTAATCTCATATATGAGGCGAGAGACAAGAACAACCATCTGCTCAACCGCAGGGTCATGGGCATGTTCAGGAGGGCCATCGACATTGCCGGCCTCAAAGAGATCAAGTGCAAAAATCGCCGTTTCACCTGGAGTAACGAACGTGAGAACCCGACGCCACAAGATCGACAAATTCTTCTGCAATAGCAGCTGGGAGGATCTCTTCCCCACAAGCACACTGATGGCGGCGTCCACCGCGTGCTCGGACCACTGCCCTCTGCTCCTCGCGGATGCAGCGGCTCCTCGTCGTCGCGCCAAATTCAAGTTTGAAAGTTTCTGGCCGAAATTCCCGCACTTCCTCGACACGGTTGATCATGCCTGGAGCAGGCCAGTCCACAGCTCCTGTGCCTTCAAACGACTGCCCATCAAGATGGCGCGCACTGCAAAAGACCTGAAGATCTGGAGCTCCTCCCTCTTTAGTGATGCTAAGATACAGTTCCACATAGCAACAGAAATCATCCTGCGCCTAGACATAGCCCAGGAATCCCGCAGCCTCTCCACACCGGAATTCAACCTACGGCGACTACTCAAGCAGAGACTGCTTGGCCTCGCCGCGATCGAGCGAGCACGCAAGCGTCAGGCCTCTCGACTGACTTGGCTCAAGTTGGGCGACGCGGGAACCAAATTTTTCCATGCAAAGTTCCGTTCACGCCGAAGGAAGAACTACATACACAGCCTGCTGACGGACGACGGGGTCGCCACGTTGCACGAAGACAAGGAAGCAGCCATTTTCGAGCACTTCAACTCCATCCTCGGCTCCAAAGGGACTCGACCAACAACCATCAACTGGAGCCAACTTCAGCTGCCCACAATCAGAGGGGGTGGCCTAGATAACCCTTTCACAGAGGATGAGGTGTGGGAAGCGATCAAGGCCTCGCCGGCGAAGAAGGCTCCGGGACCGGACGGCTTCATTGGAGTCTTCTTCCGTAGCTGTTGGCAAATCATCAAGCATGACATCATGAGGGCTTTCCACCAGTTCTACTGTATAGCCGGCGACGATCTTGCTGCGCTCAACTCCGCCCTGGTGGTTCTGATCCCAAAGAAGGACGGTGCAACGATAGTTTCAGATTTCAGGCCCATTAGTCTAGTCCACTCCATAGCTAAGCTGATCACCAAGGTCCTCTCCATGCGCCTCTCCAACGTCATCGACTCCATCATCTCGCCGGCACAATCTGCCTTCCTGGCAAAGAAAAGCACGCACGACAGCTTCCTCTATGTCCAAAGTGCAGTTCGAGCGCTACACAGAAAGAAGACACCGGCACTGCTCATCAAACTAGACATTGCAAAAGCATTTGATAATCTCACCTGGGAATACCTGCTCGAACTTCTCCAAGCCTTAGGCTTCTCAGCTAGATGGCGTGACTGGATCACTATGCTTCTATCAACATCGACCTCCTCCTTCTTGCTTAACGGTGCGGAGGGCAAGAAAATTTTGCACTGCAGAGGGCTTCGACAAGGTGACCCGCTGTCACCACTCCTTTTCATCATTGCCATAGACCCTCTGCACCGACTCCTCCAACGCGCCATGGAGCTTGGCGAGCTTGACTCGCCTGTGCAGGATCATCACTGCGGGTGAGCCTATATGCGACGACGCCATCATCTTTGCCAACCCGGTGAAGGAGGAGATCGACACGCCATGAACATCATCCACAACTTCGACATGCCTCAGACTTAAAGTAAACATGCTAAAATCTTACATCACGCCATAAGATGTGACCACATTGACCTGCAGCAGTGCTTGTAACTTTGAGGACAACAAGAGCACTTCCCCTGCGTTACCTTGGGCTGCCGGCCACCATCTCCGTGCTACGGATTGTACACTGCAGTTCGCCTAGATGTAATCGAGCCCGTTTGGCGGTGGAAAGGACGCCTCCTGTCAATTGCGGGAGGCGAAGTTCTCGTCGAAGTGTGCTGAGTGCACTACCAACCTTTGCCCTAACTGCTCAAGGTGCCAAAGAAGATTCGGCGAAGTGGACAAGATCGACGGCGTTTCTGTGGGCTCAAGATGAAGAGATAAGTGGCGGGAAGTGCAAAGTAAGCTGGCCGGTGGTATGCACTCCGATCGACAATGGTGGCCTCGGCATCTCAAACTTGAATCCATTCAGCCGTGCACTCAGGCTCAGGTGGCTCTGGTTCTCTTGGCTCACACCCAACAGACCCTGGGTTGGGATGCAGCTACCATGCGACCAAGGAGACAAGGACCTTTTCAATGCCTCAACAACGGTGACACTGGGGGATGGGAAGACGGCGAGCTTCTGGGACAGCTCCTGGACAGGTGCTGGAGCACTAAAATTGAAATTCCCCGACCTCTACAAGCACTCAAGGAGAAAGAATAGGACAATACATGCAGCAATCCTCAATGACAATTGGATCCAGGACCTTGCCCATGGAAACACACAACACATATGGCCAGAAGTGATCCGATCAACAGATGGCTAACCTCGAGAAACCTGAATCTAAATGAGCAGCTGCGAGACACCATTCGATTGGAAGCACACGGCCTCGGGTTCTTTCTCCACCAGTTCGCATACAACCGCCAATTCCAAGGAATGATCAAGACCAGTTTTAAAGATGTTTTGGCAGGCATGGGCACCGCACACGCTCAAGTGTACGGTCCGGCTACTCCTCAAAACAGGCTTTGGTGTAACGACCGCTGCAGAGAAGAGGATGGCCAAATGAATATTTCGCCAATTCTGCCTCGAAATTTGGAAACATCGCACCATCTGTTTTGGCAATGCCCATTCTCATTAGCAATCTGGGAAAAGACTGCTCAACGCCACGGATGCAGTTCCTTGCACCCACAGTTTGGCAGCACAAGAAAAGGCCGTGGAGATCATCGCAGAAATGATCAACGAAGCTACCGAGCAAAAGAAAAGCATCAAGACAATGATCATCCTGCCATTGGGAAGCATTTGGCAGCAGATAACGAATGCACTTTCAGGAAGAAGATAGCAAACCATACGAAACGCTTAGCAACCATCACAAGAACCGCCGACCTATGGCGCCAAGCTGGAGCGACACACCTGAGCACCTGCTCGGGACCCCCGAGAGTCTCTCGCCAACGTAGCCAAGGGCTACTGATTTTGTTTTCTCTCTTTTCAGTTCTTCTCTTTTCTCTCCTTGATCACTAGATCAAACACCACCTTCAATGTTTTCCCGCCTGCTTTCTGCTATGATTTCAATATATGCCAGCCAGCAGCTGGTCCGTTCAAAAAAAAAAGATGTTTCCGTAGAAGAGAACTATTATCATACATGCTTCAAACACAACAGGGATTTGTTTTCTCGGAATACAATTATACAAATGTGCTCACTTTGCCTACATGGACAAAAACTTATGCTTCCACAGTTCCATGAACATACAATTTACAATGAATACAAACAAGCTGGCAATCGCTCCTACTTGCTGCTATACAAGATGTGACAATGCGGCCGTCAAGTCGCTGCATTTGGTGTAGCACTTCAAGGCACACATTATTCTGGCGCACGAGCAACACACCGATTTGCTTCCATCCACTTGAAGAAGCTACTCGTCCATGCGGTGGTGCTTCAAACATCAGCAAATTTTTCTTCCGATGAGGTGTTGCTTCCAATGTTGTCAAATCACACCTGAATTGCTTGAAGCAAATCGTCATTCCAACCGAAGAAATAAATGGTTTGATCCAAGGTGTGTTTGGTGAACCAGTGTGGAAGAACAACAATATGTCCGAAGCATACAATTTGCCATTTTGAAACAATAATAAAGTAGGATGGAAGCAAAGAATTACATATACTAGCTAATGGTTACCCTCGGGGATTATTTTTTATTCTTTCTTTTTACAGACCAAGTTAAAAACTTGAGCATTGGATTTTGAACGGATCAAGGGCATTTGATCGGTCTGACGCTGGCGGTCCTTCAGACAGGAAGCGTTTACCTTTTACATTTGTGAAAAAGAAAAATTAAGACGTAGCGGTGCTTCACGATAGACTAGCCCCGGGAGCGAGCCGGCACATGCGTTTGCAATTGCACTTGCAATTGCACACCGGCCACTCCAAGTGTACCTGACCTGAGGACAGGGACCCCGCATCGCGAGGAGAGAAGATCACAAGGTTCAGACTTCATATCCCGAATGGTAAGCTTCCCCGCCTCAAATCTCTTCTAGGGTTTTGCTTCCACCCCCCTGACTCGGGAGATACCGTTGGCGCGATGCAGGCGTCGATCTTGAGCCCGCTGCCGGTGGCCTGGTACCCCGCGCTGGCCGTCCTCACGGTCGCCGTCGGCCTTATGCTCACCGCCTCCTTCTTCATGTGCGTGAGCAACCAACCCCTACCTCTCCTCTTCTTCCCCCCTCCGCTCCGCTCGTGCTTGATTTGGGTACTTGGATGTGAATTGTTCAGTGACCCAGTGGCGATTGGTTCTCGAGTCGTCGACCTGCAAGTAGAGCCGCTTATTGGCTGTGTGCTGCGATAACCTGTAGGATGTAGTACTATCGGATGTAGGAGTAGAAAACACGAACATATTACAGGGGCACTAGTAACACAACTATACATTGGCACTTGCATTCTATAAGTTGCACAGTTAGTGTTCAGTGCAGATGCATCAACTCACTCTTGTTTGGTACATGTGCTTGTCGTGCTCGCGCCTACTAGGGACAATTTGCTATTGGACCTGTGTGCTGGCTAGTTCTAACATCCGATTCTCTCTTTTTACGGACGTTTCACAACTCAATTTGCGAGTGGGTTATCGGGTATATGTTTGCAGTTCCTTGGTTGTGAGGCGAAGCAACTTCGTTCCTTGTTCATGTTGAATTACGGAGGACCATTCATATATATGGTTATATACTTATAGATTAGTCCATTGACAAAAGACTACCCACCATTTTGTTGATTCTTTGATCTCTCTATATGCCAGTTATGAAGCGACCGTATCCACGCGCAGCCGAAGCTTAGCCAAGGAGCTCACCACCGCAGCTGTTGCTTCCGTTTTTCTGGTGAGCCCACTAAAATGCTGATTGTTTCATCAGTTCGTATGTGGAATCAGAGCTGGTTGACATATTTACAAAATTTGCTTTGTTTGTTTTACAGGGTTTTGGATCTCTTTTCGTTCTCCTCGCAAGTGGTGTTTATGTCTGACAAGGGACTTGCAGCCTATACCCTACATGATCCAAGAATTTCTCTAGGGGAAAGGACATCAAAGATTGAATTTCGTGTTTACATGTAGTCCTGTGTTTTGAAGTTTATTTCAGTTAACCCTCGCTTCTCGTGTTACATGACATATTTACTATTATAATACAAATACAGAACAGAAAGATTGAGGCGCCTGTAGTTATTGCCTGCAAACTGAAGCAAGTTAACTTTTATCAGTTTCGTACTGGTACTACCAGATTCATTCAGTGGAAGAACATTCTTTGATATTATAGGTGACCTACACATTCACACCCAAACCTTAGTTGCTACTCCAAGTTCAATCCAAGCCTGACCTGCATTATTTGTTCTGGCTTGAAGGATTCTGTAACCTGTGTGCATAACGTTGCTCACAAGCAGCATATGTGCACCAACACAATATAACAATAGTAAACAACAGATGAACCAACAAAACATTTCAAACAACTATTTGCACCACATTCAATTCAGTTTCAAACCACCATGACATAATACCGGAGAACTCAACAAGTTTCAATCCCACAAGATGATTCCCACAATTCAACAGAATGGAGCCGTTGCGCAGCTCTCCAGGCCAACAATAGAAAAAAATAAGTCTAGATAGCCATCTGTGCACCATATCCAACTACGGAATTGCTCACAAGAGGTCAGCGACGTCGGAGGGTAACTCTGCCAACTGAGTACTGCAGAACCTTTGGATGTCAGACAGGACACGCTCATCAGCACGAGCAATGAAGCTGATAGCGACACCAATCCCTCCAGGCTGTCCACTTCGTCGAACATGACGAAGGTATTGTACTGGTTGTGTTGGCAGATCATAGTTGATGACAACAGGGACCTGCAATGCGTCGGCGCCACGAAGGTCGGTGGTGACGAGGACACGGGATGATCCCGACTGGAGATCCTGGACGGCAACATCTCTGGCGTGCTGGTCCATACCACCATGGCTTGCCGAGACGGTGTACCCTATGCCACTGATCTTTTCGGCCAGTGACTCAACCTTCCGACGTGCGTTGACAAAGATGATGTTTTGCGTGACCGCCATGGTGTCAAAAAGATCACATAATTTTTCAAACTTCAACTCTTCATCCTCAGCTTTAACATGGAACTGCTTAACACTAAAACCCTCCAATTCTTCATCTTTCGGCACTATGATCTTCATAGGCTTATTCATGCACTTCCGGCAAAGTTCGAGAGCTTCATTGGACATGGTGGCAGAGAATACAGCAAACTGGATTTTGGCTGGGAGAAGCTGGATAATATCATAGATCTGCAAGAAAGATGAATGGTCACAAGTTACGAAAATAGACGCCACAAAGAATTGCCTGAGATTAACAGGATCTATTTTTATCGTTTCAAATTAAATAGAACAAGCAATACGAGGGAAGTTTTGCAACCATTGTAATCACTATACAACGGAGCTGGTATGATGATGCAAAACCAACCTGGTTCTTCAAACCTCCTGCGAGTATTTCATCTGCTTCATCCAAGACAAACATTCTGACGTTATCTGGACAGAGCGCTCGTGTTCTCAGCATGTCCAGAGCGCGGCTAGGAGTAGCGACAATAACCTGGGTGCTGCTGGACAAAATTTGCTTGTGCTCACGAATACTAGTTCCTCCAAGACAAGCATGAGCTTTGACACCTAGCCACTGACCAAGTGCTCCAATAACTTTCTCGGTCTCCTGTGCCAAGTCACGCGTTGGTACAAGAACCAAAGCTTGGCATTCCGTGGATCCATAATCGAGTCGCTGGAGAACTCCACAGGCAAGTGTCACAGTTGTTCCAGACAGTGACTGCTGGATAACATCCAGACCCTTGCACAATGGGACAATTCCTCGTTGATGGACCAAAGAAGGCTTCTCCAGGCCTTCAAACAAAATCTCATTAAGATTTCACTATAATAAGTCAAGAAATAATTGTATACGCAAATAAGCATCTTAACATAGTAACAGATAAACTAGGAATTACCATATGCATAGATTCCTTTCAGCAGATTTTCTTGAAGACCCATCTCAACGAAACTGTCATAGATTTCATTGTATGTGTTGAACTCCTCGTAAAATTGAGTTAGCCTATACCATGTCATGTTGGAAGTAATCAAATATCCATAAATATAAATGAAACAGTAAGACAAGAAAGAGAAACAAACAGACAGGACGCAACGACTGGCGCCCAAACCGCTTCTGCGCCCGCGACCGTGGTCTCTCCTCCCTGCATGGCTACTACCGGGCCAATTGGGCCAAACGGGGCTGGGCCGCTCCACGCTGAGCCTGAATCCCCAGCCGCGTCTCCCTTGGAGGCTGTTGCCGGGCCAGTTGCCGCTGGGGCACAGGAGGCCGAGGCCCAGAGGACAGTTTCGATCCTGCAGCGACCCGGGGACCCTCCACGCCGGCGCCCAACACTGATCAGCGATCGCCTGCACCTGAACCCCGCTCTCCGGCATCTGGACGATTCGCTTCGCCGCCGATCACGATGCGGCGATCTCGCAGCCGCGCAACCACGCAGCAGGCTTGGGCGCTTGGCGAGTTTCTGGCGCGGCCACGAAGCACATCAGCGGCGCTGCCGACTCCCGGGAAGCGGCCACGTCGTCCCCTCAACTTTGCCCCACGGCGAGGACGCTCCGCGGCTGCGGCCACACCCGTGGCGGCGCCGCCGACGGCTGAACGGAGGGCGTGCAGATCCTACGCACTCTGGGGATTGTAGGCACCAACCAAAAGCACAGCCATCGAGATGAAGGCCTACGACGACATGTTCGCGGCACCAATCCCCTTGTCCGTGCTGAAGGCCATCGCTGCCCTGGTCGATCGGGAGATCCCAGCGTGCTTCGCCTCCCCCACGCGCACGGCCGCTGCCGGCGACAGCTAGGTCCGCCGGCCATCCATCGTCGACCTCTTGTTCATGGATCACGGACTAAAAATCGCGGTTTGGAATGTACGCGGCCTCAACTCGCGTGCACGACGTTGTGCTATCCGCTCTCTGTTGGGCACTACCGGAGCCTCCATTGTATGTCTTCAGGAAACTAAGATGGCTTTGATCTACTCGTCCATTGTGCTTGACATTCTCGGCTCCGAGTTTGACGACTACACGTACCTGCCGGCCGATGGCACGCGGGGCGGTATCCTCCTAGCCTGGAAGAGCAGGGCTGTCACGATCTCCGACCCGTTGCTCACCCAGAATGCGCTCACGGCCAAGGTATCCGTGGCCTCTGGGACGCCGTGGTGGCTGACGACGGTCTACGGACCCCAAGACGACGCGGACAAAATTTTGTTCCTCCACGAGCTGCGCGATATTCGGGCGGCATGCCCCGGCCCATGGATGCTATGTGGTGATTTCAACCTCATATACCGCACGGAGGACAAAAACATGGGTGGCCTGCACCGGCGCATGATGGGAAGGTTTCGCCGCGCCATCAACGACCTCGCCTTGAAGGAGATTTATCTCAACGGGCGTCGCTTCACGTGGTCGAATGAGCAATCGCCGCCCACGCTAGTGCACCTTGACCGCGTCCTTTGCACTTCGGACTGGGAGGATGCGCACGGCGAATGCCATCTCCGGTGCCTTGCTTCGGTCGTGTCGGACCACTGTCCGCTGCTGCTGGATTGCTCCCCCATGCCGGTGGCGCACAAACGTTTCCACTTTGAGGACTATTGGCTTAGGCTTGACGGCTTCCACGACACCGTTGCCGCGGCTTGGAGCTCCGCGCATGACGACGACCCATTCCGGCGGCTGGTCAAGCGTCTCCAGGCCACCGCTCGACGCTTATCGAGTTGGAGCGCCAAGTCCACGGGCAACATACGGGAAAAGCTGGCCATATCCCGCGAACTAATCTTACGCTTCGACAAAGCACGGGAGGACCGGGCGCTCTCTCCTCCGGAGGAATGGCTCCGCAAGCAGCTCAAGCTCGCCTACCTCGGCATGGCATCCATGGAGCGCACAATCGCTAGGCAGCGCACCCGTATCGCGTCTCTCAAGGACGGCGACGCCAACACGAGCTTCTTCCACCGGCAATGCTCCTACCGCGCATGAAGAACCGCATATACGGCCTTGCCGTTGAAGGGCATGTGCTCACGGTTCATGAGGAAATGGCCAACGCAGCGTTTTCGCATTTTGATGGCCTGCTGGGCACCGCTGTGGACCGGGCGCACACGCTGGACCTCTCCCAGCTCATTGAGCCCGGCGACCTAGCATGCCTAGACGCGCCCTTCAGCCAGGAGGAGATTTGGGAGGCGGTCAAACGATGCCGGCGCGCAAGAAAGCGCTGGACCGGATGGCTTCACCGCGGAGTTTCGCGCCGCCGGAGCATCATCCGCCATGACATATGGGACGTTTTTGAACTGCTTTACACGCTGCGCGGCCGCGGGTTCAGCAAGCTTAACCAAGCGCTGCTGACCCTGCTGCCTAAGCGCGCGGACGCCCACACGCTCGGTGACTACCGGCCGATCTGCCTGATCCACATTGTGGCCAAGATCTTCCCGAAGGTCCTGTCATTGCGCCTCGCTCCCAAGCTTGATACCCTTGTAAGCCGCAACCAAAACGCATTCATTGCCGGGCGCAGCCTCCATGATAACTTCGTCCTAGTCCGGCAATCCCTCAAGATGCTGCACCAACTTGGCGCACCCAGGATCATGCTCAAGCTTGACCTCACACGCGCCTTCGACTCCATCTCGTGGCCCTTCCTCTTTGAGGTGCTGCGCCAGTATGGATTTGGGGACCGATTCCGGGAGTGGATGGCCATTCTGCTCTCCTCGGCAAGCATGCGGGTCATGGTCAATGGAGTTCCCGGCCCGCCAATCTGGCACCGCCGCGGCCTACGACAAGGTGACTCCACCTCCCCACAACTCTTCGTGCTGGCGGTGGACACCCTTGGGAGGCTGATGCGACACGCCCTACAGACCGGCATCCTTCAGCAGCTGCATCCCCGACGAGCCATTCCGGCGATCTCTCTTTACGCCGATGATGTGATGCTGTTCTGCCATGCCACTACCGAGGAGATTGCCGCTGTCAAAGGCATCCTGGACGTGTTCGGTACGGCTTCTGGGCTCCGAGTGAACTACGCCAAGAGCTCGGCCACGGTCCTTCACGCCGGCGACTACGGAGAGGGGCTGCTGGAGCCGCTCGGGTGCCCCGTCGTGGCTCTGCCGGTAACTTACCTGGGCATCCCGCTCTCCACTCGCCGCCCATCCGCAGCACAGCTGCAACCCCTCGTCGACGCGGTGGCGGGCCGCTCCTTCCGGAAAGCTTGGCTGATGAACAAAGCGGACGGCTAGCGCCACAAATCGGTGCTTAATGCAATACCGATCCATCAACTGCTAGCGCTATGCCCCAAAGAAAACCCTGAAGCAATTAGAGAAGATTCAGCGCTGGTTTTTTGGGCGGGCTGTGACGCCCATGGTGGACATTGCCACGTCAACTGGCGCAGGGTTTGCCGCCCGCTTGAATATGGCGGCCTTGGCATCCGGGACCTCGGCGCACGGGGCTATCGCCGGCTGCGCTGGCTATGGCTCACGCAAGACGGACACAAATCGAGCTTGGCAGGGGCTGGACCTGCAATTTACGACGGAGGAGCGCGCTTTTTATGCCTCCACGACCATGGCCATTGGAGACGGCAGGACAGCCCTGTTCTGGGAGGATCGCTGGCTTGGCGGCCAATCCGTCCATGAGCTCATGCCCAGGCTCCTCAAGTGCATCCCCAAGCAACGCCAAAATCGAGAACGGTGGCGGAGGCCCTGGCTGGCAATAGCTGGGCGCGTGACATCCATGGCCTGCTAGGCCTCCCAGAGATTGGACAGTACCTTCAGCTCTGGCACTTAGTGCAGCATGTCGAGCTGTCCAATGAGCCGGACAGGCTGCTCTGGAGCTGGACAGCCAACGGCGTCTACACCGCCCAGTCTTGCTACCGGGCAACTTTCCAGGGTGCGACGGGCTGCCACTCCTGGAAGCTTATCTGGAGGAGCTGGGCACCGCCCAAGGTGAAGTTCTTCCACTGGCTGGCATGTCAAGATCGCTGCTGGACCGCGGAGAGACTTGCACGTCGTGGCCTGCAACACCACCCGCGGTGCCTTCTGTGCGATCAGGAACCGGAGACGATCGGGCATCTGATGCTCACATGCCCATTCACTAAGCAGACATGGCATGAGGTCTTATCTTGGTTGCGCTTGCGGCGCCGGCGCCGAAAGCACGACGGCTCGCTCATGGATTGGTGGCTGCGCGCAAAGGAATCCACACCGCCAGCGCTCCGCAAGGCGCCAAATCTGTGGCACTTTTGGTGCCGTGGATGATCTGGAAGCATAGAAATGCGTGTTTTCGACCATGTGAACCCATCGCTGAATGAGCTTGTAGACAGGATTAAAGACGAGACCAGATGTTGGGCAAAGGCTGGAGCTCAAGGGCTCAGGGTCGTTTTGCCATCATCCTGGGATGTGCACTGAGCCTCTGTTGTGTGTGTGTAAACACTGCCTCCTAGGAGGATGTAAATACCCTCTCTTTCCAATGCAATGAAACGCAAAAGCCATTTGCGTTTTCTCGAAAAAAAAAAGAAGTAAAATATCAGATCAAATACCGCGTAGTCATCTTAGAAACAGGCTGCTTTCCATCAAACCAAGCTCCTTCTGGTGTCGTTCCAGCCACGTCAACACCTTCAGAAACAGTGCAAACAAAGTACATATTAGAAAAATATTTTCTAACCCAAACTTCAATAAAGCAGCGATGTTTCCCCTGTTCCATCAGGAACATTGCCGAACTTTTACAGCAAAAGGGTTTGGAACTAAGCTCCTATTTTACTTTTTACACACAACCATACCAAAACCAATGTTTTCGAAAAGCATCAATGCACTGGATCAGAAGTTAATCAGTACTTGCTCCGTAAAGAAATATAAGAGTGTTTAGATCACTAAAGTAGTGATTTAAACGCTCTTATATTTCTTTACAGAGGGAGTATATAAAATGGTTGAAGACAATAAAATGAAGTATTCAATAATCAAACTCTTCTAGTTTCTAAACAGGTATTTTGTCCATCAGGGTAATGTTTCCTCCACAAATTAGTAGAGCAGTTACTGTTTTCCACATAACTCATCTCACATCTCCCTAGTTGTTTTTGTATTTCATCTGTTCTAACCTTCTTTTGTTCAAGTTCATATTCTTATCCTATGTAAGCTTTTTTGTAAAGCAGTAATGTGAGATGTTTACCTTATGTTCATGTAAATGCATGCCCCACCACAATTGGTAAGGCTGTCATCTTGCACACTCTACAGTCCACGTTTTGGTGTACACCCCTTTTCTTATATTCCCAATTGTGCCACTCAAAAATTGAAAATCAGTTTGCTTTTCATTTTCTATAGAGACTGGTGGTCAAACGCCAATTGGGTGTTTTTCTTTCTAACTTGTGATAAAAGACTTGGTTAAGAAAAGGTTTGAAGGTATACAAGTATAACAATTTTATGCACATAGGATGTTGACTCACCTTTTGTCTGAGTTACTCTAAGCATGCATGCTGAACTTGCCTTGATAGATTGTGCTCCTTCAGCTCCCACAGTCTTTGCTGCTGTTTCTGCCATTTTCATTTCTTTCTCGTGTTCCTTTTCCAATAAACTTTCTGAGTCCAACATATTGCATGTTGAGGTTGCAATCCTTGTGGCGTGACTGCTGCTCCCTGGGTTCATTCCTTTGTTCAGTTCCTTTGAAGCAACTTGCCCCCCTGTGGATCCTTTTTGCTTAGGATCACTTCCCTCGCACATAGTTTTTATAGGTGGCTTCTGTAAACCTTCATGGGCACTGTCAGAACTGATGTTAGCACACAAAGTGGAACCTTCTGTCGATTTTTTTTGCTTCCGATCTCTTCTTGTGTACACATGTTTTATAGATGGCTTGTGACCTTCATGGGCAGATCAGAAATGATGTCAGCAAACAAAGTGTCAACCGATTGTTATTGTGCCAAGAAAATTCACAACATACATCATATTTTTAATTATCTTTTTCAAGAACTGAGAATTCGTTTATTTCCATTTACGAAAACAATTTTAGCCCGTGCTCTTGTAAGTATTTTGCTTTTAATTTGATTTGGAAAGGAGTTTATCATAACATATTTGATAAATATAGCACAGCAAAGTTCACAAATGTGCAGTTTTCACTGACCTCTGAAGACCTCTTCAATCAAGCTTGTCGAAGTTGAACTTCCACTTATGGATTGCCCACCTTCAGCTTTTGGAACGTCTTCTGTAGCTCTCTCCGAGTTCGTTCTGGTATCCACTATAGCACTTGCATTGTTTTCTTTGATCTCTCCATTAGTTCTTAACTCTTCAGTGAACTTCGACACTTGCAGCAATGTAGCCATGTCTTCTGTAGCTTTTGGAATGTCTTCTGTAGCTCTCTCGGAGTTCGTTCTGGTGCCCAGTATAGCACTTGCATTGTTTTCTTTGATCTCTCTATCAGTTCTTAACTCTTCAGTGAACTTCGACGCTTGCAGCAACGTAGCCATGTCTTCTATAGCTTTTGGAATGTCTTCTGTAGCTCCCTCAGAATTCGTTCTGGTGCCCACTATAGCACTTGCATTGTTTTCTTTGATCTCTCCATCAGTTTTAAACTCTTCAGTGAACTTCGACACTTGCAGAAATGTAGCCATGTCGCAGGCCTTCAGTTTCTTTTGATGTTTCTTGTCAGAACAATCTTCCAAACCCGACATAAGATCACCTCTTGCCGAGCTTTCACTTGGGGATTGCCCCCCTTCTGCTGCTTTCTTCGAGTTTGTTGTGGTGGCTGCCATAGCACTTATGCTGTTTTCCTCGATCTCTTCATCAGCTCTTAACTCTGGAATGAACTTTGCTACTTCCAGCAATGTACCTGTTTCTGTGGTCTTCGGTTCTTCTTTACATTCCTTGCCTAAGCAACTTCCAAAATCCAAAGAATAATTGCCTGTGAAATCTACTCCAGTGCCCTCTAAATCCATTCCTTTATTCAGTGTTTCTAGAGGTACCTCAATACCTTCTTCTCTTATATCTGCATATTCCATCATGACGCTACCATTCCCTTCTGTGGTTTTCAGTTCTTCTTTACATTCCTTGCCTGAGCAACTTCTGAAATCCAAAGAATAATTGCCTGCGAAATCTACTCCAGTGCCCTCTAAATCCATTCCTTTATTCAGTGTTTCTGCAGGTACCTCAATACCTTCTTCTCTTATATCTGCATATTCCATCATGACGCTACCATTCCCTTCTGTGATTTTCAGTTCTTCTTTACATTCCTTGCCTGAGCAACTTCTGAAATCCAAAGAATAATTGCCTGTGAAATCTACTCCAGTGCCCTCTAAATCCATTCCTTCATTCAGTGTTTCTGCAGGTACCTCAATACCTTCTTCTCTTATATCTGCATATTCCATCATGACGCTACCATTCCCTTCTGTGGTTTTCAGTTCTTTACATTCCTTGCCTGAGCAACTTCTGAAATCCAAAGAATAATTGCCTGCGAAATCTACTTCAGTGCCCTCCAAATCCATTCCTTCATTCAGTGTTTCTGCAGGTACCTCAATACCTTCTCTTATATCTGCATATTCCTTCATGATGTTACCATTTCGTTCTGTGGTTTTCAGTTCTTTACATTCCTTGCGTGAGCAAATTCCAAAATCCAAAGAATAATTGCCCGCGAAATCAATTCCAGTGCCCTCTAAATCCATTCTTTTATTCGGTGTTTCTGGAGGTACCTCAATACCTTCTTCTCTTATATCTGCACATTCCTTCATGACGCTGACCTTCCGTTCATCTACTTCCTTCCATTGCCCTTCTATCCTTCTTGCTTTGTCTTCAATCATGAACTTGACTAGTCTAGATGACCATCCAAACACAAAGTGGTAAGAGAAAGGAGCACCAACAAGACTTCCCAATGCTATCCTCAACCTAATAGGCTCCTTATCTCCGCTTTCCAAACTTTCCTCATCCACCTCAAGCAAAACTCCAACAGCAGATGCAACTTGATATAGCTCCTTCCAGTTTCTATATGCACCTGGGACCCCATAGACCAAAAGCCACTCTCTGATCAAGTCAAGTTTCTCCCCATCACCTTCATCCCACCTTGCTACAGTAAAATTCACCTCCTTTTCATCCAGAAATGTTTCTATATTGGGAGGATTTAAACAGCTTAGTAGGTCATCCTCTGAGTTGAAGGATGCTACAAAATTCTGTCTACCTTCTCTCTTTATATACCAATCATCAGTCAGCTTCCAGAACTTGTTTAGTTCAATTTTCACTGCTGCCGGGTCCAAGTTACAGGCATTAGATGTGATCAGCAGGCAGTGATGGTAGAACTTTTCATTTTCGACAACTTCCTTTGAAGGCTGAATCATGTAGAATGGAAACCTTGTAGAATGTCCAAATAGCTGGGCCGCAGTACCCAGTTTGTCTTTTATCCTGCATTGATCCAAATTGTGTGATGTCTCTTTACAAGCAAAGCACTTCTTTTTACCGGATAAAGTAGTTAGTTTTTGCTCTGGCGCAGCCTTATTTTCTCGACTATTACATCCCATCGCTTGTGTTGCAACCTGTACTTCTTTGGCGCTTTCTGGTACAATGTGATGCCCTCTTGCTGTTTATATCAACCTATACAAGCGCATATCCCAAGGGAAAAAAAGAGAGAAGTCAGGACCAGATCCTTTTAAAGAAATAAAGTAAGCGCATGGAACAAAAGTGTGTTTGTTAGCTAAAATTAAAAAGGAAGGATTTTATGGACACATCGAGCATCTATATAATCTGGAAATATTTGCAACCGAAGTACTGAAATAATGTCTCGAATAGTGTCTTTGTTATAAATTTCAATCTATTAAGGTAAGCCGCAATGGTCGTGGTGGTGGGCAACGAGAGGAGTATGCTGCGCAACCAAGTTCGATCCCCGGGTGTGGCGAGGGTCCGATTGCACCCTTCAGTTTTTGCTTATTGGATTAAAATCTTCTTTTGGCTCAACTAGGAAAGAAATGGAAGTTCCAGATCTCTGAAGATCTACAGGATAAATCAACATAAACAGAACCATGCACTTGAAAAAAAAAGTACTCCCTCCGTTCCAAAATACTTGTCGTCGAACTAAAACCACGACAAGTATTTTAGAACGGAGGGAGTACTTACTAAATTTAGTACTAAATTTTCTACAAAAGCCCACCGAAGATCTCAATAATACTAGAAATGATAGCATGTCAGAGACTTAATAACACCTAGAAAACATTCACGTCACCGTGAAGATACTAATCAGCACCCGAAATATTATGATTAAACATCACTTGAAAATATTAAATAAAACAGTGAAGACATGCCATACAATTAAATACAAAATGTTCGCTAATGCACAGCCCGAATAAATAAAACCTTATAAATCGCAAAAAGAGCGGTGGAGACCGCAACCACGTGTCGACTGACCATTCAACCGGGTTAATCTACGCCGTCCAACTCCAACGGCAACAAGACCAAGTTGCCATGTGATGGTGATGGCGATGGTCCATCAACAAAACCATCAGGCCCCAGCTCTGCCTCCCAAATAAAATAGAGTAAATAAACAACGGGTAGCCATCATCAGATCAACTAATGGCCCCCCATTAGCCAAGCAATCATTGTATAGCATAGTACAGACAAGGACTGCCCTTCTCTATAAGAAGGGCTGGACCCGAGCTCGATCGTGCGCTATGGAGGTTGGGCCCCAAAAAAAAACGAAATGGAAAATGAACTGATGTTGGTAGTAGGATGTGCGAGTTGTGAGCACGGCGTGCCGGTCGGTGAGGCCTGACCTAGACCGAGGGCCCTCCTGAGCCTCCGCCGCTTCGGAAGACCAACGCCAGCGCAGGATGGGGGCGGCGGCGGGCGCCACGGTTTAGGGCGAGCTAGGGTTTTGAGGACAGGGACGGAGCTAGGGTTACAGCAGTTGAATTGGAGGCGACTCGTAGATCGTGGCAGGCTTGTGAGTCCAATTTTGGTAAGAAAAGCTAACACCTAATGCCGGGGAGGGACAAGGTTGAGCTCCGGCGTACCTCCAGAACTAGGGTGGCGGCGCACAGCGGTAGGTCGGCCGGGGATGTTGAGGGAGGCAGACAGGAAAAAATTTCGGTCTCGATTGATGTAGGGCGATCAATCCACGTCGCCGGGGACAGTGGACTAGTGATACGACGGCGGACACCGGAGCGAAAACGCCCGGTGTGCTGGTGTACTAAAAAGGCCCTCGGGATGTTCTTTCATTTCGACCCTTCAGTCGGGATGTTCCTTCATTTCGACCCTTCACATGCTACTAATGTACAGCAAGGCCACATGTCCATATCTGGTTGTCAAATAAACTAGATCATAAGTGCGTGCGTTGCCGCGCCCGTCCATGAGAGAAGCATTTATTTTGCAAATTGAACTAAAACCACGATATTTATTTTAAGTTGGAGGGAATAGTTAACAATGACAACAAAACAATCAGGATTTGCATATTATAAATAATAGCTTGCACAGAGCACACCAAGGATGCGAAAGCAAGCCAAAATGTGACCCACTGACACTGCCATGTAGAGCAACACAAGAGTAGTTTCGTACTTTCTGTACCTTTTCTAATGGTGCACTCAGCCTTATCAGGCATGCTTGATCCATCAACCTCTCGATCATCAGGTCCATCCAAACCTTGTTGCATAACCTGCTACGCATGTCAACGCTGAACATCAAGCACAGTACATAAAAGCATATGTGGCAGGAGCAAAAAAAATCTATATACATCAGGGAGGAAATAATATACGTAATTGATGAACAGAAGAAGACTAATCAAGTAAAAGACCTCCCACAAGAAGAGAAATTCTACACCCAGAATATTGGAGAACTCTTTAGCTAGTAGATCTATATAAAGCATGTGCCAGTTAAGGATTTCTGCAAACTGAGAATTTGCATGATTTAATCTAAGGGTAATCATCTTAGAATTGACATAGAGAAGAACTCAGATTTTAAATCCCTGATAAGTTCAAAAACAACACCATGCTTACCATTTTGAGAATCATCCATTGATCATCGTTGTCATAAGAAACTGAAGTACATACTACAAAATTGAATTTCTACTCAGCTTGGATCAGCAGTGTCCATTGAGGAAGAAGAACAAAGGGGAGGATGGCACTGTGACATGTCTAGGGCCTGAACTTCCGCATGCCCCAACCCAGCTGGGCCGAGTCCTAGGTCGCCGGCTAGCCGCTAGTCGAGAGGCCTAGGCCCTCACGACACGAGGCGATCCTCCGTCGGCCGCCGTCGCCGAGTCGAGATGCAAGCTGCCGCATGGTTGCGGATCGTGGGAGAAGTTTTTTCTTTCAAGTGATCGAGATCGGAGAGATGGAGAAAAGCGAGGAACGGAGCGAGAATAACGCCACCGACCTACGTGGGCTTCGGCCTCGATCGCCCGAGGAACGAGATGATCCTCGCTGGTCTGCGGAGGCGCGCCCGACACGTGGTGGACCGGTCGCGACGCGGTGAAAACGCGCTACAGCGCCAGTCGGAAGAAGAGCAGTAAGGACCATTCCTATGGTGGATCGGACGGTGGACGGAGCAAAAACGCTGAGAGGGCTAGTAGGTCGCTCTGTTATACTGTTTTTTATAAACTGCTCTCTCCGTCCCGAATTATTTATCTTCGATTTGTCTAAATATGAAGGTATTTTGACACGTTTTAGTGATTAATACGTAGTATGTAGACAAATCTAACAAAGTAATTGGAAACAATCTTTAAGCATACGCTATTGTGCCGAAGCCCCGCGTCGCTCCCCCACGGCCTGATCCGGGTGCCAAACCCTAGCTGCCACATCCCCGTACACCACCACCAACCCCTCCCTCCCTCCACCGCCGACAAGAGCCGTCGGGCAAAGCCCGCGTGGCGATGGCGGGGATGGGCCTTCCCTTTCCTCGAGTCTGGAGCAGAGCTGCGCGGGGCTGCTCATCCGGGCTGAGGAGGCGCCCGACGACACGAATGCAAGGCGACGCTTGGCGCGTGCGCGGCCTTGCTCACGCTGGAGGCAGGGCGGCACATCCAGGTGGGGCACCGCACATGCAGAATCTGGATGCTGGAGCGGCGGCCCCAGGGATCTCGGTGGGGCTGCGCCATCATGGCTGCAAGGGCAGCGTGGGGGCGACCATGGACACCGGTCGCGGCGGACCTGGGCTTCTCCCTGCCCAGATTGCTTTGATGTGGGTGGTGGTGGCCCGGATGTCGGCCGACGTCCTAGACGATGGTGATTCGCTCCACCTGTGTGGTTGGGGTAGGCTAGAGGTCGCGGTGGAGGTGGTGGCAACCTGTGGGCGCGGTGGAGGTGGTGTTGTGGTGGCAGGATTGATCCAAACAGAGTTGTGTTGCCCTATTCTTGATTTGGTTTGTGTGGTGGTGGATGCGGTGCTACGAGATGTGCTCTCCTCCCCTTGCGGTGGTCGGCTCGTTCGAGAAGCTCTGGTGGACTTAGGGATTCGTGGTCTGGGGTTGGAAGAAATCTTTGTTTTGCGATCACTACTAGGGAAAACCTTGTACACAGAATCTTAGCAGTAGCGCTAGATAAAAGGAGATGCTACTTTTACTTAGCAGTAGCGCGACTGGCGCTACTAATATCCACATAGAAGTAGCGCGGCAAGAAGAAAAGACGCTACTACTAAAATTGCCCCACCGTTGCCGCCAGGCTAGGTTTAGTAGTAGCGCCCCTCCAATAACCGCGCTACTGCTAACTAGATAGTAGTAGGGCGTTTTTTGGGTAGGGCGCTACGACTAAGTTTGAACCTGGCCACATGGCGGGCCCCACTTAGCAGTAGTGCTTCTCCCAGGGGCGCGTTACTGCTACCTTTTCAGCAACAACGCGTTTTACTCCCCAGCGCTACTACTAAACCGCAGCCACCACCTTTTCCCTCCCCTCCCCATCCTCTCTTCCTTCACTTTCCCCTAGCTCCCACCTCATCTCTCCCTCACTTTGCTTCTTCCTCACTACTTCTCCCCCCCATTACTCTCTTTCTTCTACCTCTCTTTCTCTCTCTTTATTGCTCCTAGCTAACTAGCTACACCACCTCCATTAATGCATCTCCTTTTTCTTTTTCCTCCCCCTTCACTAGTTAAACTCATCTCCTTCCCCAACTAGCTAGGTAGATCTAGCATTGAATGAAGTGACCTATGTACCTCCCTAACTAGATCTAGCCATGTCAAGAAGTAAACTTTGTCCACTTTTGATCATTCCCTAGGTGTGTGGCGACACCGATCGACATCATCATCACCGTGCTCGATCTCGAGATAGGTGATTAAAAATTTGTGCTTTTGCAAGAATGGAAATATGTGTATGTGTGCGATATGACATAATCGGGCGATATGATGGAAATTATGTGTGTGGCATGAGTTGCCGCCGAATTGTGCTTGAGTTGCCTATGTTTTGTCGAAATGTCGATTTATTTCCGTTTCGACGAATTCCGGGCAAACTCTATATGTCCTATTTTTAGGGGAGGTCATGCCGAATTTTTGTATGACTTTGATGCATGCATGCATTTTTATAATCAATTTGTTTATTATTACCGTGCCTGCGTTCATGATGGTCAGTGGAACGATGGTGGAAAGGTGGTTGCGGTCGGTGGTGCAGGACATGAATGAAAATAACCGGACAGAGAATTTATGTCCGTGTCGAAGATGCAAAGGAGGAGTTTGGCTCGACCCCTATGAGGATGGTCGTTTGATGGCACACCTGCTCATGACTGGTTTCATGGATGGCTATACTCGATGGATAATTGAAGAAGATGATGATGAGGAGGAGGAGGAGGACGCCGATGCGGCAGACAATGACAACACGGGGCAAGACGAAGAGATGACCGATGATGGCGGCAGAGAAGGGGCCGAACATGGCAGCGGGGAAGAGGCCGGACATGGCGATGGAGAAGAGGCTTGACATGGCGGCGGAGAAAATGTGGACTCCACTCCGCAGACTTCGTCACTACTAAGTTCAATCGTGCGGGACCCTCATGTTCCAGAACTGCTTCGCAAGGAGACGAGTACTGACAGAGCTGCTTCTAGAGAGGAGGCCAAGCTGGAGCAACTGGTGGTAGACTCGAACACTCCATTGTATGATGGTTGCGATCCCAAGGTGACCCGCTTGAGTTCCACGCTCGAACTTCTAAAGACGAAGGCTAAAAACAAATGGACCGACAGTAGCCTCGAAAAGCTTCTCAAGTACCTAAAGGATGTTCTTCCCGCGAGGAATCTATGTCCTACTAGTGTGGATGAGGCCAAGAAGATCATGTGCCCTCTTGATCTGCCACGCGTTAGATACCATGCATGCATCAATGATTGCATAATTTATCGGAAGGAGCACGCGCAAAAAACTAGCTGTCCGATGTGCAATGCTTCTCGATACAAGAAGGCCGGAAAGAAATCTCCCCAGCAAGTTGTATGGTACTTACCGATCACTCCCCATCTGCAACGTTATTTTGTAGATCCCAAGGAAGCAAATCTCATGCGTTGGCACGTGGAGAGGACTAAGCCCGACGATGGAGATGATCCGAAACTGAGACACCTCGCGGATGCAAGCCAGTGGAGAGCGTTCAACAGCGAATATCGATATTTCGCATGTGATGCAAGGAACATCGTGCTTGGCGCGTGTACCGATGACATGAATCCGTTTGGCAATCAGAACACCAACCATAGTACATGGCCCGTGTTTATTTGGATGTACAAAATCCCCCTGGGTGTGCATGAAGTCGAAGTACATACACATGAGCATGCTGATTCAAGGGCCGAAACAACTGACAAATAATATTAATCTGTATCTGGGGCTACTTCAAGACACGTTATGGAAAACACCGGCCAAGACATGGGACACCAGTAAAGGCGAGTATTTTAATATGAGAGCCACGCTGATCACGACGGTGCACGACTATCTTGGCTACGGATATGTCCCGGGCCAGGTGTGCCACAGATATTGCGGATGCACGCGGTGCATGGATGATACGACGTCTCAGCAGCTAACGTCAATGAAAGAAGGCGGGTCTGGGAAAATCGTTTACATGGGGCATCGAAGATGGCTCGAAAAGGATGACCCGTGGAGAAATCGTGGATATCTATTCAATGGTGAGGCTGAGCATCGAGGACCTCCACGTAAGTGGAGCGGCACCGAAATCGATGAGCTATTGAAAAGCTAGGAACAGTGCCCTGCGCCGGGAAAGACGATGAAAAAGGCGCCGGAGCCGCTGCTGAAGCTATGGAAGATGAGGTCTGTTTTCTGGGACTTGGAGTACTGGCACAAACTCGACACGCCTCATTGCCTTGATCAAATGCATATCTGTAAGAATGTCCTTGAGAGATTGCTTGCGACACTGATGAACATGCCGGATAAGACCAAGGATAGGCCGAAGGCAAGAAAAGACTTGCAAGATTTGGAAATCAGGGCAGATCTGCACATGCCGCCCGTAAAAAGTCAGAGGAGACAGAGATGTAGACGGGGGCGCAGGAGAAGAAGGGCAAAAAAGTAAAGGAAGAGGATTATTGCCCCCCTTCTTGTTTCACCTTAAGTCTGGCTGAGATCGATCAATTCTTCAAGTGCCTTACCGGAATCAAAGTTAGTTCCGGTTACTATGGGAAGATAAGCATATTTCTAGACACGAAGAAGAAAAGGTTCAGCGGGATGAAGTCACATGACTGTCATGTGATGATGATGCAGATACTACCTGTTGCCCTTAGAGGGATAATGGACAAGCACGTCTGTGACACGCTTATTGGTATCTGCAATTTTTTCGACGTCATCTCTCGAAAGTCGATCAGTGTGAAGCAGCTCCGAAGGCTACAAGAAGAGATCATTGTGATACTAAATGAGCTTGAGATGTACTTCGCGCCTGCGTTCTTTGACGTCATGGTGCATCTATGTGTCCATATTGTGGACGACATAATGGACCTGGGGCTGTCATTCCTGCACAACATGATGTCATCCAAGAAGATGAATGGGGTCATCAAAGGATTCGTTCGTAACATGTCCCGTCCGGATGGAAGCATCGTCCAGGGCTATCTGATACAAGAGTGCATCTCTTTCTGCGAGAATTATCTATATGGCGAAGACCGGCCTGGTGTTGGTCTGCCCGTTAAGAAGCACCTTGGGAGGCTCAAAGGAGAAGGTCACTCCAATGGTCACAGGGAACTGCATGTGGCCTACTCAGATCGACGCAAGGACTTTGACAGTGCAAACTTAGTAGTGCTACAACACCTAGACGAGATAGATCATTTCGTGACACCGCACAAAGAAATCATCGCAAAGAAGTATCGTGACCGGGGGCTATGCAGGACGGACGCCGAAGTTACTAGAGAGCACAACTCCACTTTTCTGCATTAGTTCAAAGAGCACATTCTTGCTAATCCCCCCGGAAGAGGGCTCTAAGGACGGATTTCTCATATACGCCATAGCACATGGCCCCTCGGCCAACCTCACGACCTATCAGGCATACAATATCAACGGATACACATTCTACACGGAGGCATACAATATGAACAATGATTTCAAAACTCAGGGGTGACGATGGAATGCATGACCGGCAGCGACAACGGCGCAACTGAGAGATTCCATGAAAGGGTCGAGGAGATCTGGGAGCTTGACTACTCTGGACTGCACAACGCGACGATGTTCCGTGTCAGATGGGCTAAGAATGTCGAAATAGAAAACCGGTATTTCACTACCACGTCTATACCCGACGCCAAGAGAGCCACCGTGGACGCCATCGCAAAAAATGAGCCATGGGACACACTAAGCACATGACACAATGCTTCTTCATAATCGACCCAAGCAATCCCAGACGTGTTGTCGTGAGGAGAGGCAAAAGGAACATCATTGGAATGGATGGAGTCGCCAACGAGGAAGACTACGACCAGTACGACAACCCGATGAGGGGAGATGGCGATGACGATGAAGTATATGTCATAAGAAGAATCAATACTACATTACGTAAGAAAGATCATACTCCATGGAAAAGGAAAAGTCACAATTAGGGCTCATTTATTCGTCAACGAACAAGAAGGGAAAGAAGCTCACTCAAAAATGAAAATGTCGACGCTGAGAAACTGTTATGGGTCAAACGATGTAATATATATGTTATGGGTCAAATGATGTAATATATATATTCCTATTTTGTATGCACACTTAACCGTTATGGGTCAAATGATGCAATATATATCGCCTTAGTTATATGCAATGTATCACCTTCCCTTTGTTCTGGCTCTCAGAAAAAAAGGAAAAGAAAAGAAAAAGAAGAAAAGAACATGAAAAGAAAATAAAGGAAAATAAAATAAAAGAAACAAACAGGAAAAGAAAAAGAAAAAAATGAAAACAATAGCAGAAGCGCCTGTTGAAGAAAAGCGCTATAGCTAATGGTGATAGCAGTAGCGCGGTTACGGAACACGCGTTGTAGCTACTTTAGTTAGCAGTAGCGTTTTTTTTGGAAACACGCTATAGCTATCTTAGCTATAGCGCGTGTTTCGGAACCGTGCTACTGCTACGTTGACATAAACCCCCCGCGGGCTTCCCTCCTCTGCTTCCTCCCCCAAATCCCAACCCCGACCTCTCTCTGTGTGCCGTCGCCGTCGGAGCCCCTACACTCGCCCCGCCCCGCCCTCGCCGCCGGATCCCCTGCCGTCGAGCATCACTGGAGCCCGTCCCCTCGAGCATTGCCGGAGCACTCGCCACCGTCTCCCCCGACAGCCACCGCCACGCCAGCCTCGTCCCTTCCTCCTCGACCTTCCCGCCTATGTCTCCCCGACAACCACCTCCCCGCTGTAAGCCCTCCTCTCCCCTCCCCTCTTCTCTCTCTCTGCTCTCTGTCATTTGAACCCTAGGTTAGTTAGGCTATATTATGAACCCTAGGTACCATTTGAACCCTAGGTAGTATGAACCCTAGTTAGCATGAACCCTAGGTTTCAAATTAGGACAGATTAGTTAAAGCAATTGTTGCTATTTAATTTTTTAGTTAAAGAAATTGTTGCTATTAAAAAACAGAATTAGTATGGGTTAAATGAATTCTAGGTATTTTAGGTGTAGTTAACAGAATTCTAGGTATTTAATTTTTTAGTTAAAGCCTTGTTGCTATTTAAATATGAAACAAAATTTGGACAAAAATTTAGCTAGGTTTTCAAATTAGGACATAAATTTATCTATGTTTCAAATTAGGACAGAAATTTAGGCAGGCTGAATTTAGTTTCAAATATTGTGAAGAAAAATGACTTCTTGCATTTTTCTTCATGTTCTATATTTTTCTTCCTGTTACATGCAAATTTGAAGTGGACATATGTGATATGTGGACATGTGATTTGGACATGTCATATTTGGAATTTGGACATGTGATGTTTTGGACATGTCATATTTGGAAAATGATGATTATGTGCAGGGTAAATGATCCAAGTGGCCCATGTTTCGCTAGAATGTTGATTCATTTCCGTTCCGGTGAATTTCAGGCGCTCGATATGTCCACTTTTTAGCAAAGGTGATGCCGAAATTTCCCTGAATTTTGGCATGACGTGTGCAAGAAAGTAGGCATATCGAGTGCCGGGATTTGCTGGGAAACGACATTCTGGCAAACCATAGAACTTTATTATGTCATTACTCGTTTTTATTATAGTTTAAGGATTAAACAAGGAGACTTATCATAGGGAACATGTCGAACAACAAAGAAACCGGGCCTTCTGACCATGATGCAGACAAGATGGATTATGAGGGTGAACAATAGTACCTCGACTATTTGTCTGTTAAGCACAGTCAAGGTTTGCAGGACGGCCTCGATGATGGTACTGATGCCGATATCGACACCGAGGGCGCCGGCATCAATGGCGGCACCGAGACCGGCGGGGAAGGTACCGGCGCCGAAGCCGCTAACAAAAACAAGAAGTAGAGGATACGAAAACCTAACAAACTCAACATCGGACGACTGGTGATCACAAAGATGGCCCCTGGCAAGTTTGAGCCATTAGAGCCGAAAGAACCTCGCAAGTGCTACGGGGACCAAGTCGGATGCATCCTACGGGAAACCGCGAGCATCAAAGACGATCACTTGAGGGGTAAAGAACATTTGACACAGTTGCTCCTAACGAAGCTGCACAAGAGATTCAAGTTCCCCGACCGGGATGACAATATAGAACACCCGTGGGATGATCCAACGATGAAAAAGATTAAAAATCAGGCCATGGGCATGTTCAGCAAGGATTTGGCCTCCTAGATAGGGAGGGTGAAACGAGCTATTGAGGCTGAGGAACCCCTGTCCAAGATTCTGGAGGAAAATCCGACACTTATGGAAGAGGAGTTCCAAAAGTTCAAGGACACTTGCGCTACCGAGGAAGCCAAGGCTAAGGCTACGAAATTCAAGAGCCTTCAGCAAAGGAACACGGGGAACCAACGCCTCAGAAGACGGGGCTACCTTGGCAAAAGGCCCATATGGGATAAGGAGGATGCGGAACGTGAAGCCGCGGGTCTCCCAGACCCCTTCGCGAAGTTCACCAACCCCTTGGAGCGTGACTTCATCAGGGCCCGCTACAAGTGGAACAAGGAAAAGAAGGTTTTTTACACAGACCCGATCACGAGGAAATTGATTAGAATACTGGTATATATTCTTTTACCACCTTACATTTAGCTTCTGATCAAGTCGACTACACATTCGTAAACGGTTCACGTTCCTTCTGCAGGACAAGCAACACAAGCTTGCAGCCGAAAGCCGGTTGTAGGATCGAAAGTATGTCTAGAGGGGGTGATTAGACTACTTGACCAAATAAAATTCTAGCCTTTTCCCAATTTTAAGTCTTGGCAGATTTTAGCAACTTAACACAAGTGAAGCAATCAACCTACACATGCAATTCTAAGAGTATATCAGCGAAATGTAAATCATTGCATATGAAGGTAAAGGGGAGGAGTCTGGAGGGAGCAAACGCAATGTAGACACGGAGATTTTTGGTGTGGTTCCGATAGGTGGTGCTATCGTACATCCACGTTGATGGAGACTTCAACCCACGAAGGGTAACGGTTGCATGAGTCCACGGAGGGATCCACCCAGGAAGGTTCCACAAAGAAGCAACCATGTCCATCCCACCATGGCCATCGCCCACGAAGGACTTGCCTCACTTGGGTAGATCTTCACGAAGTAGGCGATCTCCTTGCCCTTACAAACTCCTTGGTTCAACTCCACAATCTTGACGGAGGCTCCCAAGCGACACCTAACCAATCTAGGAGACACCACTCTCCAAAAGGTAATAGATGGTGTGTTGATGATGAACTCCTTGCACTTGTGCTTCAAATGATAGTCTCCCCAACACTCAACTCTCTCTCTCATAGATTTGGCTATGGTGGAAAGATGATTTGAGTGGAAAGAAACTTGAGGAAGGCTAGAGATTAAGATTCTTGTGGTTGGATTGGAATGTCTTGGTCTCAGCACATGAGTAGGTGGTTCTCTCTCAGAAAATAAATGCTGGAAGTGTAGGCACGTTCTGATGGCTCTCTCTCAAATGGAGAGGGGGGTGGAGCGGTATTCATAGCCTCCACACAAAATCTAACCGTTACACACAAAAGAGCCAACTTGGCCAGACCGAATGGTGAAACTCGGTGAGACCGATTCAGTCCAGAATGTGAACGTTAGGATTTTTGGTGGGACCGACATGATCAACTCGATGAGACCGATGCGCTAGGGTTAGGGCAAAACTTGATATCGGTTTTACTGATTACTTCAACTCAGTGGGATCGATTTCAGTAATAAGCAAACCGAGAGTTGTTCAGGCAAACTTGATGGGACCGATCGCTCATTTCGGTGAGACTGAAACGTTACGAAAAGGAAACAGAGAGTTTGCATTGCCAACTCGGTGGGACCGATCACTCATCTCGGTTAGACCGAAACATTACGAAGGGAAACAGAGAGTTTGCAATGCCATCTCGGTGAGACCGAGATCCCTATCGGTAAGACTGGACTGATTAGGGTTTCTGGCTTTGGCTATGTCAAGTGAACTCGGTGGCGCTGGATAGATCAAATTGGTGGGCCCGAGTTTGACTTTAGGTTTGGGACATATGTGGAAATGAGGAAGTGGTTGAGGGCTTTTGGAGCATATCACTAAGCGTTTTGAGCAAGCAAGCCATTAAGCAACACCTCATCCCCTTTTAATAGTATTGGCTTTTCCTATGGACTCAATTGGATCTTGGATCACTAAAATGAAAATGTAGAGTCTTGAGCTTTTGCCAATATGTGTCCTTAGCATTTTGAAGGGTCCACATCTCTTAGTCCATGCCATGCCAATCATTGAACTTTCTTAAATGATTATCTTGAAAGAATATTAGTTCAATGAGCTATATGTTGTTAAGAATTACCAAAACCACCCAGGGATTAGTTGCACTTTCAATCTCCCCCTTTTTGGTAATTGATGACAACATATAGATCAAAGCTTCGACAATTGATAATAAGAATGAAATACATCGTTGCTTTGAGAAGTATGTGATAAGCAAGAGCTCCCCCTAAATTTGTGCATTATTTATGATTTGCTTTTGAATGCAAATGCACAATCGATTAGGATCATGGGTTACTCTTCCATGTCACATAATCTTGGTGGAGCGCTCAGAATGATAGAATGTGAAATATGCACTGATCACCAAGACAAGATGTGAATGATCATACATGAGAGATAGAATATCATCATTCAAGCACAAATATTAAAGTATGATATGATCAAGCACATGACCATATAAGTATCTCACACACACATAAGTAGAGTATCAACCAAACAAGCAAGCAAATAAGTAGCAAGAGAGACCAAAAAGCAGCAAAACACACACACTCTCTCTTTCTCTCTCAGCCTATGATCTATACACTTTCTCCCCCTTTGGCAACAAGTTACCAAAAAGCTTGAAAATGCATAGTGCTATACGGCACTCTAAGCATGATCTCCGGGAGCTCCGGAGTGCGAAGATGGTGTGGAGAGAACAACATCTGCGAAGACTTCTGCTAACGTCTGAGGAGCTGGAGGGGTTGCCACTGGAGGGGCAACTGAGGCTGTGGCTGCAGGAGCTGAAGTTGTGGCCCTAGAGTCAATCACTGGCACTGCTGCAGAACTCTGTCTTCTAGGCACCCTCTGATAGGCATATGTGGTTGTCTTGTCACTCTTGTCCTCAAGCTCTTCTTGTATCTTCTCCACTGAAGTCTGAATCTCTGTGACTTTGACATCCAAGTCATGAAGCTTTGTCTCAAAGATCTCTCAAGGATCTCTTGATTTCGAGACAGGGTAACTAGTCCTTTCTCTATTCTCATAGTGGCCTCAAGCAGATAGTTGAGCTGGTCCTGCTTGGTCTTGATATTGACTGCAGAAGGATCTGGAATCTTTGAAGCTTTTTAATCTTGTGCCTTCTCTCTCTTCGCTTGAGCCTCAACAGAAGTTGGATGTTAAGCATCCATCACAACAATGTTATCCTCAAAATCAGGCCTCAAGGGAAGGTGCTCTCTGTCCAACAAATATGTGCTTGTTCCCATCTTGGAGTTTATGAGCATTTGAATATGTGGAGCATAGCCACATGATCTTTTCTGATCTGCTACAGTTCTCTTGATTGTCTCTAGAATCAAACTCATCACTTTAAATTTCTGTGGCACATCAAACATCTGAAGCAAGTTGATGGAGTGACCTCTGGTCATCCTGTGATCTCCTGACTTGGGCAGCAAAGTGTGCCTCAATGTAGTGTTCATGGTGGCCAAACCAGACAACAAGTAATATACTGAGCCTAGCTTGTGTGTCTCCAAGGCCTTGTCAGGTATCTCCTTGTACATATTGGCCATGGAGTTGTGATCTTTCTTGCGCTTGGCATAGACATCAGTGTCATCTTCAGCTTCTTTGGGGGCATTGATCAACTTGGCCCACTCATCAATAGTAGATTGGTACCTAGTACCCTCAGACATCCAGACTATCCTTCCATCTGGGTAAAAATGTGGAGTGGAATAGAACTGCATCAGCATCTCATCATTCCGTTTTTTCAACTTCTGGCCAACAAATGTGTCAACTCCATTCATTCTGAAGCCCTCATGAACTCCTGGAAAATGGTCTTCATTGTTGTCAATGTATTTCCAGTCCACCCATCTCATGTCACACACAATGGGCTTCTTGTCCAAGAGGACTGTCTCATAGAAGCCCTGTTGTTCCTTAGTGTGAAACCTGTAGTCTACAACAGTCCTTCTTCTGGTGGCATATGGGTCTATCTGCCTCCATAGCCTGAGACCTGCATCCTTTCCTATCATCATGTTCTCAGCAACTGGATGATTGTCATCATGATCAGGAATCTTTGGTTTGAGTTTTCTAAGCACTTGGGCTTCTTCTTCTTCCACTTCAGGCACCGGGGCCTTATTCTTCTCAACAGCTGGTATGTTCCTAGTTGATCGCTTGGGTGCTGTAGGCTTAGAAGCTTGAGCAGCAGTAGCCTTGGGGGCAGTCTTGGCTTTGATGGAGCAACCCCTGACTTGATGGCATCCCCCATCAACTTCTGAGCTTTAGGAGCTGGGGCGGCAACTTCTTCTTCATCCTCTTCCTCATCATATTGGATCATCATAGATGGCTTTCAAATAACACTAGACATGGTCTTCTTGACCCTTTCTGACGGTGTCCTGGACTAGGGGGTACTCACCACGTCGTCCCCCAATCGGTTAGATTGGGCCGAGGACCCCCAGGGCCGCATACTCATGGGCCAGTCCGGACAGGTGCCGCATACAAGGAAGATTCCACAAGACTTGGTGATCAAGACAAGGACTCCTCCCTCACCGGCGTATTCGGCTAGGACTCTTGTTATCCTAGGCCTCTGGTGCATTATATAAACCAGGGCCAGGCTAGTCGATAGACAATATACAACAATCATACCATAGGCTAGCTTCTAGGGTTTAGCCTCTTTGATCTCGTGGTAGATCCACTCTTGCAACACACATCATCAATATTAATCAAGCAGGACGTTGGGTTTTACCTCCATCAAGAGGGCCCGAACCTGGATAAAACATCGTGTCCCTTGTCTCCTGTTACCATCCGCCTAGACGCACAGTTCGGGACCCCCTACCTGAGATCCGCTGGTTTTGACACCGACATTGGTGCTTTCATTAAGAGTTCCACTGTGTGTTCGGCAAAAGGTTGATGGCTCGCCTGCAGATCAACTGCGACTTCGGCATCTTCGTCACCGGTTCGCCTGGTCACCTTGGTTCGACCAAGGACTGCGCCCTACCTCTGATCGTCATGTTCGGATGAGGGCCTTCATCAACATCAACTCCGATCTCTATCAAGATCGTGGAGTAATCATCCAAGGAGCCCGGGAGCTCAACGTCAACGCTGCCCTCGGGCGACCGTGCTGTTTTTCTGGACGACGAACTTATATCCGCCATCACCGCCTACTCGAGCGTCGGTTTGACGATTGCCTCGATGGAATAGTGCGGAATTACGTCTACAACAGCCACGCTAAATTTCATCGAGTTCCGATGGAGGAATCTTCGACAATCTACGATATACCGGAGCCCTGTCAAATCTGGACGAGAATCTGGACGAGTTTAGGGCGTGGTGTACAACTTCTAGCTCGGACCTCCTTTGGAGGATCCAACCGTTGATCGGCTGCGGAATTCCTATATCTACCACCCCTCAAAATTTTAGCTCGATCCGACCGTCCAAACTCTGGGAACCTCCCGATTAGTGCATCACTTTTCGGATCTGTTTTCTGCGCGAAAACGAATCCGACCCGAGTTCGTCTTTTTTATGAACGGAATTTCGGACATCCTTTTTGAAGGAAGTTTTGTGTGGGGTGTTGTCTGTTGTTTCCAAACACATCCCACTAATTTTAAAATCTTTTGAACATGATCTTCAATATCATGCTGGTGTCAAACCAGTCCGGCAATATTGCTCCACGGTTGCCGACCTACGCTAGACACGTCGTCACTTTGTTGAGCCGAGCTCAACTTCTTCGGATCATCATCTCGGCAAGCCGAACAAGAGTCCGGCATCGCGAAGGATAAATCATTACCAACATCGCCGCCCACGGATTACACGGAGCGAGCATACCGGCATCGCCGCACGGTCGCTTCATCAAGCCGGCGTCGACCACGTCACGACCTGCATCGGCCGGGCCGCACTATTGCTTCTTCAAGCTGGTGTCCATCACGCCGACCTACTTCGACATCTCGGCTGGACCGGGGGCTTCGCCATCTCTTCATCAACCTACTCCGGACACTTCGGCGTCACTAGCCGACCAGGCAATGGGTGCGCGGATCGAGTCCCAATTTTGGGAATCACCTTCCTTCGGATTGCTACAACAAATAAACCAGGTGCTATTAATCCTAGTATTTCTTTTTGCTTGTTTGGGTTAATTTTTCCCAAGGAATTATTACTTTGGTTTGTCCATCATATGTATGCAGGTCTATCAAATGGTGGCCGCATTAACGACGGTTGCATGGTGGTTCGGTCAGTTTCCGTACATAGTCCGGCGAACGCCGCATCCGAACTCGAACCGACACGTGAATTTAGGCCTTGCCATGCCTTTATCAAGATCACGCCGCCCTGCATCGACATTGACTTCGGCGCCAGGCCATATTTCTTTTATTACTCACTTTGCATAAATTATTTATTATGCAACTATTTTTATTTTTATTTATTATTACTATTATCTCTGGTTTGCACTATTTTTTGTGCACAGGAAAATGATCCAGCCGGACTATATCCTTTGACGTCACCTCGGCTGGACGGGGGGCTTCGTCAACACTTCATTACCCCATGCCAGGGACTTCGGCATCACTCTGCCGTCCGGCATTGACTGTGCTATGTCACCACTTCACAGTGCCGAGCTCTCTGCTTCTTCACCTCGGGACCGGCTTAGGGGATGGAACCTTGTCCCGCATCAAGCTCGGACCGCATCGTCAATACCGAACACATTAACCAGCTAAGTTGCCTTCATGCTCAAAGTTTTAAATTTCTAACTTGTGTTCGGTTCGACCAAGCATTATACTTTTTTGGAAAAAAGTTGCTTGTAAAATTTTTCCTTATCGAAACTTTGTTCAAGACACACTTGACGCGCTACTGCGCTCATTATACTGGGGCTTCTTTAATGAAGCCTATTAATCTGGGCTTTATGCCCAACACATGTGTCACACTTCCGCATGTACCTTTTATTCACCATTATATGCATCGATATGACTTAAGTTTTGGCCAAGCTGGGTTGCTGGCTCTTGTGCTTACCCCACGTTCCCGATTGTTCGGCTAGGTGGTAAAGGAGCACCTCTGCGATTATTCTGCGGGTCAGCCGGATGTGTACGTCGGACTGGGTGAAGCCAAAGCTAGCGTTCTTAAGGGAATACTCGGTCGGTGAACTAAAAGATGATTTCTTACCTATTCATTTACCTGCCCCTGTGTGTTTTTCTGCTCTTTTCGCAGTCGGACATGCACTTTAGGGCATGCCTCCTGTGGAAAGGAACCCCTAACGGAACTATTCTTCTGGAAGATGTTTCTTACTAACCATGTAATATAACATAACTAGTTGGGCACTTGTCCGATAAAGCACTAATGACCCCACGCCTGGTCTCCACGCATGCCCCGGTTTTTATAACGCGAGGGTATTCGGACACTCCGGACTATTGGGTCCAGAGGTTGAAGCGAAAAGGTCCGCTTCGACAAACGATCTACAATCCGCTAGAAGGCATTTTACATGTCACCTTACATTATATAGTCAACTTTTACCCAAGTCACTTGGGGGCTCTTATGTTTATTTGAGCCATTTTATAATAAGTGTTTTTCTTCTTAGTCGTTGCAGAGTTTTTATTATTATTTATCACTCCTTTTCTCTACACGAGTGTGCGGTCACTAGCCGGGGAGCCTAATTTCTCTCTAAAAACCGCTAGAGTTTAGTTTTCTAAACTAGCCTAATGAGAAGTACTCCGCCTTCGGGAGGGGAGACTGAAGCCGTAGGCTGACCCGCTTGAAGTCTTGAGATAGGATGTGTCATGTTAAATCACGGCAGAAGCACTTTTTTTTTCTAAAGTCCAATTTTTCGGATTGGCACCGAACACTTGATCTTGTTTGGACGTCATGTTTTTACTGGCGTTTTTGGTTTTCAAGCTTTTGGCACTTTTAAACTATTTGTGTGTTTTCAGCACAAGTCTCGCGAGGCAACGCCGACACCTTTAGAGATTCGCAAAACATTCTCGTATATTGCTATATATGCATCAGTTTCAATTGTGTCTTGGTCAATAGTTGGGTTGCCCGGCTCCCGCTTGCCTCCTACGATTCCGCTTTGTTCGCTAGGTGTGCAAAGAGAGAACCATCGCGATTGTGCTTCCAGACGCATGGTCAAGCACCTCGATGGAGAAAGCCAAAACCGATTGTCACAATAGGTGTAAACTGGTCAGCGATCCGATGACTATATTAAAGGACGGGCCCTTCATAAAATTGGCGAAGTGTTTCCGGCTTGACCTCGATCGTCGCCAACACTACCGGGGCTAGTAATCGCCTCCCAAACCAAATCCTCAATATTTTGCTCTTACATTGAGCTGAGGTTTCATGATCATGCTTAGCATGACAACCCAAAGAAAGGAACCGATAAGCGGGACTATTTTCTTTGGAAGACATTTCTTACATTAAACAGTAATATAACATATCTCTCTGCGTACCTTTGTTTATAAAACCGTATGGCCAGATTGCCTTGTTTGTCATAAATCTTTGCCCTCATAAAGGCTTTATAAAGTAGGACACACACTCCTCGACTACTGGCCGAGGAGGTTGAAGCCGATGGTCGGTCAACAAAGTTTTGTACAATGCGGATCCGAGCATTAATGACATAAAGTACTTGGATACATTGAGTCATTACACATAATTTGTGATTTTACTATGGATATCGATCCTTAATTTGGCCACCCGCATTAAGGCTCAGGGGCTACTAGGCTTCGGGCTTATTATTTACAAATATTAAAGGGGCATATCAATCCCCTGATCTGGTGTTGCCACCCGACCAGTGTCTCGGGGGCTACTGCAATGCTTGTTCTATGCAGAAAATTTTAAGTGCAATACAGTTTCCGAGGAGATTTTGATCCTCAGGTTGGTCGACCGCACCCAACCTGAGTCTCGAGGTCTGAGCACGCCGCTTTTTGCGTCCCGAAGTATTCTGCCAAGCTAGGACTTGATCCTCAGGCCGATTTTGCAAATGAACCTGAGTCTCAGCGGTTGCTGGGATCAGCGGTCTTATTCATCCTTCAGGTGCATCTCGGGTTTTAGACCGATACACACCTTGAGGGCTACTGGCTATATATCTCGTCAGAGAATAAATTGCATCACTAAAAAATATTGACCAAAAATCAGCCCACATTCGGGGTGGTGCACCACCTCAGAAGCGGTCCGTCATAAAGCTCGGGCGCTAGTGGCTGGCTCCATAGAGGGCATTTCCGGCATTAAGCTCGGCTAAACTCCTTCAAACTTCTTTGAACCAAGGTGATTTACGACACCTCGGATACAGCCCGGCGTTGGAGCTCGGATACATAGTCCGGCGTTGGAGCTCGGATACATAGTCCGGCGTTAGAGCTGGGAAGCAGTCCGGCATTGGTGCTCGGCTGCAAAAGATACCTCGAATGCAGTCCGGCGTTGGATCTCGGACGCAAGAGGACGCTGCCGCCCAGGAACAAATTCAAACCCGAGGTGTGGCATAAAAATAACAAGGCATTGATAAAGGCCGGAAACTTAAAGGGGCTCCTCGGATACCCGACGTGTAAACTCACCGAATGCATTTCGGAGATCCTCAAGATCGAAGATGAGAAGATTTGTTGAACCAGTTTTCAAGACCGCCAACCGAAGATGAAGAACAGTTCGGAAGAATTGAGGAGCGTCCCTAACTTGAAGACCGGTTTAGGGGGCTACTGACGGTGTCCTGGACTAGGGGGTACTCACCACATCGTCCCCCAATCGGTTAGATTGGGTCGAGGACCCCCAGGGCCGCATACTCATGGGCCAATCCGGACAGGTGCCACATACAAGGAAGATTCCACAAGACTTGGTGATCAAGACAAGGACTCCTCCCCCACCGGCGTATTCGGCTAGGACTCTTGTTATCCTAGGCCTCTGGTGCATTATATAAACCAGGGCCAGGCTAGTCGATAGACAATATACGACAATCATACCATAGGCTAGCTTCTAGGGTTTAGCCTCTTTGATCTCGTGGTAGATCCACTCTTGTAACACACATCATCAATATTAATCAAGCAGGACGTTGGGTTTTACCTCCATCAAGAGGGCCCGAACCTGGGTAAAACATCGTGTCCCTTGTCTCCTGTTACCATCCGCCTAGACGCACAGTTCGGGACCCCTACCTGAGATCCGCCGGTTTTGACACCGACACTTTCCTTCCTCTTTTTGCCTTCACCAGCCTCCTTTGTTGGCTGAGCTTCCTCCTGGGTAGATGCTCTAGCTTTTGACATTGGGATCCTTTTAGCTGGTGCCTTCTTCATAACTGGCTTGGTTGAAGCTGCTGCCCCAAACTCTTTCTTGACAACCTTTTTCCTTGAAGTAACTTCCTCATCAGCAACTTAATCTTCATCCTCAGAATCTGAGTTTATCTTAACTCTCTGCCTAGTTGCAGCCTTAGGCAGGTTGCTTGGGGGTGCTTCTGCTACCCTCATCATAGTTGCTTGAGGGACTAGTGCCCTCACTCAAGTTAACCTGTTCCTCATACTTGTTTTGACTGTCACTGTTGTCTTACATGACTGAAAGCTGAAAGCCGACCCTGTGAATAGATATAGTTGAGACAGAGTGGATGAGCATCACAAAGTGCAGAGATTTTGCAAAACAAATGAGTCAAAAACTTAGTTTTAGTTTTCTACAGAAGGCATTTCGGAGCTACTAATTTGTTGAACTCGGTGACACCGAAGCAATATTAGAGTCTAAACTAGTGAAATCGGTCAAACCGAGACACAGTTTGGTGACTCCGAGATTGCTAGGGTTTCACTGAGAATCAAACTCAGTCACACCGATTTGTAAGTTTCGGCCAGACCGAAAATCACAAGCGCAATGGCCTAGGCCAAATCGGTGAGACCGATTTCTACAACTCGGTTGGTCCGAGATGGATTCGGCGGAAACCTAACCCTAAGTTTTCAAATCAAAACTAATCTAAAGGAGTTTTTGATTGGATAGAAGTATCTCAAACGTGGTAAGATTCATGGCATTGACCTAAGTGCAGGAATTATAGGTAAAGATTGCACATAGGGGTCGAGTTCATACCCTAACTCGGTGGTGAACTCACTACAGCGACAACGGCGGCGAAGATGTTGGGGAACGTAGTAATTTCAAAAATTTCCTATGCACACGCAAGATCATGGTGATGCATAGCAACGAGAGGAGAGTGTGTCCACGCACTCGTGAGACCGAAAGCGAAGCGTTAGCACAACGCGGTTGATGTAGTCGTCGCCTTCACGGCCCGACCGATCAAGCACGAAACCACGACACCTCCGAAGTTCTTGCACACGCTCAGCTCGATGACGTCCCCCGTACTCCAATCCAGCAGAGTGTCGAGGGAGAGTTCTGTCATCACGACGGCATGGTGACGATGATGATGTTCTACCGACGCAGGGCTTCGCCTAAGCACCACTATGATATTATCGAGGTGGATTATCGTGGAGGGGGGCACCGCACACGGCTAAGAGATCCAAGGGATCAATTGTTGTGTCTCCAAGGGGTGCCCCCTCCCCGTATATAAAGGAGTGGAGGAGGGGGAGGGCCGGCCCTCTCTCTATGGCGCGCCCTAGGGGAGTCCTACTCCCACCGGGAGTAGGATTCCCCCTTTCCTAGTAGAATTAGGAGCCCTTCCAAGGAGAAGGAGTAGGAGAGAAGGAAAGGGAAGGGAGAAGGAGAAGGAAGGAAGGGGGCGCCCCCCTCCCTAGTCCAATTCGGACTAGTCCATGGGGAGGGGTGCGGCCACCCTTTGGGTCCTTTCTCTCCTTTCCCGTATGGCCCATTAAGGCCCAATACGAATTCCCGTAACTCTCCGGTACTCCAAAAAATAGCCGAATCACTTGGAACCTTTCCAATGTCTGAATATAGTCGTCCAATATATCGATATTTACGTCTCGACCATTTCGAGACTCCTCGTCATGTCCCCGATCTCATCCGGGACTCCGAACTCCTTTGGTACATCAAAACTCATAAACTCATAATATAACTGTCATCGAAACCTTAAGCGTGCGGACCCTACGGGTTCGAGAACTATGTAGACATGACCGAGATCGTTTCCGGTCAATAACCAATAGCGGAACACGGATGCTCATATTGGCTCCTACATATTCTACGAAGATCTTTATCGGTCAAACTGCATAACAACATACGTTGTTCCTTTGTCATCGGTATGTTACTTGCCGAGATTCGATTGTCGGTATCTCAATACCTAGTTCAATCTCGTTACCAGCAAGTCTCTTTACTCGTTATGTAATGCATCATCCCCAACTAACTCATTAGTCACATTGCTTGCAAGGCTTATAGTGATGTGCATTTCCGAGATGGCCCAGAGATACCTCTCCGACAATCGGAGTGACAAATCCTAATCTCGAAATACGCCAACCCAACATGTACCTTCGGAGACACCTGTAGAGCACCTTTATAATCACCCAGTTACGTTGTGACGTTTGGTAGCACACAAAGTGTTCCTCGAGTAAACGGGAGTTGCATAATCTCATAATCATAGGAACATGTATAAGTAATGAAGAAAGCAATAGCAACATACTAAACGATCGTGTCCTAAGCTAACAGAATGGGTCAAGTAAATCACATAATTCTCCTAATGATGTGATCCCGTTAATCAAATGACAACTCATGTCTATGGTTAGGAAACATAACCATCTTCGATTAACGAGCTAGTCAAGTAGAGGCATACTAGTGACACTCTGTTTGGCTATGTATTCACACATGTATTATGTTTCTGGTTAATACAATTCTAGCATGAATAATAAACATTTATCATGATATAAGGAAATAAATAATAACTTTATTATTGCCTCTAGGGCATATTTCCTTGAGTCTCCCATTTGCACTAGAGTCAATAATCTAGTTCACATCGCCTTGTGATTTAGCATCAATAGTTCACATCTTTATGTGGTTAATCACCCATAGTTCGCATCGACATGTGACCAACACCCAAAGGGTTAACTAGAGTCAGTAATCTAGTTCACATCGCTATGTGATTAACACCCAAAGATTACTAAGGTGTGATCATGTTTTGCTTGTGAGATAATTTTAGTCAACGGGTCTGTCACATTCAGATCCGTAAGTATTTTGCAAATTTCTATGTCTAAAATGCTCTGCACGGAGCTACTCTAGCTAATTGCTCCCACTTTCAATATGTATCTAGACCGAGCTTAGTCATCTAGATTAGTGTCAAAACTTGCATCGACGTAACCCTTTACGACGAACCTTTTGTCACTTCCATAATCGCGAAACATATCCTTATTCCACTAAGGATAATTTTGACCGTTGTCCATTGATCTACTCCTAGATCACTGTTGCACTCCCTTGCCAAACTTAGTGGTAGGGTATGCAATAGATCTGGTACACAGCATGTCATACTTTATATAACCTATGGCTGAGGCATAGGGAATGACTTTCATTCCCTTTCTATCTTCTGTCGTGGTCACGTTTTGAGTCTTACTCAATCTCACACCTTGTAACACAGGCAAGAACTCTTTCTTTGACTGTTCCATTTTGAACTACTTCAAAATCTTGTCAAGGTATGTACTCATTGAAAAAACTTATCAAGCGTCTTGATCTATCTCTATAGATCTTGATGCTCAATATGTAAGCAGCTCCACCGAGGTCTTTCTTTGAAAAACTCCTTTCAAATACTCCTTTATGCTTTTTAGAAAGTTCTACATTATTTCCGATCAACAATATGTCATTCACATATACTTATCGGAAAGGTTGTAGTGCTCCCACTCACTTTCTTGTAAATACAGGCTTCACCATAAGTCTGTATAAAACTATATGCTTTGATCAACTCATCAAATCGTATATTCCAACTCCGAGATGCTTGCACCAGTCCATAGATGGATCGTTGGAGCTTGCATATTTTGTTAGCACCTTTAGGATTGACAAAACCTTCTGGTTGCATCATATACAACTCTTCTTTAATAAATCCATTAAGGAATGTAGTTTTATTTATCCATTTACCAGATTTCATAAAATGCGGCAATTGCTAACATTATTCGGACAGACTTAAGCATAGATACCAGTGAGAAACTCTCATCGTAGTCAACACCTTGAACTTGTCGAAAACCTTTTGCGACAATTCTAGCTTTGTAGATAGTAATACTACTATCAGCGTCTGTCTTCCTCTTGAAGATCCATTTAATCTCAATGGCTCGCCGATCATTGGGCAAGTCAATCAAAGTCCATACTTTGTTCTCATACATGGATCTCATCTCAGATTTCATGGCCTCAAGCCATTTCGTGGAATCTGGGCTCACCATCGCTTCTTCATAGTTCGTAGGTTCGTCATGGTCAAGTAACATGACCTCCAGAACAGGATTACCATACTACTCAGGTGCCGATCGTGCTCTGGTTGATCTACGAAGTTCTGTAGTAACTTGATCCGAAGTTTCATGATCATCATCATTAACTTCCTCTCTTGTTGGTGTAGACATCACTGGAACTGATTTCTGTCATGAACTACTTTCCAATTCGGGAGAAGGAACAGTTACCTCACTTCTTTCGAGAGAAACTCCTTCTCTAGAAAGGATCCATTCTTAGAAACGAATTTGCCTTCGGATCTGTGATAGAAGGTGTCGGTGTCAAAACCGGCGGATCTCGGGTAGGGGGTCCCGAACTGTGCGTCTAGGCGGATGGTAACAGGAGACAAGGGACACGATGTTTTACCCAGGTTGGGCCCTCTTGATGGAGGTAAAACCCTACGTCCTGCTTGATTAATATTGATGATGTGTGTTACAAGAGTGGATCTACCACGAGATCAAAGAGGCTAAACCCTAGAAGCTAGCCTATGGTATGATTGTTGTTCGTCCTATGGACTACAGCCGTCCAGTTTATATAGGCACCGGAGAGGGCTAGGGTTACACAAAGTCGGTTACAAAGGTAGGAGATCTACATATCCGTATCGCCAAGCTTGCCTTCCATGCCAAGGAAAGTCCCATCCGGACACGGGACGAAGTCTTCAATCTTGTATCTTCATAGTCTTGGAGTCCGGCGGATGATGATAGTTCGGCTATCCGGACACCCCCTAGTCCGGAACTCCCTCAGTAGCCCCCCAACCGGGCTTCAACGACGACGAGTCCGGCGCGTATATTGTCTTCGGCGTTGCAAGGCGGGTTCTCATTCAAACTTCATGTTCCCGCCAAATAGTGTCCGGCTTCCTTATAAATGTTGCGCTCCTTGGCTTCTACGCCCAATAATGGCCTTCTTCCACGTGTCGTACGAATGCGAAAGGCTGGGGTATTTTTACATTTTACCCCCTAGCCGTGCGAACGAGCCACCTATAAGAGAGGCGAGGATCTACATCCAGCTCACACCATCCTCCATCCGCAAGTTCTCATCGAAGCGCCTCTGACAAAAATCCATTCCATCATGGATAGCCGACACGGCTCCTCCTCTCGCGCTCCCAGCCCTAAGCCAGGAGATTGGGGGAGATGCTCAGTTCCACACAGCGAGCTAGTGGCACTCCAAACCAAGGGATATCTTCCCCCAGCTTTCATGGTTCGGTTCGAGCCGGACTAGCCACCTACAAGGGTGGAAAGCGGTGAGAGGCGCCCCAACCCTTCAAAGGGGGCGGGTATGCTTTGTCCCCTATCTAACAAGGGGACTCGGATTTCCCATACATCCGTTTCTCCGGGGCTCCTAGAGTTCTCAGACTCGGCTTCACCACCTCACGCCCGCCTCCATTTTGCACATCGCGGGCTTCGTAGCTCGTTGCGAGCTGTTCTTGGGCATCGAGCCCCATTTTGCGCTGTGGAAGAGATTGTTTTGTCTCGTACCCGTTCTCATGAGGGGTCGATATATCAAGTGGGCGGAGCGAAATATGGCGCATCGCCGACCGGATATCTATCCGGCACCCGAAGAAGGCGTCCAAGACTGGCCTTCAAATGGTTCTACATGGAGGGCGCCCTCTGCGAGATCCGATTCGGATCGGCCTCCGGAGTTCAACAATGCTCCCTTGAAGAAAGCGCTGAGTTGGCGCCCATGAGCCCTCAGCGGGAAGATGATAGGGCGTCCATTATCGATGGGCGGATTAGGTTATGGCCCACTCCGGATTGACCATGATTGGAGTCATGGCCACGTGCATTATGCGAGGGTGCAGCCACTCCAATATAGGGGCCATCCTATGTGGGATCTCAACGGGAAGATGGCGCCACCCGTCATGGCGCAAAGGGCCAGGCTCGGCAGCCGATCGGCAAAGATCTGTCCGCTTGTACAAGGGAGAGGAGGAGGACTTCCGCGCGAATCCGTTGAATGGATTTTCTATGAATAACCCTCGGAGCTGGGTAGCGGATGTTCATCTACCGATCCATACGCCGCAGCCGATCCGCAAAGATCCTGTCCGGCTTGTACAAGGGAGAGGAGGAGGACTTCCTCCGCACAAATCCGTTGAATGGATTTTCTATGAATAACCCTCGAGCTGGGTAGCGGATGTTCATCTACCCGATCCATACTTTTAAAGTCAAGTATCTTACTGCTGTGATTTCGGCGCAGAGCTGCGCCGGGGCGTGAGGGCATCTGAAGCCTAACTCCACAGCCCGAGGATCCGAACGATCCTTGATCCGACCTCCAAGAGGATCCGGACATAAAGGTGGAGCTGATTGACGGGGTGTTCCACCAACGTAGCATAGACAATGCCCTAGTCGCCATTACGGCTGACTACCCCGGTTTGTTTCCGGCCTCCCAGGTGACTACGACCGAGGTCTTGACACCATCATTTGATCCGCGCTCAATTCTGACCATCCCATACTGATGGTGCATCGCATGAGGTGCCTTTAAGGTGGGAAGCCGAACCCGCGGCGGCCGACCAACAAGGGTCAGTCCGGCCTAGCAGGCGGAAGAGGAGTGCGACGCGAACCGAAACGTCGCCGCAACGGTGCGGAGCACCGCTATTTTTAAGGGAAGGATCCCTAGGAGGTATATTAATGCTCATAACTTTTCCAGAAAGAGCGCACGCCGGACAGTGTCCGGAGAGGTTGCCAATCAAGCCTCCACCAGCCATGCTCCAACGCATGGTCCGGGAGGGGAGGCGAATACAAGGCATGAGCCGGACGCTCCTCCGACGGAGGATGCCGACAGGCTGTCCGCCACCCGGTCTGAGGTGGAGAGCGCCATGAATCAGAGGCGTCGCCGGACAGTTCTTCATGACGCGTGTTTCTCCCCGGAGGCGTTAAATGCCTTTGATGCGAACGCGCACCTCCGTGCCGCTCAAGATGGGTTAACGAGCCACGGAGCAAAGTATGTGAAAGACATACGGGTAAGTAATTTTAATAGTTATATATGCAAGAGCCCCGAGACTTAAAATAGTTGAAATAACTGATTTAAGGATCAATTATTATGCAGGATCTTACGGAGAAGAATACCCATCTGTCCCGGGAGCTCCAAGAGTGCAAGGCCCAACTTGAGGTCAAGATGGCCGCCACAGGGGAGCCACAGAGACCCCCACTGGTAAGGCGACTTTGAAAAGATAATTATTTAACAAAGTGCGGCGTGAATCGACAATAATATTGCAGAGGGCGCGGACTAGATCCGGACAAGCAACAGCTACTGCATCACCTGAAGGCGGCGAGAGGGTGCTTATGAAGGTGCAGCGGGAGATAAACAAGCTCCAAGATGCCCACACCCAGCGAGGAGAAGAGCTGAAAGGTGTTGGGCCCAGCTGTCGACTCCGTGAAGGAGAATCAGCGGCCGCGGCATTTATAGTAAGTGCTTGAACAAATTCCTTTGAAAAGAAGAATTCGGCGAGGAAGTCGATTGACAGAAATATGTCTTTAGGTGTGCTCATAGGTCGCCCTGCGGAGGAAATGCCTGGGTCAACGGGTGACCAACTTCCCGAGCTGGTGCAATTGCTCGAACGTGTTCGGCAGGCGATGAGTGGCGTCGTTCATGCTTTATGGCCATCCGTCTCCCTACCCGAGGGCCTTGGTGAGCTTGCTGAGAAGCTTCAGGGAGCACGGCGACGCCTCCGTTTGTGGAAGATATCGGCCTGCCGTCGAGTGCCGAGGAGGCTGGGCCATGGTGAAGACACGCTACCCGGCTGACCCAAACCACATGGCGAGGTCGGACTGCGGGCCTGATGGGAAGGAAATCCTGTGAGCTTGATGTACGGCCAAGTAGAACTGGCCGCGAAATATTCCCAACAGGACTGTAAATTAGACAGCCTGTTAGATGGGATTGAGGAGGAGTACAATCAGTCGGTTTGACGATGTAATTTGAAATGACATGTAAAATGCCTTCTAGCCGGATTGTAGATCGTTTGTCTTTGCGGACCGTTTCGCTTCAACCTCGGGACCCAATAGTCCGGAGTGTGTCTGAATACTCTTAAGGTTATAAAAGAACCGGGGCATGCATGGAGACAAGGCGTCGGGGTCATAATTGCTTTATCAGACAAGTGCCCAACTAGTTATGTTATATTACATGGTTAGTAATAAACATCTTCCAGGGAGAATAGTTCCGTTAAGGGTTCCTTTCCCTGGGAGGCATGCCCTAAAGTGCAATGCCGGACTGCGAAAATAGTAGAAAAAGCATCTGGGGGCAGATAAATAAGTAAGTAATAAATCATCTTTCAAGTCACCGACCGAATATTCTCTTAAGAATGCTAGCTTTCGGCTTCACCCAGTCTGAGGTACACATCCCGTGACCCGGCGAAGAGTAATCGCAGAGGTGCTCCTTTACCTCCTAGCCGAACAATCGAGAATGTAGGGGTAAGCACAGGAGCCAGCAACCCAGCTTGGCCAAAACTTAAGTCATATCGATGCATACAATGGTGAATAAAAGGTACATGCGGAAGTATGACACATGTATTGGGCATGAAGCCCGTATGAATAAGCTTCATTGAAGAAGCCCCAGGTATAATGAGTGCGAGGAGCACATCAAGTAAAAGCGAACAAAGCGCAAATCAGCCTATAAAAGGTATTGAAAAAAAGTGGGAAGAAGGAGGGGACAAGAGCGGTAAAAAATATAAAAAGGTGGGCGGGGAGTGAGGCGAACTCGAGTCGGCGTTAAGGTAGAATCTTCGGAGGCGGGCTGCGTTCCATGGGTTCGGCTCGAGTCGGTTGTCGGATGCGTTACGAGGCGGTATGCTCCGCCGGTCAGGACTTGGTCGATGATGAAGGACCTTCCCACTTGGGCTTAAGTTTGTCCTTTTTCTTGTCCGTGAGCGAGAACAAGTTCGCCAACATTGTAAGTTTTGGCCCGTACTTCTCTGCTTTGATATCTTCGAGCCTGTTGCTGATAAAATGCGGAACGAGCCTTTGCCACGTCCCTCTCCTCCTCTAAGGCGTCCAAACTGTCCTGCCGACCCAACTCGACTTCTCTTTCTTCGTACATGCGCACACGAGGTGAGTCATGAATTATATCGCAGGGCAGAATTGCCTCTGCGCCGTATACCATGAAAAATGGTGTGAATCCAATAGTTCGGTTTGGCGTGGTCCGCAGCCCCCAGAGTATGGAGTCGAGCTCCTCTACCCAGTGCGTGTTAGATTCCTTGAGGGACCGCACTAGTCTGGGTTTGATGCCGCTCATGATTAGACCATTTTCTCGCTCGACTTGACCGTTAGTTTGGGGTGATAGACTGAAGCGTAATCGAGCTTGATGCCCATGTTTTTGCACCGAGTTTAACCTCGTCGGCCGTGAAGTTCGTGCCGTTATCGGTGATGATCTTGTGGGGACGCCAAAACGGTGTACTACCCGGATATGAAGTCTATCACGGTCCGGATTCTGCCGCTTTAACCGGCTTGGCCTCAATCCATTTGGTGAATTTGTCCACCATGACCAATAAGTATTTGTGCTTGTGGGTTCCCCCTTTAAGGGGTCCAACCATGTCAAGCCCCTGCACCGCGAACGGCCAGGTAATGGGTATAGTTTTGAGGGCGGTGGGTGGCATGTGGCTCGATTAGCAAAGAGGCGGCAACCGACGATCGTTGGACTAAGTCTGAGCATCTGCCCGGCTGTCGGCCAATAAAATCCTGACGGAAGGCCTTGCCTACAAGGGCCCGGCTGCAGCGTGGTGCCCGCCGAGTCCGGCGTGAATTTCAGCCAGAGATTTTGCCCTTCCTCTTCGGAGATACACCTTTGAAGAACTCCGGTTGTGCTTTTCTTATAAAGTTCTCCCTCATGGACCTTGTAGGCTTTAGATCGCCGAACTATGCAGCGGGCCTCATTTTGGTCTTCGGAAGTTCTGCCGCATTAAGTAGGCTAGGAATGGTTCTGTCCACGGGCAATTACTGCCATTATTTCGTGAGTGAAGGTGTTATTTCATTGGTGAGCCACCGATTGTGTCGTAATGGTCTGAGTTAGGTGATGCAGTGGCTCGGATTGTTATTTCGGACTCCTCTTCCCATAATACGGATGGCTTAAAGAGCTGTTCCAGAAGATCTTTGGAGGACGGCGTCTCGTTTCGCGCCGATGCGTGCTAACACGTCTGCTGCCTGGTTATTATCCCGGGCTACATGGTGGAATTCGAGTCCTTCGAACCGAGCTGACATTTTTAGGACGGCGTTACGGTAAGCTGCCATTTTTGGATCTTTGGCGTCAAAGTCTCCATTTACTTGGGATATTGCGAGGTTTGAATCCCCGCGCACCTCTAGGCGTTGAATGCCCATGGAGATTGCCATCCGGAGGGCATGTAGAAGGGCCTCGTATTCGGCTGCGTTGTTGGAGTCCAGGTACATTATTTGAAGTACGTATTGGATTGTGTCTCTAGTTGGGGACGTCAGGACGACGCCAAGCCCCAAGCCAGCCAACATTTTGGATCCGTCGAAATGCATGATCCAGTTGGAGTACGCGCCGTACTCTTTAGGGAGTTCGGCTTCGGTCCATTCGGCGACGAAGTCGGCCAGAACCTGCGGCTTTATAGCTCGCCGTGGTTTGTAGGTTATGTCAAATGGTAAGAGCTCGATAGCCCATTTTGCAATCCTGCCCGTTGCGTCGCGATTGTTTATAATATCGTTGAGAGGTACTTCGGAGGCCACCGTTATTGAACACTCTTGAAAGTAGTGTCGCAGCTTCCGGGATGCCATGAACACCGACACGCTATCTTTTGATAATGTGGGTACCGGATTTGCATGGAGTTAGAACGGTGGATCGTAGTACACTGGTTTTGAAGAGGGAATCTGTGCCCTTCATTTCTCGTTCAACGGCAGTATCGCTGACAACTTGATGTGTTGCTGCGATATATAATAACATAGTTTCGCCCAGGTTGGCGCGCCGTAACCGGATTTGTTGCCGTATGGCCTTTATTTCTTTGAGTCGGTGTGGCAGCATCCGTCCATTCAAATGTTCGTGCGCGGAGGAGGCGGTAGAGGGCGAGCCTTTTCTCCCAAATGGGAGATGAAGCGACTTTAAGGCCGCCACGCATCCGGTTAGTTTTTGTATCTGCTTGAGGTCTTTTGGAATATCCAATTGTGTGAGCTCGGATTTTGTCCGGTTTGCTTCAATTCCTCTACGGATCTGATGAAGCCCAAGAGCTTTTCGGCTGGTATGCGTCAAGAGGCATTTTTCCGGATTGAGCTTAATGTCATATGCTCGGAGGTTGTCAAATGTCACCCTCAAGTCTTCTACTAGAGCTCCGATGTGTTTGGTCTTGACGACCACATCGTCTACGTATGCCTCTACTGTTTTGCCTATCTGGGTAGCGGACATGTTTGAATCATCGCTGATATGTTGCGCCGGCGTTTTTGAGTCCGAAGGGCATTGTGTTGAAGCGAATGGCCCATATGGAGTAATGAATGCCGTTGCGGCCTGATCTTTCTCCGCCATCTTGATTTGATGGTATCCGGAGTATCGTCGAGGAAGCACAATGAATCGTGTTCGCGGTAGCATCGATGATTTGGTCAATGCGAGGGAGGGGGAAAGGGTCCTTTGGACAGGCCTTGTTAAGGTCTTTAAAATCGACGCAGAGGCGCCATGATTTGTCCTTTTTTGGTACCATTACTAGATTGGCTAGCCAGTCCGGATGTTTTATATCTCTGATGAATCCGGCTTCTAAGAGTTTGGCTAGCTCCTCTCCCATTGCCTGTCTTTTGGGTTCGGAAAATCGCCGAAGAGCTTGTTTGACTGGCTTGAATCCTTTTAGGATATTTAGGCTGTGCTCTGCCGACTGTGTGGGATTCTGGCATGTCGAAGAGTGCGAGCAAAATGTCCCAATTTTCGAAGGAATTCTCGTAGTGCGGTTTCGACATCAGGACTTAATTGTGCCCCAATGGAGGCCGTCTTTGTGGGGTCCATTGGATGGACCTGAATTTTGACTATTTCGTCTGCTGGTTTAAAAGAGGTGGACTTGGACCTCTTATCGAGTATCACATCGTCCCTATCCACCATGGAGCGCAGCGTAGTTAGTTCCTCTGCCGCTAGGGCTTCGGACAATGCCTCTAGGGCCAGTGCGGCTGTCTTATTTTCAGCGTGGAGTGCTGTATCTGGATCACTGGCGAGAGTGATTATCCCATTGGGTCCGGGCATTTTGAGCTTCATGTACCCGTAGTGGGGTATAGCTTGGAAGATTGTGAATGCCTCTCGCCCTAACAAAGCATGATATCCGCTGCGAATGGGGCCACTTGGAGCGTGACCTCCTCGGACCTGTAATTGTCCGTGAGCCAAACACTACATCTAGTGTGATTTTTCTGTGCAGCGTACTTCTCGACTAGGGATTATCCCTCTCGAAGGTTGTGCTGCTTCGCTCAATGCGGCTCGGTCAATTTCCATTTTTTGAAGGGTTTCCTCATAGATGTGGTTTAATCCGCTGCCGCCATCCATGAGTACCTTAGTAAGACGAAAACCGTCCACTATCGGACTGAGGACCAATGCGGCTGGTGCTCTAGCTGTTCGGAATTTAGGTTCGTCGCTGGCGTTGAAGGTGATAGCCGTGTCGCTCCATGGATTTGTTGTTGCTACTTGGTAGACTTGGCGAGGCTGCGGATTGTTCGTTTCGCATGTTATTTGATGCGAAAGTCTCAAGACTATTAATACCGCACTGGTACTGCTGGGTTGGTTGCCCGGGGCTAAAAAGCCTACACCACTTTTGGCCACCTGCCGTAGTATCCAACATGCTCGAAGGCTGTGTGTTGGTGTGGCGCCCTCCGTACTGTGGATTTTGCAGGGTCCGTTGAGCCATCCCTCCAGACGGTTCCGCACCCTTAGGGGTTTTGCTTTTGGTTTTAACCCGGTGCTTGAGTATGAAGCACCCTTTTATTTCGGACTGGGTTTGTATTCAGGGCGGATTGTCCCAAAACCTAGTTTCGGTTTTCGTGCACTCTCCATCATGCAGTATTTTTGTACGATGGTCGCTAGGTCAGCGAGGCGTGAAACTTCACGATTTAATCGATGGCGTTATGATTCCCTTGTCCGTGCAATTGTTGCAGAAGATTGAAATCGCGCTTTCTTCACGGCAGTCCTTTATCTTGTTCATAACCGGGAGGAATCGGCCCGATAATGATGTATTTGTATCATCGGGCTCTTGCCGTGTTGAGATAGATCGCTTATGTTTGGGTGGGCGGGTGGAATTAAGTTCGGAACCCTGCCCGGTCTGAGGCTCAAAGGCCAAGAAGCTTCCGGATTCGGAAGCTTGGTTTGCTGAGCGCTTTCCAACAAATCTGGTCCGATGCCTGACTTTATGTTCAGTATTTGATTAGCGTCCGTCCCTCCGGGAATCCGGCATGGAGGATCCGAATCGGACATAGTTGGATTTTAACATAGAAGAAGAGTCGCCGCATTGTTCCTCTACCACGACAACGTGGTGGGTAACCTGGGGAGAGTTAATTTCTCTCAGATCGGTTTTAAGCCCAATCTGATCATAGTCGGTAGCGACTCCCAGGGCGGCGATGCGATCCAAGAGCTCGTTTACGGAGGAGAGCTCAATCGGATCTAGCTGCTCGGCGAATTCCGAGCTGATGTGAAGATCGCTTTTAATGACTTGAGAGGTCATTGTCGGGCGGTGGCGAGCAGTGGTCATGAAAACCACCTAGCCGGATAGTCTGGCCGGCGGCCAAAGCTCCCTTGACGATGGCGCCGTCTTTAAAGACGGGAAAAGGCATCCTTCCTGATGGTGACGGCACAGAGGAACTCTCAATGAAAGCACCAATGTCGGTGTCAAAACCGGCGGATCTCGGGTAGGGGGTCCCGAACTGTGCGTCTAGGCGGATGGTAACAGGAGACAAGGGACACGATGTTTTACCCAGGTTCGGGCCCTCTTGATGGAGGTAAAACCCTACGTCCTGCTTGATTAATATTGATGATGTGTGTTACAAGAGTGGATCTACCACGAGATCAAAGAGGCTAAACCCTAGAAGCTAGCCTATGGTATGATTGTTGTTCGTCCTATGGACTACAGCCGTCCGGTTTATATAGGCACCGGAGAGGGCTAGGGTTACACAAAGTCGGTTACAAAGGTAGGAGATCTACATATCCGTATCGCCAAGCTTTCCTTCCACGCCAAGGAAAGTCCCATCCGGACACAGGACAAAGTCTTCAATCTTGTATCTTCATAGTCTTGGAGTCCGGCCGATGATGATAGTTCGGCTATCCGGACACCCCCTAGTCCGGAACTCCCTCAGAAGGTGTACCCAACAGTCTCCTTTGGGTATCCTATGAAGACGCATTTCTTCGATTTGGGTTCGAGCATATCAGGATGAAACTTTTTCACATAAGCATCGCAACTCCAAACTTTAAGAAACGACAGCTTAGGTTTATTGCTAAACCATAGTTCATACGGTGTCGTCTCAACGGATTTAGATGGTGCCCTATTTAACGTGAATGCAACTGTATCTAATGCAAAATCCCAAAATGATAGTGGTAAATCGGTAAGAGACATCATAGATCGCACCATATCTAATAAAGTGCAGTTATGATGTTCGGACACACCATTACACTGTGGTGTTCCAGGTGCGTGAGTAGTGAAACTATTTCACATTGTTTTAACTAAAGGCCAAACTCGTAACTCAAATATTTTACCTCTGCGATCATATCGTAGGAACTTTTATTTTCTTTTTACGATGATTCTCCAATTCACTCTGAAATTCTTTGAACTTTTCAAATGTTTCAGACTTGTGTTTCATCAAGTAGATATACCCATATCTGCTCAAATCATTTGTGAAGGTGAGAAAATAACGATACCTGCCACGAGCCTTAATACTCATTGGTCTGCATACATCAGTATGTATTATTTCCAACAAGTCAGTAGCTCGTTCCATTGTTCTGGAGAACGGAGTTTTAGTCATCTTGCCCAAAAGGCACGGTTCGCAAGCATCAAATTATTCATAACCAAGTGATTCCGAAAATCCATCTTTCATGGAGTTTCTTCATGCGCTTTACACCGATATGACCCCAACGGCAGTGCCACAAATAAGTTGCACTATCATTATTAACTTTGCATCTTTTGGCATCAATATTATGAATATGTGTATCACTACGATCGAGATCCAACAAACTATTTTCATTCGGTGTATGACCATTGAAGGTTTTATTCATGTAAACAGAACAACAATTATTCTCTGACTTTAAATGAATAACCGTATTGCAATAAACATGATCAAATCATATTCATGCTCAACGCAAACGCCAAATAAAATTTATTTAGGTTTAACACTAATCCCGAAAGTATAGGGAGTGTGTGATGATGATCATATCAATCTTGGAACTATTTCCAACACTCATCGTCACTTCCGCTCAACCAGTCTCTGTTTATTATATAACTCCTGTTTCGAGTTACTAAACTTAGCAACCGAACAAGTATCAAATACTCAGGGGCTACTATAAACACTAGTAAAGCACACATGAATAACCTGTATATCAAATATACTCTTGTTCACTTTGCCATCCTTCTTATCCACCAAATATTCAGGGCATTTCCGCTTCCAGTGACCATTTCCTTTGCAGTGTAAGCACTCAGTTTCAGGCTTTGGTCCAGCTTTGAGCTTCTTCGCGGGAGTGACAACTTGCTTGTCATTCTATTTGAAGTTCCCTTTCTTTCCCTTTGCCCTTTTCTTGAAACTAGTGGTCTTGTCAATCATCACCACTTGATGCTCTTTTCTTGATTTCTACCTTCGTTGATTTCAACATCGCGAAGAGCTCGGGAATCGTTTTCATCATCCTTTGCATACTATAGTTCATCATGAAGTTCTACTAACTTGGTGATGGTGACTAGAAAACTCCGTCAATCACTATCTTATCTGGAAGATTAACTCCCACTTGATTCAAGCGATTGTAGTACCCAGACAATCTGAGCACGTGCTCACTAGTTGAGCGATTCTCTTCCATCTTTTAGCTATAGAACTTGTTGGAGATTTCATATCTCTTAACTCGGGTATTTGCTTGAAATATTAACTTCAACTCCTGGAACATCTCATATGATCCATGACGTTCAAAACGTCTTTGAAGTCCCGATTCTAAGCCGTTAAGCATGGTGCACTAAACTATCAAGTAGTCATCATTTTGATCTAGCCAAACGTTCATAACGTCTGCATCTGCTCCTGCAATAGGTCCATCACCTAGCGGTGCATCAAGGACATAATTCTTCTGTGCAGCAATGAGGACAATCCTCAGATCACGGATCCAATCCGCATCATTGCTACTAATATTTTTCAACATAGTTTTCTCTAGGAACATTTCAAAATAAACATATGAAAGCAACAACGCGAGCTATTGATCTACAACATAATTTGCAAAATACTACCATGACTAAGTTCATGATAAATTTAAGTTCAATTAATCATATTACTTAAGAACTCCCACTTAGATAGACATCTCTCTAGTCATCTAAGTGATCACGTGTTCCAAATCAACTAAACCATGTCCGATCATCACGTGAGATGGAGTAGTTTTCAATGGTGAACATCACTATGTTGATCATATCTACTATATGATTCATGCTCGACCTTTCGGTCTCCGTGTTCCGAGGCCATATCTGCATATGCTAGGCTCGTCAAGTTTAACCTGAGTATTCCGTGTGGGCAAAACTGGCTTGCACCAGTTGTAGATGGACGCAGAGCTTATCACACCCGATCTTCACGTGGTGTCTGGGCACGACGAACTTTGGCAACAGTGCATACTCAGGGAGAACACTTCTTGATAATTAGTGAGAGATCATCTTAAACTGCTACCGTCAATCAAAGCAAGATAAGATGCATAAAGGATAAACATCACATGCAATCAATATAAGTGATATGATATGGCCATCATCATCTTGTGCTTGTGATCTCCATCTCCGAAGCACCGTCGTGATCACCATCGTCACCGGCGCGACACCTTGATCTCCATCGTAGCATCGTTGTCATTTACGCCGTCTATTGCTTATACGACTATCACTACCTCTTAGTGATAAAGTAAAGCAATTACAGGGCGTTTGCATTTCATACAATAAAGCGGCAACCATATGGCTCCTGCCAGTTGCCGATAACTTTGGTTACAAAACATGATCATCTCATAAAATAAAATATAGCATCACGTCTTGACCATATCACATCACAACATGCCCTGCAAAAACAAGTTAGACGTCCTCTACTTTGTTGTTGCAAGTTTTACGTGGCTGCTACGGGCTGAGCAAGAACCGTTCTTACCTATGCATCAAAACCACAACGATAGTTCCTCAAGTTAGTGCTGTTTTAACCTTCTCAAGGACCGGCGTAGCACACTCAGTTCAACTAAAGTTGAGAAACCGACACTCGCTAGCCACATTGTGTGCAAAGCACGTCAAGAGAACCAGTCTCGTGTAAGCGTACGCGTAATGTCGGTCCGGGCCGCTTCATCCAACAATACCGCCGAACCAAAGTATGACATGCTGGTAAGCAGTATGACTTGTATCGCCCACAACTCACTTGTGTTCTACTAGTGCATATAACATCTACGCATAAAACCTGGCTCGGATGCCACTGTTGGGGAACGTAGTAATTTCAAAAATTTCCTACGCACACGCAAGATCATGGTGATGCATAGCAACGAGAGGGGAGAGTGTGTCCACGTACCCTCGTAGACCGAAAGTGGAAGCGTTAGCACAACGCGGTTGATGTAGTCGTACATCTTCACGGCCCAACCGATCAAGCACCGAAACTACGGCACCTCCGAGTTCTTGCACACGTTCAGCTCGATGACGTCCCTCATACTCCGATCCAACAGAGTGTCGAGGGAGAGTTCTGTCAGCACGACGGCGTGGTGACGATGATGATGTTCTACCGACGCAGGGCTTGGCCTAAGCACCGCTACGATATTATCGAGGTGGATTATCGTGGAGGGGGGCACCGCACACGGCTAAGAGATCCAAGGGATCAATTGTTGTGTCTCAAGGGTGCCCCCTCCCGTGATATAAAGGAGTGGAGGAGGGGAGGGCCGGCCCTCTCTCTATGGCGCGCCCTAGGGGAGCCCTACGCCCACCGGGAGTAGGATTCCCCCTTTCCTAGTAGAACTAGGAGCCCTTCCAAGTAGAAGGAGTAGGAGAGAAGGAAAGGGAAGGGAGAAGGAGAAGGAAGGAAGGGGGCGCCCCCCTAACTAGTCCAATTCGGACTAGTCCATGGGGAGGGGTGCGCCCACCCTTTGGGCCTTTCTCTCCTTTCCCGTATGGCCCATTAAGGCCCAATACGAATTCCCGTAACTCTCCGGTACTCCGTAAAATACCCGAATCATTCGGAACCTTTCCGATGTCCGAATATAGTCGTCCAATATATCGATCTTTATGTCTTGACCATTTCAAGACTCCTTGTCATGTCCCCGATCTCATTCGGGACTCCGAACTCCTTTGGTACATCAAAACTCATAAACTCATAATATAACTGTCATCGAAAACCTTAAGCGTGCGGACCCTACGGGTTCGAGAACTATGTAGACATGACCGAGACACGTTTCCGGTCAATAACCAATAGTGGAACCTGGATGCTCATATTGGCTCCTACATATTCTACGAAGATCTTTATCCGCATAACAACATACGTTGCTCCCTTTGTCATCGGTATTTTACTTGCCCGAGATTCGATCGTCGGTATCTCAATACCTAGTTCAATCTCGTTACCGGCAAGTCTCTTTACTCGTTATGTAATGCATCATCCCGCAACTAACTCATTAGTCACATTAGTTGCAAGACTTATAGTGATGTGCATTACCGAGAGGGCCCAGAGATACCTCTCCGACATTTGGAGTGACAAATCCTAATCTCGAAATACGCCAACCCAACATGTACCTTCGGAGACACCTGTAGAGCACCTTTATAATCACCCGATTACGTTGACGCGTTTGGTAGCACACAAAGTGTTCCTCCGGTAAACGGGAGTTGCATAATCTCAAGTCATAGGAACATGTATAAGTCATGAAGAAAGCAATAGCAACATACTAAACAATCGTGTGCTAAGCTAACGGAATGGGTCAAGTCAATCACATAATTCTCCTAATGATGTGATCCCGTTAATCAAATGATAACTCATGTCTATGGTTAGGAAACATAACCATCTTCGATTAACGAGCTAGTCAAGTACAGGTATACTAGTGACACTCTGTTTGTCTATGTATTCACACATGTATTATGTTTCCGGTTAATACAATTCTAGCATGAATAATAAACATTTATCATGATATAAGGAAATAAATAATGACTTTATTATTGCCTCTAGGGCATATTTCCTTCAGAAGATTCCGTTGACGGCGGTGGAGACCAACGACAGGAGGTCGCTGGCGATGGAGGAGACGTTCCGGAGACCTCTAGTCGGTAGAGCTGTGTAGCGACCCGACCCGAATGGATCAAGTCTCGGTGCTCAGGTGTCATCCCTGGATCAGTAATGCTGACACCACACAGTACTTCGAAGGATTTATAACAGAGTAGCAATCACACACTTATTACATCGTTGCCCAAAAGAGGACTTATTACAATTAATATGGCTTAAGGCCATCTAATAACGATAACATCGGAAGACTTGGAAGATAAGTGAGTCCATCAACTCCAGCGGCATCACTGATTATAGAACCACAACCTAAAGCACCTTACTCGTCGTCTGAAAAGTCTGCAACATGAAAGTTGCAGCCCGAAAACGGGTCAGCACATGGAATATGCTGGCAATGTAACACATAGAGAGAAATAATGAGTATTGGCTATACTACATGCATATTGGGCTGGTGGAAAAGCTCTATGGTTACAGTTTTGCATAAAGCCAGTTTTCCCTACTGCAAAGGAATAAATTTGTTTAACTATCATGGTGGTTGTTAAACATTGAGAATGGTTGACAGCATCCTCAATCCCAATTAAAAGTACTCATTAAAAAACCCAACAATATTAAATTAGAGTAACATGTTGAGATTCACATGATATTCAAGTACTAGATACTCAAGATGTCCATAACCGGGGACACGGCTAATCATGATTAGTTTATACACTCTGCAGAGGTTTGCGCACTTTTCCCCACAAGACTCGATCGCCTCCGTTTGGTTTCTCGCACTACATGGTGTTTGAGAGACGGATGACCGAGACATAGTCTTTCAGAAGCGTTTGCACCATACGATGGGTAGACCGTACCACCTACAACCCCTACATCTGCTAGTCTACCACTGTAAGAGTTCACACGACTTAATCAGCTATGCCAGAGCCCATAATGGCTTGTGGCTGCACACGGAAGTTACTAGTTTGAATAATCTCATGATCCCTTTGAGCCTGGGTGGCGGTCCGAAGAAAAACAGGCAAGTCCTGATAGAAACGAGGTGCCTCAATCCACCCAGATGTGTGTTTAAGTTGCCACCTTAAATAAACCATTAATTTAAAAATCTCACATCTGTCATGGAATACACTCACCCAATCCACGTCTACTAGCATAGCATAGCATAATAAGCGAACGTAGAAGTAACTCCCAAGGTTTCATAAGTAAAACAGGTAATAGGTACTACCTCTATCTACTTCCCATCCCACAATTTATTTAGGTCCTAATCATGCAAGTGTTTGAGGATTGATCTAATGCATAAAAACTGGGTATGAGAAAGTATGATCAAAGTGTTACTTGCCTTGCTGATGATCCGCGAAACCTAGAGATTCAAGTAACAAGCGGCGCACTCGGGTGATCTATCGCAGACAAACAACAAGCATACAATAAGTACTCATCTAATGCACGGTAAATCTCGAATAAAAGATCTAACCAGAAAGTTCAACTTAAGAACCCTGGTTGCAAAAAGAATCGAATCAAATAAAGCAACGAAAGTCAAACGACGAAAGAAAACAACTCGGTTCTAGAAAGTTGAAACTAAGTCAAATTTTACAGTAGCAAAACTTTGTTTAAGTTGATTAGTCGGAACGGCGGTTTGAGATGAAACTCCAGCGCTTGAATCACCTGATTCCAATAAGCGAGCGAGAAGATAGACTAGAAAGAAAATCGGATCTGAAATCGCTATCGGAAAAATAGCGGAATAAATCCGATGAGAAAGAAAACGACGAACGGTTGAGCGAGCAGACGTTCATTAACGAAGCAAACCGGTGATCACGTTCGTTAGGGACGAGCGGTCCGCTAACGCTTGCTAAACAAAACCGGAAAGAAAAACCGGCGAGAAAAACCGATCTAGGGTTTCGGAAAGAAAACCGAGACGAAAAACCGATCTAGAAAACCGGAACGGAAACCAGAACAAAAACCGGAACGATTTACCAAAAACCGAACCGAGGAAAAGAAAAGGTGACGCGGCGCGGCTAGTACCTCGAAGAGGCGAGGGGCTCCGGCGGCGGCGGCGTTGGGTGGCGGCGGCGGTGTAGGGCGGCGGCGGCTGCTGCTGCAGAGGAGAGGAGAGGTGTTGGTTTGATGTGTTAGAGAGGGGGTGCTTGGGTATTTATATTGGGGAGGGAGGGTTTTTGCTTGGAGTAGGGGACAAGAATTAGAGTAGGATTAGGAATCCTAGGAATAAAAACGGAATAACGAAACGGGTGCAAATCCTACTAGGATTTGTAAAAGAAAAGGAAACCGGGGCGGCTCCCTGGCTCCCTGGTGCGGCGCGCGCTAGCGATGGCCTTGGTCTCCTGGCCGGCCGGCTGGCTTGGCGGCTTGGGCCTTTGGCCCAAGGCGCTGTGGCTCTCTCTTTTTTTAAATCGGTTTCGCGCGCAGAAAAATACAGGAAAAAAATCTAAACGAACTCCAAAATTAACAAAGTAAACTTTCCCCGACTCCTAAAAATGAGTCGAACAAAATGAACTTTTACTCGGGGCCTAAAATGCAATTTTTTGAAAACACGCATTTTTCCCTAAGGCAATAAACTCCGAGAAAAATCCAAAATTTGATTTATTTATTAAATCTTCATTTTTCCTAAATTTTGGGAAAGTCATATTATTCCCTCTCTTATTTTTGATATTGGAAAAATATTTGAAGATAAAATAAATAAATCCAATGATCCTCTTTTCATAGTTTTGAGAGAACTCAAATACAAAAAATTTGAAATCTACAACTCTCTCCGAGGGTCCTTGAGTTGCGTGAATTTCTAGGATCAACAAATTGCAAGAAAATATGATATGCATGATGACTTAATGTATAACATTCCAAATTGAAAATTTGGGATGTTACAAACCTACCCCTTAAGATGAATCTAGCCCTCGAGATTCGGGTTGGCTAGAAAATAGGTGAGGTGGTCCTTGAGCAAATCTTCTTCTCTTTCCCGGTGGCTTCATCCTCGGTGTGGTGGCTCCAATTGAACCTTGCAAAACTTGATAACCTTGCTGCGAGTAACTCTGCTGGCATATTCGAGAATCTGATTGGTTTCTCCTCATATGTTAAATCATCCTTCAATTGAATTGCTTCAAGTGGCCTTTGTATCTCTTAGCGGTACTTCCGCCATCTCGGCGTGACATTTCTTTGGTGAGAAACATGGAATACATCATGAACTCTGACAGTCCCTCTGGTAATTCCAGCTTATAAGCAACTTCTCCCATGCGTTGCAAGATCCTATACTGTCCAACGAAGCGTGGTGCTAACTTTCCTTTAACTCCAAATCGCTTAACTCCTCGTAGTGGGGATACTCTAAGATAAACTCTGTCTCCAACTTCATATTCTATCGCCTTGCGTTTTGAATCCGCATAGCTTTTACATGCGGACTGGGCTACCTTGAGCCTATCGCGAATCAACTTAACCTTCATTGAGACTCCTTGATCAAATCTGGTCCAAACAATCGACGGTCTCCGCTTCTTCCCATGATAACGGTGTCCTGCACCTCCTTTCGTACAAAGCCTCGAAGGTGCCATCTTCAAGCTGGTTTGGTAAGCTGTTGTTATAAGAAAACTCTGCATACGGCAAGTTATCATCCCAACTAGATCCATAATCTAGTGCACAAGCTCTCAAACATATCCTCCAAAATCTGATTGACTCTCTCGGTCTGTCCATCGGATTCGTGGGTGGAAAGCTGTCTTGAATTCCAGCCTGGTTCCCAATGTTTCGCGTAACTGATTCCAAAACTTTGAGGTAAATTGGGTTCCTCTATCGATCGATACTCCTCGGAACTCCGTGCAAACACACAATTCTGGTCATGTATACCTTTGCCAACTTAGCACTGCTATAGGTAGTCTTGACTGGAATGAAATGAGCTACCTTCGTCAAGCGGTCGACTATAACCCAAATCGAGTCATAGCCTGAATGAGTCTTTGGCAAACCTGTGATGAAATCCATGCCTAGTTTATCCCACTTCCATTCGGGTATTGGCAATGGTTGCAACAATCCTGCTGGCTTCTGATGTTCTGCCTTCACTCTTTGACATACATCGCAAACTGCTACATACGCCGCGATATCCTTCTTCATTCCGGTCCACCAGAATGTTTCCTTCGAATCTAAATACATCTTGGTATTTCCTGGGTGAATCGAGTAGGGTGAATCATGTGCTTCTTGCAGAATCCTTCCTGATCTCCAGGTCATTTGGCACATAAACACGGTCCTCAAATCATAGGGTATCGTGCTCATCCTCACGAAATCCCTTAGCTTTTCCTGCGCTCATTTTCTCCTTTATAGAGGCAACTTCCTTATCTGCCTTTTGAGCTTCTCTGATTTTGTCCATCAACATAGACTGAAACTCCAATGCTGCTACATAGCCTCTCGGAACTATTTCCAAACATAGCTCTCGAAGGTCTTGGCTAACTCCTTGGGTATTCCTCCCCTTGTTAGTGTATTGACGTGGCTCTTACGGCTCAATGCGCTCGCTACAACGTTAGCCTTCCGGGTGATAATGCAATCTCATATCATAATCCTTAATAAGCTCCAACCATCTCCTCTGTTCGAGATTTAATTCATACTGCGTTAAGATGTACTTCAAACTCTTGTGATCCGTGTACACCTCACAATGATTTCCAATGAGAAAATGTCTCCATGTCTTCAATGCATGCACAACGGCTGCTAACTCCAAATCATGTGTGGCATAATTCAACTCATGAGGCTTAAGCTGTTGTGAAGCATACAAAACAACTCTTCCTTCCTGCATAAGCCTGCTCCAAGTCCTCGGCGTGAGCGTGCAATACACCTCATAATCCTTGGTGCGATCGGAAAAATTAACTTTGGTGAGGTAACCAATCTTTTCTTCAACTCCTGAAAACTTGCCTCACAATCCTCGGTCCATATGAACTTGGTATCCTTTTTCAGCAATTCCGTCATAGGCTTTGCAATCCTTGAGAAATTCTCAATGAATCTTGGTAGTATCCTGCGAGTCCAAGGAAACTCTGGATCTCTCCAACTGTCGTTGGTGCTTCCCATTTGGTTCTGGTCTCAACCTTCGTGGGGTCAATCGCTATCCCTTCCCGGATATAACATGTCCAAGAAATCCAACTTCCTTTAGCCAAAACTCACATTCTTGAACTTGGCATATAAGCGATGTTCCCTCGGTTTCTCCAAAACCAATCGCAAATGTTCCTTATGTTCTTCTTCATTCTTGAAAACCAAAATATCATCTATGAACACCACAACGAACTTATCCAAAAACTCCATAAACACTTTGTTCATCGGGTTCATGAAATAGGCTGGTAGCGTTAGTCAGTCCAAATGACATAACGGTATATTCATGCAGTCCATATCTCGTGGTAAATGCTGTCTTAGGTATGTCCTGCTCCCGAATCTTCAACTGATGGTACCCTGATCGCAAATCGATCTTGGAAAACACTTTAGCTCCTTGCAAACGATCAAACAGATCTTCTATCATAGGTAGTGGGTACTTGTTCTTGATCGTTACTTGATTTAAACCACGATAGTCTACAACCATCCTTAATGATCCGTCCTTCTTCTCTACTAAAAGTATGGGTGATCCCCAAGGCGAAGAACTTGGGCGTATATAACTTTTATCCATTAGCTCCTTAATCTACTTCCTGATTTCCGCCAAATCCTGTGCGGGCATCCTGTATGGTCGCTTCGATATTGGGCCTGTACCTGGCAAAAGCTCTATCAAAAACTCAATGTCTCTATCCGGTGGCATTCCTGGCAACTCTTCTCGAAATACATCGGAAATCCCTTACCATCGGTACTTCTTCTGCACAACTCGATAAGGAATTTACTTGTGCTCTCCTCGGCTCATGCCGTGATACATACTTGATTCTCCTCCTTACGGGGTGGTAAGCAAAATTGACTTAGTGGCGCAATCTATGTTCCTCCATACTTTGATAACCAATCCATGCCTAATATCACATCCAATCCTTGGGATTCCGTAACTATTAGGTCGAGGGAAAACATAGTGTCCAATCCTTAATGGCGATCGATCACACCATATACTAGCCATGTATTCTGCTCGGGTGAGGTTACTAGCATGGGTGACCTAAGGGCTTGGGTTGGTAATTTGTACTTATCCACAAATCCCCTTGATATGTATGAATGTGATGCACCAGTATCGAAAAGAACTAGTGTAGTAAATGACTTAACCAAAAACTTACCGATTACTGCATCGGGCTGATCTTCAACCTCCTCCACGGTAATGTGGTTCACTTGTCCTTTATTGAAAGGGTTTGGCTTCTTTCCAGAGCTTCCATTTCCACCTTCGCCTTCGGGACATTCATTTGCACAATGTCCGTTCTTGGAACACTTGTAACAGGTGACATGACTCAAGTCTTTCTTGGTTGGGGTTGATGGTGTGGTCGGTTTCGGCGTTGCTTCCTCCATTCCCATTTCCATTTTGTGGCCATTATGGTTGTCTGAACTACCTCCTCCATGGGTATGCTGAAACTGAACTCCTGTTTAGGGGTATAACAGGGCTTCATTGGGCTCGAGTTATACTTCCCGCCCATACTTCCTCTTGCGGTTCTCAATTTGCTGCTGCTTTCCTTCAATCATGAGGGCACGGTCTACCAACTCCTGGTAGTTATTGAAACTTGCTACCATCAACTGCATGCTTAATTCATCATTCAGTCCTTCTAGAAACTTCTCCTGCTTAGCTGCATCTGGGGCATAACGTGCTAACTTACTAAAATCATCCACGTACTGGCCAACAGTCCTTCCTCCTTGGCGTAAGTTGCGAAACTCACGCTTCTTCATAGCCATAGCTCCTCTTTGAGACATGGGTAGTGCGGAAAGCTTGCTGAAACTGATCCCATGTGACGGTGTCTCTGTGGTAAGTGGCTGTAAATTCTCCCACCATCTTGCTGCGGGTCCTTCAAGCTGGTGTGCAGCAAACTTCACCTTTTCTCCATCTGACATCCTGCGGTGGTCAACTCCTCCCTACCTTACGGAGCTAATCATCTGCTACTATCGGCTCGGTGCTACTAGAAAACACCGGCGGGTTCAGCCTTAAGAAACGTGTCAAGTGATCTGCAGGTGGTGGTGGCGGTGGGTTGTTGTTGCTGCCTTGGTTCTGTACCAATGTTTGGATCAAAGTGTTCTGCTGCTGGATCAACTGGGTGATCTCTGGCGGAAAAACAAACCCGGGGTCGCGTCTCGGAGGCATCTGATGGGTCTAGAAAAGATGAGAAATTAAGAATAGAGTGAGGTCTAAGGAGAAACACTACCCAAATGTATATGAGCAAATGCACACAAAATCACTTCATTCAATTCAAACAAAGGGCTTACAACGATCTAACTATCGCAAAAGTGCGTGTACTATGATGTTACATGGAGGTAATACTACTAATGTGTGGGGGTCATCTACTAATTTGAACCGGTGGAAGACTCCATGCTTTCTGCTCCAGCTTCGTCTTCAAAGTTGGGTTCACTTGGATCCGAATCGGTGTCATCGATGATGATGTAGTTGCTCGGACCGCCGATGTAGTTGTCTTCATTCTTGAGCGCCAATTTCTTCTTGAGTTCTTCAATCTCATACTTAAGATCGTTATTGTGTCTTGCTACAGCTACGATCTCGTCCATGTAGTCCTTACGTATAGACTTTAGTTCTTCTTCAAGTTCGATGATCCTTCCCTTCGCATCCTTCAATTCGATCATATCATTGCACATCTGGTTCTCCTGGCGTCGAATGTGCTGGTTTAACTCCTGGATGAAAGCTGCAATGGATCTATCCTTCTTGGTGCTGACTATCTCCCATTGTTCATCTCGGCGTCCGCAAATCTGATAGATGGTGTCCTTGAGGTCTTCTTGGTAAACTTCTCCAATGCGTCCCATGGTGATATGAGCTGCCATGCTCTTTCCCAAACTCCAGGTTGGTGCACTGAAAACACTATCTATAGGCTTGGTGATTGGGGCGAATGTCCTTCCCGGAACGTGAACTTGAATCTTCCAGCGCTCTTCTTCAGGCAGAGTGGCGTTGAAAGTCTAGGTGAAACTTGGTAGTCCAATGTTCAGGTACTTGGTGACTTCCTTCAAGTGAAATCCAAAAGGTGTGCCTTCATCTGGTTGGCCATACTTGATCTTCGCGTCCTTCATCCTAAAAGAGTAGAAAAGATGAGGAGTTAGAAAATGAGAAGAGAATAGTGATCTATGGTTTTAACTTAGTGGTCGTGTCCTACAGTCAGCGTGTGCTCTGATACCATCTCTGTAGCAACCCGACCCGAATGGATCAAGTCTACGTGCTCGGTGTCATCCCCGGATCGAAGAATGCCGACACCACACAAGATTTGAAGGATTTATAACAGAGTAGCAATCACACACTTATTACATCGTTGCCCAAAGAGGACTTATTACAATAAATATGGCTTAAGGCCATCTAATAACGATAACAGCGGAAGACTTGGAAGATAAGTGAGTCCATCAACTCCAGTAGCATCATCGAGTATAGAACCACGACCTAAAGCACCTTACTGTCGTTCGAAAAGTCGCAACATGAAAGTTGCAGCCAGCAGGTCAGCACATGGAATATCTTGGCAATGTAACACATAGAGAGAAATAATGAGTATTGGCTATACTACATGCATATTTGGCTGGTGGAAAAGCTCTATGGTTACAGTTTTGCATAAAGCCATTTTTTCCCTCTCTGCAAAGGAATAAATTTGTTTAACTATCATGGTGGTTGTTAAACATTGAGAATGGTTGACAGCATCCTCAATCCCAATTAAAAGTACTCATTAAAAACCCAACAATATTAATTAGAGTAACATGTTGAGATTCACATGATATTCAAGTACTAGATACTCAAGATTTCCATAACCGGGGACACGGCTAATCATGATTAGTTTATACACTCTGCAGAGGTTTGCGCACTTTTCCCCACAAGACTCGATGACCGAGACATAGTCTTTCAGAAGTGTTTGCACCTTACGATGGGTATGAAGGAAATATGCCCTAGAGGCAATAATAAAGTTATTATTTATTTCCTTATACCATGATAAATGTTTATTATTCATGCTAGAATTGTATTAACCGGAAACATAATACATGTGTGAATACATAGACAAACAGATAGTCACTAGTATGCCTCTACAAGACTAGCTCATTAATCGAAGATGGTTATGTTTCCTAACCATAGACAAGTGTTGTCATTTGATTAATGGGATCACATCATTAGGAGAATGATGTGATTGACATGACCCATTCCGTTAGCTTAACACTTGATCGTTTAGTATGTTGTTAATGCTTTCTTCATGACCCATACATGTTCTCGTAACTATGAGATTATGCAACTCCGTTTACGGAGGAACACTTTGGGTACTACCAAACGTCACAACGAATCTGGGTGATTATAAAGGAGTACTACAGGTGTCTCCAAAGGTACTTGTTGGGTTGGCGTATTTGAGATTAGGTTTTGTCACTCCGATTGTCGGAGAGGTATCTCTAGGCCTTCTCGGTGATACACATCACTTAAGCCTTGCAAGCATTACAACTAATGAGTTAGTTGTGAGATGATGTATTACGGAACGAGTAAAGAGACTTACCGGTAACGAGATTTAACTAGGTATTGGATACCGACGATCGAATCTCGGGTAAGTAACATACCGATGACAAAGGGAACAACGTATGTCGTTATGCGGTTTGACCGATAAAAGATCTTCGTAGAATATGTAGGAACCAATATGGGCATCCAGGTTCCGCTATTGGTTATTGACCGAGAATGGTTCTAGGTCATGTCTACATAGTTCTCGAACCCGTAGGGTCCGCACGCTTAACGTTTCGATGACAGTTCATTATGAGTTTATAAGTATTGATGCACGAAGGTTGTTGAGTCCCGGATGTGATCACGGACATGACGAGGAGTCTCGAAATGGTCGAGACATAAAGATTGATATATTGGAAGCCTACATTTGGACATCGGAAGTGTTCCGAGTGAAATCGGGAATTTACCGGAGTACCGGGAGGTTACCGGAACCCCCCGGGAACTACATGGGCCATAGTGGGCCTTGGTGGAAAGGAGAAAGGGCCAGCCCTAGGTGGCGCGCTTCTTCCCCTAGTCCTATTAGGACTAGGAAAGGTGGGCCGCCCCCCCTCTCTCTTTCCCCTCAGGAATCCTAATCCAACTAGGTTTGGGGGAATCCTACTCCCGAGGGAGTAGGACTCCTTGCGCCTCCTCCCTTGGCCGCCACCTCCTCCTTGCTCCTTTATATACGGGGCAAGGGGCACCCTAGGACACACAAGTTGATCTACGGATCGTTCCTTAGCCGTGTGCGGTGCCCCCTCCACCATATTCCACTTCGGTCATATCGTCATGAGCTTAGCGAAGCCCCGCCGGAGAAGTCATATCGTCGCGGAGCTTAAGCGAAGCCCTGCGTCGGTGGAGCATCAACATCGTCCACCACGCCGTCTGACAGAACTCATCCCGACACTTTGCTGGATTGGAGTCCGGGATCGTCATCACTGAGCGTGTGCGTAACTCGGAGGTGCCGACGTTCGGTGCTTGGATCGGTCGGATCGTGAAGACGCACGACTACATCAACAGCGTTGTTATAACGCTTCGCTTTCGGTCTCACGAGGGTGCGTGGACGGACCTCTCCCTCTCGTTGCTATGCCATCACCATGGTCTTGCGTGTTCGTAGGAAATTTTTGAAATTACTACGTTCCCCAACAATGGCATCCGAGCCTGGTTTTACGCGTTGATGTCATGTGCACGAGTAGAACACAAGTGAGTTGTGGGCGATATAAGTCATACCGCTTACCAGCATGTCATACTTTGGTTCGGCGGTATTGTGAGATGAAGCGGCCGGACCGACATTACGCCAGACGCTTACGCGAGACTGGTTTCACCGCCGGGCACTAGTTGCTTAAAGGTGACCGCGGTGTCTGTCTCTCTCACTTTAGTTGAACGAGTGTGGCTCGCCCGGTCCTTGCGAAGGTTAAAACAGCACCAACTTGACAAACTATCGTTGTGGTTTTGATGCGTAGGTAAGAACGGTTCTTGCTCAGCCCGTAGCAGCCACGTAAAACTTGCAACAACAAAGTAGAGGACGTCTAACTTGTTTTTGCAGGGCATGTTGTGATGTGATGTGGTCAAGACGTGATGCTATATTTTATTGTATGAGATGATCATGTTTTGTAACCGAGTTATCGGCAATTGGCAGGAGCCATATGGTTGTCGCTTTATTGTATGAAATGCAAACGCCATGTAATTGCTTTACTTTATCACTAAGCAGTAGCGATAGTCGTAGAAGCAATAGTTGGCGAGACGACAACGATGCTACGATGGAGATCAAGGTGTCACGCCGGTGACGATGGTGATCATGACGGTGCTTCGGCGATGGAGATCACAAGCACAAGATGATGATGACCATATCATATCACTTATATTGATTGCATGTGATGTTTATCCTTTATGCATCTTATCTTGCTTTGATTGACGGTAGCATTATAAGATGATCTCTCACTAAAATTATCAAGAAGTGTTCTCCCTGAGTATGCACCGTTGCCAAAGTTCGTAGTACCGGACACCACGTGATGATCGGGTGTGATAAGTTCTACGTCCATCTACAACGGTGAAAACAGTTGCACACGCGGAATACTCAGTTAAACTTGACGAGCCTAGCATATAACAGATATGGCCTCGGAACACGGAGACCGAAAGGTCGGCGTGAATCATATAGTAGATATGATCAACATAGTGATGTTCACCATTGAAACTACTCCATCTCACGTGATGATCGGACATGGTTTAGTTGATTTGGATCACGTAATCACTTAGATGACTAGAGATGTCTATCTAAGTGGGAGTTCTTAAGTAATATGATTAATTGAACTTTAATTTATCATGAACTTAGTCCTGGTAGTATTTTGCAAATTATGTTGTAGATCAATAACTCGCGTTGTTGCTTCCCTATGTTTGTTGCTTTCATATGTTTATTTTGATATGTTCCTAGAGAAAAATTATGTTGAAAAATGTTAGTAGCAATGATGCGGATTGGATCCGTGATCTGAGGTTTATCCTCATTGCTGCACTGAAAAATTATGTCCTTAATGCACCGCTAGGTGACAAACCTATTGCAGGAGCGATCGCAGGCGTTATGAGCGTTTGGCTAGCTCAATATGATGACTACTTGATAGTTTAGTGCACCATGCTTAAAGGCTTAGAATCGGGACTTCAAAAACGTTTTGAGCGTCATGGACCATATGGGATGTTCAGGAATTGAAGTTAATATTTCAAGCAAATACCGAGTTGAGAGATATGAAGTCTCCAACAAGTTCTATAGCTAAAAGATGGAGGAGAATCGCTCAAGTAGTGAGCATGTGCTCAGATTATCAGGTACTTCAATCGCTTGAATCAAGTGGGAGTTAATCTTCCGGATAAGATAGTGATTGACAGAATTCTCTAGTCACCATCACCAAGTTAGTAGAACTTCGTGATGAACTATAATATGCAAGGGATGACAAAAGTAATTCCCAAGCTCTTCGTGATGCTGAAATCGACGAAGGTAGAAATCAAGAAAAGAGCATCAAGTGTTGATGATTGACAAGACCACTAGTCTCAAGGAAAAGGCAAAGGAAGAAGGGAACTTCAAAAGAACGGCAAGCAAGTTGCTACTCGAGTGAAGAAGCCCAAGTCGGACCTAAGCACGAGACTAAGTGCTTTTGCTACAATGGAATTGGTCTTTGAAGCGGAACTACCCCAAGTGTTTGGCGGATAAGAAGGATGGCAAAGTGAACAAAGGTATATTTGATATACAGATTATTGATGTATATTTTACTAGTGTTCATAGCAACCCCTCGGTATTTGATACTGATTCAGTTGTTAAGAGTAGTAACTCAAACGGAGTTGCAGAATGAGCGAAACTAGTTGAAGGGAAGTGACGATGAGTGTTGGAAGTAGTTCCAAGATTGATATGATCATCATCGCACACTCCCTATACTTTCGGGATTAGTGTTAAACCTAAATAAATGTTATTTGGTGTTTGCGTTGAGCATGAATATGATTTGATCATGTTTATTGCAAAACGGTTATTCATTTAAAGTCAAAGAATAATTGTTGTTCTGTTTAAATGAATAAAACCTTCGATGGTCATACACCCAATGAAAATAGTTTTCAAAACGGTTATTCATTTAAAGTCAAAGAATAATTGTTGTTCTATTTAAATGAATAAAACCTTCAATGGTCATACACCCAATAAAAATAGTTTGTTGGATCTCGATCGTAGTAATACACATATTCATAATATTGATGCCAAAAGATGCAAAGTTAATAATGATAGTGCAACTTATTTGTGGCACTGCCGTTTAGGTCATATTGGTGTAAAGCGCATGAAGAAACTCCATGCTGATGGGATTTTGGAATCACTTGATTATGAATCACTTGATGCTTGCGAACCATGCCTTATGGGCAAGATGACTAAAGACGCCGTTCTCCGGAACTATGGAGCGAGCAACTGATTTGTTGGAAATCATACATACTGATGTTTGTGGTCCAATGAATATTGAGGCACGCGGCGGGTATCGTTATTTTCTCACCTTCACAGATGATTTGAGCAGATATGGGTATATCTACTTAATGAAACACAAATCTGAAACATTTGAAAAGTTCAAAGAATTTCAGAGTGAAGTGGAAAATCATCGTAACAAGAAAATAAAGTTTCTACGATCTGATCGTGGAGGAGAATATTTGAGTTACGAGTTTGGTTTACATTTGAAACAATGTGGAATAGTTTCGCAACTCACGCCACCCAGCACACCACAGAGAAATGGTGTGTCTGAACGTCGTAATCGTACTTTACTAGATATGGTGCGATCTATGATGTCTCTTTCCGATTTACCGCTATCGTTTTGGGGTTATGCTTTAGAGACGGCCGCATTCACATTAAATAGGACACCGTCAAAATCCGTTGAGACGACGCCTTATGAACTGTGGTTTGGCAAGAAACCAAAGTTGTCGTTTCTTAAAGTTTGGGGCTGCGATGCTTATGTAAAGAAACTTCAACCAGATAAGCTCGAACCCAAATCGGAAAAATGTGTCTTCATAGGATACCCAAAGGAGATCTGTTGGGTACACCTTCTATCACAGATCTGAAGGCAAGATTTTCGTTGCTAAATTGGATCCTTTCTAGAGAAGGAGTTTCTCTCGAAAGAAGTGAGTGGGAGGAAAGTAGAACTTGATGAGATAATCGATCTGCTCCCTTATTGAAAGTAGTTCATCACAAGAAATGGTTCTGTGACAACTACACCAATTAGTGAAGAAACTAATGATGATGATCATGAAGCTTCAGATCAAGTTACTACTGAACTCAGAGGTCAACCAGAGTAAAATACGCGCAGAGTGGTACGGTAATCTTATTCGGAAGTCATGTTACTTGACCATGGCGAACCTACAAACTATGAAGAAGCGATGGTGAGCCCAGATTCGCAAAATGGCTGGAAGCCATGAAATCTGAGATGGGATCCATGTATGAAAACAAAGTATGGACTTTGGTTGACTTGCCCGATGATCGGCAAGCCATTGAAAATAAATGGATCTTTAAGAAGAAGACTGACGCCGATGGTAATATAACGCCTACAAAGCTCGACTTGTTGCGAAAGGTTTTCGACAAGTTCAAGGGGTTGACTACGATGAGACTTTCTCACCCGTAGCGATGCTTAAGTCTGTCCGAATCATGTTAGCAATTGCCGCATTTTATGATTATGAAATTTGGCAAATGGATGTAAAACTGCATTCTTGAATGGATTTCTAGAAGAAGAGTTGTATATGATGCAACCAGAAGGTTTTGTCGATCCAAAGGGTACTAACAAAGTGTGCAAGCTCCAATGATCAATTTATGGTCCAGTGCAAGCCTCTCGGAGTTGGAATAAACGCTTTGATAGTGTGATCAAAGCATATGGGTTTATCTGCACTTTTGGAGAAGCCTGTATTTACAAGAAAGTGAGTGGGAGCTCAAGAGCATTTCTAATATTATATGTGGACGACATATTATTGATTGGAAATGATATAGAATTCTGGATAGCATAAAAGGATACTTGAATAAAAGTTTTCAATGAAAGACCTCGGTGAAGCTACTTACATATTGGGCATCAAGATCTATAGAGATAGATCAAGACGCTTGATTGGACTTTCACAAAGCACATACCTTGATAAAGTTTTGAAAAAGTTCAAAATGGATCAGCAAAGAAAGGTTTTTACGTATTACAAGGTGTAAGATTGAGTCGACTCAACGCCCGACCACAAGCAGAAGATAGAGAGAAATGAAAGATGTTCCTATGCTTCAGCCATAGGCTCTATCATGTATGCAATGCTGTGTACCAGACACGACGTATGCTTAGCTGTAAGCTTGGCAGGAAGGTACCAAAGTAATCCAGAGTGGATCTTTGGACAGCGGTCAAGAACATCCCTGAAATACCCGAAAAGGACTAAGGATATGTTTCTCGATATGGAGGTGACAAAGAGCTAGTCGTAAATGGTTACGTCGATGCAAGCTTTGACACTGATCCGGACGATTCTAAATCGCAAACCGGATCGTGTTTTTATTAAACGGTGGAGCTGTCGGTTGGTGCAGTTCTAAACAAAGCGCCGTGGCGGGATCTACATGTGAAGCGGAGTACATAGCTGCTTGAAGCAGCAAATGAAGGAGTCGGATGAAAGAGTTCATTTCCGATCTAGGTGTCATACCTAGTGCATCGGGACCGATGAAGATCTTCGTAACAATCTTGGTGCAATTGCCTTGGCAAAGGAATCCAGATTTCACAAGAGGACCAAGCATATCAAGAGACGCTTCAATTCCATTCGGGACCAAGTCCAAGTGGGAGACATAGAGATTTGCAAAATACATACGGATCTAAATGTTGCAGACCGTTGACTAAGCCTCTTCCACGAGCAAAACATGATCAGCACCAAGACTCCATGGGTGTTAGGATCATTACTTTGTAATCTAGATTATTGACTCTAGTGCAAGTGGGAGATCAAGGAAATATGCCCTAGAGGCAATAATAAAGTTATTATTTATTTCCTTATACCATGATAAATGTTTATTATTCATGCTAGAATTGTATTAACCGGAAACATAATACATGTGTGAATACATAGACAAGCAGATAGTCACTAGTATGCCTCTACAAGACTAGCTCATTAATCAAGATGGTTATGTTTCCTAACCATAGACAAGTGTTGTCATTTGATTAATGGGATCACATCATTAGGAGAATGATGTGATTGACATGACCCATTCCGTTAGCTTAACACTTGATCGCTTAGTATGTTGTTAATGCTTTCTTCATGACCCATACATGTTCCCGTAACTATGAGATTATGCAACTCCGTTTACGGAGGAACACTTTGGTACTACCAAACGCCACAACGAATCGGGTGATTATAAAGGAGTACTACAGGTGTCTCCAAAGGTACTTGTTGGGTTGGCGATTTCGAGATTAGGTTTTGTCACTCCGATTGTCGGAGAGGTATCTCTAGGCCTTCTCGGTGATACACATCACTTAAGCCTTGCAAGCATTACAACTAATGAGTTAGTTGTGAGATGATGTATTACGAACGAGTAAAGAGACTTACCGTAACGAGATTTAACTAGGTATTGGATACCGACGATCGAATCTCGGGTAAGTAACATACCGATGACAAAGGGAACAACGATGTCGTTATGCGGTTTGACCGATAAAAGATCTTCAGAGAATATGTAGGAACCAATATGGGCATCCAGGTTCCGCTATTGGTTATTGACCGAGAATGGTTCTAGGTCATGTCTACATAGTTCTCGAACCCGTAGGGTCCGCACGCTTAACGCTTCGATGATGAGTTCATTATGAGTTTATAAGTATTGATGCATCAAGGTTGTTCGAGAGCCGGATGTGATCACGGACATGACGAGGAGTCTCGAAATGGTCGAGACATAAAGATTGATATATTGGAAGCCTACATTTGGACATCGGAAGTGTTCCGAGTGAAATCGAATTTATCGGAGTAACGGAGGTTACGGAACCCCCGGAACTACATGGGCCATAGTGGGCCTTGGTGGAAAGGAGAAAGGGCCAGCCCTAGGTGGTCGCGCGCCCCCTTCCCCTAGTCCTATTAGGACTAGGAAAGGTGGGCCGCCCCTCTCTCTCTTTCCTCCGGAATCCTAATCCAACTAGGATTGAGGGGAATCCTACTCCCTGAGGAGTAGGACTCCTGTCGCGCGCCTCCCTTGGCCGGCCACCTCCTCCTTGCTCCTTTATATACGGGCAAGGGGCACCCTAGGACACACAAGTTGATCTACGGATCGTTCCTTAGCGCAAGCGGTGCCCCTCCACCATATTCCACTTCGGTCATATCGTCGGAGCTTAGGCGAAGCCTCGCGCGGAGAAGTCATATCGTCATGAGCTTAGGCGAAGCCCCGCGCCGGTGGAGCATCAACATCGTCACCACGCCATCGCTTGTCGAGAACTCATCCCGACACTTTGCTGGATCGAGTCCGGGATCGCCATCGAGCTGAACGTGTGCGTAACTCGGAGGTGCCGTGACGCTCGGTGCTTGGATCGGTCGGATCGTGAAGACGCACGACTACATCAACAGCGTTGTTATAACGCTTCGCTTTCGGTCTCACGAGGGTACATGGACGGACACTCTCCCTCTCGTTGCTATGCCATCACCATGGTCTTGCGTGTTCGTAGGAAATTTTTTGAAATTACTACGTTCCCCAACAGGGTAGACCGTACCACCTACAACCCCTACATCTGCTAGTCTACCACTGTAAGAGTTCACACGACTTAATCAGCTATGCCAGAGCCCATAATGGCTTGTGGCTGCACACGGAAGTTACTAGTTTGAATAATCTCATGATCCCTTTGAGCACGGGTGGCGGTCCAAGAAAACAGCAAGTCCGATAGAAACCAGTGCCTCAATCCACCCAGATGTGTGTTTAAGTTGCCACCTTAAATAAACCATTAATTTAAAAATCTCACATCTGTCATGGAATACACTCACCCAATCCACGCCTACTAGCATAGCATAGCATAATAAGCTTAACGAGAAGTAACTCCCAAGGTTTCATAAGTAAAACAGGTAATAGGTACTACCTCAATCTACTTCCCATCCCACAATTTATTTAGGTCCTAATAATGCAAGTGTTTGAGGATTGATCCAATGCGTAAAAATTGGGTATGAGAAAGTATGATCAAAGTGTTACTTGCCTTGCTGATGATCCGCGAAACCTAGAGATTCGAAGTAACAAGCAGCGCACTCCGGGTGATCTATCGCAGACAAACAACAAGCATACAATAAGTACTCATCTAATGCACCGGAAATCTCGAATAAAAGATCTAACCAGAAAGTTCAACTTAAGAACCCTGGTTGCAAAAAGAATCGAATCAAATAAAGCAACGAAATTCAAACGACGAAAGAAAACAACTCGGTTCTAGCAAGTTGAAACTAAGTCAAATTTTACAGTAGCAAAACTTTGTTTAAGTTGATTAGTCGGAACAGCGGTTTCGAGATGAAACTCCAGGCGCTTGAATCACCTGATTCCGATAAACGAGCGAGAAGATAGACTAGAAAGAAAATCGGATCTGAAATCGCTATCAGAAAAATAGCGGAATAAATCCGATGAGAAAGAAACGACGAACGGTTGAACGAACGGACGTTCATTAACCGAAGCAAACCGGTGATCACGTTCGTTAGGACGAACGGTCCGCGAACGCTTGCTAAACAAAACCGGAAAGAAAAACCGCGAGAAAAACTGATCTAGGTTTTGAAAGAAAACCAAACAAAAACCGATCTAGAAACGGAACGAAACCGAAAGAAAACCGAACAATTTACTAAAAACCGAACCGAGGAAAAGAAAAGGTGATGCGGCGCGGCTAGTACCTCAAGAGGCGAGGGCTCTGGCGGCGGCGTTGGGGTGGCGGCGGCACTTGGCGGCGGGCAAGGCTAACTGCCGCGGAGGAGAGGAGAGGTGTTGGTTTGATGTGTTAGGGGGTGCTGGGTATTTATATTGGGAGGGAGGGTTTTGGTTGGAGTAGGGACAAGAATTAGAGTAGGATTAGGAATCCTAGGAATAAAAACGGAAAAACGAACGGGTCCAAATCCTACTAGGATTTGTAAAAGAAAAGAAAACCGGGCGGCTCCTGGCCTCGGTGCGGTGCGGCGCTAGCGATGGCCTTGGCCTCTGGCCGCCCGGCTGGTTGGCGGCTTGGGCCTTTGGCCCAAGGCGCCGCGACTCTTTTTTTTTTAAAATCGGTTTCGCGCGCAGAAAAATACAGGAAAAAAAAAATCTAAACGAACTCCAAAATTAACAAAGTAAACTTTCCCCGGCTCCTAAAAATGAGTCGAACAAAATGAACTTTTACTCGGGGCCTAAAATGCAATTTTTTTGAAAACACGCATTTTTTCCTAAGGCAATAAACTCCGAGAAAAATCCAAAATTTGATTTATTTATTAAATCTTCATTTTTCCTAAATTTTGGGAAAGTCATATTATTCCCTCTCTTATTTTTGATATTGGAAAAATATTTGAATATAAAATAAATAAATCCAATGATCCCCTTTTCATAGTTTTGAGAGAACTCAAATACAAAAATTTCGAAATCTACAACTCTCTCCGAGGGTCCTTGAGTTGCGTGAATTTCTAGGATCAACAAAGTGCAAGAAAATATGATATGCATGATGACTTAATGTATAACATTCCAAATTGAAAATTTGGGATGTTACAAGCTGGATATGCGCGGGCGAAGGGTTTCGGAGATGACTCGGTGGCACCGAGATGTAGAATCGCAAGCGGTTACTGCAACTCGGTGTGACCTAACTATTCAAATCGATTGCACCGGGATTGAACTAGATCAACTCAATGAACTCGGTATGACCGAAAGGAATGAATCAGTTAGACCGAAATACATTAAGAGGTTTTGGACGTTTAAGTCTATGACGAATTGGTGGCTCTGAGTGCTCCTCACCCAGAGGGTTCAAATCTGACTTGATGTAACTTTGTAATGTAGCATGAATAAAGTTTGAGACGAGAAAAGCATAGATAGCTAGAGGGTGTTCTTAGCCATTCTTGTCCATCCTTTTGGCAAAAAGAAAAGACCAAACAATGAAAGCAACAAATGGATGTCCTCGAATGAGAAAAATATGCACTCAACAGCTCACACAATAAGATGGCAAATGAAAAATGTGGCAAAGCATGCACAAACACTCTAGCATCTATCAAGCAATTTGTGATGACTAGGTCATCTATATATGAGTATATTGACTGAGGAGTCCAATGAGAACATTTGATCGTAGGTCATACTCGTCATTTAAGCACAAGTGGGGTTACCACTTTTACATAAAGCATTTTTGTGTTCACACCATTAGAGTTGCTTTAGCTCAATTCTTTAGAATAAAGCTCCCCCTAGATGTGATATCCCCCCCCCCTAAGAGGGATGAACTAACCATGGGTTTTGTCGATGATGACCTCATGTAGGTGTTGAAGATGTAGATGCTCAATGTTAATGTAGATTATTTGGAGCAATCCATTGGAGTGAGTTGCACTTTCAATACCTACATGGGTTAGTCCCATAAGGAACAAACAAGGATATCCATATACATAGAGTGAAGTACACACAAGATGATGTCCATGAAAGCATTAGGTTACCTTGTCCCTTGACTTACCAACAAGAGGGTTTGTGACTCCTTGAACTAGTGCAACATGTGAAAGTTGATTGCACACATCCTTGCCAATATGAATATGAGTGAAGTATGTTGGCGGAGTCACCCTCAAGAACTCTCTAGTTCTTCTTCTTCGGGATCCACATCATCTTGATGGGAATCCTTGGAGTTGTAGTCATACTTGATGAAGTAGAACTTGATGTAGTGCTTAGGCGAAGCCCTGTGCCGGTAACTTCATCATCACCGTCACCATGCCATCATGCTGACGGAACTCTCCCTCGGCCTCAGCTGGATCTAGAGTTCTAGGGACGTCACCGAGCTGAACATGTGCAGATCACGGAGGAGCCATGCGTTTGGTACTTGATCGGTTGGATCGCGAAGATGTTCGACTACATCAACCGCGTTACTTAACGCCTCCTCTTTTGGTCTACAAGGGTACGTGGACACACTCTCCCCGCTCGTTGCTATGCTTCTCCTTTTTTCTCTCGAATATGCACGAGTGTGCATATCATACTTTTATAGAAGGGGGGGTAAAAACCCAAAAAGTCTACAAATGATTTACAACGCCTAGAGCCATGGCTCCACCCTCACCCACACGTCCTAGTACAGACTACTCACGCCTTGCCCACCTTTAAAGCTCCACCGCGATGTTACTCCAATCTCCTTTGAGCAATCCCGCTTGATGCCAAGCATATCCTTCCGCCACAATTGTCCGTATTACTCCGTCTAGCGAGGGGGAGGCTCCGTCGAAAACAATGGCATTCCTATGCTTCCATAGCTCCCAGAGTACCAAGATCATCATGGCCCGAACACTCTTCGATTTCTCCTCGCACCATGCAGTTAGTGAGTCATTCACTTGAGGTGTCCATTGCGGCTTGCCAATAACCGTGCATATCGTCCTCCAAACCGTCCTCGCAAAGACACAAGTGAGCTCAGTATGGTTCAATGCCTCCACCTCCTGATCACAGAATGGGCAAGCATCATTGTGCGGTAGGCCTCGGCATGCTAGCCGATCCGCAGTCCAACAACGATTCTTCATGGCCAACTGATACGTCTCCAACGTATCTATAATTTTTGATTGCTCCATGCTATATTATCTACTGTTTTGGACATTATTGGGCTTTATTATTCACTTTTATATTACTTTTGGGACTAACCTATTAACCGGAGGCCCAGCCCGGAATTGCTATTTTTTTGCCTATTTTAGAGTTTCGCAGAAAAGAAATATCAAACAGAGTCCAAATGGAATGAAACCTTCGGGAACGTGATTTTTAGGAAGAATATGATCCAGGAGACTTGGACCCTACGTCAAGAAACAAAAGAGGAGGCCACGAGGTAGGGGGCGCGCACTCCACCCTCGTGGCCCCCCTGTTGCTCCACCGACGTACTCCTTCCTCCTATATATACCTACGTACCCCCAAACGATCAGATACGGAGCCAAAAACCTAATTCCACCGCCGCAACCTTCTGTACCCACGAGATCCCATCTTGGGGCCTGTTCCGGAGCTCCGCCGGAGGGGGCATCCATCATGGAGGGATTCTACATAAACACCATAGCCTCTCCGATGAAGTGTGAGTAGTTTACCTCAGACCTTCGGGTCCATAGTTAGTAGCTAGATGGCTTCTTCTCTCTTTTTGGATCTCAATACAATGTTCCCCCCTATCTCGTGGAGATCTATTCGATGTAATCTTCTTTTGCGGTGTGTTTGTTGAGAGCGATGAATTGTGGGTTTATGATCAAGTTTATCTATGAACAATATTTGAATCTTCTGAATTCTTTTATCTATGATTGGTTATCTTTGCAAGTCTCTTCGAATTATCAGTTTGGTTTGGCCTACTAGATTGATCTTTCTTGCAATGGGAGAAGTGCTTAGCTTTGGGTTCAATCTTGCGGTGTCCTTTCCCAGTGATAGTAGGGGCAGCAAGGCACATATTGTATTGTTGCCATCGAGGATAACAAGATGGGGTTTTTATCATATTGCATGAATTTATCCCTCTACATCATGTCATCTTGCTTAAGGCGTTACTCTGTTTTTATGAACTTAATACTCTAGATGCATCTTTGGATAGCGGTCGATGAGTGGAGTAATAGTAGTAGATGCAGGCAGGAGTCGGTCTACTTGTCTCGGACGTGATGCCTATATACATGATCATACCTAGATATTCTCATAACTATGCTCAATTCTGTCAATTTCTCAACAGTAATTTGTTCACCCACCGTAAAATACTTATGCTCTTGAGAGAAGCCACTAGTGAAACCTATGGCCCCCGGGTCTATCTTCATCATATTAATCTTTCAACACTTAGTTATTTTCTTTGCTTTTTTACTTTGCTTTTATTTTACTTTGCATCTTTATCATAAAAATACCAAAAATATTATCCTATCATATCTATCAGATCTCACTCTCGTAAGTGACCGTGAAGGGATTGACAACCCCTTATCGCGTTGGTTGCGAGGATTTATTTGTTTTGTGTAGGTGCGAGGGACTCGCGTAGCCTCCTCTTTGGATTGATACCTTGGTTCTCAAAACTGAGGGAAATACTTACGCTACTTTGCTGCATCACCCTTTCCTCTTCAAGGGAAAACCAACGTAGTGCTCAACAGGTAGCACCAACCACACAAAGAACCGGCATCGTAGAGCGGCGTTGGACTTCCACGTGAATTGTGCCATCGGCTCCACCTCCTTAGCTACAAACAGAGCAGCATAAGCATATCTGACCGAAAACTGCCCATTCACCTCCCACGTCCAAGTTATGGCGTCCTCAGTGTTTTCTTGAAGCGTTATGCCCTGAAGTCGCTGCCAAAGAGTAAGGTATTGCATGAGAGCCTCAAAGCTTAGATTAGGTTTTATGTCCAGGGCCCATGAGCCCGCATGGATCGCATCCTTAAGTAGCTTGCCAGCCCGCACACGTTTACTCACAGCCTTGTAGATTAGCGGCGCCACCTCTATAATCCTGGCTCCATCTAGCCACCGGTCCTCTCGAAAGTGGATACGGCTTCCATTGCCAACATCAGCCCTGGTAGCAACAAAAAAGATGGCCATCGATGCTCTAGGAATTGGGATGTTGAATTCATGCCAAGGTTTCAGCCGGTCCACTCTTTGTAGCCTTGCCCATCTGGCCTACAAGGCCACGTTCAAACCAGCGAGATTTGGGATGCCCAAACCGCCTGCCCACTTTGGCATGCACACCTTCTCCCATGCAACAGAGCAGTTCCCTCCATTGGCCTGGGCTTTGCCACACCAAAGAAATCCACGGATGATCTTGTTCATGGCATGTAAAGTCTTCGTAGGTAATGCAAGGGCAAGCATGGCGTGTATAGGCAGCACGCAGAGCACCGAGAGCACCAGGATTAACCTTCCACTCTTCGGTAGGGTAGCTGCTTTCCAAGTTGGCAGGAACTTCGCCAATCGCTCCACCAAGTACTGAAGCTGAGCCGTGGATGGCTTCCTGAGGCAAATTGGAAGGCCCAGGTATCTACAAAGTCTCCGATTTGGCAGCCGGTGATAGTTGCAATTTGCTGCACTTGCTCCTCCAAGCAGCGGATCGGGATTGCAGCCGTTTTGTTGAGATTCACACGGAGACCAGACGCGGAGCCAAAGATGTCCAGGATGTGCACACAGGCCCTCAGATCCGATGCTTCCGGCTTCAGGAAAACAATCACATCATCAACAAAGACAGAAAATCTTCGCTTGAATCCAACCTGCGCTAGGGGGGCTAACACCTGTCTATCCACGGCCAGTTGAAAAAGTTTTTAAGTGGCTCCATAATGATGATGAAAAGCATGGGAGAGCGGGGGCCGCCCTGCTGAAGGCCCTTGTAGCTGTGAATTGGGGCACCCGGAGTTCCATTCACCATGATACGAGTTGAGGAAGTGGCTAAGAGCCCTGCCATCCAGTTCGTCCACGTCTTACCAAAACCCAATCGTTGAAGCACCTCAAGCAGGAACGCCCATTGGACAGTGTCTAAAGCCTTCGAAATATCTAACTTTAACATGATTTTAGGGTGCTTGAGCACATGTAGCCACCTTGCCATGCTCTGGACAAGCATGAAGTTATCATGGAGGGCTCTCCCTTTGACAGAAGCACTTTGATGGGGGCCGATCAGATTTGGCAGCTGTCGGTGTCAAAACCGGCGGATCTCGGGTAGGGGGTCCCGAACTGTGTGTCTAGGCGGATGGTTACAGGAGACAAGGGACACGATGTTTTACCCAGGTTCGGGCCCTCTTGATGGAGGTAAAACCCAACGTCCTGCTTGATTAATATTGATGATGTGTGTTACAAGAGTGGATCTACCATGAGAACAAAGAGGCTAAACCCTAGAAGCTAGCCTACGGTATGATTGTCGTTCGTCCTATGGACTAAAGCCATCCGGTTTATATAGACACCGGATAGGGCTAGGGTTACACAGAGTCGGTTACAATGGTAGGAGATCTACATATCTGTATAGCCAAGCTTGCCTTCCACGCCAAGGAAAGTCCCATCCGGACACGGGACGAATCTTCAATCTTGTATCTTCATAGTCTTGGAGTCCGCCGATGATGATAGTTTGGCTATCCGGACACCCCTAGTCCGAACTCCTCAAGAGCCCCTGAACCAGGCTTCAATGACGACGAGTCCAAGGCGTTGATTGTCTTCGCATTTGAGGCGGGTTCCTCCTCGAATACTGCATAGAAGGTTTTGAACACAAGGATAGTGTCCGCTCGCAAAACAAGTTCCACATAACACCGTAGAGAGAATAATTTTGGCACAGATCGCCGACGATTCCGCGGCGTGACATCACACCACAGCCAGCCTTTATATGAATCGCTTTTTATTGTTCCACCTCGGTGTTTTAGCGAGGCGGTTTCCTGGCACGCCTTATCAAAGCGTAGATTGTGCCCCTTATTCCGGGATTCTCATCAATACAGACGTGGGTAACCCAACCGTGCTCGCTGGCCTGCCTTCTCTATCAAAGGCGAGTCCTAATCGACCACGGGTGGGCTCTTGGTATTCAACCTCTTTATAATGAGACCAAGGCCCTCTTCTTTTACACCTCCATCGAAGTTCGCCTCGCGCCGAGTTCCAATCACCCAAAGCTTCAGATTTAGGCGCCGGACTTTCGACGATGTCGGCTCCACCAAGACGACCGATGGATGTCTTCCTCCGTCATAGAAGAGGATGTGCTAAAGCTGCGAGACGCCGGTATCTAACCGCGAGATCTCGATAGGCTGCCTGCTCCAGACAGGTCATTCCACTCCTGAGCCCGGTGAGAACGTGGTCTTCGTGTCCCACTTCCTTCGGGTTTAGGCTTCCGATGGATCCCTTTGTGCGGGGCTCATGTTTTATTATGGGCTGGAATTCCATGACTTGAATCTGGAGTCCATCCTCCATATCTCGTCATTCATTGTCGATGTGAGGCCTTCCTCCACATTACCCCCACTTTGGATTGTGGCTCAAAACCTTCAAGGTGGAGCCAAAGACGATAAGGGGCAGCAAGCAGAGTGCGGAGGGGCAGTAATAAGCAAATGTGTTGATGCTCCGTGGGCCCGAGGGCTCTTTTCAAGGGAGCTTGGTTTGTGGCAACGGGAGTGGTTTTATATCACCGCCCTGGGGCACCAAATGGGCAGTGCTCCCCGCCTTCCGCCAGTCCACCACAGCGGCTGGCATCATGGGTCAACAAGGGGCTCGACTGGGGCCATCCAAGGACGCCTCTCGCTGCAGGCCGATTCGAGATCTCCGTGAAAGAGGGATCAATCTGGTTGCAGTGGGCGCAGGTTATGGTGATCCGCGCCTTCAGCCCTGCAAACGCCTCCCCTCCGCCTGTGGGAATTCAACCGAGGGACCACGAGCTCTCCAAAATTTCATGGGCACGACGCCCGTGGAGATGTATAAACTGTTCTTGGGACCACAAGAGAAGTGTCCGGACTTGACCGAGGACGCATGACTAAGCTGAATCGCCAGATACTCAAGTAAGTAGTCCAGAACCGGACAAGCTGTTCATTCATTTATTTCATATATATGCCCTTTAAAGGAGCCGTTTCTTGAACAGGAGTGGATAGCCAAGGCAAAGTTAATAAGGTGTCCGGCTCCCCTCCCCGAGACCATGCCGGATCCCACGCTGACCAAGATGTTGAAGGTCGCGCCTTTTGAACAAGGCGAAGGGGGGAGCGGGGAAGCAACTGCCTCTGCGAAGGAGGCTATCAAGGAAGGAGGGATTAAGAGTCCCGCCTTCCGAGGAGAGAAGAGGACCGCTTCGGAAGACCCGGAGATCAAGGCCTCAAAGAGGGGAAGTGAATCTTCGGCAGAGAGTCCGGCGCTGGGAAGTAACCCAGCCGCATTATTTCCCCGAGGGGATCAGCCCTCCAGTGAGCCGTAAGTAAAAAGAAGGGGTCTTGTAAATAAGGAACATCCCTGTGTTTATTCATGAGGATAACCAAAATTGTACCTTGTAGTTCGGACCTCAGCCCTTCTCAGCAGAGCTCGTCTTCGGGGGATCTTCTTCCGGAGATGATGGAGAGCGAAACGCCTCCACCTATCGCATCCTCATGTGAAGCGGACGACCTGGAGGTGTCGTCGCGGAGGGTTCCCCCAAGTCCGGCGGGGCGGAAGGTCCGCGCCAAGTGGCGCAAGCGGTCGGAGGAGTGAAGGATCTGCTTTCGGGCGGCGGTTATTTCAGAATCACCGTGTTTCTAATGGGTTCGGTGATTGAAAGAATTGCATCCGCGGAGAGCGGATTGCATGAAGCCGTCAGAAGCTTACTGACGGGGTTTGAGGTACGCAAAAATGATGTACCTTCGGCAGTTATGCATATAAAATGCGCCTGTATAGATAGTAGCCCCGAGATTTGGTATGCTGTCAAAATGACAGCGTGTTTAGGATCATAATCTCGCTATTAATCATCGCCTTTCCTATGCAGGTGGCGGAACGCTCGTGGCCAGCCGGACTGATGGATTCGCCGAGCTGAAGAAGCAACTCGACGCTGCGGATGCGGACATCTCGCTGGTCAATAAACGACTTGATGAGTCACAAGGTATGTGGTTGCTCATGATCGCTTAGTAAGGGAGCCGATGCCCATTCCTTACAAGTTGTATGCTTGATGCGATGGTGCTGCTGCTGTGGAAGACCTTTCGAGCAGAACTTGCTCCAGCCAAGGAGCAAGCCGTAAAGCTTAGGCGGCCTTTGAAGGCAGCGAAAGAGCTAGAAGTCGAGAAGGCTGCTCACTATCGGCTAGGGAGGAGATGGCCGAATGGCCATGAAATTAAAGTTGCTACCGTCGCTGGAGGTTCTTGAAGGAGAACGCCGAGGAGCAAGAGGAACTGAAGAAGGCCGATGCCGAAGCCAAGGATGCCCGTAGTGCGATGCGCGGGCTATGAAGGAGGAACTGCGTAAGGTCGGAGACATTGTGGCTGGAAAGCCCTTTATGCTGCGTAGGAAGTTCACGGATCCGAAGTATGCTCAGCTGGGTCGATTGTACGGTGCGGAAGATCCTTATTTGGACTTGGCGGCGAAAAGGGCGGACTTGATCGTACACTTTCGAAGCCAGGAGGATCATGAAATGGAAGAGCTTTTCTCGTCTCAATTCCATAGTCCGGAGCGCCCACTTCGCTGAGTGATCGGCTGGTTGAGTGGGCTGAGCTGAATAGATTGTTCGGACTAGCCATGACAGATGTGGTCGCCATCCGTGGTTTAAAAGGCCCAAGCCAAGAGTTATTTTGGCTTGTTGTAGCAATTCCTTGGGGCAGTGCCGCATATTAAAGCGGCGAAGCGGTCGGCATGCATAGAAGGTGCACGGATGGCTCGCCCGTGGTAAAACACATCGGGCGGAGATGGATGCCACCGCTGTTGCATCCCGGTTCGGACAAAAGCCGATTCCCCACCGAGCATTACTTTGAGGAGGTCTGCAGGCGCTCAGATAATAGGGTCACAAAGGTGCTCGAAAGATGTTATGTTTGAATGACATGTATGATTTCTAGGATCATGTTTATAATGCAATGACTTTTTATACTTGTGTGTTAAAGTATTGAACTATCTCCGTGGCGGTCCGATATGTATGTATAATCGAAAGATGGCAGTCTTTGCTTTCAGCCCCCACGCACATGGTGCGGGGTGTTTGCAAAAAATAAAAACGCTTTTTCACACTTAATCCAATGTCTTGGTCCTTTAAGGAGGTGATAGCATAGCAAACTAGGCAACCGGACTATAATGCTTTATCACTTTCACTTAGCCATAGGAGCTCGAATGTGGGGCTACTATATAGCCCCTGATGGCACCGCGCTTCTCCGAACTCGGGGCGCGTATGTGCCTGACCGGGAAGCGGTCCTTCGTCAAAGAGGAGGAATTCTAAACATTCCAATGGTCGATCGAGTGGTTGACCAGTCTCTCGCTATATCATGACAACCAGTTTTGGCTTTCATCGAGGTGCTCTCCCACCGAACCGGGCACAATCGCAGAGTTCTCCGTGCCGCGTTAGCCGATGATACGGAACGTAAGGCAGAAAAACACAGGAGCCGGGCAAACCCAACATTTGACCAAAGACATGATTCGGAGCTGATGCATATAAGGCCTAACTCGAGACGCCGAACACTCCCTGAGGTGTTCGGTCTTTATGATATCGGGCAGAACAAAGCCCTAAGCCCCTAGTGTCCATGTACAGGCGGGAACTTCTAACGCGGCCGATGCCAAAACGCCAGCCTCCACCTCGGCTCTGGTAGGAAACCGGGGGATGTGTATCAACAAGAGAGAGTAAGAAAGGTTTACGCAGGGTCTTAATCTAAAAGAATCCTTGCAACGGGTCCTCACTGCACGCTCTTTGTGTCTCCGTTGCAGCTATATCCTGACGGGTGTAGCACGTGCTTCATCCGTAAAAGAGAAGGACTTAGTTTCTAAGAAATATCGCAAAAATTGTATTAAAATAAAGTATAATTTGGAAGATGAAGAAAGTTGAGCTTTATTGGCTTTCATCATTTATGCGCGCCCCAAAAAAAGGGGTATGCGCTGGGAAGCCCTTGTTAAGTTACCGACTCGCCTAACCATGTCCGAGGTCTAAATGACCTGTTTTTAGGGCTTTGACCTGCAAGGTCGGATTAATGTGTGGCTGTCGAGGCAGCCGCACATTCTCCGCGGTCGAGAGACACCTGAGTTTTGAGATTATGCCACGTGGACTGGCATTTTAAGCGTAAGAGACGCGTAATGTGGTATTGCATTAAAGCGGCGAAAGCTGTACGCCCTGAAGAGTGCTTAAGGGCTACCGCTAAATGGGGCGATGGGGAGTGAGCTTTTGAATCGTGGTTGTCGGATGAACCTAACATAACCTCTAGTGGTACAGAGCCTGTATAATAAAGAGGGCTCGCGCCATTCCTTTGAAGGAAGTGCTGCTATAGCTTAATTTTGGTAGGTTCTATCCCATTATGCGGACGGTGTCCTGGTATGGCAGGTGTAGCGCTGTGTGTTATCACAAGAAGTGAGTTCACTGTTTTGACTTCTAGTGGGAAAGTCTTTTGTTTTCCGGAGTGCTGCTTTGGGTTTTCACACCTTCACTTGGTGTGTCGAGCCCTTGTGTTCGGCGTTAAGTCGGCCGGACTGCTTGAAGACCCAACAATCTGTGGGTATGGTTTGCGGTGCTTCTGAGGTACCATGTATTTGACATAGCCTATCCAAAATCTTGTTTAGGTTGGATAGCTCGTCATCAAGTTATCCTTTAGGGGCAGTGTTTTGTTGTTCGCCGAGAGCTTTGAATCCGCGTTGACCGTCGCACTATTTGGGCCATTTTCCTTATTCCGCGCTGATCTTTTCTGCATCGTGATTTCCCATTTCCATCCCTGATTTCGGATGTACTGGTCATTGGTGTCGCATCTAGCCGCCTAGCTGTCTTCCCGCGCAAAAAGCGTGTCATGAGGCTTGTTAGTGCGCCATTGTTCTTGGTTTTTCCTGCCGAGGTGTCTGGCGAGCCATTCGTCCCTGACGTTGTGTTTAAAGGTCGCTAAGGCTTCAAATGGTCTCGACAATGACTATTTGGTTCTTTCTAGTGAGGAACCTGTTCCTTAATTTGCGCGTTGACTCTCCGGCTGTTGAGTTATGTGACTTAAATCTACATCCGGAGGCCGGACATAAGTCCCCTGAAAATTTGCTCGAAACGCATCCTCAAGCTCTTCCCAACTTCCAATCGTATTTTCTGGGAGGCTTTTAAGCCAATGCCGAGCCGGCCCTTTGAGCTTGAGGGGTAGGTATTTTATGGCATGGAGATCGTCTCCTCTTGCCATATGCATGTGTAGGATATAATCCTCAATCCAGATTCCGGGGTCTGTTGTTCCATCGTACGCCTCTATGTTTACAGATTTGAATCCCGCTGGAAATCCATGTTCCAGTACCTCATCGGTAAAACATAGTGGGTGTGCGGCGCCCCTGTATTTGGGTGTGCCGTTGTCTTCAAATGCTCGGCTGGTTGTGTTACTTCCTGGAGTCTTCTTTTTTGGCCCATACATAGACCTGGCCGGGTTATTCTTTTTTCGAGGATCTTTATGCTAATCGTGTGCCGGCTTGTGTGTGGCGCCCCTTGTTGCTCTTGGCCTGTCATCTGGTCGTCTATCCGGCCAGGCGGCTTCTTTTCTTTTTGATCATGCGGGGCTCTAAGGCCTCCTCGTCAAATTGGGCAACAACTTTGCGCTGGGTAGCTCTTTGTCCGGTGACTAGTGCCATATTTATCTCATGTGTTGAGTACTTTGCTCCATCTCATTCTGAAAAGGCCCTCCGCTGTTTTGAGCTTCCTCTTTTGCTTCTTCAAACTTCTTGCAGTGGCGATGAGCCTTTTATGAAGATTCATATACTCTGGTGATGTGAGATCATATGGGTTGCTTGTCAAGTTCATGTCCGCTGGCTGCTTGTTGACATGTGCGCTGCCCATCGCTTCGCCCTGCTCTAGGGCCGGGTCCATATGGGTGCCGCTTTTTGTCGATGCGGTCTTTCGGGCGGCGCTTATGTCGCCGCTTTGTTTATTTGTTGGGAAGTTGTCCTTCGCCACGTCCCGCTTTTTCCTCATTGTCGCTTTCCTTTTGGTGTATCCACCATGTATACGTTGTGGGCTGGGGTGGCTTTCCAGCGTCTGCTAGGTGCTGGTTCTGGTCATCTCCGCATCGTCGCCAATATCGCCGATGTCTTCGAGTCGCCATCTAGCATGTCGGTTAGATCGCCGACAGCTGCTACCAAGTGGGTGGTGGGTGGGCTTTGAATTTCTTCATCGTCCGATCCCAACCTTCCCGACCGCATCCGCCAGGCTCTCTCCCGATAACGAGAGATACTTTAGCGAACTCAAGATGTCGCCGAAAGGTGAGTGTTGAAAGATGTCCGCTATGGTGAATTCCATGACCGGCGCCCAACCGGATTCGACGGAGGGGCGCTGGAGGTTCAAGTCCGCAAGGAGTCCGCACTCGAGTCGCGAGCTTTATGAGGGACAAGATCAGTGTTCGCTCTATCGCCAGAGGTTGCAGCCCCGAGGCGGTGTCCAGCCATCCGCCCCGATCTGCGCAGCAGCCCGAATTGAAGATCGAGCGGGTTCGAGTGCAGCCTCCTGTGGTACTTTCCGCCGCAGAGCTAAATCATGCTCGCCGTGATAAAGGCGGCACGCCGGGTTGTGGCTCGACTCCATCGAGGATCAAGTCCCCGCGATGTCAGCCGTGAAGTTCAAATCTTCCAAATCTGACCGACGCCAGGGCGAAGCCGATCTGCTCCAGATAGCTGCTTAATCGCCCGCGCATCGCGAAGCTGCCGAATACTGAAGATCTGTCCGGGAGAAAAGTCTCACCGGACTGCGCCGCTGATGATGGTCGGAGAAGCCATCGAGCCTATCGGTGACGCATACGTAGGAACTCTCAATGAAAGCACCAATGTCGGTGTCAAAACCGCGGATCTCGGTAGGGGGTCCCGAATCTGTGCGTCTAGGCGGATGGTAACAGGAGACAAGGGACACGATGTTTTACCTGGTTGGGCCCTCTTGATGGAGGTAAAACCCACGCCCCGCTTGATTAATATTGATGATGTGTGTTACAAGAGTGGATCCACCACGAGATCAAAGAGGCTAAACCCTAGAAGCTAGCCTATGGTATGATTGTCGTTCGTCCTATGGACTAAAGCCATCCGGTTTATATAGACACCGGAGAGGGCTAGGGTTACACAGAGTCGGTTACAATGGTAGGAGATCTACATATCCGTATCGCCAAGCTTGCCTTCCATGCCAAGGAAAGTCCCATCTGGACACGGGACGAAGTCTTCAATCTTGTATCTTCATAGTCTTGGAGTCCAGCCGATGATGATAATTCGGCTATCCGGACACCCCCTAGTCCGGAACTCCCTCAGCAGCTCAAGAGCCAGTCGGCACGCTAGTACTTTGTCGAAGATTTTGATCGCGCCATGCATCAAGCTCATGGTCCTGTAATCTCTCAACTCCTCAGCACCATCTCTTTTCGGCAAAAGAGTAACCAACGCCTTATTGATAGAAGCCAAACCCCTCATATCACCACGATGGAACATCGACAAAGCTTCCAACAGATCATCTTTGATAATAGGCCAGCATGAAACATAAAATCTAGTAGTGAATCCATCCGGACCCGGAGCCTTATCCAGCGGCATGGACTTGATAGTTTGCAGGATTTCCTCCTCCGTGAATGTCCTCTCCAGTCCACCTAGATCCTGCATCGGTAGATCAAGAGCATCCAGGTTAAGACAAAGCTGACGCGGGGATGTTGTACCCAGCAACAACTTTTAGTAGTTGTCCACAATGGAAGCAATGTTATCCTGACCAGTAATGCGCTCGTTGTTGTGAGTCAAGGACATCAACGCATTCTTCCTCTGTCGGTGCCTCGGATGTTGATGGAAGAATCTGGTATTGGCATCCCCATCCTTGAGGTGGAGAAGACATGATTTCTGACGTGCGCTCGCTTGCTCGAGCGACGAGAGGCCGAGGAGCTTTCTCTTCAACGTGCGCCTAAGCCCGATTTCTGCCACACCGAGGGGCCTAGAATCCATTGCCACATCCAGTCAGAGAATCATTTCATGGGCGATTGCGATATGCAAGCGAACGTTACCGATCCACTTAGAGCTCCAAGCTTGCAGATGGCGGGCCGTGACTCTGAGTTTGCTATTGAGAGTCAAGTAGGGGTTGTCGGACGGTGGCGTAGAGCTCCACGCCTCTTGCACCGTCTCGTAAAAACCAGGAGCCTTAGGCCAAAAGGATTCAAACTTGAATCTCTTGCCGAAGTGAAAGTCCGCATGCAGGTCCAGGAGAAGGGGGCAATGACCAGAGATAGCAGACCCAAGGGTAGTGAGAAGAGAGGAGGTGTATGCATCTTCCCAGGAGTTTGTAGCAAAGTCGTGATCAATCTTCTCCAGGGTCGCCGCCTCCCTTTTGTTCGACCAGGTATATCTTCTCCCATTCAAGTAAATCTCCTTTAGTTCCATCCTATTTAGCTTGGATTGGAATCTAGACAGCATCCTCCTGTTAATGACATCATTGCTCTTGTCTTCGGGGTTGACCAACAGATTAAAATCCCCGGCCACCAACCACGGGCCAGCCTGTAACTCCCGAACATCCAGCAGCTCCTGCATGAATTCTATCTTAGCAGCCTCTAGGTTGGGACCGTAGACCCCAGTAAACCACCATGGATCAACACCGGTAGGAGTAACTAGCGCCGTTAACGTGTTATCAGAGGGGTGGGGGTGAGAAAGCATCAACACAAGCGGGTCCCGGGCAATCAGAATGCCTCCACGAGTGCCAAAGCCGACAAATAGTAAAACTCTGAGAATTTATTACCCATACATTCCTCACAATGCCTTGCTCAATCACCTCCATCTTAGTCTCTTGTAAGCACACCAAGCTTGGGTTCACCGCCACAATAGTTTGGAAGATTGCCCTACGTCGTGCTCGGCTGTTTAGACCACGGACATTCCACACGAGTATCTTGATGGGTTGTGAAGCCCTAGAACAAACCCACAAGTTGTTGGGGAACGTAGTAATTTAAAAGAAATTCCTACGCACACGCAAGATCATGGTGATGCATAGCAACGAGAGGGGAGAGTGTTGTCTACGTACCCTCGTAGACCAAAAGCGAAAGCGTTAGCACAACGCGGTTGATGTAGTAAATGCGCCTTCATGATCCGACCGATCTAGTACGAACGCACGGCACCTCCGAGTTCAGCACACGCTCAGCCGATGACATCCTCGAACCCGATCCAGCCGAGTGTTGAGGGAGAGTTTCACAACCGACGGGCGTGGTGGCGATGTTGATGTTCTATCGACGCAGGCTTCGCCTAAGCACCGCTAGAGTATTATCGAGGTGGACTATGGTGGAAGGGGGCACCGACACGGTTGGGAGAGATCAACTGATCAACTTGTGTCTAGAGGTGCCCCTGCCCCGTATATAAAGGAGCAAGGAGAGGGGGGGGCGGCCGACCAAGGGAGAGGCGCCGAGGAGTCCTACTCCTAGGGAGTAGGACTCCTCCTTTCCATGTTGGACTAGGAGAGAGAGGGGAAGAGGTGGAGGAGGAAGGAAAGGGGGCGCCGCTCTCTCCTTGTCCTATTCGGACTAGGGGGAAGGCGGCGTGGCCCCCCGCCTCCTCTCCTCTCTTCCAAAGAAGGCCCACTAAGGCCCATTAAGTTCCGTGGGGGGTTCGGTAACCTCCGGTACTCAGAAATCCCGATTTCACCCGAACACTTCCGATATCCAAATATAGGCTTCCAATATATCAATCTTCATGTCTCGACCATTTTGAGACTCCTCGTCATGTCCGTGATCACATCCGGACTCGAACAACCTTCGTACATCAAAACATATAAACTCATAATATAACTATCATCGTAACGTTAGCATGCGGACCCTACGGGTTCGAGAACTATGTAGACATGACCGAGACACATCTCCGGTCAATAACCAATAGCGGAACCTGGATGCTCATATTGGCTCCTACATATTCTACGAAGATCTTTATCGGTTAAACCGCATAACAACATATCGTTGTTCCCTTTGTCATTGGTATGTTACTTGCCGAGATTCGATCGTCGGTATCTCAATACCTAGTTCAATCTCGTTACAAAGAAATCTCTTTACTCGCTTTGTAATACATCATCCCGCAACTAACTCATTAGTTGCAATGCTTGCAAGGCTTATAGTGATGTGCATTACCGAAAGGGCCCAGAGATACCTCTCCGACAATCGGAGGACAAATCCTAATCTCAAATACGCCAACCCAACAAGTACCTTTGGAGACACCAGTATAGCACCTTTATAATCACACGATTACGTTGTGGACGTTTGGTAGCACACAAAGTGTTCCTCCGTTAAACGGAGTTGCATAATCTCATAGTCATAGGAACATGTATAAGTCATGAAGAAAGCAATAACAACATACTAAACAATCAAGTGCTAAGCTAACGGAATGGGTCAAGTCAATCACATCATTCTCCTAATGATGTGATCCCATTAATCAAATGACAACTCATGTCTATGGCTAGGAAACATAACCATCTTTGATCAACGAGCTATTCAAGTAGAGGCAAACTAGTGACAATCTGTTTGTCTATGTATTCACACATGTATTATGTTTCCGGTTAATACAATTCTAGCATGAATAATAAACATTTATCATGATATAAGGAAATAAATAATAACTTTATTATTGCCTTTAGGGAATATTTCCTTCAGTCTCCCACTTGCACTAGAGTCAATAATCTAGATTACACAGTAATGATTCTAACACCCATGGAGTCTTGCTGCTGATCATGTTTTTCTCGTGGAAGAGGCTTAGTCAATGGGTCCGCAACATTCAGATCCGTATGTATCTTGCAAATTTCTATGTCTCCCACCTGGACTAGATCCCGGATGGAATTGAAGCATCTCTTGATGTGCTTGGTTCTCTTGTGAAATCTGGATTCCTTCGCCAAGGCAATTGCACCAGTATTGTCACAAAAGATTTTCATTGGACCCGATGCACTAGGTATGACACCTAGATTGGATATGAACTCCTTCATCCAGACTCCTTCATTTGCTGCTTCCGAAGCAGCTATGTACTCCGCTTCACACATAGATCCCGCCACGACGCTTTGTTTAGAACTGCACCAACTGATAGCTCCACCGTTCAATGTAAACACGTATCCGGTTTGCGATTTAGAATCGTCCGGATCAGTGTCAAAGCTTGAATCAACGTAACCATTTACAATGAGCTCTTTGTCACCTCCATAAACGAGAAACATATCCTTAGTCCTTTTCAGGTATTTCAAGATGTTCTTGACCACTGTCCAGTGATCCACTCCTGGATTACTTTGGTACCTCCCTGCTAGACTTATAGCAAGGCACACATCAGGTCTGGTACACATCATTGCATACATGATAGAGCCTATGGCTGAAGCATAGGGAACATCTTTCATCTTCTATCTATCTTCTGCAGTGGTCGGGCATTGAGTCTTACTCAACTTCACACCTTGTAACACAGGCAAGAATCCTTTCTTTGCTTGATCCATTTTGAGATTCTTCAAAACTTTGTCAAGGTATGTGCTTTGTGAAAGTCCAATTAAGCGTCTTGATCTATCTCTATAGATCTTGATGCCCAATATGTAAGCAGCTTCACCGAGGTCTTTCATTGAAAAACTCTTATTCAAGTATCCCTTTGTCGGCGTTTTGGGAACGAGGGTCCCCAGACTTGCCTGCCTGCGGCCTGCGGCGTGGCTCGAAGGACGCCCACCACGGCCCATCTTCATCAACGCAAGCTCAAGACCTCGCGAGGGGGCAAGCCTTGCAGGCGGACGACAAGGAGCTTCTCAGCACGCACTCGCCAGGCTGGCTCATGAGAAGGTGGAGAGTTCAAGGTGGTACCTCGCGAGGTGCCCATGACGCAAGCCATGACGACCAAGGGCGCCGGCCATGGCGCTAGTCCGCAGCGCCCTCCTTTCCTCTTTGGTGCAAAGGGAGCAAGCGCAGCGAGAGCATCAAGCAAAGGCATCCGCTGATTGCAACAAGATTCAAGACCAGCCCAACGGCCGGAAGGGAGTCATTGTGGAGCCCAAGCAAAGGCCTATCACAGAGCCTTTGGCGGCGAGGACCAACTTTAGTCAGATAAGTGTACCGCTGTTCCCTTCAAATGGCTAATTGTTGGCGCCCTTCCCGCTCAATATTTGGGAAGAGGCCGGGACCTTCGCCTATAAATAGGAGTAGCCACACCTGCAGCTAGAGGCATCCGGAAGAGGGGCATCGAAAAAGGGAGAGAAGGACGCGATCCAGATCAAGATCCGAACCTCATCAAGAAGCCAGAGCTAGAGCGATCGAACACCACCTAGCAGTTCATCGCACCCGCCAAGAATGACCCTCGCGAGGCTGTTCTTCCTTGTATTGTTCCTCATCAGCCCAAGAGGCAATCCACCACACCACACACCGGAGTAGGGTATTACACCACAATGGTGGCTCAACCAAAGATAAATCTCGTGTCTCTTGTGCTATTCCGCTTAGTAGTTTAGGTCCCAATGATTCGGGCGAGGTGCGAGACGGTGGAAGGTTGGATCTCCGCCGCACTTCCCGTTGTTCGAACTCAAGGGTTCTGCCGAACCCGAACCGACATTTGGCGCGCTGTAGGTGCGCCGGAAACTGCTTCGCCGCTTCGTTTTTCCCGACCACCGCAACCATGTCTCGACGCCTGGCCGTCGAACGCCGAAGCGCCGAGCCGCCTCGCCCCATGTCGCCCGCACAGCTCCCATCGCCGGGCGCCTCGCCGTTCTCGTCACCTACCGTCAACGCCACCACCAGCTCGGCGGGGAATGAGGAGCAAGCATCGTCGCAGCACCCGTCCATGAGGCGGGACCGCCGCACCGCCACGCCTTCGCTCACCCCCGCTGGTTCTTCGTCACGCGCGCCCCGCGCGGCCATGGAGGCCCGAGCTGCACTCATCACGGCGAACGAGCTCTTGCGCTACCGCCCCGTCGACGACGTCTACGAAGAATGGCTCGACCGAGTCGCCGAGCTCGTCCGCGCTGCAGGAGGCGCCCCCGCGCCGTCCGTCTCACCGCACCGCACCCGCCGCTGGCGATGAAGCTCCTGGTCGCCTCCCGCCTCCTCCTCAAGAAGGCGCCGCCCCAAGGCACGCGCCCTCGGCGGAACCCGCCCGCCAGCGCCGGGCGGCAAGCAGAGCTGCCAAGAAGTTCCTCGCCACAAGAAGCTGCCCGAGCGCCCCGCTCCAGCACGCCAGACCTCGCTGCCCTCTACCAGCGGCGCGCAGGAGGCCCGCAAGACCAAGCTTCGTCGTCCGAGGCCCCTCGCGCCACGGCGGGCTGCCGCGCTTTCACTCTCAAGAAGCGCAGCGTCGCAAGGCCCGCCAAGTTCAAGCCAGACCTGCCTCCTCGCTCACGAATACACAAGCTGACCCTACGGAGTTCCTCCAGCTCTCACGAGCTGGGCATCGGCGTCGCCAATGGGGATGAAAAGGTCATGGCGAACTGGTTCCCATGGCGCTCAAGGACGGAGCCCGCACTGGCCTCGACCTGGCCCTGTGCACGATCATCTTCTCCGGCCGAGATGCGCACTCCGCTTCATCGCCAACTTCGAGTGGTATCGCGACCGCCACCCGCCGTGAGCGACATGCGCCGAATCAAGCAAAGCAGCCAGGTGGAGCCTCCTTCCATCGCGATAGAAAGCGCTGGCGCCTCCTCGAGCCGGGCTCAGAGCTCTCCCTCGAGGGGCCACCACCGCCAAGGTCACGAGGGAGGCGCTTGGGCACCACGTGAGGCGTGCAAGCACGCTTCCTGCAAGAAGGAGCAAGGCAAGGAGGGCCGAACCTCGTGGAGTTTGTCAGCAAGGCCATTCAGAGCTACAGGAGTCAAGGGTCATGAGGGCAGCCGCCGCCACTTCCTGTGGCCCCCATCCAGCGAGGATGGTGGGCTGCGCTGTGATCGACATACCAGGCTCAACCGAGCCGCGCCTCAAGAGCGCCTGCCCTCGCGATTGGGACGCTATGCGAGGCTCGCCCACAGTTACGCGCGCATGCCTCACGGCTCGCCAAACACGGTTGCACGCACCAAAGATCTCATGAGGGCCATCCCGAGGCTCGAGAGGGCAGCCACGCACAGCCTCGCGGAGATGGAGATGGCCCCCAGGAGCCGCGCCTCCCGGATCCTCCCGAGGCCCCGGCCTGGGGGCTCGTGGAGGATCGGCCCCCGCAGCCCACCGAGTCTGCTACACCAACACCCCTTCGCCTCAACATCACCAGTGACATCTTTAAGTTTTATTCCGGCCGGGAGCGCCTTCAGGTCAGATTATTCCCTGTGCCGCGTGGGTCCGCTCCTCATGCATGTATCCCTTTATTTCATGTCATTAGCCTATCTCGTTGGGGGCGCCTCGGGCTGCATCATCCCCAAGCCGCCGGGCCTGCCCCAGCTGCATGTATCCTTCTTACGTTTTCCTTAGGATTATGCTCTCGCCCACCATGCTTGTTATTTGTGCCTTTTTCCGGTGACGGAATCTTGCATGTTATAGGGGTGCCTCGAGCATCGCGACTCAGGGCTCCTACCGCTCTCCGCCCTCACCCTCCGGTATTGTCTATGGCATCGCGACACTGCTTGCCGCCGACGACCGAGACCAGCCCGAGAGCCGGACCCGAGGACGATTTTCGCCATCTAACCCAAATTTGCACGCTAAAGGGGGGTGCTCGAGCATCGCGACTCGTGGCTCCTACCGCTCTCCGCCCTCACCCTCGGGTCTTGTCCATGGCATCGCGACCTGGCTTGCCGCCGACGGCCGAGACCAGCCCGAGAGCCGGACCCGAGGACGAGAGTTTCATCATCTAACCCAGCTTAGCGTTAAAGGGGGTGCTTGAGCATCGCGACTGTGGCTCCTACCGCTCTCCGCCCTCACCCTCCTGGTCTTGTCCATGGCATCGTGACTGGCTTGCCGCCGACGGCCGAGACCAGCCCGAGAGCCGGACCCGAGGACGAGTTTCACATCTAACCCAGCTTTGCGTGTTAAAGGGGGTGCCGAGCATCGCGACTCGTGGCTCCTACCGCTCTCCGCCCTCACCTCTGGTCTTGTCCATGGCATCGCGACGCGGCTTGCCCGACGGCCGAGACCAGCCCGAGAGCCGGACCCAAGACGAGAGCTCCGCATCTCGCCAAATTTGCGGTGAACACGCCAAGATAAGGTTCAGAGCCAGCGCAACTCGCCTTGAGGTAGGGCCCCGTGAGTCCCGCGCTGGCTCACGGGTGCCCAGATACACCTTGTCCAGCCCTACCGTGCCAGCCACATGTCAGGGTGGGGCTGTACACGCCCCGTGGGCTCCTCCCGGAGGGGAGCCCCTCCCACGTGCTGCTGGAAGCACCATGCTCCACGCCGGTCGACGACACCGCCGAGGAGCGGCTATGCCCGTGACGCATGCGGAAGCGCTTATGTCCGCGGCTGGTGATAAACAACCGAGGGTGGCCTCGGTCGATCAACCTCGTGGAGCCCAGAGCTCAAAGGTCCGCCTCGCTGCAACGCCTCCCTCGGGAGCGCCGCGAGGGGCCGGGCACGGGCTGCGCCTGGTCACGCCTGACGACGCCACTCCAGCCAGCCCCCGGCCTGGTTCGCGTCGCGCCACTCCCCGAGGGAGCCAAGGTACGAATGCCGCTTGAGCGTCAAGGGGACTCGAGCATCGCGACTCGTGAGCCTAACTGGTCATGTAGCCCTCACCCCTTAGTTCCGGAAGGCTAACGGCGGTTGAGGTATGCGCGGGGCCGGGCTCTGCAGAGGTAGAACGGTGGATCCGCCCGCGTCTCACCTCCCTACTTGCTGTTCGTGCGCCAAGGGGGACTCCTGAGCATCGCTACTTAGGAGCCTAACTTGTCAAGTAGCCCCTCACTCCTTGGTCCCGTCCTGGTTTCCAGTCGGGGCTAATGGCGGCTGAGGTACGCGCGGGGCCGGGCTCTGCCGGCGTAGAACATAAGCAAGTAGGAAGCACAAATTTCAAGGAGTTCAAAAGCAAATACTACAGTCCACACTGTTATCGCAATACCAAATGCAAGTTTAAACGCCCCCCCGAGGCATGACACATGTGCAGGAATTAAAAGCAGGACATGAGCCACAACGGAGTCACTTGTCGGCGGTGGAGCAGCGCAGAGTGGGCTCGCCTCATGGAGCAGCAGGGCCGGCAGCGCCTCGGCTTGGTGTCAAGGCCCGAACTTCCCAACAAAGCCTCCGCACACCCTTCACAGCCTCGGCAGCGGAAGCTACATGCTCGCCGCTGGTTGGCTCCAAAGAGCTGTCCGGTCGATCTTTGGGATCACAAGGTAGATGTGGGTGAGGATCCGCTGTCGGTGCCGCAGAAGACAAGACACGCGCCGCTGCCTCGGCCGTGGGGCGAGGCCAGGGAGACATCTTCAAGAGCACGAACCAGAAGGGAAGCATCTTGGCGGGACCATCCTCGCGCCGCCAGCAGACTCTCCGCATCACTGTCAGAAGCTGCCTTCAAAGAAAGAGCGAGCCTTCACCTCCATATCCATGAAGGCCACGCGATCTTCCGCGAAGAACCCGCGCTTGTCGTCCAGCTCGACCTTCCTCGCCTCCAGCTCCTGCTCCAGCTACGCCCAGCGGTCGCGGGCGCTTCTTCACCTGGCCTCCGGTCCTTGACGGCCGCCTTGCAGCCTTCATGCTTTCCTCCTGCTCCGGCGGAGGCGGGCCTCCTCGGCAAGCTGGTTCTCGCAGGCTCTTCATTTCGCTCTCCAGCCGGCCTCTGGCGACCTTGATGCTAGCTGCCTCCCCTGTGGCAGCATCACGGCAATCTTCGCCACGGACAGCCTGCTTCTCCTCGTCAAGCCGCCGAGGCCTGGACCAGCGCCGCCCAATCAAGCATCAGAGCGAATCCAGCCGAAGCCAGCTCCAAACGCCCAGCCATCGACGGGAGTCGGCGCCAGAAGATCCTCGCCGCAGCGGTCCAGTCCCGCAATGGCGCGATCCGAACAGCATTCGAGGAGCATCACCGGTGGAGTAGGAGGAGAAGATGGCTGTGTGACCATCGCTACCGAGGCGGAACCAGCGGCGCCACGGCAACCTTGATGGAGGCAGCGCCAAGCAAGGCACCTCGGGAGTTGCTCGGGTCAAGGGGCTGAGCTTCGCCCGGCGGGCTCAGCCCGGCCGCGAGGACGCCCGGCAGGAGAGGCTCAAGCGCCATGATCTCCTTCTTTCTCGGGCAGAGGCACCGCCACGGATGGAGCCTCAGAGCCCCTTCAGCTTTCCGCCCGCAGCGCCAGCCTAGCCAAGGGATACATGATATCAAGCCTCAACGACAAAGCAAGGAATAGAACAAGAATCAAGCACTTATCGTCATCGTCATGAGCTCGAGCAACCTCCGCCATACATGAAGCCCGAGCCGGCTGCGTGGATCGGCTTCAAGGGGCCCGGAGCAGAGGCGCTGTCGGATCGCCTGGGCCGGGCGGACCTGCTGGGACCAGCCCAGTCCGTCCTTCTTGGGACCAGGGCAGGCTTCGCCTCCCTGCTCATCCTCATCCTCGTCGTCGTCACTGGGGAGGCGGAGAGTGCGGGCTGCGCCAAGGGGGGAGCCCTGACTCGCCTGAATCAACCCCTCTCCCGGCTCTCTTTCCTCCACCTCTTCGCTGGAGTCAAGAGGACACGCCCACCGGGTCCTCCGGAGCCTCCACGGCACAGGCCCGCCCCCATTGAAGACATGCATGGGCCCCACTACCTGCTCCCAATCCTCGCGAAGGAACAAGGGCACGGGGGCGCCCTCCAGTCTCGCCACGTCGCCCCCAACAAAGGACTGGAGGACCGTCGCCTGATCCTCGCCGGCCAGGACCACGGGACTCGAACGAGGCCTCCACATGGGAAGCGAGTACTAACGAAGCGGAGCCAGTTGATGCTCCAGGAACTCCCTCAGTAGCGAGGCACCGGTCAGCTTCGCCGCCGCCGTGTTGGCCGGCTTCAGATCTGCATCCATCTTCTCCAAAGACCAGCCCCGGCTGGGATCCGAAGCTCCACTGGGACCAGTCGTCGAGCTCTCGGGGTGCTCCGTGGGCAGGATCAGCCGAGGGTGGATGCGCCCAGCATCCACCAAGACCCACTTGCTCCTAAAGCCCTCAATCCGCTTCCCAGGGTTTGAAATGGCGATGGCACCGCCGTATGCGGCGAAGCTCGCGCACGCGGAGGCGGAACCACGGGAGGTTCGGAGGGAGAAATAGTGGCGCAGCAAGGTCACCAAGGGCTTCACCCCAACATGGGCCTCACAATAGTAGGCGAAGATTGCCAGAAGAAGGACGGAGTTGGGATGGAGGTGCAGAGCATGAATGTTGTAGTGACGGAGGACGGAGAAGAAGAACTTAGAAAAGGGAGGCACCAGACCAGCAATGATGGCGCTCACGAAGAACGGGTAGAAGGCACTCCCCCGACCCTCCGGGGCGGCAGAGCCGGCCTTGAACACCTCCATTCCATTGACGCCCTGCGCCTCCGCCATCCGGCGCGCACTGTATGCAGGCTCGCCGACACATTAGGCGGGTCAAGGCAGGAGAGTACCAAGCTCGGCCGGGCTTGGCGAGGCGCCATGTTGGCTAGGGCACGCAGTGGAGTGGATCTCAAGGTCTTGGAAGGTAGAGGAGAGGCGCAGAAAGGGGATCTGAGCAGCAATCGGAGAAAGTAAAGGAGGCAATGAAGATGCCGCTCATATCAACCCACGCTGTTGCAGAGGCGCACGCGGCCCAATCAACCACCACACGGCGCCCAAGGCCGCAGAGCTGTTAGGGCCCGCGACGCTCAGACTTGCCCTTTCGCCTCTCGCCGCCTGTTCGGCGCGCCAGGCCCGGGGGCTCTGTCGGCATTCTCGGGAACGGGGTCCCAGACTTGCACTGCTGCTGACTGCGGCGTGGCTCGAAGGAGGCCCACCACGGCCCATCTTCATCAACATAGCTCAAGACCCTCGAGGGGCCAAGCCTGCAGGGCGGGCGACAAGGAGCTTCTCGTGCACGGCCTCGTCAGGCTGGCTCATGAGGAGGCGGAGAGTTCTAGGCAGGGTACCTCGCGAGGTGCCCAAGGCGACCAAGGGCGCCCGGGCTGGCGCTAGCCAGCATGGCGTCCTCCTTTCCTCTTTGGTGCAAAGGGAGCAAGCGCAGCGAGAGCATCAAGCAAAGGCATCCGTTTGGTGCAACAAGACCAAGACCAGCCCAACGGCTGGAAGGGAGTCATTGTGGAGCCCAAGCGGGTGTCATCACAGAGCCTTTGGCGGCGAGGACCAACTTTAGTCAGATAAGTGTACCGCTGTTCCCTTTCAAAATGACCAATTGTTGGCGCCCTTCCCGCTCAATATTTGGGAAGAGGCCCAGGGCCTTCGCCTATAAATAGGAGTAGCCACACCCAGAGCTAGAGGCATCTGGAAGAGGGGGCATCGAAAAAAGGGAGAGAAGGTACGCGATCCAGATCGAAGATCCGAACCCTCATCAAGAAGCCAGTAGCTAGAGCGACTGAACACCACCTAGCAGTTCATCGCACCCGCCAAGAACAGACCTTCGCGAGGCTGTTCTTCCTTGTATTGTTCCTCATCAACCCAAGAGGCAATCCACCACACCACACACTGGAGTAGGGTATTACACCACAATGGTGGCCCGAACCAGTATAAATCTCGTGTCTCTTGTGCTGTTCCGTTTAGTAGTTTAGGTCCCAGCGATTCGGCGAGGTGCGAGACGGTGGAAGGTTGGATCTCTGCGCGCACCCCAGTGTTCGAACCTCAAGGGTCTGCCGGAACCCGAAATCTGACACCCTTTATGCTATCCAGAAATTCTATATCATTTCCAATCAGCAATATGTCATCCACATATAATATCAGAAATGCTATAGAGCTCCCACTCACTTTCTTGTAAATACATGCTTCTCCAAAAGTCTGTATAAAACCAAATGCTTTGATCACACTATCAAAGCGTTTATTCCAACTCCGAGAGGCTTGCACCAGTCCATAAATGGATCACTGGAGCAGGCACACTTTGTTAGCTCCCTTTGGATCGATAAAACCTTCCGGTTGCATCATATACAACTCTTCTTCCAGAAATCCATTCAGAATGCAGTTTTGACATCCATTTGCCAAATTTCATAATCATAAAATGCGGCAATTGCTAACATGATTCAGATGACTTAAGCATCGCTACGGTGAGAATGTCTCATCGTAGTCAATCCCTTGAACTTGTCGAAAACCTTTCGCAACAAGTCGAGCTTTGTAGACAGTAACATTACCGTCAGCGTCAGTCTTCTTCTTGAAGATCCATTTATTCTCAATTGCTTGCCGATAATCGGGAAAGTCAACCAAAGTCCACACTTTGTTCTCATACATGGATCCCATCTCAGATTTCATGGCCTCAAGCCATTTTGCAGAATCTGGGCTCACCATCACTTCTTCATAGTTCGTAGGTTCGTCATGGTCTAGTAACATAACTTCCAGAACAGGATTACCGTACCACTCTGGTGCGGATCTTACTCTGGTTGACCTACGAGGTTCTGCAACAACTTGATATGAAGTTTCATGATCATCATCATTAACTTCCTCACTAATTGGTGTAGGTGTCGCAGAAACCGGTTTCTGTGATGAACTACTTTCCAATAAGGGAGTAGGTACAGTTACCTCATCAAGTTCTACTTTCCTCCCACTCACTTCTTTCGAGAGAAACTCCTTCTCTAGAAAAACTCCGAATTTAGCAACAAAAGTCTTGCCTTCAGATTTGTGATAGAAGGTGTACCCAACAGTCTCCTTTGGGTATCCTATGAAGACACATTTCTCTGATTTGGGTTCAAGCTTATCAGGTTGAAGCTTTTTCACATCAGCATCGCAGCCCCAAACTCTAAGAAACGACAACTTTGGTTTCTTGCCAAACCATAGTTCATAAGGCATCATCTCAACGGATTTTGATGGTGTCCTATTTAACGTGAATGCAACCGTCTCTAAAGCATAACCCCAAAACGATAGCGGTAAATCAGTAAGAGACATCATATATCGCACCATATCAAGTAAAGTACGATCACGACGTTCGGACACACCATTACGCTGTGGTATTCCGGGTGGCGTGAGTTGCGAAACTATTCCGCATTGTTTCAAATGTAGACCAAACTCGTAAATCAAATATTCTCCTCCATGATCAGATCGTAGAAACTTTATTTTCTTGTTACGATGATTTTCAACTTCACTCTGAAATTCTTTGAACTTTTCAGAAGTTTCAGACTTATGTTTCATTAAGTAGATATACCCATATCTGCTTAAATCATCTGTGAAGGTGATAAAATAACGATATCCGCCACGAGCCTCAACATTCATCGGACCACATACATCTGTATGTATGATTTCCAACAAATCAGTTGCTCTCTCCATAGTTCCAGAGAACGTTGTTTTAGTCATCCTGCCCATGAGGCACGGTTCGCAAGTACCAAGTGATTCGTAATCAAGTGGTTCCAAAAGTCCATCGGTATGGAGTTTCTTCATGCGCTTTACACCGATATGACCTAAACGGCAGTGCCACAAATAAGTTGCACTATCATTATCAACTCTGCATCTTTTGGCTTCAACATTATGAATATGTGTATCACTACTATCGAGATTCAATAAAAATAGACCACTCTTCAAGGGTGCATGACCATAAAAGATATTACTCATATAAGTAGAACAACCATTATTCTCTGATTTAAATGAATAACCATCTCGCATCAAACAAGATCCAGATATAATGTTCATGCTCAACGCTGGCACCAAATAACAATTATTTAGGTCTAATACTAATCCCGAAGGTAGATGTAGAGGTAGCATGCCGACCGCGATCACATCGACTTTGGAACCATTTCCCACGCCCATCGTCACCTTGTCCTTAGCCAATCTCCGCTTAATCCATAGCCCCTGTTTTGAGTTGCAAATATTAGCAACAGAACCAGTATCAAATACCCAGATGCTACTGCGAGCATTAGTAAGGTACACATCAATAACATGTATATCACATATACCTTTGTTCACCTTGCCATCCTTCTTATCCGCCAAATACTTGGGGCAGTTCCGCTTCGATGACCAGTCGCTTGCGGTAGAAGCACTCAGTCTCAGGCTTAGGTCCAGACTTGGGTTTCTTCTCCTGAGCAGCAACTTGCTTGATGTTCTTCTTGAAGTTCCCCTTCTTCACTTTGCCCTTTTTCTTGAAACTGGTGGTCTTATTGACCATCAACACTTGATGCTCCTTCTTGATTTTTACCTCCGCAGCCTTTAGCATTGCGAAGAGCTCGGGAATCGTCTTTTCCATCCCTTGCATGTTATAGTTCATCATGAAGCTTTTGTAGCTTGGTGGCAGTGATTGGAGAATTCTGTCAGTGATGCTATCATCCGGAAGATTAACTCCTAGTTGAATCAAGTGATTATTATACCCAGACATCTTGAGTATATGTTCACTGACAGAACTATTCTCCTCCATCTTGCAGCTATATAACTTATTGGAGACTTCATATCTCTCAATCCGGGCATTTGATTGAAATGTTAACTTCAACTCCTGGAACATCTCATATGCTCCATGACGTTCAAAACGTCGTTGAAGTCCCGGTTCTAAGCCGTAAAGCATGGCACACTGAACTATCGAGTAGTCATCAGCTTTGCTCTGCCAGCCGTTCATAACATCTGGTGTTGCTCCTGCAGCAGGCCTGGCACCCAGCGGTGCTTCCAGGACGTAATTCTTCTGTGCAACAATGAGGATAAACCTCAAGTTACAGACCCAGTCGTGTAATTGCTACCATGATGTTTCAACTTTGCTTTCTCAAGGAACGCATTAAAATTCAACGGAACAACAGTACGGGCCATCTATATACAATCAAACATAGACAAGCAAGATACTATCAGGTACTAAGTTCATGATAAATTAAAGTTCAATTAATCATATTACTTAAGAACTCCCACTTAGATAGACATCCCTCTAATCCTCTAAGTGATCACGTGATCCAAATCAACTAAACCATGTCCGATCATCACGTGAGATGGAGTAGTTTCAATGGTGAACGTCACTATGTTGATCATATCTACTATATGATTCATGCTCGACCTTTCGGTCTCCGTGTTCCGAGGCCATATCTGTTATATGATAAGCTCGTCAAGTTTAACCTGAGTATTCCGCGTGTGCAACTGTTTTGCACCCCTTGTATTTGAACGTAGAGCCTATCACACCCGATCATCACGTGGTGTCTCAGCACGAAGAACTTTCGCAACAGTGCATACTTAGGGAGAACACTTATTCTTTGATAATTTAGTGAGGGATCATCTTATAATGCTACTGTCAATCAAAGCAAGATAAGATGCATAAAAGATAAACATCACATGCAATCAATATAAGTGATATGATATGGCCATCATCATCTTGTGCTTGTGATCTCCATCTCCGAAGCACCTCCATGATCACCATCGTCACCGGCGCGACACCTTGATCTCCATCGTAGCATCGTTGTCGTCTCGCCAATCTTATGCTTTTATGACTATCGCTACCGCTTAGTGTTAAAGTAAAGCATTACAGGGCGATTGCATTGCATACAATAAAGCGACAACCATATGGCTCCTGCCAGTTGCCGATAACTCGGTTACAACACATGATCATCTCATACAATAAAATATAGCATCATGCCTTGACCATATGACATCACAACATGCCCTGCAAAAACAAGTTAGACGTCTTCTACTTTGTTGTTGCAAGTTTTACGTGGCTGCTACGGGCTTAGCAAGAACCGTTCTTACCTACGCATCAAAACCACAACGATAGTTTGTCAAGTTGGTGCTGTTTTAACCTTCGCAAGGACCGGCGTATACACTCAGTTCAACTAAAGTTGGAGAAACCGACACCCGCTAGCCACCTTTGTGGAAAGCACGCCGGAGAACTGGTCTCGCATGGCGCATTCTGTAATGTCGGTCCGGCCGCTTCGTCCAACAATACCGCCGAACCAAAGTATGACATCTGGTAATCAGTATGACTTATATCGCCCACAACTCACTTGTGTTCTACTCGTGCATATGACATCTACGCATAAAACCAGGCTCGGATGCCACTGTTGGGGAACATAGTAATTTCAAAAAAATTCCTACGCACACGCAAGATCATGGTGATGCATAGCAACAAGAGGGGAGAGTGTTGTCTATGTACCCTCATAGACCGAAAGTGGAAGCATTAGCACAACGCGGTTGATGTAGTCGTACGTCTTCACGATCCGACCGATCAAGTACCGAACGTACGGCACCTCCGAGTTCAGCACACGTTCAGCCCGATGACGTCCCTCGAACTCCGATCTAGCCGAGTGTTGAGGGAGAGTTTCGTCAGCACGACGGCGTGGTGATGATGTTGATGTTCTCTTGACAGTGGCTTCGTCTAAGCACCGCCACAAGATTATCGAGGTGGACTATGGTGGAAGGGGGCACCGCACACGGTTGGGAGAGATCAACTGATCAACTTGTGTGTCTAGAGGTGCCCCTGCCCCGTGATATAAAGGAGCAAGAGGGGGGGGGGTGCGGCCGGCCAAGGAGAGGCGGCGGAGGAGTCCTACTCCTACCCGAGTAGGACTCCCCCTTTCCATGTTGGACTAGGAGAGAGGGGAAGAGGTGGAGGGAGGAAGGAAAGGGGGGCGCCCCCTCTCCTTCTCCTATTCGGACTAGGGGGGGCGCGCGCCCAGCCCTCGCATCCTCTCTCTCTTCCACCAAGGCCCACTAAGGCCCATTAAGTTCCGGGGGTTCGGTAACCTCCTGTACTCGTAAAATCGATTTCACCGGAACACTTCCGATATCCAAATATAGGCTTCCAATATATCAATCTTCATGTCTCGACCATTTCAGGACTCCTCGTCATGTCCGTGATCACATCCGGGACTCCGAACAACCTTCGGTACATCAAAACTTATAAACTCATAATATAACTGTCATCGTAACGTTAAGCGTGCGGACCCTACGGGTTCGAGAACTATGTAGACATGACCGAGACACGTCTCCGGTCAATAACCAATAGCGGAACCTGGATGCTCATATTGGCTCCCACATATTCTACGAAGATCTTTATCGGTCAAACCGCATAACAACATACGTTGTTCCCTTTGTCATCGGTATGTTACTTGCCCGAGATTCGATCGTTGGTATCTCAATACCTAGTTCAATCTCGTTATCGGCATGTCTCTTTACTCGTTCTGTAATACATCATCCCGCAACTAACTCATTAGTTGCAATGCTTGCAAGGCTTATAGTGATGTGCATTACCGAGTGGGCCCAGAGATACCTCTCCGACAATCGGAGTGACAAATCCTAATCTCGAAATACGCCAACCCAACAAGTACGTTCGGAGACACCTGTAGAGCACCTTTATAATCATCCAGTTATGTTGTGACGTTTGGTAGCATACAAAGTGTTCCTCCGGTAAACGGAGTTGCATAATCTCATAGTCATAGGAACATGTATAAGTCATGAAGAAAGTAATAGCAACATACTAGACGATCAAGTGCTAAGCTAACAGAATGGGTCAAGTCAATCACATCATTCTCCTAATGATGTGATCCCGTTAATCAAATGACAACTCATGCCTATGGCTAGGAAACGTAACCATCTTTGATCAATGAGCTAGTCAAGTAGAGGCATACTCGTGACAATATGTTTGTCTATGTATTCACACATGTATTATGTTTCCGGTTAATACAATTCTAGCATGAATAATAAACATTTATCATGATATAAGGAAATAAATAATAACTTTATTATTGCCTCTAGGGCTTATTTCCTTCACAAGTCAACCAAGAAGGAGGCATTACGCAGTCCCCTCCACGTCAGCTGCTGCGTCCAGCATGAGAGCGGCAGGTGATTCCCACCCGAACAGCGCCAAGACTGCTACGATCTATGTGTCACTGAGTGGGCGGTTGAACAAGCGGATATAAGCCTCAAGAGCCTTGTCCCTGATCACGTCTCCTTCATGCACTAAACAAACTTTGCGGATGATGACCTGCTGCTGCTTCGACGCCAAAGAGTTGCGGCCTGCACCCCTAGCAAGCCTGACACTCCGGCGTGGAGTTGCCAAGGAAGGCTGCCTGCATTGCCTGGTGCGCTTGGGCTTTGGAAGAGATCTACTTGGTGGAGTAGGCAGGATGGGAGAGAGGGTGCATTGGACTTGCGAACAGAATGAGTTCAGACGAGCACATGCCTCCATAGGGTTAAGCTGGTCGTTCGGGTTGGTGTTGCCGGCATTGAGGTCCGCAAGCGCGTCAGACAAGCCTTCCGAAAGGCTAACCACAAAAGTGTCCCAAGCCTGGGCGGGAGGCTGGCCACAATGAATCACCGAACTTGGCGAGGAAAACCCATCAGACATGGCCGTGTCTAGGATGGAACGTGGGGAACCTGTTTGCATGGGCGTGGACGAAGCCAGCGAGTGGGGCGAAACCACGTGGTCACACTCGGTACGTTGCATGGGAGATGTCCCCTCCTCCAGGGCCCCGTGCCTGCCCTGGGGATCAGTGCGGATAGACTATGAGCCACCTGTGACTCCAACATCAAACAGATCCACCGACCCCACCCGCAGAGCCTGGATCGAATCCTCATTGGACGGAGCCCCAGCAGGATTAGCCACCCGCCAACGCGGCAGGGTAATCGAGGCCGGTGACCTCACCACAGAAGGCGCAGTGGGCCTTACAGTCAGTGGCCCCGACGCGCAGGAGGACGACAACCCCTCATCATGAGTACGAACCAACCTGTGCACACTGCTTTCCACTGAAAGCGCCTGGTCCGTCGCAATCCTTTCCATGTGTCCTTCCCCCAGAGGTCTTGACTAGTCGCACGAGCTAATTGTCCTGGCCGTAGGACGCCATCCACGTGCCCCAAGGGCGCCTCATCCCGCGGTCGATCCAAAATTTGAAAATTTGGCGTCCGCGCCGGCGAGCCCTGGTACGGTGCCACCGGAGATCTTGGCCGCACAAGGCGGCCCTCAGCACCCAGCGGAGCGCCCCGGCCGCCAGATCCAGACGGCGGGGTCTCGCCACCACCGCCGGACGGAGGGGAGGCAGGGGCAACGGTGGCGGCAGCTCCGGATCGTCCTCTTCGTCCACAACCGGCTGGGCAAGCTTGAAAAGCTTGATGGTGTACCAGAGAGATGCTGTGTGAGCCGCCCGCGCCGCGCCGCCACGCAGCCTACGTGGCTCCTCAATGAAGATCCGCCGCCACTCAGGGATATGCTCCGGCTTGTCGGTGCGGAGCCAAACCTTGAAACAAGACATGTCCCGCCGTGTAGCTGTGCTCTCTGCCACACTGACGACCAGCCCCAAACCATGAAGCACACAATCCGCAGTCCTCCTTGTCCAGGCGTGGGCTGGCACACCGACCAGGGCCAATGGCACAAGGAACGGGAGCGAAACCCCGGTCGCCTGGGCCTACCGGAGCCAGGGATGCAGCCACAGGGAGAAGCCAAAGGACCCCGGCGAAAGACCACCACGACGAACCATCCTGTCACGGGTGCTCTGCCTCTTGCACAGGACAAGGAAATCCTCCGGGTGGAAGGCACAAATAGACATGTCTTCCGGGCCAAGATCGAAGTCAGCATGGAGCGCCGCCACCGTGGCTAGGTCGAGCTCAGGGCGAACTCCAGTGACGGTGACCAACATAGCCCTGGGGAGATCCTCCTTCATCTGGCGCAAATCCTCGCCGTCCTCCAGAAAGCAACAATCTTCATCCACATCCACAACACGGGCAGCATCTCTTCCCGGAGCGGGCACAAAGGGGACCGAGAAGCATGGCCCCGCCACACTCTCCTCCGAGCCGACCCGCGTGACTTGACACCAGGTTCTACCAACACGAACCATGCCTGGAGGAGGCGGGCCAGGCGGGGGGGGGGGGGAGGGAGAATGGTGGGCGGCGGGGATGGCGGTGAAGGCAGACGGTGGCAGAGCGCCGGGGCCGGCCGAGGAGGATGATCCAGGAGGGGGGGGGGGGGGTGGGGCTGCGGGGGCGGGTGCACCCGCAGGTGATGTGGCCGTCGTCGCCGCATCTCAAGCACCTGTTGTCGTTGGTGCATTTGGCGGAGATATGCCCGGGGTCACCGTAGTTGTAGTAGCAGCCATAGAGCACCACAGGGATCCGCAAATCTGGCGGGGGGAGGCTAGCAGGGAGCTGGTGAGGGGGGCGGTCCACGCTTGGCTAGACCACGGGAGGGAGGGGAGGGGCGCCGTCTCGGCGGACCACGATCCCGGCGGTCGTGCGCGATCTGCCAGGCCCCAGTCCTCGAAGCAGGCTGCTGACTCGGGCCTAAATCCCCGCCGCAAACGATGGGGCCAAAGGCAGTGCCCATGACATCCGGGAAGGCCACGCAGGAGCGGAGCACCGGGGGCGGAGGGGAGGGGGAGAGAGACTCTGACGAGGACGCCGAGAGGGACACGCGGAACGCCATGGACCGCGTGGCGATGAGTGGCCCCCGCCACCGGAGTGGAGAGCGGTGGGAGAGGGTGGCCGCCGGCGCAGAGGAGGGGAGGAGGGGGCGGCTAGCTCTCAGTCTCGTCGGCAAGAAGTCGTGGATATGCTTATTCTTTGCTTCTGCTATGCTTCTCCTAGATAGATCTTGCGTGATCGTAGGAATTTTTTTGAAATACTACATTCCCCAACAGTGGCATCCGAGCCAGGTCAATGCATAGATGTTATATGCACGAGTAGAACACAAAGAGTTGTGAGCAATAATAGTCATACTGCTTACCAGCATTTCATACTTTGATTCGGCGGTATTGTTGGATGAAGCGGCCCAGACCGACATTACATGATCGCGTTCATGAGACTGGTTCTACCGCCGTGATTCGCACACAGGTGGCTAGTGGGTGTCTGTTTCTCCAACTTTAGTTGAATCGAGTGTGACTACGCCCGGTCTTTGTTGAAGGTTAAAACAGCACACTTGACGAAAAATCGTTGTGGTTTTGATGCGTAGGTAAGAACGGTTCTTGCTAAGCCCATAGCAGCCACGTAGAACTTGCAACAACAAAGTAGAGGACATCTAACTTGTTTTTGCAGGGCTAGTTGTGATGCGATATGGTCAAGACATGATGATATATAAATTGTTGTATGAGATGATCATGTTTTGTAACAGCTTATCGACAACCGAGCAGAGCCATATGGTTGTCGCTTATTGTATGTAAATGCAATCGCCATGTAATTGCTTTACTTTATCACTAAGCGGTAGCGATAGTCGTAGAAGCAACAGTTGGTGAGACGACAATGATGCTTCGATGGAGATCAAGGTGTCAAGCCGGTGACGATGGTGATCATGACGGTGCTTTGGAGATGGAGATCAAAGGCACAAGATGATGATGGCCATATCATATCACTTATTTGATTGCATGTGATGTTTATCTTTTTATGCATCTTATTTTGCTTAGTACGGCGGTATCATTATAAGATGATCTCTCACTAAATTTCAAGGTACAAGTGTTCTCCCTGAGTATGCACCGTTGCTATAGTTCGTCACGCCGAGACACCACGTGATGATCGGGTGTGATAAACTCTACATTCACATACAATGGGCGCAAGCCAGTTTGCACATGATACTCGGATTAAACTTGATGAGCCTAGCATATGCAGATATGGCCTTGGAACAATGAGACCGAAAGGTCGAGCGTGAACCATATAGTAGATATGATCAACATAGTGATGTTCACCATTGAAAACTACTCCATCTCACGTGATGACCGGACATGGTTTAGTTGATATGGATCACGTGATCACTTAGATGATTAGAGGGATGTCTATCTAAGTGGGAGTTCTTAAGTAATATGATTAATTGAACTTTAATTTATCATGAACTTAGTCCTGATAGTATTTGCATAACTATGTTGTAGATCAATAGCTCGCGATGTGATAACCCACAAGTGTAGGGGATCGCAACAGCTTTTGAGGGTAGAGTATTCAACCCAAATTTATTGATTCAACACAAGGGGAGCCAAAGAATATTCTCAAGTATTAGCAGTCGAGTTGTCAATTCAACCACACCTGGATAACTTAGTATCTGCAGCAAAGTATTTAGTAGCAAAGTAATATGATAGTAGTGGTAACGGTAATAAAAGTAACGGAAGCAAAAGTAATATTTTTGGTATTTTGTAATGATTGTAACAATAGCAACGGGAAAGTAAATAAGCGAGAACCAGTATATGGAAAAGCTCGTAGGCATTGGATCGGTGATGGATAATTATGCCGGATGTGGTTCATCATGTAACAGTCATAACATAGGGTGACACAGAACTAGCTCCGATTCATCAATGTAATGTAGGCATGTATTCCGAATATAGTCATACGTGCTTATGGAAAAGAACTTGCATGACATCTTTTGTCCTACCCTCCCGTGGAAGCGGGGTCCTAATGGAAACTAAGGGATATTAAGGCCTCCTTTTAATAGAGAACCGGAACAAAGCATTAGCACATAGTGAATACATGAACTCCTCAAACTATGGTCATCACCGGGAGTGGTACCGATTATTGTCACTTCGGGGTTGCCGGATCATAACACATAGTAGGTGACTATAGACTTGCAAGATAGGATCAAGAACACACATATATTCATGAAAACATAATAGGTTCAGATCTGAAATCATGGAACTTGGGCCCTAGTGACAAGCATTAAGCATAGCAAAGTCATAGCAACATCAATCTCAGAACATAGTGGATACTAGGGATCAAACCCTAACAAAACTAACTCGATTACATGATAGATCTCATCCAACCCATCACCATCCAGTAAGCCTACGATGGAATTACTCACGCACGGCGGTGGGAATAATGAAATTGGTGATGGACGATGGTTGATGATGACGACGGCGACGGATCCCCTTCTCCGGAGCCCCGAACGGACTCCAGATCAGCCCTCCCGAGAGGTTTTAGGGCTTGGCGGTGGCTCCGTATCGTAAAACGTGATTATTTCTTCTCCTTGATTTTTTTCTCCCCGTTAGCAAATATATAGAGTTGGAGTTGGTGTCGGAGGAGCTCCAGGGGGCCCATGAGGTAGGGGGGCGCGCCACCACCCTCGTGGACAGGGTGTGGGCCCCCTGGTCTTCATCTTTGGCAAGGATTTTTTTTATTTTTAACTAGATGTTCCGTGGAGTTTCAGGTCATTCCGAATTTTTTTGTTTCTGCACATAAATAACACCATGGAAAGTCTGCTGAAAACATCGTCAGTCCGGGGTTAGTTCCATTCAAATCATGCAAGTTAGAGTCCAAAACAAGGGCAAAAGTGTTTGTAAAAGTAGATACGACGGAGACGTATCATGATGTAGCTCCACGTTTATTTTTGATATGTTCCTAGAGAAAAACTATGTTGAAAGATGATAGTAGCAATGATGCGGACTAGGTCCATGATCTGGATTATCCTGATTGCTACACAGAAGAATTATGTCCTTGATGCACCGCTAGGTGACGGACCTATTGCAGAAGCAAATGCACCGCAAGAACTATGAACATTTGGCAAGCTCGGTATGATGACTACTTGATAGTTTAGTGCACCATGCTTTACGGCTTAAAACTGGGACTTCAAAAATATTCTGAAACGCCATGGAGCATATGAGATGTTCTAAGAGCTGAAATTGGTATTTCAGACTCATGCATGCCAGTGTCGAGAGGTATGAGACCTCTGACAAGTATTTTTGCCTACAAGATGGAGGAGAATAGCTCAACCAGTGAGCATGTGCTCAGAATGTCCGAGTACTATAATCGCTTGAATCAAGTGGGAGTTAATCTTCCAGATAATATAGTGATTGACAGAGTTCTCTAGTCACTATCACCAAGTTACTGGAACTTCGTGATGAACTATAATATGGAAGGGATGACGAAAACGATTCCCCGAGCTCTTCGCGATGCTGAAATCGTTGAAGGTAGAAATCAAGAAAAGCATCAAGTGTTGATGGTTGACAAGACCACTAGTTTCAAGTAAAAGGGCAAGGGAAAGAAAGGGAACTTCAAGAAGAATGGAAAGCAAGTTGCCACTCCCATGAAGAAGCTCAAAGCTAGACCCAAGCCTGAAACTGAGTGCTTCTACTACAAAGGAAATGGTTACTAGAAGTGGAATTGCCCCAAATACTTGGTGGATAAGAAGAATGGCAAAGTGAAAAATTATATATGATATACATGCTATTGATGTGTACTTACTAGTGTTCATAGTAGCCCCTGGGTATTTGATACTGGTTCAGTTACTATGATTAGTAACTTGAAACAGGAGTTACAAAATAAACAAAGACTAGTTGAGGGCGAGGTGACGATTTGTGTTGGAAGTGATTCCAAGGTTGATAGGATCACCATCGCACACTCCCTTTACGTTCGGGATTAGTGTTGAACCTAAAATAAATGTTATTTGGTGTTTGCGTTGAGCATAATATGATTGGATCATGTTTATTGCAATACGGTTATTCATTTAAGTCAAAGAATAATTGTTATTCGGTTTACATGAATAAAACATTCTGTGGTCATACACCCAAGGTGAATGGTATATTGAATCTCGATCATAGTGATACACATATTCATAATATTGAAGCCAAAAGATGCAAAGTTAATAATGGTAGTGCAACTTATTTGTGGCACTGCCGTTTATGTCATATTGGTGTAAAGCGGATGAAGAAACTCCATGCTAATGGGCTTTTGGAATCACTTGATTATGAATCACTTGATGCTTGCGAACCATGCCTCATGGGCAAGATGACTAAGACTCCATTCTCCGGAACAATGGGGTGAGCAACTGACTTATTGGAAATAATACATACTGATGTATGCAATCCGATGAGTGTTGAGGCTCGCAGCGGGTATCGTTATTTTCTGACCTTCACAGATGATTTGAGCAGATATGGGTATATCTACTTGATGATACATAAGTCTAAGACATTTGAAAAGTTCAAAGAATTTCACAGTGAAGTGGAAAATCATCGTAACAAGAAAATAAAGTTTCTACGATATGATCGCGAAGACGAATATTTGAGTTACGAGTTTGGTCTTCATTTGAAACGACGTGGAATAGTTTCGCAACTCACGCCACCTGGAACACCACAGCATAATGGTGTGTCTGAACGTCATAAGTGTACTTTATTAGATATGGTGCGATCTATGATGTCTCTTACCGATTTATCACCATCATTTTGGGGTTATGCATTAGAGACAACTGCATTCACGTTAAATAGGACACCATCTAAATCTGTTGAGATGACACCATATGAACTGTGGTTTGGCAAGAAACCTAAACTGTTGTTTCTTAAAGTTTGGGAATGTGATGCTTATGTGAAAAATCTTCAACCTGATCAGCTCGAACCCAAATCGGAGAAATGCGTCTTCATAGGATACCCAAAGGAGACTGTTGGGTACACCTTCTATCGCAGATCCAAAGGCAAGATATTCGTTGCTAAGAATGGATCCTTTCTAGAGAAGGAATTTCTCTCGAAAGAAGTGAGTAGGAGGAAATTAGAAACTTGATGAGGTAATTGTACCTTCTCTCGAGTTGGAAAGTAGTTCATCACAGAAATTAGTTCCGGTGATGCCTACACCAATTAGTGAGGAAGCTAATGATGATGATCATGAAACTTCAGATCAAGTTACTACCGAACCTCGTAGGTCAACCAGAGTAAGGTCCGCACCAGAGTGGTACGGTAATCCTTTCTGGAAGTCATGTTACTAGACCATGACGAACCTACGAACTATGAGGAAGCGATGATGAGCCCAGATTCCGCGAAATGGCTTGAGGCCATGAAATCTGAGATGGGATCCATGTATGAGAACAAAGTATGGACTTTGGTTGACTTGCTCGATGATCGGCAAGCCATTAAGAATAAATGAATCTTCAAGAGGAAGACGGACGCTAATAACGATGCTTAAAGTTTTTGACAAATGGATCTTCCTAGGCCTGTGTGTTACTATCTACAAAGCCCGAATTGTCGCAAAAAGTTTTCGACAAGTTGAAGATGTTGACTACGATGAGATTTTCTTACTCGTATCGATGCTTAAAGTCTGTCCGAATCATGTTGGCAATTGCCACATTTCATGAAATCTGGCAAATGGATGTCAAAAACTACATTCCTTAATGGATTTCTTAAAGAAGAGTTGCATATGATGGAACAAGAAGGTTTTGTCAATCCTAAAGGTGCTAACAAAGTGTGCAAGCTCTAGCGATCCATCTATGGACTGGTGCAAGCATCTCGGAGTTGGAATATACGCTTTGATGAGTTGATCAAAGCATATAGTTTTATACAGACTTGCGATGAAGCCTGTATTTACAAGAAAGTGAGTGGGAGCACTACAGCCTTTCCGATAAGTCTATGTGAATGACATATTGTTGATTGGAAATGATGTAGAATTTTCTGGAAAGCATAAAGGAGTGTTTGAAAGGAGTTTTTCAAAGAAATACCTCGGTGAAGCTGCTTACATATTGAGCATCAAGATCTATAGAAATAGAACAAGACGCTTGATAAGTTTTTTCAGTGAGTACATACCTTGACAAGATTTTGGAGTAGTTCAAAATGGAACAGTCAAAGAAGGAGTTCTTGCCTGTGTTGCAAGGTCTGAAGTTGAGTAAAGACTCAAAACCCGACCACGATAGAAAATAGAAAGAGAATGAAAATTCATTCCCTATGCCTCAGTCATCGGTTCTATGAAGTATGCTATGTTGTGTACCAGACCTATTGTGAACCTCACCATTAGTTTGGAAAGAGGGTACAATAGTGACCCAGGAGTGGATCACTGGACAACGATCAAAATTATCCTGAGTGGAATAAGGAAATATTTCTCGGTTATGGAGGTGATAAAGAGTTCTTCGTAAAGAGTTACGTCGATGCATGCTTTGACACCGATCTGGATGACTCTGAGTCTCGATCTGGATACATATTGATAGTGGGAGCATTTAGCTTGAGTAGCTCCGTGCAGAGCATTGTAGACATAGAAATTTGCAAAATACATACGAATCTGAATGTGGCAGACCCATTGACTAAACCTCTTTCACAAGGAAAATATGATCACACCTTAGTACTCTTTGGGTGTTAATCACATGGCGATGTGAACAAGATTATTGAATCTAGTAAACCCTTTGGGTATTGGTCACATTGCGATGTGAACTATAGAGTGTTAAATCACATGACGATGTGAACTATTGGTGTTAAATCACATGGCGATGTGAACTAGATTATTGACTCTAGTGCAAGTGGGAGACTGAAAGAAATATGCCCTAGAGGCAATAATAAAGTTATTATTTTATTTCCTTATATCATGATAAATGTTTATTATTCATGCTAGAATTGTATTAACCGAAAACTTGATACACGTGTGAATACACAGACAAAACAGGGTGTCCCTAGTATGCCTCTACAAGACTAGCTCGTTAATCAAATATGGTTAAGTTTCCTAGCCATAGACATGTGTTGTCATTTGATGAACGGGATCACATCATTAGAGAATGATGTGATGGACAAGACCCATCTGTTAGCTTAGCACTATGATCGTTTAGTTTATTGCTATTGCTTTCTTCATGACTTATACATGTTCCTCTGACTATGAGATTATGCAACTCCCGAATACCAGAGGAACACTTAGTGTGCTATCAAACGTCACAACATAACTGGGTGATTATAAGTATGCTCTACAGGTGTCTCCGATGGTGTTTGTTGAGTTGGCATAGATCAAGATTAGGATTTGTCACTCCGATTGTCGGAGAGGTATCTTTGGGCCCTCTCGGTAATGCACATCACAAATAAGCCTTGCAAGCAATGTGACTAATGAGTTAGTTGCGGGATGATGCATTACAGAATGAGTAAAGAGACTTGCGGTAATGATATTGAACTAGGTATGGTGACACCGACGATCGAATCTCGGGCAAGTAACATACCGATGACAAAGGGAACAACGTATGTTGTTATGCGGTTTGACCGATAAAGATCTTCGTAGAATATGTAGGAACCAATACGAGCATCCAGGTTCCGCTATTGGTTATTGACCGGAGATATGTCTCGGTCATGTCTACATGGTTCTCGAACCCGTAGGGTCCGCACGCTTAACGTTTGATGACGATTGGAATTACGAGTTTATGTGATTTGATGTACGAAAGGTAGTTCGGAGTCCCGGATGAGATCACAGACATGACGAGGAGTCTCGAAATGGTCGAGACGTAAAGATCAATATATTGTAAGGCTATATTCAGACATCAGAAAGGTTCTGAGTGGTTCGGGTATTTTTCGGAGTACCGGAGAGTTATGAGAATTCGCCGGGGGAAGTATTAGGCCTTCATGGGCCTTAGTGGAAAGGAGAGAAGGGCCACAAGGGGTGGCCGCTTGCCCCCCCCCATGGGTTGGTCCGAATTGGACTAGGGAGGGGGCGGCGCCCCCTCTTTCCTTCTCCCTCTCCTACTCCTTCCCTCTCTCCCCTCTTGGAAAAAGGAAGGGGACTCCAACTAGGATTGGGAATCCTAGTTGGACTACCCCTATAGGCGCGCCCTTCCTAGGCCAGCCTCCTCTTCCCCCTCCTTTATATACATGGGCAGGGGAGCACCCCAAAGACACACAAGTTGATCTTTTAGCCGTGTGCGGTGCCCCCCTCCACAGTTTTACACCTCGGTCATATCGTCGTAGTGCTTAGGCGAAGCCCTGCGCCGGTAACTTCATCATCACCGTCACCATGCCGTCGTGCTGACGGAACTCTCCCTCGGCCTCAGCTGCATCTAGGGTTCGAGGGATGTCACCGAGCTGAACGTGTGCAGATCACAGAGGTGCCGTGCGTTCGGTACTTGATCGGTTGGATCGCAAAGACGTTCGACTACATCAACCGCGTTACTTAACGCTTCCGCTTTCGGTCTACGATGGTACGTGGACACACTCTCCCAGCTCGTTGCTATGTTTCTCCTAGATAAATCTTGCGTGATCGTAGGATTTTTTTTGAAATACTACGTTCCCCAGCAACCAAAGCTATCAGAATCAAGGCAAATGGAGACCAAAGCTCTGATACCACTTGTAGGATCGAAAGTATGTCTAGAGGGGGGGGGGGTGATTAGACTACTTGACCAAATAAAAATCTAGCCTTTTCCTAATTTTAATTCTTGGCAGATTTTAGCAACTTAACACAAGTCAAGCAATCAACCTACACATGCAATTTTAAGAGTATAGCAGCGGAATGTAAATCATTGCATATGAAGGTAAAGGGAGGAGTTTGGAGGGAGCAAACGCAATGTAGACACGGAGATTTTTGGCATGGTTCTGATAGGTGGTGCTATCGTACATCCATGTTGATGGAGACTTCAACCCACGAAGGGCAACGGTTGCGCGAGTCCACGGAGGGCTCCACCCACGAAGGGTCCACGAAGAAGCAACCTTGTCTATCCCACCATGGCCATCGCCCACAAAGGACTTGCCTCACTTGGGTAGATCTTCACGTAGTAGGCGATCTCCTTGCCCTTACAAACTCCTTGGTTCCACTACATAATCTTGACGGAGGCTCCCAAGTAACACCTAACAAATCTAGGAGACACCACTCTCCAAAAGGTAATAGATGGTGTGTTGATGATGAAATCCTTGCTCTTGTGCTTCAAATGATAGTCTCCCCAACACTCAACTCTCTCTCACAGATTTGGCTATGGTGGAAAGACGATTTGAGTGGAAAGCAACTTGGGGAAGGCTAGAGATCAAGATTCTTGTGGTTGGATTGGAATGTCTTGGTATCAACACATGAGTAGGTGGTTCTGTCTCATAAAATGAATGCTGGAAGTGTAGGCACGTTCTGATGGCTCTCTCTCAAATGGAGAGGGGGGGTCGAGGGGTATTTATAGCCTCCACACAAAATCTAACCGTTACACACAAAAGAGCCAACTCGGTCAGACCGAATGGTGAAACTCGGTGAGATCGATTCAGTCCAGAATGTGAACGTTAGGATTTTCGGTGGGACCGACATGATCAACTCGGTGAGACCGATGCACTAGGGTTAGGGCAAAACTTGATCTCTGTTTGACCAATTACTTCAACTCGGTGAGACCGATTTCAGTAATAAGCAAACAGAGAGTTGGTCTGGCAAACTCGGTGGGACCGATCGCTCATTTCGGTGAGACCGAAACGTTACAAAAGAAAATAGTGAGTTTGCATTGCCAACTCGGTGGGACCGATCGCTCATCTCGGTTAGACCGGAATGTTACGAAGGGAAACAGAGAGTTTGCAATCCCATCTCGGTGAGACCGAGATCCCTATCGGTAAGACCGAACTAATTAGGGTTTCTGGCTATGGCTATGTCAAGTGAACTCGGTGGCGCTGGATAGATCAAATCGGTGGGGCTGAGTTTGACTTTAGGTTTGGGACATATGTGGAAATGAGGAGGTGGTTGAGTGCTTTTGGAGCATATCACTAAGCATTTTGAGCAAGCAAGCCATTAAGCAACACCTCATCCCCTTTTTATAGTATTGGCTTTTCCTATGGACTCAATGTGATCTTGGATCACTAAAATGGAAATGTAGAGTCTTGAGCTTTTTCCAATATGTGTCCTGAGCATTTTGAGGGGTCCATATCTCTTAGTCCATGCCATGGAAATCATTGAACTTTCTGAAATGATTATCTTGAAAGAATATTAGTTCAATGAGCTATATGTTGTTAAGAATTACCAAAACCACCCAGGGATTAGTTGCACTTTCACCGGTCTTAGTCGATGAGGCCCAAGTGGGACACCCCTCTAAATCGGGCCTTGAACAAACTTAAGGGACTCCCTTTGGACCAGCATCCGCAATATGGACGTGTGCACGCGGCCGGAGACGGCGCTACGTGGAAGGTCTTTTACAACGAGGGCCCGGAGGCCAAGAAGCAGAAAAAGAAGTTCAGTCAGGCGGACATCAACGAGAAGGTGAAGCTTGCATTCGATAAAAAAATAGCTGAGGACGCGAAAAAAGCAGCTCAGGAGAAAAATGAGTTGGTCCAGCAGGCAGTCACTGCAGCTGTAGATGCCTACAGAAATGATTCCACTACTAAGTTGATCCTGGCTATCATCAACTGGATGAAGGAAAATCCAGACAATACGGTAGATGATTTCCCCGTGCCTAGCTTGATATGTCTCCAACATATCTATAATTTATGAAGTATCCATGCTGTTATATTATCATTCTTGGATGTTTTACAATCATTTTGTAGCAACTTTATATCATTTTTTGGGACTAACCTATTGACATAGTGCCTAGTGCTAGTTGCTGTTTTTGTTTGTTTTTTACTTCGCAGAAAATCAATACCAAACGGATTCCGAATGCAACAAAACTCTTTGGAGATCTTTTTTGGACCAGAAGACATCCAGTGGGCCAAAGAAGTGCAAGAGGGAGCCCCGAGGGGGGCACAACCCACCAGGGTGCTCCTAGAGGCCCAGGAGCACCCAGGTGGTTTGTGCCCACCTCGGTGGCCTCTTGCACCGCCTCTTCGCCCTATAAATTCCCAAATATTCCAAAAACCCTAGGGGAGTCGATAGATCAGAAGTTCCACCGCTGCAAGCCTCTATAGCCACGAAAAACCAATCTAGACCCTGTTTTGGCACCCCGCCGGTGAGGGAAATCATCACCGGTGGCCATCTTCATCATCCCGGTGACCACCACGATGAGGAGGTAGTAGTCCACCCTCGAGGCTAAGGGTTTGTACCAGTAGCTATGTGTTTAATCTCTCTCTCTCTCTCTCTCTCGTGTTCTTGATGGAACGATCTTGATGTATAGTTGGATCATATGGCTTTGTTAATATAGTTGGATCATATGGTGTTAATATAGTTGGATCATATGGTGTTTCTCCCTCTCTATCTTGTTGTGATGAATTGAGTTTTCCCTTTGAGATTTTGTTTTATCGGATTGAATATTTTTATGGATTTGGGAGCAATTGATATATGTCTTGCATATGAATACCCCTGGTGACAATGGGGTATTATATTGATTCACTTGATATATGTTTTGGCACTCAACTCGCCGATTCCCGAGGTGACATTGGGGTAATGTATGCACAGGGGTTGATGCACGTTTTCGTCCTTGTTTCTCCGGTAGAATTCTTGGGGCACTCTTTGAGGTTCTTTGTGTTGGATCAAGTATTATAAATCTAAAATTGTTTGATGCGTATCATATAATTAACTCATGGATACTTGTGGTGACATTGGAGTATCTAGGTGGCATTAGAGTTGGTTGATGCGTATCATATGGTGTTATTTTAGTACGAACTCTTGGATAGATCGAACGGAAAGAATTGCGTTATTTTAGTACGAACTCTTGAATAGATCGAACGGAAAGAATAACTTTAAGGTGGTTTCGTACCCTCTACAAACAATTTCTTCTTATGTTCTTTGCTAGATAAGAACTTTGGAGTGATTCTTCATCACACGTTGAGGGATGGTTATATGATTCAATTATACTAGCGTTGTTGAGAGATTGCACTAGAGAAAGTACGGACCCTAGGCCTCATTTTCAAGCATTGCAATACCATTTGTGCTCACTTTTGTTACTTTCTACCTTGCCGTTTTTTATTGTTACTATTACAAAATCAATATCTATTATCATTAGTACACTTGTATCACCATATCTTCGCCGAACTAGTGCACCTATACAATTTACCATTGTATTTGGTGTGTTGGGGACACAAGATACTCTTTGTTATTTGATTGCAGGGTTGTTTGAGAGAGACCATATTCATCCTATGCCTCCCACGAATTGATAAACCTTAGGTCATCCACTTGAGGGAAATTTTCCACTGTCCTACAAAACTCTGCGCTTCGAGGCCCAACACGAGTCTACAAGAACAAGTTGTGTAGTAGACATCAAGCTCTTTTCTGGCGCCGTTGCGGGGGAGGTGAGTGCTTGAAGGTATATCTTTAGATCTTGCAATTGAATCTTTTAGTTTCTTGTTTTATCACTAGTTTGGTTTATAAAAAGAAAACTACAAAAAATGGAATTGAGGTTGCATCATATTGTTCATCTTCATAATGTCTTTCGTGGAAATGATGGAAAGGAAAATTGTGCTCAATTGATAAAAGAAGAATTATACAAAATGTTTGACAATTTTTTTTTGAATGATGAGCATGATTGCAATGCTGTTGGTATGAACTCTTTGAATATCCATGATGCTAACGATATGCAAAGCCATAAGCTTGGGGATGCTATATCTGATGAAGATGATATTTTTAGTCCCCCAAGTTTTGATGAGAAAATTTATTATGATGATTGCATGCCTCCTATTTATGATGACTATATTGATTAAAGTGGATTTGGAGAGGTCATGACTTTATTTAATGATGAATCCATTATTTTGGAAGAGGTTCCAATTGACTATGACAACAAAGTTCCTTTCTATGATGATTATGGTGATGATATGTATGCTATATTGAATAATGATAACCATGAAACTTGTCATCGTGATTTTAATTTTCAATCCCATGATAGTTTTTTTGTTGAGTTTGCTCCCACTACTATCAATGAGAATAAATTTGCTTATGTGGAGAGTAATAAAATTTCTATGCTTGTGGATCATGAAAAGAATGCTTTATGTGATAGGTATATTGTTGAATTCATTCACGATGCTACTAAAAATTATTATGAGAGAGGAACTTATGCTTTTACTTATCTTAATAATATCAAGTTTCCTCTCTATGTGTTGAAAATCTTGAAGTTTTGCTTGTTTTGCCTTCCTATGCTAGTTGATTCTTGTTCCCATAAGTTGTTTGCTCACAAAATCCCTATGCATAGGAAGTGGGTTAGACTTAAATGTGCTACTCATATGCTTCATGATGCTCCCGTTACGGTCCAATTCTTTACTTTTATGTGAGCATCATTGAAATCATCATGCCTAGCTTAAAGGGCATTAAAGAAAAGCACTTGTTGGGAGACAACCAAACATTTTACCTACTGTTTTTGTGTGTTCACATGATTAAACTACTGTTGTAATCATTTTTCATAGCTTTTGTTTCAATAAAGTGCCAAGTAAAGCCTTTGGGATAGTGTAGATGATAGTTGACTTGACTCTGTGAAAAAACAGAAACTTTTGCGCCCAGCAACAAAATTGATCTGCTCTGTTGGAAAGTGATAAATTCTTGAATTTTTTATAGATGATTGATGTACAAATTTCCCATGTTTTCCTTGTTTTTCAGAATTTTTTGAGTAGCAGAAGTATGGTCATTGTCCAGATCATTACAGACTGTTCTGTTTTTGACAGATTCTGTTTTCAATGCATAGTTGGCCTGTTTTCTATTTTCTGTGGCTTATATTGCTCAATATAAATAGTGTAAATGATACGGTACAGTAGGTATTGTGTGAGAACAATTATGAATCTTGTCTTTGATAGTACCAAAAGTGAATGGTTTGCTCTTTATCATACTAACCTATCTCACGAAGTTCCGTTAAGTTTCTGTGATTGAAGTTTTCAAGTTTTGAGTGAGATATCGATATGAGGAGAATAAGGAGTGACAAGACCCTAAGATTGGAAATGCCCAAGGCACTCCAAGGTAATATTCAAGGTATATCCAAGCAACCAAGCTTGGGAATGCAGAAGGCATCCCCTCTTTCGTCTCCAACATTATCGGTAACCTCACTTGGGACTATATTTTCATTCATCACATGATATGAGTTTTTCTTGGAGCATCATTTTATTCTGTTTTTATTTGCTTGATGTTATTTAGAATAATGTTTTGCATCTTTTACTTCAATAAAAATGTCAAGGATAGCCTTTACCATGCTTATTTTGCATATTTGTTGTTGTTTCAAAACAGAAAGTTTGTCGCTGTTGCAAAAATTCCCGAGAAAAGTCAGAATATGATAAAATGTTGAAACTTTTTTCACAATAATCTATGACAAAATTTCTACAGTGTGGTAAATTTTCAGAATTTTTGGCGTTAAAGAAGTATGGATATTCTTGCTTTCTTTAGAGACTGTACTGTTTTGATAGATTGCTGTTATGTTTGCATTGTTAGCATATGTTTGCTTGTTTAATGATTCTATTTGAGGATAGGAGTATTAAATATGAAGAGGCATTTAGTATGCAATGTTAAATAATAATTTTAGTGATTTTCTGAAGTAGGGAATGATAAGGTTTTTGCATTGATTTATACTAACTTATCTCACGAGTTCTCGTTGAGTTTTGTGTGGATGAAGTTTTTAAGATTTAGGGAAATTGTAATATAAAAGGAATTAAGGAGACACAAAAGTTCAATATTGGGGATGCCCAAGGCATCCAAAGATAATATTCCAAGAAGTCTCAAGCATCTAAGCTTGGGGATGCCCCGGTAGGCATCCCACCTTTTTTCTTCAACAATTATCGGTTAGTATCGGTTGAGCCTAAGTTTTTGCTTCTTTCACATGATGTGTGCTATTATTGGAATGCCATTTTTTTCTTTTGCTTGTTGTTTTAATAAAATACTTAGATCTGAAATTTTTAAATAAGAGAGAGTCCTCAATTAGCTACCCATTTACTTAACTACTCGCTTGATCTTCACTTATATCCTTTTGGAGTAGTTTATCATTTACTCTTGTGCTTCACTTATATCCTATGAGTAAATTGTTGAATGAATTGAATGTCATGAAGTTGAAGTTATATGTCCATATCATGCATAGTAGTAGCTTCACATTGGGTTTATAAAGTGAAATCTTTTGAAGCCTGACAATCACAATATTGGTCATACAAGCAATTCATGAATGATTAGTATAAGGAAGAGAACTTTCACATACAAATATATTATCTTGGACATCTTCTATGATTGTGAATACCCATTAATTATTTTCAAACTTGAGCAAATTAGTTGAAGTTGGACAAGGAAGACAACGTAACGAGTTATGGTTGTGTATATTTGCATAGAAGTTATATTGTCATGGATCCTCCAACATGTGGTGTTTGCTTAGGATCTTTTGCTAGCCAAAAAATCGTACTAAGTAGAGATACTTCTTGTGCATCCAAAAATCCTTAAACCCAGTTTCTTGCCATGAGTGTCCACCATATGTTGTGGGAAACCACGACTACCTATGGGGCCGTGAGCCCCTTGTGGTTCGGCAGGGGGGGTGACCACATTGCACAAAGAGCGCAGAACGTAGCACAACACGACAGAGATCACACGGGCAATTTTACCCAGCTTTGGGCCGCCGCGAGGCGTAAAACCCTACTCCTGCTTTGGTGGATTTGATGGTGGATTGTGGTGGAAACGCAACGCTCTAGCCCGGCAGGGTTGCCTCGGGGCAAGAACGGCTACGCGCGTATGAGTGTACAAGGGTGCCAATCATTTCTATGGTTGCCACATGCCTCCTTTTATAGATCAAGGGGTCACCACAATGGCAAATCAGTCATTGTGTACTGATTAGATAGCAAACAGTGCTATCATACCTAAATCTGCAGACAGCGCAGAGCGCATTAAATGCACCGTTTAGTGTCACATCATGGCATGCCCGACAAGCCTTGCCGGGCAGTCTGGCCACCTCCTCGCCTGCCTGCATGACACGTTTCTGGACGGGTGTCATTTGGAGGTGATTCCCATAGGAAGTGGCTCCCATGTGTCAAGAAACATCCACGTAGTCACTTGGGGCTTGACACTGCACCGATCGATGACTTGCATCACTGTGAGGTGGAGTGGTGGAGCCTTGGCGGGGTGGTCCACCCTTGGTATCACAAGCGGTGCCGGGACAGTCTTGAGACTTGTCTTCGGAGCAACCTCGACGTCGCCAGGCTTGCCTGCCCGACAAGGGAGGTTTGCCCTTAGTGGTATCTTGCTTCCTTTGGCTTGACTTGGTCTTCTTGATCCACTCTCTGACTCCTCAAATAGCTGATCTCTGTTGCTTGGTCTGGTCTTGGATGTCACAATCTTGCCGGGCTGGTGGTTTGCTGTCCGTGCACAAGTCAGGGGGAAACATACACCCCTGTTTGTTTACCCCCATAGAAGCCCCCGGGCCTGAGCCATACTGTCAGGACCCCGATTCCAAGTCACATCGACCTAGCCGGTAACACCTCATATCACTTTGCGGCCTCACGCACGGTATTCCCACGGGAGTCGCCTTACCATGGCCCGGGACCGTTTGCGCCTTTTGGCTCACGTATATGATAGTGTCGCTAGCATCCACATGACAAAGAACCCGGGCCGACATGGCTAGTCGTGAACCTAAAGCGGCGCTAACCTATGGGGACAGGCATACATGAATCACATCGAGCATGTCGGTCATCAACGATAAATTCAGGCTGTAGCTTCGGGCTAACAGGACTCCGGTATCCCGGGCTGTAGCAGGCTAGGCAGGACTCGAATAACACCGCGTGACATTTCCCGAAGGGATGACATAGGAATGAAGTGAAACACATGCCGCCAGTCAAGTGTCCAAGCAGTAGTCTGGGCTAGCAGGACTCGGTGAACCGAACATGAAGCGGACTACTATCGCTCGAAGCACAAGACTACATTTCCCCATATGAGAGGCTGCCAAGGATAAACAACTAGTTTGTCGGAACCCACTCATACCAAGCATTTCAATCATACATGCAATATGCCCGATATGAGTAAATACAACAAGGCATCACAACAAAACTCTACAACTCAAGTACTTTATTCAAGAGGCTCCGAGGAGCCATACATAACATATCCATACAGGTAGGGGTCACATGACCCAACACTCAAGTCATACAAACATACAAGCACATGCGAAGGCAACTAGTCCTGAGTACAGACTCTAGAAAGAAAGGAAGCTTGTCAAAGCCCTTCTATCTACAATGGCCCTTCACAAGCCTTGGATCACCACCTGGGTGGCTAGTTCACTCGTCGATGTCAAGGTCTACGTAAAACCCATCGGAGGGGGCGGTGTTGTCCTCTGAAAAACATTAATTACAAACATGAGTACGGAGGTACTCAAGCAAGTCTTACCACGTAATCCTATCATACATGCACATTCTCAAGAAGGTGGTGGAGTTATTTGCAACAAGCCAGCTTTGACTCTTGGCTAAGCTATCCCACGTGACACCACTTGTAAAGCATTTGTCGCACACGAGTCCACTAATCACCATCACAATACTCCACCGTGGATCTCTCGTCACCCACGAGAGGGCCATCCATGTACTCACGCTTATCTTGAGGCTTTTAGTAGTATCCATTTACTTGTCTATGAACTAATATAGGCAACCCAGAAGTCCTTCTCCGTGGACACGGCTATTCAATAGATCATATTAAACCCTGCAGGGTGTACTTCTTCACACACGCTCACCACTTACCGCCGTTTACCGACATGTACTCAAGAACCTTCAAGCGGAAGCCCAACGTGGGTGTCGGCCACAGCCTACCTAAACACTCAAGTCCCGAGTCCAGGTTTATCGCCTATTCGGGTTCCATCCGTAGGGAGTCCGGCCGAGGTTTCCCATACAGCCCCGAATGATGTGTGCAGGGTTCCCGAGATACCAAACGGGCTTTTCGGTACACGGGCCCGCGTGCCTACCGCAACACAACCCACCCCTAAGGTCAGCGTTGCGCTCCCCAAAGATGCTACAAACACGTAAACTACTTGCAACTCCGGACTAAGAACAAGGGTGGTTAAGAAGCCGAGAGGGTCCATTGGTTTCGGGCCCAATGCGTGGTAGTAACTATTTCATGGATCACAAACACAGATCTCAGTTCTTAGGACCGGCTTCAATGAAACAACCCACCATGTACTCCTACATGGCCTCTCATTGATACCTTTACCAAAACGTGTTCAACACTTTCACTCTCGAACCAACACAACCTTTCACTCCAGTTCATCATCCCGATGAGCCAGACCTGACACAACTCTAAGCATAGCAAGCATAGCATGGTAGGAATCACAAACATGGCTCAATCAACTCCTACACATACTAGTGGGTTTCATCTAGTTACTGTGGCAATGACAGGTCATGCAAAGGAAGTGGGTTCAACTACCGCAGCACACAACAGTTTAAATCGCATTGTCTTAATGCAGTAAACGAGAGCAGAAGCGAGAACATGGGTTTGTATCGGAATGATCAATGGGTTGCTTGCCTGATGGAGTGGTGGTAGGATACTGCCCTTCAGACGGATATTCGGGATTATCCTCGGAGGCAGAACCTATCACGAAAGACACACCGAAATAAACACACATGGCAATATGCAACAATATGATGCATGCTATGACATGGCAATATGGATGTGTGTTGGCCTAATGCAAGCTGAAACAAAAAGGGATGAACTCATTTGAATCAAAGATTCAAATGCTAGCTCATTTAAAATAGCCCTAAAGGTGTAATATCTTATTCTGCTTAAACAGCAAGGTTAGCTTGTTTTATCATGCATGAAACCTGTACCAATGGATAGAATGGATTTTTCTGATCATTTTTCATATATAGATCTTTGCATTTGGAGTTACAGATTAAAAGTTATGAATTTTTTAAGTTTGAATTATATTCTGGAATTTCCTATATTAGAATAAATCCAGAAATTAATTTATTGCGTCAGCCATGCGTCAGCATGACGTCAGGGTCAACGGAGACGCCCAGTCAAACCCGACTAGTGGGTCCAGGTGTCGTGGTAATTAGCTTAACTAAACTTTAATTAAAACTAAACCTATTTATTTAATGTATGGGCCCCACCTGTCATTGACTCATCAGAGTCAACCAGGGCCCACCCGGGGTCAAAGTCAACGTCGGCTGCCCGGCGTCTAGCCGCCGGCGAGCCCGACGCGGCGGCTGAAGTGCGTTTGGCCATTCCGGCGACCAAACGAGCCGCGGAGGGTGGCTATGGGTAGCTGGGGACATGCCGCAGCTACTGGTGGAGTCGGTTGGGGTCGGGGCGGCCGGAGTCGGCGCCGGCGACGACCTAGGCGGCCGCCGGAGTTCGGCCGAAGGCGAACTTGAGGCTAGAGGGGTCGGTGAGGTGCGAGGAGTGCATGGTTAGACCCCATGGGGTGCGGTGAGTGCAATGGTCACCAAGAGGTGGCCGGAGGGTGACCGGGAGCACGTCGGCGACGAGCTCCGCGGCGGTGGGTGCGGTTGAGCTCTGGGAGGTCACTACACAGCTCGAGAGCGAGAGAGAGAGAGGGAAGGGGAGATAGATGGGCTCACGGGCAACTCGGAGAAACGCTCGTTGAGGTCGGGGACGGGCCGGAGCGACGACGGCGTTGAAGGGGATCTCCGGCGACGGCGGACTCGGTCGAGGTCGGTGTGGTGGACTCGGGGCACTAAAGCATACGGGGCTCGGCTAGCTCGGGGTAGTTGAGGGCGGCGGAGCTCCTAGACATAGTGAGGAGGAGCACGGACGGCGGGGGCCTTGATTCTGGCGATGGGCGGGCGGCGGTGGCGTCGGCCATGGCGGGGCGCGAGAGAGAGGAGCCGGGAGGAGAGGAGGTGTCCAGGGGTTCGGGAGAGAGAGGAGAACGAACTGCATGACGGCACTGGGCGAGAGGAGCGGCGAGGCGGCGACAGGTGCGTGGCACCCATGCGGTGCTCGCCGCCGAAAGCACTGGTTGCTGCTGGCCGAGCCAAGCAGCTCGCTGGCGCGGCTGCTGGGCTGGGCCGACAGGTGGGCCGGGTAGGTGGCGCCAGGTAAGGTTTTCTTCCTGTTTTTCTTTTTCTATTATTCTGCAACTTTGTGGAGTTTTTAAAAATACCAAAACAGTTTCAAAATTCACCAAAATGCTCCTGGTCCATTGTTGGAATATTTCCAACATGAAACATTTTGGTTTGGCAATATTTGGGCATTTGAAATACTTTATATAATTTGAAATGCTCAAATTCAAATACTTATGATTTAATTCAAAGACCTTAAGATGACCTAGAAAATTGTGCACCACTTTTGGCAGAGGCTCTGAACCAAAGCAAAGATGATGAGCATTTTTGAAGGGCATTTCAGGTTCATTGAAATAATTTTTAGTAAACCCTAGTTGAATTAAGAGGGGTTCTGGGGGGTTTCCTGTCTTCCCCATTTCAAATTCAAATGAAATTTAAACATGATGCACACCCTAATGCATGGTCTAGCTAGGATGTGACACATACGTGTCACTGGGCACGTTGGGTTAGGCCCGAAACAGTGCACGAACACGTAGCGAAAGAATGCTGCGCGTGCAGCGGTTTGTCATGATAACCAGTCAATCCAATGTCCACTTCGCGTAATTACCGCAGGTCGTGGGGTAGTGGGACTGCATCAGTTAATGTGAAATGGTAACTTTCTAAAGAGTTGCGCCCTCCCCCACGTACCTTCCTTAAGAGAGGAAAACACGGAAGGGCACTGCTCATTCGTTGCCCGCTCCGCCCCTCCACCATCTTCTTCCGCAAGCCAAACGACCGTTCTTCCTCCTCGCCCATACTCGCCGCCAATCCCTTACCAACTTCCTTCCTGCATCCGCGTCGCAGCTTGAAGAAAAGGGGAAGAAAGCCGCCGCCAAGGGGAAGTGGACGGCCACCGCGAAAGAGGCGGCCGCTGAGGGGAGCAAGAGAGAAACGGAGCTGGACAGGAGGCGGAGGGGAGACGTCGTCTTCTTCCTGTCGAATCTGGACGGCGAAGTGCTGGAAGCAAGGTACGGATATCTGTGGGGGAGGGAAGTCCCGAGAGGGCATGGCGCACCCAAAGTTCTGGCGGAGGGGAAAGAGGACCTGCCAGATTCATACTGATTCTTCTGTGCGTATTTCATCTGCGGCCTCTGCCCTCCCTTCTAGGATTTCTTTGAAGCAATGACGGATTCCGTCTTCTGGATTTCACGCCAAATGAAATGGCATGCATGGCAATTTTTACCCACTTATGCGAGAACTTTGTTGGTTACCCCCAATGTCGATTTGTTCAGGCATTATTTTGTCCCGCGGGTGGAGAACAAAGCCCACCATTTCGAGAACATAAGTTGGATGCCACGGGTGGCGAGGGTAAGCTGGGATTACCTCCCGGGTCAGCAACGCGACAGATGGGCGGAAGGGAGAGCAGATTGGTGTTGGATCCAAGACGAGAAGTGTCGGTGTCAAAACCGGCGGATCTCGGGTAGGGGGTCCCAAACTGTGCGTCTAGGCAGATGGTAACATGAGACAAGGGACACGATGTTTTTACCCAGGTTCGGGCCCTCTCGATGGAGGTAATACCCTACTCCTGCTTGATTAATATTGATGATATGGGTAGTACAAGAGTAGATCTACCACGAGATCAAGGAGGCTAAACCCTAGAAGCTATCCTATGGTCTGATTGTTGTTCGTCCTACGGAATAAAACCCTCCGGTTTATATAGACACCGGATAGGTTAGGGTTACATAGAGTCGGTTACAATGGTAGGAGATCTATATATCCGTATCGCCAAGCTTGCCTTCCACGCCAAGGAAAGTCCCATCCGGACACGGGACGAAGTCTTCAATCTTGTATCTTCATAGTCTTGGAGTCCGCCGTGACGATAGTCCGCTATCCGAACACCCCTAGTCGGGACTCCTCAAGAGCCTCGAACCAGGCTTCAATGACGATGAGTCCGCGCGTTGATTGTCTTCGCATTGCAAGGCGGGTTCCTCCTCCGAATACTTCATATAAGGTTTTGAACACAAGGATAGTGTCCGCTCGCAAAACAAGTTCCACATAACACCGTAGAGAGAATAATTTTGCACAGATCTGCCGACGATTCGGGCGTGACATCACACCACGGCAAGGCCTTAATATGAATCGTTTTTTACTGTTCCCACCTCAGCGTGTTTAGCGAGGCGGTTTTCTTCGCACGTCTTATCAAAGCATAGATCGTGCCCCTTATTCCGGGATTATCATCAATACGGACGTGGGTAACCCATCCACGCCATTGATTACGGCGCTTGGGAAATAAGCTTAGTTTTACCAGTGGTGGGGACGATAGCTTCGTCTGTCTATATAAGGGATAAGGATCCACCTTTTCACCCACGCCTTCTTCCTCCTTTGCTTATCCATTTCACAAGACTCGAGCTCCAGCGCCCAAGTCCACACATCCCACCTCAACCTTTCTCCAATCATGTCAGGAGCGGGAGGCAGGTGGATGGCCTCCTCCGTCACGGAGGGGCACATCGCCAGACTGCGGGAGGCCGGATACTTGTCCGGCAACATCGGGCACAGGCTTCCCGACGAGGGGCAGCTCATTCCGACCCCTGGGCCCCGTGAGAGGGTGGTGTTTCTCCCCCACTTCCTCCGTGGACTAGGTTTTCCTCTTCACCCCTTTGTCCGGGGGCTCATGTTCTACTACGGCCTGGACTTCCATGACCTGGCCCCGAATTTCATCCTCAACATCTCGGCGTTTATCGTCGTGTGCGAGGCTTTCCTCTGCATCCAGCCCCACTTCGGCTTATGGCTGAAGATCTTCAACGTCCGGAAGAAGGTAGTGGGCGGCCGCTGCCGGAGTGCGGAGGCGCCATGGTTTGCAAGATGGCCAAAGTCCCATGGCTCAAGGCGCTTCGTGGAGACAATAAAGGTGGCAATCGGGTGGTTCTACATCACCGAGCCTCGCAACACCAAATGGGTGGCGGCCCCCGAATTCAGATCTGGCTTCCCTACATGGCTCTCGTCATGGAAAGAGACGGGCCTGACGTGGGGGAATTCGGGCGAGACATCCGGACTTCAAACATGCGTCCGAAACCTGGTGGCCAAGAATCTTAGGCTTGTCGACGTAATCCAGGTGATGCTCATCCGCCGGATTCTCCCATGCCAACAAAGGGCCTTTAACTTGTGGGAGTTCGATCCGGCGCAGCACCAAACCTTGAACCGGCTCTTCGACACTACGTACGAAGATGCCTGGAAGGTACTGTTCAAGGGCGCCGAAGCCCCAGCATCCGCTACCAAAGATCGTGGGTACAGCTCGCAGCGTCCAGCCGGCGAGGTAAGTTATTTTACCCTTTACGGGACTCTTTTTTCATAGATTGACTCTACGGGATCTAAAACTCCCTAATCTTTGACAGACTGGTTGAAGACGCCCGGACAGATTAATCGTCCGCCCTTGGCCGAAGACCCAGCGGACGCCTTGATTGACGGCTGCTGGCTCGGCGCCGCACGTGGTGCCGGAGAAGAAGGCCAAGAAGGAGGTCACGGAACTCAAGGAGCTCCCGACGCCAGTGCCGCCGATTCAAGCGGAATCTTCTCCTGAAGATGAGGAGGAAGAAGAAGAAGCTCCTCCCCCAGCGGGGGAGGAGAAGAAAAGGAAGGCCGCCCCAGCTGGGGATGCCGGAGGGTCCAAGAAGGGAAGAACCCTTCCTCCGGACTTCTCCACAAACGACGACGACGACGAGGAGGACTGGCCTACAAGGGCCAAGCCCCTGGCGAGATCGTAAGTGTCCGGATACCCATGTTTTTTTTTATTATTGCAGAGTATTCTCTTTAATGTTGAACAACAGTGCAGCCCGCCCAAGGGCGAGTTCGCCGATTCATCGAGCGGGTCCCTGGGCTCGTCGGAAATGGAGAGTACTTCGCTTCTGACCGCCTCCTCGCCTCACGCTGCGGGTGACGCCGCGGCGGGGCCCCAAGTGGGGCTTGGTCAAGAGGAGGTAGCGCAGGAGGTGCCACAAGGCGACCTCCCGGACTCAGCGCTGGGCGAGATCCCAAGGGGCTCTAAGCCCGACCCTCGTCCGGACTCCATGCCGGAACCATCAGCTGTTCCGAAGTCCGGACAGCGGATCCTTCACAAGAAGGGTTAGACGCCGGTGTCCTCCGTCCAACCGGAGGCACCGGATAGCTTACAGGAGGCGCTTAACAGTGCTTCCATCAAGGAGGAACACCGCACTGTCATGAGTGCGGTGATCCGGACAGTTCAGTCCGCCAAGAGCGGACTGACCGAAGCCTATACCAGCCTTCTAACAGGTTTTGAGGTAAGTTTTAGAATATGTAAAAAATATAACCGCATAGATAGTAGCCCCTGATGCTTAGTTCGGTGTTCGAAAAGAAAAGCCGGACTAAGGATCTAAAAAGATATACGCAGGAGTCTAACATAAGTATGTCAATATGGGAATGCAGGCTGCTGCTTTGTCCTCGCCAGACCGATCATGGAGGTCAATGTATTGAAGCAGAACCTCGAGCGGTCCGAGAACGAGCTCGGACAAGCCAAGAAGGAGCTCGAGGACAAGGAAGGTAAGTAATACCTTATTAAAGAAATACCTTATAGAAAAGGTTTTGGTTGCGAAAAATAACAGGAATAACATGGGTACTGCAGGGGCCACGAACGAGGTGGCGGCCCTGAAGGAAGCGGTGTCCGTGGTCGAAACAAAGCGGCTATGAACGCACCGAGCGAGAGAAGGGGAGGCGAGCTGGCCAAAGGTGCGGCAAGAGCTCCAAGCTCGTGGAAAAACACGAGAGTTTGGAGCGTGACTCGAAGACTCGAGAGTCCGTGCTCGCCTCGGCTCTTGAGAGTGCCAAAGCTGCTAAGGCCGAGGCCCAAAAAGCCCTCCAAGAAATTGAAGCACTAAAGAAGATAGCGGCGGGTAAGGCATTCTTTATGCAAAGCAAGAATGTAAAAGTCAATTACCTGTTACTTACCCGGATTCGGAGCTCTCCAGGAGCATTCGCAGATTTGCCCCGTAGTGTGTCTGATGCTGCCGCATTCTACCGCGCCCAGGAGGGGAGCTCCATGGAGAAGGTGTTATGGTCTTAGTATGCTGAGGCCGACCATCCGGTGCCCTTGAGCGACCAGCTGAAACAGCTAGTCGAGCTCCATAAGGTCGCCGAACAGGCCATGAAGGGCCTTATAGCGCGACTGTGGCCATTGGAGGCCATGCCCGGGAGCTACTTCGGCTTGGTGCAGCGGCTGGTGGATGCCTGTCCGTGGCTTGAAGTCATCAAGCGCTCCGTCTGTATTGAAGGTGTCCGTCGGGCCCTTGCCCGTGCTAAAGTGCACTGGGGCAAGCTGGATGCGGAGAGGCTTGTGACGGACGGGCCACCGAAGGGCCATGAGCATCGCACACCCAAAATGTACTATGAGGGCCTCCTGAAGGGTGCCCGCCGAATAGCGGATGAGTGCTCCAGAGATGTAATTTTGAATAAACTCGCATTTGTTATCCTCAGACGCTGAAAACTTGTTCATATGCGCTAAGCAACGCTTATTAATTTAAAATATTACCTTCTTTGCGGCCGCTTATCAAATTTGAGAGATGGCAAGTCGTTGGCTTCAGCCCCCATGCCACGAAAGTCTTTGGGGTGTTCGGATAAACTTGAGCACTCTTGTTCCCATTCTTGGGTCCATCTAGGAGGCGCCAACACAACGTAACAAGGCAACCGGACTTATAATGCTTGAACACTCTCACTTAGCCATAGAATTCTATAATTTTAAATTTCGTGAAGCCCCTAGTATTCGAAGACCGAGTTCGGGCGCTATCCACGCCTTTGGCGGACAATTCGGTTCCTCGCCTAAGCGACATAAGTCTTTAGGGACCCGAAAAACCTCTCGAACAGCGACCGGCTCTCGCCCTATTATGACGGTCAGTTTTAGCTTTCTCCATTGAGGTGCTTGACCCAGCATAACTGGGGCACAATCGCAGTGGTTCTCCCGGTGCTACCTTACCGATATAGCGGAACGTAAGGTACCAAAACACGGGAGCCGGGCAAACCCAACTATTGACCCAAGACATGATTTGGAGCCAATTCATATAATGCTATAAGTTCGGGGTGCCGCACTTGTGAAAGTGTTCGGACTTATCACACCATAATTTTGGGATACTTAAGCCCTCGGTGTATTGGCCGCACTAAAGTGTACGGTTGCAACATGTCATGAAATGAACACATGTATATATAAAGGAAATAGAGCAATAATAAGCAAAAGCTGTGTATTGTTTATTCAAAAGGTACCGCAATGGAAGCAGTAACGATACAAATAGTGCGGTAAGCAAGGGATGGGACTATCTAACATGTCCCCCTCTAGGGGTAAGCTGCTGGATGATATGTAAAACAGGTATAATGCTCGTAATAGAGACCACCTGAACACTTGACGTGGCTTTCCGCTTCCCTGGCTGTTGCATCGTGAGTTCGGCGATTCGAGTACCGGACATGACTTCTCAAAGACGGAGTCCTGGAAGTAAAAAAAAGGAAGAAAAAGAAAAAAGAAAAAGGAAGTGACACAAACGGGAGCCCCTGGTGCGGTCTAGCCGCATTCTTGGCGTGCCGTTTTTGTGCCCCTCCCCATTTGCCCATGGTATCTCCAGAGCGTAATTATGTACGCGTAATACTACCTTCGCAATCTCGCGAGGGCTGGGGTTGGGGCCGGATTGCTACTCATGCTTGAATCATGCCAGGTGGTCTTGTTGCAGGTTACTCCAGGCGCGCTTGGCGGTGTCCGGACGCTTAGTGGCCGGACTCGAGAATTGCCGTGAGAGGCTGCTTTGCACCTCCGCCCGAGGGTCGCCAGATGCTCCTCCGCTCGGAGAGAGCGCTCGTGTTTCCATTGACCGTGATTACTCCTCGAGGGCCTGGCATCTTGAGCTTGAGGTATGCGTAGTGCAGCACCGCATTGAACTTTGCAAATGCGGTTCATCCGAGCAGTGCATGATAGCCGGTGCGGAATGGGACGATGTCGAAGATTAACTCTTCGCTTCGGAAGTTATCCGGAGATCCGAAGACCACTTAGAGTGTGACTGAGCCTGTACAATTGGCCTCTACACCCGGTATGACGCCTTTAAAGGTCGTCTTTGTAGGTTTAATCCTTGAGGGGTCTATGCCCATTTTGTGCATCAGATCCCGATAAAGCAGGTTCAGTTGCTACCGCCATCCATCGGGACTCGTGAGGTGAAAGCCGTCAATAATTGGGTCAAGAACTAATGCGCGAAGCCGCCGTGATGGATGCTAGTGGGTGGTCCTTCGATCGAAGGTGATCGGGCAGGAAGACCATGGGTTGAACTTTGGGGCGATCGCTCCATCGCATATACGCCCCATAGTGCACGCTCGCTCCCTTTTGGGTATGTGGGTTGCGATATCATGTTCACCGTCCGCACTTGTGTGGGAAAACCTTTCTGTCCTCTATTGTTCGGGCGTCGGGCTCTTCCTCGTCGCCGCTATGCAGCCCCTTGTCATTGAGTTCGCACTTAACTTGCTCGCTTGCTTGAACACCCAACAATCCTGTTGGTGTGATTGACTCGTTTTCGGGGTGCCATGTATTTGGCACAAGCGATCGAGTATGCGGTCCAATTTGATGGGCCCCGGTATTTCTTTTGAATGGCTTCTTCCGCTAACGGGTTTAGAGCCTCGAATCCGCATTGACGGCCGATCTTGAGATATCGCCGCACGCGGCGCTTGTTCTTGTTGCGACGCGACCTGCCATTGCTGTCCTTGGTATCCGGACTATCGGGATGTTTGGCCAAGTTGTTGCTTCGAGCTAGCCAGCTGTCCTCTCCCGCACAAAAGCGAAGTCATGAGGGTTGTGAGGGCTGCCATAGATTTCGCTTTTCCTGTCCTAGGTGCCGGGCAAGCCACTCGTCGCGGATGTTATGCTTGAAGGCTGCAAGGGCCTTTGCATCCGGACGATCAACGATTTGATTTTTCTTTGTTAGGAACCGAGTCCGTAATTGTCCGCCGATTCTTCCGGCTGCTGAATTATGTGGCTAAGGTCATCGGCGTCGGTGGTCGCACATATGTGCCCCGAAGTTATCAAGGAATGCGGCTTCCGTGTCCTCCCAACAACCAATTGATTCTGTTGGTAAGCTATTGAGCTAGTGTCGAGCTGGTCCTTTAAGCTTGAGTGGGAGGTATTTGATGGCATGTAGATCATAACCGCGGGCCATGTGGATATGGAGGAGATAATCCTTGATCCAGACCGCGGGATCTGTGGTACCATCATATGATTCGATGTTTACGGGCTTGAAGCCCTCGGGGATTTGATGATCCATTACTTCATCTGTGAAGCATAGTGGGTGTGCGGCGCCTTTGTATTGGGCTATATCACGACGTAGCTCATATGAGCTTTGTCTACTGTGTTCGGCCCGGCTGGTTTTGCTGTATCCGGCGCGTCGGTAATCATCCCGCATTGCTGGGCACCCACGGGATCCGTAGATCGATCTTGTATGTTTTGCCTTATCCTCCAATATATCTCGCAAGTCCTGCGCGTTTTCCCGTGCCTTGGTACTTTTTGAGCGGCGTCGGGGTGTGGCTTGAGAGGAGGGTCTAGAGGCCTCTCTATCGCGGCCACGGGGTGGCCGGTCTGCCATGTCATGCGCTGGTGACTTGGGTGCTTCCTCCTCTAGTCGAGGCAACGACCTGCGTTTGGGGTAGCTTTTGGAGGGGCGTTCGAGTTCATACTCTTCGGCCGCAAGGACTTCAATCCACCTGTCAGCTAGCAGGTCTTGATCAGCTCTAAGCTATTGCTGCTTTTTCTTGAGGCTGCTTGCCGTGGCTATAAGCCTGCGTTTGAAACGCCCTGTTGGCGGGATCCTCAGCACGATAAACTCGTCGCCGCGAGGCTTGCCTCATCTTCGGAGGGAGGCGATAATTATCGCCCTCAACCACTTTTTTTCTGCGCAGACCGTCAGGCGGTCTTGCTTCTCCCCTCCCGCCGCCGAGTCCCGCTGGAGGGGGCTCTTCGCACCGTCCGGTGTTATTATTTCCGTGCGTAATCACCGCTTTTATTGTGGCGGATTTAGAGCGGCGCCACGACGCCGGCGCTTCGCTGTTTCTTGAGGGTCATCCTCCGTTGTTCCATCGCTGCTCCCATCTTTTGGGATGTCCACCATATATATGTCATATGACGAGGTGGCCTTCCATTGCCTCGTAGGCGCTGGTCTTGTTCGCCTCCGCATCGCCGCCCATACCGTCGATGTCTTCGGAGTCGTAGTCTAGCATGTCGGTTAAATCATCGGCGGTGGCTACAAAGTGGGTGGTGGGTGGGTGTTGAATTTCTTCGCCATCCGCATCCCAACCTTCCTGTCCGTAGTCCGCCAGGCTCTCCGGATAAAGAGAGAGACTTTAGTGAATTCAGGATGTCGCCAAAGGGCGAGTGTTGAAAGATGTCCTCGGCAGTGAACTCCATGACCGGCGCCCAATCGGATTCGACAAGGGGCGCGGAGGGTTCGAGTCCGGAGAGGAGTCCGCACCGAGTCGAGGTCTTCGCAAGCGACAGGATGGCGTTCGCTCAATCGCTATAGAGATTGTAGCCCCGAGGCGTGTCCAACCACTCATCCTCGATCGGGGAATCCGCCCGGATTAAGAGTCGGAGCGGATGCTGTCGGCGGCCTCCGTGGCACCGCTCGCCGCAGAGCTAGATCATGCCCATCGAGACAGTGCGGCGTGCTTGGCTGCGGCTCGAATCGTCAAAGATCAAGTCTCCGCGGATATCGGCCGTATAGTTTAAACTTCCAAATCTGACCTAATGGCCAGGGGCGTAGCTTCGATCTGCTCCGGATGGCTGCTTAATTGGCCCGCAGCAAAGCCGCTAACACGAAGATCTGTCCGGGAGAAAAGTCTCACCCGCCCGCGTTGTTGATGACCGTAGGAGCCATCGGGCCTATCGGTGACGACACGAGGAACTCTCAATGAAAGCACCAATGTCGGTGTCAAACCGCGGATCTCGGTAGGGGGTCCGAACTGCGCCTAGGCGGATGGTAACATGAGACAAGGGACACGATGTTTTACCTAGGTTGGGCCCTCTTGATGGAGGTAATGCCCTACTCCTGCTTGATTAATATTGATGATATGGGTAGTACAAGAGTAGATCTACCACGAGACCAAGGAGGCTAAACCCTAGAAGCTAGCCTATGGTCTGATTGTTGTTCGTCCTACGGACTAAAACCCTCCGGTTTATATAGACACCGGATAGGTTAGGGTTACACAGAGTCGGTTACAATGGTAGGAGATCTACATATCCGTATCGCCAAGCTTGCCTTCCACGCCAAGGAAAGTCCCATCCGGACACGGGACGAAGTCTTCAATCTTGTATCTTCATAGTCTTGGAGTCCGGCCGTGAAGGCCCTAGTCGGGGACTCCCTCAAGAAGGCCCTAGATTTCTGCCGAGCGCGGATAGAGTGTATCGAGCGCGACAACGATTGGAGGGAATTCGGCCTATCTGATGACAGGCTCCGCCCGACGATAAATAGGATCACCCACCTAAAGGTTGCCGGGCTAACTATCGGGCATGTGTGAGCCGACTTCCTCCTTCGTCGCATCACACCACTGCAGAAGAGGGACAGGTTCGCCTAGGAGTATGGAAATGCTGCAGATAGGATGAGATTGCTCCCTAGCCTGGCCAACAATCTGTCAGTCTATGGCCATGCTTGGTTGTGCGATCAATTGTTTGGCAGCTTTGGGATGTTCAAATTGCCGGCAAATGTCATCCCAATGAACATTAAATCCGCCAGGGACCAGATCTTGAAATGGATGCCAGATTGCAATGCGCATGGAGTTTCGGGCGACTGGAAGTTACCCACGCTCGATGAAGAGCTTGCATGGTCCTCCACCCTGGTGGAAAGGGCTACCAGGGTGGAGACCAATATGTACAAGCGCACCTCCAAGGTGGAGGAGGCATACATCACGAAGCGGCTAGAGGAGGACAGGGCGCTTCAAGCTGTCGCGATGGTGAAGGCTGGGAAGGCAGCAAAGGGAAAGGAGGAGGCTGTGGACTGATGACCCTCAAGTATATGGGATCAATTGTATCTCTTTTCAATAAGTAAGGGTGTCAAACCAACAAGGAGCAAAAGGAAATGACAAGTAGTTTTCAGCATGGTAATGTCTGCAAGTCCTGAAATTGTAAGTAGCGGAGTAGTTTGATAGCATGATAATTTGTAACGAGCAAGTAACGATAGTAGTAACAAAAGTGCAGCAAGGTAGCCCAATACTTTTGAGGAAAAGGACAGGCCAAAACAGTCTCTTATGATAAGCAAAGCGTTCTTGAAGGTACACGGGATTTTCATCTAGTCACTTTCATCATGTTGGTTTAATTCGTGTTCGGTACTTTGATAATTTGATATGTGGGTGGACCGGTGCTTAGGTGCTGTTCTTACTTGAACAAACCTCCTACTTATGATTAACCCTCCCGCAAGCATCCGCAACTACGAGAAAAGGATTACGAATAAATTCTAACCATAGCATTAAACTTTTGGATCCAATCGGTCCCTTACGGAATAACGCATAAAACTGGGGTTTAAGCTTCTGTCACTCTCGCAACCCATCATCTAATTGCTACTCCACAATGCATTCCCTTAGGCCCAAATATGGTGAAGTGTCATGTAGTCGATGTTTACATGACACCACTAAGGGAATCACAACATACATACTATCAAAATATCGAACACATATCAAGTTCACATGATTACTTGCAACATGATTTCTCCCGTGACCTGAGGAACAAAAGTAACTACTCACAAATAATAATCATGCTCAAGATCATAGGGGTATTAAATAGCATATCGGATCTAAATATATAATCTTCCACCGAATAAACCATATAGTAATCAACTACAAGATGTAATCAACACTACTAGTCACCCACAAGCACCAATCTATAGTTCTGGCAACAAGATTGAACACAAGAGATGAACTAGGGTTTGAGATGAGATGGTGCTGTTGAAGATGTTGATGGAGATTGCCCTCCCGAAGATGGGAGAGTTGTTGGTGATGATGATGACGATGATTTCCCCCCCTCCGAGAGGGAAGTTCCCCTGACGGAATCGCTCCGCTGGAGGGCAAAAGTGCTCCTGGCCAAGTTTCGCCTCGAGACGGCAGCGCTCCATCCAGAAAGTCACCCCCTTATTATTCGTAGGTCAAAATGACCTATATACCAGAAGATGGGCACCAGAGGTGGGCTTGGATTAGACTACTTGACCAAATAAAAATCTAGCCTTTTCCCAATTTTAAGTCTTGGCAGATTTTAGCAACTTAGAACAAGTCAAGCAATCAACCTACACATGCAAGTCTAAGAGTATAGCAGCGGAATGTAAAACATTGCACATGAAGGTAAATGGAGGAGTTTGGAGGGAGCAAACACAATGTAGACACGGAGATTTTTGGCATGGTTCCGATAGGTGGTGCTATCGTACATCCACATTGATGGAGACTTCAACCCACGAAGGGCAACGGCTGCGCAAGTCCACGGAGGGCTCCACCCACGAAGGATCCATCAAGAAGCAACCTTGTCTATCCCACCATGGCCATCGCCCACGAAGGACTTGCCTCACTAGGGTAGATCTTCACGAAGTAGGCGATCTCCTTGCACGTACATACTCCTTGGTTCAACCCCACAATCTTGACGGAGGCTCCCAAGTGACACCTAACCAATCTAGGAGACACCACTCTCCAAAAGGTAATAGATGGTGTGTTGATGATGAACCCCTTGCTCTTGCGCTTCAAATGATAGTCTCCCCAATACTCAACTTTCTCTCACAGATTTGGATTTGGTGGAAAGATGATTTGAGTGAAAAGCAACTTGGGGAAGGCTAGAGATCAAGATTCATGTGGTTGGAATGGAATATCTTTGTCTCAACACATGAGTAGGTGGTTCTCTCTCAGAAAATGTATGCTGGAAGTGTAGGCACATTCTGATGGCTCTCTCCACGAATGAAGAGTGGGTGGAGGAGTATATATAGCCTCCACACAACATCTAACCGTTACACACAATTTACCAAACTCGGTGGGACCTAATCGAGAAACTCGGTCAGATCGATTTAGTTCAAAATGTGAATGTTAGGCTTTTCGGAGGATCCGACATGTCAACTCGGTGGGACCGATTTCATTAGGGTTAGGGCATAACATAATCTCGATGAGACCGATCACATAAACTCAGTAGGACCGATTTCAGTAATAGGTACACAGAGAGTTGGTCAGGCAAACTCGGTGGGACCGAATCGCTCATTTCGGTGAGACCGAAACGTTATGGAAGGGAAACAGACAGTTTGCATTGCGAACTCGGTGGGACCGATCGCTCATCTCGATTGGACCAAAACGTTACGAAGGGAAACAGAGAGTTTGCAATCCCATCTCGGTGAGACTGAGATCCCTATCGGTGAGACCGAAGTGACTAGGGGTTCTAGCAGTGGGTATGTCAAATGAACTCGGTGGCGCCGGATATTTCAAATCCGTAGGGCCGAGTTTGACTTTTGGTTTAGGACATATGTTGATATGAGAAAGTGGTTGATGGCTTTTGGAGCATATCACTAAGCATTTTGAGCAAGCAAGCAATTAAGCAACACCTCGTCCCCTTTTAATAGTATTGGCTTTTCCTATAGACTCAATGTGATCTTGGATCACTAAAATGAAAATGTAGAGTCTTGAGCTTGAGCCAATATGTGTCCTTAGCATTTTGAGGGGTCCACATTCCTGATCCATGCCATGTCAATCATTGAACTTTCTGAAACGATCATCTTGAAATAGCATTAGTTCAATGAGCTATATGTTGTTTTGAATTACCAAAACCACCCAGGGATAGTTGAACTTTCAATCTCCCCCTTTTTGGTAATTGATGACAACATATAGATCAAAGTTTCAACAAATGATAGTAAGATTGAAAATACATTGTTGCTTTGAGAAGTATGTGATAAGTAAGAGCTCCCCCTAAATTTGTGCACTATTTAAAATTTGCTTTTGAATACAAATGCATAATCGATTAGGATCATGGGTTACTCTTCCATGTCACATGCATCTTGATGGAGTGCTCAAAATGATAGAAATTAAAAACATGCACTCATCACCAAGGCAAAGTGAATGATCATATATGAGATATAAAAGATAATATCATCCAAGCAAGCATTAAGGTAGAATATGATCAAACACATGATCATGCAAGTATCTCACACACAGACATAAAGTATCAAACAAGCACACACAAGAGTATCAACTAAATAAAAAAAGACCAAAGAAGCAAAAATACACTCTCTCAAAGCCTATGATCTATACATTTCTCCCCCTTTGGTAACAAGTTACCAAAAAGTTTGAAAATGCATAGTGCTATGCGTCTCTCTAGGCTTGTTCTTCGGGAAGTGGTGTAGAGAGGGCTCCAAGGACAAAAGCATCTGTAGAAGTTGTTGGAGCTGGTGGAGTGGCAACTGGAGGTGGCACTAAAGCTGTAGCTGCTAGTGCTAATGTGGTAGCTCTAGTGTCAGCCATGGGCACTACAGCAGATCTCTAACCTCTGGGCACTCTATGAAAGGCATCTGTGGTAGCCTGCCCTTTCCTCTCCTGAGCTTCTTCTTGGAGCTGCTCAGCAACTGTCTGCATCTCAGTCACTTTCAGATCAAGATCATAAAACTTTGCTTCAATGATCCTCTCCAGGCTCTCTTGGTTCTGAGTCAGGGTGGCCAAGCCCTTCTCAATCCTCAAGGTTGCTTGAATCAGATAAGCAAGTTGATCTCGTTTTGACTTTAGGAACACTTGAGATGCCTCTTCAACACTTGGCATATTTGCAGCCTTCTCAGTCTTTGCCTTCTCTCTCTTTTCTTGTGCTTGCACAGATGTCGGATCTTCTTCATTCATCACAACACTGTTGACCTCAAAATCTGGTCTCAAGGGTAGATGTTCCTTGTCCAAAAGATAAGTGCCTGTGTCCATCCTAGAGTTGATGAGCACCTGAATATGTGGAGCATACCCACAAGATCTCTTCTGATCTGTAGCTGTCCTCTTGATTGTTTCAACAATCAGGCTCATAACTTTGAATTTCCAAGGCACATCAAATAGTTGCAGCAAGTTGATTGAATGTCCTTTGATGATCTTGTGATCTCCAGATTTGGGCAACAATGTATGCCTCAACATAGTGTTGATAGTAGCTAATCCAGACAACAAGTAATGTACAGACCCAAGCTTATGAGTTTCCAATGCTTTGTCTGGAATCTCCTTATACATGTTGGCTATAGAGCTGTGGTCTTTGTTCTTCTTGGCATAGACACCCAAGTCATCTTCATGCTCTTCAGGGGCATTGATCAATTTGGCCCACTCATCAACAGTAGATTGGTACCTTGTACCCTCAGACATCCAAACTATTCTACCATGTGGATACAAATGAGCTGTAGAGTAGAATTGCATAATGAGCTCATCATTCCATTTGGTAAGCTTCTGTCCCACAAACTTGTCAACACCACATGCTCTGAAGCTCTCATGCACACCTGGAAAATGGTCTTCATTTTCATCAATGTATTCCCAATCATCCCACTTCATATCACAGACTATGGGCTTCTTGTCAAGTAGAATGGTTTCATAGAAATCTTGCTACTCTTTGGTATGGAACCTGTAGTCCACAATAGTCTTCCTCCTCACAGCATATGGATCACTTTGTCTCCAAAGTCTGAGACCTGCATCCTTCCCGATGCTCATATCTTCTGCCACTTGATGTATGTCATCATGATCTAGAATTTTTGGTTTAAGCTTCCTAAGCACTTGCGCTTCAGCATCTTCTTCTTCATCCATTTCAGGCACTGGGCCTTGTTCTTTTCTGCAGCTGGGACATTTCTTGTGCTCCTCTTGGGTTTTGAAGTCTTTGAAGCTTGAGCAGTAGCTTTGGGGGCAGTCTTGGGCTTTCAAGGGGCAGGCCCAGACTTGATGGAATCCCCCATCAGCTTTTGAGACATGGGTGTTGGTGCAGCATCATCTTCCTCTTCCTCTTCCTCTTCTTCATCATATAATGCTTTTCAAATTTTGCCATTGGATCCACCTTCTTGCACCACCTTCCTCTCTTCCTTTCCTTCTTCTTGCCCTCACCAGCAGCCTCTCCTCCAGTTGACTTGGAAGTTTCATGAGTGGAGGCTCTGGCTTTTGACATAGGAACTCTCTTAGCAGGTACCTTCTTGTGCATTCCAGGTTTTGTTGCAGCAACAGTTCCATATTCTTTCTTCAGCACTTTCTTCTTTGAGCTCACTTCCTCCTCAGTAGCCACATAGTCCTCATCCTCTGAGTCTGCAGTTCTCTTCTTCCTTGTTCTAGTGGATGCCTTGGGAAAATTGCTTGGAGTTCTCCTGCTGCCCTCATCATAGCTGCTAGAGGGACTAGTGCCCTCACTCATGTTCACTTGCTCTTCTGATTTGTTCTAGCTATCACTCTAATCAGACATACTGGCAAAGCAAACTGACAGCAGACCCTATGAATAGATATAGATGAGGTAGAGTGGATAAGCATCACAAAGTGCAGACATTTTGCAAAACAGATGATTCAAAAACTTAGTTTTAGTTTTCCACTGAAAGCATTTCGGAGCTACCGATTTGTTAAACTCGGTGACACCGAAGCAACTTTTGGAGTCTAAACTGGTGAAATCGGTCAGACCGAGACACAGTTCGGTGACTCCGAGATTGCTAGGGTTTCACAGAGAGTTGAACTCGGTCACATCGATTAGCAACTTTCGGTCAGACCGAAAAGTGTAAGTGCAATGGCCTAAGCCAAACCGGTGAGGCCGATTTCCACAACTCGGTCGGTCCGAGATGAGTTTGGCGGAAACCTAACCCTAAATTTTCGAAACAAACCTAATCTAATGGAGGTTTTCTCTGGATAGATTGATCTCATACGTGGTAAAGAACATGGCATTTTCTTTGTGCTAAGAATCAGAGGTAAGAACAACACAAAGTTTCGAACTCATACCCTAGTTCGGCGGTGAGTTCGCTACGGCGGCAACGGCGGGGTTGAAATCCGTTGACGATGATGGAGACTAGCGGTGGGAGGTCGCTGGTGACGAGAGGATGATCCGGAGACCCGAGGCAGCAGAGAAGGACACGCGCGGGCAGAGGGGTTTTGAAGAAATTTCCAGAATCACACCCGTCGGTATATATATCCTGACGCTGTCGGTGTGACCGAGTGGAACAACTCGGTGGCACCGAGATGCAGAATTGCAAGCGGTTACTACAACTCGGTGTGAGCAAAAAGTTCTAATCGGTTGCACCGAGATTGAAAACCTAGATCAACTCAGTGAACTCGATGTGACAGAAGTGGATGAATCAGTCAGACTGAAATGCATAGAGAGGTTTTGGAAGTTTAAGTCTATGAAGAATCGGGGACTCCGAGTGCTCCTCACACAGAGTGGTTCGAATCTGACTTGATCAAACTTTGTGATGTGACATGAATAGAGTTTGAGACGAGAAAAGCATAGATAGCTAGAGGAAGTTCTTAGGCATTCTTGTTCATCCATTTGGCAAAAGAGAAAAAAAGCCAAACAATCAAAGCAACAAGTGGATGTCCTTGAATGAGTAAAATATGCAACCAACATGCTCGCACAATAAAATGGCAAATGAAATTTGTGGCAAAGCATGCACAAACACTCTAGCATCTATCAAGCAATTGGCGATGACTAGGTCATCTATATATGAGTATATTGACTTAGGAGTCAAATGAGAACATTTGGTCATAGGTCACACTCATTGTTTAAGCTCAAGTGGGGTTACCACTTTTACATAAATCATTGTTGTGTTCACACCATTAGAGTTGCTTTAGCTCAATCGTTAGAGTAAAGCTCCCCCTAGATGTGATATCCCCCCTGAGAGGGATGAACTAACCTTGGGTTTTTTCGATGATGACTTCATGTAGATGATGAAGATGTGGATGCTCAATGTTGATGTAGACCATTTGGAGCAGTCCATTGGAGTGAGTTGCACTTTCAATACCTACACGGGTTAGTCCCACAAGGAACAAACAAGGATATACATAGACATAGAGTGATGTTCACACAAGATGATGTCCATGAAAGCATTAGGTTACCTTGTCCCTTGTCTTACCAACAAGAGGGTTTGTGACTCCTTGAACTAGTGCAAGATGTGGAAGTTGTTTGCACTTGTCCTCGCCAAAATGATATGAGTGAAGTACGTTGGCGGAGTCACCCTCAAGAACTCTCTAGCTCTTCTTCTTCAGGATCCACATCATCTTGATGGGAATCCTTGGAGTTGTAGTCGTACTTGATGAAGTAGAACTTGATGTAGTCTTGGGAACCCACTTGACCAAGGCCTTAGGAGCTTCTTCAAATGCATCAATCTCCTCTTGAAGCTTGTCCTTGCCCTTTTGCTTGTGGTCTTGTGGTGGAAGATCATCTTGAGCTTGTGTCCCTTGGAAAGAAGTTGGATCATACTTCTCTTGTTGAGGAACAAACTTCATCTTGGGGTATTGATCTTCTTCCCACTCAACTCCATTGGCATTGAACTTTCGTTCAAAACCAATACCTTGATTCTTCCGGTGCCTTCCTTGCTTGCGTACAGTTTCCTCAAATTGCTTACTCCCGACAAGGCTCTTGTAACCACCTTTCTCTATAATTCCCTTCAATAAGCTATTTTATTGCTCAAGTGTAACTTGGATAAGAGAATCATTAGTGGAATCAAGAGAACTACTAGAAGCAACAACATTGGATTTAACATGATTATTGTTACTACTAGAAGAAGAATCTTTCTTGCTCTTGTTGCTACATTTAACTTTTGGCATATAAGTACACAAGAGTAAACGCTTGGCAATGTAAGAAGAACTTTTCTTGCGAAGATCATCATTGATTGCTTTTAAGAACACATGCTCTTGCTCAAGGTTGATCTTTTCAAAGCATAGCTTCTCATGAGTCTTTAAAAGTTCTCGATATTCCAAGGTAGTTTCATGAGCTAACTTAAGAGTGTTTAGTTCTTTAGTTAGACGCTCAATCTCCTTCTTATCATCATCATTCGCTTTATCTTGATTAGCATGATTAATAGCAAGTTCATCATAGTTTTCATCACTAGAGTTGTCAACAAGTAAATCATCATCACCTAGCAAATCATCTTCATCACTATTGAAATCAACATACTCGGGGTGTGATACCTTTGGGCCTTTAGCCATGAAGCATCTTCCAATTACTTCATTTGGTGAGTCAAATATGTCATAGGAGTTGGTTGACACAAGTGCTAGACCGGCAACACCTTCATCTTGAGTATATTCGGAGTCGGAGTGATAACTTCTTTCAGAATGATGGTAGGAGTCAGAGTCGGATACCCATTCACCAACATGAGCTTGATGTCTTTGTTTTGTGTAGCTCTTTGATGATTTGTCCTTTGAGAGAGTCCTGGATTAGGGGGTGTCTCGATGGCCGGACTATAACCTTTGGCCGGACTCCTGGACTATGAAGATACAAGATTGAAGACTTCGTCCCGTGTCCGGATGGGACTTTCCTTGGCATGGAAGGCAAGCTTGGCGATACGGATATGTAGATCTCCTCCCATTGTAACCGACTCTGTGTAACCCTAGCCCTCACCGGTGTCTATATAAACCGGAGGGTTTTAGTCCATAGGACGAAGAACAGCAATCATACCATAGGCTAGCTTCTAGGGTTTAGCCTCTCTGATCTCGTGGTAGAACTACTCTTGTACTACCCATATCATCAATATTATCAAGCAGGAGTAGGGTTTTACCTCCATCGAGAGGGCCCGAACCTGGGTAAAACATCGTGTCCCTTGTCTCCTCGTTACCATCCGCCTAGACGCATGATTCGGGACCCCCTACCGAGATCCGCGGTTTTGACACCGACATTGGTGCTTTCATTGAGAGTTCCTCTGTGTCGTCATCTTTAGGCCCGATGGCTCCTCCGATCATCAACAATGATGTGGTCCAGGGTGAGACTTTTTTCCCCGGATAGATCTTCGTATTCGGCGGCTTTGCACTGCGAGCCAATTCACTTGGTCATCTGGAGCAGATCGAAAGCTACGCCCGCCATCAGTCAGATTTGAAGTTTAAACTACACGGCCGACGTCGCGGAGACTTGATCTTCGATGGATCCGAGCCACAACCGTGCGAGCCGCCTTTATTACGATGGGCATGATCTAGCTCTGCGCGAACAGTGCCTCGGAGGCCGCACTGCGTGCTCGCCATTCGACCCTTAGCTCGAGCCGATTGCTAACCGAGGGCGGTGGCTGGACACCGCCTCGGGGGCTGCAATCTCTACGGCGATCGAGCCAAACACCAGCCTTGTCCTCTGCGAAGCCCGTGACTCCACAGTGCCGGACTCCTCTCCGGACTCCAAAACTTCCGCGCCCCTGCCAATCGAATCCGATCAGGCGCCGATCATGGAGTTCACCGCCGCGGACATCTTTCAGCACTCGCCCTTCGGCGACATTCTGAATTCATTAAAATCTCTCTCTTTATTAGGGGAGCCCTGGCCGGACTATGGTCAGCAAGGTTGGGATGCATACGACAAAGAAATTCAAAGCCCACCCACCACCCACTTCATAGCCACTGTCGATGATTTAACCGACATGCTCGACTTCGACTCCGAAGACATCGACGGTATGGACGACGATGTAGGAGACGAACAGGAACCAGCGCCTATAGGGCACTGGACAACCACCCCATCTCACGATGTATACATGGTGGACACACCTAAAAGAAACAACGACGAGGAACAAAGGGACGAACGAGGATCGCTCCTTGAAAAGAAGTCAAAGCGGGCGTAAGCGCCGCCCAAACCCCACCTCGACAGAGACAGCATCCATACAGACCCAGCCATAGAGCAGGGCGAACCGGAGGACGACGAACAAGCCATCGAGCAACCGTCCGAACAGGGCAACTTGGATAAACAAACCGCCCCCGGCGAAGATAACAGTCCGGACGACCTCACGCCGAACAAGCTACCGGAGCAGAAGAACCTCCACAAAAGGCTCGTCGCCACTGCGCGTAGCCTGAAAAAGCATAAGCGGAAGATCAAAACAGCGGAAGATGCACTCAGAACTAGATGGAGCAAAGTACTCAACACCGCAGACAAATACGGCGACAGTCGCCGCACAAAGAGCTATCCGAAGCAAAAATTACTGCCGGAATTTGATGAGGAGGCCTTAGAGCCCCCGCAATCAAAAAATAAGGAAGCCACCTGGTCGGGTGAACAACCCCATGGCCAACATAGAGCGGCAAAGGGCGCCGCACACAAGCCGGCACACGATCCGCACAAGGATTCGCATCAAAAAGATGGCCCAACTAGATCTATCTACGGGCCAAGAAAACAAGCTCTAGTAAGCAATGCAACACATCAAGTATCCAAACATCACGGTACACCCAAATATAGGGGTGCCGCACACCCCCTATGTTTCACCGATGAGGTGCTGGATCATGAATTTCCAGCGGGATTCAAGCCCGTAAACATAGAGGCATACGACGGAACAACAGACCCTGGAGTCTGGATTGAGGATTACATCCTCCACATGCGCATGGCTAGAGGAGATGATCTCCATGCCATAAAATACTTACCCCTCAAGCTCAACGGGCCAGCCCGTCATTGGCTCAAAAGCCTTCCCGAAAACACCATTGGAAGTTGGGAAGAGCTCGAGGATGCTTTTGGGCAAATTTTCAAGGGACCTATGTCCGACCTCCGGATGCGCACGATTTAAGTCATATAACTCAACAACCCGGAGAGTCAGCCCGTAAACTCGAACAGATTTCTTACTAAAAGAACCAGATAGTCGATCGTCCGGACGCCAAGCCTTAGCAGCTTTCAAACACAGCGCTCGAGGCGAATGGCTCGCCAGACACCTCGGCAAGAAAAGCCGAGAACAATGTCCGCATTAACAAGCCTCATGACCCGCTTTTGCAGGAGAGGATAGCTGGTTGGCAAGATGCGCATCAGCGACCCAAGTACATCCCAAGTTAGGGATGGAACGGAAACCGCGACGCAGCAAGGACTAGCATCGACCAAGGAAACAGCCCAAGAGCACGATACCAACGCCGGATTCAAAAGCTCTCGGCAGAATCAGATAAAGCTGCCCTCAAGGATAATAGGACGAGCTATCTAACCTAAACAAAATTTTGGACAAGATATGTCAAATCCACAAGACTCACGGAAGCCACGCAAACCATACCCACAGAGATTGTTGGGTCTTCAAGCAATCCGCAAACTCAACGCCGAACACAAGGGGCTCGACACACCAAGCGAGGACGATGACGAACCCCACAAGAATAGCACCGGAAAACAAAAGAATTTCCCACAAAAAGTCAAAACAGTAAACTCACTTCAAGTGACAAAAGGGGAAAACAGGGTGGCACCTATAGAGATACGCGCCATACGGCCTATCCCAGAGGAGTCCCGCACTGGTTGTTAAAACCAATCACCTTCGACCATCAGGATTACTCTAGAAGTATCCGGAATGCAGGCTGGACTGCCTTGATATTAGATCCGATAATTGACGGACTCCAATTTACACAAGTCCTAATGGACGGCGGCAGTGATCTAAACCTGCTATATCAGGACACAATCCGCAAAATGGGGATAGACCCAACAAAAAATCGCCATAGCAACACTTCCTTTCAAGGGGTAACGCCAGGCCCAAATGCCCATTGTACGGGCTCTCTCCTGCTAGAAGTTATGTTCAGCTCCCCCGACAACTTCCGCCGCGAAAAGCTAACCTTCCACATCGCCCCACTCACAAGTAGCTATCAAGCACTCCTGGGACGTGAAGCTTTCGCCCGCTTTAACGCAATACCGCATTATGCATCTCTTACACTTAAAATGCCCGGTTCGCGAGGCATCATCTCATTAAAGGGAAATTTTGAGTGTTCCTCGAGCGCGGAAGATTGTGCGGCTGCCTTGACAGCCACACACACTAAACCGGCTTCACTGATCAAAGCACCTAAACAGGTCGTTCAGACCCCGGACATGGCTAGACGAGTCCGGTGTAAACATACAAGGGCTTACTAGCCGCATACTCCCGTACAAGGGGCTCCGCGCATGTACAACAAGAGACGATAAAGCTCAATTTTATTCATTTTTTTAATTATACTGTGTTTATTTAATATAACGTATATTTTCACACGATCTTTTTCAACTAAGTTCCTCTCTTTTACAGATGAACACCGTGCTACACCCGTCCGTGATACGGCACAACGGAGACACAGCGCAGACGCAAGAGGGACCCGCTCCAAGGATTCTTTTAGATTAAGACCCGCGTAAACCTTTTTATTGTCTCTTGTTGATACACATCCCCGGTTTCGTGATATAACCGAGGAGGAGGCTGGCGCCTTGGCATGTGGCCACGTCGAATTTTATGCTGCACTCGGACAATTGGGGCTCATTACCAAGGGCGTTGTTCAGCCCGTTTTCATAAAGACCGAATACCTTAGGGAGTGTTCAGCATCGCGAGTTTGGCCTTATATGCATCAGCTCCAAATCATGTCTTTGGTCAAATGTTGGGTTTGCCCGGCTCCTGTGTTTTGTTGCCTTACGTTCCGCTCTATCGGCTAAGGCGGCACCAAGAGAACTACTGCGATTGTGCCCCGGTTCAGCCAGGCGAGAACCTCAGTAGAGAAAGCCGAAAACTGACTGCCATGATATAGCGTGAGACTGGTCAACCACTCGATGACCCGCCGGAATCTTTAGGATACCTCCAAGATAACGAAGGGCCGCTTCGCCAGGCACACACGCGCCTCAATTTGGGTGAGCGCGGTGCCCCAGGGCTATATAGTAGCCCCACTATCAAACTCCTATGGCTAAGTGAAAGTGATAAAGCATTATAGTCCGTTGCCTAGTTAGTTCGCGCGCTATCACCTCCTTTATAGGACCAAGACGTTGGATCAAGTGTAAAATGCGTATACGTGAACACCCCGCATTATATGCGTGGGGGCTGAAATTTATTTAACGCCATCTTTCAAAGTTATATACATTAACGGCCGCACAGAGGTATTTTAATTCTTGAAGGCACAAGTATAAAAAGCTTTTATATTCCCTCGAAACATTGTTTTACAATAATACATGTTATTCAAACATAATATCCTTCGAGCATCGCGCCTCTATTAAACGAGCGCCTGCAGAACTTCCGAAAATAGTGCTCGGCGGTACTCGGCTCGTCCGAATCTTGGGATGCAACAGCGGTGGCCTTCATCTCCGCCCAAAGATGTCTTGACACGGGCAAGAGCCATCCGCGCACCCTCTATGCACGCTGACCTCTACATTGCATTGATATGCGACACCGCACCAAGGAACCGCTGCACCAAGCTAAAATAACTCTTCGCTCGGGCCTTTCCGCCACAGATGACTCACGACATACTTCATGGCGAGTCCGGATAACCTATTCAGCTCCACCACAGCGCCAAACGATCGGTTAATGGAAGTGGGTGCTCTGGATTGTGGAACTGCGACCAAAAAAGCTTTTCCACTTCGTGATCCTTTTGATTCCGGAAGTGTTCGGCCGCGTCCGCGGCACTCGCCGCCAATCCAGATAAGGGTCCACCGCACTCCACAACCGGTCCAACGGAGCATATTTAGGATCCCCGAACTTCATCCGCAGCATAAAGGGCTTTCCAGCCGTGATATCTCTGGCCTGACGTAGCTCCTCCTTCATAGCTCTCATCGCAGAGCGAGCATCCTTGGCCTCGGTAGTGGCCTTCTTCAGGTCCTTCTGTTTCGCCCGATCTTCTTTTTCAAGAAGCTTGCAGCGGTCGGCAGCATCCTTCAATTTCATAGCCATCTCGGCCATTTCCTTCTTGCTTCGGCAGTGAGCAGCCTGTTCGGCTTTCAGCTCTTGAGCCGCCTTTAAGGCAGCCGCATCACTTTTCCTGGCCTACTCCTTGGCTCGGGCGAGTTCCGCCCGAAGGTTCTCCACGGCAGCGGCACCATCTGCATCAAGCATACATGTTGTAAGTTACGATCATCAAACCCCCTTACCAGGTGTCTGCGGAGAAATTACATACCTTGTGACTCGTCAAGCCGCTTGTTGAGAAGCGCGATGTCGGCATCTGCCACGTCAAGTTGCCGCTTTAGCTCGGCAAATTCATCATCCGGCTAGCCACCGGACACTTCGCCACCTACATAGGAAAAGCGACATATCATACTGGATTATGATCCTCGGTGCGCCGTCATTTTGACAACGCACCGAGTCTCGGGCTACTATCTATACAGGCTCATCTTTTATATGCGGAACTGCCGAAGGTACATCATTTCACAGACCTCAAAACCTGTCAATAAACTCGACAGCTTTCAGACAACCCGCCTCCACGGATGGAATCCTTTCAATCACCGTACCCATCAATGCACGGTGTTCTTCTGAGATAGACGCTCGCCCGAGCAGATCCTTCAGCTCCTCCGACCGCACATCGGACGGTGCCGGACTCGTCCGATGGCCTTTTTTGAAGGCCGGACACGGAGGGCTTTGGGGGGCCATACGACTGCCTTCCGGCCCTGCCGGATTCGGAGAAACCTCCGTGACGACACCTCGTGGTCGCCCGCCTCACGGGCGGTATGACAGGGGAGGCGTTCGCTCTCCATCATCTCCGGTCAAGATCCTCAAGATGAGCTCACGAGAAGGGCTGAGATCCGAACTACAAGGTAAAAATTCGGTTATCTTCCTCAAAAATAGAACAGGGATGTCTCTTATTTTAAAACTCCCCTCTCTACTTACGGCTCGCTGGAGGGCTGATCCCCTTGGGGGCACAGTGCGGCCGAGGCATCTCCCAGCGCAGGACCCTCTGACGAAGATTTCTTCCCCCGCTTTGAGACCATGGTCTCCGGGTCTTCAGAGGCAGTCCTGTTCTTCCCCTGGATGGAGGGATTCTCGATTCCTCCTTTCCTGACAGCCTCCTCCAGGGAGGCGGTAGCTTCCTTGTTCCCCCCTTCGCCTTCTTCCAAAGGCGCAACCTCCAGCATCCTGGTTAACACGGGATATGGCATGGTCTCAGGGAGGGGGGCCGGACACCTGATTAGCTTTGCTTTCGCTATCCACTCCTGTTTAAGGGACAACTCTTTTAAGGGCAATTTTATGATAAATATACGGATGGCGTGTCCGGGTACAGGACTACTTACTTGAGTATCCGGGCGATTGCAGCTCAGACCTGCGTCCTCGGTCAAGCCCGGACACATTGCTTGTGATCCAAAGAACAATTTGTACATCTCCATGGGCGTCGCGCCCGTAAAATGTTGGAGAGCTCATGGTCCCTCCGGATTAAACTCCCACAGGCGGAGGGGGCGACGTTTGCAGGGCAAGGTGCGATGAATCAACATGACCTGCGTCACCGCGACCAGATTGATGTCTCTCTCTAGGATATCTCGAATGCGGTCCTGCAACAAGGGCACGTCCTCGGATGGCCCCCAGTTAAACCCTTTATTGACCCATGACACTAGCTGTGGTGGGGGACCCGAGCGAAAGGCAGGTGGCGCCACCCACTTGGTGCCCCTGGGAGCTGTGATATAAAACCACTCTCGTTGCCATAAGCTGAACTCCTCTTGAAAAGAGCCCTCGAGCCATGGAGCGTCAGCATTCTTGCTTATAACAGCGCCTCCGCACTCCACGTGCTGCCCCTCGATCATCTTCGGCTCTACTTTGAAGGTCTTAAGCCACAATCCGAAGTGAGGAGTAATGCGGAGGAAGGCTTCGCACACGACGATGAACGATGAGATGTGGAGGATGGACTCCGGAGTCAAGTCGTGAAATTCCAGCCCATAATAAAACATGAGCCCCCTCACGAAGGGGTCCGTCGGGAAGCCTAGCCCCCGAAGGAAGTGAAACGCGAACACCACACTCTCACCAGGCTTGGGAGTGGGAATAGCTTGCCCTTGAGCAGGCAGCCTATGCGAGATTTCGCAGGTTAGATACCTGGCATCTCTCAGCTTTAGCACGTCTTCTTCTGTAGCGGAGGAAGGCATCCACCAGCCTTGAAGGCCGGAGCCGGACATCATCGAAGGTCCGTAGCGCCTGAATCTGGAGCTTTTGGTGTTGGAACTCGAGGCGAGAGGCGGATTCGATTGAGATTGAAAGAAAGGAGTAGAGCCTTGGTCTCTTTATAAAGAGGTTGAATACCAAGAGCCCTCCCCGTGACCGTTTGGGACTCGCCTTCGATTGAGGAAATATACCAACGGGCACGATTGGGTTACCCACGCCCATATTGATGAGAATCCCGGAATAAGGGGACATGATCTCTGCTTCGACAAGACGTGCCAAGGAAACCGCCCGCTAAGTGCGCTGAGGTGGGACAAGAAAACGATTCAATAAAGGCTTGGCGTGGTGTGATGTCACGCCACGGAATACGTCGGCAGATTGGATTTGTGTAAATATTATTCTCTCTACGGTAGTATGTGGAACTTATTTTGCGAGCGGACACTATCCTTGTGTTCAAAATCTTCTATGAAGTATTGGAGGAGGAACCCGCCTTGCAATGCCGAAGACAATCTGCGCTACCGGACTCGTCGTCATTGAAGCCTGGTTCAGGGCTCTTGAGGAGTCTGGATTAGGGGTGTCCGGATGGCGGACTATAACCTTTGGCCAGACTCTGGACTATGAAGATACAAGATTGAAGACTTCGTCCCGTGTCCGGATGGGACTTTCCTTGGCGTGGAAGGCAAGCTTGGCGATACGGATATGTAGATCTCCTCCCATTGTAACCGACTCTGTGTAACCCTAGCCCTCTCCGGTGTCTCTATAAACCGGAGGGTTTTAGTCCGTAGGACGAAGAACAACAATCATACCATAGTCTAGCTTCTAGGGTTTAGCCTCTCTGATCTCGTGGTAGATCTACTCTTGTACTACCCATATCATCAATATTAATCAAGCAGGAGTAGGGTTTTACCTCCATCGAGAGGGCCCGAACTTGGGTAAAAACCTTTTGTCCCTTGTCTCCTGTTACCACGTGCCTAGACGCATAGTTCGCGACCCCCTACCCGAGATCCGCCGGTTTTGACACCGACATCCTTCCTTTCCGAATCATTGCTTCTCCAAGAGGTTCTTCGTTCATAACGATCATCTCTACTCCTCCTTTCTCTTGGTGGTGATTCTTCTCTTCTACTTCTCCTTTTGGGTGAATCTTCTCTTCTTTTATAGGGGGCCGTACACTCATTGGAGTAAGGTCTTCCACAATTGTAGCAATTTCGCTCACGACTCGATGATCTTTTGTCAGTGTAGGACCTTGACTTGGAACTTCTTTCCTTGCTTCTACTCTTGTAGAACTTGTTGAAGTTCTTCACCATTAGGCTCAATTATTCATTGAAGGTTTGTTTCTCACTTGATGATGTAGGAGCATCACATGAGGCTTTGTAAGCACCACTTAACTTGTTGTGAAGCTCTTCCTTATCCTTGAGTGACATCTCATGAGCAACAAATCTTCCAATGACTTCCGTTGGCTTGAGATCTTTGTAGTGGGCATCATTTGGATCAATGTGCACACGGTATCATATTTTCCATCCAAGGCTCTGAGGATCTTCTTGATGATGAATCTATCGGTCATATCTTCACTTCCTAAGCTGGCAATCTCATTTGTGATGAGAGCGAGCCTAGAGTACATTTCAGCGATACCTTCACCATCTTCATTTTGAACTTGTCAAGTTTATGTTGAAGCACATCCAATTTGGATTCCTCGGTACCCTCGTGCATATCAACCAAAGTATCCCAAATTTCCTTTGCATTCTCAAGACGGCTGGTTTTGTTGAATTCTTCAGGGCACAATCCGTTGAAGAGGATATCGCAAGCTTGAGCATTTTATTGCAGCATCTTCAACTCTTCTGTTGTAGCTTCACGGTTCGGTTCTCTCCCATCAGAGAATTCACCTTGCAAGCCAATACACACAATAGCCCAAACGGCGGGGTTATGTCCAAGAATGTGCATTTTCATCTTATGCTTCCAACTATCAAAATTAGTACCATCAAAGTAAGGACCTCTACGGTGGTAATTTCCCTCGCTAGACGACATACTCTCCTAGGTTGTGAAGCCAAGGCTATGATCACCAAAAGCTATGGAAATCAAGGCAAATGGAGACCAAAGCTCTAATACCACTTGTAGGATCCAAGGTATGTCTAGAGGGGGGTGATTAGACTACTTAACCAAATAAAAATCTAGCCTTTTCCCAATTTTAAGTCTTGGCAGATTTTAGCAACTTAGAACAAGTCAAGAAATCAACCTACACATGCAAGTCTAAGAGTATAGCAGCGGAATGTAAAAGATTGCACATGATGGTAAAGCGAGGAGTTTGGAGGGAGCAAACACAATGTAGACACGGAGATTTTTGGCGTGGTTCCGATAGGTGGTGCTATCGTACATCCACGTTGATGGAGACTTCAACCCACGAAGGGTAAGGGCTGCGCGAGTCCACGGAGGGCTCCACCCACAAAGGGCCCACGAAGAAGCAACCTTGTCTATCCCACCATGGCCATCGCCCACGAAGGACTTGCCTCACTAGGGTAGATCTTCATGAAGTAGGCGATCTCCTTGCCTGTACAAAGTCCTTGGTTCAACTCCATAATCTTGATGGAGGCTCCCAAGTGACACCTAACCAATCTAGGAGACACCACTCTCCAAAACGTAATAGATGGTGTGTTGATGATGAACTCCTTGCTCTTGTGCTTCAAATGATAGTCTCCCCAACACTCAACTCTCTCTCATAGATTTGGATTTTGTGGAAAGATGATTTGAGTGGAAAGCAACTTGGGTAAGGATAGAGATAAAGATTCATGTGGTTGGAATGGAATATCTTGGTCTCAACACATGAGTAGGTGGTTCTCTCTCAGAAAATGTATGCTGGAACTGTACACACGTTCTGATGGCTCTCTCCACGAATGAAGAGTGGGTGGAGGGGTATATATAGCCTCCACACAAAATCTAACCGTTACACACAATTTACCAAACTCGGTGGGACCGAATCGAGAAACTCGGTCAGACCTATTTAGTTCAAAATGTGAACATTAGGCTTTTTGGTGGGACCGCATGTCAACTCGGTGGGACCGATTTCATTAGGGTTAGGACATATTGTAATCTCGGTGAGACCGATCACATAAACTTGGTAGGACCGATTTCAGTAATAGGTACATAGAGAGTTGGTCAGGCAAACTCAGTGGGACCAAATTGCTCATTTCGGTGAGACCGAAACGTTACGAAAGGGAAACAGATAGTTTACATTGCGAACTCGGTGGTACCGATCGATCATCTTGGTTGGACCAAAACGTTACAAAGGGAAACAGAGAGTTTGCAATCCCATCTCGGTGAGACCGAGATCCCTATTGGTGAGACGGAAGTGACTAGGCTTTTTGGCAGTGGCTATGTCAAATGAACTCTGTGGCGCCGAATAGATCAAATCGGTAGGGTCGAGTTTGACTTTTGGTTTAGGACATATGTGGATATGAGAAAGTGGTTGAGGGCTTTTGGAGCATATCACTAAGCATTTTGAGCAAGCAAGCCATTAAGCAACACCTCATCTCCTTTTAATAGTATTAGCTTTTCCTATGGACTCAATGTGATATTGGATCACTAAAATGAAAATGTAGAGTCTTGAGCCTAAGCAAATATGTGTCCTTAGCCTTTTGAGGAGTCCACATTCATGATCCATGCCATGCGAATCATTGAACTTTCTAAAACGATCATCTTGAAATAGCATTAGTTCAATGAGCTATATGTTGTTATGAATTACCAAAACCACCCAGGGATAGTTGCACTTTCATTGAGCCCCTTCAAGAAGGGCTTACTCCCCCCGCCGATCAAGTCAAGGAACCCCCGACGATGACTTCCATAGGAGATCTTGCCCAGGACGATGACGTGGTTGTCGCGGAAGGGGACAGACATCATGGCCCGGCAACTGATGTTGCCAGGGAAACTGAGGCTTCCACCCGGCAGACTTCTCCGGGTAACTCATTTGCTCTTTTTCCTTGCTTCTTTCTTTTATCATCTCACCCTATGCTTCTGGCTCTCTAATACTTCTGCTTCTTTATTATTTCTTGTTGTCTTCGCTTGCAGTCCCTGAGGCCGAAGAGCCTGAACTGCTGGAAGAAGTGGCCATCATAGGAAGAGATGCCGCGGATGAAGCCGCCAAGATCGCCGTCACGGAGGGGCAGGGACATGCTGCCGGGAGTATCCATGAGCCCCCGTTGGAGACGGAGCAGATCCATGACACCGTGCCAGGGGCGGGGGCGACGACCGAGGAGAAAATCCCCCTCCAAACCATGGACCCCCTCCCCTCATTTGGAACCACGGTGGAGGCCCCACCGTCATCTTCGAGCCAGTTGGCGCCGGTGCTGGCGCAGCCTAGGCTCGGAGCCCCCGGCTCATCAGTGGTGACGGGCGCAGAACTTGATGAAGAGCTTCAATGCATTCTGGCGTCGCTGTACCAAGGGGTCGACGAGGCAGACGACTCTGTCGCTGTCACGATGGACTTGTCTTTCCTGGAGTCCATGGCGGCAGGCATTAAGGAGATGTAGGGCGGCACAACCAGAAGTGGCAGGTGCTCAAGGAGCAGCGCAAGTCCGCCAACAAGGTGGACCAGCAGCTGAGGGACAAAGGTAACGAGCTGCATGACTGGCACATCAAGTAGTTCCAGGTTCTGATGAAGCAGCAAGAGACAATCTCGATGGCGAGGGAGGATGTCATTGCCCGGGAGGCTCGCATGGCGGAGCGCAAGGCGCTTCTGGATGCCAGAGAGCAGGACATCTCATCTCGGGAGGAGAAGCTCGTGGCCACCCTCCGTGCCAAGGACGATGATCTGGAAACCCTCGTGCAACAGCTCACCAAGGTGCTAGAGGACAAGCACATAGCCGCCATGGATGCCCTCATTGCTGATTCTGCCACCCAACTGAAGAAGCTCGCGGATGACCTTGCCGCTGCATCCACTGCCAAGACTGACCTCGACCAACAAGTGGCCAAGCTAACTGAAGAGCTTGCTGCGAGCGCCAAGGAGGTCATGACCCTCAAGGAGGTGGCGCGGAAAACAGAGATCCTTCTGAAGGATACAAAATTTTAGCTCTCCTCCAAGAGCCAAGGCCTCGAGACTGCCAACATCACCATTGAAGGTCCAAAGGCCAGGATTGGCACCTTGGAGAGCTCGGCGGAATCCAGCAGGGCCCGTGAGCAGCAGCTGGCAAGATACCTGAATACCGCAAGGTGTCTGATACGTCTCCAACGTATCTATAATTTATGAAGTATTCATGTTGTTATTTTATCATTCTTGGATGTTTTAAAATCATTTTATAGCAACTTTATATCATTTTTTGGGACTAACCTATTGAACCAGTGCCCAGTGCCTGTTGCTATTTTTTGCTTGTTTTTTACATCGCAGGAAATCAATACCAAACGGAGTTCAAATACAACGAAATTTCACGAGGACTTTTTATGGACCAGAAGACCAACAGTGGGCCAAAGAAGCACCTGGGGGTGCCCTGAGGGGGGCACAACCCACCAGGGCGCGCCAGGGCCCCCTGGCGCACCAGGTGGGTTGTGCCCACCTCGGTGGCCTCCCGCACCCCCTCTTTGCACTATAAATTCCCAAATATTCCGAAACCCTTTGGGGTTAACCTAGATCAGAAGTTCCGCCGCCGCAAGGCTATGTATCCACCGAAAACCAATCTAGACCCTTTCCAGCACCCTGCCGGAGGGGGGAATCATCTCCGGTGGTCATCTTCATCATCCCGACGGCCACCACGATGAGGAGGGAGTAGTCCACCCTCGGAGCTGAGGGTTTGTACCAGTAGCTATGTGTTTAATCTCTCTCGTGATCGATTTCATGGGCTTTGTTAATATAGATGGATCATATGATGTTTCTCCCCTCTATACTCTTGTTGTGATGAATTGAATCTTTAGCCTTTGAAGTTTTGTCTTGTCGGATTGAATATTCAGATAAGAGAACACATGATGTATGTCTTGCAGTATGAATACTTGAGGTGACAATGGGGTATCATATTGATTCACTTGACATATGTTATGGCACTCAACTTGCGGATTCCCGAGGTGACATTGGGGTAATCTATGTATAGGGGTTGATGCATGTTTTTATTATCTTTTCTCCGATAGAAACTTTGGGGTCTCTTTGTAGTTCTTTGTGTGGATTGAGAATTATGATTATGAACTTGCTTTGGTGTTATTTTAGTACGAACTCTAGAATAGATCGAACGGAAAAAATAGCTTTGTGTTATTTTAGTACGTACTCTTGAATAGATTGAATAAAAATAATAGCTTTGAGGTGGTTTCGTACACTACAAACAATTTCTATATTTTGTTCTCCGCTATTAGGAACTCGGGAGTGATTATTTATTGCACTTTGAGGGATAATCATATGATCCAACTATGTTAGCATTATTGAGAGGTTGCACTCACGAAAGTATGGACCCTAGGCCTCATTTTTAAGAATTGTAATACCGTTTTTGTGCCCGTTTACTATTTGCTACATTGCTGTTTTTGTTTATTCAGATTATAAAAATATATTTTACCATCAATATTACATTTTTATCACCATCTCTTCGCCGAACTAGTGCACCTATACAATTTTCCATTGTATTGGGTGTGTTGGGGACACAAGAGATTTCTTGTATTTGGTTGCAGGGTCGTTTGAGAGAGACCATCTTCATCCTACACCTCTCATGGATTGATAAACCTTAGGTCATCCACTTGAGGGAAAATTGCCACTGTCCTACAAAACTCTGTGCTTGGAGGCCCAACACGTGTCTACAAGAATAAAGTTGCGTAGTAGACATCAGTGTCTTCGGAAGGATGCACATGATAAGCTGGTGAATCATTCCGAGTAGGTCGACCTTTGGATCAAGAGCTTGATTGACATTGCCGAGCGTCTCACCGCTCAAGCTGCAGTGATGTGCATGGAAGGGACAGTCTTTTCGGCCAGCAGGCAGGAGGTCCCCAGCGTCAAGCTAGGGGTCTTCTTCAACGAGCTGATCGACAAGCTGAAGGCGCATGAAGAGGGAAGGGCCAGTCGCTTCATGACTGAATCCCAGAAGCATGCCCTCAATGCCCTCCTCATGGTTCTGAGCAACATCGCCTGCCGCCATCTGGACCTCGACCTCGTTGATGGCTTCAAGAAGCCACTAGAGGGTGCAGATGTTTCTGCTGCCGAAGAGAAGGCTGCCCCCCTCGCCGACAAGGTCATTTCCGTCCCCACGGCTTCACGAGGTCGCTTGGCCTGGCACTGAACTATCCTCGCCACCGTGCTATTCTGTAAGAAAACATGATGCATGTCTAGTGTTTAGACATTGTACTGTTTATGCTTGTGTGAAACTGATGCTTTCGCTTAATCTTTGATTGCATGTTTATCCCTTTTAAATCTATCCGTCAGCGTTCGTATGATTAGTCCGTGCATGTTTTGGTTGCCTGCCAATATCATATTGTCGTGATTGTCGCAAGGGTCAGGCCATTAGCATTCATCTTGGCGTGGATGTGTCCCGGCAGGTTTTTCGTTGGTAGTTTTCGACGCAGCCGCCCATTCTGTGAGCAGGCTTGGAACATAACAAGGGTGCAGACAGAAAACTAGCAAAGGTGCCATCACACGAAGGATTTCCTCGTATGAACACTTCGATACCCAAGGGATAAACAAATGTGAAATCTTAAATTCATGAGGGAGTAATGACTGCATGGACTTAGCTTTTGTCCTTGCTTCTTCCCATTACTTTCAGCTGTGAGCTCTTGCCGCGTTTGCATGCTTCGGGAAGAATGAATGCCGTAGTTCTCGGGCTCCCGGCAAGGGCTGATAAGAAATCATATGTATCTTGCGGGCGGCAGGGTGGGGTGCAAGGTACGACCCGTTTCTCTCTCATCCCCTCCATACTTTTCAAACAATCTGGTGGCGGCTGGCATAGAAGTCACGCTAATGCAGACGGCCTTGCTGGAGCGTACTTGCTGAGGCGTCAATCAACAGATTCGCACCAGCACTCTACTCAGGATTTCCCTAATTTGGGTAAATGCTGAACCGAGTTTCGCGCAGTACTCATCGACATTGACGATGCTAAAACCCAGAGTGGCTCGATTGCTGATAAGTGAGAGTGGCGGAAAGAGAAACCTTGTACCTCTTTGTTCCTTTCACCTAGACGGGGCCTGCATGGCGATCATGCTACCTTGAACCGTCGGGGTTGGCTTGCCACCATCATTACTGGTTCTCACCGCTGCAGCGGCCACGGCGGAGGGAGGCGATGGAGATTGAACAGGGTGTGGGGGAAGCGATATCACGGATGATGACGCTGTCAATGAAGAAAATGATGATGAAGATGATGCGCTGTGTATGTTTCTCGGGTTCGCGCAAGCGCTTCCCCTACCTGGCGCGCCAAAGATGTCGTGGGAAACCACGACCACCTATGGGGCCATGAGCCCCTTGTGGTTTGGCAGGGGGATGAGCACATTACACAAAGAGCAGAGAATGTAGCACAACACGACAGAGATCACACGGGCAATTCTACCCAGGTTCGAGCCGCCGCGAGGCATAAAACCCTACTCCTGCCTTGGTGGATTGATGTCGGATTGTGGTGGAAATGCAGCGCTCGAGCCCGGCAGGGTTGCCTCGGGGTGAGAATGGCTACACGCGTATGAGTGTACAAGGATCCCAATCCTTTCTATGGTTGCCACGTGCCTCCTTTTATAGATAAAGGGGTCACCACAATGGCAAATCAGTCATTGTGTACTGATTAGATAGCAAATAGTGCTATCATACCTAACTCTGCAGACATGGCAGAGCGCATTAAATGCTCCACTTAGTGTCACATCATGGCATGCCCGACAAGCCTTGCCAGGCAGTTCGGCCACCTCCTCGCATTCCTGCAGGACACGTCTCTGGTCGGGTGTCATTTGGAGCTGATTTCCATAGGAAGTGACTGCCATGTGTCAAGAAACAACCACTCAGTCACTTGGGGGCTTGACACCAGACCGATCGATGACTTGCATCGCTATGAGGTGGAGCGGTGGAGCCATGGCGGGGTGGTCCACCCTTGGTATCCGTGGCAAGCCTGCTGGGACAGTCTTGAGACTTGTCTTCGAAGCAACCTCGACCTCACCAGGCTCGCCTGCCTGGCAAGGGAGGTTTTCCCTTAGTGGTATCTTGCTTCCTTTGGCTTGACTTGGTCTTCTTGATCTGCCCTCTCACTCCTCAAAGAGCTGATCTCTGTTGCTTTGTCTGGTCTTGGATGTCACAATCTTGCTGGGTTGGTGGTTTGCTGTCCGTGTGCAAGTCAGGGGGAAATATACACCCATGTTTGTGTACCCCGACGCCATGCCTACCTGTGGATTGAATAAGATCCTTCAAGTAAGTTTTCATCGGTGCATAAAGCAATAAAAATTGCTCCTAAATATGTTTGATCTTTTATTGTAAGGGAAAATTGAGCGTTATGCGAACTTGTGATGGCAAAGTAATAAAAGCTTACGAATTTGCATAATAAAGGTTTCTATCATAAGGGAAATATAACATAGCGTTCCTTTGCATTAAGAGATTGGGCATCCAAATAAAAAGCGCATGACAACTGTGCTTCCCTCTGCGAAGGGCATATCTTTTGCTTTTCAGTATTTACTTTTATGCAAGAGTCAATAGTATGAATTCTCATTTCAACCTCAATTATTCTCTAGTTGGCAAGCATCATGTGGTGGGGAAAGATCTAGGAACATATGACCAGTCAAATATATTTGATCATGAATTATTATTGTTGACAATTATCTCTATGATAAATGAGTTGGGAGGCAAAATATTAAGCTCCTATCATTCTCTGTGTTCGATGGATGCCATTTGTTCTAACACTACTAGAATCAGGATCTTTGCCATCAGCCAGCTCTTTTCCGTCTGCTAGCTGACGGCAAAGAAGTTCTTTGCCATGAGCTTAAATAAAGCTGATGGCAAAGAAAGAGCGGACGACAAAGAAGGTGTTTTCCGCCAGCTTGCTCTTTGTCGTCTGCTGGCTGACGACAAAGATGGTGGGTGGCAGACTGTAAGGACGACCTAACGGCCAGTTTCTTTGCTGTCAGCTAGCGGACGGCAAAGATTCTTTGCCGTTAGCCAGCAGACGGCAAAGAAACTGGCCGTTTTAACGACCATTTCCCCCCGGCCCCACCCCACTAAATGCCGGCGCCACACCCCTCTCTCTCTCCCAGCCCTCACCTCACCATGCCGCCCCCACCCGACCCCCCCCCCACCACCGACCCCCGACCCCCGTCCCGTCGGCCCACCCGTCACCGCCTCCTCCTTGCCTCGCTCGTCACCTTCTCACCCTTCCTTCGCCCTCGCGCGTCGCCGCCTGAGGCCTCTGCCTCGCCTCCCCGAAGCCGTCGCCGAACGCGGCCACCTCATCGCGCTATCGCCGTCCCGTCATCGACCACCGCCACCCCGAGCTCTGGCCCCTCCGACGCCGCACCAGACCCCGACACCGTCACCGTCGACCCCCCGGCCCGGCCCCTCCCCCGAGAAGGATGCCCAACCCCCTCTGCCTTCGACCCCGACCCTGTCCATCCCCAACACCGAGGTGCGCCACCCCTCCCTCTTCCCACCCTCCTCTCTCTCTTTCTCTCCGTTTTTAGGTTTAGGTTTAGGTTTACTTTCTGTTTGTTTAGGTTTAGCCGATTGGAGGAAGAAGAAGAAGATGAAAAATTGACATTTAGTTTAGGTTTGCTTTCTGTTTCATGTAGCCTTAGCTGCACATACATATACTCAGTTATGATCAATAACTGAAGAAAACAGCAGTTGGGTCCTTTGCAGTTTCCTTGTTAAATCTCAAACTGCAGCCAACTAGTAATGTGTAAATAATAATATTAAAGAGGAATTAATACAGGTCGTTTGCCGCTGGCAGGAGCTCATAATCTCAGCAATCAGATCATTTAGCTTATGTTTCCAGGATGGATAGATTACTTGAAAGGGAATTTACCGCAGTAGTCTGCGTTAGAGCTTAGCTAAAGTTCGTTGTAGTAGATGCAACTGTTATAACACCCTGATGAGACCACGCTGCGATAAATTCTCAACTATTATGTGCTCCAATAAACCAAGCCATTATAACAAAGGGTACAAAAGTACATATAAATTGTGTTACCACTTATTACCACAAGGTTTGGTTACACTGTTCCATCTGCGTGGCATTCTTATCCTCCTCTATCATCCTTGATAGGGCTTCACAGATCTCATTATCCGTCTAAAAATTGCCAACATTCATATAAAGACATTAGGTCTAGGGTTTGTTTTTGCTACTTTAGTTTAGGTACCAGAGTGCTGGAAGACACTGTTTTTACCCGAGCCTCCAGTATAGGTTGGGCCTTCCAGGGCATTTTCTCTACAATATCTTGTTTTTCGGCGTTGCGTGGGTGGTCTCGCTTCCATATTAGCCAAAGGCCTTGGCGCAGCTCTCGCTTCCTCCTTCCACTGCACATGCAGTTAGTCATATTTTAAGCAGAATTAAAATACAAACTATGCAGTTACAATTTAATTGGCCACCCATGGCATTAGATAGCCTATAAGTTTCGCAATGGAGGTGTTATATAACATTTGTCTTAATTAAATACAAGTTTGAGTTTTGAGGGGGCAAATTTTGTACTTGCCCAAGTTCAAATAAATAGTCATAAATTTGGAATACCATGCGAAGCCCCTCTTCAGCATTTGCTCCTACCGAATGTTGTCGTGGGATATCCACAACCACCTATGGGACCGGGTGGCCCCTTGCTGGTTCGGTAGGGGGACGTCGCGTTGCACAAAGAGCAAATTAGCGCACGGCTGCACGACAGAGAGCACACAAGCAATTTACCCAGGTTTGGGCCGCCGCGAGGTGTAAGACCATACTCCTGCTTTGGTGGATTGATGGTGGAATGAGCATGGTGATGGATAGTACACTTGCCCAGCAAGGTTTGCCTCGGGGCGGCAGCGACTACGCGCGTATGGTGGCTTGGGTTCATCAACTTTCTAAGCCTCTAACACCCTCTATGAGTGCCATGGGCCTCCTTTTATAGATTAAGGGGTCACCACAGTGGCAAAGTGGTCATTGTCCACTGATATGATAGCAAACGGTGCTATCATACCTAACTCTACGGGCTGACAGGGTGCATTAAATGCGCTACTTAGTGTCACATCACTGGTTGCCCGGCAAGGCCTGCCAGGCCATCCTGCCAGCTCTGCACCTGTTCCCTTGACATGTCGCAAGACGAGTGTCATCTGTGGGTTTCTTCTGTAGGAAATGGCTGCCATGTGGCGAATGGCTGCCACTTATTCACCTTGCGGCTTGACATCGCACTGATTGATGACGTGAGTCGTGTTTGAGTGGTTGGCAGGTGGTTCTGCCCCCGCGAGCTCCGGCAAGCTCTGCCGAGGAGTCTTGGTTGTTTGCTTCTGGTGGTGGCCTCGCCCCTTGCCAGGCTCGCCTGCCCGGCAAGGGAGGCCCTTCTATTGCCGATATCTTGCTCCTCTGGCTTGATCTTGGTCTCTCTGAGCTGCATGTTGGTTCTTCAAATCTCTTGGTCCTCTAGCACCCTGGCTTGGGCTGGTGCTTCAATCTTGATCTTGTGCCCGTGCATAGTTGGGCAACAGACCCAGGGTTTGTTGCACCGACAGAAGCCCCCGGGCCTGCCCCGAACGCGCTGCTGAGCGTCGTCGGGGTAGGGCCTAATAAGTGCACATGCAGAATAGCTGAAGGGGTTGGCCCCTTGAGGTTGCCATTGCTGCTTCATTAGTCTTGATCTCAGGGCGGCTTCTAATTTCCCCACGTGTGGTGTAAAGCTAATAATGGTGGGGGCTGCGGCAGTGATGGCCCGTGAATGAGGGGCCTGGCTGGGTGGCGTGCGTCAGGCGTGACCAGCGCAGCAGCCCGTGCCCAGCCCCTCGCTGGGCGCCCGAGGGAGGCAGTGCGGCGAGGCCGGACACTTGAGCTCTGGGCTCCCGAGGTTGATCGACCCGGAGGCCACCTCGGTTGTTTATCACCAGCCGGAGCATAAGCGCTTCGCATGCGTTCGGGCATAGCCGCTCCTCGGCAGTGTCGTCAGCCAGCGCGGAGCATGGTGCTTCCACTGGAACGTGGGAGGGGGCTCCCCTCCGGGAGGAGCCCCCGGGGCGTATACAGCCCCACCCTGACACGTGAATGGCACGGTAGGGCTGGACGAGGTGTATCTGGGCACCCGTGAGCCAGCGCGGGACTCACGAGGCCCTACCTCAAGGCGGGTTGCGCCTGGCTCTAGGCCTTATCTTCAAGTGTGTCCCTGCAAATTTGGCCAGATGCCGGTGCTCTACGTCTTCGGGTCCCGGCTCTCGGGCTGGTCTCAGCCGTCGCTGGCAAGCCAGGTCGCGATGCCATGGACAAGACCAGAGGGTGAGGGCGGAGGCGGTAGGAGCCACTGAGTCGCGATGCTCGGGCATCCCCCTTTAACGCATAAGCTAGGTTAGATGGCGCAACTCTATGTCCTCGGGTCCGGCTCTCGGGATGGTCTCGGCCGTCGCTGGCAAGCCGGTCGCGATGCCATGGACAAGACTAGAGGGTGAGGGCGGAGAGCGGTAGGAGCCACTGAGTCGTGATGCTCGAGCACCCCCTTTAGCGCATAAGCTGGGTGAGACGCAGCAACTCTCGTCCTCGGGTCCTGGCTCTCGGGCTGGTCTCGGCCGTGGCGGGCAAGCCAGTCGCGATGCCATGGACAAGACTAGAGGGTGAGGGCGGAGAGCGGTAGGAGCCACGAGTCGTGATGCTCAGCACCACCCCTTTAACGCATAAGCTGGATTGGATGACAAAACTCTCGTCCTCGGGTCCGGCTCTCGGGCTGGTCTCGGCCGTCGTTGGCAAGCCAGGTCGCGATGCCATGGACAAGACCAGAGGGTGAGGGCGGAGAGCCGGTAGGAGCCACTGAGTCGCGATGCTCGGGCACCCCCCTTTAACGCATAAGCTGGATTGGATGGCGAAAATCTCGTCCTCGGGTCCCGGCTCTCGGGCTGGTCTCGGCCGTGTTGGCAAGCAGGTCGCGATGCCATGGACAAGACTAGAGGGTGAGGGCGGAGAGCGGTAGGAGCCCCGAGTCGCGATGCTCGAGCACCCCCCTTTAGCGCGCAAGCTTCGCCACCAGAAAAGGCACCAAATAAAAAGCAAGGTGGGGCGAGAGCATAATCCTAAGGAAAACGCATGAAGGATACATGCATGGGGACTGGCCCGAGCGGCTTGGGGATGATGCAGCCGAGGGCACCCCAGCAGGATAAGCTAAAGACATGAAATAAAGGGATACATGCCGCGAGGGGCGGACCCACGGCCTGGGAATAATCTGACCTGAAGGCGCTCCCACCGGAAATAAAACTTAAAAGTCACCTGGTGATGTTGGGGATGAAGGGTTGTTGATGTAGCAGACTCGGTGGGCTGCGGGGCCGATCCTCCACGAGCCCCCAGGCCGGGGCCTCTGGAGGCTCCGGGCGCCCGGCGGCTCCTCATGGGCCATCTCCATCTCCGCCCGAGGCTGCTGGTGCGACCTCTTGAGCCTCGGGATGGTCCTCATGAGACAGCAGTGCGCATCGGCCGCGTTGGCGAGGCCATAAGGCATGCGTCTGGCTGTGAGGCGGACCCTCGCAACGTCCCACTCGCGAGGGCCAAAGGCGCTCTTGAGATGCGGCTCGGTTGAGCCCTAGTATGTCGATGCAGACGCGCAGCCCACCATCCTCGCCTGGATGGGGGGCCACAGCGGGTAGGCAGCGGCTGCCCCTCATGACCCTTGACTCCTGTAGCTCTGAATGGCCTTGCTGATGAACTCTTGAGGTTCATCCTCCTGGTCTTGCTCCCTTGCTATGGAAGCGTGCTTGAAACACGCCTCCACGTGGTGCCCAAGCGCCTCCCTCGAGACCTTGGCGAGGTCGGCGGCCCTGAGGAGAGAGCCCCCTGCCCTGAGGAGGCGTCGGGCACGCTTTCCTATCTGCGATGGAAGGAGGCTCCCCTGGCCGGTGCGGGCCACGAGGGGAACTGTCTCTTGAAGAGCCGGGCGGTCGATGTCTTCTTCTTCTTGGGTGCTGCCTCGGGAGGCATCCTGCTGCTGTGGTGCAGGTCTTCCGGCGATGCGGCTGAAAAGCTCACTCCGGGGAGCACTGCGCGTCTCTCTCTTCACAAGGCTTTGTGATGACTCTGCGCTTCTGGCATCTTGAGGATGTTGTAGCCATGGTGGAGTTCTGACCATGAACTTGGCCAACGCTGGGTACCCGAGGATGGTGTTGTACGGCAGGCGAATGTGGGCGACGTCGAAGTCGATGAGCTCGATGTGGTAGTTGTCGCGGGCACCGAAGGTGACAGGAAGGCGGACCTGCCCGATCGGGACCATGGAGCCGTCGGTGACTTCGGAGAAAGGCTTGGTTGGCTGGAGCTGACTGTAAGGCACTTGAAGATTGTTGAATGTCTCCACGGATAGGACGTTGAGCCCTGCTCCGCCGTCGATGAGGGTCTTGGTGACTAGCACATTGCTGATGATTGGGGAGCAAAGCATCGGAAGAACTCCGGCTGTGGCTGCGCACTTGAGCTGATCCGCTGAGATGAACGTGATGGCGCACGCCGACCACCTGAGAGGGCGCGTGGACTCGAGCTTGGGGAGGACTGCATTCACTTCATGGGCGAACTGCTAGAAGATGCGGTGAGAGGCTGGGGCTTGAGCTCCGCCCAGGATGCAGGAGATCGCACGCGCTTCCTGGAAGCCCCCAGCCCCCTCGTCTTGATGACGGTCTTCGACTCTCCTTGGTGGCGGCGGCAGCGGAGGGAGGCCTGCGTTCCCTTGCGAACGATCCTCACGAGGCTGATCCCTCCAGCCCCCCTCACGAGGTGAGTCTTGCCAGCGGTCCTCGCGAGGTTGGTCGCGCCACCCTTGGCGCGGGTCGCGGTCTTCCCAGCGTCCTGCATTCCTTCCTCCTCCTCGGCCGTAGCCTCGGTCGCTGCGCTCGGGGCGTCTGCCGACCCTTCCTTCACGCACGGCCCAGAGCTCTTGACATTCATTGGTGTTGTGGGTGTGGAGGTCGTGGTACACGCAGTACCGGTTGCCCTTAGAGGACTCGGGCTGATCTCGCCTCGCTTGGTATGCAGTCCGCCGCGAGCACGGCAGCCCCCTTGCACTTCCGTCCTTCTCCTTGGACTTCTTCTCTTGGGATCCGGCGGGCAGCTCGAGGAGGAGGCGCCCTCCTCAGCCTGGCGCGCTTGGTCATGAGTTGAACAGCTCAAGGGAGGTGCACAGATCTTCATGCATCGCCAGGCTCCTCCTTCATCTTGACGTCGCGCCGCCGTCGGAGAAAGCGAGATGATGGCCTCCTCCGTTACCACAGGGATCTTGAGGTGCGCGTTGTTGAAGCGCTGGATGTACTTTTGCGGGGTTTCCACGCTGCTGCTTGATCCGGCGCATGTCGCTCACGGCGGGTGGCCGGTCGCGAGTACCATGGAAGTTGGCGATGAAGCGGGTGCGCATCTCGGCCCAGAAGAGATCGTGCACAGGGCGATTCAGAGCAGTGCGGGCCCGTCCTTGGCGCCATGGGAAACCAGTTCGCCATGACTTTTTCATCCCCGTTGGCAGCGTCAATGCCCAGCTCGTAGAGCTAGAGGAACTCCGTAGGGTCAGCCGTGCCGTCGTAACGTGGAGGCAGGTCTGGCTTGAACCGCTGGCCCCGCTGACGCTGCTGTGGCTTCGGTGGTGAAAGCGCGGCAGCCCGCCGTGGCGCGGGGGCCTCGGACGGCAGAGAGCTTGGTCTTGCAAGCCTCCCTGCGCTGTGGCTGGGGGCAGCGCAGGGTCTTGACGTGCTGTAGCGGGGAGCGCTTGGGCAGCTTCTTGTGGGCGAGTAACTTCTTGGCAGCTCTGCTCTTGCCGCGCCGGCGCCTGGCGGAACGGGTTCCGCCCAGGGGCCGCGCGCCTTAGGGCCAGGGCGGCGTCTTGAGGAGGAGGCGGCTGAGGCGCCCCGGGAGCTTCGTCACCTCCCGCAGCGCGGACGAGCTCGGTGACGCGGTCGAGCCATTCTTTGTAGACGTCGTCGGCGAGAAGCGGTAGTCACGAGCTCGTTGGCGCGATCGAGTGCGATTCGGGCCTCCATCGCCTTGAAGCGCGCGTGACAAAGAACCAGCGAGGGTGGCGAAGGCATGGCGGTGCGGCCGTCCGCCTCATGGGCGAGTCTTTGGGGCGGCGCTTGCTGCTCGTTCCCGCCGGGCGGTGGCGGCGTTAACGGCGGTGACGAGGAGCAGCGAGGGCGCCCGCCGGCAGGGAGCCGTCTGGGCGACATGGGAGGCGAGCGGCTCGGCGCTTAGTGCGGGCCCGACGAGCGTCAAACATGGTTGCGGTGGTCGAGGAAGAACAAAGCGACGAAAAGGCAGATTCGGCGCACCTACCGGGCGCGCCAAATGTCGGTTCGGGTTCAGCAGACCCTTAAGGTTCGAACTCAGGGGTGTCGCGGAGATCCAACCCTCCACCGTCTCGTACCTCGCCCGAATCGCGGGGACCTAAACTACTAGCAAGAACAGCACAAGAGACGGAAGATTTATACTAGTTGAGGCCACCGTTGTGGTGTAATACCCTACTCTAGTTTGTGGTGTGGTGGATTGCCTCAGGGCTGATGAAGAACGATCGAGGGAAGAACAACCTCGTGAGGGTCTGTTCTTGGTGGGTGTGATGAACTGCTAAGTGGTGTCCCGTCGCTCTAGCTTGAGGATCGGGACTCTCTCTCTCTCTCTGGATTCCCAATGCCGGATCCTCTCTACTATGGTGGCTAGCTCTACTTATATAGACGAAGGCCCTAGGCCTCTTCCCAAATATTGAGCGGGATGGGCGCCAACAATTGGCCATTTTGAAGGGGAACAGCGGGTACACTTATCCTAACTAAAGTTGGTCCTCGCCTGCCAAAGGCTCTGGTGATGACGCCTGCTTGGGCTCCACGATGACTCCCTTCCAGCCGTTGGGGCTGGTCTTGGTCTTGTTGCACCGAAACGGATGCCTTTGCTTGATGCTCTCGCCTGCGCTTGCTCCCTTTGCACCAAAGAGGAAAGGAGGGCGCTGCGCGGCTGGCGCCCGACTGGCGCCCTTGGTCGTCATGGCTTGCGTCACGGGAACCTCGCGAGGTACCCTGCCTTGAACTCTCCGCCTCCTCATGAGCCAGCCTGATGAGGCGCGCTGAGGAAGCCTGGTGCGTCCGCCCGCCTCTCAGGCCCCTCACGAGGTCTTGAGCTTGTGTTGATGAAGATGGGCTGTCTGGGCCTCCTTGAGCCACGCCGCGAGCCGCAGCGAGCAAGTCTGGGGACCCCGTTCCCGGAACGCCCGACAAGCGTTTGGCATCGGCCGCACGGAATTTTGCGTGTACACGGACACCGGGGCTTAGGGCATTACTCTGCCCGTTTTCATAAAGACCGAATACCTTAGGGAGTGTTCGGTGTCTCGAGTTAGGCCTTATATGCATCAGCTCCGAATCATGTCTTTGGTCAAATGTTGGGTTTGCCCGTCTCCCATGTTTTGGTACCTTACGTTCCGTTATATCAGCTAAGGTAGCGCTGGGAGAACCACTGCGATTGTGCCCCGGTTGAGCTGGGTTGAGCACCTCAGTGGAGAAAGCTAAAACTGATTGTCATGATATAGCATGAGACTGGTCAACCACTCGATGATCCAGCGGAATGTTTAGAATTCCCCCGCATTGATGAAGGGCCGTTTCCCGGTCAGGCATATACGCGCCCCGAATTCGGGAGAGCGCGGTGCCCCTAGGGGCTATATAGTAGCCCCACCATCGAGCTCCTATGGCTAAGTGAAAGTGATAAAGCATTATAGTCTGGTTGCCTAGTTTTCTACGCTATCACCTCCTTCACAGGACCAAGATGTTGGATTAAGTGTGAAAATGTGCCTTTCTGCAAACACCCCCGCACTATGTGCGTGGGGGCTGAAGCCGAAGACTGCCATCTTTCAGGTTATATACACATATACATCAACGGCCGCACAGGAGGCGTTTTAATACTTGAACGCACAAGTATAAAATGCTCTTATATTATATTGAAACATTGTTTTCACAAATCATACATGTCATTCAAACATAATATCCTTCGAGCACTGCGTCTCTATTAAACGAGCGCCCTGCAGGACTTCCTCAAAATAGTGCTCGGCTGGTACTCGGTTCCTGTCCGAGTCTTGGGACGCAACGTCGGTGGCCTTCATCTCCGCCCAGTATGTCTTGACACGGGCAAGAGACATCCGTGCTCCCTCTATGCACGCCGACTGCTTCATTGCATCGATACGCGGTACCGCACCAAGGAACCGCTGCCCTAAGCCAAAATAACTCTTCGGCTGGGGTCCGTCTGGTCACAAATGAGTCATGACATGCTTCATGGCAACTCCGGATAATCGATTCAGCTCGGCCCATTCGGCCAACCGATCGGTCAACGGAAGAGGACGCTCCGGACTATGGAATTGCGACCAACATAGCTCTTCCCTTCTGTGCCCCTTCTAGCCTCGGAAGTGCTCAATCACGTCCGCAGCGCTCGCCGCTAAGTCTAGATAAGCATCTCCGAACTCCACAACTTGTCCAACTGAGCATACTTCAGATCCGTATATTTCCTCCGCAGCAGAAATGGTTTTGCACCGCAATAGCCCGGCTGACTCAGCTCCTCCTTGGCAGCTCTCATAGCGTAACAGCATCCTTGGATTGGCGGTGGCCTTTTCAGGTCCTCTTGCTCGCTTGCAGCGTTCTTTTCAAGAACCTCGCAGCGGTCGGTAGTATTCTTCAACTTTATGGCCATATCGGCCATTTCCTCTTTGCTTCGGCAGTGAGCAGCCCGTTCGGCTTTTAGCTCTTCGGCCGCCCTTAAAGCGGCCGCATTACTTTTTCTGGCTTGCTCTTTAGCTCGGGCGAGTTCCGCCCGCAGCTCCTCCACAGCAGCGGCACCACCTGCATTAAGCATACAAGTAGTAAGGCACGGGCGTCAAGCTCCCTTACCAGGCGTCCGCGGAGAAGTCGCATACCTTGTGACTCGTCAAACCGTTTATTGACCAGCGCGATGTCCGCATCCGCCTCGTCAAGTTGCCGCTTTAGTTCGGCAAATTCATCAGTCCGGCTAGCCACCGGACGCCCCACCACCTATTTAGGAGCGGCGATATGTTATAACTGAGATTATGATCCTCGGCATGCTGTCAATTTTGACAACATACCGAGTCTCAGGGGCTACTATCTATACAGGGCGCATTCTATATGCATAACTGTCGGAAGGTACATCATTTTTACGTACCTCGAACCCCGTCAGTAAGCTTTTGACGGCTTCATGCAATCTGCTCTCAGCGGATGCAATTCTTTCAATCACCGTACCCATTAGCGCATGGTGATCTTCTGAGATAGCCGCTAGCCCGAGCAGATCCTTCAGCTCCTCCGACCAAGACGCCCGATTGGCGCGGACCTTCCGGCCCGCCGGACTCGGGAAACCCTCGCGGCGACACCTCGTGGTCGTCGCCTGCATGAAGGTGCGACAGGTGGAGGCGTTTCGCTCTCCATCATCTCGGAAGAAGATCCCCGACGGCGAGCTCTGCTTGAGAAGGGCTGAGATCCGAACTACAAGGTATAATTTCGGTTATCTTGAAATAAATACTGAGGATGTCCTTATTACAAGACCCTTCTTTTTACTTACGGCTCATTGGAGGCTGATCCCTTGGGAAATAGTGCGGCTGGGATACTTCCCGGCGCGGACTTTCAGCGGAGACTTCTTTTCCCGTTTTGAGGCCTTGACCTCCGGATCTTCCGAAGCGGTCCTCTTCTCTCCTTGGAGGGTGGGACTTTTGATCCCCCTTCCTCGAAAGCCTCCTTCATGGAGGCAGTTGCTTCCCTGCTCCCCCCTTCGCCTTCTTTAAAAGGCACGGCCTTCAACATCTTGGTCAGCATGGGATCCAGCGTGGTCTCTGGGAGGGGAGCCGGACACCTTATTAACTTTGCCTTGGCTATCCACTCCTGTTCAAGAAACGGCTCCTTAAAGGGCAAGTATGTATGATAAATGAATGAACAGCCTATCCGGTTACAGGGTTACTTACTTGAGTATCTGGGTGATTGCAGCTTAGACCTGCGTCCTCGGTCAAATCCGGACACTTATCTTGTGATCCGAAGAACAGTTTGTACATCTCCTTGGGCGTCGCGCCCATAAAATGTTGGAGAGCTCGTGGTCCCTCCGGATTAAACTCCCACAGACGGAGGGGGCGGCGTTTGTAGGGCAGAAGGCGTCGAATCAGCATAACCTGCGCCGCCACGATCAGATTGATCTCTCTTTCTATGAGGTCTCGAATACGGCCCTGCAAAAGAGAAACGTCCTTGGACGGCCCCCAGTCGAGCCCCCGGTTGACCCATGATGCCAGCTGCGGTGGTGGACTGGCCCGAAGGCGGGTGGCGCCACCCATTTGGTGCCCACAGGGGCGGTGATATAAAACCACTCCCGTTGCCACAAACCAAGCTCCTCTTGAAAAGAGCCCTCGCGCCTCGAGCATCAGCACACTTGCTTATGACCGCCCCTCCACACTCGCTTGTTGCCCTCGATCATCTTGGCTCCACCTTGATGGTCTTGAGCCACAATCAATGTGAGGGTAATATGGAGGAAGGCTTCACATACGACAATGAATGACGAGATATGGAGGATGGACTCCGGATTCAAGTCATGGAAATCCAGCCCATAATAAAACATGAGCCCCCGCACAAAGGCATCCGCCGGGAAGCCTAAACCCCGAAGGAAGTGAGACACGAACACCACGCTCTCGCCGGGCTCGGGAGTTGGAATGACCTGCCCTAGAGCAGGCAGCCTATGCGAAATCTCGCCGGTTAGATACCTGGCGTCTCGCAGCTTTAGCACATCTTTTTCTGTGACGGAAGAGGACATCCATCGGCCGAGCTGGTCGGAGCCAGACACCGTCGAAGGTCCGAAGCGCATAAATCTGAAGCTTTGGGTGTTAGAACTCGAAGCGCGAGGCGAACTCGATGGAGGGTGGAAAAAAGAAGAGGGCCTTGGTCTCATTATAAAGAGGTTGAATACCAAGAACCCTCCCCGTGGTCGACTGGGACTCGCCTTCGATAGAGGAGGCATGCCAACGGGCACGGTTGGTTACCCACGTCTGTATTGATGAGAATCCCGGAATAAGGGGGCACGATCTACGCTTTGATAAGACGTGCCAAGGAAACCGCCTCGCTAAACGCGCTGAGGTGGAACAGTAAAAATGATTCCTATAAAGGCCTGGCCATTGTGTGATGTCACGCCGCGGAATACATCAGCAGATCTGTGCAAAAAGTTATTCTCACTATGGTAGTATGTGGAACTTGTTTTGCAGATCCGGACACTATCCTTGTGTTCAAAATCTTCTATGAAGTATTCGGAGGAGGAACCCGCCTTGCAATGCCGAAGACAATATGCGCGCCGGACTCGTCGTCATTGAAGCCTGGTTAGAGGGGGCTCTTGAGGAGTCTGGATTAGGGGTGTCCGGATAGCGAACTATCACCGTTGGCGGACTCCTAGACTATGAAGATACAAGATTGAAGACTTAGTCCCGTGTCGGATGGGACCTTCCTTGGCGTGGAAGGCAAGCTTGGCGATCGGATATGTAGATCTCCTACCATTGTAACCGACTCTGTGTAACCCTAACCCTATTCGGTGTCTATATAAACCGAAGGGTTTTAGTCCGTGGGACGAACAACAATCATACCATAGGCTAGCTTCTAGGGTTTAGCCTCTATGATCTCGTGGTAGATCTACTCTTGTACTACCCATATCATCAATATTAATCAAGCGGGAGTAGAGTATTACCTCCATCGAGAGGGCCCGAACCAGGTAAAACATCGTGTCCCTTGTCTCATGTTACCATCGCCTAGGCCTTGCAGTTCGGGACCCCCTACCGAGATCCGCGGTTTGACACCGACACCTTCCCTTTACTTTCTAGCAAGTTGCATGCTTTACTTTCCGCTGCTCATATACTCTTTGCATGCTTGCTTGAATTGTGTGTGGATTGCTTGACTTGTGCTAAAATAGTTAAAATCTACCAAAGACTAAAATTGGGAAAAGGTTAAGTTTTTAATTGGTCAAGTAGTCTAATCACCCCCCTCTAGACATACTTCAAGGTCCTACAACCCCCCGTGCCCCCGGAGCCTCCCGAGGCTCCAGGTCCTGAGGACTCGTGAGGGCCGGCTTCCTCATCACGCGTCATCCGCTACCTCAACATCCCGCCATCTCTTACCATATCAGGTGACACCTTCCCAAGTTCCGTTTTCAGCTCGGAGCGCCCCTCGGGCTGCATCATTCCCAGGCCGCATGGGTCTGTCCCTGCGACATGTATCCGTTTTGCTTATGTTCTTTACTTACCTTGTTGGGGGCGCCCCTCGGGTTGCATTATCCCCAAGCTGCTCGGGCCAGACCCAGTGGCATGTCCTTTCTCCGCTCCTATCTAAATGGATTTGGTTATTCATACATAACATGCTTGACCTAATCGCCTGCTCGATTGACACCTACCTTTGGAGCCGCTCGCCCAGGCACGGCACTTGCGCACGGGTCCGTCCCTGCAACACCGATAAATCTGAGTGGCTGAGGTCTGGCTGCGGCAGCCCCGCAAGGCGCCGCCTCGCCAAGCCCTCAGTGCCCCCGATCACTCCCTCAGAGCGACCAATGGTTGGCTGGCAATCGTAACGAGGAACCTTGTTTCCCCTCGTGATTGGTACACAGGACCTGCTCCAGTAGTAATGCTGGCGGCATCACGAGCCTTCTCTCCTCCTCTCTGGCGTGATCCGCTTGCATGTTGAAAGGGGGGCGCCTGAGCATCATGGCACATGGGCTCTTACTGGCTCTCCAGCCCTCACCCCCTGGCCTTGACCCACGGCATCGCGACCTGTCATACCAGCGACTGCTGAGCTCGCTCGAGGGCCGGGACCCGAGGACTAGAGCATTAAGGAAAGCGCAGGGGTGAGGGAAGAAGCTCACGAGGACCCAACCCGGCAACACCTCGGTTGTCGTCGCGCGACCACGACACCTCATTGAGCGCTTTATGCGCCCGGATTCGATCGCGGGTGTCCTTGATTATTCGTCGGTGTTGCCATGTCATTTGCTTGCGTGTTGCACTTTGCCATGTCATCATCTGCATTTTATATCATGTCATCATGTGCATCTCATTTTGCATACGTGTTCGCCTCATGCATCCGAGCTTTTTCCCCGTTGTCCGTTTTGCAATCCGGCACTCCTATGTCATCCGGCACCCCCTTTTTGCCTCTCTTTCGTATGCGGGTGTTAAACTTTCTCGGAATGACCCGAGGTTTGCCAGGCGGCCTTGGTATACCACCGGTAGACCGCCTGTCAAGTTTCGTGCCATTTGGAGGTCGTTTGATACTCCAACGGTTAACCGGGTAACCGCAAAAGCCTCTTTTGTGTTGCAGACCAACACCCCTTCCAAACTGGCCCAAAACCCATCCTAACCCCCTCCATGCTCTCGGTCGTTCGATCACGATCGCGTGGCCGAAAACCGCTCCTCATTTGGACTCTCCTAGCTCCCTCTACCTATAAATATGTGTCCATCCCCGTCCAAATCCCGGATGAACCCTAGCCCTCTCCCTCCTTGCGCCGCCGGACATGTCCGCCCCTGCCGGACATGTCCGCCGGACACCTCACCCGAACCAATCCCGTCGTGCCATGTCGCCCGCCGCCGCCGCCAACCACTCCCACGCCGCCACCTCACCCGCGCCGGCCTCTCTCTCTCCTCCGCCGGCGCCGCCCTTGAAGCCCCAGCGAAGCCCGCCAGCCCATCCGGGCCCGGGTCGGCCCGCTCCTCGTCGCCGGCGCCGCGGATCCGCCTTCAGCGCCCGCCCGCTGCTGCGCAGACGCGCACCTCGCCGGGCGAGAGCTCCCCGCGCCAGCCGGCCGTCGCCGCCGCATCCGGTTCCCCAGCCGCGGCCGTCGCATTGCATCCAGTTCCCAGCCGCGGCCGTCGCCGCCGCATCCCAGCAGCGCCCGCCAGCAGCCCGCCGCCCGTCGCCGGACAGCGCCCGCCGCCGTCGCCCGTCCGCCGCCGCGCCTTCCGCCGCCCGGCCTCGCCCGCGCCTCGGTCGCCTCCCTCCGCCTCCCGTTGCCCTCGCCTCCAACTCCGGCCGGAGCCCTCGCCGGAGCTCTCGCCGGAGCCGCCGGACCCGTCGCCCCGGATCGGGACGAGATCCACCAGGAGCTCGTCCAAACACCGTCCTCATCCCGGATCCCTCCGTCCCGGAACGCCTCCGTCCCGGGTTGACTTTTCCCGGAGGTAAAAATGCCTAAGTCCCCAGATTCAGTAATTTTCATGCCATGTTTGACCTGTTGTATATCTGCATCCGTAGCTCCGTTTCGTGCGTGTAATATGTCAAATTGTTCGCCTTGATGAGTACATCATTTCATTCCATTGCATCATGTTCATTTGAGGTCATCTAGATGCCTGAATCTTCGTTGTAAGAGTGCTATGTGATGTTAATCTGCTGAAACTGTTATAACTTGATGATTTGTCATTTTTGTTGCATTTGATGTGTGCATCCTATGAGCATGAGCTCTACATGTGTTTTGTGCTATGTCATTCCATCTTCACATTGGTGCCATCCATGTATTTTTGCGGGTCCTGTAGTGTGTGCATCAAGCTTTTTAAGTAGGGTACTTGTTGTTGCTGTTTTGCATGTCTGAATCTGCTATATCATGATGCTATGTTAACCTGCTTCTACAAGTCATTATGGGCATAGTCTGGAGATGTTCACTAAGTATGTTTTGTTTTACATGTCATGCTCTATCTATCCATGCCCATGCGTGCATTTATAGCCTACTGTAACTTGTTGTTATCTTGCTCCAAAGTTGCTAAATAATGTTGCTGTCATCCTGTTAACATTATGTTCAATGTTCCCATGATAGTTGTTAGTGATCCCTGCACTCTATGAACTTGTTCTTGCCATTCTTAGCTTCATACACATGTCTTCTTACTGTTGGGTGCCTTTCCATGCCATGTATTGCCCTGTGGTGAGTGGTTCAAGCTCACCAACATGCCTACTTATTGTTGTTCCTGCCATGTATGAATCTGTAATATAACTTGCCATGTTTACATTGGTGCCATCATATTTTCTGTGCCCTTTTGGCTCATGGTCATAAGGGACTTTTGTTCTATGCATTTAGTAGTATCATGTCATGCCTTTTTTTTCCATGATAAGTTCCTGTAACATGTTGTTTGATAGCTCTAAACATTGCAACATGATGTTATTTTCTGCAAAGTCTGAAACTGTTATTATTTGCAATCTTGTCATGTGTTTTTGAGCATGTTCTAGTGATTTATGGAGATAGCTCAGTGTTCATGTTTTGTCATGCTTTACCTTTACATCACGTTCATGCCTTTTTTATCATGTTAAGATGCTGTAGCTTGTTGTTTTGATGCTTGCAATATGCCTAGTTGCTGTTTTGGACAGCTTGTCCTTTAAACTTGTATAGGGTGTATGTGTTGAACCGTTGCTCCGTTTTGAGTGTGCTCTATATGAAACTTGCTTGTTTTTGCATGTAGTTTCATATTATCGTGTTGCATCCTTGTTTTTAGGTGTTTGCTTGTTGTTTGTATGCATTTTGCATCAATGCCAAGTTTAACTTGTTTTGCTCATATCTTCTATGCCGTAGCTCCGAATTAAATGAACTTTATATGTAACTTGACTAGAATTTCATGTAGATCATCTTGGTGCATCTTAACTTGCTGTTTAACAACTTGAACATAAGGTTTATTCAGATCTGGACCAATTTCGAAATTTGCATATGAGGACTTACCGGAATTGTTCTATGTTGTTTCCGGCCTCATTTAAACTTGCTTTGATGTGTTGGTCTTGTATGCATCATCTCTTGCCATGAGTAGCGTCATGTAGCTTTGTCATGCATCATGCTTGGTTGTGCATCATGTCTTGTCTATGTGTGGTGTGTTTACTATGTTGTGTACTTCTTCTTGTTAGTTCCTGTTTCGTTGCGATCGTGAGGATTCGTTCGACTACGCTTGGTTCGGCTTCATCTGTTCGGCTTCTTCATGGACTCGTTCTTCTTCCTTGCGGGATTTTAGGCAAGATGACCGTCACCTTGGATCTCATTACTATCATTGCTATGCTAGTTGCTTCGTTCTTTCGCTATGCTGCGCTACCTATCATTTGCTCTTCAAGCCTCCCAATTTGCCATGTCAGCCTCTAACCTTTGCACCCTTCCTAGCAAGCCGTTGCTTGGCTATGTTACCGCTTTGCTCAGCCCTCTTATAGCGTTGCTAGTTGCAGGTGAAGTTGAAGATTGCTCCATGGTGGACAGGATTTTGGTTGGGATATCACAATATCTCTTATATTATTAATGCATCTATATACTTGGTAAAGGGTGGAAGGCTCGGCCTTATGCCTGGTGTTTTGTTCCACTCTTGCCGCCCTAGTTTCCGTCATATCGGTATTATGTTCCCTAATTTTGCGTCCCTAACGCGGTCGGGTGATTTATAGGACCCCTTGACAGTTCGCTTTGAATAAGACTCCTCCGGCAAGGCCCAACATTGGTTTTACCATTTGCCTCACCACCACCTACTTTTCCCTTGGGAGTCGCTCTCGAGGGTCATCTTTATTTAGCCCCCCGGCGGTGCTTCTCTAAGTGCTGGTCCGAACTGAGCTTCTCTGGGCCACCTTGAGGCAACTCGAGGGCTGGTTTTACTCAGATCTAGTCTCATCCGGTGTTGCCCGAGAACGAGATATGTGCAGCTCCTATCGGGATTGTTGGCGCATCGGGCGACTTTGCTGGTCTTGTTTTATTGTTGTCGAAATGTCTTGTAGCCGGATTCCGAGACTGATCGGTCTTCCCGGGAGAAGGAATATCCTTCGTTGATCGAGAGCTTATCATGGGCTAAGTTGGGACACCCTGCAGGGTTTGAACTTTGAAAGCCGTGCCGCGGTTATGTGGCAGATGGGAATTTGTTAATATCGGTTGTAGTAAACTTGAAGCAAACTCTTCTAAAATACACCAACCGTAAAGCGTAATCGTGAGTGTCTCTTTTCGGGTTGATCGAGAGGAGAACACGGTTTTACGGGTTATGTCGATGTAAGTAGGAGTTCGGATCACTTCTTGATCATTACTAGTTGACGACCGTTCCTTTGTTTCTCTTCTCGCTCTCATTTGCGTATGTTAGCCACCATATATGCTTAGTCGCTGCTGCAACCTCACCACTTTATCCCTTCCTTTACCATTAAGCTTTGCTAGTCTTGATACCCATGGTAATGGGATTGCTGAGTCCTCGTGGCTCACAGATTACTACAACAACAGTTGCAGGTACAAGTTATGCGATGATCATGACGCGAGAGCGATGTTTGCTTGTTTTGGAGTTCTTCTTATGCTTCTTCTTCGATCAGGGATAGGTTCCAGGTCGGCAGCCTGGGCTAGCAGGGTGGTTATTGTTTGAGTTTCTGTTTATGTTCCATCCGTAGTCGGATGTTAATCTCTTGTATGATGTTGATGTATTCTTGGGGCGTTTGTGCCTTATGTATGTATCCCCACTATTATGTAATGTTGATGTAATGATATCCACCTTGCAAAAGCGTCTTCAAGATGCGCTTCTATCCTTGGTGGGACCTTCGAGTTCCTTTAGGATAGGGTCGCATCTTGGGCGTGACAATGCCGCTCCAAACCCGCAAGATAAGTCACTCAAAAACTGATCCGACTCAGCGCTAAACCCTCGCCTACTGCTGCTCTGTCACGGCAAAGCTGCCTACCTTTCTTGCCCAGCGGAGGCTGCTTGAGCGCTAAAGGGGACCTCCTGAGCATCACGACTCGGGGGCTCTATCTTGGACCTCGGCCGCTCACCTCCTGGCCTTGACCACGGCATCGCGACTGGCATACCAGCGATGGCTGAAGCCTACAGGGACCGGACCACTGTCGCATGAGCACCAAGCCCTCATGAGGAAAGAAAGGGGGAGCTGAGCCGGGACAGAACAAGCATCTCGCACCGATTCATCATAAGGATATAATATTCACAAAAACATGGCCAGCGCCTTACATACCCCCGCGGGGTGCTACTTTGATTCTTCGCAGGAAATAAAAGGTGCTAATCCTAAGGAACGCCGACTACGTGTGCCTCCGCAGGAGACGCCATCATCAACAGTGGGCCGCCAGGCGCCGGCGCCAACCCCATCCAGATCACCGGCGCCGGTAGCCTAAAGCGCTTGCCCGGCTCCGAGCGCGGCGCGAGCTCGGGGACTCGTAGCTGTTGTCGCTCGTCTCCGGAGTCGCCAGAAGCTCGGCGGAGGCGCTGGAACCTCCGGCCCCTTCGCTGCTGCCCGAGGAGCTGCTGAGGGGCGACCGTGAGCCTAGTCCTCCCCGGCGATGCCCCACCGCCCTTCTCGGGCAACATTCCAGCCGGCGTCCTTCCACGTCAAGACCTTGAAGAACATCAAGGAGGCGCGTCGTACTCTAGGTGGATCACGAGGGCCCTCGTCCGGCAGACCAGGCGATCTCGCCCCCAGCCGGGTCATGTAGACCTGCCCGGGCGACAATCAAACCTCCGCTCCGGTCGCAGGGTGCTGCAGCCAGCGTGCTGCAACCAGAGCTCAAGAGAACCCTCGGTGGGATCTCAAGGCGAAGGAGGGAGGAAGGCGAATCCAAGATTGAGGAGGCATGGCGGCGTGGAGCACAAGCTCGGGAGGAGCCTCGGCATGGACTCGGGAGGAGCGACGACACCGCCGTGATCCGCGGCGCCGACGGGCGGCGTCATCCGTGTCGCCGACGATACTCCTCCTGGGGCCTCGATGTGGGCGTACAAGGGCAGCGGAACCTGGCGGGGCCGCTCGACCAGGTCTCGACGCCTCTGTCGGGCGCCTCATCTCGGTGGCGGAAGGACTAGCCGCTTCCTCGGCGAGCGGGTCGGGACCCTCTCGGGGCCTTTCCTTCTCTTCTGCTGAAAACCGACGGATCGGAGCCCTTTGCCGTAATGCGGAGCAAGGGCAAGGATGGAGAGGAAGGAGTAGCAAGAAAAGGGATGGATGGAAGGGCTTGCGCCGTTCTGCACTTATAGCTGGAGGAGGCCAACCGCCGGCCTCCACGATCCTGAGTAATCATGACCCATTGCTGCGCGAGGACTTGTCAAGTCATGCGGTTGCCGAGGGATCGTGGAGAAGCGGAGACGCCCACGACCAATCAATCGCCACCTTGGCGCCCAAGGTCCGACGCTGTTAGGGGCCAGGCGCTTCAGACTTGCCCTTCGCTTCTCTGCTAAGCCAAGTCCGGCGCGCTTTGGGCCTGGGGCTCTGGCGGCTCGGGCAGGGGTCCCAGGCTGCTGCTGCATGCGGCTGCGGCATGGCTCAAGTGGGGGCCCAGCGGCCCAGCTTCATCGGCTCAAGCTCAAGACCCTCGCAGGGGCCAAGCCTCATGGGCGGACGATAGGAAGCTTCCTCAGGAGCAGCCTCGTCAGGCAGGCTCACGAGGAGGCGGAGAGATCAAGGCAGGGTACCTCATGAGGGTGCCCCATGATGCAAGCCATGACGATCCAGATCAGGCGGGCGCCAGGCGGGCGCCAGCCTGCGCAGTGTCCTCGTTTCCACTTTGGTGTAAAGGAGGCAAGCACATGCCAAGGCATCAGGCAAAGGTTACCGCTTCGGTGCAACAAGACCAAGACCAGCAGAGCGGCAGGACAGAGGTCATCGTGGAGCCCAGGATGACATCACCGTCAGAGCCTTTGGCAGCCGAAGACCAACTTTAGTCAGGATAAGTGTACTAGATGTTCCCCTTCAAAATGGCCAATTGTTGGCGCCTTCCCGCCATTATTTGGGAAGAGGCCTGTGGCCTCCCTCTATATATAGGACTAGCCACCACAGAGAGGGGGTCGAACCGACTGAGAGAGAAGAGAGGGGTCGAACCTACTAGAGAGAGAGAGAGAAGCAATGGACTCACCTAAGCAGTCCATCGTGACTAGCTCAAGAACAGCTCGCGAGGCTGTTCTTCCTTTGTACTGTTCTTCATCAGCCCCGGAGGCAATCCACCACACCACACACTGGAGTAGGGTATTAAACCACCACGGTGGCCCAAACCAGTATAAATCTTGTGTCTCTTGTGCTGTTCATCGTTCCTAGTTTAGATCCCTTGCAACCCATTAACGCATGAGCTGGTAGGGGAAAGATCTCCGTGCGCACCCCAGAGTTCGAACCTCAAGGGTCTGCCGGAACCCGAAATCCGACAACAGGACAAGACGCATTTAATGCGTAGCTTAGGTATCCCCTTGCTTTATCGGAGACGGGGACGAGGCCCGTCCCGTTCGTCGCCGCTCCTTCTCGCTTCAACACGCGCCCTGGCCAGTGAGGCATGCGGCGCCATGTAGGCAGGCAGGCAGCTGGGGTGGCGCGGTGGTGGAGCCTTCACGAAGATTTGCGTGCCGCCACGCGGGCGCTTGACGAGTTGGCCCGGGAGGTGCATGTTGCCACACAGGTGCCTGCTCGGCTGGTTGAGCTGGTAGTTGCATGCGAACGACGGCAGAAACTTGGTTGGCGCGGGCCTAGCGGTGGCCCAGCTGGCGTCCTTGGCGAGGGCCTTGCCGGGTGGCCCGGCAAGGGTCTTGCTGCAGCGTGCTGTCATCCCCGGCATGGACCTTGCCGGGGATCTAGTGGCCTTCTTCGACAAGGATCTTGCTGAGGATCGTCGTCTTCTAATCCTCATCTGATCTTGAATATGTCTTCACAAAGATCTGCATGCCATCAGAGAGGTGCCTTCCCGAGCCCTCGCCCCACGTGGATGATGGCGCTGGGGACCGTGGGCTCAAGGTGGCTGGCTCGTTGGTCACAGGTGAGCTGCCCCGGCAAGGGTCTTGCCGGGCTGTTGAGGCTGCCTGCAAGAGTCTTGCCGGGGGAACCTGCTTCGTCCGTCTGCTCTTTCTGGTCTTGGCCTTGGCGTTGCTCTGATTGTCTTGGGCTTCGATCTTACCTTGGCTCACCTCCCCTGTTCTGCTTGGTGTGACCGCAGGCGCAGCTTCGACTGCCCAAGCACAGGTAAAGGGGTACAAAAATGCGCCCCTCTTTTTGTACACCGACAGGGCTCCATAGGCCCGGCTGGAGGGGGTGGTCCGGCAGGCTGTGAGGAGTTGTTTCTGGTAGGGTCTCTGCCGGGGGCGTACGGCTCGACCAGGAGAGGCTTACTGTAGTCCAACTTTCTCCTTTTTCGGCCCATTGTGCCTGGTGATACAGAGGGCTGAGAGAGATGGAGAACAAAAGTTCCTGGTTCCATAAGAAGCTTCTACGCAACACACTTTGACAGGTGATCAGCGATGCTATTTTCCGCACGGGGTACGTGCTCTGTTTGCAACCCATCAAAGTGCTCCTCCAATCTCCTCACTTCCTCGACGTATGCTTCCATCAATGGACTTTGACAATCCTTGTTGACTTGTCTCACCACAATATGTGAATCTCCTCGAATGATCAATTTCTTAATTTCCAATTCTGCTGCAATCCTGAGCCCGAGAAGGAGCCCTTCATACTTAGATGTATTGTTGGTGGCTTCTTCCCGGGCAAAGTGCATTTGGACGACGTACCTTAAGTGCTTCCCGGAGGGGGTAACAAGAAGCACGCCAGCCCCTGCACCTTGTAGGGAAAAAGCACCATTAAAATACATAATCCATTCTTGGGGTGATTCCTTGCCGGGGAGAGCTGTTTCTGTCACTTCCTCATCAGGGGTTGGCGTCCATTCTGCAATAAACTCTGCCAGTGCCCTGCTCTGAATAGTTGACGTGCTCTCAAACTTCAAACCAAAGATGGATAACTCCAAAGCCCACTCCACTATTCTGCCAGTAGCCTCAGGGTTTCGGAGTATCCTTTGCAACGGAAAACGAGTGACAACCATAATCTCATGGGCTTGGAAGTAGTGGTGCAGTTTCCTTGAGGCCATAACGAGGCCAAAGATCAACTTTTGCATGCCAGAATACCTCGATCTAGCCCCTTGTAACAAGGAGCTGACGAAGTATACTAGGCGCTGCACCACTTTCTTCCTTGCCGCGTCCTTGGGGTTGCTCTTGTTGTCGTGCTCACTGTTGTTCTGATCCTTTTCTGACTCTGCCATGATCTGACCACTTTCTGCCTCGTCCACCTCTCGCCGTGCTACCAAGGCCGCAGTGGCCACTTGGTTGGTTGCCCCCAAGTAAAGCAATAACGGCTCTTGGGGGTTGGGTGCAACCAAGGTAGGCACAGACGACAGGCAGACCTTCAATTCTTGCAAAGCTACATCTTCTTCTGGGGTCCATTTCATGGGCCTTGCTTTCTTCAAGATTTTGAAGAACCGCAGGGCACACTCGGCAGACATGGAAATGAATCTGCTTAGTGCGACATTGCATCCTGTTAGGCGTCTTACGTCCTTAACTGTCCTTGGTGCCGGGATCTGCTCAATGGCCTTGATCTCGTCAGGGTTGGCTTCAATCCCCCGATGGGACACGAAGAATCCAAGTAGCTTGCCAGAGGGAACACCGAACACACACTTCTCCGGATTAAGCTTCAAGTTGATCTTGCGCATATTAGCAAATGTCTCCTCCAAATCCTGGATATGGGTGGCCTTATCTTTGGTTTTGACCATGATATCATCCATATAGGCTTCTATATTTCTGTGCAACTGTGGCTCAAAACCAACCTGGACTGCTCTAGCAAAAGTGGACCCGACACTCTTTAATCCGAAAGGCATACGGACAAAGCAGTACATACCATATAGAGTGATGAACGATGTCTTCTCCGCATCTTCTTTGGACATGAAGATCTGGTGATATCCGGAGTATGCATCCAGAAAGGAGAGCAAATCACAACCTGAAGTGGAATCCATGATCTGGTCGATGTGCGGCAAGGGAAATGGGTCTTTCGGGCAAGCCTTGTTGAGATGTGTGAAATCAATGCGGAGCCTTCATTTCCCATTCGCCTTCCGGACCACCACTGGGTTTGCTAACCACGTAGGGTGCAGTACTCCTCTGACCAAACCAGCTGCTTCTAATTTCTTCATTTCCTCTTCAATGAACTGCTGCCGCTCCAAGGCCTGCTTCCGGACTTTATGCTTGACTGGTCGGGCGAATGGGCAGACAGCAAGGTGGTGCTCGATTACCTCCCTAGGAACACCGGGGATATCAGATGGTTGCCAGGCAAAAACATCGATATTCGCCCGCAGGAAGGCAACAAGCACGCTTTCCTATTTGTCATCATGGGTGGTGCTGATAGTGAAAGTAACATCAACGCCAGCCAGTCCTGTCGGGACCTTCTTCACTTGGGGTGCAGCAACCTTGGATCTCTTGCTGTTGGAACACTCCGACACGTTGTCAATGGGTGTCGTGCACTCGGAGGGGGCACGCTCGACTCCTTGCCGAGGCCCCTACAATCCTCTTCTTTCTTTTTGCTTTCCTTGGCGGGAGTCACAGCCGCTCTCGCTCGCGACTACATCCCGGTACATCTTGTCCACGCAGATAATTGCATCCTTCTTATCTGATGGGATAGTGATGACTCCCAATGGCCCGGGCATCTTCAAAGTGTTATAAGCATAGTGAGATGCCGCCATGAACTTAGCCAGGGCCGGGCGTCCCAGAATCCCATTGTACGGCAGGGGGAGATCAACCGCATCAAACACAATCTTCTCAGTCTGATAGTTTAGTTCCCCCCCAAATTTCACCGGCAATGTAATATTCCCCTTAGGATGGCTCCTGCCGGGACTGACCCCTTGAAACATGCTGGTAACCTCTAGTTCTTCTTCTCCTATCTGAAGCTTGTTGATGACTGGTGGGGATATCAGATTCAACCAACCCCGCCATCCACTAACATCTTGGTGACCTTGAGGTTGTGTATTGTTGGGGAGACCAACAATGGCAAACACCCTACAACTGTGGTGCGGCTAGGGTGGTCCTCCTCATCAAAGATGCTGGGTGTGCGGGACCACTTGAGCGGCTTCCGGGCCTCTGGCACTGGTTCCACAACATTGACCTCTCACGCCCATCGCTTGAGTTGGCGATGAGAGGTGTGCAAAGATGCACCTCCATCAATGCATACGTTGTCAGTGGCCTTCTGAAATTCCTGCTCACCGGTTTCTTCTTCATTCCCTTGATCACTCACATCATCACATATTTCCTTCTCTTGGCCCCTGGCGGGTTTTCCTTGGTTCCGAAAGGGTTTGCCGGGGTGATTTGCTTCACCACCTCGGCCCTTACCACCAGCAGCATTCTGACCTTTCTCCTTATCACGCTTATCACACCCTGCCCTCTGTTTCTTGACGAGTTGCTCGACCCGATAACACTCCTGAAGGTCGTGGCCCTTGGTCCGGTGGATCTTGCAGTACGGACCATCACCTTTCCCGACTTTTTCCACGGCAGTGGCTTCTCGGCAGGCAGCGCACGCGGAAACTTCCTTGCCGGGGGCCTCAACCTTGTCCTTCTTGTCGGTACTAGGTGTGCCTGATCCTTCCATAGTCATTACTGCCCTATCCCTTAACTTCTTATTGTGCTTCTTGCCCTTTCTCTGACTTTTTGATTCATCCTCATCCTCTGAATCAACATTGATGCAATCCTCCTCTCCGGGCAACTTCCTTCCTTCCTCCATCCGAGCACACTTATCCACCAGTGTGTATAGCTCCTTCACAGTCTTGGGCAACCGCACATTCATCTTAGAACGAATGCGACGATTGTGCACATTGGACTAGAAGGCTGCTATAATGGTTGCCGGATGGATATTTGGAATATTTTTATGAGCTTTACTGAATCTCTGTAAATACTTACAGAGGATTTCTCCTTCCTTCTGCTGGAGCAGCTGCAGGTCGCTGGGCCTGTCGGGCTATTGGTGGCCATCGGTGAAGGCACCGATGAACTCGTGGCACAGATCTGCCCATGAAGAAATGGAGTTCTCCGGCAGGTGCATCATCCAAGACCTCACATTGGACTTGAGAGCCAAAGGGAAATAGTTAGCGAACACCTTCTCGTCTCCTCCCCCGGCAGCCTGAACAGCGAAGGTGTAGATGCTCAGGAACTCTGCCGGTTCAGCCTCCCATTGTACTCCTCAGGTATCTCTAGCTTCAACGTGCGAACAGACGGCCAACGGACTCACCGCAGCTCCCATGTAAAGGCAGGGCAGCCGACCTCGAGGTCAGGCACCCGTCAACACCGAGCGCAGGCTCGTCGACGTTGAGGCCGCCGCACCCGTCGGTTTGGCGGAGGTCGTCGGGGTGCTGATCCATGACGACACGCGCGTCTCCCCGCCGCCTATCCTCCGAGGCTCGACGTTGTCCTGGACGTGCTCGGGGGTCAGAAGAGGCCATCAAGACGTCGTCGGGGTCTTGATTCTAATGCGCCCGCACCGGCTGATGCGGGACTGCACCATGGGGAAAACCCCTCGTTCGGCCAGCAGTGCGGACTGTTGCTGTTGCTTGGGGAGGTCGTGGCGGGCCAGCTCGTCGCGAGCCCCCAGCCTCAGCGAAATCGAGCAGGCTCTGGATGGTGGCGCGCCATTCATCCATCTGCTCGGCTGCCGGCGGAAACCTCAGTAGTAGTTGAGCTCGCGCCATGACCTCTGTGGCTGTGCTTGGCATAGATGTTGATGTCATCAACCGCACCGTCACCTGGCTCGTGATGGTGCCAGCGGCGGCGACGGCGTTGTTGCCGCGTCCACGCATCTGTGGGACGACCACTTGGGCAGCACGGTCACGCGGCGATGGTGCTCGAGGGTCGGTGGCTCCGTCGGGCGCTGCAGTCTGGTCAACTCGTCCAAGGGGAGGCACATGAGTTGCGACCACCCCCGTAGCAGGGGCGGCCGGAGGACGATGGCTCACCCCGGACCGAGCGCCATTACTGTGGCTACACCACCGGTGGGAGGAGGGGGTGCAAACGGAGTGACCCCCTCATCCGTACCTTGTGGAGCGTGACCGTCGATATGCTGCTAACGTTGTTCTCCTCCGACATTTCTAGCCCCCGTGTCGGCCGCGGGGGGAGCGGTGAGGGCGCCACCTGCTCCAGTCACTCCCCCAGCGGCGTTCACGTCCTTTCTCGCCTCCGCGGCCTCCGAGGCACTAGAGGCCGCGGGCGGCGGAGCCTTCGAGGTGGATGAATGGGCCGAAGGGCCGGACTTCTTCTTCTTAGGCGCCATGGTCGATGGCATCGTCGAAGATGAAGATGGCGATGAAGATGACACGCTGCGCACGCTTTCAGGTTCGCCTAAGCGAGCCCCCTACCTAGCGCGCCAAAGATGTCGCGGGATATCCGCGACCACCTATGGGACCGAGTGGCCCCTTGCTGGTTGCCAAGGGGACGTCGCATTGCATACAGAGCAGATCAGCGCACGGTAGCACGACAGAGAGCACACAAGCAATTTACCCAGGTTCGGGCCGCCGCGAGGCGTAAGACCCTACTCCTGCTTTGGTGGATTGATGGTGGGATGAGTGTGGTGATGCATAGTACACTTGCCCGGCAAGGTTTGCCTCGGGGCCGCCGCGACTACGCGCATATGGTGGCTTGGGTTCATCAAGTTTCTAAGCCTCTAACCCCCTCTACGAGTGCCATGGGCCTCCTTTTATAGATTATGGGGTCACCATAGTGGCAAAGTGGCCATTGTCCACTGATATGATAGCAAACAGTTCTATCATACCTTACCCTGCAAGATAATAGGGTGCATTAAATGCGCCGCTTAATGTCACATCACTGGTTGCCCGACAAGGCCTGCCAGGCCATCCTGCCAGCTCTGCGCCTGTTCCCTTGACACGTCGCAGGACGGGTGTCATCTGTGGGTTTCTTTTGTAGGAAATGGCTGCCATGTGGCGAATGGCTGCCACTTAATCACCTTGTTGCTTGACACCGCACTGATTGACGACATGAGTCGTGTTTGAGTGGTTGGCGGGGTGGTTCTGCCCCCGCGAACCCCGGTAGGCTCTATCGGGGAGTCTTGGTTGTTTGCTTCTGGTGGTGGCCTCGCCCCTTGCCGGGCTCGCCTGCCCTGCAAGGGAGGCCCTTCTCTTGTCGATATCTTGCTCCTCTAGCTTGATCTTGATCTCTCTGAGCTGCATGTTGGTTCTCCAAATCTCTTGGTCCTCGAGCACCCTGGCTTGGGCTGGTGCTTCAATCTTGATCTTGTGCCTGTGCACAGTTGGGCAACAGGCCCAGGGTTTGTTGCACCGACAAATGTAGACACCAACCATTATCAATCTTACCAAAACCATGCAAAATGCAATCTTACCCAAGAGAAACTCGATGTCGGCTCACTATTGGCATCAATTTTTTTTCCGTTGATCACTTCAATTAAAATTGCTTGTAATTTAGTGCAATGGCAATAAATCTTGTTGTCGTGTGCAAGGCCTTTCTCCGCATCCCACCTCATTTCGGCCTATGGCTGAAGACCTTCAATGTGAAGCCGAAGGTGGTGAGCGGTCAATAAGCAGAGTGCGGAGGTGCTATGGTGGGCAAGATGCCCAATGTTATCTGGCCCGAAGGCTCCTTCGCAGAGACGGTGAAGGGGTGGCAATCGGGGTGGTTCTACATCACCGAGTCGCGCGACGCCGACTGGGCGGCGGCCTCCAAATTCTGACCCAGAACCCTGATGCGGCTCACCTCCTGGCAAGAGAAGGGCCTAACCTGGGTCCCCCGGACGAGCTGACTGGGCTCCAGACGTGCATCCAGAACATATAGACAGGAAAATCAAGCTCGTCAACCTGATCCAGGTCATGCTCATTCGTTAGGTTCTTCCGTGCCAACGCCGGACTTGCTGTCTGTGGGAGTATGATCCGGCCAAGCACCAGACGCTACTAGAGCTCTTCGGCATGACGCACGAAGACATCTGGAAAGTGCTCTTCAAGGCCGGCAAGACACCACCGCCCACGACCGAGGATCGAGATCCTATGATTAAAACGTCAGGCTAATTTGGTAAGCTGTTTCATGTTTTCAAGGCATACCCTTTACTAGCATATTTTGGGGAAAAAAGCCTAAGCCTTCTTATCCATGTTTTCAGGCCTGGGTCGAGGTAGCTGGGGGAATTAACTGTCTAGCTCCGCTGCCCGAAGACCCCGAATTTCCATTACTGACGAAAATGGTGTTTCCAGCACCTTATGAGGTGCCGGAGAAAACTGCCAAGAAAGCGGCCAAAGGGGCCCGGAGGGGTCCTCGCCAAAAAGGCGCTCCGGACGTGACGTCCGAAGACGAAACTCGCTCTTCGTCCACCAAGGACGATGACGAGGAGGAGGAAGAGGAAGATGACCCCCCACCCGAGGTGGCCAGGAAGAAGAGAACAGCCTCCGCGCATCTAGAGGTGAAGGCACCCAAGAGGGGGAAAGGCTTCCCCGCGGACAATTCCGCGTGAGATGTCGATAGCAGTACAGAGCAGCCTTCCTGGGCCAAGCCTCGGGCCGCATCGTAAGTATCAAAAATCTTTATTTACGCCCGAGCTTCCATCCTTTCCGTCTTGCAATATTGATATGTTTGAATCGTGTTATTGTAGTCGGTCTCGAGACAGTTCTCCGCGATCTTCATCAGAAGGTTCGCTGGACCCAAAGGAGAGGGTCAGCATGTCACCGCCGCCAGCCTACTCCCCTTGGCCAAGGGTGATGACGAGGAGGCATCCCAAAGGGCCTCCTCGGGCCGGGGAAGGCTCCGGAGATCATCAGGGTGGCGCCCCAGGATGACTCCCGGGCCGTCGAATATATGGGGGCAAAAGACCCCACGGAGACGGACTGTGCGGGCCGAGTTATACTCGACCCTCAGCCAGATTCGATTCCGGAGACCTATACGGCTCCGAAGTCCGGCAAACGACCCTTCCCAAAAGGAGGGGTTGAGCCATCAAGACCTCTGGCCCAACCGAGGCGCCGGATCGCCCATCGAAGCGCTGCAAGGCGCCCATTGTGGATGAGCACCGTGCCCATATGGGTATGGTGATTGAAAGGGTTCAGTCCGCCAAAAACGGACTGACCGAGGCCCGCACTAGCCTTCTAGCAGGCTTTGAGGCGAGTAATGTAATTGTAAGAGGAATATCACAACGTAGACAATAGCCCCTGATGCTCTGTTCGGTGTTCCTCAAGAAAAAGCCGAACAGAGGATCAAAAATAATTATTGCAGGAGTCTAACAGAAAGGTGTCTATGTGAATAAGCATGCCTCATTGCAGGCTGCTACCACTCAAACCGCGGAGGTCTCCGAACTGAAGCAGAAACTGGAGCGGGCCGAGGAAGAGCTCGGCCTCGTGAAGAAGCAGCTGGAGGATAGCCAAGGTTTGCAATAACATGTGTGTATATTGAAGAATAAATTGTTCAAGCTGACTAAAGTGTCATGAACTTTATTAGGGGCCACGACCGAGGTGGCGACTCTCAAGAAGGCGTTAGCCAAGGCCGAGGACAAAGCGGCAAAGGAACGCACCGCGTGAGAGAAGCACGAGGCCCTAGTTAGGAAGGCCCAGCAGGAGCTCCAGGACGCCTTCGAGAAGCTCGAGTCCTTGGAGTGCGATTTTAAGACGCAAGAGTCCGAACTTGCGAAGGCCCGTCAGAGCGCACAGGATGCCCGAGCCGAAGCCCAGAGCGCCCTCCAAGAAATTCAGGCGGCCAAGAAGATTACGGCGGGTAAGTCTTTTGCTATGCAAACACAGTAGGCGAAGGAAACATTCCTTGTACTGACCCGAATTTGGGTTTTCCAGGGGCTTTTACGAATCTGCCGCGCAGCATATCAGATGCTGCCAAGTTTTATCGAGCCGAAGAGGGGATGTCTACGGAGAAGATATTCTAGTCTCAATATTTTGGACCAGAACATCCGGTGCCCTTTAGCGACCAGCTAAAACAGCTGGTCGAGCTTCACAGGTCGGCCGAGCTAGCCATGAAGGACCTGATAGTCCGGCTGTGGCCTGGCGAGCCCATACCCAGCAGCTACTTCGGACTTGTGAAGCGGCTCGTAAGTGCCTGCCCACGGCTCGAGTCCGTGAAGCAATCGGTCTGCATTGAAGGTGCATAGATGGCATTTGCCCGCGTCAAGACGCATTGGGCGAAGCTAGATGCCAAGAAGCTGGTGACCGAGGGGCCGCCTGAGGGCAAGGAGCATCGTTGACCCGAGCTATATTTTGATAGTGTCCTGGAGGGGTCTCTCCTGGTGGCGGAGCAATGTGCGAGGGATGTTATTTTCCCATGAAAACATTCATATGATCTTGTCCTATAGGATGGAACAATGATTTCATGTAATATAATGCTTGTGATTTTTTAAAATTTTACCTCTTGTGCGGCCGTTTGTGAAATCTGAGGGTTGACGAGTCGTCGGTTTCTGCCCCCATGTAGGTAGTACGGGGGTGTTCGGGATAAATCTACACACTCTTTTCTCCATGTTTTGGTCCTTAAAGGAGGTGTTTAGCGCAACGAACAAGGCAATCGGACTATACGGCCTTTATCACCCTCACTTAGCCATAGGAGTTTGACAATGAAAATTTCGGCGAAGCCCCTGGTGTTCGGAAGACCGAACAAGGGGTGCTATACACGCCTACTTGGATAAACACCGATTCCTCACGTAAAGCGGAAAATATCTCTAAGGATTTGAGACCTCTCGAACAGCTGACCAGCTCTCGCCGCATCATGACAGTCAGTTTTCGGCTTTCTCGAGGTGCTTGTCCGGAAGAACCAGGACACAATCGCAGTAGTTCTCCCTTTACTACCCTAGCCGATATATTGGAACGTAAGGTAGTAAGCACAGGAGCCAAGCAACCCAACTATTGACCAAAGACATGATTCAGAGCCGATGCATATAATGCTATAAGTTTGGGGTGCCGAACTGTACTGTAAAAGTGTTCGGGCTTTTGTTGTCGTAGTTCGGGGCGTGATGAAGCTACCAGAGTGTACGTGTGCAATGAGTAATAAATACAAAGGTAGGGAGACAGAGAAAATTAAATAATAAGCTGACGGTACCATTCATTTACCATTGTGGTGTTATTAATACGTCGAGGCGTATTTGTACAAGCAATGCGATAAGCAAGTAGGGCTATTTATTGTGCCAAGACCAAGGGCGAGCTGCGTACAGGTATGTAAAATAGGTATAGCAATCGTTAGCAGATACCACCTGGGGATTCCCTTGTGCGCCAGAGCTCCTTGCCTCCTTGGTGTGTTCTGCCCGCGGGTCGTCCGAATAGACCTCGAAAAGAGAGAAACCCGAAATGAAAAGGAAAAGTAAAGGTGTGCGATTCCCAGGGTCGGTTGAGCCGCACTGTGGATCGCGAGCTAGTTATGCCTCCATCAGCACCCATGGGGTTTTGAGTGCGTAGTTATGGACACACGGTACAAATGCCACTGCATGAAGGGGGCTGGGGCGGAGGCCGGATTGCTAATCGAGCTCTTGACGAGCCGAGCTGTCATGTTGCAGCGTAGTCCGGACCTTCTTAATGGTGTTCAGGGGCTCGACAGCCGAATTGTGGTTCTGCTTGAGAAGGCCGCTCTGTGCTTCTGCTTCTAGGGCGGCTGTGTGCTCCTATGTACGGAGGGAGCCCGTATTTCCATTACTGTTATGACACCGCGTGGACCGGGTATCTTGAGCTTGAGATAAGCGTAGTGTGGCACTGCATTGAATCTAGCAAACGCGGTTCGTCCGAGCAGTGCATGGTATCCGCTGCGGAAGGTGACGATATCGAAGATTAACTCTTTGCTTCCGAAGTTGTCCGGAGAACCGAAGACCACCTCCAGTGTGATTGAGCCCGTACAACGGGCCTCTACGCCTGGTATGACTCCTTTAAAGGTAGTCCTTGTGGGTTTGATTCATGAGGGATTAATGCCCATCTGCCGCACTGTATCCTTATAGAGCAGGTTGAGGCTGCTACCACCGTCCATTAGGACTCCTGTTAGGTGAAATCCGTCGATGATTGGGTCAAGGACCAGTGCGGCCGATCCACCATGACTGATACTAGTTGGATGGTCTCGACGATCGAAGGTGACCGGAAATGACGACCACAGATTGAATTTTGGGGCAACTGGCTCTGCCACGTAGATGTCCGTGAGTGCGCGCCTGCGCTCCCTTTTGGGTATGTGTGTGGCATAGATCATGCTCACCGTTTTGACTTGAGGGGGATGTTTCTTTTGCCACCCAGTGTTCGGCTGCCGGGGCTCGTCATCATCGTCCTCGCTTTGCGATCCCGTTTCCTTGCTCTCAGTATTTGACTTGCTGGCTTGCTTGAAAACCCGGCAATCTCTGTTGGTATGATTGGCTTGTTTGCCTGGGGTGCCATGTATCTGGCACGGACGATCGAGTATGCGGTCCAAGCTGGATGGTCCCTGTTTTTACGAGGCGGTGGGGCGGGCTGTTGTTCGGCCTGAGTTGCCGTTTTATCCCGACCGCGGTGTGGTCGGTCCGCCGCACTATCCCTACCACATGGTGACCGTTCTGCATTACGTGAGGGAGGTACGGGATCTGGAGCCTCCTCATCGAACTAAGGTAGCAGTCTGCGCTTTGGGTAACTCTTGGCTGGGTGCTTGAGGTCGTATTCTTCGGCTGCCAGGACATCGGTCCATCTGACAATTAGTAGGTCTTGATCGGCTTGGAGCTGCTGCTGCTTTTTCTTTAGGCTTGTTGCAGTAGCTATTAGCTGGCGCTTGAAGCACTCCTGCTCGAGGGGTGCCTCAGGCACAATGAAATCCTCGCTGCCGAGGCTCTCCTCATTCTCGGAGACTGGACCATAACTATCGTCATCCGGGCCATTGGGCATGGCCTTTTTATCAGGGTTAACTTGCCCATTGTCTTGTTCCTCCTGTTCGGATGCAGCTCCAACAGGGTCTTCACTGTTTTCGGCGTCGCCTGGAGTACTATTTTCTCTGGTGCCGGTGTTGCCATCTTTTGAGCGACGAGGCTTAGAACGGCGTTTAGGGTGCTGGCGCTTGGACTGTGTCTCAGAAGGTTTATTCGCAACTGGATCTTCTTTGTCATCGTCGCTAGCTTTTTTAGGTGTGTCAACCATGTACACATCGTACTAAGAGGTGGCCGTCCAACATCCAGTGAATGGCGGGTCTTGGCCTTGCTCCTTGTCGGCATCGTCGTCCATACCGTCGATGTCTTCAGAGCCATAATCAAGCACGTCGGTTAAGTCATCAACAGTGGCTATGAAGTGGGTGGCGGGTGGGAAGAAAAATCCCCCATCATCAGCCTCTAGCTCGAACTGAACATAGTTCGGCTGTGAGTCCTTCTCCAAGGACAAATTCTTTAAAGAGTTTAGCACATCACCCAAAGGTGAGTGCTGGAAGATGTCTGCAGCGCTGAATTTGAAAATCGATAACCGATCCAGCTCGGTGTCCGCAGGCGTACATGGTCCGGAACTTATAGCCGGAGACGAGTCCAGAGTTCCGTTGATGCAAATATTGCAGGGTGTCGAGTCTGTGTGCGGCTCCAACACCGCGGACTCTGTGGCCTCGGATGGCACGATCCGCTCCGGCTCTAAGGCCGTTGCAGCAACAGGAATCATCTCCTGGATGTGACCCGATGACAGATTTAAGTCATGTTCATCGAAGCGAGGCGAGCGATCGTCTCGGTCTCGAATCCGTCGAAGATCAAATCTCCGCGGACGTCCGCGACGTAGTTCAAGCTTTCGAATCTGGCCTGATGGCCAGGGGCGTAACTATCGATCTGCTCTAGATGGCCAAGCGAGTTGGCCCGCAGTACGCAGCCGCTGAACACGAAGATCTACCTGGGGAGGAAGGTTTCTCCTTGGGCGGCGTTACTATCGACGATTGAAGGGGCCATCAGACCTTTCGTCGACGGCATAGTGGAACTCTCAATGAAAGCACCAATGTCGGTGTCAAAACTGGCGGATCTCGGGTAGGGGGTCCCAAACTATGCGTCTAAGGTCGATGGTTGCAGGAGACGGGGGACACGATGTTTACCCAGGTTCGGGCACTCTCTATGGAGGTAATACCCTACTTCCTGCTTGATTGATCTTGATGAATATGAGTGTTACAAGAGTTGATATACCATGAGATCGTAATGGCTAAACCCTAGAAGTCTAGCCTGTATGACTATGGTAATGAGTACATCCTATTCGGACTACGCCCATCGGTTTATATAGACACCAGAGGGATCTAGGGTTACATACATAAGAAGGAATCTTCATAGTTGATCGCCAAGCTTGCCTTCCACGCCAAGGAGAGTCCAATCCGGACACAGGTACAGTCGTCGACCTTCATGTCTTCGCAGCCCATCAGTCCGGCCCATGGATAATAGGCCAGACGCCCGAGGACCCCTTAGTCCAGGACTCCCTCAGTCGACCTACGAAGTTCAGTAGTAACTTGATCCGAAGTTTCACGACCATCGTCATTAGCTTCCTCTCCTTTTGGTGTAGGCATCACGGGAGCTGCTTTCTATGACGCGCTACTCTCCAATTTGAGAGAATGTACGATTACCTCATTTAGTTCCGCTTTCCTCCCACTCACTTCTTTCAAGAGAAACTCCTTCTCTAGAAAGGACCCATTCTTGGCAACAAAGATCTTGCCCTCGAATCTATGATAGAAGATATACCCAGTGGTCTCCTTAGGTATCCTATGAAGACGCCCTTCTCCGCTTTGGGTTCGAGCTTATCAGGCTGAAGCCTCTTGACATAAGCATCGCATCCCCAAACCTTAAGAAATGACAGCTTAGGTTTCTTGCCAAACCATTATTCATATGGTGTCGTCTCAACGGATTTAGATGGTGCCCTACTTAATTTGAATGCGGTTGTCTCTAATGCATAACCCCAAAACGATAGTGGCAAATTAGTAAGAGGCATCATAGAACGCACTATATCCAATAAAGTACGATTACGACGTTCGGACACACCATTACAGTGTGGTGTTCTAGGTGGCGTGATTGTGAAACAATTCCACATTGTCTTAAATGTGTGCCAAACTCGTAACTCAAATATTCACTGATACGTCTCCAATGTATCTATAATCTTTTATTGTTCCATGGTGTTATATTATAATTCTTGGATGTTCTACAATCATTTTATAGCAACTTCATATCATTTTTTGGGACTAACCTATTGACATAGTGCCCAGTGTCAGTTGTTGTTTTTGCTTGTTTTTTACATCGCGGTATATCAGTACCAAACGGAGTCCAAACGCAGCGAAACTTTTTGAAGAATTATTATGGACCAGAAGGAACAACATGGGACAAAGAAGTACCATAGGGTTTCCCCGAGGGGGCACAACCCACCTGGGCGCGCCAGGGGGCCCAGGCGCGCCCTGGTGGGTTATGCCCACCTCGGTGGCCTCCCGCACCGCCTTGATGGCTCATGTCCGCGTCAGTATTTCCCCCAAGAGGAAGGGATGATGCAGCACATCTACGGTAGGTATTTCCCTCAGTTATGAAACCAAGGTTATCGAACTAGTAGGAGAACCAAGCAACACTATGTAAATGGTACCTACACACAAAGAACAAATACTTGCAACCCGACGCGTAAGAGTGGTTGTCAATCCCTCTCGGGTAAAAGATTGGTAAAGATATTGATTGGTAGGTGCAAATAAAATAACGGCAAATAAAATTCAGTGAGATATTTTTGGGTTTTTGATAATATAAATATGAAAATAAAAGATGAAAATAAAGAAAAAGGAAAATAGCAATATAGATCTAAAAATATATGATGAGAAAATAGACCCGGGGGCCGTAGATTTCACTAGTGGCTTCTCTCGAGAAAATAGCATGCGGTGGGTAAAAAAATTAATTTTGGGAAATTTATAGAACCTCAAACAATTATGACGATATCCAGGCAATGATCATTATATAGGCATTGCTACTTCTTAAGCTTGCGTTGGTTTTTCCCTTGAAGAGGAAAGGGTGATGCAGCAAATAAGAGATAAGTATTTCCCTTATTTAGAGAACCAAGGTAGCAATCCAGTAGGAGAAGAACGCACAAATCACCTAATACCTGCACAAACAATCAAACACTTGCACCCAACGCGATAAAGGGGTTGTCAATCCCTTCACCATTACTTGCAAAGGTGAGATCTAATAGAGATAGATGAAACTAAACAAACGATAAAGTAAATATTTTTGGGTCTTTTGCTTTCTAGATCGGAAAGTAAAAGATTGCAAAATAGTAGATCGGAAACTTATATGATGAAAAATGGACTCGGGTACAAAGGTTTCACTAGAGGCTTCTCTCAAGGTAGCAAATAATAGGGTGGGTGAACAAATTACTGTCGAGCAATTGATAGAAAAGCGCAAAGTTATGACGATATCTAAGGCAATGATTATGAAATATAGGCATCACGTCCATGTCAAGTAGACCGAAACGATTCTGCATCTACTACTATTACTCCACACATCGACCGACTCCTGCCTCCATCTAGAGTATTAAGTTCATGAAGAACAGAGTAACGCATTAAGTAAGATGACATGATGTAGAGGAATAAACTCAAGCAATATGATGCAAACCCCATCTTTTTATCCTCGATGGAAATAATACAATATGTGCCTTGCTGCCCCTACTTTCACTGGGAAATGACACCGTAAGAATGAACCCAAAGCTAAGGAGTTCTCCCATTGCAAGAAAAAACCAATCTAGTTGGCCAAACCAAACCGATCGTTCGAAGAGAATTACAAAGATACCAAATCATGCATAAAATAATTCAGAGAAGATTCAAATAATATTCGTAGATAAGCTAATCATAAATCCACAATTGATCGGATCTCGACAAACACAGCGCAAAAGAAGATTACATCGGATAGATCTCCAAGAACATCCAGAAGGACATGGTATTGAGAATCAAAGAGAGAGAACAAGCCATCTAGCTACTAGCTATGGACCCGTAGGTCTGTGGTAAACTACTCATGCTTCATCAGAAGGGTAATAGAATTGATGTAGAAGCCCTCCATGATCGAATCCCCCTCCGGCAGGATGCCAGAAAAGGCCCCTAGATGGGATCTCATAGGAAGAGAAGGTTGCGGCGGTGGAGAAGTGTTTTCATGGATACTTCTGGTGGTTTGGGAATATATGTGAATATTATAGGAGGAAGATCTAGGTCAGGGGGTCACCGAGGGGCCCACAAGGTAGGGGGCGCCCTACCCCCTAGGTGCGCCATCCACCCTTGTGGCCGCCTCGTGGCTCTTCTGACATGCACTCCAAGTTTCCTGGGTGTCTTCTGGTCCAAGAAAAATCATTGCGAAGGTTTTATTCCGTTTGGTATTCCTTTTCTGCGAAAATCAAAAACAAGGAAAAAAAGAAACTTGCACTGGGCTCTAGGTTAATAGGTTAGTCCCAAAAATAATATAAAATAGCAAATTAATGCATATAAAACATCCAAAACAGATAATATAATAGCATGGAACAATAAAAAATTATAGATACGTTGGAGACGTATCAAGCATCCCCAAGCTTAATTCCTGCCCGTCCTCGAGTAGGAAAATGATAAAAACAGAATTTATGATGTGGAATGCTACCTAACATATTTATCCATGTATTTTTATTTATTGTGGCATGAATGTTCAGATCCATAAGATACAATACAAGAGTTTAATATTGACATAAAACAATAATACTTCAAGCATACTAAGAAGGCAATTATGTCTTCTCAAAATAACATGGCCAAATAAAGCTTATCCCACAAAATCATATAGTCTGGCTATGCTCCATCTTCATCACACAAAATATTCAAATCAGGCACAACCCCGATGACAAGCCAAGTAATTGTTTCATAATTTTGATGTTCTCAAACCTTTTCAACTTTCACGCAATACATGAGCATGAGCCATGGACATAACACTATAGGTGGAATAGAATATGGTGGTTGTGGAGAAGACAAAAAGAAGGAGATAGTCTCACATAAACTAGGCATATCAACGGGATATGGAGATGCCCATAAATATATATCAATGTGAGTGAGTAGGGATTGCCATGCAACGGATGCACTAGAGCTATAAGTTTATGAAAGCTCAAAAACAAACTAAGTGCGTGTGCATCCAACACGCTTGCTCATGAAGACCTAGGGCAATTTGAGGAAGCCCATCATTGGAATATACAAGCAAGTTCTATAATGAAAAATTCCCACAAGTATATGAAAGAGACAACATAGGAGACTCTCTATCATGAAGATCGTGGTGCTACTATGAAGCACAAGTGTGGTAAAAGGATAGTAACATTGCCCCTTCTCTCTTTTCTCTCATTTTTTTATTTTGTGCCTTGTCTCTCTTTTTTGGCCTCTTTTTTTCGCCCGAAGTCACATTCTGACTTGTGGGGGAATCATAGTCTCCATCATCCTTTCCTCACATGAGACAATGCTCTAATAATGAAGATCTCACACTTTTATTTACTTACAACTCAAGAATTACAACTCGATACTTAGAACAAAATATGACTCTATATGAATGCCTCAGCGGTGTACCGGGATGTGCAATGAATCAAGAGTGACATGTATGAAAGAATTATGAATGGTGGCTTTGCCACAAATATGATGTCAACTACATGATCATGCAAAGCAATATGACAATGATGAAGCATGTCATAATAAACGGAACGATGGAAAGTTGCATGGCAATATATCTCGGAATGGATATGGAAATGCCATAATAGGTAGGTATGGTGGCTGTTTTGAGGAAGGTATATGGTGGGTGTATGGTACCGCGAATGTTGCGCGGTACTAGAGAGGCTAGCAATGGTGGAAGGGTGAGAGTGTGTATATATAACCCATGGACTCAACATTAGTCATAAAGAACTCACATACTTATTGCAAAAATCTATTAGTTATCGAAAGGAAGTACTACGCGCATGCTCCTAGGGGGATAGATTGGTAGGAAAAGACCATCGCTCATCCACGACCGCCACTCATAAGGAAGACACTTAATAAATAAATCATGCTCCGACTTCATCACATAACGGTTCACCATACGTGCATGTTATGGGAATCACAAACCTCAACACAAGTATTTCTACAATCCACAATTACTCACCAGCATGACTCTAATATCACCATCTTTATATCTCAAAACAATAATAAGGAATCAAACTTCTCATAGTATTCAATGCACTTTATATGAAACTTTTTTTATATCCCTCTTAGATGTCTATCATATTAGGACTAAATTTATCACCAAAGCAAATTACCATTCTGTTTAGAGACTCTCAAAATAATATAAGTGAAGCATGAGAGTTCAATAATTTCTTTAAAATAAAGCCACTGCCATGCTCTAAAAAGATATAAGTGAAGCACTAGAGCAAAATTGCCTAGCTCAAAAGATATAAGTGAAGCACATAGAGTATTCTAATAAATCACGATTCATGTGTGTCCCTCTCAAAAGGTGTGTACAACACGGATGATTGTGGCGAACTAAAAAGCAAAGACTCATATCATACAAGACGCTCCAAACAAAACACATGTCATGTGGTGAATAAAAAATATAGCCTCGAGTAAAGTTACCGATAGATGAAGACGGAAGAGGGGATGCCTTCCGAGGCATCCCCAAGCTTAGGCTCTTGATTGTGCTTGAATATTACCTTGGGGAGCCTTGGGCATCCCCAATATTAGGCTATTGCCACTCCTTATTCCATAGTCCATCAAATCCTTTCCCGAAACATGAAAACTTTACAACACAAAACTCAACAGAGAATCTCATAAGCTCCGTTAGTATAAGAAAATAAATCACTACTTTTGGTACTGTTGTGAACTCATTATTTATTTATATTCATTTAATATCTACTGTATTCCAACTTTTCCATGATTCATACCCCCCGATACTACCCGTAGATTAATCAAAATAAACAAACAACACAAAGAAAACAGAATCTGCCAAAACAGAACAATCTGTAGTAATTTCGATAGTTCGAATACTTATGTAACTCCAAATTTTTTGAAACATTAGGACAACAGATGCAATTTTTATATAAATCTTGTATAAAAATTGAGAATTTTATCACTCTTCTATGATTTTTTAAAATTCTGGGACTGGGCGCAAAAGTTTCTGTTTTTCAGCAAGATCAAATCAACTATCATCGTAAGCCATCCCAAAGTTCTTAATTGGCACAAACACTAATTAAAACACAAAAACACATCTAACCAGAGGGTAGATTAATTATTCAAATCAAACAGGAACAAAAAGCAATAAAATAAAATAAAATTGGGTTGCCTCCCAACAAGCGCTATTGCTTAACGCCCTTAGCTAGGCATAAAAACACAAACAGATCTAGGTATTGTCATCTTTGGTATGCAATCCATAAGTAGCTCTCATAATAGATTCATATGGAAATTTAATTTTCTTTCTTGGAAAGTGTTCCATGCCCTTCCTTCACGGAAATTGAAATCTAATGTTTCCATATTTCATATCAATAATTGCACCAATCGTTCTAAGGAAAGGTCTACCAAGAATAATAGGACATGTAGGATTGCGATCTTTATCAAGAACAATGAAATCTATGGGCACATAATTCCTATTTGAAACAATAAGAACATTATTAATCCTTCCCATAGGTTTCTTAATAGTGGAGTCCGCGAGATGCAAATTTAAAAAACAATCATCAAATTGACGGAACCTAACACATCACATAAAGTTTTTGGAATCGTGGAAATGCTAGCACCCAAATCACACAAAGCATGGCACTCATAATCTTAAATATTAATCTTAATAGTAGGTTCCCACTCATCATAAAGTTTTCTAGGGATAGAAACATCCAATTCAAGCTTTTCTTCAAAAGATTGCATCATAGCGTCAACGATATGTTTAGTAAAAGCTTTGTTTTGATTATAAGCATGAGGAGAATTCAACATGGATTGCAAAAAGGAAATATAGTCTATTAAATGACAATTCTCATAATTAAATTCCTTGAAATCCAAAAGAGTTCATTGCTACTTAAAGTTTTGACCTCTCTAATCCCACTTCTATCAATTTTTGCATCAAGATCTAAAAACTCTGAATCATTGGGACGCCTTTTAACAAAAGTTGACTCATCTCCAGTACCATATTTATCAAGATTTATATTGTAAAACAAATATTCAATAGGATTCACATCAATCACTTTAAGATATTCATCATTATTTTCACGGAAACTAGAAGAACATGTTTTTACAAACCAATCTCGCTTAGCACGCATCTTAGCGGTTCTTTCTTTGCGCTCATCAATGGAAATTCTCGTAGCCTTGAGAGACTCATTGATATCATGCTTGTGTGGAATATATCTAAGTTTCAAAGAATCAACATCAAGAGAAATTCTATCCGCGTTCCTAGCCAAATCATCAATCTTAAGCAATTTTTCTTCAACCAAAGCATTAAAATTCTTTTGCAAACTCATAATTTCTTTAACACTATTCTCAAAATCAGAGGGGATATTATTATAATTTCCATAAGAATTGTTGTAGGAATTACCATAATTATTAGAGGAATTACCAGGAAACGGCATAGGATTTAAAATTACCTCCATACGCGTTATTACCAAAATTGTTCCTACCAACAAAATTCACATTCATAGATTCATTATTATTTTTAATCAAAGTAGACAAATGCATATCATTAGGATCAATAGAAGAACTCTTCCTAGCAAATAATTTTATAAGTTCATCCATCATTCCACTCAAAACATTAATCTCTTCAATCGCATGCACTTTTTTACTAGTGGAAGATCTTTCGGTGTGCCATTGAGAATAATTAACCATAATATTATCTAGGATTTTAGTAGCTTATCCTAAAGTAATTTCCATAAAAGTACCTCCCGCAGCCGAATCTAAAAGATTTCTAGAAGAAAAATTCAATCCGGCATAAAAAATTTGTATAATCATCCACAAATTCAAGCCATGAGTAGGGCAATTTCGTATCATCAATTTCATCCTTTCCCAAGATTGTGCAACATGTTCATGATCAAGTTGCTTAAAATTCATAATATCGTTCCTAAGGGAGATGATGTTAGCGGGAGGAAAATAATTCGAAATAAAATCATCTTCACACTTATTCCGTGGATCAATACTATTTTTAGGCAAAGATGAAAACCAAGTTTTAGCACGATCTCGAAGTGAGAACGGAAATAGCTTTAATTTAACAATATCATTATACACATCTTTTTTCGTTTGCATATCGCACAACTCAACGAAATTATTCAGATGGGATGCGGCATCTTCACTAGGAAGGCCAGAAAATTGATCTTTCATAACAAGATTCAGCAAAGCGGCATTAATTTTCTAAGATTCCGCACTAGTGGCAGGATCAATCGGAGTACTAATAAAATCATTGTTATTAGTATTGGAGAAGTCACACAATTTGGTATTCTCTTGAGCCATCGTGACAAAGCAAGCAATTCAACACACGGGCACACAAAAAGCAAACGAAGAAGACGAACGGAAGAGGGGCGAAGAAAAGGTAAATCTTTTCGAAAATCGTTTTAGAAGTGGGGGAGAGGAAAATGAGAGGCAAATGGCGAATAATGCAATGCAAGAGATGAGAGTTTATGATGGGTACTTGGTATGTCTTGACTTGGCGTAGATCTCCCCAGCAACGGCGCCAGAAATTCTTCCTGCTACTTCTTGAGCTTGCGTTGGTTTTTCCCTTGAAGAGGAAAGGGTGATGCAGCAAAGTAGAGATAAGTATTTCCCTCAGTTAGAGAATCAAGGTATCAATCCAGTAGGAGAAGAACGCACAAATCACCTAATACCTGCACAAACAATCAAACACTTGCACCCAACGCAATAAAGGGGTTGTCAATCCCTTCACTGTTACTTGCAAAAGTGAGATCTAATAGAGATAGATGAAACTAAACAAACGATAAAGTAAATATTTTTGGGTTTTTTGGTTTATAGATCAGAAAGTAAAAGATTGAAAAATAGTAGATCGGAAACTTATATGATGGAAAATAGACCCGGGGGCCATAGGTTTCACTAGAGGCTTCTCTCAAGATAGCAAATAATACAGTGGGTGGAAAATTACTGTCGAGCAATTGATAGAAAAACGCAAAGTTATGACGATATCTAAGGCAATAATTATGAAATATAGGCATCACCTCCGTGTCAAGTAGACCAAAACGATAATGCATCTACTACTATTACTCCACACATCGACCGACTCCTGCCTGCATCTAGAGTATTAAGTTCATGAAGAACAGAGTAACGCATTAAGTAAGATGACATGATGTAGAGGAATAACCTCAAGCAATATGATGTAAACCCCATCTTTTTATCCTCGGTGGCAACAATACAATACGTGCTTTGCTACCCCTACTGTCACTAGGAAATGACACCGCAAGATTGAACCCAAAGCTAAGCACTTCTCCCATTGCAAGAAAAACTAATCTAGTTGGCCAAACCAAACCGATAGTTCGAAGAGAATTACAAAGTTACCAAATCATGCATAAAAGAATTCAGAGAAGATTCAAATAATATTCATAGATAAGCTGGTCATAAATCCACAATTCGTCGGATCTCGACAAACACGCCGCAAAAGAAGATTACATCAGATAGATCTCCAAGAACATCGACGAGAACATGGTATTGAGAATCAAAGAGAGAGAACAAGCCATATAGCTACTAGCTATGGACCTGTAGGTCGGTGGTAAACTACTCACGCTTCATCAGAAGGGCAATAGAGTTGATGTAGAAGCCCTCCATGATCGAATCCCCCCTCCGGTGGGTAAACAAATTACTGTTGGGCAATTGATAAAACTTCAAATAATCATGACGATATCCAGGCAATGATCATTATATAGGCATCACGTCCAAGATTAGTAGACCGACTCCTGCCTGCATCTACTACTATTATTACACACATCGACCGCCATCCAGCATGCATCTAGTGTATTAAGTTCATGGAGAAACGGAGTAATGCAATAAGAACGATGACATGATATAGACAAGATCTATTCATGTAGGAATAGACCCCATCTTGTTATCATTAATAGCAACGATCAATACATGTTTTGCTGCCCCTTCTGTCACTGGGAAAGAACACCGCACAATCGAACCCATCACAAAGCACCTCTTCCCATGGCAACAAAAATCGATCTAGTCGGCCTAACTAAACCAAAGATTCGAAGAAGAAATACGAGGATATAAGTAATCATGCATATAAGAGATCAAAACTCAAATAACTTTCATGGATAAAATAGATCCGATCATAAACTCAAAGTTCATCGGATCCCAACAAACACACCGCAAAAGAGTTACATCAAATAGATCTCCAAGAGACCATTGTATTGAGAATCAAAAAGGGAGAAGAAGCCATCTAGCTACTGCCTACGGACCCATAGGTCTACAATGAACTACTCACACATCATCGGAGAGGCACCAATGAGGATGATGAACCCCTTCATGATGGTGTCTAGATTGGATCTCGTGGTTCTGGAACTTGCGGCGGATGGAATTGTGTTTCGTCGACTCCCCTAGGGTTTCTGGATTTTTGGGGTATTTATAGAGCAAAGAGGCAGTGCAGGAGGCCACCGAGGTGGGCACAACTCTAGACTTCATAATCTAGACTTCTCGGTTTCTTAAGCGGTGTCTATCTTACTAAGATACTGGTGCAGCTTAAGGTGCTAGTGCTCCACCCCGCTCTAAGAAGTATGACTGTGATTTGCCAATACCCAAATGGGTAGTGTACTGCTCGCTCCCCTTCTTCTTAATTCAGACTTGTTTGCGCACACAATCTTCCTATAACTTTCTTTTTATCCGACTGGAAGCGGTGGAAGAACTTCTTGATACTTTTTTCTCCTCTAACATAAACCCGTCAATTGATACATACAAGCCGCATATATCATCTATACTATCTATCCTTCTCTCTCTTCTAGAGTCAATCTAGTATTCTTCTTCTTAGAACTTGAAACAAGGTCCATCGCAATACCCAATAAGTAGTGGAAATTCTCTTCCCTTTGCTGCACCTTGTGCCATATATCGAGTGGACCCTAACCTATATCTACTTGCTTCGGCCTTTAGATATCTGCATTCTCTATTGTATCCACCTTGACTTGGTATTCAGTGCTCTGTTCTAGAAGTCTGTAACACCTGACCTCGAACTCAATTGGCTCCTTACGGGATAATAAGATAGATTGTACATTTGGTTTTCCAAAACATGAGTGGTTTGAAGCATGTTTCAGTGAAGGAGATGATGATCGTAAAAGGAAACTGGAAAGCAAAGCGAAATGGAAGAGATCAAAAGCGATTGAAGTGACTAGTTGGAAGTTCCTAAAAGCAGGGAAAGCGATAGTTGACTTTTCTTGAGAAGTAAGGACCCAAGAATGACAAGTGGACTAGTATTCATAGGGGCCTTTTCTTTCGAGAAGGCTTACCGAATACTATGTTGGCCCCAATGCGAGGTAGTTTCCCTGCTTGTAAGATCCTGATTGCCTTTATGCTTGAGTTTCAACATTCCTTTCCTTTAGTTTCAAACAACTATGCATTCTAATACAAAGCAGAATTGTAGTTGCCTAAACTATGAAACCTTAAACAAGAGGGCGTATGGGTTAATAGCTCTATCTTTATTCCATCAAGGAGTCGAGCCCCGAAGCTAAGCCACTAACAGTAGGAGAGCGCTCGCCACAGCCAGTTGGAATTCCTTGTTCCCTTCTCGAGCTATCTCATCCAATATCAACAACCGACGTGGGTCGAACAGCCAAACAAGTTCTATTCCTTCCCTTTGACACGTCTTCATGCACTTTACTTGTTTTACAAAGCAGACCCCATTGCATGGTAGATAATTCACCATGGTCCCGAGATCCGGTAGCTCAGTATCATTCACGGCAGCCAAGATATCCCATCTTTGACAAGTAATTTATGACAAATGGAACCTTCCAACTAAAGGCGGGGAAGTGGAATCAAATGATGACCAAGTCAATAGCTCCCGAACAATTCGATGAGTGATTCAAGATATGAGAGGCCATGCACATTTGAAAGAATTCCCACACACAATGGGAGCCGTTTCAACTATTTCTGCTCTATGTTGCAAACTAGGGGGCATAAGCTACCAAACCCCTGGCTAAGAATCTATATCATACCGAGCAATCATTCCGTCTTCTTGAGAAGAAAGAACGCATGAATCCTCGCTTTGAGCTCACCTACGAGTGCACCTAACAAGGTTTTCCAGACCTAATAAACTTTGATTGCAAAGAAATGTTGACCTCTGATTTAGAGAGGATCAACCACAGTTTGAGAAAAGAAAAGTGCACACTGGCATTATGCCTCGTAAAGCTACCCCCATTCATAGCTTTATTTACTGTCTGCTCGAATAGCTTCATTTCAATGTTAGGATGACCTGCTAGGTCATCTAAAATAGCTTCCACCTATCTAGTTTCCATGTGGCACGCCAACCACAATCACTTCATCCCTTGGCTTCTTTATCATAGGTGCCTACCTCTTCAGATCAAGGATCAAAGACTATAGGAGCTCAAAGTTATTGTCACACACTTCCATCTAGGAGATGCATGTTAAGCTATCCCTTGGATTATAGCCTAGGAGATCGATTGGCAGGCCCATCTTGTGTCTTCTAGTCCAGAAAAAATCTCCACAAAGTTTCGCTTCGTTTGGACTCCGTTTGGTATTGATTTTCTGGGAAGTAAAAAACAAGCAAAAAACAGCAACTGGCACTGGGCACTATGTCAATAGGTTAGTCCCAAAAAATGATATAAAGTTGCTATAAAACGATTATAAAATATCCAAGAATGATAATATAACAACGTGGAACAATAAAAAATTATAAATACATGGAGGGCCCCATGGTTGGTGCCAAATGTCGTGGTATGCTCATGGCAAATGCCATGGGTAGGCTTATCGAACGTGGTTGGGGCCAAAGGACGCTGATGGGTTCCAGAGGAGATATTGGGGACAAGCGGTGTAGGACACGCGATGTACCCAGGTTCGGGGCCCTTCGTGGGAGGTAACACCCCTAGTCCTACTAAGATCTACTAAGTGGATCATAAGAGGGCTACAATGGTACACCTTGAACTGTGTTGGGTGGAGGAGGAAGAAGAGCTAACTCTCTACTTCTCCTTGCTAGTGTGTGGGAAGAATGCAAACCCTCTGCATGGAGGGCTCCCGAGGGGTCTTATAGGCCGCCCTCGGGGTACAATGGTAAGTCTATATGGGCGCGGGGCCCTGGTGTCATCGTATGTGTCTTCGCGTGGGGCCCGTCAGCAGTGGGTCCCACCGGCTGCGGGGCCCGCAGGCAGGATGTCACTATGGCACGTGCTCAGCCGCATCACAGAGTGGTTGGTATAGTGCCGGGCCGCACGGACACCGGTCGCCCGGGTCAGCAGGGCGGCGCACATTGTAGCCGTGCTTCCTTCGGTTAGCGATGAAGGGTGCACTGTTGCCATGCCCCTCCGCCATGGATGGGTTGTCTTGTCGTACAACTGGATGGGACGGGCGTCGACCTACCGACTACGGCCAGCCGGTTTGTGGTGTCACACCGTGCCCAGCCGCACCGCCCAAGCCAGCGGGCCTACAGGAGGGCTAGCCGGATTGAGGGGTGCTTGCTGCCCCGATATTTTTGAAAATGGTTAAGTGTGGATGCGCTGGTCACCCCCGACAACCAAGACCAAGGCTCATGCACATATTCATTAATGAGCTTCCTGCTGTTGAGTCTGATGAATCGGTCTATGTGCGTTCTCCTGAGAAGATGGGATGGGCCTTGAAGCTGAAGAAGAATGTGAGGAAGCTCTTTTGCCTGCAAACATAAATTCAGACAGGATGTATGTGGCCCACAGGAAGGAGAAGATATCTTGTCGCAGACAGATCGAGATGATGAGGAAGTTGGACATAACTGTGGAGAGTGGATCTGAGAAGCCCCACTTCTGAGGAGAAGTAGATTTCTGGACATAGTTGGTGGACCTCAGAGGATGATTCAAATGATGCCACTTTTGCTCCTCCTGCTTCCGATCATGAGATGGTTGTTGAGGAGTCCGAGGGACATGATGATGATGAGTCCAAGGCGTTTGACGAGTCCGAGAATGTCGAGTAGTGCTACCCCCTCAGGGATGCTTAGAGTCGCTCTTTGCCTTTTTGGCATCTTGACACCAAAGTGGGAGAGAGCTTAGGAGTGGGAGATTTGCAGGGGTCGAGTCACAAGCTTGCTTTTCATTTGCCTCTTTATGCTTGTGAACTTTTTATCTTCTAGTTGCTTTGGTTTGAGGCCTTGTTCGAGTATGGTGTGAGACATACTATTGTTCCTCATTTATCTAATTATGTTTTATCATTTATGTATGTGGAGCTTTGTCATATCGATGTCCTTTATCTTCATGCTCTCTTGCATATGCTTGCAACTGTGGCTATCTTCTCTATTCCATATGTAGCAAGAGTTGCCTAGTCTACAAAATCTAGGGGCAGTGTTGATCCTAGTGTGTGTGATTTGCCTTCCAAAAGAATAACTAATTAGTGCACACATCTACATGGAGCCCATCTATATTTTATAGATTGTTGGTTTGCATACTGTTCCTTGATATCTGATGCCTGCTAGGACTATGTCGGTATTTCCCCAAAGAGGAAGGGATGATGCAGCACATCGACGGTAGGTATTTCCCTCAATGATGAGACGAAGGTTATCGAACCAGTAGGAGAACCAAGAAACACTACGTAAACAGCACCTGCACACAAATAACAAATACTCACAACCCGACGTGTTAAAGGGGTTGTCAATCCCTTTCGAGTAACGGTGCCGTAAATTGGCAAACGGACGTGAGAAAGTTGTAATAATTTAATAGATAGATCTCACGGGAACGCGAGATAAAATATATTGCAGAATATTTTTGGTTTAATAGATCTGGAAATAAAAGCAAATAAAATAGATCGCAAAGGCAAATATAACGAGAAAGAGACCCGGGGGCCGTAGATTTCACTAGTGGCTTCTCTCGAGAAAAAATAGCAAACTGTGGGTAAACGAATTACTGTTGGGCAATTGATAGAACTTCAAATAATCATGATGATATCCATGCAGTGATCATTATATAGGCATCACGTCCAAGATCAGTAAACCGACTCTTGCCTGCATCTACTACTATTACTCCACACATCGACCGCTATCCAGCATGCATCTAGTGTATTAAGTTCATGGAGAAACGAGTAATGCAATAAGAATGATGACATGATGTAGACAAGATCTATTTATGTAGAAATAGACCCCATCTTGTTATCCTTAATAGTAACGATACATACGTGTCGGTTCCCCTTCTATCACTGGGATTAAGCACCGTAAGATCAAACCCATCACAAAGAACCTCTTCCCATTACAAGATAAATAGATCAAGTTGGCCAAACAAAACCCAAATATCAGGGAAGAAATTCGAGGCTATAAGCAATCATGCATATAAGAGATCAAAGAAGACTCAAATAACTTTCATGGATAAAAAGATAGATCTGATCATAAACTCAAAGTTCATCCGATCCCAACAAACACACTGCAAGGAGAGTTACATCATATGGATATCCAAGAGATCATTGTATTGAGAATCAAAAGACAGAAAGTAAGCCATCTAACTACTAACTGCGGACCCGTAGGTCTACAAAGAACTACTCACGCATCATCAGAGATGCACCAATGGACATGATGAACCCCTCCGTGATGGTGTCTAGATTGGATCTGGTGGTTCTGGAACTTGCGGCGGCTGGAATCGATTTTCGTCGACTCCCCTAGGGTTTCGGAATATTGGGATATTTATAGAGTAAAGAGGTGGTAGGGGGGCACCGGGGTGGGCACAACCCACGAGGCGCGCTGGGCCTCCAGCGCTCTGGTGGGTTGTGCTCTCTTGAGCACCCAGGTGCTTCTTGCCCCTTTGGATGTCTTCGTCCATAAAAATCCACAAAAAGTTTCGCTGCGTTTGGACTCCATTTGGTATTGCTTTCCTACGATGTACAAAACATGCAAAAAAACAGCAACTAGCACTTGGCACTATGTCAATAGGTTAGTACCAAAAAATGATATAAAATGATTATAAAACATCCAAGAATGATAATATAACAGCATAGAACAATCAAAAATTATAGACACGTTGGAGACGTATCAATATCTATTATGCAAATATTGTATGGTCATCAATTGACCAAAAAGGGGGAGATTGTTAGGGCATATCTCTCTATAGTTGGTTTTGGTCTTGATGACAATACGCTTTGCGGACTAACAATGCGCATTGAGCATTTTAGATATTCACATATATGGCACAAGACAGTTTATATCCCCTCGGACAAAGAAAGAGCGAAGACGGGTTTTCTGACGTTTCTTTCCGTTAATTTGAGTCGTAGGAAATCCGTACTATTAAGTGGGGTTGGAAAGAATGGGTGGAATCAACGCATACACAAACTATATGCACCGACATATCCTTCCCCAACCTTGGAGCGATTCATCTATTATGCATTGGAACTGGTTCACGCTAAGCGGTAGTACCGCTGGTACCCAGGGTAGTACTACTTAGGCGGTACTTCCCCTGGTTGTGCCGCGGCTACTACCATGAAGTTCTCTGTTAGGCTTCAGGTAAATCACGGTAGTACCACTTGCACCTGGCGGTAATACTGCTTGCGCGGTACTACCACGAAGGTGCTGCGGGCACTACCGTGGGTTTTTCTATATGCCATCCAGTAATTCGTGGTAGTACCGCTAGGACTAAGGGTGGTACCGCTTCGTGCTGGATTTCCGCCCTGTTGTCGTGCAAACTACCGTTGGTTCTGTATGCCCCTCGACAATTCGCGGTAGTACCACTGGTTGTAGGCGGTAGTACCACTCCGGCGGAACTACCATGCTAGTACTGGATCGGTGCTCGCTGGGTCACTTTTAAACTTCCATTCTTAGTGGTAGTACCGCTGCCCCGAGCGGTAGTACCGCTTAAAGCACAACCAGTGCATAACGGTTGGATTTTTGTCCCCACTATAAAGGGGGTCTTATTCCCCAAGAAGATCCACCACTTTTCCCCATTGCTCCATTGTTTCCCAAAGCTTAAACTTGCCTGATCTCCCTCCCTATCCATCAAAACATATCGATTGTCTAGGGTTTTGAGGAGAAGGCCTCGATCTACACTTCCACCGAGAGAAATTTGATTCCCCATACTATCCCTTCTGGATCTTATTACTCTTGGGTGTTTGGGCACCCTAGATAGAATAGGTCACCTCTGAGCCACATTCCACTGTGATGAAGCTTTGATATGTCCATTTTGCATCATGCTTTTATATCGATATTTATTGCATTATGGGTTCTTATTACACGTTATGTCACAATACTTATGCCTATTCTCTCTTATTTTAGAAGGTTTACATAAGGAGGGAGAATGCCGGCAATGGAATTCGGGTGGAAAAGGAGCAAATATTAGAGACCTATTCTGCACAACTCCAAAAGTCCTGAAACTCCACGAAAGTCATTTTGGGAAATAATACAATATATCCAGCGGAAGAAGTTCACCAGAGGGGGCCCCACCTGGCCACGAGGGTGGGGGCGCGCCCTACCCCCTGGGCATGCCCCCCTACCTCGTGGGCCCCTGGTGGCCCTCCGATGCCCATCTTCTGCTATATGAGGTATTTCGTCGAGGAAAAATCATAAGCAACCTTTCGGGACGAAACTCCGCCGCCACGAGGTGGAACCTTGGCGGAACCAATCTAGGGCTCCAGCAGAGCTGTCTGCCGGGGACACTTCCCTCCGGGAGGGGGAAATCATCGCCATCATCATCACCAACGCTCCTCTCGTCGGGAGAGGGCAATCTCCATCAACATCTACACCAGCACCATCTCCTCTCAAAACCCTAGTTCATCTCTTGTATCCAATTCTTGTCTACAAGTCCGGGATTGGTACTAGTAGGTTGCTAATAGTGTTGATTACTCCTTGTAGTTGATGCTAGTTGGTTTATTTGGTGGAAGATCATATGTTCAGATCCTTTATGCATATTTGTAACACCCCGAGAATCATGCTACAGTAACCCTCTGTGATTAAGCTAAGCATGTTGCTAAACAGGGCTTGATCACATTGGAATCACATTTCTTTTCAAACTCCTAATTCAAACTTCAATTAAATTTAAAGTGGAAAATAGAAGTTGTCAAAATTGAAAACTAAAATGTTCATTAAGTAACAAATAATCCTGAAGCAATTATAAAATTGTAACTAAACTTAAATGGATTAGTTAGGTGACCCTAACAACCTCAAACTTTGGCAAGCAACAACATTTAATAACCTTTTAATTAATCTAAATTTAATATGAATTAGTATTTCACCCAAACTAGTTTTTGGTGCAAGGATCTGATGCACTGCAACTTATAAGCTAGCTCCCATATTTTATAAATACCATTTAGGTGCTAAACATTTTGCAAACAGAAAAATAAATATAAATATAAAAAAAAGAAAAGGCATCAATAGGACCCCTCCCCCACCCGTCGGGCCAACCGGCCTAGCTAGCCACCAGGCCGTCCAGACCGGCCTGGACCGAGCCATTAACCCTCCCCGGGGCACGAAACCCTAACCCCTTCCCCCGATCCCCACCCCCGCGATCTGGATCGGGCGCCAAACGACGCCGCCCGATCCGTTGCCCCGAGCCGACGAGCTCGGGCCCGCGCCCGCCCGCCGTCGCCGGGCTGCCCGCCTCACCACTCCGTCGCCGAACGCCGCTGCCTTCGCCTCGTCTCCGTCGCCTCCCCCTCTTGCCCGATATTGATGCGCCGTCACCGAGGAACCTCGTCGCCCCGACGCCGGCACCTCCCCTCGAGCGGCGCCGCCCTCCGCCGCCACCACATCGCCGGCGCCACCCCGCCGTTGCCACGTCGCCCCGGAGCTCCCCCGCCAGCCTGCTTCCTCCTCCTCGCCGGCCTGCACATCGTCACCGCGTCGCCGTCGTCCTCGTCTCCTCCCGCGCCCGTTGCCACGTTCCTCGCAAACCACCGTGAGGCCACCCCGTTTCTCATCCCTCTCTGTCCCGCGCGCGCGCGGTCGTCGCGTGCACCGCGCGACCGGCCGCGCCGATGCGTGCTCGCCATGGCCTACTTTCGGCCCGCCTGCGGCCTTGCTCCCTGCAGTCCCGCCGACCACCGCGCGCCGGCTCCCTTTGCTGCGCTACCCCTAGTCGGCGCTGATCGCCCCCAACCCCGTCCGGCTCGGACGCCTGGACAGCAGATCCAGCGCCTCACTGGCTGCACCTCGCCTGCGGTCGCTGTTCCCCTATTTGGCTCGGGCGGGCGCCCCTACGAGCTGGCGCCCGCCGCCCGCACCCGATCCGCTATGGCCTCCCCTAGGCCCTATGACTTGTGGGGCCCTGCCCCTGGAACGTTTAAGAAAAAGATTAAAATAAAATAATAAAAATATTAATTAGTTAATCAAATAATTAGTTAATTAAATTAATTAACTTAACTAATTCTGGTTAATTTAACTAATTAAAATTAATTAACCTAATGACTAATTAACCTAATTAACTACTCTTAATTAACTACCAGAGTATTACAAGTGGGACCCACGCGTAAGTTTGACTTAGTCAATCCCTGTTGACTGCTGATGTCAACATAACATCATGCTGATGTCATTAATCCAATTTCGAATTAAATTGAAGGATTAATTAAATTCCAGAAATTAGTAAATCTTTAGAAAATCCTATCTTTTAATCCGAAACTCGGATTAAATTATTTTCAACATGAAAGTTGCTCAGAACGACGAGACGAATCCGAATACGCAGCCCGTTCGTCCGCCACGCGTCCCTAGCATAGTGAACCTGCAACATTTCACCTCCGGTTCATCTGTCCGAAAACACGGAACACCGGGGATACTTTCTCGTATGTTTCCCGCCTTCACCGGTATCACCTCATACCGCGTTAGAACACGTCTAGATCTGCTTGTTGTCCTGTTATGCACTTGCTTACTATGTATTTACTGTTTCTCCCCCCTCTTCTCTCCGGTAGACCCCGTGACGATGCTGATGCCCCTGTGGTCGACTACGTCACTAACGACCCCTCCTTCTTGTCTGAGCAACCAGGCAAGCCCCCCCCTTGATCACGGATATTGCCTATTCTACTCATCGCTTGCATTAGAGTAGTGTAGCATTCTTGCTTTCGTTATACCTATCCCGATGCATAGCCTATCCTTGCTACTCTTTGTTGTTACCTTTACGCAATCCTACATGCCTAGTATAGGATGCTAGTTTTCCATCGGTGGCCCTACATTCTTGTCCGTCTGCTGTGCTATACTATCGGGCCGTGATCACAGGGGAGGTGATCACGGGTATATACTATATACTTTATACATGATACATGTGGTGATTAAAGTCGGGTCGGCTCGAGGAGTACCCGCGAGTGATTCACGGATTGGGGGCTGAAAGGACCTTTGTCCCGACGGCCCTCTGGATGGATCTTTGTGGCGGAGCGACAGGGCAGGTTGAGACTACCCAGGTGAGAGGTGGGCCTGGCCCTGTCGGCGTTCGCGGTAACTTCAAATAACATGCTTAACGAGATCTTGGTATTTGATCTGAGTCTGGCTACTGGCCTATACGCACTAACCAACTACGTGGGAAAGATATGGGCAATCGGCGTCGTGGTATCAGCCGAAGCCTTCGTGACGTCAGCGACTGAGCGGCGCGCGCCAGATTGGACCGCGTAACGTGACTTCCTTTGTAATGGAGGTTGCTAGGTCTGCTTCCGGCGCGTCATAGCGTGCTTGGTGTGCTAAGGGCGATGGGCCCAAACCCCTGGGCGATTAGGTTTAGACCGGCGTGCTGACCGCTCTGTTGGCCTAGGTCGGGCTGCGACGTGTTGATCTTCCGCGGCCGGGCATGACCCAGAAAAGTGTGTCCGGCCAAATGGGATCGAGCGTGTTGGGCTATGTGGTGCACCCCTGCAGGGAAGTTAATCTATTCGAATAGTTGTGATCTTCGGTAACAGGACAACTTGGAGTTGTACCTTGACCTTATGACAACTAGAACTGGATACTTAATAAAACACACCCTTCCAAGTGCCAGATACAACCCGGTGGTCGCTCTCTAACAGGGCTATGAGGAGAGGATCCCCGGGTAGGATTATGCTATGTGATGCTACTTGGAGGACTTCAGTCTACTCTCTTCTACATGCTGCAAGAAGGAGGCTGCCAGAAGCATAGTCTTCGACAGGATTAGCTATTCCCCTCTTATTCTGGCATTCTGCAGTTCAGTCCACTGATATGGCCCTTTACACATATACCCATGCATATGTAGTGTAGCTCCTTACTTGCGAGTACTTTGGATGAGTACTCACGGTTGCCTTGTTCCCCCTTTTTCCCCTATCTCTATCCGATTGCTGCGACCAGACGATGGAGCCCAGGAGCCAGACGCCATCGTCGATGACGACTACTACACCAGAGGTGCCTACTACTACGTGCAGCCCGCTGACGACGACCAGGAGTAGTTAGGAGGATCTCAGGCAGGAGGCCTGCGCCTCTTTCGATCTGTATCCCAGTTTGTGCTAGCCTTCTTAAGGCAGACTTGTTTAACTTATGTCTGTACTCAGATATTGTTGCTTCCGCTGACTCGTCTTTGATCGAGCACTTGTATTCGAGCCTTCGAGGCCCCTGGTTGTATTATGATCCTTGTATGACTTTTTTATGTTTTAGAGTTGTGTTGTGATATCTTCCCGTGAGTCCCTGATCTTGATCGTACACATTTGCGTGTATGATTAGTGTACGATTGAATCAGGGGCGTCACAAGTTGGTATCAGAGCCGACTGACTATAGGAACCCCCTCCTTTTCAACTCCTTGGCCGAAGTCGAGTCTAGACATTACAAAAAAATTACTAACATGGTCGTGTGACTTACGGGCCCATGTCACCATTGGGTGGTACTAGGATCTTTTACTCCTCGATCTTTACTCTAGGACTCTAATCTCTCCCCTATTCGGGTTTAATGAATTTACTAAAATCTAACTTTAGGATCTCGTTACTACTTCCTCCCGGAGAACCCCTCACTACAGGTGATTGCTCCGTGAACCAGAAGAATTTGAAGATACTCTCCGATATTCTCTCGAGACCTTGTGCCTGTCGCTTTTGCAATTCCCTACCACCGAAACATCCCTATGGATAAATACTTAGACCTGTCGTTCTTACTTTTATTCCCAACTTACTTTTATTCCCAGTTGATCTTGTTATTACAAGATACCCCGAAATTCTCTCTAATGTTCCGAGAATACTTTGTGCCTATTGCCTTGCAGTTATTTGCTACATTAATACCTCTACGGATAATTTCTCGCACTTACCGAATATCCACTCATCCCCAGTTGATTCATTTATGTCACCAATCCTCGAAATACCATTCGATCTTCCGAAAATCCTGAGCATCCTATTGCTCTTGAAATTCTTGATTACTTGCATTATGGTTAATTCCATAAGTCTAGTAATCTTGTTGACATACATTGTCATTATCATTTTGTGTCCATTGATTCGATTTGTTGCAAATGCTCGCAATCCTCAAACAGATCCTAGAATTCATCCTTCCGGCTCAGACGTCGTTTTAAACATGAGCTTGATCTCGACCAATCAAATTGTTGTCGATTTTACCCCTAAGCTTACTCAACTTATCCATCCTTAATCAGAGCGTTTGCTTCTGATCCTTTGATTTGGTAATCATAATTCCTTTACATGTGAGCTTTGAATTAGTCAGTTGCTTCTATAATCCAATGCCTTCGCATTGTTTCTTCCTCTGGTTGTGTGCCAATACTGATCTCAGTTTCACTATGGACCGTCGGATCCTTTGTTGAAATATCATCCAACAGTGTCCTTCGTATACAAAAACCTCGAGAAGTTCTTTCCCTGATACATAATGCCTTAGGTAAATTGTATCCTTTGTTTTTGTCAACCATGCTCTACTATTGAGCTTGTGTTATTTACTATTGAAGATTGTGGTATATGCTTCCACGATACCCTGACGGGTTGAACCTATACCTTCTCTAAAACCGTGTGAACCGAAAGTTTTCATGAGTCATACTCTTCTGGTCTTCGCCGGATAAAATTTCAACAACGCAACTTCTTCAAGGCGAGAAGTGAATGGAAGGTTATGCATTAAAGAAGTGGGAGTCGACCTTGAACTTTGCGTTCATGCCCATGGACCCGATGTGGAACTTACCATGGAAGCTTCTTGCAAAATATTTAATCATTTGGGAAATTCTTTCGATGTCATTAGATTGGATCCCTTGCAGCTATGGTTCCGACCATATTGTTCTTCTTTGATCCCATTTCTCGGGGAAGTTTAAATAGTTGACCTAATGACTAATTAACCTAATTAACTACTGTTAATTAACTAACAGAGTATTACAAGTGGGACCCACGTGTAAGTTTGACTTAGTCAATCCCTGTTGACTGCTGATGTCAACATGACATCATGCTAATGTCATTAATCCAATTTCGAATTAAATTAAAGGATTCATTAAATTCCAGAAATTAGTACATCTTTAGAAAATCCTATCTTTTAATCCGTAACTCGGATTAAATTATTTTCAACATGAAAGTTGCTCAGAACGACGAGACGAATCCGAATACGCAGCCCGTTCGTCCGCCACGCGTCCCTAGCATAGTGAACCTGCAACATTTCACCTCCGGTTCATCTGTCCAAAAACACGGAACACCGAGGATACTTTCTCGTATGTTTCCCCCCTTCACCGGTATCACCTCATACCGCGTTAGAACACGTCTAGCTCTGCTTGTTGTCCTGTTATGCACTTGCTTACTATGTATTTACTGTTTCTCCCCCCTCTTCTCTCCAGTAGACCCCATGACGATGCTGATGCCCCTGTGGTCGACTACGTCACCGACGACCCCTCCTTCTTGTCTGAGCAACCAGGCAAGCCCCCCCCTTGATCACCAGATATCGCCTATTCTACTCTATACTACTTGCATTAGAGTAGTGTAGCATGTTACTGCTTTCCGTTATACCTATCCTGATGCATAGCCTGTCCTTGCTACTACTGTTGTTACCTTTACCTGCAATCCTACATGCCTAGTATAGGATGCTAGTTTTCCATCAGTGGCCCTACATTCTTGTCCGTCTGCTGTGCTATACTATCGGGCCATGATCACACGGGAGGTGATCACGGGTATATAATATATAATTTATACATGATACATGTGGTGATTAAAGTCGGGTCGGCTCGAGGAGTACCCGCGAGTGATTCACGGATTGGGGGCTGAAAGGACCTTTGTCCCGACGGCCCTCTAGATGGATCTTTATGGCGGAGCGCCAGCGCAGGTTGAGACTACCTGGGTGAGAGGTGGTCCTGGCCCTGTCGGCGTTGGCGGTAACTTCAAATAACACGCTTAACGAGATCTTGGTATTTGATCTGAGTCTGGCTACTGGCCTATACGCATTAACCAACTACGTGGGAAAGATATGGGCACTCGGCGTCGTGGTATCAGCCGAAGCCTTCGTGACGTGAGCGACTGAGCGGCGCACGACAAATTGGACCGCGTAACGTGACTTCCATTGTAATGGAGGTTGCTAGGTCCGCTTCCGGCCGCGTTCGCAACGTGCATGTGTGCTAAGGGCGATGGGCCCAGACCCCTGGGCGCTTAGGTTTAGACCGGCGTGCTGACCGCTCTGTTGGCCTAGGTCGGGCTGCGACGTGTTGATATTCCGCGGCCGGGCATGACCCAGAAAAGTGTGTCCTGCCAAATGGGATCGAGCGTCTTGGGCTATGTGGTGCACCCCTGCAGAGAAGTTAATCTATTCGAATAGCCGTGATCTTCGGTAACAGGACGACTTGGAGTTGTACCTTGACCTTATGACAAATAGAACTTGATACTTAATAAAACACACCCTTCCAAGTGCCAGATACAAACCGATGGTCGCTCTCTAACAGGGGTACGAGGAGAGGATCGCCGGGTAGGATTATGCTATGCGATGCTACTTGGAGGACTTCAGTCTACTCTCTTCTACATGCTGCAAGACGAAGGCTGCGAGCGTAGTCTTGACAGGATTAGCTATTCCCTCTTATTACGGCATTCTGCATTCAGTCCTCGATATGGCCCTTTACACATATACCCATGCATATGTAGTGTAGCTCCTTGCTTGTGAGTACTTTGGATGAGTACTCACGGTTGCCTTTGTTCCCCCTTTTCCCTATCTCTATCCGATTGCTGCGACTGCACGACGGAGCCCAGAGCGACGCCACCGTCGATGACGACTACTACACCGGAGGTGCCTACTACTACGTGCAACCCGCTGACGACGACCAGGAGTAGTTAGGAGGATCTCAGGCAGGAGGCCTGCGTCTCTTTCGATCTGTATCCCAGTTTGTGCTAGCCTTCTTAAGGCAGACTTGTTTAACTTATGTCTGTACTCAGATATTGTTGCTTCCGCTGACTCGTCTTTGATCGAGCACTTGTATTCGAGCCTTCGAGGCCCCTGGCTTGTATTATGATGCTTGTATGACTTTTTTATGTTTTAGAGTTGTGTTGTGATATCTTCCCGTGAGTCCCTGATCTTGATCGTACACATTTGCGTGTATGATTAGTGTACGATTGAATCGGGGGCGTCACAAGTTGGTATCAACTGCCTGTAGGAACCCCCTCCTTTTCAACTCCTTGGCCGAAGTCGAGTCTAGACATTACAAAACTTTTACTAACATGGCTGAGTGCCTTACGGGCCCATGTCACCATTGGGTGGTACTAGGATCTTTTACTCCTCGATCTTTACTCTGGGACTCTAATCTCTCCCCTATTCGGGTTTAATGAATTTACTAAAATCTAACTTTAGGATCTCGTTACTACTTCCTCCCGGAGAACCCCTCACTACAGGTGATTGCTCCATGAACCAGAAGATTTTGAAGATACTCTCCGATATTCTCTCGAGACCTTGTGCCTGTCGCTTTTGCAATTCCCTACCACCGAAATATCCCTATGGATAAATACTTAGACCTGTCGCTCTTACTTTTATTCCTAGTTGATCTTGTTATTACAAGATACCCCGAAATTCTCTCTAATGTTCCGAGAATACTTTGTGCCTATTGCCTTGCAGTTCTTTGCTACATGAATACCTCTACGGATAATTTCTCGCACTTACTGAATATCCACTCATCCCCAGTTGATTCATTTATGTCACCAATCCTCGAAATACCATTCGATCTTCCGAAAATCCTGAGCATCCTATTGCTCTTGAAATTCTTGATTACTTGCATTATGGTTAATTCCATAAGTCTAGTAATCTTGTTGACATCCATTGTCATTATCATTTTGTGTCCATTGATTCGATTTGTTGCGAATGCTCGCAATCCTCAAACAGATCCTAGAATTCATCCTTCCGGCTCAGACGTCGTTTTAAACATGAGCTTGATCTCGAGCAATCAAATTGTTGTCGATTTTACCCCTAAGCTTACTCAACTTATCCATCCTTAATCAGAGCGTTTGCTTCTGATCCTTTGATTTGGTAATCATAATTCCTTTACATGTGAGCTTTGAATTTGTCAGTTGCTTCTATAATCCAATGCCTTCGCATTGTTTCTTCCTCTGGTTGTGTGCCAATACTCACCTCAGTTTCACTATGGACCGTCAGATCCTTTGTTGAAATATCATCCGACAGTGTCCTTCGTATACAAAAACCTCGAGAAGTTCTTTCCCTGATACATAATGCCTTAGGTAAATTGTATCCTCTGTTTTTGTCAACCATGCTCTACTATTGAGCTTGTGTTATTTACTATTGAAGATTGTGGTATATGTTTCCATGATACCCTGACGGGTTGAACCTATACCTTCTCTAAAACCGTGTGAACCCGAAAGTTTTCATGAGTCATACTCTTCTGGTCTTCGCCAGATAAAATTTCAACACCGCAACTTCTTCGAAGGCGAGAAGTGAATGGAAGGTTATGCATTAAAGAAGTGGGAGTCGACCTTGAACTTTGCGTTCATGCCCATGGACCCGATGTGGAACTTACCATGGAAGCTTCTTGCAAAATATTTAATCATTTGGGAAATTCTTTCGATGTCATTAGATTGGATCCCTTGCAGCTATGGTTCCGACCATATTGTTCTTCTTTGATCCCATTTCTCGGGGAAGTTTAAATAGTTGACCTAATGACTAATTAACCTAATTAACTACTGTTAATTAACTAACAGAGTATTACAAGTGGGACCCACGCGTAAGTTTGACTTAGTCAATCCCTATTGACTGCTGATGTCAACATGACATCATGCTAATGTCATTAATCCAATTTCGAATTAAATTAAAGGATTCATTAAATTCCAGAAATTAGTACATCTTTAGAAAATCCTATCTTTTAATACGTTACTCGGATTAAATTATTTTCAACATGAAAGTTGCTCAGAACGACGAGACGAATCCGAATACGCAGCCCGTTCGTCCGCCACGCGTCCCTAGCATAGTGAACCTACAACATTTCACCTCCGGTTCATCTGTCCAAAAACACGGAACACCGAGGATACTTTCTCGTATGTTTCCCCCCTTCAACGGTATCACCTCATACCGCGTTAGAACACGTCTAGCTCTCCTTGTTGTCCTGTTATGCACTTGCTTACTATGTATTTACTATTTCTCCCCCCTCTTCTCTCCGGTAGACCCCATGACGATGCTGATGCCCCTGTGGTCGACTACGTCACCGACGACCCCTCCTTCTTGTCTGAGCAACCAGGAAAGCCCCCCCCCCCTTGATCACCAGATATCGCCTATTCTACTCTATACTGCTTGCATTAGAGTAGTGTAGCATGTTACTGCTTTCCGTTATACCTATCCTGATGCATAGCCTGTCCTTGCTACTACTGTTGTTACCTTTACCTGCAATCCTACATGCCTAGTATAGGATGCTAGTTTTCCATCAGTGGCCCTACATTCTTGTCCGTCTGCTGTGCTATACTATCGGGCCGTGATCACTCGGGAGGTGATCACGGGTATATACTATATACTTTATACATGATACATGTGGTGATTAAAGTCGGGTCGGCTCGAGGAGTACCCGCGAGTGATTCACGGATTGGGGGCTGAAAGGACCTTTGTCCCGACGACCCTCTAGATGGATCTTTATGGCGGAGCGCCAGCGCAGGTTGAGACTACCTGGGTGAGAGGTGGGCCTGGCCCTGTCGGCGTTCGCGGTAACTTCAAATAACACTCTTAACGAGATCTTGGTATTTGATCTGAGTCTGGCTACTGGCCTATACGCACTAACCAACTACGTGGGAAAGATATGGGCACTCGGCGTTGTGGTATCAGCCGAAGCCTTTGTGACGTCAGCGACTGAGCGGCGCACGCCAGATTGGACCGCGTAACGTGACTTCCTTTGTAATGGAGGTTTCTAGGTCTGCTTCCGGTCGCGTTCGCAACATGCAGGTGTGCTAAGGTCGATGGGCCCAAACCCCTGGGCGCTTAGGTTTAGACCGGCATGCTGACCGCTCTGTTGGCCTAGGTCGGGCTGTGACGTGTTGGTCGTCCACGGCCGGGCATGACCCAGAAAAGTGTGTCCGGCCAAATGGGATCGAGCGTGTTGGGCTATGTGGTGCACCCCTGCAGGGAAGTTAATCAATTCGAATAGCCGTGATCTTCGGTAACATGACGACTTGGAGTTGTACCTTGACCTTATGACAACTAGAACTGGATACTTAATAAAACACACCCTTCCAATTGCCAGATACAACCCGGTGGTTGCTCTCTAACAGGGCTACGAGGAGAGGATTGCGGGTAGGATTATGCTATGCGATGCTACTTGGAGGACTTCAGTCTACTCTCTTCTACATCTTTGCAAGACGAAGGCTGCGAGCGTAGTCTTGACGGATTAGCTATCCCCTCTTATTACGGCATTCTGCAGTTCACCCACCGATATGGCCCTTTACACATATACCCATGCATATGTAGTGTAGCTCCTTGCTTGCGAGTACTTTGGATGAGTACTCACGGTTGCCTTGTTCCCCCTTTTTCCCCTATCTCTATCCGATTGCTGCGACCAGACGACGGAGCCCAGGAGCTAGACGCCACCGTCGATGACGACTACTACACCGGAGGTGCCTACTACTACGTGCAGCCCGCTGACGACGACCAGGAGTAGTTAGGAGGATCCCAGGCAGGAGGCATGCGCCTCTTTCGATCTGTATCCCAGTTTGTGCTAGCCTTCTTAAGGCAGACTTGTTTAACTTATGTCTGTACTCAGATATTGTTGCTTCCGCTGACTCGTCTTTGATCGAGCACTTGTATTCGAGCCTTCGAGGCCCCTGGCTTGTATTATGATGCTTGTATGACTTTTTTATGTTTTAGAGTTGTGTTGTGATATCTTCCCGTGAGTCCCTGATCTTGATCGTACACATTTGCGTGTATGATTAGTGTACGATTGAATCGGGGGCGCCACAATAATAATACTCCTCTGATTATGAACATGAATATGCTCTGTGAGTAGTTACGTTTGTTCCTGAGGACATGGGAGAAGTCTTGCTATTAGTAGTCATGTGAATTTGGTATTCGTTCGATATTTTGATGAGATGTATGTTGTCTAGCCTCTATTGGTGTTATGTGAACGTCGACTACATAACACTTCACCATTATTTGGGCCTAGAGGAAGGCATTGGGAAGTAATAAGTAGATGATGGGTTGCTAGAGTGACAGAAGCTTAAACCCTAGTTTATGCTGAAGGAAATATGCCCTAGAGGCAATAATAAATTTATTATTTATTTCCTCATATCATGATAAATGTTTATTATTCATGCTAGAATTGTATTAACCGGAAACATGATACATGTGTGAATACAAAGACAAACTTAAATCTCACTAGTATGCCTCTACTTGACTAGCTCATTAATCAAAGACGGTTATGTTTCCTAACCATAGACATGAGTTGTCATTTGATTAATGGGATCACATCATTAGGAGAATGATGTGATTGACATGACCCATTCCGTTAGCTTAGCACTTGATCGTTTAGTATGTTGCTATTGCTTTCTTCATGACTTATACATGTTCCTACAACTATGAGATTATGCAACTCCCGTTTACCGGGTGATTTTAAAGGAGCTCTATAGCTGTCTCCAAAGGTACATGTTGAGTTGGCGTATTTCGAGATTAGGTTTTGTCACTTCGATTGTCGGAGAGGTATCTCTGGGCCCTCTCGGTAATGCACAACACTATAAGCCTTGCAAGCAATGTAGCTAATGAGTTAGTTACAGAATGATGCATTACGTAACGAGTAAAGAGACTTGCCGGTAACGAGATTGAACTAGGTATTGAGATACCGACAATCGAATCTCGAGCAAGTAACATACCGATGACAAAGGGAACAACGTATGTTGTTATGCGGTTTGACCGATAAAGATCTTCGTAGAATATGTGGGAGCCAATATGGGCATTCAGGTCCCGCTATTGGTTATTGACCAGAGACGTGTCTCGGTCATGTCTACATAGTTCTCGAACCCGTAGGGTCCGCACGCTTAACGTTTCGTTGACGATATAGTATTATATGAGTTTTGTATGTTGGTGACCGAATGTTGTTCGGAGTTCCGGATGAGATCATGGACATGACGAGGAACTCCGGAATGGTCCGGAGATAAAGTTTAATATATGGGATAATAGTGTTTGATCTCCGGAAGGGTTCCAGAATTCACCGGAAGGGGTTCCGGATGTTTCCCGAAATGTTTGGGTACGAGAACACGTTATTTGGGCCAAATGGGAAAGCCCACGAGGCTTTTGGAAAGTGCAAAAGGAAGTTCTGCGGAGACCAGAGGCTAGACGCCAGGAACCCTGGCGTCTAGGGGGTAGACGCCGGGAACCCTGGCATCTAGCCCTGGAGTCCGTGTAGGACTCTTGCCTTTCGGGCAAAACCGACTTTGAGGGGGCTTTTACTCCAAGTTTCGACTCCAGGGCTCAACATATAAATAGAGGGGCAGGGCTAGCACCAAAGACACATCAAGAAACACCAAGCCGTGTGCCGGCAACCCTGTCCCCTCTAGTTTATCCTACGGAGATTATTCTTCACCAACACCGTCACCACACCGTCGTGCTACCGGAACTCATCTACTACTTCGCCCGTCTTGCTGGATCGAGAAGGCGAGGACGTTATCAAGCTGAACGTGTGCAGAACTCGGAGGTGTCGTGCGTTCGATACTTGGATCGGTCGGATCGTGAAGACGTATGACTACATCAACCGCGTTGATAAACGCTTCCGCTTAGCGATCTTCAAGGGTATGAAGATACACTCCCCCTCTCGTTGCTATGCATCACAATGATCTTGCGTGTGCGTAGGAATTTTTTTTGAAATTACTACGTTCCCCAACAGTGGCATCCGAGCCTGGTTTTATGCGTAGATGTTATATGCACGAGTAGAACACAAGTGAGTTGTGGGCGATACAAGTCATATTGCTTACCAGCATGTCATACTTTGGTTCGGCGGTATTGTTGGATGAAGCGGCCTGGACCGACATTACGCGTACGCTTACGCGAGGCCGGTTCTCCCGACGTGCTTTGCACTGAGGTGGCTAGCGGGTGTCAGTTTCTCCAACTTTAGTTGAACCGAGTGTGGCTACGCCCGGTCCTTGCGAAGGTTAAAACAACACTAACTTGACGAACTATCGTTGTGGTTTTGATGCCTAGGTAAGAATGGTTCTTGCTCAGCCCGTATCAGCCACGTAAAATTTGCAACAACAAAGTAGAGGACATCTAACTTTTTTTGCAGGGCATGTTGTGATGTGATATGGTCAAGATGTGATGCTATGTTTTATTGTATGAGATGATCATGTTTTGTAACCGAAGTTATCGGCAACTGGCAGGAGCCATATGGTTGTCGCTTTATTGTATGAAATGCAAACGCCCTGTGATTGCTTTACTTTATCACTAAGCGGTAGCGATAGTCGTAGAAGCAATAGATGGCGTAAACGACAACGATGCTACGATAGAGATCAAGGTGTCGCGCCGGTGACGATGGTGATCACGATGGTGCTTTGGAGATGGAGATCACAAGCACAAGATGATGATGGCCATATCATATCACTTATATTGATTGCATGTGATGTTTATCCTTTATGCATCTTATCTTGCTTTGATTGACGGTAGCATTTTAAGATGATCTCTCACTAATTATCAATAAGTGTTCTCCCTAAGTATGCACCGTTGTGAAAGTTCTTCGTGCTGAGACACCACGTGATGATCGGGTGTGATAGGCTCTACGTTCAAATACAACGGGTGCAAGACAGTTGCACACGCGGAATACTCAGGTTAAACTTGACGAGCCTAGCATATACAGATATGGCCTCGGAACACGGAGACTGAAAGGTCGAACATGAATCATATAGTAGATATGATCAACATAGTGATATTCACCATTGAAAACTACTCCATCTCGCGTGATGATCGGACATGGTTTAGTTGATTTGGATCATGTGATCACTTAGATGACTAGAGAGATGTCTGTCTAAGTGGGAGTTCTTAAGTAATATGATTAATTGAACTTAAATTTATCATGAACTTAGTACCTGATAGTATTTTGCTTGTCTATGTTTGTTGTAGATAGATGGCTCGTGCTGTTGTTCCGTTGAATTTTAATGCGTTCCTTGAGAAAGCTAAGTTGAAAGATGATGGTAGCAATTACACGGACTGGGTCCACAAGTTGAGGATTATCCTCATTGTTGCACAGAAGAATTACGTCCTGGAAGCACCACTGGGTGCCAGGCCTCTGCAGATGCTGGCGACGGCGTTAAGAACGTCTGGCGAGCAAAGTCGACGACTACTCGATAGTTCAGTGTGCCATGCTTTACGGCTTAGAACTGGGACTTCAACGACATTTTGAATGTCATGGAGCATATGAGATGTTCCAGGAGTTGAAGTTAATATTTCAAGAAAATGCCCGGGTTGAGAGATATGAAGTCTCCAATAAGTTCTATAGCTGTAAAATGGAGGAGAATAGTTCTATCAGTGAACATATACTCAAAATGTCTAGGTATAATAATCACTTGATTCAACTGGGAGTTAATCTTTCTGATGATAGTGTCATTAACAGAATTCTTCAATCACTGCCACCAAGCTACAAGAGCTACGTGATGAACTATAATATGCAAGGGATGGACAAGACTATTCCCGAGCTCTTCACAATGCTAAAGGCTGCAGAGGTAGAAATCAAGAAGGAGCATCAAGTGTTGATGGTCAATAAGACCACCAGTTTCAAGAAAAAGGGTAAAGGGAAGAAGAAGGGGAACTTCAAGAAGAACAGCAAGCAAGTTGCTGCTCAAGAAAAGAAACCAAAATCTGGACCTAAGCACGAGATCGAGTGCTTCTACCGCAAGCGGATGGACACCGAAGCGGAACTGCCCCAAGTATTTGGTGGATAAGAAGGATGGCAAGGTGAACAAAGGTATATGTCATATACATGTTATTGATGTGTACCTTACAAATGCTCGCAGTAACACCTGGGTATTGGATACTCGTTCTGTTGCTAATATTTGCAACTCGAAACAGGGACTACGGATTAAGAGAAGATTGGCTAAGGACGAGGTGACGATGCGCGTAGGAAATGGTTCCAAAGTCGATGTGATCGCGGTCGGCACGCTACCTCTACATCTACCATCGGGATTAGTTTTAGTCCTGAATAATTGTTATTTGGTGCCAGCTTTGAGCATGAACATTATATTTGGATCTTGTTTGATGCGAGACAGTTATTCATTTAAAGCAGAGAATAATGGTTGTTCTATTTATATGAGTTATATCTTTTATGGTCATGCACCCTTGAAGAGTGGTCTATTTTTATTAAATCTTGATAGTAGTGATACACATATTCATAATGTTGAAGCCAAAAGATGCAGAGTTGATAATGATAGTGCAACTTATTTGTGGCACTGCCGTTTGGGTCATATTGGTGTAAAGTGCATGAAGAAACTCCATACTGATGGACTTCTGGAATCACTTGGTACTTGCGAACCGTGCCTCATGGGCAAGATGACTAAAACTCTGTTCATCGGAACTATGGAGCGAGCAACTGATTTGTTGAAATCATACATACTGATGTATGTGGTCTAATGAATATTGAGGCTTGCGGCGGGTATCGTTATTTTCTCACCTTCACAGATGTTTTGAGCAGATATCGGTATATCTACTTGATGAAACAAAAGTATGAAACATTTGAAAAGTTCAAAGAATTTCAGAGTGAAGTGGAAAATCATCGTAACAAGAAAATAAAATTTCTACGATCTGATCGTGGAGGAGAATATTTGAGTTACGAGTTTGGTTTACATTTGAAGCAATGCGGAATAGTTTCGCAACTCACACCACCGGAACACCACAACGAAATGGTGTGTCCGAACGTCGTAATCGTATTTTACTAGATATGGTGCGATCTATGATGTCTCTTACTGATTTACCGCTATCGTTTTGGGGTTATACTTTAGAGACGGCCACATTCACGTTAAATAGGGCACCATCAAAATCCGTTGAGACGACGCCTTATGAACTTTGGTTTGGCAAGAAACCAAAGTTGTCGTTTTTGAAAGTTTGGGGTTGCGATGCTTATGTGAAGAAACTTCAACCAGATAAGCTTGAACCCAAATCGGAGAAATGTGTCTTCATAGGATACCCAAAAGAGACTATTGGGTACACCTTCTATCACAGATCTGAGGGCAAGATTTTTGTTGCTAAATTCGGATCCTTTCTAGCGAAGGAGTTTCTCTTGAAAGAAGTGAGTGGGAGGTAACTGTACCTGCTCCCTTATTGGAAAGTAGTTCATCACAAGAACCGGTTCCTGTGACAACTACACCAATCAGTGAGGAAGATAATGATAATGATCATGAAACTTCAGATCAAGTTACTACCGAACCTCGTAGGTCAACCCGAGTAAGATCCGCACCAGAGTGGTACGATAATCCTATTCTGGAAGTCATGTTACTTGACCATGGCGAACCTACGAACTATGAGGAAGCGATGATGAGCCTAGATTCCGCAAAATGGCTTGAGGCCATGAAATCTGAGTTGGGATCCATGTATGAGAACAAAGTATGGACTTTGGTTGACTTGCCCGATGATCGGCAAGCCATCGAGAATAAATGGATCTTCAAGAAGAAGACTGACGCTGATAGTAATGTAACTGTCTACAAAGCTCGACTTGTTGCGAAAGGTTTTCGACAAGTTCAAGGGGTTGACTACGATGAGACTTTCTCACCCGTAGCGATGCTTAAGTCTGTCCGAATCATGTTAGCAATTGCCGCATTTTATGATTATGAAATATGGCAAATGGATGTCAAAACTGCATTCCTGAATGGATTTCTGGAAGAAGAGTTGTATATGATGCAACCGGAAGGTTTTGTCGATCCAAAAGGTGCTAACAAAGTGTGCAAGCTCCAGCGATCCATTTATGGACTAGTGCAAGCCTCTCGGAGTTGGAATAAACGCTTTGATAGTGTGATCAAAGCATATGGTTTTATACAGACTTTTGGAGAAGCCTGTATTTACAAGAAAGTGAGTGGGAGCTCTCTAGCATTTCTGATATTATATGTAGATGACATATTGTTAATTGGAAATGATATAAAATTTCTGGATAGCATAAAGGGATACTTGAATAAAAGTTTATCGATGAAAGACCTTGGTGAAGCTGCTTACATATTGGGCATCAAGATCTATAGAGATAGATCAAGACGCTTAATTGGACTTTCACAAAGCGCATACCTTGATAAAGTTTTGAAAAAGTTCAAAATGGATCATGCAAAGAAAGGGTTCTTGCCTGTATTACAAGGTGTGAAGTTGAGTCAGACTCAATGCCCGACCACAGCAGAAGATAGAGAGAAAATGAAAGATGTTCCCTATGCTTCCGCCATAGGCTCTATCATGTATGCAATGCTGTGTACCATACCTGATGTATGCTTAGCAATAAGTTTAGCAGGGAGGTACCAAAGTAATCCATGATTGGATCACTGGACAGCGGTCAAGAATATCCTGAAATACCTGAAAAGGACTAAGGATATGTTTCTCGTTTATGGAGATGACAAAGAGCTAGTCGTAAATGGTTACGTCGATGCAAGCTTTGACACTGATCCGGACGATTCTAAATCGCAAACCGGATACGTGTTTATATTAAACGGTGGAGCTGTCAGTTGGTGCAGTTCTAAACAAAGCGTCGTGGCGGGATCTACAAGCGAAGCGGACATTGCTGCTTCAGAAGCAGCAAATGAAGGTGTCTGGATGAAAGAGTTCATTTCCGATCTAGGTGTCATACCTAGTGCATTAGGACCAATGAAGATCTTCTGTGACAATACTGGCGCAATTGCCTTGGCAAAGGAATCCAGATTTCACAAGAGGACCAAGCACATCAAGAGACGCTTCAATTCCATCCGGGACCAAGTCCAGGTGGGAGACATAGATATTTGCAAGATACATATGGATTTGAATGTTGCAGACCCATTGACTAAGCCTCTTCCACGAGCAAAACATGATCAGCACCAAGACTCCATGGGTGTGAGAATCATTACTGTGTAATCTAGATTATTGACTCTAGTGCAAGTGGGAGACTAAAGGAAATATGCCCTAGAGGCAATAATAAAGTTATTATTTATTTCCTCATATCATGATAAATGTTTATTATTCATGCTAGAATTGTATTAACCGGAAACATGATACATGTGTGAATACATAGACAAACTTAAATGTCACTATTATGCCTCTACTTGAATAGCTCATTAATCAAAGATGGTTATGTTTCCTAACCATAGACATGAGTTGTCATCTGATTAACGGGATCACATTATTAGGAGAATGATGTGATTGACATGACCCATTCCGTTAGCTTAGCACTTGATCGTTTAGTATGTTGCTATTGCTTTCTTCATGACTTATACATGTTCCTACAACTATGAGATTATGCAACTCCCGTTTACCGGAGGAACACTTTGTGTGCTACCAAACGTCACAACGTAACTGGGTGATTATAAAGGAGCTCTACAGGTGTCTCCAAAGGTACATGTTGAGTTGGCGTATTTCGAGATTAGGTTTGGTCACTCCGATTGTCGGAGAGGTATCTCTGGGCCCTCTCGGTAATGCACATCACTATAAGCCTTGAAAGCAATGTAGCTAATGAGTTAGTTACGTAATGATGCATTACGTAACGAGTAAAGAGACTTGCCGGTAACCGACGATCGAATCTCGAGCAAGTAACATACCGATGACAAAGGGAACAATGTATGTTGTTATGCGGTTTGACCGATAAAGATCTTCGTAGAATATGTGGGAGACAATATGGGCATCCAGGTCCCGCTATTGCTTATTGACCGGAGACGTGTCTCGGTCATGTCTACATAGTTCTCGAACCCTTAGGGTCCGCACGCTTAACGTTTCGTTGACGATATAGTATTATATGAGTTATGTATGTTGGTGACCGAATGTTGTTCGGAGTTCCGGATGAGATCATGGACATGACGAGGAACTCCGGAATGGTCCGGAGATAAAGTTTAATATATGGGATAATAGTGTTTGATCTCCGGAAGGGTTCCGGAATTCACCGGAAGGGGTTCCGAATGTTTCCCGAAATGTTTGGGTACAAGAACACGTTATTTGGGCCAAAGGGAAAGCCCACGAGGCTTTTGGAAAGTGCAAAAGGAAGTTTTGCGGAGACCAGAGGCTAGACGCCAGGAACCCAGGCGTCTAGGGGGTAGACGCCGAGAACCCTGGCGTCTAGCCCTAGAGTCCGTGTAGGACTCTTGCCTTTCGGGCAAAACCGACTTTGAGGAGGATTTTACTCCAAGTTTCGACCCGAGGGCTCAACATATAAATAGAGGGGCAGGGCTAGTACCAAAGACACATCAAGAAACACCAAGCCGTGTGCCGGCAACCCCGTCCCCTCTAGTTTATCCTCCGTCATAGTTCCCGTAGTGCTTAGGCGAAGCCCTGCGGAGATTGTTCTTCACAAACACCGTCACCACGCCGTCGTGCTGCCGGAACTCATATACTACTTCGCCCGTCTTGCTGGATCGAGAAGGCGAGGACATTATCGAGCTGAACGTGTGCAGAACTCGAAGGTGCCGTGCGTTCGGTACTTGGATCGGTCGGATTCTGAAGACGTACGACTACATCAACCGCGTTGATAAACGCTTCCGCTTAGCGATCTTCAAGGGTATGAAGATACACTCCCCCTCTCGTTGCTATGCATCACCATGATCTTGCATGTGCGTAGGAATTTTTTTGAAATTACTACGTTCGCCAAGATATGTGTTGCTTCGTAAGGGGCTGATTTGGATCCATATGTCTCATGCTATGGTTAGGTCTACCTTAATAATTTTGTTGTAGTTGCGGATGCTTGCAATAGAGGTTAATCATAAGTGGGATGCTTGTTCAAGTAAAAACAGCACCCGAGCACCGGTCCACCCACATGTCAAATTATCAAAGTACCGAACACGAATCATATGAACGTGATGAAAACTAGCTTGACGATATTCCCATGTGTCCTCGGGAGCGCTTTTCCTATTATAAGAGTTTGTCCAGGCTTGTCGTTTGCTACAAAAAAGATTGGGCCACCTTGCTGCACTTTATTTACTTTTGTTACTTGTTGCTCGTTACAAATTATCCTATCACAAAACTATCTGTTACCACTTATTTCAGTACTTGCAGAGAATACCTTGCTGAAAACCGCTTATCATTTCCTTCTGCTCCTCGTTGGGTTTGACACTCTTAATTATCGAAAGGACTACGATAGATCCCCTATACTTGTGGGTCATCAAGACTCTTTTCTGGCGCCATTGCCGGGGAGTGAAGCACCTTTGGTAGGTGGAATTTGGTAAGTAAAATTTTATATAGTGTGCTGAAATTTACTATCACTTGTTACTATGGAAAGTAATCCGCTAAGGGGCTTGTTCGGGGTATCTTCACCCCGACTAGTAGAGCAAAGACTTGCTCCTCAACCTAATGAACCTACTGAAAATGAATATGAAAATGTTCCCTTTGAATTTCCTTCGGGTATGATGGAAAAACTGCTAGCTAATCCTTTTGTAGGAGATGGAACAAAGCATCCTCATGAGCACCTAATATATGTGGATGAAGTTTGTGGACTATTTAAGCTTGCAGGTATACCCAATGATGTTGTTAAGAAGAAGTTCTTCCCTTTATCTTTGAAAAGAGATGCATTGACATGGTATAGGCTATGTGATGATACGAGATCATGGAACTATAGAAGATTGAAATTGGAATTTCATAAAAAGTATTATCCTATGCATCTTGTTCATCGTGATCACAATTATATATATAATTTTTGGCCTCGCGAAGGAGAAAGCATCGCTCAAGCTTGGGGGAGGCTTAAATCAATGTTGTATTCATGCCCCAATCATGAGCTCCCAAGAGAAACAATTATTCAAAATCTTTATGCTCGGCTTTCTGAAAACAATCGCACCATGCTCGATACTTCTTGTGTTGGCTCTTTTATGATGAAGACTATTGAATTTAAATGGGATTTATTGGATATAATTAAACGCAACTCTGAAGATTGGGATCTCGACGAAGGTAAGGAGTCAGGTATGACACCTAAGTTTGATTGTGTTAAATATTTTATGGATACCGATATTTTCTGTAAGTTTAGCACTAAATATGGACTTGACTCTGAAATAGTAGCTTCTTTCTGTGAATCTTTTGCTACTTATGTTGATCTCCCTAAGGAGAAGTGGTTTAAATATCATCCTCCCATAGAAGTAAAAGTAGCTGCACCTATTAAAGTTGAAGAAAAGACTGTCACTTATAATGATCCTATTGTTCCTACTTCTTATATTGAGAAACCACCCTTCCCTGTTACAATAAAGGATCATGCTAAAGCTTCAACTGTTGTTCGTAAAAGTAATATTAGAACTTATACACCTCCTGAGCAAGTTAAAGTATAACCTAATGTTGCCATTGTTAAAGATCTCTTGCTGATAATATTGATGGGCATGTTATTCAATTCTATGGTGAAACTGCTAGAATTGCTAAACCTGGCGCTAAAGATAAACATAGACCTGTGGTAGGCGTGCATGTTATTTCTGTTAAAATAGGAGATCATTGTTATCATGGCTTATGTGATATGGGTGCTAGTGCTAGTGTTATACCTTATACTTTGTATGAAGAAATTAAGCATGAAATTGTACCTGCTGAGATAGAAGGTATTGATGTTACAATTAAACTTGCCAATAGAGATACTATATCAGCTGAGGGAATTGTTAGAGATGTTGAAGTCTTGTGTGGGAAAAATAAATATCCTGCTGATTTTCTTGTTCTTAGTTCCCCACAAGATAGCTTTTGTCCCATTATATTTGGTAGACCCTTCTTGAATACTGTCAATGCTCAGATAAATTGCGAAAATAATGTTGTTACTGTTGGCTTGGATGATATTATTCACGAGTTTAATTTCTCTAAATTTAGTAAACAACACCGTGAAGAAGAATTGCCTAGTAAGGATGAAATTATTGGTCTTGCTTCTATTGCCGTACCTCCTAGTGATCCTCTAGAACATTATTTGCTAGACCATGAAAAATGATATGTTAATGAATGAAAGAAGGGAAATAGATGAAGTATTCTTTAAGCAGGAACCTATTCTGAAACACAATCTGCCCGTTGAAATCCTAGGGGATCCTCCTCCACCCAAGGGTGATCCCGTGTTTGAGATTAAACCGTTGCCTGATAATCTTAAATATGCTTATCTTGATGAAAAGAAAATATATCCTGTTATTATTAGTGCTAACCTTTCAGAGCATGAAGAAGAGAGATTATTGAAAACTCTGAAGAAGCACCGTGCTACTATTGGATATACTCTTGATGATCTTAAGGGCATTAGTCCTACTCTATGTCAACACAAAATAAATTTGGAAGAAGATGCCAAACCGGTTCGTGATCATCAATGAAGGTTGAATCCTCAGATGAAAGAAGTGGTAAGAAAAGAAATACTGAAGCTTTTGGAGGCAGGTATAATTTATCCCATTGCTGATAGTCAGTGGGTAAGTCCTGTTCATTGTGTCCCTAAGAAGGGAGGTGTTACTGTTGTTCCTAATGATAAAGATGAATTGATTCCGCAAAGAATTATTATAGGTTATAGGATGGTAATTGATTTACGCAAATTAAATAAAGCTACTAAGAAAGATCATTACCCTTTACCTTTTATTGATCAAATGCTAGAAAGATTATGCAAACATACACATTATTGCTTTCTAGATGGTTATTCTGGTTTCTCTCAAATACCTGTGTTGGCTAAGGATCAATCAAAGACTACTTTTACATGCCGTTTTGGTACTTTTGCTTATATACGTATGCCTTTTGGTTTATATAATGCACCTGCTACCTTTCAAAGATGCATGATGGCTATATTCTCTGACTTTTGTGAAAAGATTTGTGAGGTTCTCATGGACGACTTTTCCATCTATGGATCCTCTTTTGATGATTGCTTGAGCAAACTTGATCGAGTTTTGCAGAAATATGAAGAAACTAATCTTGTCTTGAAATGGGAAAAGTGCCACTTTATGGTTAATGAAGGTATTGTCTTAGGGCAAAAAGTTTCTAAAAGAGGTATTGAAGTTGATAAAGCCAAGGTTGATGCTATTGAAAAGATGCCATGTCCCAAGGACATCAAAGGTATAAGAAGTTTCCTTGGTCACGCCAGATTTTATGGGATGTTCATTAAGGACTTCTCAAAAATTTCTCAGCCTCTGACTAATTTATTACAAAAAGATATACCATGTGTCTTTGAGGATGATTGTGTAGAAGCATTTGAAATACTTAAGAAAGCATTGATCTCTGCACCTATTGTTCATCCAACGAATTGGAATTTACCCTTTGAAATTATGTGTGATGCTAGTGATTATTCTAACGCCCCCGATGCGGCTATATCTCCCACGTGTCGAGGCACGACTTAGAGGCATAACCGCATTGAAAGCAATGTCGCAAGTGAGGTAATCTTCGCACAACCCATGTAATAAATAAAGGAAAGAGATACATAGTTGGCTTACAGTCGCCACTTCACACAGTACATAAATAAACATCCATCATTCAGAGTACACTCAAGGTCCGACTACAGAACCAAAATAAAAGAAGATACCCCAAATGCTACACAGATCCCGAATCGTCCCAACTGGGCACCACTACGATCATCAGGAAAAGACACATAGTAACGACCACGTTCCTCGTCGAACTACCACTTGAGCTCGGTTGAGTCACCTGACCGCATCATCGGCACCTGCAACTGTTTTGAAGTATCGTGAGTCACGGGACTCAGCAATCTCACACCCGAGATCAAGACTATTTAAGCTTATAGGAAGGACAGAGTAGTAAAGTGGAGCTGCAGCAAGCGACTAGCATATATGGTGGCTACATCGCAAAAGAGAGCGAGAAGAGGAGCAAAGCACGGTCGTGAAACTAATAGCGATCAAGAAGTGATCCTGAACTACTTACGCCGACATAACTCCAACACCGTGTTCACTTCCGGACTCCGCCGACAAGAGACCATCACGGTTACACGCGGTTGATGTGTATTTTATTTGAGGTCAACTTCGGGTTTTCTACAACCGGACATTAACAAATTCCCATCTGCCTCATAACATGGGCACGGCTTTGAAAGATATTACCCTGCAGGGTGTCCCAACTTAGCCCATTATAAGCTCTCACGGTCAACGAAGGATATTCCTTCTACGGGAAGACCCGATCAATCTCGGAATCCCGGACTACAAGACATTTCGACAACAATAAAACAAGACCAGCAAAGCCACCCGAATGTGCCGACAAATCCCGATAGGAGCTGCACATATCTCGTTCTCGTGGCACACCGGATGAGCAGACGTCGGGTTGGCATAAACCCTGGTTGCCCAAGGGCGCCGGACATCGCTCAAGTTGGACCAGCAATCGAAGGAGAACTGGCCGGGGTTAAAATAAAGATGACCCTCGGGCTCGCGAAACCGGGGAAAAGGCTTAGGTGGCAAATGGTAAAACCAAAGTTGGGCCTTGCTGGACGAGTCTTATTCAAAGCGAACTGTCAAGGGGGTCCCATAAATCACCCAACCGTGTAAGGAACGCGAAATCAAGGAACATAACACCGGTATGACGGAAACTAGGGTGGCAAGAGTGGAACAAAACACCAGGCATAAGGCCGAGCCTTCCACCCTTTACCAAAATATATAGATGTATTAAATTATAGCAGATATATATTGTGATATCCCCAACAAGTAGACATGTTCCAACAAGGAACAACATCTCCATGTTCCAACAAGGAACAAACTTCAGCTTCACCTGCAACTAGCAACGCTATAAGAGGGCTGAGCAAAGCGGTAACATAGCCAATCAACGGTTTGCTAGGAAAGGATGGTTAGGGGCTAACATGGCAATATGGGTGGCATGATATAGCAAGTGGTAGGCATCGCAGCATAGGCATAGCAAAAGAGCGAGCAACTAGCATAGCAAAGATAGAAGTGATTTCGAGGGTATGGTCATCTTGCCTGCAATGTTCTCAGAGTTGTCGAAAGCTTGATCCTCGTAAGCGTTCTCAACAGGTTCCTCGTTCACGTACTCGTCTCCCGGCTCTACCCAAAGCAAAAACACAAACAAAGGAAACACAATAAATCACGGTGCAATGCACAATCAACATGATGCAAAACATGACATGATATGCGAGATGTGATATGCAATGCGTATGTGCGCTCCGGAAGGAAAATGATGAACCAGGCATCAACTTGGCAAACCAAGTATGCCACTGGAAAGATGAGATGATTTCGGTTGAAATCGATATAAAGATCACCGGAATCGGATGCACGGTTTGGAAATGACAAGCAAAACAAGAATGGCGCAAATCTGCCATTAACAGCATGATGCCACTTAGGAAGCAACAATTAATTAAGCTACTGCACCCAGACGTATCAACAAAGTACATGGAAGTGATCTACACAAGATGCTCTACAAAAGATGAGCAATGAGCTACGGCTAGTTCACATCATAACAGGTTCAAACAAGCATGGCAAAAGTGCACAAAATATCAGGCTGGACATGGCAAAAACAGCATCAGGTTGCAATGTTCAGAGCAGAATAACTACATGCTACAGGAACTTAAAATAGCAAAACATGGCATGGCATGAATCTACTCAAAGCATAGAACAAAAGTCCCTTACTGACCATAAGCCAAAAAGGATTAGAAAATATAGTAACACCCATGTCAATATTGAAAGTTTCGTTAACAGATTCAGCAACATGGCATGTCAAAAACTGATAACGAGTAAGCATGTTTACAAGCTCAATGCACTCACTACAAAGCCTTATATGACAAACTAAGCATACATACATCAAGAAGGCATGACATAGAAGACATACATGGCAAGAACAATAACATAGCATAAATGGATCAACCACAACAACCTAGGCAAAATTGAATAACATGTAAACAATCTGCCAGGAAACATTTGATAGCAAAAGTAGAGCTCGATTGACTCAAGCTATGGCGCTCCATAATTGCAAAAAAATGCATGGATGGATAGAGAAAGACATGTTTTACAAAACATCCTTACTGAAGTATCTCAAAATATGCATAGATCTCTTGGTATCATCAAGTTAACATGGCATCAAAATCAGCTAAAACAGGGCTGAAATCAGCAACATCAGGACACCTACTTTGCATGCTTGTGCTAGTCACCACATAGATCACAAAAATACATGGCATACACCCCTGGAAAGATGGCATGGCATTTTACGAAACACATGTAGGACTCAACTTCATAGGGTGCACACATTAATCATGGCAAAAATAACAAAAGTGCAAGTTCTGTTAAGAAACAGAAACTAACATCACATAGCACTCTTCCAACAGCATTTCGGGCATCAAGATGAGCTCAAATGAAAATGGTGCAATGAGATGAAATGATCTACTCTTCGAGGCGAACATTTTGACAAATTATACGCGCAAAATGGAGCTACGATGACAAAGATACACCACTTTGAAAATGCTATAAAATAACAATGAGATGCAAAAGACTCAGAAGAAAAGGGAGAGGGGAAGATAAGTCAACGGGCTCGGCGCGCGAACCGAGGCCGGATCGGTCGACGGGCGGCGGCGGGGTTCGCGGAGGGGAACCGAGGCGGGACCGACGGCGGCGGAGGCGCTGTGGCGGAGCGATGGCGACGACGACGGCAGTGAGAGGCGGAGGCGGCCGAGAGAACAGGCGGCTGGCGGCGGCGCCGCCGGTGTGAGCCTGCGCACATGGCGGCGAGGCGGCGGGCGCCTTGGCCGGCGGCTTCGCCCGGCGCGGCGGCGCGGGGAGGCGTCTGAGGCGGCGGGCTGGCGTGGCCTCTCGCGGGCGGGCGGCGGAGGCGGCGGCGGGTGCCACGTGGCGGCTCCAGTTGGCGGGCGGCGGCGGCGGACGTGTCCGCCCGAATCGGACACGTCCGCGGCGGGAGGAGGCGGGGCTAGGGTTAGGGGAATTGATCCGGATTTTCGGGAGGTGTTTAAATAGGCATAGAGGAGCTAGGAGAGTCCAAATGAGGTGTAATTTTCGCCACACGATCGTGATCGAGCGACGGAGAGCATGGAAGTGACTTAGATGGGTTATTGGGCTGTTTTGGAGGGTGTTGGGCTGCAACTTAAAAGAGGCCTTTGCGAGAGTGCGGTTAACCGTTGGAGTACCAAACGAGCTCCAAAGGACCCGAAACTTGACCGGTGGTCTCACGAGTGGTATACCAAGGCCACTAGACAAACCTTGGTCCATTTCGAGAAGGTTTAGTACCGCTTTACGGAAAAACGTAAAAGGGGCGCGGGGAGATAGGAGTGCGGATTGCAAAAGCGGACAACGGGAAAAATGCTCGGAATCATGAGACGAACACGTATGCAAATGCGATGCACATGATGACATGGTAAAAATGCATGACATGGACAAAATGCAAAAAGGAGAAAAACCCAACCACGGAGGGAATATCATATCACAATGCCGAAAATGGCAAGAGTTGGAGTTACAAATATGGAAAGTTACTTCCGGGGTGTTACAATTATGCTGTAGGTGCTGTTCTAGGGCAAAGAGTTGATAAGAAATTAAATGTTATCCATTATGCTAGTAAGACTTTAGACAATGCTCAAAGAAACTATGCTACTACTGAAAAAGAATTCTTAGCAGTTGTATTTGCTTGTGATAAGTTCAGACCTTATATTGTTGATTCTAAAGTAACTATTCACACTGATCATGCTGCTATTAAATATCTGATGGAAAAGAAAGTGCTAAACCTAGACATATTAGATGGGTCCTCTTGCTACAAGAATTTGATTTGCATACTGTTGATAGAAAGGGAGTTGAGAACCCCGTTGCAGACAACTTGTCTAGGTTAGAAAATGTTCTTGATGACCCACTACCTATTGATGATAGCTTTCCTGATGAACAATTAAATGTCATAAGTACTTCTCGTAGTACTCCATGGTATGCTGATTATGCTATTACATTGTTGCTAAATTTATACCACCTAGTTTCACATACCAGCAAAAGAAAAAGTTTTTCTATGATTTGAGACATTACTTTTGGGATGACCCACATCTTTATAAAGAAGGAGTAGATGGTGTCATTAGACGTTGTGTACCTGAGCATGAACATGAGCAGATCCTACGCAAGTGTCACTCCGAAGCTTATGGAGGACACCACGCTGGAGATAGAACTGCGCATAAGGTATTGCAATCCATTTTTTATTGGCCTACTCTCTTCAAGGATGCCCGTAATTTTGTCTTGTCTTGTGATGAATGTCAAAGAATTGGTAATATTAGTAGACGTCAAGAAATGCCTATGAACTATTCACTTGTTATTGAACCATTTGACGTTTGGGGCTTTGATTATATGGGACCTTTTCCTGCCTCTAATGGATATACACATATTCTAGTTGCTGTTGATTAGGTTAATAAGTGGGTAGAAGCTATTCCAACTAGTAGTGCTGATCATAACACTTCTATTAAAATGATTAAAGAAGTTATTTTTCCAAGGTTTGGAGTCCCTAGATATTTAATGACTGATGGTGGTTCACATTTTATTCATGGTGCTTTCCGTAAAATGCTTGCTAAATATGATGTTAATCATAGAATTGCATCCCCTTATCACCCGCAGTCTGGTGGTCAAGTAGAATTGAGTAATAGAGAACTCAAATTAATTTTGCAAAAGACTGTCAATAGGTATAGAAAGAATTGGTCCAAGAAACTTGATGATGCATTACGGGCATATAGAACTGCATATAAAAATCCGATGGGTATGTCTCCGTATAAAATGGTTTATGGAAAAACATGTCACTTACCTCTTGGACTAGAGCATAAGGCTTATTGGGCTATTAAAGAGCTCAACTATGATTTCAAACTTGCCGGTGAGAAGAGGTTATTTGATATTAGCTCACTTGATGAATGGAGAACCCAAGCTTATGAAAATGCCAAGTTGTTTAAAGAAAAAGTTAAAAGATGGCATGGCAAAAGGATACAAAAGCGTGAGTTTAATGTAGGTGATTATGTATCGCTATACAACTATCATTTAAGATTTTTTGCAGGAAAGCTTCTCTCCAAATGGGAAGGACCCTACGTTATCGAGGAGGTCTATCGTTCTGGTGCCATAAAAATCAACAACTTCGAAGGCACAAATCCGAAGGTGCTAAACGGTCAAAGAATCAAACACTATATCTCAGGTAATCCTATAAATGTTGAAACCAATGTTATTGAAACCGTAACCCCGGAGGAATACATAAGGGACACTTTCCGGAACGTTTCAGACTCCGAAAAGGAATAGGTATGTGGTACGGTAAGTAAACCGACTCCAAAACTTTTTTAAGGCAATATTTCTCTGTTTTGGAATATTTAGAAAAATAGAAAAATAAGTAGCAGTCGGGGAAGGACACGAGGTCCCCATGAGGGTGGAGGGCGCGCCCTACCCCCCTGGGCGCGCCCCCCTACCTCGTGGGCACCTCGTGTGCCTTCCGGACTCCGTTTTCTTGCACGATACGTATTTTGGTTGGTAAAAATTCATTATATATTCTCTCGGAGGTTTTGACTCCCGTATCACGCAAATCTCCTCTGTTCTTGTTTTGAGCTGTTTTTCTGACAGATCTAGATAATCATGACGTCCCCAAGTGCTTCCAAGGACAATTTCTTCGAGAAGGTCATCAACCCTTACCTCGCGGAGGTGCTGCGACACCCTTAAACCATTGAGTTGCATGATGGGTTGCTGCACATCCGCGATGAAGAGGGACCAAAGGGGACCAGAAGCGTGGAGACGAGGCTCGAAGCAATGGAGCAACAAGTTTTCAAGTGTCAAGGGATGGTGGAACATGGACTCAACTCCAACCACATGATGATCGTGGAGTTCACTTGCAACCACAAGTTGGATGCCGACAACATCGGGGAATCCATCTTCAAGCTTCATGAGAAGATCGAGCACCTTCAAGCCCATATCTATGACATGCAAAACCAAAACTGTGAGTATGAATATAGATTTAAAAGGATGAGTTTGGCTGCAGATTTGAGGATCCCGGAGACTCGATCATCCTTCTATGATGGTGAGCCTATGCCTTGGAAGATGGACGACAAGCCCGCATCATCGACAACACCTCCACCTTCTTCACCAAAGAAGGGGATATAATCACATGGGTATGGGCACTCCCCTTGGCAACTGCCAAGCTTGGGGGAGGTGCCCCGGTATCGTATCACAACCACATCTCCTATCTTTACCGTTTTTCTTAGTTCGATCCTATTAGTAGTATCTTGATCTAGTAGAATAAAGTTTATGGCATGATCTAGTTTTGAGTTTTGCTTTATGATCTCTTTATGTAATCGAGTCTGTGAGCTATATAATAAAGATTAGTGTTGAGTCAAGGGCTTGATTATTTTTCCATGATCTTGAGTGAATAAAAGAAAGAGAAAAAAATAATAAAAAGAAACAAAGAGTTCATATTGATCTTATTGAGAGTAATGACTTCACATAGAAAGGGTATGATGATTGAAAGTTGTTGGGAGTTGGCAAGCATAGTTTTGGTCATCGTTGCAATTAATAGGAAGTAATAAGGAAAGAGAGGTTTCACATATAGATATACTATTATTGACATCTTTTATGATTGTGAGCACTCATTAAAATATTACATGCTAAAGAGTTGATGTTGGACAAGGAAGACAACGTAATGACCTATGTTTTCTTATATCTGAGATAAAGTATATTGTCATGGATCTCTCAACATGTTGAGCTTGCCTTTCCCCCTCGTGCTAGCCAAATTCTCAGCACCAAGTAGAGATACTACTTGTGCTTCCAAAAACCCTTAAACCAGTTTTGCCATGAGAGTCCACCATATCTACCTATGGATTGAGTAAGATCCTTCAAGTAAGTTGTCATCGGTGCAAAGCAATAAAAGTTGCTCTAAATATGTATGATTGATTAGTGTGGGAGAAATAAGCTTTGTACGATCTTGTGATGTGGAAGTAATAAAAGCTACGGACAGCATAATAAAGGTTCATATCACAAGGGGCAATATAAAGTGACGTTCTTTCGCATTAAGATTTTGTGCATCCAACCATAAAAGCGCATGGCAACATCTGCTTCCCTCTACGAAGGGCCTATCTTTTATTATTATCCTCTACCTTATGCAAGAGTCATGGTGATCTTCACCTTTTCTTTTTTCATTTTATCCTTTGGCAAGCATAGTGTGTTGGAAAGATCCTGATTGATATATCTAATTGGATGTAGGGGGTATGAGTTATTATTGTTGACATTACCCTTGAGGTAAAAGGTTGGGAGGCGAAACTATGAGCCCCTATCTTTCTTTGTGTCCGATTAAAAATCCGTAACCACAAGTATCGCGTGAGTGTTAGCAATTATGAAGGACTAAATGATAGTTGAGTATGTGGACTTGCTATTAAGCTCTGACATAGACTCTTTCTGATGTTATGATAAATTGCAATTGCTTCAATAACTGAGATTATATTTTGTTTGTTTTCAATAAAGTTTATGATTCGTACTCTGCATTGTGAATGGATCATTACTTGAACATAAGTAATCATATGACATTTCCTATATATGTTGCTCTTATGAGAAAAATCATGATGCCTTCATGTCCGTATTTTGTTTTTATCGACGCCTCTACCTCTAAACATGGGGACATATTTATCATTATCGGCTTTCGCTTGAGGACAAGCGACGTCTAAGCTTGGGGGAGTTGATACGTCCATTTTGCATCATGCTTTTATATCGATATTTATTGCATTATGGGCTGTTATTACACGTTATGTCACAATACTTATGCATATTCTCTCTTATTTTACAAGGTTTACATAAGGAGGGAGAATGCCGGCAGCTGGAATTCTGGGCTGGAAAAGGAGCAAATATTAGAGACCTATTCTGCACAACCCCGAAAGTCCTGAAACTCTACGAAAGTCATTTTCGGAAATAATAAAAAATATCCAGCGGAAGAAGTTCCCCAGAGGGGGCCCCACCTAGCCACGAGGGGTGGGGCGCGCCCTACCCCCTGGGCGCGCCCCCCTACCTTGTGGGCCTCTTGGTGGCCCTCCGATGCCCATCTTCTGCTATATGAGGTCTTTCGTCGAGGAAAAAATCATAAGCAACCTTTCGGGATGAAACTCCGCCGCCACGAGGCGGAACCTTGGCGAAACCAATCTAGGGCTCCGACAGAGCTGTTCTGCCAGGGACACTTCCCTCCGGGAGGGGGAAATCATCGTCATCATCATCACCAACGCTCCTCTCATCGGGAGAGGGCAATCTCCATCAACATCTTCACCAACACCATCTCCTCTCAAAACCCTAGTTCATCTCTTGTATCCAATTCTTGTCTCCAAGTCCGGGATTGGTACTAATAGGTTGCTAGTAGTGTTAATTACTCCTTGTAGTTGATGCTAGTTGGTTTATTTGGTGGAAGATCATATGTTCAGATCCTTTATGCATATTAATACTCCTCTGATTATGAACATGAATATGCTTTGTGAGTAGTTACGTTTGTTCCTGAGGACATGGGAGAAGTCTTGCTATTAGTAGACATGTGAATTTGGTATTCGTTCGATATTTTGATGAGATGTATGTTGTCTAACCTCTAGTGGTGTTATGTGAACGTCGACTACATAACACTTCACCATTATTTGGGCCTAGAGGAAGGCATTGGGAAGTAATAAGTAGATGATGGGTTGCTAGAGTGACAAAAGCTTAAACCCTAGTTTATGCGGATGCTTGCAATAGAGGTTAATCATAAGTGGTATGCTTGTTCAAGTAAGAACAACACCCGAGCACCGGTCCACCCACATATCAAATTATCAAAGTACCGAACGTGAATCATATGAATGTGATGAAAACTAGCTTGACGATATTCCCATGTGTCCTCGGGAGCACTTTTCCTATTATAAGAGTTTGTCCAGGCTTGTCCTTTGCTACAAAAAGGATTGGGCCACCTTGCTGCACTTTATTTACTTTTGTTACTTGTTGCTCGTTACAAATTATCCTATCACAAAATTATCTGTTACCACTTATTTCAGTACTTGCAGAGAATACCTTGCTGAATACCGCTTATCATTTCCTTCTGCTCCTCGTTGGGTTCGACACTCTTACTTATCGAAAGGACTATGATAGATCCCCTATACTTGTGGGTCATCAAGCTTCATGGTGGTGTTCAGAGCCTCCAATTAAGTTGTGGATAGAGCCACAACCTTGTTTGTAAAAGTTCGGTCGCCGCCTTCAAGTGCACCGCTAGTGGAATCACAATATCTTGCATTGTGCGAGAGCGTGAGGAGAATATGGTGGCCCTAGTGGCTTCTTGGAGAGCATTGTGCCTCCACACTGCTCCAACGGAGACGTACCTCCCTCAAAAGGAGGGAACTTCGGTAACACACCCTCGTCTCCATCGACCCCACTTGCGGTTACATCTTGTGCTTGCATTTGTTGTTGTTGTTGTGCTTGGCATATAGGTTATCCACCTAGTTGCATATCTAGACAACCTACTTTCTTGTTGAGCCTAATTTGTAAAAGAAGTTAAAAATTGTTAGTCGCCTATTCAACCCCCCCTCCCTCTAGTCGACCATACCGATCCTGTCACTACGTTTGTAAAGTTTATGCATGACATTATTAACAATAAGAGAAGCATGAATTTAGAAGAACATGTGGCGATGACAACGAGTTATCCCTTCAACAAAAAGATATCCGCAAAACTAAGAGATCCAGGTATACCAACAATATCCTGTTTTATAGGTAATATCGATATACAAAATTGAAAGGGTGTTTCCCGCCTTAAGTGTTTTGGTGTTGATGACAATGTAATTTGCAGAGTAACCATGTGCCTAAGCTAAACATGACACTTTTTATGGCACAAGACGGTTGGGAACCCCTTTGGATGGAAAAGAGCGAAGACGACATTTCCAACGCATTTTATTTATTTAGCCGTAGGAAATCTATGCTATTAAGAGGGGGTCTGCATTGAAAGCTATGAGTGAATCAAACATGTACACAAATACATATTGCACCTACAAAATAGCCTTCTGTTTCGAGGATAGAGCCTCTTATCTAACTTATGCAGAAAAACTTGCCCAGAACGGTTTTACAGCAGGTAGCCTTGGTTGTATCGCTCCCTTTGTGGAGTGGTCACGATGGCTACTGCCCTGGCGGTTGTATCAGATGCAAGGGCGGTTATATCGGCCTGTTTACATGTGTTTCAACCGGGCTATGCACCAGCCCAACCACTGTGAGAGGGTGATTCTTGTCGAGTTGGGCTTGCGGTAATCCGCGGTAGATGCCCGTTTCTTCCCGTAGTTTGTTTAATTACTGGTACAACCGGAGTCCTAGGCGGTTGTACCATTAGGGACATGGCAACTTCCGGATGGCGCTCTCAAGCGGTTGTACCGGCGCAGGTACCACCCCAACCACCGCGAGTGGGGTGATTCCACTTGGGTTCGGGTTTGGTACCAGGCGGTGGTCAAACAGTTGTTTCACTTTATCTTTGCTAGTCAATGTGTACATGCAATGCGCGTTAATTTGGAAGTATATTAAGTGCATGCGGATATTAATGTAATTAGCACTATATTTGGCATAAAATTAACCACACGCTAAACATGTTGAGCGCTCGGCATTGAAGCAGTCTAGATCGTTGGATTGACATGATTTGATGGCCGATATTAATTGGATCTGCCCTTTGCCTCTTTTTATATTGATATATATATATATATATATATATATATATATATATATATATATATATATATATATATATATATATATAGATAAAACGATACAACCAGGACACCATGCGGTTGTACCGCTCTGGCTATACAGATACCCAGTATTTGCCTAGGGTGGTTGTACCGCTGCTTACAGCAGTTTTATCGCCCCTGTGTGTATCTTCACCTAACGGTTGGATTTGGGGCATCATTATAAAAGGAGGCGGTTCTTCCACCTCCCACCCACCTCTTGCCTCTCTCTCTCTCTCTCTCTCCAGTAAACAACAGATGAACCAACAAAACATTTCAAACAACTATTTGCACCACATTCAATTTAGTTTCGAACCATCATGACATAATACCGGAGAACTCAACAAGTTTCAATCCCACAAGACGATTCCCACAATTCAACAAAATGCAGCTGTTGCGCAGCTCTCAGACCAACGATAGAAAAAAGAAGTCTAGATAGCCATCTGTGCACCATATCCAACTACGGAATTGCTCACAAGAGGTCAGCGACGTCGGTGGGTAACTCCGCCATCTGAGTATGGCAGAACCTTTGGATGCCAGAGAGGACACGCTCATCAGCACGAGCAACCAAAGCTGATAGCGACACCAATCCCTCCAGGCTGTCCACTTCGTCGAACATTACGAAGGTATTGTACTGGTTGTGTTGGCAGATCATAGTTGATGACAACAGGGACCTGCAATGCGTCGGCGCCACGAAGGCCGGTGGTAACGAGGACACGGGATGATCCCGACTGGAGCTCCTGGACGGCAGCATCTCTGGAGTGCTGGTCCATACCACCATGGCTTGCTGAGACAGTGTACCCCCTGCCTCTGATCTTTTCGGTCAGTGGCTTGACCTTCCGACGTGCGTTGACAAAGATGATGTTTTGCGTGACGGCCATGGTGTCGAAAAGATCACATAATTTTTGAAACTTCGAATCTTCATTCTCAGCTTTAACATAGAACTGCTTAACACTAAAACCCTCAAGTTCTTCTTCTTTCGGCACTATGACCTTCACAGGCTTATTCATGCACTTCCGGCAAAGTTCAAGAGCTTCATTGGACATGGCGGTAGAGAATACAGCAAACTGGATTTTGGCTGGGAGAAGCTGGATAATATCATAGATCTGCAAGAAAGATGAATGGTCACAAGTTACGAAAATAGATGCCACCATAGAATTGCATGAGCTGAACAAGATCTATTTTTATCGTTTCAAATTAAAAGAACTAGTACGAGAGAAGTTTTGCAACCATCGTGATCACTATATAACTGACCTGGTACGAGGATGCAAAACCAACCTGGTTCTTCAAACCTCCTGCGAGTATTTCATCAGCTTCATCCAAGACAAACATTCTGATGTTATCTGGACAAAGCGCTCGTCTTATCAGCATGTCGGAGAGCGCGGCCAGGAGTGGCGACAATAACCTGATTGCTGCTCGACGAAATTTGCTTGTCCTCACGAATACTAGTTCCTCCAAGACAAGCATGAGCTTTGACACCTAGCCACTGACCAAGTGCTCCAATAACTTTCACGGTCTCCTGTGCCAAGTCACGCGTTGGTACAAGAACCAAAGCTTGGCATTCCATGGATCCATAATCGAGTCGCTGGAGAACTCCACAGGCAAGTGTCACAGTTGTTCCAGACAGTGACTGCTGGATAACAACCAGACCCTTGCAGAATGGGACAATTCCTCGTTGATGGATTGCAGAAGGCATCGCCAGACCTTCAAGAAAAATCGCATTAAGACTTCACTATAATACATGTCGAGTCAAGACGAAATAAGCATCTCAACATATTAACAAATAAAGTAGGAATTACCATATGCATATATTCCTTTCAGCAGATTTTCTCGAAGACCCATCTCAACGAAACTGTCATAGATTTCATTATATGTGTTGAACTCCTCGTAAAATTGAGTTAGCCTATACCATGTCATGTTGGAAGTAATCAAATATCCATAAATATAAATGAAACAGTAAGACAAGACGAGAAACAAACAGACAGAAGTAAAATATCAGATCACATACCGCGTAGTCATCTTAGACACAGGCTGCTTTCCATCAAACCGAGCTCCTTCTAGTGTCGTTGCAGCCATGTCAACACCTTCAGAGACAGTGCAAACAAAGTACATATTAGCAAAATATTTTCTAGCCCAAAACTTCAATAAATCAGGGATGTTTCTCCTGTTCCATCAGAACGCTGCCGAACTTTTATAGCAAAAGGGTTGGAACTAAACTCCTATTTTAATTTTTAAACACAACCATATCAAAATCAATGTTCTAAAAAAGCATCAATGCGTTGGATCAGAAATTAATCAATATATAGAATGGTTGAAGACAGTGAAACATAGCATCAATAATCAAACTCTTCTCATTTCTAAACGGGAACTTTGTCCATCAGGGTAATGTTCCCTCCGCAAATTAGTAAAGCAGTTACTGTTTTCCGCATAACTCATCTCACATCTCCCTAGTTGTTTTTGTATTTCATCTGTTTTAACCTTCTTTTGTTCAAGTTCATATTCTTATCTTATGTAAGCTTTTTTGTAAAGCAGTAATGTAAGATGGTTTCCTTATGTTCATGTAAACGCATGGCCCACCAGAATTAGTAAGGCTGTCATCTTGCACGCTCTCTACAGTCCACGTGTTGGTGTACACACCTATTCTTATATTCCTGATTGTGTCACTCAAAAACTGAAAATCAGTTTGCTTTTCATTTTCTAAAGAGACTGGTAGTCAAATGCCATTTGGGTGTTTTCCTTCTAAATTGTGATAGAAGACTTAGTTCAGAACAGATTTGAAGGTATACAAGTATAACAATTTTATGCACATAGGATTTTTACTCACCTTTTGTTTGAGTTACTCTAATCATGCACGCTGAACTTCCCTTGATAGATTGCGCTCCTTCAGCTCCCAGAGTCTTCGCTGCTGTTTTGTTTCTCATGTAGTACGCTGTACTGGTCCTTACATTGTTGTCTTTATTCTCTCCACCTCCAAATTCTTCAGTCGACTCTGGTCCTTTTCCTAGTAAAGCTGTTTCTGCCATTTTCATTTCTTTCTCGTGTTGCTTCTCTAACAAATTTTTTGAGTCCAACATATTGCATGTTAAGGTTGCAATCCTTGTGGCGTGACTACTGCTCCCTGGGTTCATTCCTTTGTTCAGTTCCTTTGAAGCAAGTTGCCCCCCTGTGGATCCTTTTTGCTTGGGATCACTTCTTCTCTCGAATACAATTTTTATAGGTGGCTTCTGTATACCTTCATGGGCACTGTTAGAACTGATGTCAGCAAACAAAGTGGAACTGTGACGCCCGGATAATTAGGCTACAGTAACCTCACATTAACGATGCCACATCACCTCGGATTATTGTGATAATCTCGCGTTAGTTCAAAACGATTCATCTTCAAAATTTGAATTTAAATTAAACAATTAAAGTTTTCAAAAGTCAAAACTAAATTGTTCCTAATGTGTCAAATAATCCTTAGTAAACATTGGTGGATAAATTATCTTTTAATAAAATATTTAAATGCACTAAAGTAATAGAAATGACCGCAAAAACAATTAATTAGATGCCTTTTATAAAGTTATAATAATAAAACTAAATTAGTAGTGTGCCCAAAATAATTGTGGCAGTGGACTGATTAGTAATACTAATTTAGGTGCTGACTGGATATTTTATAAAACTAAAATAAAAGAAACTATAAACGAAAACAGAAAATAATAAATAAAAGAAAAGGGAAAAACAAAACAAACAAAAGGAGAACAACAACCCCCCGGCAACCGGCCCAGCACGCCACTAGCCCAACTGGGCATCCAACCCACCAGCCCGCAGGCCCAGCCGCCCCCATCTCAGCCTTACTTATCCCCATGGGCAACCGGAACCCTAGCGGTTCCCACATCACTCGCCCCCCACCCCCCCCCCACGATCCACTCGCTCCCCCCCACTCCCCCGATCCAGATCGGGATCGGGGCGACCACGTCCCCGCCCCCGACGACCCTGCCGACTGGATCGAGCGCGCCTGTCACCGCCGCCTGGAGAGCCACCTCGCCGGAGCCTCTCCGCCTTGACCGCATCGTCACCGTCGCTCGTCCCCATCCTCCCCCTCGCCGGACTGCTCGTCCTCGCCTCCCCCTCGATGGCTCCACCGAGACTCGCCGCTGAACCCCTGCAACGTGGGGTGAGGACCCCGAACCCCCTCCCGCGTTTCCTTCTGCTCGCTTCCGCCGCTAGCTGCTGTTGTTGCCACTGCTGCTTAGCCGCGCCCGTCGTTCACCGCCGTTGCCGGACTGCCCCATCTTTGCCGCCATGGCCCCCTTTACTCACCGATCGCGCCGCCATTGTGGTGGTTGCGCCTGGTACACGCTCGGTCGTGCGTGGCCATGCTCGCCACGCCGGGTCGCACACCGCCACGCCATCACGCGCCCTCACCACCTCGGCGCTGGCCTCACCCCAGAAGACACTCCTGGGCGGCAGGCACCAGCGCCTGTTGCCGCAGAATCCGTGCCCGGGTGGCGCGCGCCCGTTTCTCCCGACCCGTTAAGGCCCCTAGGTTAATGACGGGCCCCCCTTAACGATTTTGTTTAAAAAAAATGTTAGAATAAATAAATTATTAATTAATTGATTAATGAGTTAATTAAGTTAATTAATCATGTTTAACTAATCTAATTAAAATAAATTAGCCTAATCACTTAGTTAGTCTAATTAACCCGGTTTAGTTAAACCTGAGTCTATGACCAGTGGGACCCACGTGTCAGATTGACCAGTCAACCCCTCTGTTGACTGCTGACATCATGCTGATGCAATAATACTAATTTCGAGTTAATTTAATAATAATTTAGAAAATGATTTAAAACTTTAAAAATCAATATAAAATAAACCGTAACTCGGATGAAAATACTTTGTACATGAAAGTTGCTTAGAACGACGAGGCGAATCCGAATACGCAGCCCGTTCATCCGCCACGGGTCCCTAGCATAGTGAACCTGCAACATTTCACCTCCGGTTCATTTGTCCGAAAACGCGAAACACGGGGGATACTTTCCCGGATGTTTCCTCCCTTCACCGGTATCACCTCCTACTGCGTTAGGTCACCTCTAGCACCGCGTATTACCATGCTATGCTTTGTGATACTTTGATTGCTCTGTTATTTATTATGTTCCCCCTCCGTTACTTCTTTCCGGTAGACCCCGAGGCCGCCGCCGACACCCCAGTTTGACTACGATGTTGACGGCCCCTCCTATTTGCCAGAGCAATCAGGCAAGCCCCCCCTGATCACCAGATATCGCCTATTCTACTCTCTACTTCTTGCATTAGAGTAGTGTAGCATGTTACTGCTTTCCGTTATTCCTATCCTGATGCATAGCCTGTCCTTGCTACTACTGTTGTTACCTTTAACTGCAATCCTACATGCTTAGTATAGGATGCTAGTATTCCATCAGTGGCCCTAAATTCGTGTCCGTCTACTGTGCTATACTATCTGGCTGTGATCACTTGGGAGATGATCACGGGTATATACTATATACTTTATACATGATAAATGTGGTGACTAAAGTCGGGTCGGCTTGTGGAGCACCCGCGAGTGATTCACGGATTGGGGGCTGAAAGGACCTTTGTCCCAACAGCCCTCTGTGTGGATCTTTGTGGCGGAGCGACAGGGCAAGTTGAGACCGCCTAGGAGAGAGGTGGGCCTGGCCCTGTTCGGCGTTCGCGGATACTTAACACGCTTAACGAGATCTTGGAATTAGATCTGAGTTGGGTCGTTGACCTTATACGCACTAACCGCCACGTGGGACAAGATATGGGCAATCGGCATCATGGTATCAGCCGAAGTATTTCGTGACGTCGGCGATCGAGCGTAGCGTCGGATTGGATTCGAACGCCGCTAGGCTAGGTCGCGCCACCCACGCATAGCGTCGCGGGTGTACTAAGGGCGATGGGCCTGCACCCTGCGCATAGGTTTAGACCGCGTCTTGACCTCTTTGTTATGCCTAGGTGGGGCTGCGACGTGTTGATCTTCCGCGGCGGGCATGACCCGAAAAGTGTGTCCGCCAAATGGGATCGGCGTGTGGGGTAAAGTGGTGCACTCCAGGGAAGTTAATCTATTGAATAGCCGTGATCTTGATAACAGGAAGACTTGGAGTTGTACCTTGACCTTATGACAACTAGAGCCGGATACTTAATAAAACACACCCTTCCAAGTGCGGATACATCCGGTGATCGCTCTCTAACAGGCTGACGAGGAGGATCGCGGGTAGGATTATGCTATGCGATGCTACTTGGAGGACTTGAGTCTACTCTCTTCTACATGTGCAAGACGGAGGCTGCGAGCGTAGTCTTGACGTGATTAATTATCCCCTCTTATTCGGCATTCTCGCACTTGGTCCACCGAAATGTCCCTTTACCCATATACCCATGCATATGTAGTGTAGCTCCTTGCTTGCAGTACTTTGGATGAGTACTCACGGTTGCTTTCTCCCCTTTTCCCCCTTTCCTTTCTACGGTTGTCGCAACCAGATGTCGGAGCCAGAGCCGACGCCACCGGCATTTATTTACTACTAATGAAGGTGCCTACTACTACGTGCAGCCCACCGACGATGGCTGGAGTAGTTAGGAGGATCCCAGCAGGAGGCTGCGCCTCTTCGATCAGATCCCGGTTTGTGCTAGCCATCTTATGGCACTTGTTTAACTTATGTCTGTACTCAGAAATTGTTGCTTCCACTGACTCGTCTATGATCGAGCACTTGTATTCGATCCCTCGAGGCCCCTGGCTTGTATTATGCTGCTTGTATGACTTATTTATGTTTTAGAGTTGTGTTGTGATATCTTCCCGTGAGTCCCTGATCTTGATCGCACACATTTGCGTGCATGATTAGTGTACGATTGAATCGGGAGCGTCACAAGTTGGTATTAGAGCCGACTGCCTGTAGGAATCCCCCTTTCCAACTCCTTGGCCGAAGTTGAGTCTAGTCATTGAAAATGTTTTACTAACGTGGCTGTGCGGCTTACGGGCCCACGTCGCCATTGGTTGGTACTACGATCTTTTACTCCTTGTCTATACTCTGGGACTCTGATCTCTCTTCTATTCGGGTTAAATGAATTTTACTAAATCTAACATTAGGATCTCGTTATCACTTTCACCCGGAGAGCCTCTTATTACTGATGATCGTCTGCTGCACGTGAAGACCCTGAAGATACTTTTCGCTATTAACCCGAGAACTTGTGTTCATCGCGTTTGCAATTCCCTTCCACCATCAACCCTTATGGATAACTACTTGCAGTTGTTATTCTGACATTCATCCCCAGTTGGTCTTGTTATTACAAGATACCCCGAAACACTCGTCGTTGTTTTGATAATCCTTTGAGCTTACTGCCTTGCTGTTCTTTGTCACCTGAATACCCAAACGGATAATTCCTCGCACTTTCCGAGTATCCCCTCATCCCTAGCCGTTCATGTGTTTCACAATAGTCTTGAAAATACCATTCGATCTTCCGAAAATCCTGAGCAGCCTATTGCTCTTGAAATTCTTGCTTGCTTGCATTATGGTTAATCCCATAAGTCTCGTAATCTTAATGGCATCCCTTGTCATTATCATTTTGAGTCTGTTGATTCAATATGTTGCGAATGCTCGCAATCCTCAATCAGATCCTATAATTCATCCTTTCGGCTCAGACGTCATTTTAAACATGAGCTGGATCTCGACCAATCAAATTGTTGTCAATTTTACCCCTAAGCTTACTCAACCTATCCATCCTTAATCAGAGCGTTTGCTTCTGATCCCTTGATCGGAAATCATAATTCTTTTGCATTTGAGCTTTGAATTAGTCAGTTGTTTCTATAGTCTGATCTCCTTGCATTGTTTATTCCTCTGGTTGAGTACCGATGCTCACATCAGATCCCTTGAGGACCACCGGATCCTTTGTTGGATTTTACCCGATAGTGTCCTTCATATTCAATCACCTTGTGAGTTCTTCCCCTGATACATAATGCCTTTGGTAAATTGTATCCTCTGCTTGGCCAACCATGCTCTGCTTTCGAGCTTGTGTATTTACTTTTGAAACTTGTGGTATGTGTTACTAAGATGACCGATGGGTTGAACCTATGCCTTCCCCTAATCCGTGAGAGCCCGAAAGTTTTCACAATTCATACTCTTTCGGTGTTCTACCAAATAAAATTCCAACACTACCGTTTTATCAAAGCGAGAGGTGAATGAAATGGTATGCATTAAAGAAGTGGGAGTCGACCTTGAACTTTGTGTTCATGCCCATGAAAATGATGTAGACCGTCTCAAAAGCCTCTTGCAAAATGGTTATCCAGCTTTATGATTCTTTCGGTATTCTTGAATTGATTCCTTACAGTTATGGTTCCGACCATGCTGTCCCGATCTGATATATCTGATGGGAATTCATTCCAGTGCCTCGTCTATTTTTGTCCAGGTTGAAGTATCTACTGTCATAGGTCAATGACCCGGTTCAACTTCTATCATGCTCTACCTTTGAGTATTACCCCCTGGTATCTTAGAGATGTCTTGCCATTGCGCCACATCTTACTAACTTTGTTGAAGCAATGTCTTTCCTTGTCGTAATCACTCTACGGGTTCTGGGTTGTTATCAACCGAGCTAGTGAAATTATTCCACCCTACAAATCAAATACCCCTAGTATTTTTACTAGGAAATTCTGAACTCATTCTGGTCATTCCTAGACTATCGCCTGCATCCTGGTCTTGCTGTCTTTGACTGTGCTACCTCGTCCTTCTCTGGTGCACAAATTCTTCAGTGTGTGAGCATGACTTACGTCGAGCTTTCAACATCATGTTGCTTGTCTTGAAAGGCAACCTTGGTTCCGAGCTTGCATCTTATATATTGATCCTATAAATTGTCGCTTCGTCATTCCCTTGCTTGTTGCCGTGACGATTGATTGCATCCCCTTGAAACCTCCCAGCAAATGTGTCGGATCACCTTCAACACTTTGACTTCTTCCGAGATGTCAACTGTGTTCATGATGAGAAATACCCTCCTTGCCCTCGATGATTTTTATTATCATCGACAACACCCTTGACTTCCTTTCATCGCGACTTGTCCACATTATGAATACAACTAGCTCTCCAGCTAGTGTTGTGTTCTGCCTTGAAGTATTACTATCTTTTATGTCGAGAATATTGTGTGGATTGCTCCACCTCTTAGAAATTCTCAGTATGATGATACTTCTCACCATCACCATTCTTCCTTGGTCCCCGTGTTGTTTTTAACCAGGATACCAATATGCTAACGATGTTGTTTGAGTTCTGTACTTCTAGCAACCCTATTGCTTTGAAGTTAACGATCGACAGTTCGTCCTTAGACTGTTGGTTATTGAATCGTCAGTCTAACATTGAGCTTGCTGCCTAAGGTCATACTTCGGGCACACCTTACAACCAATGATTGATTGTGTATGTTTTCCTAGAGCATACAACATTATATGATTTGAATTGACAAATGTTATCCCCTTGTTCACATAATTGTGGAAATCCATCCTTTTGGAAATCTCAATGAATTGTCGCTGAGTCAATCAGCCACCTCCTCACCTCTTCTTGAATTAAGGATGAGCTTTTGTTTTGGAACTCGCTTCCATTGTACATTTCCCGAGAATCTTACAATGTCGTCTCGTCGATTTGTTTTGCACCTTTTCTTCTCAGGCATCCTGAGTCGGAGGTATCCTAACACCAACCAGATCTGAATCTTGGTCAGATATGATGGTTGGAGCATATTTCCAAGAGTTATAACATTGGTCTTTACATGACCCGGTAAGGTGATGTCATGCCTAGCACACTTGACCGGAGGACCTATTGTTTTAGTATCCTCTTTAGCAATGTTACCCATTCTTTCGTGAGGAAATTGTAAGACTTATACTATAAGTTATTCCTGATGCATCCATTGAGTATCCAAAGTCCGACCTCTGCTTGAAGACCATGTCAATGCTACCCCGAAGCATGTCTGTGGTACTCAGATTTTTGACAAGAACATTTGAAGCCCAATGCTAAATGTTTTCTTGCTCAATTATCCAAACACCGTTGTATGGGTAATGTCATGAAATTTCTCTCCCCTTACCTAAAGAGTTTTCTACATTATATCAAGTCATGGATATCATGCTCTGCTTGTCCTTAGGAAGGATATACCATTGAAATATGTGTTTAAACACATTTTCCTTTCCATTGTTTGGTTTAACCTTTCTTGTGATCTATATGATCTAAGAAGTAACATTCTTCTGCTTGTGTAAACACCTAGGTGTACAATCGTGTCGGAAAGACCCTGTTACTATTGTTGATGACATTCCGGTAACCACCGATGGACGAGAACTTTGCCTATTGGTCTGCCTCGTTCAACGAGCAGGAAAATGGTTCTCTTTGTCCCTCTCCCTTGGTACCGATGTTGTCGCCGACATAACCGGCAGACTATCCTCTGACATGCCTTGCTTACATGGTCGTGCAAGATGTCACCGCCCTTCCTACTTTTAACCCACATGATGGGCCCATAACCCACAGTTCCACAGGATCGAAACCTGACTTTCCTGTACCACCTCCCATGTTCCCAAAGTTATTCCTCGCGCGTGACCTCGTAAGTAGTTCACGAGCCACCTCCCGAGAGATCATCAATTCTGGTATCAGACACAATACTTATTCCCGTTGTTCTCAACCCCTTTCACACTTTGTTTCAGGCATCGAACGATTGCCTGCCCGCTTGAAACCTCCCCGATACCTCTTTATTTTGCTCACGATTTTTTCTTAAATTTCAATTCGAGAGTTACTTTCTGCCACCTTCCCCGATGATATCGACCAGATAGTCAACCTTGCAGAGGTCCATTCTTCCGGAATACCCCCCTTACTCTGTCGTAAGTACGATGGAGATCCTGAAGAAAGGACGCTGACTTCATCATGATGACCTGGAGCAGAGAAATGAAGACTTCAACGCAATGGATCCACCTCTTCGAGAAGAGCAACCAAAGACGAGAAGATTCGTTAGGATTTCGTAACCAGACCTCCCCTAGTCCCCCACTAAAATCTCGGGACGAGATTTCTTGTAGTGGAGGAGATTTGTGACGCCTAGATAATTAGGCCACAGTAACCCCACGTTAACGATGCCACGTCACCTCGGATTACTGTTGATAATCTCGCGTTAGTTCGAAACGATTCATATTCAAAATTTGAATTTAAGTTAAACAATTAAAGTTTTCAAAAGTCAAAACTAAATTGTTCCTAATGTGTCAAATAATCCTTAGTAAATATTGGTGGATAAATTATCTTTTAATAAAATATTTAAATGCACTAAAGTAATAGAAATGATAGCAAAAACAATTAATGAGATGCCTTTTATAAAGTTATAATAATAAAACTAAATTAGTAGTGTACCCAAATAATTGTGGCGTTGGACTGATTAGTAATACTAATTTTGGTGCTGACTAGATATTTTATAAAACTAAAATAAAAGAAACTATAAATGAACATACAAAATAATAAATAAAAGAAAAGGGAAAAACAAAACAAAGAAAAGGAGAACAACACCCCGGGCCAACTGCCCAAAGATACCATCGCCCAACTGGGCATCCAACCCACCAGCCCGCAGGCCCAGCCGCCCCCATCGCACCCTTATCCCCATGGGCAACCGGAACCCTAGCGGTTCCCACACCACTCGCCCCCGCACAATCCACTCGCTCTCCCCCACTCCCCGGTCCAGATCGGGATCGGGGCGACCACGGCCCCGCCCCCGACGACCCTGCCGACTGGATCGAGCGCGCCTGTCGCCGCCGCCTGGAGAGCCACCTCGCCGGAGCCTCTCCGCCTTGACCACATCGTCACCGTCGCTTGTCCCCATCCTCCCCCTCGCCGGACTGCTCTTCCTCGCCTCCCCCTCGACGGCTCCATCGAGCCTCACCGCTGAACCCCTGCAACGTGGGGTGAGGACCACGAACCCCCTCCCGCATTTCCTTCTGCTCGCTTCCGCCGCTAGCTGCCGTTGTTGCCACTGCTGCCTAGCCGCGCCCGTCGGTCACCGCCATTGCCGGACTGCCCCACTGCTGTCGCCTTGGCCGCCCCCTGCCACACCGATTAATGAGTTAATTAAGTTAATTAATCATGTTTAACTAATCTAATTAAAATAAATTAGCCTAATCACTTAGTTAGTCTAATTAACCCGGTTTAGTTAAACCTGAGTCTATGACCAGTGGAAACCACGTGTCAGATTGACCAGTCAACCCCTCTGTTGACTGCTGACATCATGCTGATGCAATAATACTAATTTCGAGTTAATTTAATAATAATAATTTAGAAAATGATTTAAAACTTTAAAAATCAATATAAAATAAACCGTAACTCGGATGAAAATACTTTGTACATGAAAGTTGCTTAGAACGACGAGGCGAATCCGAACACGCAGCCCGTTCGTCCGCCAGGCGTCCCTAGCATAGTGAACCTGCAACATTTCACCTCCGGTTCATTTGTCCGAAAACGCGAAACACCGGGGATACTTTCCCGGATGTTTCCCCCCTTCACCGGTATCACCTCCTACTGCGTTAGGTCACCTCTAGCACCGCGTATTGCCATGCTATGCTTTGTGATAGTTTTATTGCTCTGTTATTTATTATGTTCACCCTCCGTTAATTCTTTCCGGTAGACCCCGAGGCCGCCGCCGACCCCCCAGTTCGACTACGGTGTTGACGACCCTCCTATTTGCCAGATGTAACGCCCCTGATGCGGCTATATCTCCCACGTGTCGAGGCACGACTTAGAGGCATAACCGCATTGAAAGCAATGTCGCAAGTGAGGTAATCTTCACACAACCCATGTAATAAATAAGGGAAAGAGATACATAGTTGGCTTACAGTCGCCACTTCACACAGTACATAAATAAACATCCATCATTCAGAGTACACTCAAGGTCCGACTACGGAACCAAAATAAAAGAAGATACCCCAAATGCTACACAGATCCCGAATCGTCCCAACTGGGCACCACTACGATCATCAGGAAAAGACACATAGTAACGACCACGCCTCGTCGAACTCCCACTTGAGCTCGGTTGAATCACCTGACTTGGCCTCATCGGAACCTGCAACTGTTTTGAAGTATCGTGAGTCACGGGACTCAACAATCTCACACCCGCGAGATCAAGACTATTTAAGCTTATAGGAAGGACAGAGTAGTAAAGTGGAGCTGCAGCAAGTGACTAGCATATATGGTGGCTACTTCGCAAAAGAGAGAGAGAGAAGAGAGGCAAAGCACGGTCGTGAAACTAGTAGCGATCAAGAAGTGATCCTGGACTACTTACGTCAGACATAACTCCAATACCGTGTTCACTTCCCGGACTCCGCCGAGAAGAGACCATCACGGTTACACACACGGTTGATGTGTATTTTAAATGAGGTCAACTTTGGGTTTTCTACAACCGGACATTAACAAATTCCCATCTGCCTCATAACCGCGGGCACGGCTTTCGAAAGATATTACCCTGCAGGGGTGTCCCAACTTAGCCCATTATAAGCTCTCACGGTCAACGAAGGATATTCCTTCTACCGGGAAGACCCGATCAATCTCGGAATCCCGGACTACAAGACATTTCGACAGCAATAAAACAAGACCAGCAAAGCCGCCCGATTGTGCCGACAAATCCCGATAGGAGCTGCACATATCTCGTTCTCAGGGCACATCCGGATGAGACTAGCTACGAGTAAAACCAAGCCTCGAGTTTCCCCGTGGTGGCCCCGCAGGCAGCTCAGTTCGGGCCAGCACTCGAAGGAGCACTGGTCCGGGGGGGGGTTAAAATAAAGATGACCCTCGGGCTCGCGAAAACCCGGGGAAAAGGCTTAGGTGGCAAATGGTAAAACCAAAGTTGGGCCTTGCTGGACGAGTCTTATTCAAAGCGAACTGTCAAGGGGGTCCCATAAATCACCCAACCGTGTAAGGAACGCAAAATCAAGGAACATAACACCGGTATGACGGAAACTAGGGTGGCAAGAGTGGAACAAAACACCAGGCATAAGGCCGAGCCTTCCACCCTTTACCAAGTATATAGATGTATTAATTATAGCAGATATATATTGTGATATCCCCAACAAGTAAACATGATTCCAATAAGGAACAACATCTCCATGTTCCAACAAGGAACAAACTTCAGCTTCACCTGCAACTAGCAACGCTATAAGAGGGCTGAGCAAAGCGGTAACATAGCCAATCAACGGTTTGCTAGGAAAAGGATGGTTAGGGGCTGACATGGCAATATGGGTGGCATGATATAGCAAGTGGTAGGCATCGCAGCATAGGCATAGCAAAAGAGCGAGCAACTAGCATAGCAAAGATAGAAGTGATTTCGAGGGTATGGTCATCTTGCCTGCAATGTTCTCAGAGTTGTCGAAAGCTTGATCCTCGTAACGTTCTCAACAGGTTCCTCGCTCACGCACTCGCCTCCCGACTCTACCCAAAGCAACAACACAAACAAAGGAACCACAATAAATCACGGTGCAATGCACAATCAACATGATGCAAAACATGACATGATATGCGGGATGTGATATGCAATGCGATAAAGGCCCGAAGGTAAATGATGAACCAGGCATCAACTTGGCAAACCAAGTATGCCACTGAAAGATGAGATGATTTCGTTGAAATCGATATAAAGATCACCGGAACGGATGCACGGTTTGCAAATGGCAAGCAAAACAAGAATGGCGCAAATCTGCCATTAACAGCATGATGCCACTTAGCAAGCAACAATTAATTAAGCTACTGCACCCAAACGTATCAACAAAGCACATGGCAGTGATCTACACAAGATGCTCGACAAAAGATGAGCACTGAGCTACGGCTAGTTCACATCATAACAGGTTCAAACAAGCATGGAAAAAGTGCACAAAATATCAGGCTGGACATGGCAAAACAGCATCAGGTTACAATGTTCAGAGCAGCAAAACTACATGCTACAGGAACTTAAAATAGCAAAACAAGGCATGGCATGAATCTACTCAAAGCATAGATCAAAAGTCCCTTACTGACCATAAGCCAAAAAGGATCAGAAAATATAGTAACACCCATGTCAATATTGAAAGTTTCGTTAATAGATTCAGCAACATGACATGTCAAAAACTGATAACAAGAGGGCATGTTAACAAGCTCAATGCACTCACTACAGAGCCTTAAATGATAAACTAAGCATACATACATCAAGAAGACATGACATAGAAGACATACATGGCAAGAACAATAACATAGAATAAAAGGATCAACCACAACAAGCTAGGCAAAATTGAATAACATGTATACAATCTGCCAGGAAACATTTGATAGCAAAAGTAGAGCTCGATTGACTCAAGCTATGGCACTCCATAAATGAAAACAAAGGCATGGATGGATAGAGCAAGACATGCTTTACAAAACACCCTTACTGAAGTATCTCAAAATATGCATAGATCTCTTGGTATCATCAAGTAAATATGGCATCAAAATCAGCTAAACAGGGCTGAAAATCAGCAACATCAGGACACCTACTTTGCATGCTTGTGCTAGTCACCACATAGATCACAAAAATACATGGCATACACCCCTGGAAAGATGGCATGGCATATTTCAAAACACATGTAGGACTCAACTTTATAGGGTGCACACAATAATCATGGCAAAAATAACAAAAGTGCAAGTTCTGTTAAGAAACAGAAACTAACATCACATAGCACTCTTCCAACAGCATTTCGGGCATCAAGATGAGCTCAAATGAAAATGATGCAATGATATGAAAAGATCTACTCTTCGAGGCGAACATTTTGATATATTATACGCGCAAAATGGACCTACAGATGCAAAGTTACACTCGGTTGAAAATGCAACAAAACAATAATAAGGAAAAGACTTGGAAGAAAAAATGGAGGGGAGAGAGAGGTCAACGGCGCGATTCCCTAGGCCGGCCGGATCGGATCGGATCGGGGCGCCGGCGTGGGGCTGCTCATGAGCTCGCGGGAAGGCGGCGGCGAGGGAGGAGCGGCGGAGAGGGGGGGCGGCGGCGATCGGCGGCGGGCGGCCAGGCCGGTAGGCCGAGGGGTGGCGGCCACGTGAGGCGCCGGCGGCGAGCCTGGCGCGGCGGCGCCGGGGAGCTGCGGCCGGTGGCGGAGGCGGCGCCTCGGCGGTGGGGCGGCGGGCGGCTTCGGGGAGGAGGAGAGGCGGCGGCGTGGGCAGGCTGGCAGTCGCGCTTAGCCTCTGCTGGCCGGGCGCGGGAGGGAGGGCGGCGGGCGCCGGGTGGCGACGTGGCGCCCGCGATTGGCCGGGCGGCGGGCAGGCGGACGCGTCCGGCTCGCCGGGACGTGTCCGGCGGCGGAGGGAAAAAATCGCTAGGGTTTCGGGGGAATGATCCGGATTTGGAGGGGGGTTTGCTTAAATAGGCATAGAGGGAGCTAGGAGAGTCCAAATGAGGTGTAGTTTTTACCACACGATCGTGATCGAACGACGGAGAGCATGGAAGTGACTTAGATGGGTTATTGGGCTGTTTTGGAGGGTGTTGGGCTGCAACTTAAAAGAGGCCTTAGCGAGAGTGCGGTTAACCGCTGAGTACCAAACGAGCTCCAAATGACCAAACTTGACCGGTGGTCTACGGGTGGTATATCAAGGCCACTAGACAAACCTCGGTCCATTTCGAGAAGGTTTAATACCCGCACACGGAAAAACGTAAAAGGACCACGGGGAGATAGGAGTGCGGATTGCAAAACGGACAACGGAAAAATGCTCGAATCATGAGGCTAACACGTATGCAAATGCGATGCACATGATGACATAATAAAAATGCATGACATGGACAAAATGCAAAAGAAGAAAACCCAACCATGGAGGGAATATCATATCACAATGCGAAAATGGCAAGAGTTGGAGTTACAAATATGGAAAGTTACTTCCGGGTGTTACAACACTCCACCACTACAAGAGGATCTCGTCCCGAGATCTAGGACTGAAAGAACTCCGGATATTCAGAACGGAGGTGGTCCTCACGCTCCCAGGTAGCTTCTCGGTCGGAATGGTGTGACCACTTCACTTTCAGGAATTTGATTGACTTGTTGCGAGTCTTGCGCTCGGTTTCTTCAAGAATAGCAACGGGGTGCTCATGATAAGAGAGATCTTCTTGAAGGTCAATCTCTTGAAGTTGATAGTGCGTTCAGAGTCTTGAAGCACTTGCGAAGGTTGTGACACGTGAAACACATCGCACGTTTTCAAAGTTGGATGGAAGCTCGTTGATAGGCGAGATCGCCTCTTTTCCCAATGATCTTGAAAGGACCCACGATCTCGGTGCAAGCTTCCTTTGATACCGGGCGACGAGTGCCTTTCATTGAGAGACGCGGAGGTAGACATGGTCTCCGATTTCAAAAGCCACATCACGGTGCTTATCATCATAATAGCTCTTCCGCGCGATTGCGCGGCTTTGAGATTCTCACGAATGACTTGGCACATTTCTTACGCTTCGTGATCAAGTCATTGCCAAGAAGTTGGCGCTCACCTGTCTCGCACCAATTGAGAGGAGTACGGCACTTTTCGCCATAGAGAATTTCGAATGGGGCCTTGCCCAAACTCGCTTGGAAGCTGTTGTTGTAAGAGAACTCGGCATATGGAAGACAATCTTCCCACTTCATACCGAAAGAAATGACACAAGCCCGAGCATATCTTCAAGAATTTGATTTACTCGCTCAACTTGGCCACTTGTTTGAGGATGGAAAGCTGTCTTTGAAACGAATGTTGGTGCCCATGGCCTTCAAAAGAATCCCAAAACTTGGAGGTAAAGATGCTGCCACGGTCCAAGAGATCACTTGTGGAATGCCGTGCAAGGAGACAATCCTCGAGGTGTATAGCTCGCCAACCGAGCTGCTGTGATGGATTCTTTGATAGAAAGAAAATGAGCCACTTTAGTAAGCTTGTCAATGACAACGAAGATAGCATCATTTCCACGCTTGGACTTTGGAAAACCAGTCACGAAGTCCATTTCAATATGATCAAACTTCCATTCGGAATAGCAAGAGGTTGAAGGAGACCAGCTGGTCGTTGGTGTTCTCGCTTTCACTCTTCGCAGACATCACACTCATTCACGAATTGAGCAATTTCTCGCTTCATTCGAGTCCACCAATATGACTGCTTGAGGTCATGGTACATCTTCGTACTTCCAGGATGAATGGATAGAAGCGAATTGTGAGCGTCGTTCATAATGACTTTTCTCAGATCACCCTTAGGAACCACAATCCGGTCCTCAAAGAAAAGGGTGTCTCTGTCATCAATGTGGAAGCACTTGTACTTGGAAATGCCCTTGTCGATACCACGTTTCACCTTTTTCACCATGGCATCCAGAAGTTGAGCCTCACGAATCTGATCTTCCAAAGTAGGAGAGACTATGAGGTTGGCGAGAAAGCCTTGAGGGACAACTTGAAGATTCAACTTGCGGAAAGATTCACAAAGATCCGGCTGAAAGGGCTTGAGGATTAGACTGTTGCAGTAAGCTTTCCTGCTCAAAGCATCTGCAATGACATTGGCCTTGCCCGGAGTATATTCAATACTTGGGTTGTACTCTTGAATCATTTCGACCCATCGAGTCTGCCTGAGGTTGAGGTTGGGCTGAGTGAAGATGTACTTGAGACTCTTGTGATCGGTGAAAATGTCCACTTTCCTTCCCAACAAGAGGTGTCTCCATGTAATCAATGCATGGACAACGCCGCCAACTCAAGATCGTGAGTGGGGTAGTTCTTTTCGTTGGGCTTCAAGCTGGCGAGAGGTATAAGCCACAACTCTCTTCTCTTGCATTAACACAGACCGAGACCTTGAAGAGAAGCATCACGTAAAACTTCAAATGGCTTGGATTCATCAGAGGAGTCGAACAGAGCTGTGACGAGTTTCTCTTTGAGGGTATTGAAAGCAACGTCACACTCAGGAGACCAGACATACTTCACATGCTTCTGGAGAAGGTTGGAAAGAGGCTTTGCAATCTTGGAGAAATTCTCAACGAATCTTCGGCAATAGCTTGCAAGACCAAGAAAACTGCGGAGCTGCTTGACATTCTGAGGAGGTTCCCAATTCACAATTGCGGACACCTTCTCGGGATCAACAGCGATGCCCTTGGCAGAGATGATATGACCAAGATAAAGCACTTCATCAAGCCAAAATTCACATTTGGAGAACTTAGCATAGAATTGGTACTCTCTGAGCTTGTCTAGCACCAATCGCAAATGTTTGGCATGATCCTTCTTATTCTTGGAGAAGACCAAAATATCATCAAGATAGACCAAGACGAATTCATTGGTGTAGGGGTTGAAAATGAAGTTCATCATCCGAGAGAATGTTGGAGGAGCATTGACAAGGCCGAAAGACATGACAAGATATTCATAAGAACCAAAGCTTGTTCGAATCTGTCTTGGGAATATCTTGTTCACGAATGCGAATCTGATGATACCCCATACGAAGATCAAGCTTGGAGAACACCGTAGCACCTTTGAGTTGCTCGAAAAGCTCGTTGATGTTGGGAAGTGGATACTTGTTCTTGATTGTCTTCTTATTCAATGGACGGTAATCGACGCAAAGTCGGTCCGCGCCATCCTTCTTCTCGACAAAAGAACACCACAACCCCAAGGAGATGAACTCGGTCCGATCAAACCCAGACGCTCTTGTTCATCGAGCTGCTTCTTCAATTCCTTCAGCTCATCAGGTCCAAGCTTGTATGGACGCTTGCAAACGGGTTCGATGCGTGCTCAAGATCAATAACGAACTCAATCGGCCGATGAGGAGGCATACCGGAAGCTCTTCCGAAAGACATCTTGGTACTCACAAACAACTGGAATCTGAGAGATAGCATTCAGTTCGCCCTTCTAATTGAGAGAAAACAACCGAATGGTTTCATCACGAGCGGCATAGATGATCACATCATTAGAAGAGTGAGTCAATTGAATTTTCCTGGCAGCACAATCAATCTGAGCTTTGTGCTGAGAAAGCCAGTCCATTCCGAGAATAAGATCAATATCCGAGTCACCGAGAACAATTGGTTTAGCCAGAAATCTATAATCGCCCATCTTGATACCGACATTCGGAACCAACATGCTAGAGCTCAAACGCTTAGCCGGAGAAATAACTTGCATAGCTTTAGATAATTCCTCTGTATCAAAATTGTGCTTCGATGCAAAAGGATATGACATGAAAGAATGCGATGCACCAAGATAAAATAACACTTTTGCAGGAATATCATTAATCGAGAGATTACCCATTATCACATCGGAAGATTCTCCGCTTGAGCTGCATTCATCATATTGACCTTTGCAAACTTGGGATTATGCTTGACCACCGCATTGCTGGAAGATTTCACAGAGGAGGAGGCGGAAGGCGCCTCGGTTGAAGCACTTGTTCACAGAGTGACCCTTCCACGACACTTGTTGCAAGTGACCTCGAGAGCGGACGGTGGTAAGGAGCACTTGACCTTGGAGCTTGAGAATTAGACTTGTTACGATAGCTTGGGTTGGGTGGGTGGGAAGATCCACGACCACCTGAGTTCTTCTCACGATAAGGCCGACGGAACGGAGGAGGAGGAAGGTAAAACTTCGCTGCTTAGCTGCCACTTGAGAGGACGAAGAGGACTGAACTGCATCCCTGATTCTCTTCTTAGAAGCCTCACATTTGAGCTGTGCAGCTTCTTGCTTCAAAGCCATGTTGTAGAAATCATCATACTTATCTGGCTCAAAAAGCACAAGAGGTAATTGCAGATCTTCTCTCAGACCACCTCTGAATTGATAGATCATACTCTTTTCATCAGGTACGTCTTGCTTAGCAAAACGAGCGAGCTTATGGAACTGGATATTGTATTGATAGACAGACATGTTGCCTTGCTTGAGATTGTGGAACTCCTCACGCTTGCTCTCAACAACACTTTTCGAATGTGATGAGCTCAAATCACATGAACTCATCCTGTAATGACACGACCTCCTCTCGAATCTTTGTATTGCTGGTACCACTCAGCAGCTTGATCCTTGAGTTGAAACGATGCAAACTTGACAAAGTCCTCGTGTCCGACATTGCTACAATCAAAGTGCTTGCAGATGTCCACTAACCAATCGTCGGCGTCTGTAGCCTCAACACGTAAACCGAAAGACTTGGCTGATTAGCGAGGAACCGATCGAGAGTAGCAAAGTGTGGCTGATTGTTGCCTTGACCTTGATTTCCTTGATTGCCTTGCCTCGAGTACGCTTCTTGCAAGAGCTGCAAAATCATCTGAGCATTGGCATTGGTGGCTGCCATGATAGCTTGCCAGCCTCGGAGGCGGAGGTGGAGGTGGAGGTGGAGGGTTCGACTGATCCCCATCATTGCGATCCGGATTCAGACGCGTTGGCGGAGCCATCCTGAAGAGGGTGACATCCGTTAGTCCTTTGATAGACAAATTGATAAGTAGAATCAACAGATAGAAATTGCAACATATAGTCTTCACAATAAACATTCGAACAAAAATGAACGAATGAGTTCCAAAATTAATCATCACACGTCCATTAAGGTGAGAAGCCACTAAGATAAAGATATGGAAACAACATCCGTCTTAGAAACAAATCGAATATCACAACTGAAAACAAAAGATTGGCTTCTAGAATGAGCCGGAACAAACACATGATAGAGATTTCGCCCAAAGTGTTCGTGGTGGGGCCCACACGGACACGACGATAGCGGACGTCACGAATGACAAACAAGACGCCCCGAATCAGCATAGCCAAGGATTCTTTAAGACGCCTCGCGACCACTCAGAATCGACCGTGAATGGGCGGACCACTAAACTTTGAACCCCAATCTCAAATCATACATCCGTCGGAAAGAATATCCCGTAAGCTACTAGAATTCCCACCTATAAACTCCGAAACTTTCTGGTTATGCAATGTGGTGTTGGGGATACAGGGACACAAAATATATCACCCAAACTAACAATACCTAGATCCATTGTATCCATCCGTCAACACATAACCAAGAAATCCTCGAAATCGTGTACCTCGACCTTGAAAAACATCCGTTATACAAGTCATGGCAATACTCTAAGCACTAGCCACAAGATCGGGCTATCAGGTTATCTCACCAACAACTGCACAAAAGAGATTTCGATGTCGGTAAAAACTCGGTATTCCAGAATCGCAACGATAAAATTGTGACGACAACACCTCGGAGCTCAACTCCCCGGGACACTGCCACAACCCCTAAATGTCAGGAGGCACCAAGAAAAATGTTCTCGTCACAAAACCATCGGAACGATTCCAAGATACCCACGTGATCCTGAAATTGTTTTTAGTGAAATTTGAGAAGAGAAGAGTCAAAACTCTACGTCAGGAGACCTCACAGAGCGACGAAGGGACTGGGGTGTAAAAAGAATCCTACTCTCCGATATATATAATCCTAAGAATCAAAACATTTTTCCATTCTAGACTCAACAACGCCAGCAAACAATCAAGTAGGGGCTCCTAAGTAGGGAAGGCTCGCTAACCAACTTGTATCGCCCCGATGCGGCTATATCTCCCACGTGTCGAGGCACGACTTAGAGGCATAACCGCATTGAAAGCAATGTCGCAAGTGAGGTAATCTTCACACAACCCATGTAATAAATAAGGAAAGAGATACATAGTTGGCTTACATCGCCACTTCACACAAGACATAAATAAACATCCATCATTCAGAGTACACTCAAGGTCCGACTACGGAACCAAAATAAAAGAAGATACCCCAAATGCTACACAGATCCCGAATCGTCCCAACCGGGCACCACTATTGATCATCGGAAAAGACACATAGTAACGACCACGTTCCTCGTCGAACTCCCACTTGAGCTCGGTTGAATCACCTGCACCGGCCTCATCGGAACCTGCAACTGTTTTGAAGTATCTGTGAGTCACGGGACTCAGCAATCTCACACCCGCGAGATCAAGACTATTTAAGCTTATAGGAAGGACAGAGTAGTAAAGTGGAGCTGCAGCAAGCGACTAGCATATATGGTGGCTACTCGCAAAAGAGAGCGAGAAGAGAGGCAAAGCACGGTCGTGAAACTAGTAGCGATCAAGAAGTGATCCCGACTACTTACGCCGACATAACTCCAACATCGTGTTCACTTCCGGACTCCGCCGAGAAGAGACCATCACGGTTACACACGCGTTGATGTGTATTTTAAATGAGGTCAACTTTGGGTTTTCTACAACCGACATTAACAAATTCCCATCGCCTCATAATCATGGGCACGGCTTTGAAAGATATAACCTGCAGGGTGTCCCAACTTAGCCCATTATAAGCTCTCACGGTCAACGAAGGATATTCCTTCTACCGGAAGACCCGATCAATCTCGAATCCCGGACTACAAGACATTTCGACAAAGAATAAAACAAGACCAGCAAAGCCGCCCGACAGCCGACAAATCCCGATAGGAGCTGCACATATCTCGTTCTCGTGGCACATCCGGATGAGACTAGCTACGAGTAAAACCAAGCCTCGAGTTTCCTGCGTGGTGGCCCCAGCAGTAGCTCAGTTCGGCCAGCACTCAAAGGAGCACTGGTCCGGGGTTAAAATAAAGATGACCCGGCTCGCAAAACCCGGGGAAAAAGGCTTAGGTGGCAAATGGTAAAACCAAAGTTGGGCCTTGCTTTGGACGAGTCTTATTCAAAGCGAACTGTCAAGGGGGTCCCATAAATCACCCAACCGTAAGGAACGCAAAATCAAGGAACATAACACCGTATGACGGAAACTAGGTGGCAAGAGTGGAACAAAACACTGTGCATAAGGCCGAGCCTTCCACCCTTTACCAAGTATATAGATGTATTAATTATAGCAGATATATATTGTGATATCCCCAACAAGTAAACATGATTCCAATAAGGAACAACATCTCCATGTTCCAACAAGGAACAAACTTCAGCTTCACCGCAACTAGCAACGCTATAAGAGGGCTGAGCAAAGCGGTAACATAGCCAATCAACGGTTTGCTAGGAAAAGGATGGTTAGGGCTGACATGGCAATATGGGTAGCATGATATAGCAAGTGGTAGGCATCGCAGCATAGGCATAGCAAAAGAGCGAGCAACTAGCATAGCAAAGATAGAAGTGATTTCGAGGGTATGGTCATCTTGCTCGCAATGTTCTCGAGTTGTCGAAAGCTTGATCCTCGTAAGCGTTCTCAACAGGTTCCTCGTTCACGCACTCGCCTCCGACTCTACCCAAAGCAACAACACAAACAAAGGAACCACAATAAATCACGGTGCAATGCACAATCAACATGATGCAAAACATGACATGATATGCGGGATGTGATATGCAATGCGTAAAGCGCCCGAAGGTAAATGATGAACCAGGCATCAACTTGGCAAACCAAGTATGCCACTGAAAGATGAGATGATTTCGTTGAAATCGATATAAAGATCACCGGAAACGGATGCACGGTTTGCAAATGGCAAGCAAAACAAGAATGGCGCAAATCTGCCATTAACAGCATGATGCCACTTAGCAAGCAACAATTAATTAAGCTACTGCACCCAAACGTATCAACAAAGCACATGGCAGTGATCTACACAAGATGCTCGACAAAAGATGAGCACTGAGCTACGGCTAGTTCACATCATAACAGGTTCAAACAAGCATGGAAAAAGTGCACAAAATATCAGGCTGGACATGGCAAAAACAGCATCAGGTTACAATGTTCAGAGCAGCAAAACTACATGCTACAGGAACTTAAAATAGCAAAACAAGGCATGGCATGAATCTACTCAAAGCATAGATCAAAAGTCCCTTACTGACCATAAGCCAAAAAGGATCAGAAAATATAGTAACACCCATGTCAATATTGAAAGTTTCGTTAACAGATTCAGCAACATGACATGTCAAAAACTGATAACAAGAGGGCATGTTAACAAGCTCAATGCACTCACTACAGAGCCTTAAATGATAAACTAAGCATACATACATCAAGAAGACATGACATAGAAGACATACATGGCAAGAACAATAACATAGCATAAAAGGATCAACCACAACAAGCTAGGCAAAATTGAATAACATGTATACAATCTGCCAGGAAACATTTGATAGCAAAAGTAGAGCTCGATTGACTCAAGCTATGGCACTCCATAAATGCAAACAAAGGCATGGATGGATAGATAAAGACATGCTTTACAAAACACCCTTACTGAAGTATCTCAAAATATGCATAGATCTCTTGGTATCATCAAGTAAACATGGCATCAAAATCAGCTAAACAGGGCTGAAAATCAGCAACATCAGGACACCTACTTTGCATGCTTGTGCTAGTCACCACATAGATCACAAAAATACATGGCATACACCCCTGGAAAGATGGCATGGCATATTTCAAAACACATGTAGGACTCAACTTTATAGGGTGCACACAATAATCATGGCAAAAATAACAAAAGTGCAAGTTCTGTTAAGAAACAGAAACTAACATCACATAGCACTCTTCCAACAGCATTTCGGGCATCAAGATGAGCTCAAATGAAAATGATGCAATGAGATGAAAAGATCTACTCTTCGAGACGAACATTTTGATATATTATACGCGCAAAATGGACCTACAGATGCAAAGTTACACTCGTTGAAAATGCAACAAAACAATAATAAGGAAAAGACTTAGAAGAAAAATGGAGGGAGAGAGAGGTCAATCTGCTGATTCCCGAGGCCGGCCGGATCGGATCGGATCGGGCGCCGGCGCTGGGTTGTTCATGAGCTCGCGGGAAGGCGGCCGGCGAGGGAGCGAGAGCAGGCGAGGCCGGCGGGCGGCGATCGGTCATGGCGGGGCATGCTGGCGCTGGGTGGGGCGTGGCGGGCGGCCGAGGCGCGGCGGCGATGGAGCAGGGCGGCGCTGGGAGCCGCGGCCGGTGGCGGAGGCGGCGCGCCGGCGGCGGGGCGGCGGGCCGGGCCGGAGGCGGAGCCGGGCGGGGCGGGCACATGGGTTCGCCTGGCCCAATGGCCGGGCGCGAGGGCGGCGGCGGGCGCCTGGTGGCGACGTGGCGCCCGCGATTGGATTGGCGGGCGGGCGGCGGACGCGTCTGCTCGCCGGACGTGTCGTGGCGGCGCGAGGAAAAAATCGCTAGGGTTTCGGGGAATGATCCGGATTTGGAGGGGGTTTGCTTAAATAGGCATAGAGGAGCTAGGAGAGTCCAAATGAGGTGTAGTTTTCACCCACACGATCGTGATCGAACGACGGAGAGCATGGAAGTGACTTAGATGGGTTATTGGGCTGTTTTGGAGGGTGTTGGGCTGCAACTTAAAAGAGGCCTTAGCGAGAGTGCGGTAAACCGCTGAGTACCAAACGAGCTCCAAATGACCCAAACTTGACCGTGGTCTACTGGTGGTATATCAAGGCCACTAGACAAACCTCGGTCCATTTCGAGAAGGTTTAATACCCGCACACGGAAAAACGTAAAAGGGACCGCCGGGAGATAGGAGTGCCGGATTGCAAAACGGACAACGGAAAAATGCTCGGAATCATGAGACTAACACGTATGCAAATGCGATGCACATGATGACATAATAAAATGCATGACATGGACAAAATGCAAAAGAAGAAAACCCAACCACGGAGGGAATATCATATCACAAAGGCCGAAAATGGCAAGAGTTGGAGTTACAAATATGGAAAGTTACTCCGGTGTTACACGAGAGCAATCGTGCAAGCCCCCCTTGATCACCAGATATCGCCTATTCTACTCTCTACTTCTTGCATTAGAGTAGTGTAGCATGTTACTGCTTTCCGTTATTCCTATCCTGATGCATAGCCTGTCCTTGCTACTACTGTTGTTACCTTTACCTACAATCCTACGTGCTTAGTATAGGATGCTAGTATTCCATTAGTGGCCCTACATTCTTGTCCGTTTGCTGTGCTATACTCTTGGGCTGTGATCACTTGGGAGGTGATCACGGGTATATACTATATACTTTATACATGATACATGTGGTGACTAAATTTGGTCGGCTTGTGGAGCACGCATGCGAGTGATTCACTTGATTGGGGCTGAAAGGACCTTTGTCCCAACGGCCCTCTGTGTGGATCTTTGTGGCGGAGCGACAGGGCAGGTTGTGACCGCTTAGGAGAGAGGTGGGCTGGCCTGCTCGGGCGCTCGCGGATACTTAACACGCTGAACGAGATCTTGGTATTTGATCTGAGTTGGGTCGTTGACCTTATACGCACTAACCGCCACGCGGGACAAGATATGGGCAACCGCGCCGCTGTATCGGCAAGCATTTCGTGACGTCACGATCGAGCGGCGTCGCCGATTGACTGGAATGCCCGCTAGGCTAGGTCTGCTTTCGGCCGCCCACGCAACATGCAGGTGTGCTAACGGCGATGGGCCCAGACCCCTGTGCGCATAGGTTTAGACCGGCGTGCTGACCTCTCTGTTATGTCTAGGTGGGGCTACGATGTGTTGATCTTCTGCGGCTGGGCATGACCCAGAAAAGTGTGTCCGGCCAAATGGAATCGAGCGTGTCGGGTAATGTGGTGCACCCCTGCAGGGAAGATAATCTATTCGAATAGCCGCGATCTTCGGTAATAGGACGACTTGGAGTTGTACCTTGACCTTATGAAAACTAGAACCGGATACTTAATAAAACACACCCTTCCAAGTGCCAGATACATCCCGGTGATCGCTCTCTAACAGGGAGACGAGGAGGGGATCGCCGGGTAGGATTATGCTATGCGATGCTACTTGGAGGACTTGACTACTCTCTTCTACATGCTGCAAGATGTAGGCTGCCGGAAGCGTAGTCTTGACTGTGATTAATTATCCCCCTCTTATTCTAGCATTCTGCAGTTCAGTCCACTGAAATGGCCCTTTACCCATATACCCATGCATATGTGGTGTAGCTCCTTGCTTGCGAGTACTTTGGATGAGTACTCACTCTTGATTTCTCCCCCCCTTTCCCCCCTTTCCTTTCTACCTGGTTGTCGCAACCAAACGTCGGAGCCCAGGAGCCAGACGCCACCGTCGATGATGAATACTACACTGAAGGTGCCTACTACTACGTGCAGCCTGCTGACGACGACCAGGAGTAGTTAGGAGGATCCCAGGCAGGAGGCATGCGCCTCTTTCGATCTGTATCCCAGTTTGTGCTAGCCATCTTATGGCACTTGTTTAACTTATGTCTGTACTCAGATATTGTTGCTTCCGCTGACTCGTCTATGATTGAGCACTTGTATTCGAGCCCTCGAGGCCCCGGCTTGTATTATGATGCTTGTATGACTTATTTATGTTTTAGAGTTGTGTTGTGATATCTTCGCGTGAGTCCCTGATCTTGATCGTACACGTTTGCGTGCATGATTAGTGTACGATTGAATCGGGGGCATCACAGGAACCTTCTGTCGATTCTTTTTGCTTCCGATCTCTCCTTGTGTACACATTCTTTATAGGTGGCTTGTGCATACCTTCATGGGCAGATCAGAAATGATGTTAGCAAACAAAGTGTCAACCAATTGATATTGTGCTAAGAAAATTCACAACATACATGATATTTTAAATTATCTTTTTCGAGAACTGAGAATTCATTTATTTCCATTTTCGGAAACAATTTTTGCCCATGCTCTTGTAAGTATTCTCCTTTTGATTTGATTTGGAAAGGAATTTTTCATAGCATATTTGATAAATATAGCACAACAAAGTTCGCAAATGCGCAGTTTTCACTCACCTCTGGGGACCCTTTCAATGAAGCTCGTTGAAATTGAACTTCCGCTTATGACTTGCCAACCTTCAGCTTTTGGAATGTCTTCTATAACTCTTTCAGAGTTCGTTCTGGTGCCCACTATAGCACTTGCGTTGTTTTCTTTGATCTCTCCATCAGTTCTTAAGTCTTCAGTGAACTTTGACACTTGCGGCAATGTAGCCATATCAGTCTTCAGTTTCTTTTGATGATCCTTGTCGAAACAATCTTCCAAACACGACATATGATCACCTCTTGCCGAGCTTTGACTTGGGGATTGCCCCCCCTTTGTTGCTTTCATTGAGTTTGTTGTGGTGGCTGCCACAGCACTTATGCTGTTTTCCTTGATCTGTTCATCAGCTCTCAGCTCTGCAATGAACTTTGCCACTTCCAGCAATGTAGCTGTTTCTGTGATCTTCAGTTCTTCTTCACGTTCCTTGCCTGAGCAACTTCCAAAATCCAAAGAATAGTTGCCTAAGAAATCTACTCCAGTGCCCTCTAAATCCATTCCTTTGTTCAGTGTTTCTAGAGGTACCTCAATACCTTCTTCTCTAATATCTGCATATTCCTTCATGGCGCTAACATTCCGTTCTTCTACTTCGTTCCATTTCCCTTCTATCCTTTTTACTTTGTCTCCAATCATGAAGTTGACTAGTCTAGAAGACCATCCAAACACAAAGTGGCAAGAGAAAGGAGCACCAACAAGACTTCCCAATGCTATCCTCAACCTAATAGGATCCTTATCTCCAATTTCCAAACTTTCCTCATCCACCTCAAGCAAAACTCCAACTGCAGATGCAACTTGATATAGCTCCTTCCAGTTTCTATATGCACCTGGGACCCCATAGACCAAAAGCCACTCTCTGATCAAGTCCAGCTTTTCCCCATCACCTTCATCCACCGTGCTACAGTGAAATTCACCTCCTTTTCATCTAGAAATATTTCTACATTGGGAGGCTTTAAACAGCTTAGTAGGTCATCCTCTAAGCTGAAGGATGCTACGAAATTCTGCCTACCTTCTCTCTTTATATGCCAGTCATCAGTCAGCTTCCAGAACTTGTTTAGTTCAGTTTTCACTCTTGCCGGGTCCAAGTTACAGGAATTAGATGTGATCAGCAGGCAGTGATGATAGAATTTTTCATTTTCGACAACTTCCTTTGAAGGTTGAATCATGTAGAATGGGAACCTTGTAGAATGTCCAAATAGCTGGGGAATAGTACCCAATTTATCTTTTATCCTGCATTGATCCAAATTGTGTGATGTCTCTTTACAAGCAAAGCACTTCTTTTTACCGGGTAAAGTAGTTAGTTCTTGCCCCGGCGGAGCCTTATTTTCTCGACTATTACGTTCCATCGCTTGTGCTGCAATCTGTACTTCTTTGGCGCTTTCATGTACAATATGATGCCCTCTTGCTGTTTATATCAACCTATACAAGCGCATATCCCAAGGCAAAAAATAGAGAAATCAGGACCAGATCCTTTTAAAGAAATAAAGTAAGTGCATGTAACAAAAGTGTGTTTGTTAGTCAAAATTAAAAGGAAGGGATTTACGGACATATCGATCATCTATATAATATGGGAATATTTGCAACCGAAGTACTGAAATAACGTGTCAAATAGTGTGTTTGTTATAAATTTCAGATATTAAGGTAACCCGCAGTGGTCGTGGTGCTAGACAAAGAGAGAATATGCTGCACAACCAGGTTCGAACCCCGGGTGTGGCGAGGGTCAGATTGCACCCTTCAATTTTTGTTTATTGCACTAAAATCTTCGTTTGGCTCAACTAGAAAACAAATGAGAGTTCCAGATCTTTGAAGATATACAGAAGAAATCAACATAAATAGTACCATGAACTTGAAAAAAAATAGTACTAAATTTTCTACGAAAGCTCACAGAAGATCTCATCTCAATAATAGAAATGATAGCATGTGAGACTCAATAACACCTAGAAAATATTTATCACACCGTGAAGATACTAATCAGCACCCGATAGACGATAAAACATCACTTGACAACACTAGATAAAACAGTGAAGACATACCATACAATTCAAATACAAAATGTTCGCTATACAAAGCCTGAATAAAACCTTATAAATCAAAAAAAGAGCGGTGGAGACCGCCACCACGTGTTGAACGACCGTTCAATCGGGTTAATCTACGCCGTCCAACTCCAACGGCCACAAGGCCAAGTTGGCATGTAATGGTGACCATCAGGCCCCACCCTGTCCCCCCTCCCAAATAAAATAAACCACAGGTGGCCATCATCAGATCAACTAATGGCCCCCATTAGCCAAGCAATCATTGTGTAGCATAGTACAGATAAGGATTGCCCTTCTCTACAAGAAGGGCTGGACTCAAACTCGATCGTGCTATATGGAGGTTGGGACCCCAAAAAAAATGAAATGGAAAATGAACTGATGCTGGTAGTAGGATATGCGAGTTGTGAGCACAGCGTGCCGGTCAGTGAGGTCTGACCTAGATCGGAGCCCTCCTGCGCCTCCGCCGCTTCAGAAGACGAACACTAGCGCAGGATGGGGGGCGGCGGTGTGTGCCACGGTTTATGGCGAGCTAGGGTTTTGAGGACAGGGACGGGGCGGCGACGGTCAGGCAGAAAGGGGATGGAGCAAGGTTTTCTACAACATTTTAATTTGAGGCGACTCGTAGACCGTAGTGGGCTCGCGAGTCCAATTTTTGTAAGAAAAGCTAACACCTCTATCCTGAAATGCCGGGGAGGGAGAAGGTAGAGCTCCAGCATACCTCCGGAACTAGGGTGGCGGCGCACGGCGGTAGATTGGCCAGGGATGTTGAGGGAGGCAGCCAGGAAATTTATTCGGTCTCGATTGCTGTAGAGCGATCAATCCACGTCGCTGGCGGCAGTGGACTAGTGATATGACGGCCGGCACCGGAGTGGAAACTGAAATCGCCCGTTCTGCAGAGGCCCTCGGGATATCTCTACTACTAAAAAAAGGCCCTCGGAAAGTCGGTGTGTTCTTTCATTTCGACCCTTCACTCGTTACTAATGTAGAGCAAGGCCATATCTCGTTGTAAAATAATTTTCTTTTCTTTTCTCAAAAAAAGGAGGCTGTCCCAGCCTTTGCATCAGGACGATACATGCAGTTTTATTAACTCCCTTCGTTTCTAAATATTTGTCTTTCTAAAGATTTCAACAAGTGCCTACATACAAAGCAAAATGAGTGAATCCACACTCTAAAATATGTCTATATATATCTGTATGTGGTAGTCTATTTGAAATCTCCAAAAAGACAAATATTTAGAAACAGAAGAACTATTCACCAAGGTCATATAAAGTAATACATTAGTAAGTCTGAAGCCATCATCTTGATAACATTTGTCGCTACTCCTATCAACTTGATGAAGGGTGCAGATTGTCTAAACCGCATACTGAGGCCTCACAAAAGCCCAACATCTAAGCCGGGGGCCCCAACCAAGCCGCATTGTCGGGTCTTGTGCACACACCGGTCTGATGCACTCTCAGTGGTTACCCACATGCGCACGCTGCAGAGGTCGTCGTCACCATCTTCCATCGATCCATCTTCAGAGCAGGTACTGACGCATCGACCTTGCCAGGCTTGCCGTTGACTTCACCACGGCGCCAGACAACACCACCTCCCTATGCATTCATCATCAAACATCCGTCGTCGAGACCCTTGTCGCGTCATACCACCGAGACTCCACATCGTCGATGCACCACATGAAACGTTGTTCCAGTGCTGAAACCGTCCACTCGTCTCTCAAGCCAATACACACCTCCAAGAATGACGGCCCCAAGGAGGGAACGACACAAGAGCGCTGCTTTCATCCAATTGACTGACCTAGGGTTTCCCCCGAAGGCAGCAGATAGAGGTCAGGAGCTTCTCCATGACGATGCCTTCAAGAAGGGGTCGATGCAGAAGAATGCCGCCATCACGGCCTTGGCTGCCAAGAGCGGGGTTTGCACCTGGATCTGCTAGACGAACCTCTATTCAGCATCATGTGCATCCGATCGCCACCTTCAATGATCTAAACTATGACCAAAGCGAGCTAGGCCCATCAGACGCACACTGACCCGAACATGGTCAACGGAGCCTGCGGCCATGGTGGCCGCGGCAGTCGGCACCACCAAAACTAGCACCACAAGAGGATGAACAACCGTATCGACAAGGCTAGAAGGAGCACAAAGATTCCCACTGCCACATGTCGGTGGGAAACGACACCTATGGGATCACTGGAATCCCTTCTACAGTTGCGGGGCGCGGGGATCGGAGAAGAGCGGGACCAGCAGACAACACAAAGGGATTTTACCCAGGTTCGTGTCGGATTTCGGGTTCCGGCAGACCCTCTAGGTTCGAACTCTGGGTGCACGCGGAGATCTCACCTCCTACCTACCTACACCTCGTCGTCTCACAAGGATCTAAACTACACAAAGAGCAACACAAGGGACACAAGGTTTTTACTGGTTCGGGCCCCCATGGTGGTGTAATACCCTACTCCAGTGTGTGGTGTGGTGGATTGTCTCAGGGGCGGATGATGAACAGTAAAAGGAAGAACAGCCTCGCGAGGGTCTGTTCTTGGCCGGTGCGACAAACTGCGAGGGGGATCGCTCTCTCTCTCTCTCTCTCTCTCTCTCTCTCTCTCTCTCTCTCTCTCTCTCGATTGATTTGTCGATCCGATCCGGCCTCTTCTCTAGATGCCTCTACCCTGTGGGCGGTTAGTCCTATTTATAGGCAAAGGCCCTGGGCCTCTTCCCAAATATTGAGCGGGAAGGGCGCCAACAATTGGCCATTTTGAAGGGGAACATCTAGTACACTTATCCCGACTAAAGTCGGTCCTCGCCTGCCAAAGACTCTGACGGTGATGCCGGCTTGGACTCCACGATGACCTCCTTCCTGCCGTTGTGTTGGTCTTGGTCTTGTTGCACCGAAATGGTTGCCTTTGCTTGATGCTCTCGCCTGCGCTTGCCTCCTTTGCACCAAAGAGGAAATGAGGACACTGCGCGGGCTGGCGCCCGCCTGGCGCCCTTGGTCGTCATGGCTTGCATCATGGGCACCTCGTGAGGTACCCCGCCTTGATCTCTCCGCCTCCTCGCGAGCTAGCCTAACAAGGCCGTGCCTGAGGAAGCTTCATGTCGTCCGCCTCGCGAGGCTTGGCCTCTCGTGAGGGTCTTGAGCTTGTGCTGATGAAGATGGGCCGTACTGGGCCATCCCTTGAGCCACGCCGCAGGCCGCAGGCAGGCATGTCTGGGTACCCCCGTTCCCAGAATGCCGACAGTAGCCCCCGGCCCCAAGGCGCTATGGTGACCGATTCTCCGGGTGCTAATCCCAGGAAAAATGGTCCTTGTGCTTATCAACCCCAGGATAACTGTTAGCTGATAAGGCACTAACTTGATACAGAAAATCCAAGCAAAAGAACAATATATGTAGTACAAGACCATTAGGGCTGTGAGTACAACAAAAGGTTTTTCTAAAGGTTGATGGCGGAAGCGGGTTATGAAATATCCTCGTCTATGGGACTCCATTTCCCACAGGAACAGCTGACCAGGTTAACTCCTATGTTCGCGTGGCTGTTATCATCGTTGCTTAGGTTACGGGACTGTCATCGCATAGCGCTCCTCTCCAAGCAAGGAAATCTGGCCAAGACAATAGCGAGGGACAAGCCGGTGAGTACTTTGAATGTACTCGCAAACATAATGAACACAGGCATGATTTAATAAAGATGTGCTGAAAATATATTATGCTCAAGACGTTAGTCACATGAGATAAGTAAAACTACGCTGCGTGCAAGCATGTTATTTATGGATATGCAATAATATGGTAGTATAAAAATCATGAAGTAAATAACACAAAAGAAATGCCACAATCAAGGCGTCGGCGACACCGCATAGATGGCTTATAAATAAACAAGAACAATGCCGCATGATCAAGGCGTCGGCGAGACCGCATAAAGGGCTTTAAAAGAAATGCCACGATCGGGCGTCGGCGACACCGCATAAAGGGCTTTAAAAGAAATGCCACGATCAGGCGTCTGGTGACACCGCAAATAGGGCTTTAAAAGAAATGCCACGATCAAGGCGTCGGCGACACCGCATAAAGGGCTTTAAAAGAAATGCCACAGCCAAAGGCGTCGAGTGACACCGCATAAAGGGCTTTAAAAGAAATGCCACAGTTGGGTGTCGGCGACACCGCATAAAGGGCTTTAAAAGAAATGCCACGATCAAGGCGTCGGCGACACCGCATAAAGGGCTTTAAAAGAAATGCCATAGTCGAAGGCCCGAGCAACACCGCATAAAGGGCTTTAAAAGAAATGCCACGATCGTCGGGCGTCGGCGACACCGCATAAAGGGCTTTAAAAGAAATGCCACAATAAACATCCAGGAGGTAGAACCATCCCAGGGATATTCGATAATACCAGAAAAATATCACGGGTTAGTCCACATCCAAAATAGTAATCATAAATTATCACAAGTCACAATCGTGCTTCCAGGTTTAACAGTTTCACCTCCGAAGACCGACACTAAGACCGACACTTGACCCATCCCAAACTGTAATCCTTAACCATGGACACGGCTATTCGAATAGGTTTAATCTCTGCAGAGGGTGTACTCTTTACCCACGAGTAACGGATTTCTTTAGTCCATCGGGACTAATTCCGTCTATGGTCTTTTTGTTGAAAACACACCTAACTTGCAGACACCAGCTTAACTCATGTGTCTGGAATCACCCACGACACCTGTTAAGCAAAACTCTAAGTGGGGAGGCCACAACCTCGACGTAACATGGGATCACAAAATTTATACCGTGCGCAAACTAGGGAGCTACCCCCTTTCGGCTACAACCGAAACACCCATGCTCCCGGACCCGGTGGTATGACTACCAGATGCCTCCAGTATCTTCCACCACGGCCTCTCTGTACGGTGTGTGCTAGGAAAGGGTTGACAACTTACTGAACCGTACCCTACTTGTTGTAGGGACGAGTGGTAGTACGAAGCAAGTATGGTGGTTACTGGCACAAGACTCGATCTACGGTCGACTCAGGAGGTTGTAATATTTCCTACATGATTGGCATAACAATGCATATATCTCAAACAACAAATGGAAACATCACGCGACATCCCCTCGTGTCATACCGGACACGACCGTCTTGACGGAGGACTAGGGGCAAGCCCGTGTCTACCCAACACAGAGGCCTTCCCGTCTTTCCTTCCGGTATGCATGGAAGACGTATGACGGTGATTTCCATCACAAATCATGTCAACTTCATTAGCATAAACTCATTAATATCCGCCCATGAATAGGATCACATCCTGACATAAAATGACGCATGCATGTGTCGGGGTGGTGTTGCCACCGTGCTATGCAACACACACAAAAATTCACCAGGGTTCAGAATGCTTGCCTTCAGGTCATGGGAAGGAAGGGTGCATCCAAATCATCATGAAATCTTCAAAAACCCTATTTAAAATAATATACTTGAATTAACACACAAAATAAAAACAGCACAAAAAGTTGTTTTGAATTTTATTGAAATAAATCTTAAAATAAACTAGACAACATTTGAGAGAAGTAGCAAAAAGAATCAATTCATTTGGAGTTGTATTTAAAAAGTTATCGACAGTCAAAGTTCTGGTGAAATCTGATTTTAAAATAAAACAGAAAAACGGTTCGATTAGACACGTACACGTCGAAAGCGTAATCTGGAAATACGTTTCCACTTACTCTGCGTGGACCCTGTAAGGTCACTGACAGTGGGTCCTAGGTGGCCCACTAGTCAGGTTTGACTAGTCCGCCTCCCCTCTTCTCCCTCTGTCCCGAGCGGAGGCGGGACTCGGCGACCGTCGCCGTGACAGCGGGTCCTTGAGGGAAGCTGAGGCGGGATGGATCCATGGTCGAGGTGATCCTCTTGATAGTCGCTGGGTCGGCGGGGCGGCGTGGGTTGCCGGCGGCGAAGCCTTGGCGGAGGAAAGCTTGGGCGAAGTGGTTTTGGGGCATGGTGGTTCCCTTCGAAATGGAGTAGGGGATGTGATCACCGGAGGAAGGGAAGTTCTGGTGGAGAGAATGGAGAGGGGATGCCTGGTTGTGCGGAATGGCGGGTTAGTGGCGGCGGCTGGAGTTGCCGGAGAGGTTGAAGATGGCCTGCTCCCCTCCAGTTGGCAGCTAGGGTGGCACTAGCGAGACGGCGTGAGGCTGCCTGCGTGCGGGTTTGAGCTCGGGGCCTCCTTATATAGCGTGGCCAGGTTGGTCCGAGGTGGCGGCGATAAGAACAACGGCGAACCGACGTTACAGTAGCAGCGGGGTCGTGGCGGCAGCGGAAGCTAAGCGACACGCTGCGGATGAGTCGTCATGCGCACAAGGGCAGGTGGCGAGCGGGGTGGCTTTGGCGGCGCCGACCACGGTCGGGCCTGCTAGCGGCCGGCAGCTAGCCGCCACGGCCATGCTGGCGGTGGCGCTGTGGGGTGCCAGGGATAGTCGGGGTGGCGTGGCGGTGCAAGGGGACACGGCGAGCTGGCTGGGGCCGGGTTTTGAGTGTGGGGTGTGACGCGGCGGCTCGGGTGCATGCAGGTGCCAAACGCATGCTCTGGGCGCGCCCAGAGCACGCCCGAGGTGTGCTCGACGAAATGCCAGGGCAGCCTAGAGTGTTCCAAACCACAAGGGAGTTACCAGAAAGGGGTTATGGGCTAGGGCAAAACCTTAGGACATGCTGGGTAGGTCAGGGGCTCAAGTTCACAATGTAAACTTGAAATCGTGCCAAATCTGGTCATGCACACAGGGTGTTTGACAAAATGCCAAAGGCACCTAGGTAGCTCTTGGAGTGGCCAATTCTCCAGATGATTGTCTCTATGGATATAAGAGAGGGTGGTGAAGTCAGTTTGCAAAAAGGAGAAACTTGCTAGTGCAAGTTTTGCAAAACTACACTTCTGGACAGGGAGTGAGTGGCATCATTACATGGACCAAAAGTGTTCCAAATAGGGCATGCTCGTGGACTTAGGGGTTTTGCAAGGTTGACTACAAGCATGAGAAAACACAAGGTCATTAGAGCAAGAAATAATAGAGTTGTAGTAGAAAACACAAGTCTGGTCCAGAATGAAAAAGAGGCTATTGCACTCAAATTTTCCAAAGAACATCACTATGTTTTTGCATAAAGTTGAATGGCATGCTACCACTGAAATACCATAATTTTGGTGGAGGCTCTAGGGAAATATTTAAATGGGTTGTAGTGCAAAAAAATGCCCACTGGACCAGAGAAGCAAACCCGGTGAAAGACCCAAAATAAGCAATGAAATAATTTTATTAGTGCACATAATTGATTTAGAGACATCTCATGACATCTCCAAAATTTGGTTGGAATTTTAAGTGATTCTATCAAATGGTTGTAGTACAAACAGAGCTCCAAAAATCTAAAACAATCCATTTTAATGAATAAAGCTCAGGATGAAATGATCTAATAAATAAATCCACTGATTAAGAAAATGTTATAATGAGCTGGCATAAAAGTCCAATACATTTTGGGAAGCTCCACTTGGGAAAAGATGAAAAACTCATTAACAATAAAAGAAGAGTTCTGAAAATCCACAGAAATAAAAATTTAAAACTCCTGGCAAAAATTTTAATATCAAAAACTTGGCCAGAAAATTTGCGGTGTTACAACTACTATCACCCTTAGGAAAAATATCGTCCTCGAGATTTGCAAAGAGTAAAAATTAAATGAATAAGAATTAAAACGAAAACGGCCACAGTGGGAGCAATAAGTGATGCAAAAAAAATACGATTGTAGAAGTCTTGGCGCGGTGTGGGGAAAATCCACGGTCTTGGGGAAAACTAGCGATTTCTACACTAGACAAAAATTTAGAATAAAATCTAAGTCTTAGAATCGCTGGTCGCACCCGAGAGCACCTGGTGCTCTCTCTGGTGGTGGTGGACCCGGGTCCACGGTCAGCCTCTTCTCCTTCCTCCGGCTCCTTCTTCTTCCTCTCTCCGCGTGTTCTGCGCTTTCTCCACGGGCGACGCCTAGCGCGTAGGATACCAAGGCCGTGCCGTGGTAGTGCATGGACGCGCTAGCTGCCGGTGCAGCGTGCACTCAACTCGCGGGCAGTCTGCTGTCGGCTTTGCTTTCATGGATTCGCCTCGAACACCGGCGGTTGGGCGACGAGCGGCGCTGGTGGACCCCGCCCACCGTACACCGAGCTCGAGCTATAAAATGACCGCGGCGTTCTCCTCTTCTTCCTCACACCTGGCCTTGGTCCTCCCTCTCTCTCTTCCTCCTCTGTTTCCGTTTGCCGGAGCTCGAGACGAGGCGCTAATGGCGGAGGCGGCGCCGGACTGGTACGTGATCCTTCTGCGCGGAGGGCTGGCAGCGGTGCTGGGGCTCTTGGTGCTTCTGTGTGTGATGATCCTCGACGATCGTCGCGATGCCGCTGCTCGGTTGCTGGCTCTCCGTGGTGGCGGTGACCATGATGAGTAGGTGGGGTGTGCCGGGTGATAACTGTTGTTCGGAGGTGCTTAGTTAGACGCAACACAGTTGCAAAATTTTGCAAGCAGTGTATGTGTTCGTGTAATTGTGGGGGTGAGTCTGCTGCCTTGGGGCTGTGTGAAATAATGATCTATGTCGTGAGAAAACATACGATGCGACAACTCAGGAAAAAGAAATCACGCTCCAGGATTTCTCGCGAGGGAAATCAGTAATACATTAAAGTCCAAAAGCGACAGAGCTGCTTATATTAATGATTTACTCGCTGTGAAACTCGGGGCACTAAACATAAGTTACAACACATAAATAAAAATGCGACAATAAATACAGCGGTGCATCTAAATTGAAAACGATAATTGGACGGGGTCTTGAGAAAACGTTTCCGGTACTAGGATACGCTCTTCTTCTATCGGAGGGAGTGGATTGACCAGTCGATGTATGTGTCTCTCCTGGTCGGGCCTCAGTGATCTGCCGATGGCGATCTGAGGGTTTAAATCCGCGAGGCTTTGCAGATAACCCATCACATGTTGGGTCAAGCGTTCTTGAGCGATGACGTACTGGACAAGGTTGGCCAAGACTGGGTCTCTCTCAATACGTCGACCTGGAAAGGATGTTACTCCTCCGGGTGCTGCATGGCTCAGAAAATAATAATACCCTCGTTCGCTGGCATAGGGTACCCTTGAATCGAAGGTGAGCAAGCGCTTCATCGCAGCAGCTTCTCTGACCATGTCTTGGGGTTGGCATAGATTTCCCCATGAAGGAGACTTATGTGGGGTCTTGGTTTGGGTTCTGGCGGGATGTGCACGGCTGCCCAATATCTCGAGGTGGAAGGGTGATCCTTGATTTGAACAGCTCGTCTTTGGGGTGGCTGGGTTGCGCCCATGGTGCTGGGTAAAATCCCACAATATCTTGACAAAACTACCTGGGGTAGCATCTGGAGTCCTCAGGTAAATACTAGGGCTCGGCATGGCAGGAAATTGTTGTGGGGATGGTGCACAAGGTGAAGGGTGCTTGGCAAGGTCACTTGGTGGCCCTTTTTATAGCACCGGGGCTGGGTCTTCTACCGTGGTAAAAAGTAAAGACTTGGCCGGCTCAGCTCGGGTCAACCACCGATACACACATCTCAACAAAGTGACGTATCCCTGTGGGGGTTGTCGGGGCGGTTCTTGGTAGCTGCGCCAAGGATAGAGAAATCACATTGCATGCTAATACATCCATGCAAGACTACTATATAAAACATATGCACGATGCGGCTGCGTTAATTTAAGGAATCACAGAATTACAAAGCGAGAATATCTTTGGGACTCGCACTACTCAGTGTCTTAGTCTGCCGTTTACATCAAGCGGGCGTCCCTTGTGGGCGTCGAGGCTCCTCCACGGTTCTCACCGTCGAATTTCTTTGGAGATGGCTGAGGGCTGCAGGCTCGGGGTAGTGATGATGACCGTCACGGGATTGTTGACTACAACCCGTTGGAGTGTGCTCGAGGCGACGAAGCATACGGGGTCATCAAAGCACCTTGGCGGCGGCTGGGGCTGACCTCATGGTCTCGATCGGTTGTCCAAACAACATGACTGGATTGTCGGCATTGGGTTCGATCTCCTCCCTCGCTGGGGCTCGACGAACCAGCTCTCCACGAGCTGCGACAAGATCAATAGTGATCTGATCGAATAGGTCCTCGATGCACTTACATAGCGCACTAGATGCGTAATGTCAGGAGTGCATCTCGTGGTCACCATTGGCAACTTGGGGTGGTCTACCATACCCTTCACGCTGGGGTAGTAGTGGAACAAGCGACAATTAACTCGGGCGGCAGTGCGGAGATGAACTATAGCCTCTCGAGCAGCTAGTTGGATGGCTTGTGGATCAAAGGAAGTTTTTCTTCGGTGAACTGTAGGGGCGCTCGGTGCCAAACCCTACCGTAGATATGTCAAAGTGGCCCAGAATTGTGGCTCTCGCCACTAATGGGTCCTTGGTACACAACATATTCGGGTGGCTCTTCTAACGAATAGGCACGACGGGTAAGGTTTGCAGTATGGTCACAAAACCTCCAAGGTTGGTTCTTGTAGTCTCATGGTGTACTACGGGACCAGGCATTGTGGCTTGGTTTTGGGATAGCGGCTGTCTTTGGGCTGGGTTGAAGCGGCGCGTCCTTTTATAGAAAAAGGGGCGGAGTCTTCTTCCAAGCTTGCAAATGAGGCGCCTTTGGTGCTGATCACTGGTGGGTGATAGACGGGCTAGTTGATAGGTTGGGCACCGACTGCAGAAAGCGTCGGGTCCCTGTGTGGCTATCTTGTGCGAGAAGCTTGGCGGAGGTCTTGGTTATGGCTCGGTGGGTTATTAGCCTAACTTTATTGACCTGGCTAAGATAGGATTAGCCAATGGTCAGCCTGGCTCTGATACCAAGTTTGTGGCGACCGATTCTCCGGGTGCTAATCCCAGGAAAAATGGTCCTTGTGCTTATCAACCACAGGATAACTGTTAGCTGATAAGGCACAAACTTGATACAGAAAATCCAAGCAAAGAACAATATATGTAGTACAAGACCATTACGGCTGTGAGTACAACAAAAGGTTTTTCTAAAGGTTGATGGCGGAAGCGGGTTATGAAATATCCTCGTCTATGGGACTCCATTTCCCACAGGAACAGCTAACCAGGTTAACTCCTATCTTCGCGTGGCTGTTATCATCATTGCTTAGGTTCTGGGACTGTCATCGCAACGCTCCTCTCCAAGCAAGGAAATCTGGCCAAGACAATAGCCAGGGACAAGCCAGTGAGTACTTTGAATGTACTCACAAACATAATGAACACAGGCATGATTTAATAAAGATGTGCTGAAAATATATTATGCTCAAGACGTTAGTCACATGAGATAAGTAAAACTCTGCTGCGTGCAAGCATGTTATTTATGGATATGCAATAATATGGTAGTATAAAAATCATGAAGTAAATAACACAAAAGAAATGCCACAATCGGGCGTCTGAGCGACACCGCATAGAGGGCTTATAAATAAACAAGAACAATGCATGATCGAGGCGTCGGCGACACCACATAAAGGGCTTTAAAAGAAATGCCACACTCGAGGCGTCGGCGACACCGCGTAAAGGGCTTTAAAAGAAATGCCACAACAAAGGCGTCGAGCGACACCGCATAAAGGGCTTTAAAAGAAATTCCACGATCGAGGCGTCGGCGACACCGCATAAAGGGCTTTAAAAGAAATGCCACGATCGAGCGTCGGCGACACCGCATAAAGGGATTTAAAAGAAATGCTACGATCGAGGCGTCGGCGACACCCGCATAAAGGGCTTCAAAAGAAATGCCACGATCGGGCGTCGGCGACACCGCATAAAGGGCTTTAAAAGAAATGCCACGATCGGGCGTCGGCGACACCGCATAAAGGGCTTTAAAAGAAATGCCACAATAAATATCCGGAGGTAGAACCATCCGGGGATATTCGATAATACCAGAAAAATATCACGGGTTAGTCCACATCCAAAATAGTAATAATAAATTATCACAAGTCACAATCGTGCTTCCGGGTTTAACAGTTTCACCTCCGAAGACCGACACTAAGACCGACACTTGACCCATCCCAAACTGTAATCCTTAACCATGGACACGGCTATTTGAATAGGTTTAATCTCTGCGAGAGGTGTACTCTTTACCCACGAGTAGCAGTTTCTTTAGTCCATCGGGACTAATTCCGTTCTGATCTTTTGTTGAAAACACACCTAACTTGCACACACCAGCTTAACTCACATGTATGCGGAATCACCCACGACACTGTTAAGCAAAACTCTAAGTGGGAGGCCACAACCTCGGCGTAACATGGGATCACAAAATTTATACAGCGTGCAAACTGGGAGCTACCCCTTCGGCTGGCGAAACACCCATGCTCGGACCGGTGGTATGACTACCGGATGCCTCCAGTATCTTCCACCACGGCCTCTCTGTACGGTGTGTGCTAGGAAAGGGTTGACAACTTACTGAACCGTACCCTACTTGGTGTAGGGACGAGTGGTAGTATGAAGCAAGTATGGGGGTTACTGGCACAAGACTCGATCTACGATCGACTCAGGAGGTTGTAATATTTCCTGCATGATTAGCATAACAATGCATATATCTCAAACAACAGATGGAAACATCACGCGACATCCCCTCATGTCATACCGGACACGACCGTCTCGACGGAGGACTAGGGCAAGCCGTGTCTACCCAAGGCAGAGGCCTTCCGTCTTTCCTTCGGTATGCATGGAAGGCGATGACGGTGATTTCCATCACAAATCATGTCAACTTCATTAGCATAAACTCATTAATATGCACCCATGAATAGGATCACATCCTCACATAAAATGGCGCATGCATGTGTCGGGGTGGTGTTGCCACCGTGCTATACAACACACACAAAAATTCACCAGGTTTAAGAATGCTTGCCTTGGTCATGGGAAGGAAGGTGCATCAAATCATCATGAAATCTTCAAAACCCTATTTAAAATAATATACTTGAATTAACACACAAAATAAAAACAGCACAAGAAGTTGTTTTGAAATTTTTTCAAATAAATCTTAAAATAAACTAGACAACATTTGAGAGAAATAACAAAAAGAATCAATTCATTTGGAGTTGTATTTAAAAAGTTATCGACAGTCAAAGTTCTGGTCAAACCTGATTTTAAAATAAAACAGAAAAACAGAAAAACGGTTCGATTAGACACGTACACGTCGAAAGCGTAATCTGGAAATACGTTTCCACCTACTCTGCGTGGACCGTGCAAGGTCACTGACAGTGGGTCCTAGGTGGCCCACTAGTCAGGTTTGACTAATCCGCCTCCCTCTTCTCCCTCTGTCCCGGCGGGGCGGGACTCGGCGACCGTCGCCGTGACAGCAGGTCCTTGAGGAAGTTGAGGGAGGGATGGATCCATGGTCGAGGTGATCCTCTTGGTAGTCGCTGGGTGGGTGGGGACGGCGTGGGTTGCGGCGGCGAGCTTCCGCGGCGGAGGAAAGCTTGAGGCGAAGTGGTTTTGGGGCGCGGTGGTTCCTTTCGAAATGGAGTAGGGGATGTGATCACGGGAGGAAGGGAAGTTCTGGTGGAGAGAGTGGAGAGGGGATGCCCTGGTTGTGCGGAATGGCGGGTTAGTGGCGGCTGGAGTTGCGGAGAGGTTGAAGATGGCCTGCCCCTCCGGTTGGCGGCTAGGGTGGCACTAGCGAGACGGCGTGAGGCTGCCTGTTTGCGGGTTTGAGCTCGGGGCTTCCTTATATAGCGTGGCCAGGTTGGTCCGAGGCGGCCGACATTAAGAACAACGGCGAACCGACGTTCTGTAGCAGCAGGGGGGTCGTGGCGACGACGGAAGCTAGGCGACACGCTTGCGGATGAGTACGTACTGCGCACAAGGGCAGGTGGCGAGCCGGGCTGGCTTTGGCGGCGCCGACCACGGTCGGGCCTGCTAGCCGCCACGGCCATCCTGGCGGTGGCGCTGTGGGGTGCCAGGGATGGTCGGGGTGTCGTGGCGGTGCAAGGGGACACGGCGAGCTGGCTGGGGCCGGGTTTTGAGTCTTGAGGTGTGTGTGGCGGCTCGGGTGCATGCGGGTGCCAAACGCACGCTCTGGGCGCACCCAGAGCACGCCCGGGGTGTGCTCGATGAAATGCCAGGGCAGCCTAGAGTGTTCCAAACCACAATGGAGTTACCAGAAAGGGGTTACGGGCTAGGACAAAACCTTAGGACATGCTGGGTAGGTCAGGGGCTCAAGTTCACAATGTAAACTTGAAATCGTGCCAAATCTGGTCACACAGGGTGTTTGACAAAATGCCAAAGGCACCTAGGTAGCTCTTGGAGTGGCCAAATTCTCCAGATCAGTGTCTCTATGGATATAAGAGAGGGTGGTGAAGTCAGTTTGCAAAAAGGAGAAACTTGCTAGTGCAAGTTTTGCAAAACTACATACGGACAAGGGTGAGTGGCATCATTACATGGACCAAAAGTGTTCCAAATAGGGCATGCTCGTGGACTTAGGGGTTTTGCAAGGTTGACTACAAGCATGAGAAAACACAAGGTCATTAGAGCAAGAAATAATAGAGTTGTAGTAGAAAACACAAGTCTGGTCCAGAATGAAAAAGAGGCTGTTGCACTCAAATTTTCCAAAGAACATCACTATGTTTTTGCATAAAGTTGAATGGCATGCTACCACTGACATACCATAATTTTGGTGGAGGCTCTAGGGAAATATTTAAATGGGTTGTAGTGCAAAAAAATGCCCACTGGACCAGAGAAGCAAACCAGGTGAAAGACCCAAAATAAGCAATGAAATAATTTTATTAGTGCACATAATTGATTTAGAGACATCTCATGACATATTCAAATTTTTGTTGGAATTTTAAGTGATTCTATCAAATGGTTGTAGTACAAACAGAGCTCCAAAAATCTAAAACAATCCATTTTAATGAATAAAGCTCAGGATGAAATGATCTAATAAATAAATCCACTGATTAAGAAAATGTTATAATGAGCTGGCATAAAAGTCCAATACATTTTGGAATGCTCCACTGGGGAAAAGATGAAAAACTCATTAACAATAAAAGAAGAGTTCTGAAAATCCATAGAAATAAAAAATTTTAATATCAAAAACTTGGCCAGAAAATTCGGGGTGTTATAGGCGCGCCTGGACTTGGCTTAGCAGAGAAGCGAAGGGGCAAGTGCGAAGCGCCGCGGGACCTAACAGCCTGCGGCCTTGGGCGCCGCGTGGTAGTTGATTGGACGTGGGCGCCCCTGTTCCCCCCTGCCTCCTTATTTTGCGCCCAGCTAGGCGGACCCATGGTTGCACACAGTCATCCCTCTTCTCGCCACCATCTTCAACGAGTGCGGGAGGACGACGGTCTGGCTCGCGTCTCACTTCTCCATTGACAGAATAGTCACCGCGGTCCGGTACTTCGCCGACGCCCTATGGGCGGGACTGGTTCCCCCCCTTTCCAATTTCTTCAACGCTGTGCTTTCCCATTACCAGATCCACATGATGCATTTGGGTCCCGAATCCATTACTCTTCTTGCTATTTTCGCTTTTGTTTGCGAAGCGATGATGGCCTTTCCTCCTTCAGTTGCCTTGCTGCGCCACTTCTTCTCTTTGCGCCTCAGCGACCCCACCCAATGCTAGGGGTGCGTGAGCTTCATTGCCGCACCAGAAATAGCGGCTTCAGGAATTGATTTCAGCCTTCCTCCGCCCGCGCCTGGGTTCCGCAAGCAGTGGTTGTATGTGGACGTCGGGGTGCCCAGCCCCCTGCTTTCGGAGCCAACATTACCCGCTATCCATGACACTCCAAAATTTTTGTTTTGGTTTTCCACAAAAACTTTGTTGGTTTCGAAGGAGGTCATTTAAACCCTTCCAAAAATCTCTTTCTCTCAAGAATTTCCCCTTTGGCAAAAGATTTTATTTTGGCACCTTCTTCAACTCTGCTGTTGGTTATTAAAAACCTTTCTTTTGATTCTCCCCTTCTCAAATTTTTTTTTGGATTTATTTTTTCTTTTAGAAGAAACCCTAGGAGTTTTGGTTCTTCTATTATTTTAAAAACACCCATGGTTTTATCTTGCCTCTTGTGGTAAATCTCCCCAAAACCCCTCTTCAACTTTGGGGCAAATATTTTGACCAAACCAGTCCAACTCATTTTTGGATTCTTTATTTCATTTATTTCTTTGCCCAAAACAATTATGTCGATATTTTTGAGCCTAGGTGATTTGCAAAGCAAGTACCTAATTGCCTTTGAACTTTGCTCTCAAACTAACTTTGGATAGTCCCTAGCACCCACAACCTAGAACCATCAAGATCCACTCTTCTTCTTTTCAAAATTTTCAGGTTTCAGCTTTTGCAAGTTTGGACCAGATTTGTCAAATTTGGTGAAATTCATATCTCCTCTTCTCCTAAAATTCCACAAAAATTCAGGCAACCTCCGGTTGCAATGAGAAGCCACTCCACCAAAAATCAGATCAAGGAAAAATCCCCACATGGCAAAAACATTCTGTCGAACACCTAGCATGCACTGTCACTTTGCACTTTCAGAGAAATTCAGAGATTCAGAGAAGTTCAGTGTCGTTTCTTCGTCAGAGAGTTGTCACCTGTCAACTGTGTGCCCTGGCGCGTTGCGCACGGCCTCTCCCCCCTGGCCAGAGCGCCGCACGCCTCCTTGGACGGATGCAGGCGTCGGTGGCGGCGAGCCTCGCCGGCGTTGGAGGTTTCTGTGGTGGCTGCGCCACCGTGGCGGCCAGCGAGGCCCGAGCCAGCTCGCCACGCCGTCAGCGCCCGCCTAACGCTCCCCTGCCTTCGCGTGGCCTCATGCATGCCAGCACACCCAGCGGCACCGTCGCCGTGGCGGCAAGCACAGGCGCGCCCTCTGCGCCGGCGGGCTCCGCGCCACCCGTTCCGTCGAAACCCACTCAAAGCTCCTAATCCAAGTCCGTTTAGCGTCTGAATGGAACCAGTGGGCCTCCACGATGACGCTCAACCCCCTAAACCTCCCCGACCAAGCTCTGCACAGCCGTAACCTTCGCCGGAGAACTCCGTTCACGGCCACCGCCTCGGACCGCCTATAAAAAGGGGCCCCGAGCTCGCCCTCAAGCACGCACCACCTCTGCACCTCATCAACAGCCCGCCAGGCCACTAGGAGGACCTCGAGGAGGTCTCCTCCCCCACCTCCGGCCGCCCCGTTCCGCCTCGGCCACCACCTTGTTTCACTCCGGTGAGGCCGTCCCCGACGCCCAAATCTCGTCGATAGCCTCCTGTAGCACCCAGTAAGCTAACCCCCGCTTCAATTTGGCCTTCGCAGCCCTCCCCGACGAGATCACACTCCACCCGAGCCGCCGTCCACCGGAGCAAGGGCCGCCATCGACGTGGTGCTCTCCGGCGACAACCACCACCACCCACCGACGCGGAATGACGCACTGAGCATGGAGGTACCACCCGATCCTCCTGCCTCGCCGTGGATCGCCGCCGGCGACCACCGCAGCTCTCGGGCGCCGACGAGCTCCGTCCCCTCGTTTGAATTTTCAAACCTGACGGGTGGGACCCGCTCGTCAGCCTCTCTGTTCTTTTTTTTTGAACCGTTTTCTAAAAGCGTATTCTGACAAATGCGCTTTCCAATCTGAATCTTTTTCTGAACTTTTACATTACGCCACGAGTATTTTCTGTTTCATTACTGAAAGGTCCTCGGACCAAAACACTTATAACTTTTAAACAGAAAAGGATATTTGAGTGATTCTTTTCTGTCCTCTTCAAAATTTTGTCTAGTTTTTATCAGATTTATTTGAAAAATATTTGGAATATTTTTGAGCACCCTTAGTATTTACGTTAGTGCGTATATTTTGTATACCGTAGATACGAAGGAGGTGACGGAACATGAACTTCACCGAGCTAGGCCCGACTACTCCGAACCAGGCAAGCATGTTTGAACTTTTGATATGATGAGTGTTTGGGCATGTTTGCATTAATTAGTATCATGGCATGTTCATGAGCATCTCGATGAAAGTTTTATCACGTAAAAAGTTGAGGCAAGTGAGTTTCGGAAATCCATAAGTTGTTGGAAATGAGTTGCATGGCCATGAGTTAGCATGAGAATGGATAAGATGGCAATGTTGTAGCATGCCAGTATTATGCCAGACCGTTGACCCGGTGCCAACACAAATCAGTCCAGTTCCCGTCCGTCTCCCCTTTCGTACTACCACACGTTTTCCGCAAGGGATACAGCTTAGTAAGTTGCAAACCACTTTATGGTACACACCAAATCGAGAGGCCGGGATGAGGGTTCCATGGCCCTGGATTAAAGCCTATCATCCGGTCAGGGGGCATGGGTGTTTCCGGTTGGGACCGAGTGGGGGCACCCTTAAAGCGCATATATAAATTTGATCCCATGCTATTCGAGATTGTGATCTCCCCGTCTCAAAGTTTTTCTTGAACGCTGTCTAGGGTGATTCCTGGCAACGTGAGGTAGGATGGGTGTGTACTGGTTAGCTGTGTTTTCTCCGAAATACCGTAAACGGAACTAGTCCCCCGTGACTACGGAAATCCGTTGGCTGTGGATAATTTGGTACAAACTCTGCAGAGTCAAAAATCCTTGAAATCATCTTATTCAGGTCCAAGTGATGTGTTCATCTTATCTTGTCAAATGTCGGTCCGAGGCGAAACTCACGAGAACCACATGAGTGTTAAAGGTTTATTTCACGTGGATGGACTAACTTCGTTCTTGTCTTGTGATGAATATTTTCCGTGAGTACCATTTCTTGTAAAATGAAGTATAAGCCCTTTCTGCAATGTCGCTCAGACGTCCGACTGTGGCAATGTTAATTACTTGTTCTGATATAAGCCCTTTCTGCTATGTCGCTCAGACGTCCGACTGTGGCAAATGTTAATTACTTGTTCTGATATAAGCCCTTTCTGCGATGTCGCTCAGACATCCGGCTGCAGCATTGTTATTCGTTTACTTTTGATATAAGCCCTTTCTGCGATGTCGCTCAGAAGTCCGACTGTGGCATTGTTATTTACTTGTTTTGATACAAGCCCTTTACGTGATGTCGCTCGGCGTCCGATCGCGGGCACGCATGTCTTTTCTTTCGATATAAGCCCTTTATGAGGTGTCGCTTAGGCGCCTCGACCGTGGCATGCTTTACTTATTTGTTAAGCCCTTGAGGTGTCGCCGGACACCCGATCGGTTTTAGTTTATTTTCTTTGGGTTTCGGCGGATTTCCGCCGATTCCTTTACTTACCATGCTATACTGATTTGATTGCGCATTGTTAAATTACTCATGATGCATTCGTGCATACATTTGTTATATCTTTTGTCCGAAATGTCTTGCGAGTACTTTCAAAGTACTCACCTGGTTTGTTGATTTGGCCAGATGCTGACGAAGGCGATCTCATGGATGAATAGTTCGATAGCGAGTCCGACACCTAGAGGAATCCCGGTCAGTCTCGTCGACCCTGGATTAGTCACTATGTTATATTCGCTCGCTACCCAAATAAATTCACGAGCCTCACCTCGGCCTCGATGAGCCGCCCGATCTTGAGTCATATCATCCACTCCATGTGTTATTCCACTACTTTACCTCGAGTCGTGAGTATGCCACCACTCCTTTGTGTCATATCCGCCACTATGTATAATTATTGGCGTGCTTGTAATAAATTGTTGAGCTAGATCAGCTCGACCCTGTAATATATTAAATGCTACTGGCTTATTGTATCAAGGTTTTGTCTACCAATGAGGAGGATTTTCCTCACAATGGAATTAATAGATCGGTTTCTCAACAAATATTTTTATTGGAAAACCGGTCGTTACAAGCTTGTTACCAGAGCCAGGCTGACTGTAGGAAGCCACTAGGTGCGGTCGCTAATCGGTTATTAGCATATAGAGCTATTTCTAAATTTTACAAATGTAGTCAATTTCTGACAGTCAGCATAAATTTATGATTTGACCACTCAGGATTTTTTTGCCTACTTTTGTAGATGGCTGGCAACGACTGCGAGTCACAGATGTTCGCCAACATGCCCGATGGGTTCGTCAAGCTTCTCTCCTTCATCGTCCAAGTCACGATGGGGCCATCTGTGCGCCCCGTCTTCTCCCTCTCTCACCACAAGGTCAATGACCGTCTAACCATGCACCAGGTCACGGTGCAATTCAAGGGAGGGTGAGTTGAGCGTTTCCGGTTCTTGGGAGAGCCATGCCAGCGGAGAAGCATGCACTGCAGATGGCAGCCCGTGAGGCGATAGCTCGTCTCGAGGATATCCTTCCTTCGATGAAGACTTCGTCGTTACCGCTACCTTCCATGTCACGTGCCATACACCTGCCACTACGCGTTCTCTTGCCCTAGAGGAGAGCGAGGCGAAGCTTTGAGATGCTTATCGAGTATCTCCGGGCTTTGGAGGTAGCCTTCGACAACCTGGTGGGCGACTTTGTAGCTGCCGCATGGACTCAGTCCATGGTTGTGCCGCCAACAGGAGGGAGCTCCTGCGACCGCACCGCCACTCGACTTTCGTCTCATCATCGGCATCTTTTGCTCCTCTGCTCTCGCTACTACTCGTCGCCTGCCTACCACGGAGGAGTTCAACCATGTCATTGCACCTTCTCCAGTTAGTTCTGCACCACCCTTGCGCCGCTCATGTTCGAGTTGTCCCAAGATAGGGCACCTGCCCCACCAACTCAGCGCAGCACTTCACGTCTGGAGCCTATCTCCGAAGAGGAGGTTGAGTCCCCAGCCTCATCTGCGCCTCACCCTTGGTAGGCCAAGGGAAATCCTTACCATCTCCGTGAGTACGCTTAGCCGCCATGCGATGTACCGACTTGTGAGATATGTTTATATGTACATAAGCCGTGATAAGTAGCTTGTTTGCATCATGTAGGAGGCGGAGGAGTGCACTAGCCTAAATAACATGTTAGGAGTATGTACGCATATCTGAGTGATGTATTGTATAATTACTGCTTGCATGTAAGATATGTAATGAGCAGTCCTTCTCCGTGCATAAGCGTTTATTCTCTTGAAAAATCTTGGAGCATTTGAGACTTCTTACATCTTCATGAATTTATTGACTTCTGCGACTCAAATTTCTTTTCTTATGAGTTTCACAAAATATGTCCCCAGAGTGAACAATGTCTCGTCCTTGGACGCGCTCCATGCCAACTCTGCCAGAGCAAAATTATGACACACAACCCAGCAACAATTTCACACAGGGGCAGTCAAGACAACAGGACAGTGAAACAACACTTTCCCAAATGTGCCGTCTTTATGAGCAAAGTCAGCAACAACATCAGGAAATGATGAACCAAGTCATCAATATGGGAAATCACCGTGGACAGTTTCAGCAGCAATCAAAGTTATCCGAGCTACAAAATACGCGTCCTCAAACATTTTCTCACACTGACAAACCTCTTGAAGCCGAGGACTGGCTTCGGGACATGGAAAGAAAGTTAATTATTGCCCAGTGTTTAGATCTGGAGAAAGTACTGTATGCACCGCACTATCTCACTGGAGCAGCCGCATCATGGTGGGAAAATTTCCTACACATGCACCCCAATGAAAATAATATAACCTGGGAGGAGTTCAAAGAAGGTTTTCGTGGGGCACATATTCCTAAGAGTCTTATGAAGATCAAAAAGAGAGAATTTGATGACCTCAAGCAAAGGATAGTGACGATGTCAGAATACAATAGTCAGTTTACTCTGTTGTCTCGCTACGCCAACGAGGGGCGTATGTCTGAAAGCAAGAAGATGGAAAAATTCCTAGACGGTCTGACGCCCGCGCTTAAATGCCAACTGGTCGTGCACACCTTTCCAGATTTTAAGACGCTGGTGGATAAGGCCATTACCTTGGAGAATGAGAGATGCAGCTTAGAAGATTTCCGCAAGCGGAAGAGGGACCAGATTAATCATGCCCGCAACCACCGCAGCAAGACAGATGTTCAGAAAAACTGGACACCCAAACCCACGACAAACGTCTCACGCCCAATCAAGAATTTCCATGCAAGGGACAAGGAGTTCACATACCGCCCAGGCGTTACTTGCTACGCTTGTGGAGAAGAAGGGCACTATGCAAAGTAGTGCCCCAAGCCAAGGAACCCGACCCCAAAGCCGAACAACGGAGGCAATAATTCGGCGCCAAAGCGCAACAATTTCAACCCAAATAACAACCACAGGAAGGGTCATCTGAACCACGTGACCAAAGAGGAAGCACAGAATGCCCCAGATAACGTACTTGGTACGTTTCCTGTCAACACAATACCTGCCATGGTTTTGTTTGATTCTGGAGCTTCTCACTCATTCATTTCGAAAAGTTTTGCCTTGCACAATAATTTTTCGATGCTTCCCTTGGAAAAATCTATGATCGTCAAGTCCCCTGGAATTAAGCAAGTTACCCAGAGTTATTGCCAGGGAGTAATTATTGAGTTTGAAGGGTTGAAGTTTCACGCAAATCTTATCGTGTTGGAAAATAAAGGGCTGGATGTCATCCTAGGGATGGATTGGTTAACCAGCAACAAAGGTTTTATTGACTGCTTCAACCGGACCGTGATTCTCACCCACCACCACGGGAAGACCATAAAAGTTTCAGCCAAGGAAAGAAAAATGGCCCGACAACCAAGACTGAACAAGGTGGATATTTCTGAATTGAGCAAGGTTCCAGTAGTGTGTGAATTTTCAGACGTATTTCCCGAAGAACTACCAGGCATGCCACCAGACCGAGAGATAGAATTCAGCATTGAGCTAGCACCCGGAACCGCCCCCATATACAAGAAACCATATAGAATGGCACCATCCGAATTGGTAGAACTGAAGAAGCAAATAAAAGAATTCTTGGACAATGGTTATATCTGAGCCAGCTCCTCACCACAGGGTTCACCAATTTTATTTGCCAAAAGAAGGATGGAACCACGAGATTGTGCATAGACTATCGAGCGCTTAACATGGTCACAATCAAGAACAAATATCCAATGCCACGGATAAATGATTTATTAGATCAGCTCGCTCAGGCCAAGGTGTTCTCAAAAATTGACTTGAGGTCGGGATACCATCAATTAAAAGTGCGAACGAAGATATTCCCAAGGCGGCTTTCACCTCGGATCGGATTGTATGAGTTCACCGTAATGCCATTCGGACTAACAAACGCCCGCATATTTTGTTCACCTCAAGAACAAAGTATTTATGAAGTTTATGGACAAGTTTGTTGTGGTATTTATCGATGATATTCTGGTATACTCCAAGACACCAGAAGAGCACGCTGAACATAGGGGAACTCAGGAAACATCAATTGTACGCTAAATTCAGTAAGTGTGAATTTTGGCTAAGACAAGTAGGTTTTCTGGGCCACGTACTGACCCAAGAAGGTATTGCCGTAGACCCGGAAAAAGTTAAGGCCGTACTTGGCTGGAAGCCACCAGCCAGCGTAACAGGCGTACGAAGTTTCTTGGGAATGGCTGGATACTACCGAAGATTTATTGAGGGATTCTCCACCATAGCAAAGCCAATGACGCAGCTACTCAAGAAAGACAAGAAGTTTGAATGGACAGAAGCTTGCGAGAAGAGTTTCCAAGAATTGAAAAGGAAATTAACGTCAACACCAGTATTAATTGTGCCGGACATACACAAGAATTTTGAGGTGTATTGCGACGCATCCCGGAAAGGCCTCGGATGTGTGTTGATGCAAAAACGCAAAGTAGTCGCATATGTCTCTAGACAACTTCGCAAGTAGGAGGAAAATTATCCTACTCATGACCTAGAGTTAGCAGCAGTTATTCATGCACTCAAGGAATGGAGACACTTTTTACTTGGAAATCGATGTGAAATATACACGGACCATAAGAGCCTCAAGTATATTTTCACACAACCGGAACTGAATTTACGGCAACGACGCTGGTTGGAACTAGTGAAGGATTATGACGTGGGAATCCACTACCACCCAGGAAAAGCTAATGTAGTGGCAGACGCTCTAAGTCGGAACCCTAGCCCAAACGACGACGGCCTGCCAAACCTGAGACCTGAATTTCAGCAGGAGTTTGCTAAACTCAACTTGCTGGTAGTCACCGAAGGCAGCATATCAAATTTAGAAATACAGCCTACCCTGATGGAAACAATTAAAGAGGCTCAGCATGGACACCCCAGCATTGAAGGCATTAAACGGAAAGTGAGTTTGGGCAAGGCCCCAGAATTTGTTATCGACAAGCAGGGAATATTGTGATACGGGGATAGGCTTTGCATACCAAAGATCAAGGATCTTAAACAGCAGATCTTAGCTGAAGGCCACACCGCCCCGTATTAGATACACCCCGGGGGGACAAAAATTTACAAGGATATTCAAGAAAAATATTGGCGGCACGGTCTAAAAAGGGACATAGCCACGTTCATCGCATGTTGTGACTCTTGTCAATGTATCAACGCCGAGCACCAGAAACAGGCCGGACTTTTACAACCAAATAAAATACCCGAGTGGAAATGGGACGAGATTGGAATGGATTTTATTGTTGGGCTACCTCGGTCACGGCACAGAAATAATGCCATTTGGATCATCACTGATAGACTGACTAAAGTAGCACACGTCATCCCCGTAAAGACAACCCACACCACTCAGAAGCTTGCTAGGCTTTATCTTTGCCGTATCGTCTGCTTACATGGAGTCCCAAAGACAATAATATCAGACAGAGGCACTCAATTTATCTCCCGATTTTGCGATCACTTACAACAAGCTGTGGGAACTCAACTGGCGTTCAGTACCGCATACCACCCCTAGACTGATGGACAAACTGAATGCGTAAACCAAATTCTAGAAGACATGCTAAGAGCCTGTGTCCTCACCTATGGGACCAGTTGGGAAGAAAGCTTACCATACACAGAGTTCGCATACAACAACAGTTACCAAGACAGCCTGCAAATGGCACCATTTGAGGCCCTGCACGGGCGAAGATGTCGTACCCCGCTAAATTGGTCGGAAACCGGAGACAGCCATATCTTCGGCCCAAACATGCTCAAGGAGGCTGAAGATAAAGTCAAGGTGATTAGGGATCGACTCAAGACAGCCCAAAGTCAACAGAAGAGTTATTACGATCAAAAACATCGGGGAGTCAGTTTTGAACCCGGTGAGTTTGTGTACCTACGAGTATCTCCTATGAGGGGCCTGCAACGATTCAAGATTAAAGGGAAGCTAGCACCAAGATTCATCGGACCATTCTGCATAGTGGCACGGAGAGGCACGGTAGCCTACCAGCTAGACTTACCCGAAGATTTATCCGACGTCCACGACGTGTTCCAAGTCTCGCAATTGAGGAAGTGCGTGAGCAACCCAAAGAAGCAAGTATCCCATGAAAACATTGACGTGCAGCCAGACCTCACATATCGGGAACATCCAATAAAAATCTTGGAGGAGTCTGAAAGGAGGACCCGACAGAAAACCATCAAATTTTTCAGAGTTCCGTGGAGCAACTACACCGAGAGTGAAGCCACTTGGGAAAGAGAGGATTTTCTTCGGACTGAGCACCCACATTTATTTGAGGATCAGCTGAAATCTCGGGGACGAGATTTTTCCTATGGGGGTAGGTGTTCTGACACTCCAAAATTTTTGTTTTGGTTTTCAACAAAAACTTTGTTGGTTTTGAGGGATGTTGTTTAAACCCTTCCAAAAATCTCTTTCTCTCAAGAATTTCCCCTTTGGCAAAAGAATTTATTTTGGCACCTTCTTCAACTCTGGTGTTGGTTATTAAAAACCTTTCTTCTGATTCTCCCCTTCTCAAATTTATTTTTGGATTTATTTTTTCTTTTAGAAGAAACCCTTGGAGTTTTGGTTCTTCTGTTATTTTAAAAACACCCATGGTTTTAACTTGCCTCTTGTGGTAAATCTCCCCAAAACCCCTCTTCCACTTTGGGGCAATCCAAATATTTTGACCAAACCAGTCCAACTCATTTTTGGATTCTTTATTTCATTTATTTCTTTGCCCAAAACAATTCTGTCCATATTTTTGAGCCTAGGTGATTTGCAAAGCAAGTACCTAATTGCCTTTGAACTTTGCTTTCAAACTAACTTCTCTGGATAGTCCCTAGCACCCACAACTTAGAACCATCAAGATCCACTATTCTTCTTTTCAAAATTTTCAAGTTTCAGCTTCTGCAAGTTTGGACCAGATTTGTCAAATTTGGTGAAATTCATATCTCCTCTTCTCCAAAAATTCCACCAAAATTCAGGCAACCTCCAGTTGCAATGAGAAGCCACTCCACCAAAAATCAGCTCAAGGAAAAATCTCCACATGCCAAAAACATTTTTTCGAACACCTAGCATGCACTGTCACTTTGCACTTTCAGAGAAATTCAGAGATTCAGAGAAGTTCAGTGTCGTTTCTTCGTCAGAGAGTTGTCACCTGTCAATAGTGCGCCCTGGCGCGTTGCGCACAGCCTCTCCTCCCTGGCCAGAGCGTCGCACGCCTCCTTGGACGGATGCAGGCGTCGGTGGCGGCGAGCCTCGCCGGCGTTGGCGGTTTCTGTGGTGGTTGCGCCACCCGTGGCGGCCAGCGAGGGCCCGAGACAGCTCACCACGCCGTCCAGCGCCGCCCAACGCTCCCCTGCCTTCCGCGTGGCCTCATGCACGCCAGCACACCCCGCGGCACCGTCGCCGTGGCCGGCAAGCACAGGGCGCGCCCTCTGCCGCCGACGGGCCCGCGCCACCCCGTTCCGTCGAAACCCACTCAAAGCTCCTAATCCAAGTCCGTTTAGCGTCTGAATGGAACCAGTGGGCCTCCACGATGACGCTCAACCCCCTAAACCTCCCGGCCAAGCTCTGCGCAGCCGTAACCTTCGCCGGAGAACTCCGATCACGGCCACCGCCTCGGACCGCCTATAAAAAGGGGCCCCGAGCTCGCCCTCAAGCACGCACCACCTCTGCACCTCACCAACACCCCGCTAGGCCACTAGGAGGACCTCGAGGAGGTCTCCTCCCCCAACTCCGGCCGCCCCGTTCCGCCTCGGCCACCACCTCGTTTCACTCCGGTGAGGCCGTCCCCGACGCCCAAATCTCGTCGATAGCCTCCTCTAGCACCCAGTAAGCTAACCCCCGCTTCAATTTGGCCTTCGCAGCCCTCCCCGACGAGATCACACTCCACCCGAGCCGCCGTCCGCCGGAGCAAGGGCCGCCATCGACGTGGTGCTCGCCGGCGACCACCACCACCACCCACCGACGCGGAATGACGCACTAAGCACGGAGGTACCACCCGACCCTCCCGCCTCGCCGTGGATCGCCGCCGGCGACCACCGCAGCTCTCGGGCGCCAACGAGCTCCGTCCCCTCATTTGAATTTTCAAACCTGACGGGTGGGACCCGCCCGTCAGCCTCTCTGTTCTTTTTTTTGAACCGTTTTCTGAAAGCGTATTCTGACAAATGCGCTTTCCAATCTGAATCGTTTTCTGAACTTTTCTGTTCTGCCCCTTGAGTATTTTCTGTTTCATTACAGAAAGTTCGTTGGACCAAAACACTTATAACTTTTAAACAGAAAAGGATTTTTGAGTGATTCTTTTTCTGTCCTCTTCAAAATTTTGTCTAGTTTTTTTATCAGATTTATTTGAAAAAGTATTTGGAATATTGTTTGATCACCCCTTGGTATTTACGTTAGTGCATATATTTTTTGTATACCGTAGATACCGAAGGAGGTGACGGAACCGCGAACTTCACCGAGCTAGGCCCCGACTACTCCGAACCAGGCAAGCATGTTTGAACTTTTGATATGATGAGTGTTTGGGCATGTTTGCATTAATTAGTATCATGGCATGTTCATGAGCATCTCGATGAAAGTTTTATCACGTAAAAGTTGAGGCAAGTGAGTTTGAAATCCATGAGTTGTTGGAAACGAGTTGCATGGCCATGAGTTGGCATGAGAATGGTTAAGATGGCAGTGTTGTAGCATGCCAGTCTTATGCCAGACCGTTGACCCAGTGTCAACATAAATCAGTCCAGTTCCCGTCCGTCTCCCCTTTCGTACTACCACACGTTTTCCTCAAGGGATACGGCTTAGTAAGTTGCAAACCACTTTCTGGTACACACCAAATCGAGAGGCCGGGATGAGGGTTCTATGGCCCTGGATTAAAGCCTATCATCCGGTCAGGGGGCATGGGTGTTTCGGTTGGGACCGAGAGGGGCACCCTTAGAGCGGCGTATATAAATTTGATCCCATGCTATTCGAGATTGTGATCTTCCCATCTCAAAGTTTTTCTTGAACGCTGTCTAGGGTGATTCCTGGCAATGTGAGGTAGGATGGGTGTGTACTGGTTAGCTGTGTTTTCTCCGAAATACCGTAAACGGAACTAGTCCCCCGTGACTACGGAAATCCGTTGGCTGTGGATAATTTGGTACAGACTCTGCAGAGTCAAAAATCCTTGAAATCATCTTATTCAGGTCCTAGTGATGTGTTCATCTTATCTTGTCAAATATCAGTCCCGGAGACAGAAAATCCTGAGAACCACATGAGTGTTAAAGGTTTATTTCCTGTGGATGGACTAACTCATTTACTTTCTTGTGATGAATATTTTCCGTGAGTACCATTTCTTGTAAAATGAAGTATAAGCCCTTTCTGCGATGTCGCTCAGACGTCTGACTGTGGCAAAGTTAATTACTTGTTCTGATACAAGCCCTTTCTGGGATGTCGCTCAGACGTCCGACTGTGGCAAATGTTAATTACTTGTTCTGATATAAGCCCTTTCTACGATGTCGCTCAGACATCTGGCTGCAGCATTTTTATTCGTTTACTTTTGATATAAGCCCTTTCTACGATGTCGCTCAGACGTCCGATTGTGGCATTGTTATTTACTTGTTTTGATACAAGCCCTTTCTGTGATGTCGCTCCGACGTCCGACTGTGGCACGCATGTCTTTTCTTTCAGTATAAGCCCTTTATGACATGTCGCTTAGACGCCCGACAGTGGCATGCTTTACTTATTTGTTCGCCCTTTGAGGTGTCGCTTCAGACACCCGATCGGTTTTATTTTATTTTCTTTGGGTTTTCGAGCGGACTACCGCCGATTCCCTTTTTACTTACCTTGCTATACTGATTTGATTGCGCATTGTTAAATTACTCACGACGCATTCGTGCATACATTTGTTATATCTTTTTTCCGAACTGTCTTGCGAGTACTTTCAAAGTACTCACCGGCTTATTGATTTGGCGGATCTTGTGAAAGCGATCTCATGGATGAAGAGTTCGATAGCGAGTCCAGCGCCTAGAGGAATCGATCGGTCTCGTCGACCCTGGATTAAATCCATGTTATATTTGCTTCCGCTACCCAAATAAATTCACCGAGCCTCACCTCGACTCGATGAGCCCCAAAGTCTTGAGTCATATCATCCACTCCTTGTGTTATTCCACTACTTTACCTCGAGTCAGTAGTATGCCACCACTCCACTGTGTCATATCCGCCACTATGTATAATTATTGGCGTGCTTGTAATAAATTGTTGAGCTAGATCAGCTCGACCATGTAATATATTAAATGCTACTGGCTTATTGTATCAAGGTTTTGTCTACCAATGAGGAGGATTTTCCTCACACTGGAATTAATAGATCGGTTTCTCAACAAATATTTTTATTGGAAAACCGGTCGTGACACTATCCCCAATTCGGGCTGGGGCCAGGAGACGCTCACGAGCCCCCGGCTCGTCTTCGTCTGGCATCGCTTCGTGTACTTGAGGTCGCTTGGCGTGACAACGCCCAAGGTGGTGAAGGAGTTCCTCCTATGCCGCATTGCCCCTCTCCATCGCCATTCCCGCCGGATGTGGGCCTCTGGCGGGTGTGATGACCGCATGAGGCTCCAGGAGGAGGACCTGACGCCTGAAGGGCCGAGGAAGGTTCTCATGATCCTGACTGGGGACCCTTCCCCTGGCAGCATTTGGCAAGGGGGTGCCCTACTGTACCTTTGCTCGAATAGGGGTGATTTCGTGAAGCAGATGCCCAGCTTCGACGAATGGGGGCTGCACCGCGCAGGCCTCATGGGACCACGTGAGAACCCAGTTGTGGTGGCTGCCCTTCCGGTTGCCCACAGTGGTCCTTCCTCGAGTGGTGGGGCAGGGAGGCAAGGGCCACCGGGGGCTGAGGGGGCCTCCGCCGGGATGATGACGCCAGGCGGCACTCCTGAGGCGGCAGGTCCTGTTGCCCGCCCTGCGGCGGCTGAAGGCGTTGAGCCGTGGCCCGCGGCTCCCGTGGCAGAGTGTAACACCCTGGATGTAAACTTCCCCTTTTTGGGCAATATATCATTTCACCTCATCCAATTCTTGTGGGTTCTTGTCATGTTTGGTCTCATGCTGTTTTGGTTGTGTTGGGTTTTCTTTTCTTTGTTTGCTCCTTTTGCCATATTGCATTTGTGCCTATTGTCTCTTGCATTCCCCTTCTTGTCATGTGATTGTGGATGTGCATGTCATATGGTTGTGGTTTTCCCTTGCATGTCATGTGGGTGCATGTTTCTTCCTCTCTTGCATTTACCATCCCCTCCTTCCCTCTACTTCCTTCTCTTTCATTGCCATATATTCCCTCCTTCAATTAATGTTCATCTTCTCCTTAAAAGTCTTGCTTGTTACACTAAACCTCTCTGCCCTAAAATCTCCTCATTTGAAATTGTTATGGTCAGGTTCAAAAATGGCACAAGTTTGAAGCATTTTCAAACTTGCATTATTTTTCTACCTTTAAAAATGTCCATTACATTTTATTTAAATAGAGGAGAATTCTAGGAGTGTGGGAATATTCTCCTTTCACTCTAAGTCTTTTCTTTTCTCCCTGTACTTCTTTTCTCTCCCTTTTTTTATTTTTGAAAAAGGAAAAGGGAGAAGAGGTAGCATCAGCAGCGCAGCCCAGCAGCCTCCTCTCCACCTGGGCCACGGCCTCCCCGAGCCGGCCCAGCTTCCTCAGCCTCGCAGCCCAGAAGGAAGGCGCGCCAGCCCGCACGCTTTCCTCTCCTGCCTTCGCTCACCCGCGCCCGTGCTTACCCCCTCTAGCCCACGTCCACGTGGACGCGCCGGCCCCGCCTGACAGCGTCGTTGCTGTGCGTCGCACCCACCTTTTCCTCCTCCTCCCGCAGCGCCATGGGGACCCCGAGCGAGGAGAGCACGAGCTCGGCCTCGTCGCCCTAGCCCCCCTTCTTATCCCCCTCCGCGCCAGACCGAACCCTAGGGTTCCCCTCTCCCTCTCGCCGCCGCCGCCGGTGAGAATCCCCTAGATCGCCGCCCGCTTTCGGTTCCCGCGCGATCGGGAGCACGTCTCCGTCGCCCGGCGGCGCTCTCCGACCACCCCGACCCGGCGGCCCTTGTCCATCTTCCTCCTCGTCGTCGTCTACGACCACGACATCGACTACGGAGGCCCGGAGCGCCAAGTTCACCGACGCCCTGCTCTGTCTTCTTCTCGGTCCCGTTTTCCCGGCGAGGTTCAGAGGTCGATCCCGTCGCCGTCAGCCCGTCTCCGTCGCCGTTTCCGTGTCCTAGGGTAAGGAGGTATACCCCCTCTTCCTCCCTGCTCCTCCCTGTCGCCGTTAGCTCACCGTAGATTAGGGCCCGATCCATGTCTTTATCGCGTCCGGCGTGCTCCGGCGTGCTCGTAGTAGTTTAGGTTCAGTTTGTTCTGGCCGCGTGTAGTTGCCACTAGCGAGCTCGGGCTTGCCCCGCAAGACCCCGTGATGCCCCCTCATGCGTGCCCGTCGTGGCCAAGGGCGCAGAGCCCCTGCCTTCGCCGTTGCCTCGCCGGCGTCGTCGTTCGTGTCTCTGTTTTTCTTCAGATCGGGGCTTGTTTAGTTGGTCAAGTAGTCCGCGTCCTGGATCTCACCGAACTCCCTTCCGTAGCCGAGCTGGTCGGTGGCGCTCTTCCACCATGGCGACACTGGGTTGAACCCAGTAGCGCCACTTCCCCCTTTTTAATTCTCTGTTTTCGCGCTCCTCTGGTTGGCTCTGCAGCAGATGAGTTAAGGACCCGAGCCTCCTCCTTTGTCGGTAGCCGCGCACCAGCCCAGTGGTTACAGGGGAGGGTTTCCACCGGGAGACCAGTTGAATCCCCACAGGGCTCTTTTTTCTCCCCTTTATATTCCCATTTGGCCTCTGTCTCTATGACAGTGGGGCCTGCATGTCAGCCTCTCAGCGTTCCCCCCCCTTGTGCATATTTCTTTTCTGTTTTCCCTAGTTTCCATTTCCAGCATTGTTTCCGTTTCTGTTTTAGGCATGTCCAAATCTGGACATTTCCAAATATGGAAATTGCCACTTCTGTTAGTTTCCTTTTTAGGCAGGTTCTAACTTATTGTTTTTGTGATGTTTTTCCCAATGCAACCCTAACATATTATATATGTTTTTGGGGTAGAAAAATCCCACCAACTCAGTGGTGTCATTGGTTTTTGCATTTGGGCAAGTTTGTGATCATGTCCTTTTGCATCATGGTTAGGTGTTGTTTTCTTTGTGCATATTTAGTTGATTTGTGCTATGAGGTAGTTTGCTCACATGCATGGCTTGTTCAACATGTTGTTATCGTAGGTTTCTCACCATTCTTGTTTTGCCCGTCATATCCAATCCGTGCATCCGTTTCGGTGATCCCTATATCGATTTCTAACGAAATCATCTCATCTTTCGATGGCATGCTTGGTTTGCCAAGATGATGCCTAGTCTTTCATTACCATCCGGAGTGCTCTTAAGCATAGCCTATCTCACCATGCATATCATGTCATGTTTTGCATCATGTTGATTGTGCATTGCACCGTGATTTATTGTGGTTCCTTGTTTGTGTTGTTGTTTTGGGTAGAGCCGGAGGCGAGTACGTGAGCGAGGAACTGTTGAGAACGTTTTCGAGGATCAAGCTTTCGACAACTCTGAGAACATTGCAGGCAAGATGATCATACCCTCGAAATCACTTCTATCTTTGCTATGCTAGTTGCTCGCTCTTTTGCTATGCCTATGCTGCGATGCCTACCACTTGCTATATCATGCCACCCATATTGCCATGTCAGCCTCTAACCATCCTTTCCTAGCAAACCGTTGTTTGGCTATGTTACCGCTTTGCTCAGCCCTCTTATAGCATTGTTAGTTGCAGGTGAAGCTGAAATTTGTTCCTTGTTGGAACATGGAGATGTTGTTCCTCTTTGGAACATGTTTACTTGTTGGGGATATCACAATATATAAACATATCTGCTATGTTTAACACATCTATATACTTGGTAAAGGGTGGAAGGCTCGGCCTTATGCAGTGTTTTGTTCCTCTTGCCACCTAGTTTCCGTCATACGGTGTTATGTTCCTTGATTTTGCGTTCCTTACGGTTGGGTGATTTATGGGACCCCTTGACAGTTCGCTTTGAATAAGACTCGTCCGGCAAGCCCAACATTGGTTTTACTATTTTGCCACCTAAGCCTTTTCCCCGGTTTTCGCGAGCCGAGGGTCATCTTTATTTTAACCCCGACCAGTGCTCCTTCGAGTGCTGGCCGAACTAAACCCCTGTGGCGCCCCTCAAGGCAACTTGAGGTTTGGTTTTAGTTGTATGGAGTGTTCATCCGGATGTGCCACGAGAACGAGATATGTGCAGCTCCTATCGGGATTTGTCGCACAATCGGGCGGCTTTGCTGGTCTTGTTTTATTGCTGTTGAAATGTCTTGTAGTCCGGGATTCGAGATTGATCGGGTCTCCCGGTAGAAGAATAATCCTTCGTTGACCGTGAGAGCTTATAATGGGCTAAGTTGGGACACCCTGCAGGTAATATCTTTCAAAGCCGTGCCGCATGGTTATGAGGCAGATGGGAATTTGTTAATGTCGGTTGTAGATAACACAAAGATGACCTCTAATAAAATACACATCAACGCGTGTGTAACCGTGATGGTCTCTTCTCGTGAGTCCGGAAGTGAACACGGTGTTGGAGTTATGTCGGCGTAAGTAGTTCAGGATCACTTCTTGATCACTACTAGTTTCACGACCGTGCTTTGCTTCTCTTCTCGCTCTCTTTTGCGATGTAGCCACCATATATGCTAGTCGCTTGCTGCAGCTCAACTTTACTACCATGTCCTCCCTAAAGCTTAAATAGTCTTGATCTCGGGTGTGAGATTCTTTGAGTCCCGTGACTCACAGATACTTCAAACAGTTGCGAGGTTCCGATGAGGCGGTGCAGATGATTCCACCGAGCTCAAGTGGGAGTTCGACGAGGAGCGTGGTCGTTATTATGTTTCGTTTCGGATGATCGATAGTGGTGCCTAGTTGGGACGATTCGGGATCTGTGATAGCATGTGGGGTATCTTCTTTATTTTGGTTCCGTAGTCGGACCTTGAGTGTACTCTGAATGATGTATGTTTAATTATGTATTGTGTGACGTGGCGATTGTAAGCCAACTATGTACCTTTCTCCCTTAAATTATTACATGGGTTGTGTGAAGATTACCTCACTTGCGACATTGCTTTCAATGCGGTTATGCCTCTAAGTCGTGCCTCGACACGTGGGAGATATAGCCGCATCGGGGGCGTTACAAGTTGGTAATCAGAGCCTTCCTCGACTTAGGAGCCCCCTACTAGATTGTTTGCTGACGTTGTTGAGTCTAGAATGGAAAATGTTTTGAGTCTTAGGATTATATATCGGAGAGATAGGAATTCTTTTTGCTTCCCAGTCCCTTCGACCTTCTGGTGAGGTATCCTGACGTAGAGTTTTGACTCTTCTCTCCTCTAATTTCACTAAAATTTTTTTTAGGATCACGTGGGTATCTTGGAATCGTTCCGATGGTTTTGTGACGAGAACATTGTTCTTGGTGCCTCCTGTCATTTAGGGGTTGTGGCGGTGTCCGGGAGTTGAGCTCCGAGGTGTTGTCGTCACAATTTTATCGTTGCGATTCGGAATACGAGTTTTACCGACATCGAAATCTCTTTTGTGCAGTTGTTGGTGAGATAACCCGATAGCCCGATCTTGTGGCGAAAGGGAGTATTGCCATGACTTGCATAACGGATGTTTTTGAAGGTCGAGGTACACGATTTCGAGGTTTTCTTGGTTATGTGTTGACGGATGGATACAATGGATCTAGGTATTGTTAGTTTGGGTGATATATTTTGTGTCCCTGTATCCCCAACACCAGATTGCATAACCGAGAAAGTTTGGGAGTTTATAGGTGGGAATTCTAGTAGCTTACAGGATATTCTTTCCGGCGGATGTATGATTTGAGATTGGGGTTCAACGTTTAGTGGTCCGCTCATTCACGGTCGATTCTGATTGGTCGCGAGGCGTCTTAAAGAATCCTTGGCTATGCTGATTCGGGGACGTCTTGTTAGTCATTCGTGACGTCCGCTATACGTCGTGCCCGTGTGAGCCCCACCACGAACACTTTGAGCGAAATCTCTATCATGTGTTTGTTCCGGCTCATTCTAGAAGCCAACCTTTTGTTTTCAATTGTGATGTTCGATTTGTTTCTAAGACAGATGTTGTTTCCATATCTATATCTAAGTGGCTTCTCTCCTTAATGGATGTGTGATGTTTAACTTTGGGAATTCATTCGTTCATTCTTGTTCGAATGTTTATTGTGAAGACTATATGTTGCAATTTCTATCCGTTGATTCTACTTATCTTTTGTCTATCAAAGGACTAACGGATGTCACCCTCTTCAGATGGCTCCGCCAACGCGTCGAATCCGGATCGCAATGATGGGGATCATCGAATCCTCCACCTCCACCTCCACCTCCGCCTCCGAAGCACGGCAAGCTATCATGGCAGCCACCAATGCCAATGCTCGAGATGATTTTGCAGCTCTTGCAAGAACGTACTCAGGGCAAGGCAATCAAGGCAATCAAGGCAATCAAGGCAATCAAGGTCAAGGCAACAATCAGCCACACTTTGCTACTCTCGATCGGTTTCTCGCTAATCGGCGAAGTCTTTCGGTTTACGTGTTGAGGCAGCAGACGGCGATGATTGGTTAGTGGATATCTGCAAGCACTTTGACTGTAGCAATGTCGGACTGAGGACTTTGTCAAGTTTGCATCGTTTCAACTCAAGGATCAAGCTGCTGAGTGGTTCCGACAATACAAAGATTCCAGAGGAGGTCGTGTCATTACAGGATGAGTTCCGCCGTGATTTCGAGCTCATCACATTCGAAGAGTGTTGTTGAGAGCAAGCGTGAGGAGTTCCGCAATCTCAAGCAAGGCACCTTGTCTGTCTATCAATACAATATCCAGTTCGAAGCTTCGCTTGTTTTGCTAAGCAAGATGTACTGATGAAAGGAGTATGATCTATCGGTTCAGGGTGATGCGAGAGAGGATCTGCAATTACCTCTTGTGCTGTTTGAGCAGATAAGTATGATGATTTCTACAACATGGCACTCAAGCAAGAAGCAGCACAACTCAAGTGCGAGGCTTCTAAGAAGAGAATCAGGGATGCAGATTCAGTCCTCCTCGTCCTCTCAAGTGGCGAGCCAAGCAGCGAAGTTTTATCTGCCCCCTCCTCCGTTCCGTCGGCCTTACCGGCAGAAGAACTCGGTGGCGTGGATCTTCCACCCACCCAACCCAAGCTATCAGAACAAGTCTAATTCTCAAGCTCCAAGGTCAAGTGCTCCTTACCACCGTCCGCTTTCGAGGTCACTTGCAACAAGTGTCGCAGAAGGGTCACTATGAACAAGTGCTTCAACCAGAGGCGCCTTCCGCCTCCTCCTCTGTGAAATCTTCCAAAGCAATGCGGTGGTCAAGCATAATCCAAATTCTGCGAAGGTCAATATGATGAATGCAGCTCGAGCGAGGATTCTTGAGATGTGTTAATGGGTAATCTCTCGATTAATGATATTCCTGCAAAGTCTTATTTGATCTTGGTGCATCGCATTCTTTCATCTCAAGACCTTTTGTGGCTATGCATGATTTGGTTACTCAAGCTTTGCCTAGACCTTTGTCTATTGTTTCTCCGGCTAAGGAGATGACATCTAATGTTTATGTCCCGGATGTTTCTATCAAGATGGGCGATTATAGATTTCTTTCTAAACCGGTGGTTCTTGGTGACTCGGACATTGATCTTATTCTCGGAATGGACTGGCTTTATCAGCACAAAGCTCAGCTTGATTGTGCTGCCAGGGAAATTCAATTGACTCATTCTTCTAATGATGTGATCATCTATGCCTCTCGTGATGAAACCATTCGGTTGTTTTCTCTCAATGAGAAGGGCGAATTGAATGCCATCTCTCAGATTCCAGTCGTTTGTGAGTACCAAGATGTCTTTCCAGAAGAGCTTCCGGGTATGCCTCCTCATCGGCCAGTTGAGTTCGTTATCGATCTTGAGCCCGCGCTGAACCCGCTTGCAAGCGTCCATACAAGCTTGGACCTGATGAGCTGAGGAATTGAAGAAGCAGCTCGATGAACAAGAGCGTCTGGGTTTGATCGGACCGAGTTCATCTCCTTGGGGTTGTGGTGTTCTTTTTGTCGGAAGAAGGATGGCTCGGACCGACTTTGCGTCGATTACCGTCCATTGAATAAGAAGACAATCAAGAACAAGTATCCACTTCCCAACATCAATGAGCTTTTCGAGCAACTCAAAGGTGCTACGGTGTTCTCTAAGCTTGACCTTCGTGATGGGGTATCATCAGATTAGCATTCGTGAACAAGATATTCCCAAGACAGCATTCGAACAAGCTTTGGTTCTTATGAATATCTTGTCATGTCCTTCGCCTCGTCAATGCTCCTCCAACTTTCTCTCGGATGATGAACTTCATATTCAATCCTTACACCAATGAATTCGTCTTGGTCTATCTTGATGATATCTTGGTCTTCTCCAAGAATAAGAAGGATCATGCCAAACATTTGCGATTGGTGCTAGACAAGCTCGAGAGTACCAGTTCTATGCTAAGTTCTCCAAATGTGAATTCTGGCTTGATGAAGTGCTTTATCTTGGTCATATCATCTCTGCCAAGGGCATCGCTGTTGATCGAGAAGGTGTCCGCAATTGTCAATTGGGAACCTCCTCAGAATGTCAAGCAGCTCCGCAGCTTTCTTGGTCTTGCAAGCTATTGCCGAAGGTTTGTTGAGAACTTCTCCAAGATTGCAAAGCCTCTTTCCAACCTTCTCCGAAGCGGTGAAGTATGTCGGTCTCCCGAGTGTGGCGTTGCTTTCAAGACTCTCAAAGAGAAACTCGTCACAGCTCTGCTCGACTCCTCTGATGAATCCAAGCCATATGAAGTGTTCTGTGATGCTTCTCTTCAAGGTCTCGGTGCTGTGTTAATGCAAGAGAAGAGAGTTGTGGCTTATACCTCTCGCCAGTTGAAGCCCAACGAGAAGAACTACCCCACTCACGATCTTGAGTTGGCGGCAGTTGTTCATGCTTTGATTACTTGGAGACATCTCTTGTTGGGAAGGAAAGTGGACATTTTCACCGATCACAAGAGTCTCAAGTACATCTTCACTCAGCCCAACCTCAACCTCGGGCAGACTCGATGGGTGAAATGATTCAAGAGTACAACCCAAGTATTGAGTATACTCGGGCAAAGCCAATGTCATTGCAGACGCTTTGAGCAGGAAAGCTTATCGCAACATCTAATCCTCAAGCCCTTTCACCGGATCTCTGTGAATCTTTCCGCAAGCTGAATCTTCAAGTTGTTCCTCAAGGCTTTCTTGCCAACCTCATAGTCTCTCCTACTTTGGAAGATCAGATTCGTGAGGCTCAACTTCTGGATGCCATGGTGAAGAAAGTGAAGCGTGGTATCGACAAGGGCATTTCAAGTACAAGTGCTTCCATGTTGATGACAAAGACACTCTGTTCTTTGAGGACGGATTGTGGTTCCTAAGGGTGATCTGCGAAAAGTCATTATGAGCGAGGCTCACAATTCGCTTCTATCCATTCATCACGGAAATGCGAAGATGTACCATGACCTCAAGCAGTCATATTGGTGGACTCGAATGAAGCGAGAAATTGCTCAATTCGTGAATGAGTGTGATGTCTGCAGAAGAGTGAAAGCAGAACACCAAAGACCAGCTGGTCTCCTTCAACCTCTTGCTATTCCTGAATGGAAGTTTGATCATATTGAAATGGACTTCGTGACTGGCTTTCCAAAGTCCAAGCGTGGAAATGATGCTATCTTCGTTGTCATTGACAAGCTTACTAAAGTGGCTCATTTTCTTCCTATCAAAGAATCCATCACTGCAGCTCAGTTGGCAGAGCTATACACCTCCAGGATTGTATCTTTGCACGGTATTCCTCAAGTGATCTCTTGAGACCGTGGCAGCATCTTTACCTCCAAGTTAAGGATTCTTTTGAGAAGGCCATGGGCACCAACATTCGCTTCAAGCACAGCTTTCCATCCTCAAACAAGTGGCCAAGTCGGCGAGTTAATCAAATTCTTGAAGATATGCTCGGGGCTTGTGTCATTTCCTTCGGTATGAAGTGGGAAGATTGTCTTCCATATGCGAGTTCTCTTACAACAACAGCTTCCAAGCGAGTTGGGCAAGGCCCCATTCGAAATTCTCTATGGCGAAAGTGCCGTACTCCTCTCAATTGGTGCGAGACAGGTGAGCGCCAACTTCTTGGCAATGACTTGATCACGAAGCGGAAGAAATGTGCAAGGTCATTCGTGAGAATCTCAAAGCGCATAATCGCGCGGAAGAGCTATTATGATGATAAGCACCGTGGCGTGGCTTTTGAAATCGGAGACCATGTCTACCTCCGCGTCTCTCCAATGAAAGGTACTCGTAAACCCGGTATCAAAGGAAGCTTGCCCCTAGATCGTGGGTCCTTTCAAGATCATTGGGAAAAGAGGCGATCTCGCCTATCAACTTGAGCTTCCTTCCAACTTTGCAAGCGTGCACGATGTGTTTCACGTGTCACAACCATAAGTGCTTCAAGGCTCTGAACGCACTATCAACTTCGAAGAGATTGACCTTCAAGAAGACCTCTCTTATCGTGAGTACCCCGTTGCTATTCTTGAAGAAACCGAGCGCAAGACTCGCAACAAGTCAATCAAATTCCTGAAAGTGAAGTGGTCACACCATTCCGACCGAGAAGCTACAGGGGCGTGAGGATCACCTCCGTTCTGATTATCCGGAGTTCTTTCAGTCCTAGATCTCGGGACGAGATCCTCTTGTAGTGGTGGAGTGTTGTAACACCCTGGATGTAAACTTCCCCTTTTTGGGCAATATATCATTTCACCTCATCCAATTCTTGTGGGTTCTTGTCATGTTTGGTCTCATGCTGTTTTGGTTGTGTTGGGTTTTCTTTTCTTTGTTTGCTCCTTTTGCCATATTGCATTTGTGCCTATTGTCTCTTGCATTCCCCTTCTTGTCATGTGATTGTGGATGTGCATGTCATATGGTTGTGGTTTTCCCTTGCATGTCATGTGGGTGCATGTTTCTTCCTCTCTTGCATTTACCATCCCCTCCTTCCCTCTACTTCCTTCTCTTTCATTGCCATATATTCCCTCCTTCAATTAATGTTCATCTTCTCCTTAAAAGTCTTGCTTGTTACACTAAACCTCTCTGCCCTAAAATCTCCTCATTTGAAATTGTTATGGTCAGGTTCAAAAATGGCACAAGTTTGAAGCATTTTCAAACTTGCATTATTTTTCTACCTTTAAAAATGTCCATTACATTTTATTTAAATAGAGGAGAATTCTAGGAGTGTGGGAATATTCTCCTTTCACTCTAAGTCTTTTCTTTTCTCCTGCACTTCTTTTCTCTCCTTTTTTATTTTTGAAAAGGAAAAGGGAGAAGAGGCAGCAGCATGCGCAGCCCAGCAGCCTCCTCTCCACAGGCCACGGCCTCCCGAGCCGGCCCGGCTTCCTCAACCTCGCAGCCCGAGAAAGGCGCGCCAGCCAGACGCTTTCCTCTCCTGCCTTCGCTCACCCGCGCGTGCTTACCCCTCTAGCCCACATCCACGTGGGCGCGCCGGCCCCGCCTGACAGCGTCGTTGCTGTGCGTCGCACCCACCTTTTCCTCCTCCTCCCGCAGCGCCATGGGGACCCCGAGCGAGGAGAGCACGAGCTCGGCCTCTTCGCCCTAGCCCCCTTCTTATCCCCCTCCGCGCCAGACCGAACCCTAGGGTTCCCCTCTCCCTCTCGCCGCCGCCGCCAGGTGAGAATCCCCCCTAGATCGCCGCCCCGCTCGGTTCCCGAGCGCATCTGGGAGCACGTCTCCGTCGCCGGCGCGCTCTCCGACCACCCCGACCCGGCGGCCCTTGTCCATCTTCCTCCTCGTCGTCGTCTACGACCACGACGTCGACTACGGAGGCCCGGAGTGCCAAGTTCACCGACGCCCTGCTCTGTCTTCTTCTCGGTCCCGTTTTCCCGGCGAGGTTCAGAGGTCGATCCCGTCGCCGTCAGCCCGTCTCCGTCGCCGTTTCCGTGTCCTAGGGTAAGGAGGTATACCCCCTCTTCCTCCCTGCTCCTCCCTGTCGCCGTTAGCTCACCGTAGATTAGGGCCCGATCCATGTCTTTATCGCGTCCGGCGTGCTCCGGCGTGCTCGTAGTAGTTTAGGTTCAGTTTGTTCTGGCCGCGTGTAGTTGCCACTAGCGAGCTCGGGCTTGCCCCGCAAGACCCCGTGATGCCCCCTCATGCGTGCCCGTCGTGGCCAAGGGCGCAGAGCCCCTGCCTTCGCCGTTGCCTCGCGCGGCGTGCGTCGTTCGGTCTCTGTTTTTCTTCAGATCGGGCTTGTTTAGTTGGTCAAGTAGTCCGCGTCCCGGATCTCATCGAACTCCTTCCGTAGCCGAGCTGGTCGTGGCCGCTCTTCCACCGCATGGCGACACTGGTTCGAACCCCAGCGCCACTTCCCCCTTTTAATTCTCTGTTTTCGGCGCTCCTCGTCTGGCTCTGCAGCAGTGAGTTAAGGACCCGAGCCTCCTCCTTTGTCAAGAGTCACGCACCAGCCCAAAGTGGTTCTGAGGGAGGGTTTCCACCGGGAGACCTAGGTTGAATCCCCACAGGGCTCTTTTCTCCCCTTTATATTCCCATTTGGCCTCTGTCTCTATGATGATGGGGCCTGCATGTCGACCTCTCAGCGTTCCCCCCTTGTGCATATTTTTTTCTGTTTTCCCTAGTTTCCATTTCCAGCATTGTTTCGTTTCTGTTTTAGGCATGTCCAAATCTGGACATTTCCAAATATGGAAATTGCCATTACATTAGTTTCCTTTTTAGGCAGGTTCTAACTTATTGTTTTGTGATGTTTTTCCCAATGCAACCCTAACATATTATATATGTTTTTGGGGTAGAAAAATCCCACCAACTCAGTGGTGTCATTGGTTTTTGCATTTGGGCAAGTTTGTGATCATGTCCTTTTGCATCATGGTTAGGTGTTGTTTTCTTTGTGCATATTTAGTTGATTTGTGCTATGAGGTAGTTTGCTCACATGCATGGCTTGTTCAACATGTTGTTATCGTAGGTTTCTCACCATTCTTGTTTTGCCCGTCATATCCAATCCGTGCATCCGTTTCCGGTGATCCCTATATCGATTTCTAACGAAATCATCTCATCTTTCCGATGGCATGCTTGGTTTGCCAAGATGATGCCTAGTCTTTCATTTACCATCCGGAGTGCTCTTAAGCATAGCCTATCTCACCATGCATATCATGTCATGTTTTGCATCATGTTGATTGTGCATTGCACCGTGATTTACTGTGGTTCCTTGTTTGTGTTGCTGTTTTGGGTAGAGCCGGGAGACGAGTACGTGAACGAGGTACCTGTTGAGAACGTTTTCGAGGATCAGGCTTTCGACAACTCTGAGAACATTGCAGGCAAGATGATCATACCCTCGAAATCACTTCTATCTTTGCTATGCTAGTTGCTCGCTCTTTTGCTATGCCTATGCTGCGATGCCTACCACTTGCTATATCATGCCACCCATATTGCCATGTCAGCCTCTAACCATCCTTTCCTAGCAAACCGTTGATTGGCTATGTTACCGCTTTGCTCAGCCCCTCTTATAGCGTTGTTAGTTGCAGGTGAAGCTGAAATTTGTTCCTTGTTGGAACATGGAGATGTTGTTCCTCTTTGGAACATGTTTACTTGTTGGGGATATCACAATATATAAACATATCTGCTATGTTTAACACATCTATATACTTGGTAAAGGGTGGAAGGCTCGGCCTTATGCCTGGTGTTTTGTTCCACTCTTGCCACCCTAGTTTCCGTCATACCGTGTTATGTTCCTTGATTTTGCGTTCCTTACGGTTGGGTGATTTATGGGACCCCTTGACAGTTCGCTTTGAATAAGACTCGTCCAGCAAGCCCAACATTGGTTTTACTATTTTGCCACCTAAGCCTTTTCCCCCGGGTTTTCGCGAGCCCGAGGGTCATCTTTATTTTAACCCCCCCCCGGACCAGTGCTCCTTCGAGTGCTGGCCCGAACTAAACCCTGCTGGCGCCCCTCAAGGCAACTTGAGGTTTGGTTTTAGTTGTATGGAGTGTTCATCCGGATGTGCCCTGAGAACGAGATATGTGCAGCTCCTATCGGGATTTGTCGGCACAATCGGGCGGCTTTGCTGGTCTTGTTTTATTGCTGTTGAAATGTCTTGTAGTCCGGGATTCCGAGATTGATCGGGTCTCCCCGGTAGAAGGAATAATCCTTCGTTGACCGTGAGAGCTTATAATGGGCTAAGTTGGGACACCCCTGCAGGGTAATATCTTTCGAAAGCCGTGCCCGCGGTTATGAGGCAGATGGGAATTTGTTAATGTCCGGTTGTAGATAACACAAAGATGACCTCTAATAAAATACACATCAACCGCGTGTGTAACCGTGATGGTCTCTTCTCGGCGGAGTCCGGGAAGTGAACACGGTGTTGGAGTTATGTCTGACGTAAGTAGTTCAGGATCACTTCTTGATCACTACTAGTTTCACGACCGTGCTTTGCTTCTCTTCTCGCTCTCTTTTGCGATGTAGCCACCATATATGCTAGTCGCTTGCTGCAGCTCAACTTTACTACCATGTCCTCCCTAAAGCTTAAATAGTCTTGATCTCGCGGGTGTGAGATTGCTGAGTCCCCGTGACTCACAGATACTTCCAAACAGTTGCAGGTTCCGATGAGGCCAGTGCAGATGATTCCACCGAGCTCAAGTGGGAGTTCGACGAGGAACGTGGTCGTTATTATGTTTCGTTTCCAGATGATCAGTAGTGGTGCCCAGTTGGGACGATTCGGGGATCTGTGATAGCATGTGGGGTATCTTCTTTATTTTGGTTCCGTAGTCGGACCTTGAGTGTACTCTGAATGATGTATGTTTAATTATGTATTGTGTGACGTGGCGATTGTAAGCCAACTATGTACCTTTCTCCCTTAAATTATTACATGGGTTGTGTGAAGATTACCTCACTTGCGACATTGCTTTCAATGCGGTTATGCCTCTAAGTCGTGCCTCGACACGTGGGAGATATAGCCGCATCGGGGGCGTTACACAGAGGCCCCTGAGGCCCCGGCTACCCTTCTTGGTGAGGCGACTGGCGGCGTGCGCCAGGACGACACCCCTGACGCTGGTCACTTTGGTGCTTCTTCCTCGTCGCAGGCTGACCCCTGCGCTGAGCTCCTGGGCCGCTTCCGCGTGGACTTCGAGGCTCTCCGAAAAAGAAAGGAGGCCTTGGGTGATGATTACCCTTGCCGCCTACTGAAGTGCAGGAAGTATTTCTCCATTGATGAGTAAGCCTTCCCCTTTCTTAGTTCCGTATTTTCCCGTTGCTTCGACTAATCCTTGTTCTGCAGGTCCCTTCCTGCCGAGCTCACGGAGATGGCTGAGGAGCCATCCCCCCAGGCCTCGCCCTCTCCACCATCCCCAAGCGCTCCGAGCTCGAGCACTGCCCTCGTGGTGAGGCCGGTCGGAGAGGTGAGCCATCCTGTGATGGATCATGGTTCTGCGCACCTCGCGACCCTCCTTCGCGAGCCATCCCGAGGTATAGCCGGCCTGCCTTGGGCTCTTCGATTAGTCGTGGACGGCGATTGGCTGAGGTCAGCCCTGCGTTCTTCCTTTGAGAATGAGCCGGCCCCGAGCGCACCTAGGGCGGAGGACGATGCGGAAGACGTGCTCGAGCGCGCTCGGGAGCGCCGCGCCCTTCACCAAGGGTTTCTCCGGAGGGCGGCTGACGCAGTGAGCCAGCTTGGTGTAGAGCTCGCTGACGAAGACGCGCGCCTTGAAGCTGAGGGCCTGCGCCTAGCTAAAGAGAGGCGCAAGCTGAAGGTGGCCGTTGCCCTTGCGCGCCAGCACCGCGACCTCGACAATGAGAAAGTTGAGGTGTCGCTGGCGGCTTCTCGGGAGGCCCGTTCCCGGGCCGTCGAGGAGGCCCGGGAGGCTGACCGGCGGCATGAGGCGGCGGAGGAGTGGGCGCGGGAGCTCCAAGCCTGGAGCAATTCCCTGGAGCAGCAGGTGGAGCTGCGTGAGACGGCCCTTGCGTCGATAAAGGGGGCTTCGGTCGACCAGGCGGAGCTCTAGACGCGTGTGAGCCCGACCTTTGGAAGCTGCCGAGCGCGCCCGTGACCTTGAGCAGCTAGAGATGAGAGAGCGCTTGGTGGCGCAGGCGGAGGACGATGTCGCTGCGCCGGAGGCCCGAGTCCTGGAAGAGTTTGATCGTCGGGTGGCGGCGGCCCGCTCAAACCTCTAGCGCGAGTTCGAGGAGAGGCCGGAGTTGATCAGGGCCGAAGCGGAAGGCAGGACCGCCCCTGTCGGTGTCAAAACCGGCGGATCTCGGGTAGGGGGTCCCGAACTGTGCGTCTAGGCGGATGGTAACAGGAGACAAGGGACACGATGTTTTACCCAGGTTCGGGCCCTCTTGATGGAGGTAAAACCCTACTTCCTGCTCGATTGATATTGATATTGTGGATGTTTACAAGAGTGGATCTACCACAAGATCAAGGAGGCTAAACCCTAGAAGCTAGCCTATGGTATGATTGTAAGGGTTGTTGATGTTGTCCTACGGACTAGAGCCATCCGGTTTATATAGACACCGGAGAGGGCTAGGGTTACATAGAGTCGGTTACAATGGTAGGAGATCTACATATCCGTATCGCCAAGCTTGCCTTCCACGCCAAGGAAAGTCCCATCCGGACACGGGGCGAAGTCTTCAATCTTGTATCTTCATAGTCTTGGAGTCCGGTCGATGATGATAGTCCGGTCGATGATATTCCGGCCGATGATGGTAGTCCGGCCATCCGGACACCCCCTAATCCGGGACTCCCTCAGTAGCCCCCGAACCAGGCTTCAATGATGACAAGTCCAGCATGCGTGTAGTCTTCGGCGTTGCAAGGCGGGTTCTCCTTCAAGTTCTACGTACCTGCCGAACAGTGTCCAGCTTCCTCATCAATGTTGCGCGTCTTGGCTTCCACGCCCAATAATGGCCTTCTTCCACGCGTCGAGCGAATGTGAAAAGCCTGGGTGTCTTTTATGTTTTACCCCCTAGCTGTGCCAACAATCTGCCTATAAGGGAGGCAAGAATCCAGATCCAAATCACCATCTTCCTCTCGCAAATACTCATCAGAGCGCTTTCGACTAAGAATCCATTCCATCATGGACCGTCAACGCAGCTCCTCTTCTCGCGCTCGGCCCTTTGCGGAGATTGGAGGAAATGCTCATTCCGCAACGAGCTGGTGAAGCTCCAAATGGGGATATCTCCTCCGGCCTTCATGGTTCAGTTCAACCGGGCTGGCCACCTACAAAGGTGGGAAGCAGCGGAGATTACCCCAAATCCCAACAAAGGGAGCGGGTATGCCGTCCCCTATCCGATAAGGGGCTCGGATTTCTGTACATCCATTCCTCCGCGGGCTCACAGAGTTCTCGGACTCCGGCTTCATCCTACGCCCGCCTCAATCCTGCATATTGCGGGTTATGTAGCTCTTTGCGAGCTTTTCCTGGCGTCGAGCCCCACTTGTATTGTGGAAGAGGTTGTTCGCCTTGTACCCGCTCTCACGAGGGGTCCATATATCAAGTGGGCGGCGCCAAATATGGCGCATTGCCGGGACCGGATATCCATCCGGAACCCCAAAGAAGCGTCCAAGACCGGCCTTGAATGGTTTATATAGAAGGCGCCCGCTGCGGACCCTGTTCGGATCGGCCTCCGGAGTTCAGCAATGCTCCTCTGAAGAAACGCCTCAGTTGGCGTCCATGAGCCCCATCGGAGGAAGACAAGAGCGTCCATTATTTGATGGGCGAATAAGGTTCTTGGCCCATGCCGGGTTGACCATGATTGGAATCATGGCAATATGCATTATCTGGGGTGCAGCCGCCACTGTCTGAGGCCACCCAAGTGGGATTTCAGCGGGACGACGATGCCACCCGTCATGGCCGCAAAGGGCCGGATTCGGCCGAAGATCTAGTGACGATCTTGTCCGGCCTGTACAAGGGGGAGAAGGAGGATTTCTTCGGAAGAACCTGTTAAATGGGTTTTCCATGAATAATCCCCGGCCTTGGGTAAGCGACCACTCAGCGTGTCCGACCCGTGCCTTTCGAAACTTAAGTTTCTTATAGTGTGTTCTTCTTGCGACGCAGGAACTGCGCCGGACCGTGGAGGGCATGCTAAGTCCGGCTCCGCAGCCCGAGGATCCAGAGAAATCCCGGGATCCGGCCTCCGAAGAGGATCCGGACATAAAGGTGGAGCTAATCGACGGGGTGTTCCACCAGCTCAGCATGGACAAAGCTTTAGTCGCCATCACGGCCGACTATCCCGGACTATATCCGGCTTCCAAGGTGATTGCGGCCGAAGCCCTGACACCGTCATTCCTTCCTTGCTTATTTCTGACCACCGTATATGATGGCACTGTGCAGGAGGCGCCCCTAGGGCGAGAAGTCGAGCCCGCGGTGGCTGGCCAACAAGGGCTAGTCCGGACCAGTAGGCGGAAGAGGAGCACGGCGCGGACTGAAACATCGCCGCAAAGGTGTAGCTCACAATTCAGTATTTAGAGCAACGTTCCTAGGAAGCGTTTGAGTGCTCATGACTTTTATAGGGAAAAAAGCGTCCGCCGGACTGCGGGCGTGGAAGTTATCAATCCAAGCTGTACCAGTCGGGCTCCCGCACCTGGTTAGGAGGGGGAGGCGAGCGCAAGGCGCGAGCCGGACGTTTCTCCGACGGAGGATGCCGACAGACTGTCCGCCACCAAGTCTGAGGTGGAGAGTGCCCGAAATCACTGGCGCCGCCGACGGTATTTCGTGGCGTGCTTTTCCCCGAGGCGTTGAATGCCTTTAACACGGGGACGCGCACCTTCGTGCTGCTCAAGATAGTTTTATCGAGCCACGGGCGGTATGTAAAAGACATACGGGTAAGAGAATTTAATAGTTATATATGCGGTAGCCCCGAGACTTAAAGTAGTTATATGGAACTGATTTAAGGATCATATGAAACGTCTGATCTTACCGAGAAGAATACCCAACTGTCTCGGAGCTGCAAGAGTGCAAGGCCCAACTTAAGGCCGCATTATGCAGCATACGAGGAAGCGCAAGGACCTCTCCAGTAGCGCATTATTTGTAGAAAGATAAGTAGCGTTTGGCCTTTGCGCAAGTCTAAAAACGACATTGCGGTGCTGCGGACAAGATCCGGACAGGCAAGAACCTGCGCCAACTAAAGGCGGCGAGAGGGTGCTGCATAAGGTGCAGCATGAAAGGAACAAGCTCCAGGATGCCCATGCCCAGCTTGGAGAAGAGCTGAAAGGCGTTCGGGCCGAGCTGTCGGGCTCCGTTAAGGAGAATCAGCGGCTTCGTCGCGGCATATATAGTAAGTGCTTGAGCAAACTCCTTTGAAAAGAAGAGTTCGGCGAGGAAGTCAATTTAACAGAATATGTCTGCAGGTATACTCACAGGTCGCCCTACGGAGTAGATGCCCATAACAACAGGTGATCAACTTCCCGAATTGTTGCAACTGATCGAACGAGTTCGGCAGGCTATGAGCGGCGTCATCCAGGCGTTATGGCCAGCCTTCTCCATACCCGAGGGTCTTGGGAGCTTGGAGAAGCTGCAGGAGTGCGCAGCGCTTCCATATATGGAAGATTTCGCCTGCCGCCAGGTGCCGAGGAGGCTGGGCCATGGTAAAGGCAGCGGTACAAGAAGGCGGATCCCAACCACATGGCAAGTCGGACTGTGGGGCCCGATGGGAAGGAGATCCCTGTGAGTTTAGTATCGGCCAAGTGGAGTTGGCGCTAAATTTTCCCAACAGGCAAGTAAATTAGACAACTTTGTTAGATGGGATTGAGGAAGAATACAATCATCGATTTGACAATGTATTATAAAATGACATACAAAATGCCTTCTAGCGGATTGTAGATCGTTTGTCTTTGCCGACCTTTTAAGCCGACCTCGGGACACTAGAGTCCGGAGTGTTTCGAATATCTTCTCGGTTATGAAACAACGGGGTATGCATGGAGACCCGAGCGTAGGGGTTATCGGTGCTTTATCGGACAAGTGCCCAACTAGTTATGTTATATTACATGGGTAGTAAGAAACATCTTCCGGGAGAATAGTTCAGTTAAGGGTTCCTTTCCTCTGGGGTGGTATGCCCTAAAGTGCATGTCGGACTGCGAAAAAGCAGAAAAAATCTGGGGGCAGATAAATAAGTGGATAAAAATCATCTTTTAAGTCACCGACCGAATATTCCCTTAAGAACGCTAGCTTCGGCTTCACCCAGTCTGAGGTACACATCCGGTGACCGGTAGTAACAATCGCAGAGGTGCTCCTTTACCTCCTAGCGAACAATCGGGAGCGAGGGGTAAGCACAGGAGCGAGCAACCCAGCTTGGCCAAAACTTAAGTCATATCGATGCATATAATGGTGAATAAAAGGTACATGTGGAGGCTTGACACATGCTGGGCATAAACCCGTATAATTAAACACGGTAAAGAAGCCCCGGGTAAAATGAGTGCGGATAGCACGTCAATTCTTGTGACGTTGCGCTATGCAAGTAGGCCCTTTAAGGCTTGGATGAATACGGTTGGGAAGAAAAGATAAACAAAAGGCAGCTGAAGTAAAAAAATTGGATGGGGGAAGGGGCGAACTCTTAGTCGGCGCTAGGCATAGAATCGTCGGAGGCGGGCTGTGTTCCATGGGTTCGACTCGAGTCGGTTATCCGATGCATTTCATAGGCGAGTGCGCTCCGCGGTCAGGACTTGATCGATGATGAAGGGCCTTCCCATTTGGGCTTGAGCTTGTCCTTTTCTTGTCCGTGAGCGAGAACCAGTTCGCCAGCGTTGTAAGTCTTGGCCGTACTTCTCTGCTTTGATATTTTCGAGCCTGCTGCTGATAGAATGCGGAGCGAGCCTTGGCGACATCGCGCTCTTCCTCAATGTGTCCAAGCTGTCCTGCCGATCCAACTCGGCTTCTCTTTCTTCGTACATGCGCTTTCGAGGTGAGTCATGAATGATGTCGCAGGCAAAACTGCTTGCGCCGTATACCATAAAAATGGTGTGAATCCGGTAGTACGGTTAGGCGTTGTCCACAGCCCCAGTCTGGTCGAGCTCCTCTACCCGGTCGTGTCGATTTCGTGAGGACCGCACTAGTGCGGGTTTGATGCCGCTCATTATTAGACCATTTGCTCGTTCCACTTGACCGTTGGTTTGAGGATGATAGGCTGAGCGTAATCGAGCTTGATGCCCATATTTTTGCACCACGATTTAACCTCATCGGCGGTGAAGTTCGTGCCGTTATCGGTGATGATCTTGTGGGGACACCATAACGGTGTACTACCCGGATATAAAGTCTATCACTGGTCCGGACTCTACCGCTTTAAGCGGCTTGGCCTCTATCCATTTGGTGAATTTATCCACCATGACCAATAGGTACCTTTGCTTGTGGGTTCCCCCTTTAAGTGGTCCAACCATGTCAAGCCCCGGACCGCGAACCGCGGGTAATGGGTATCGTTTTGAGGCGGTGGGTGGCATATGGCTCGATTAGCAAAGAGCGACAACCGACGCATCTTTGGACTAAGTCCTGAGCATCTGCTCGGGCCGTCGGCCAGTAAAATCCTGTACGGAATGCCTTTCCTACAAGGGCCCGAGCTGCGGCATGGTGTCCGCCTAGTCCGGCATGAATTTCAGCCAGGAGGTTTCGCCCTTCTTCTTCGGAGATACACCTTTGAAGGACTCCGGTTGTACTTTTCTTATAAAGTTCTCCCTCATAGACCTTGTAGGCTTTAGATCGCCGGACAATGCAGCGGGCCTCATTTTGGTCTTCGGGAAGCTCTTGCCTAAGCATGTAGGCGAGGAATGGTTCTGTCCACGGGGCAATTACTGCCATTATGTCGTGGGCGGAAGGTGTTATATCATCGGTTGGTGCTGCTTGTTCCAATTTGTTAGTTCCGGACTCCTCTTCCCATAGTACGGATGGCTTGAAGAGCCGTTCCAGGAAGATGTTAGGAGGGACAGCGCCGCGTTTTGCACCAATGCGTGCCAGTACGTCGGCTGCTTGGTTATTATCCGGGGCTACGTGATGGAATTCAAGTCCTTCGAACCGGGCTGACATTTTTAGGACAACGTTGCGATATGCTGCCATTTTCGGATCTTTGGCGTCAAAGTCTCCATTTATTTGGGATATTGCGAGGTTTGAATCCCCGCGCACCTCTAGGCGTTGGATGCCCATGGAGATTGCCATCCGGAGACCATCTAAAAGGGCCTCGTATTCGGCTGCGTTGTTGGAGTCCGTGTACATTATCTGAAGTACGTATTGGACTGTGTCCCGGTCGGGGCGTTAATCTGACGCTTGCCCCGATCCGGCTAACATTTTAGAGCCGTCGAAGTGCATAATCCAATTGGAGTATCGCCGTATTCTTTAGGGAGTTCGCCGGTCCATTCAGCGACAAAGTCAGCCAAAACTTGTGACTTTATAGCTCGCCGAGGTTTGTAAGATATATCAAATGGTAAGAGCTCAATGGCCCATTTGCAATCCTGCCCGTCGCGTTGCGGTTGTTTATAATGTCGTTAAGTGGTACTTGAGGCCTTTGTTATCGAACACTCTTGAAAGTAGTGTCGGAGCTTAGGGATGCCATGAACACGCGTATGCTATCTTACGATAGTGCGGGTAGCAGGACTTGCAGGGGTTAACACGGTGGATCGTAGTATACTGGTTTTGAAGAGAATTTATGCCCTTCTTTTCTCGTTCGACAACGAGTACCGCGCTTACAACTTGATGCGTAGCTGCGATGTATAACAACATTGGTTCGCCCGGGTTGGGCGCAGCCAGGACGGTTGTTGCCAATATGGCCTTTATTTCTTGAGTCCGGCGGTGGCAGCATCCGTCCACTCGAAGTGTTGGTGCGCCTAAGGAGGCGATAGAGGGTAATGCCTTTTCTCCTAGGCGGAGATAAAGCGGCTTAGAGCCGCCGCATCGATCAATTTTGTATTTGCTTGAGGTCTTTTGGGATATCTAGCTGTGTGAGCTCGGATTTTGGCTGGGTTTGCTTCAATTCCTCTACGGATCGATGAAGCCCGGCATCTTTCCGGTGGTACACCGAAAATGCATTTTCGAATTCAGCTTGATGTCATATGCTCGAGGTTGTCAAATGTGAGCCTCAAGTCTCCTATTAGAGTTTCGGCGTGTTTAGTTTTGGCGAATCGTCGTCTCGTATCACCTCTACTGTTTTGCCGATCTGGGTAGCGGACATATACGAATCATGCGCTGATATGTTGCGCGCGTTTTTATGTCCGAAGGGCATCGTGTTGAAGCAGAATGGTCCGTATGGAGTAATGAATGCCGTTCTTGCTTGATCCGCTTCGCCATCTTGATTTGATGATAGCGGAGTATCGTCCGGGAAGCACAATGAATCGTGCCTGCGGTGGCATCGATGATTTGGTCGATCTTGGGGAGGGGAAGGGATCCTTTGGGCATGCTTTATTTAGGTCTTTGAAATCGACACATAGGCGCCAGGATTTGTCCTTCTTTGGTACCATTACCAGGTTTGCTAGCCAATCCGGTGTTTGATGTCTCGATGAATCCGGCTTCTAATAGTTTGGCTAGCTCTTCTCCCATTGCTGTCTTTTGGGTTGGAAAATCGTCGAAGGGCCTGTTTGGTGGCTTGAATCCTTTTAGGATGTTTAGGATGTGTTCTGCCAATCTGCGTGGGATTCCGGGCATATCAGAGGGGTGCCAGGTGAAAATGTCCCAATTTTCCTGAAGGAATTCTCGCAGTGCAGCGTCTACATCAGGGTTCAATTGTGCCCCGATGGAGGCTGTGTTTGTCGGGTCCGTTGGGTGGACCTGGAATTTTACTATTTCATCTGCTGGCTTAAAGGAGGTGGACTTGGATCTCTTATCGAGTATCACATCGTCCCTGTTTACCATAGAGCACAGCGTGGTGAGTTCCTCTGCCGCTAGGGCTTCGGATAGTGCCTCTAAGGCTAATGCGGCTGTCTTGTTTTCGGCGCGGAGTGCTATGTCCGGATCACTAACGAGAGTGATTATTCCTCCGGGCCCAGGCATTTTGAGCTTCATGTACCCATAATGGGGTACAGCTTGAAAAATTGTAAATGCCTCTCGTCCTAGTATAGCGTGATATCCGCTGTTGAACGGGGCCACTTGGAACGTGACTTCTTCGGATCTGTAATTCTCCGGTGAGCCGAATACCACATCGAGTGTGATTTTTCCTGTGCAGCGCGCCTCCCGGCTAGGGATTATTCCTCTAAAGGTTGTGCTGCTTCGCTCAATGCGGCTCCAGTCTATTTCCATTTTTTGAAGGGTTTCCTCGTAGATGAGGTTTAATCCGCTGCCGCCATCCATGAGGACTTTTGTAAGTCGAAAGCAGTCCACTATTGGACTAAGTACCGGTCTGGTGGAGCTCGGGCTGTCCGAATTTAGGTTAAATCGCTGGCGTTGAAGGTGATGGCTTTGTCGCTCCATGGATTGGTTGTTGCTGCTTGGTAGACTTGGCGAGGCATGGATTATTCGTTTCGCATATTATTTGATGCAAAAGTCTCGAAGACTGTTGATACCGCACCGATGTTGTTGGAGTGGTTTTCGGGGCTAGAAGCTCCTCTCCACTTTTGGCCACCTGCCGTAATATCCAACATGCTCGAAGGTTATGTGTTGGGACGGCGCCTATACATCTTGTGAATTTTACGAGGTCCGCTAAGCCATCCCTCTAATGCAGTTCATGCCCTTTATGGGGTCTGTGCTTTTTGGTTTTTGTATCTGGTGCTGAGTGTAATGCACCCTTTTGTTGCGGACTAGGGTTGTATTCGGGGCGGATTGTCCCAAAATTATTTTCGGTTGTCGGAAACTCTCCATCGCACAATACTTTAGTACTATGGGCGCTTGGTCGTGGCGTGTAATTTCACGACGGATGACGGCGTTCAAGAATCCCTCGTCCGTGCAATTATTGCAAAAAATTGAGATTGCGTTTTCCTCTCGGCAGTCCTTTATCCTGTCCATAACCATGAGGAATCGGCCCGATGGTGATGTCTTGTCTCGGCGGGCACTTGCGGATTAGAGATAGATCGCATATGTCAGGCGGGTGGGTGGAATTAAGTCGGAACCCTACCCATCTCAAGGCTCGAAGGCCGAAGTTTCAATTTGGAAGCTTGGATTGCTGGGCGTTGTCCAACGAGTCCGGTCCGATGCCTTACTTTAAGTTCAGTGCTTGATCAAGTCCGTCCCTCTGCGGGAATCCGGCATGGGGGTTCGGAAGCCGGACATGACTAGTTTTAATATAGGAGAAGCGTCGCGCATTGTTCCTCTACCACTGCAGCGTGGTGGGTGACCGGGAGAGTTAATCTCTTAAATCGGTTTTAAGCCCAATCTGTTTGTAGTCTCATGGCGACTCCTAGAGGCGGCGATGCGATCAAGAGCTCGTTCTGACGAGAGCTCTATTGGATCCAACCGCTCGGCGAATTCGAGCTGCGTGAAAATTGCTTTTGCGACTTGAGAGGTCATTGTAGAAGCGGTGGCGGACGGCGGTCATAAGAAAACCACCTAGCGGATTGTTTGGCGGCGGCCAGGGCTCCTTTGGCGAAAATACCGTCCTTGAAGGCGGAGGAGGCATCCTTCCTATCGGTGGCGGCACAGAGGAACTCTCAATGAAAGCACCAATGTCGGTGTCAAAACCAGCGGATCTCGGGTAGGGGGTCCCGAACTGTGTGTCTAGGCGGATGGTAACAGGAGACAAGTGACACGATGTTTTACCCAGGTTCGGGCCCTCTTGATGGAGGTAAAACCCTACGTCCTGCTCGATTGATATTGATATTGTGGATGTTTACAAGAGTGGATCTACCACGAGATCAAGGAGGCTAAACCCTAGAAGCTAGCCTATGGCATGATTGTAAGGGTTGTTCATGTTGTCCTACGGACTAGAGCCATCCGGTTTATATAGACACCGGAGAGGGCTAGGGTTACATAGAGTCGGATACAATGGTAGGAGATCTACATATCCGTATCGCCAAGCTTGCCTTCCACGCCAAGGAAAGTCCCATCCGGACACGGGGCGAAGTCTTCAATCTTGTATCTTCATAGTCTTGGAGTCCGGTCGATGATGATAGTCCGGCCGACGATAGTCCGGCCGATGATGGTAGTCCGGCCATCCATACACCCCCTAATCCGGGACTCCCTCAGCCGCCCTGAGGGCCAAGCTGGATGAAGTAACGCGGCAGGCTGATGCTTCCCGGGCCGCCCTTGGCGCGGCACTGGAGGAGCAGACTTCCTCTCGCGCCGAGGTGCTTCTTCTCCGTCAACGGGTGGACGCGGTTGAGGCCGTTGCATGGCGGAACAAGGACGAGATACGCCCGCGGCAGATCCCGGAGCACGAGCATGGCCCTATGCTCCGCACGCTCCGGGAAAGAGCTAACACGGCCTTGGGCAACATTTGTGAGGCGACCGTTGGGGAGCCTCATGCGGTTAATTATGCTGCTAACCTCCAGTTCTTCACTGATGTAGTGACGCAGTTAGAGGCGCGGTCAGGCAGAGCCAATAGGTTGGTGGAGGAGAGGAGCCGTGCCCTGCTCGGGCGTGCTTTTTCTCGCGTCTTCAGCCATCTTCAGAACATGGATCCCCAGTTTGACTATGATGCCACCATCGCCCCGGTACCCCAGGCCATCCGGGACGACCTGGCGCTTTGGGTGGAAGACAACGTGGATGCCCTCGTCAGGGCCTTCACTACTGACAACGACGGCGTGGTCGTGGCTGTTGATGAAGGCAGCATGGTGAACGGCCCTGACGCCGCTGACAGCGACGCGGAGGGCGATGGCGAGGCCAGCGACGCCAGCGACGATTCAGGAGGTGCCCTTGAGGATGCATTGGGGATTTATCCGATTGACGCGTGTTGTTCCGCTTTCTTACCTGCGCGAGATAGAGTTCGGGCTTGGCCTCAAGGTTGTAAGAGCATTTTGGGAGGGGAGCCCTCGTGTAAAAACTTCGCGATTAGCGTATTAGTAGATACGATATTACCCAGACGCTGCGCCAAGTGGCTGGCCTTGCGACGAGCTGGCTGGCTTGTTTCCCTTCGACCAGCGTGGCCCCGAGATAGCTGCGGAGGGCTGCGGTGTCGAGTTCCTCCCTGAACGAGCCCATTGAACCTATAATGAGAACCTCCCGAGAGGCGTGGTGACGGTCTGGGCTCTCGCATGCTAGGCTGGCCCGGCTCGCGAGGGGCTCACGAGGGAGGCAGCTGAGGCAAAGTGGTAACCAACGCGAGAGATTGCTCGAACAAGACTAAACACCCCTTCCCAACACACACAAATCTCAAGCTCAAATCCAACTTAAATCCAAGCGGGGAAAAGCGGCAGCCAAAGGGAAAAGCAAGAAAAGCAGAAAAGCCCGTCCAGGCACCTAGTCTAGTCTTGGGCGTCTTCTCACCAGCAGAGAGCTAAGTGCTGCCTTTGGGCATGGGAGGGAGCCCTGGGGCTGAGGCCAGCGCTCCTGAGACTCCGGGGCGTGTACAGCCCCACTCATTATTACGTGAGAGTGTCACGGGGCGGCGAGCTTCACAGGCACTGGGCCTTCTTCACAGGTACCGGCCTTGCTTCATATCGGCAGACGAGGGCCCCGCCTTGCGCCACACTCTAGTGCCATCGACGAAGGCCGGAGATCGAGGACGCTGCCGATCGGGTAGAGTGTCGGTGTACTAGAGTAGGGGTACCCTAGTATCCCGAACTCGTGCACGGGCAGTTGCAGCACCCTGCGGCGGGGCTTGCCTAGTGACCGCCAAGATCATCCGCGGCTCCTTTGGAGCCATTCAAGAACAAAATATTCAAGGCCCCGACAAGAGGAGCTTGCCGGGAAGGCCACTCAAGGCACGAAGGAAACAAGACCCCGGCAAGAGGAGCTTGCCGGGAAGGCTTGGTGAGCGACAAGCTCCCGAGCTCGACAAGGATTCAGCCGCGGCAAGGTGCTTGCCGCGGCAGGCGACCTCTCTTCATCTCCGTTCCAGCTCATTAACCAACGTGTCACCATGGGGCCATTCCAGGCGTGCGTGTCAAGAGGCTGTTGTAACGCCCCCGATGCGGTTATATCTCCCACGTGTCGAGGCACGACTTAGAGGCATAACCGCATTGAAAGCAATGTCGCAAGTGAGGTAATCTTCACACAACCCATGTAATAATTAAGGGAAAGGTACATAGTTGGCTTACAGTCGCCACTTCACACAGTACATAAATAAACATCCATCATTCAGAGTACACTCAAGGTCCGACTACGGAACCAAAATAAAAGAAGATACCCCAAATGCTAACACAGATCCCCGAATCGTCCCAACTGGGCACCACTACTGATCATCTGGAAACGACACATAGTAACGACCACGTTCCTCGTCGAACTCCCACTTGAGCTCGGTGGAATCATCTGCACTGGCCTCATCGGAACCTGCAACTGTTTTGGAAGTATCTGTGAGTCACGGGGACTCAGCAATCTCACACCCGCGAGATCAAGACTATTTAAGCTAATAGGAAGGACATAGTAGTAAAGTGGAGCTGCAGCAAGCGACTAGCATTTATGGTGGCTACTTCGCAAAAGAGAGCGAGAAGAGAAGCAAAGCACGGTCGTGAACCTAGTAGTGATCAAGAAGTGATCCTGAACTACTTACGTCAGACATAACTCCAACACCGTGTTCACTTCCCGGACTCCGCCGAGAAGAGACCATCACGGTTACACACGCGGTTGATGTGTATTTTATTGAGATCAACTTTGGGTTATCTACAACCGGACATTAACAAATTCCCATCTGCCTCATAACCGCGGGCACGGCTTTCGAAAGATATTACCCTGCAGGGGTGTCCCAACTTAGCCCATTATAAGCTCTCACGGTCAACGAAGTATATTTCCTTCTACCGGGAAGACCCGATCAATCTCGGAATCCCGGACTACAAGACATTTCGACAGCAATAAAACAAGACCAGCAAAGCCGCCCGATTGTGCCGACAAATCCCGATAGGAGCTGCACATATCTCGTTCTCGTGGCACATCCGGATGAGCAGATGCGACGGCAACCGAAGATGCCCCAAGTTGCCTCGAGGGTGGCACCGCAAGTGGTTCTAGTTTGGACCAACACTCGGAGGAGCATTGGCCGGGGCTTAAAATAAGATGACCCTCGGGCTCATGAAACCCGGGAAAGGCTTAGGTGGCAAATGGTAAAACCAAAGTTGGGCCTTCTTGGACGAGTCTTATTCAAAGCGAACTGTCAAGGGGGTCCCATAAATCACCCAACCGTAAGGAACGCAAAATCAAGGAACATAACACCGTATGACGGAAACTAGGGTGGCAAGAGTGGAACAAAACACCTGCATAAGGCCGAGCCTTCCACCCTTTACCAAGTATATAGATGTATTAATTATAGCAGATGTATATATATATTGTGATATCCCCAACAAGTAAACATGTTCCAAAGAGGAACAACATCTCCATGTTCCAACAAGGAACAAAACTCAGCTTCACCGCAACTAACAACGCTATAAGAGGGCTGAGCAAAGCGGTAACATAGCCAATCAACGGTTTGCTAGGAAAGGATGGTTAGGGCTGACATGGCAATATGGGTGGCATGACATAACAAGTGGTAGGCATCGCAGCATAGGCATAGCAAAAGAGCGAGCAACTAGCATAGCAAAGATAGAAGTGATTTCGAGGGTATGGTCATCTTGCCTGCAATGTTCTCAGAGTTGTCGAAAGCTTGATCCTCGAAAACGTTCTCAACAGGCTCCTCGTTCACGTACTCGTCTCCCGGCTCTACCCAAAGCAACAACACAAACAAGGAACCACAGTAAATCACGGTGCAATGCACAATCAACATGATGCAACATGACATGATATGCGGGAAGTGATATGCAAAGCGTATGTGCGCTCCGGAAGGTAAATGGAAAACCAGGCATCATCTTGGCAACCCAAGCATGCCATCGGAAAGATGAGATGATTTCGATAGAAATCGATATAGAGATCACCGGAAACGGATGCACGGATTGGATATGACGGGCAAAACAAGAAGGGTGAGAAAACCTACATAACAGCATGATGCACAAAAACCATGCACGTGTGCAAACTACCTCATAGCATGATTCAAATAAATATGCACATGAAAGACAACACATAAGCATGATGCAATAAGACATGAACATAAACTTGCCCAAATGCAGAAACTAATGCCACCACTGAGTTGGTGGGATTTTTCTACCCCAAAAACATATATAATATGTTAGGGTTGCAGTAGAGAAATCAACACTAAAGCATTAAGTTAAAACCTGCCTAAAAAGGAAGTTGACAGAATTGGCAATTTCCAGATTTGGAAATGTCCAGATTTGGACTTGCCTAAAACAGAAAAGAGACAAGGCTGGAAATGGAAACGTGGGGTAAAAGAAAAAATATGCGTAAGGGGGGAGGCGCTGAGAGGCTGACAGGGTGGCCCCACTGTCATAGAGACAGGGGTGAAAATGGGTTTTAAAAGGGGGAAAGAAAACAGCCTCAGGGGGGATTCGAACCCGGGTCTCCCCGTTGGAATCCAGCCCCTGCTACCACTGGGCTGGGCGGCGGCGACTGACAGAGGAAGGGCCTCGGCCCTTAACTACTGCCGCTGCAGAGAGAACGCACCGGAGAAAAACGAAAACAGAAATACAAAAAGGGGGGGAGGCGCGCCTGGGGTTCGAACCCAGGTCGCCGCGGTGAGAGAGCGGGGGGTCAACCAGCTCGGCTACGCTAGGGGAGTCGGTAGGATCCAGGACGCTGCCCACTTGACTAACTACCAGGCCCCGATCTGAGAACAGAGGAGACGCGACGATGCCGGCGAGGCAACGGCGCTGCTGGGGTCTCGCGCCTTATACTGATCGGGTGCGCACGGGGGAGCACCACGGGAACAAGAGGGGGCAAGCCCGAGAAGGTAAACGCGGCAACTACTCGCGCCAAACTACGCTGAACCCAAGAGCTGCGGACACGCCGGAGCACGCCGAGCGCGGCAAGGACACGACCCGGACCCTACTCTACGGAGAACTAGCGACGACAAGAAGGATCAGGGGGGAAGTGGGGTATACCTCCTTACCCTAGGACAAGGAATTGGCGACGGAGACGGGCTGACGGCGACGAGATCGTGCTCTGAACTTCGCCGGGTTTCCTGGCCGGGAAGAAGACAGGAACAGGGCGTCGGTGAACTTGGCGATCCGGGCCCCCGTAGATGACGTCGTGGACGAAGTCGACGATGAGGATGAAGGTAGACACGGGCCGCTGGTCGTGGTGGCCGGAGAGCGCGGCGGCGACAGGCCACGCCGAGATGCTTTCGGGACCGGGCGGGCGGCGAGCTTGGTGGTATCTTTACTCGCGGCGGCGGCGAGAGGGAGAGGGAACCCTAGGGTTCGGTGGGCACCTTGAGAGGGGATAAGTAGGGCTAGGGCGACGAGGCGAGCTCACGCTCCCTCGTGCACGGGGTCCCCATGGCGATGGCGAGAGGAAAGGGGAAAGGCGGGTGACACGCACAGTGACGACGCTGCCGGGCGGGACCGGCGCTGCCACGTGGACGGGCGCTAGCGGGGGTAAGCGCGAGCGTGGGTGCGCGAAGGCAGGAGGAGAGGGAAACGTGCGGGCTGTCGCGCTCTTCCCACTGGGCTGCGGGGCTGAGAAAGCTGGGCGGCTCGGAGTGGCCGGGGCCCAGTGGGAGGTGAAGCTGGGCTGCCACTTTGCTCTGCTACCTCCTTTCTTTTCTCCTTTTCAAAAATAAAAGGAAGAGAAAAGAAAGTGCAGAAAGAAAAGAAAAGGGTTTGAGTGAAAGGAAAATATCCCCCACACCTGAATTCTCCACAATTTTAATAAATTGTAATGGACATTTTAGAGGTAGAAAAATAATGCAAGTTTGGAAATACTTCAAACTTGTGCCATTTTGAACCTGACCATAACAACTTCAAAAGAGGAGATTAATTGGCAGAGAGGTTTAATGCAAAGAGCAAGATTTTCAGGAGAAGAAGAACATTAATTTAGAAAGGAAATATATATGGCATTTGAAAAGAAAGAAGTAGAGGGAAGGAGGGGATGGTAATGCAAGATGAGAAAGAAACATGCAACCACATGACATGCAAGGGAAAACCACAACCACATGATAAGAAGGGAAAGCAATAAGACTAGAGGCACAAATGCAATATGGTAAAAGAAGCAAAACAAGAAAAGAGAAAAACCCAACATAACCAAACAAAAGAGGCCAAGCATGACAAGAACCCACAAGAATTGGATGAGGTCAAATTGATATATTGCCCAAAAGGGGAAGTTTACATCCAGGGTGTTACAACACTCCACCACTACAAGAGGATCTCGCCCCAGATCTAGGACTGAAAGAACTCCGGATACTCGAACGGAGGTGATCCTCACGCCCGTGTAGCTTCTCGGTCGGAATGGTGTGACCACTTCACTTTCAGGAATTTGATTGACTTGTTGCGAGTCTTGCGCTCGGTTTCTTCAAGAATAGCAACGGGGTGCTCATGATAAGAGAGATCTTCTTGAAGGTCAATCTCTTCGAAGTTGATAGTGCGTTCAGGAGTCTTAAAGCACTTGCGAAGCTGTGACACGTGAAACACATCGTGCACATTTGCGAAGTTGGATGGAAGCTCAAGTTGATAGGCGAGATCGCCTCTTTTCCCAATGATCTTGAAAGGACCCACGTATCTAGGGGCAAGCTTCCCTTTGATACCGAAGCGACGAGTGCCTTTCATTGGAGAGACGCGGAGGTAGACATGGTCTCCGATTTCAAAAGTCACATCACGGTGCTTATCATCATAATAGCTCTTCTGGCGCGATTGCGCGGCCTTGAGATTCTCACGAATGACCTTGCACATTTCTTCTGCTTCTGTGATCAAGTCATTGCCAAGAAGTTGGCGTTCACCTGTCTCAGACCAATTAAGAGGAGTACGGCACTTTCTGCCATAGAGAATTTCGAATGGGGCCTTGCCCGAACTCGCTTGGAAGCTGTTGTTGTAAGAGAACTCGGCATATGGAAGACAATCTTCCCACTTCATACCGAAAGAAATGACACAAGCCCTGAGCATATCTTCAAGAATTTGATTTACTCGCTCAACTTGGCCACTTGTTTGAGGATGGAAAGCTGTGCTGAAACAAATGTTGGTGCCCATGGCCTTCTGAAAAGAATCCCAACGTGTCAAGAGGCTGTGCAGCCAGCGGGGAGCAGCGATAAGCGGCGCTGACAAGCTTACCATCGTGGCAGACGGTGGTGCACTTGACAGTCCCTGTTGCACTGTTTAGGCGACAGGGACGGGCATTTATTGATCTTGTCCCTTACCGTCAGAGTTAGGTATAATGCACTGTACACTGTACAAGTCGGTGTACCAACTACTGTTTTTCGATTTGTATCCTCGTCTACGTTGGCACCTGTGGTGCCCCCTTGAGCCTATAAAAGGAGGCCCATGTGCAACGCAGAAAGGGTTCGGTTCATTCGACTCATTCGAGACTAGAGACTCTCAAGCTAGGTTTTGTAGCCCTCATTGCTCCCTAGCAAGAACACAATACAATCAACCAAGCAGCAGTAGGAGTATTATCTCTCCGGAGAGCTCCGAAGCTGGGTAATCTGCTCGTGTGCATCGCCTCGATCTGCTCTTCGTGCAATCTCCGCCCCCCCACCGAACCAAAAGGGACTCGGTCCGCCAGGTCCCATAGGTGTTCGTGGGTCACGATCAGCTTCCCCGACATAGAGCGGTCGCCAACGGTTCCCCCGACGACCATGGGTCCTCTGCCGGGTGTAGGCCCTGAGGCACCTCCCCGGCAGAGGGCCTACCTCCTGAGGACGCCTTGCTCCGAACGCCGCGGTGGTGATGCCGGATCTCGGCCCCTTTCCTGCAGCCCCCGGCGCCCTCCTCCCGAGGGGTAGGAAGCTGCAGGATTGGGGCAGCCATCCGCCGCGTTGACTTGTACCTCCTGCGATCCATGGTTAGCATATGCCTACTCCTGAGGAATTAGCGGTACCCGATAATCTCTGCCTCCAGCGCGGTCGACGGGGCCTTCCCGGGGCTCCTGAAAGAGCTCAGCTTCGGGTGTCTCGCCCCCCCTCCCAGCTAGGGCCGAGGAGCGAGCCATGTTCGTCCTCCTGTGCGTGCCCTTGATCCATCATGTGGGCACATACTCTTCCGGGGTTGCCACCCCGAATGCTTCACCGTAGTGCCTGTTGGAAATATGCCCTAGAGGCAATAATAAATTAGTTATTATTATATTTCCTTGTTCATAATAATCGTTTATTATCCATGCTATAATTGTATTGATAGGAAACTCAGATACATGTGTGGGTATATAGACAACACCATGTCCCTAGTAAGCCTCTAGTTGACTAGCTCGTTAATCAATAGATGGTTACGGTTTCCTGACCATGGACATTGGATGTCATTGATAACGGGATCACATCATTAGGAGAATGATGTGATGGACAAGACCCAATCCTAAGCCTAGCAAGATCGTAGTTCAGTATGCTAAAGCTTTTCTAAATGTCAAGTATCATTTCCTTAGACCATGAGATTGTGCAACTCCGGATACCGTAGGAATGCTTTGGGTGTACCAAATGTCACAACGTAATCGGGTGGCTATAAAGGTGCATTACAGGTATCTCCGAAAGTGTCATTGGGTTGGCACGAATCGAGACTGGATTTGTCACTCCGTGTGACGGAGAGGTATCTCTGGGCCCACTCGGTAGGACATCATCATATGTGCACAATGTGATCAAGGAGTTGATCACGGATGATGTGTTACGGAACGAGTAAAGAGACTTGCCGTAACGAGATTGAACAAGGTATCGGATACCGACGATCGAATCTCGGGCAAGTACAATACCGCTAGACAAAGGGAATTGTATACGGGATCGATTGAGTCCTTGACATCGTGGTTCATCCGATGAGATCATCGTGGAACATGTGGGAGCCAACATGGGTATCCAGATCCCGCTGTTGGTTATTGACCGGAGAACGCCTCGGTCATGTCTCAGATGGTTCCCGAACCCGTAGGGTCTACACTTAAGGTTCGATGACGCTAGGGTTATAAAGGAAGTTTGTATGTGGTTACCGAATGTTGTTCGAGTCCGGATGAGATCCCGGACGTCACGAGGAGTTCCGGAATGGTCCGGAGGTAAAGATTTATATATGGAAAGTTGTTGTTGGGTTCCGGAAAAGTTCGGGTTTTTCGGTATTGTACCGGAAGCTTCAGAAGGTTCCGGAGGATTCCGGAGGGGTCCGGAGGTCCGGAAATTGTTCCACCACGTCCAATACAGTAGCATGGGCTGTAGGGAGGCGCCCTAGCCTTAATGGGCCAGGGGCACCAGCCCCCCCAAGGCCCATGCGCATGGGAAGGGAAAACCTAAAGGGGAGGCCTCCACTTGACTTGGGAGGCACTCCTCCCCCCCTTGGCCGCCCCCCTAGATGGGATCTAGGGCTAGCCGCACCCCTTGGGGTGGGAAACCCTAAAGGGGGCGCAGCCCCCCCTTCCCCCTATATATAGTTGAGGTTTGGGGCTGCAATACACATGAGAACTTCTCCTCTTGGTGCAGCCTCCTCCTCCTCCTCTCCCTTTGTGCTTGGCGGCCTGCTGGATTGCCACGCCTCCACCACCACCACGCCGTTGTGCTGCTGCTGGATGGAGTCTTCTCAACCTCTCCTCTCTCCTTGCTGGATCAAGGCGGGAGATGTCACCGGCAGACGTGTGTTGAACGCGGAGGTGCCGTCTGCTCGGCACTAGGATCTCCGTGATTTGGATCACGACAGCACGACTCCTTCAACCCCGTTCTCTTGAACGCTTCGCTTAGCGATCTACAAGGGTATGTAGATGCACTCTCCTTCCCTCGTTGCTAGTTTCTCCATAGATAGATCTTGGTGACACGAGGAAAATTTTGAATTTCGCCACGCTCCCCAACAAGTGGCATCATGAGCTAGGTCTATTGCGTAGATTCTTTGCACGAGTAGAACACAAAGTAGTTGTGGGCGTTGATGTTGTTCAATATGCTTACCGTTACTAGTCCAATCTTGTTTCAACGGTATTGTGGGATGAAGCGGCCCGGACCGACCTTACACGTAGTCTTACGTGAGACAGGTTCCACCGAGTGACATGCACTTGGTGCATAAGGTGGCTAGCGGGTGCCGCTCTCCCACTTTAGTCGGAACGGATTCGATGAAAAGGGTCCTTATGAAGGGTAAATAGCAATTGACATATCACGTTGTGGTTTTATGAGGTAAGAAACGTTCTTGCTAGAAACCCATAGCAGCCACGTAAAACATGCAAACAACAATTAGAGGACGCCTAACTTGTTTTTGCAGGGTATGCTATGTGATGTGATATGGCCAAGAAGAATTTGATGAATGATATGTGATGTATGAGATTGATCATGTTCTTGTAATAGGATTCACGACTTGCATGTCGATGAGTATGACAACCGGCAGGAGCCATAGGAGTTGTCTTAATTTATTGTATGACCTGCGTGTCATTAAACAACGCCATGTAATTACTTTACTTTATTGCTAACCGTAGCCATAGTAGTAGAAGTAATAGTTGGCGAGACAACTTCATGAAGACACGATGATGGAGATCATGGTGTCATGCCGGTGACGATGATGATCATGGAGCCCCGAAGATGGAGATCAATGGAGCTATATGATATTGGCCATATCATGTCACTACTATATAATTGCATGTGATGTTTATTATGTTTATGCATCTTGTTTACTTAGAACGACGGTAGTAAATAAGATGATCCTTACAACAATTTCAAGAAGTGTTCTCCCTAACTCGCGTGCACCGCTGCTAAAGTTCGTCGCTTCTAAGCACCACGTGATGATCGGGTGTGATGGATTCTTACGTTCACATACAACGGTGTAAGACAGATTTACACACGCCAAACACTTAGGGTTAACTTGACGAGCCTAGCATGTACAGACATGGCCTCGGAACACAGAGACCGAAGGTCGAGCATGAGTCGATAGTAGATACGATCAACATGAAGATGTTCACCGATGATGACTAGTCCGTCTCACGTGATGATCGGACACGCCTAGTTGACTCGGATCATGTAATCACTTAGATGACCAGAGGGATGTCTATCTCGAGTGGGAGTTCATAAGATGAACTTAATTATCTTGAACATAGTCAAAAGATCTTTGCAAATTATGTAAAAGCTCGTGTTTTAGTTCCACTATTTAGATATGTTCCTAGAGAAAATATAGTTGAAAGTTGAGAGTAGCGATTATGCGACAGAGAAAGCTTATGTCCTTAATGCACCGCCGGTGTGATGAACCCCAAACGCCGCTTTTGGATGTTGCGAACATCGGACATACACGCTTTGATAACTACGTGATAGTTCAGTTAAACGGTTTAGAGTTGAGGCACCAAAGCGTTTTCAAACGTCATGAACATATGAGATGTTTCGAGGGCTGAAATTGGGATTTCAGGCTCGTGCCCACGTCAAGAGGTATGAGACCTCCGACGATTTTCTTAGCCTACAAACTAAGGGAGAAAAACTCAATCGTTGAGCTTGTGCTCAGATTGTCTGAGTACAACAATCACTTGAATCGAGTGGGAGTTGATCTTCCAGATGAGATAGTGATGTTTCTCCAAAGTCATTGCCACCAAGCTGCTAGAGCTTCGTGATGAACTATAACATATCAAGGATAGAGATGATGATCCTTGAGGTATTCGCGTTGTTTGACATCGCGAAAGTAAAAATCAAGAAGGAGCATCAATTGTTGATGGTTGGTGAAACCACTAGTTTCAAGAAGGGCAAGGGCAAGAAGGGACACTTCATGAAACGGCAAATCAGTTGCTGCTCCAGTGAAGAAACCCAAGGTTGAACCCAAACCCGAGACTAAGTGCTTCTGCAATAAGGGGAACAGCCACTGGAGCAGAATTACCCTAGATACTTGGTAGATGAGAAGGCTGGCAAGGTCGATAGAAGTATATTGGATATACATTATGTTAATGTGTACTTTACTAGTACTCCTAGTAGCACCAGGGTATTAAGATGCCGGTTCGGTTGCTAAGTGTTAGTAACTCGAAATAAAAGGCTACGGAATAAACGGAGACTAGCTAAAGGAGAGCTGACGATATGTGTTGGAAGTGTTTCCAATTTTGATGTGATCAAACATCGCACGCTCCCTCTACCATCAAGATTAGTATTAAACCAGAATAATTATCATTTGGTGTTTATGCTGAGCATAGACATGATTGGATTATGTCTATCGCAATACGGTTATTCATTTAAGGAGAATAATGGTTACTCTATTTATTTGAATAATACCTTCAATGGTCTTGCACCTAAATAAATGGTTTATTGAATCTCGATCGTAGTGATACACATTTTCATGCCAAAAGTATAAGATAGTAATGATAGTACCACTTACTTGTGGCAATCGCCATGTAAGTCATATTGGTGTAAAACGCATGAAGAAGCTCCATGTTGATGGATCTTTGGACTCACTCGTTTTGAAAAGTTTGAGACATGCAAACCATGTCTATTGGTGTATACGCATGAAGAAACTCCATGCAGATGGATCGTTTGGACTCACTTGATTTTGAATCACTTGAGATATGCAAAACATACCACATGGGCAAGATGACTGAAAAGCCTCGGTTTCAAGAAGATGGAACAAGATAGCAACTTGTTGGAAGTAACACATTTTGATATGTGCAGTCCAATGAGTCTTTGAGGCATGCAAAGTGAATATCGTTATGTTCTTACTTCACAGATGATTCGAGTAGATGTTGAGTATATTTACTTGATGAAACACAAGTCTGAATTATTGAATGGTTCAAGTAATTTCAGAGTGAAGTTTAAGATCTTCGTGACAAGAGGATAGAATGTCTATGATATGATCATAGAGATGAATATCTGAGTAACGATTTTTGGCACACAATTAAGACATTGTGCAAATTGTTTCACAATTAATACCACCGAACACCATAGTGTGATGGTGTGTCCGAACATCATAGTTGCACTCTATTGGATATGGTGCGTACCATGATATCTCTTATCGAATTACCACTATCGCTCATGGGTTAGGCATTAGAGACAACCGCATTCACTTTAATGGGGCACCACGTAATTCCGTTGAGACGACACCGTTTGGAGAAACCTAAGTTGTCGTTTCTTAAAAGTTTGGGGCTGCGACGCTTATGTGGAAAAGTTTCAGGTTGATAAGCTCGAATCCAAAGCGGATAAAATGCATCTTCATAGGACACCCAAAACAGTTGGGTATACCTCCTAATTCAGATCCGAAGCAATAGGGATTGTTTCTTGAATCGGGTCCTTTCTCGAGGAAAAGTTTGTCTCGAAAGTTGAGTGGGAGGATGGTGGAGACTTGATGAGGTTATTGAACCGTCACTTCAACAAGTGTGTAGCAGGCACAAGAAGTTGTTCTGTGGCACCTACACCAATTGAAGTAGAAGCTTATGATAGTGATCATGAAGTTTTGGATCAAGTCACTACCGTACCTCGTGAGGGTGACAAGGATGCGGACTGCTTCAGAGTGGTACGGTGATCCTGTCTTGAAGGTCATGTTGCTAGACAACAATGAACCTACGAGCTATGGAGAAGCGATGGTGGGCCCAAATTCCGACAAATGGTTAGAAGCCATGAAATCCGAGATAGGATCCATGTATCATAACAAAGCATGGACTTTGGTGGACTTGCCCGATGATCGGCAAGCCATTGAAATAAATGGATCTTTAAGAAGAAGACGGACGTGGACGGTAATGTCACCGTCTATGAAGCTCGACTTGTGGCGAAGAGTTTTTCACAAGTTCAAGGAGTTGACTACGATGAGATTTTCTCATCCGTAGCGATGCTTAAGTCCGTCGGAATCATGTTAGCATTAGCTGCATTTATGAAATCTGGCAGATGGATGTCAAGACAAGTTTCCTTACCAGCCGAAGGAAAGGTTGTATGTGATACAATCAGAAAAGTTTTGTCGATCCTAAGGATGCTAAAGGTATGCTAGCTCCAATGATCCTTCTAAGGACCGGAGTAAGCATCTCGAGTTGGAATATGCACTTTGATAGATGATCAAAGATTTTGGGTTTATACAAAGTTTATGAGAAACTTGTATTTCCAAAGAAGTGAGTGGGAGCACTATAGAATTTCGATGAGTATATGTTGTTGACATATTGATGATCGAAATGATGTAGAATTTCTCGAAAGCATATAGGGTTATTTGAAAGATGTTTTCAATAGAAAACCTGGATTAAGCTACTTGAACATTGAGCATCAAGATCTATAAGGATAGATCAAAATGCTTAATAATACTTTCAAATGAGCACATACCTTGACATGATCTTGAAGGTGTTCAAGATGGATCACCAAAGAAGGAGTTCTTGCCTCGAGATGTAAGGTATGAAGTTAAGAGTTAAAGCTCGACCACGGCAGAAAAGAGAGAAAGGGCGAAGGTCTTCCCTATGCTATAGACGTAGGCTCTATAGTATGCTATCTCTGTGTACCGCACCTGATGTGTGCCTTGCTACATATCGGCAAGAGAGTACAAAGGTGATCAAGGGTGGATCATTGGATAGCGGTCAAAATTATCCTTAGAGGAATAAGGACATGTTTCTTGATTATGGAGGTGATAAAGAGTTCGGCGTAAAGGGTTACGCCGATGCAAGCTTTAACACCTATCCGAGTGACTCGAGTAGCAAACCGGATACGTATAGTGAAGCAACCATTTGGAATAGCTCCAAGTGGAGCGTGGAAGCAGCATTTACAATATGACCTAGAAATTTTGAAGCACACACGGATCTGAAAGGTTCGCACCCGTTGACTAAAACCTCTCTCACAAGAAAAACATGATCAAACCTCGAACTCATTGAGTCTAAATCACATGATGATGTGAACTAGTTTACGACACTAGTAAACTCTTTGGATGTTGGTCACATGGCGATGTGACCTATCGTGTTAATCACATGACGATGTGAACTAGATTATTGACTCTAGTGCAAGTGGGAGACTGTTGGAAATATGCCCTAGAGGCAATAATAAATTAGTTATTATTATATTTCCTTGTTCATGATAATCGTTTATTATCCATGCTATAATTGTATTGATAGGAAACTCAGATACATGTGTGGGTATATAGACAACACCATGTCCCTAGTAAGCCTCTAGTTGACTAGCTCGTTGATCAATAGATGGTTACGATTTCCGACCATGGACATTGGATGTCATTGATAACGGATCACATCATTAGGAGAATGATGTGATGGACAAGACCCAATCCTAAGCCTAGCACAGATCGTAGTTCAGATGCTAAAGCTTTTCTAATGTCAAGTATCATTTCCTTAGACCATGAGATTGTGCAACTCCCGGATACCGTAGGAATGCTTTTGGTGTACCAAATGTCACAACGAATCGGGTGGCTATAAAGGTGCATTACAGGTATCTCCGAAAGTGTCTGTTGGGTTGGCACGAATCGAGACTGGGATTTGTCACTCCGTGTGACGGAGAGGTATCTCTGGGCCCACTCGGTAGGACATCATCATAATGTGCACAATGTGATCAAGGAGTTGATCACGGGATGATGTGTTACGGAACGAGTAAAGAGACTTGCCGGTAACGAGATTGAACAAGGTATCGGATACCGACGATCGAATCTCGGGCAAGTACAATACCGCTAGACAAAGGGAATTGTATACGGGATCGATTGAGTCCTTGACATCGTGGTTCATCCGATGAGATCATCGTGGAACATGTGGGAGCCAACATGGGTATCCAGATCCCGCTGTTGGTTATTGACCGAGAACGCCTCTGGTCATGTCTCAGATGGTTCCCGAACCCGTAGGGTCTACACATTAAGGTTCTGATGACGCTAGGGTTATAAAGGAAGTTTGTATGTGGTTACCGAATGTTGTTCGGAGTCCCGGATGAGATCCCGGACGTCACGAGGAGTTCCGGAATGGTCCGGAGGTAAAGATTTATATATGGAAAGTTGTTGTTCGGGTTCCGGAAAAAGTTCGGGTTTTTTCGGTATTGTACCGGAAGCTTCCAGAAGGTTCCGGAGGATTCCGGAGGGGTCCGGAGGTCCGGAAATAGTTCCACCACGTCCAATACAGTAGCATGGGCTGTAGGAGGCGCCCTAGCCTTAATGGGCCAGGGGCACCAGCCCCCAAGGCCCATGCGCATGGGAAGGGAGAACCCTAAAGGGGAGGCCTCCACTTGACTTGGGAGGCACTCCTCCCCCTTGGCCGCCCCTAGATGGGATCTAGGGCTAGCCGCACCCCTTGGGGTGGAAACCCTAAGGGGCGCAGCCCCCTTCCCCTATATATAGTTGAGGTTTGGGGCTGCACACACATGAGAACTTCTCCTCTTGGTGCAGCCCTGCCTCTCCTCCTCCTCCTCTCCCTTTGTGCTTGGCGGCCTGCGGGATTGCCACGCCTCCACCACCACCACGCCTGTTGTGCTGCTGCTGGATGGAGTCTTCTCAACCTCTCCTCTCTCCTTGCTGGATCAAGGCGTGGGAGACGCCACCGGCTGTACGTGTGTTGAACGCGGAGGTGCCGTCTGCTCGGCACTAGGATCTCCGGTGATTTGGATCACGACGCAGCACGACTCCTTCAACCCCGTTCTCTTGAACGCTCGCTTAGCGATCTACAAGGGTATGTAGATGCACTCTCCTTCCCCTCGTTGCTAGTTTCTCCATAGATAGATCTTGGTGACACGTAGGAAAATTTTGAATTTCTGCTACGTTCCCCAACAGTGCCTCGTGTGCCACGCAGCCCTGCTCGAGGCACCGACCTGGGGGTGGTAGCGCGGCGGCCCACTAGGGCCGTGGGCTGTGGCGAGTCCTCTTCGTTGGCCGGGGGCGGAGGCAGCGCCGCTGTTAGCCCGGTGCTGACGGCCTGGTTGGCGTTGGAGTGGCCTTGGAGTCCGCTTGGAGCTATGCAGGCGTGCGTGGGGCCTCCGTGTGGCCCGCCCTGGACCTGAGGTGGCAGTTGGGTGCAGAAGGGGTGAGCCCCCGATGCGGCGAAGCCCAGGAGCTTTGCCACCCGCTCCAGCAGCACGTCGCGGCCGCCCTCCAGCAGCCTGCATTGCAGTAGCTCTCGGGCCACTGTGAGCACGGACCTTGAGTTCGCCTGCTCCCGTCGGGTGTACGGCACCGTGGCCGCGGCGTGGTTCAAGGCCCTCGCCGCCGACCGCACTTGCCGCGGCGTGAGAGCTGACGTTGCCTAACCGCGTCGCCCGCGGCCCGCAGCGCCCTGCGGACCGCGGGCTGCCTAGGGCACGGGGTTGAGGTCGCCCAGGGCAAGCGGCTCTGCGTGGGCGGGCCAGGCCGCCCAGAGATCAGGGTTGCCCGTTGGGTCGCCAGACATGATGATGACGATGCGGCGGGGCGCGAGGCGGCAGAAGGTGGATTCCGGCGCACCCCTACCTGGCGCGCCAAATGTCGGATTTCGGGTTCCGGCAGTCCCTCTAGGTTCAAACTCTGGGGTGCACGCGGAGATCTCACCTCCTACCTACCTACACCTCGTCATCTCGCAAGGATCTAAACTACACAAAGAGCAACACAAGGGACACAAGGTTTATACTGGTTTGGGCCACCATGGTGGTGTAATACCCTACTCCAGTGTGTGGTGTGGTGGATTGCCTCAGGGGCGGATGATGAACAGTACAAGGAAGAACAGCCTCGCGAGAGTCTGTTCTTGGCTGGTGCGACGAACTTCTAGGGGGAGTTCAGTCGCTTCTCTCTCTCTCTCTCTCTCTCTCTCTCTCTCTCTCTCTCTCGATTGATTTGTCGACCCGATCCGGCCTCTTCTCTAGATGCCTCTACCTGTGGGCGGCTAGTCCTATTTACAGGCAAAGGCCCTGGGCCTCTTCCAAAATATTGAGTGGGAAGGGCGCCAACAATTGGCCATTTTGAAGGGGAACATCTAGTACACTTATCCTGACTAAAGTCGGTCCTCGCCTGCCAAAGACTCTAACGGTGACGCCGTTTTGGGCTCCACGATGACCTCCTTCCTGCCGTTGTGTTGGTCTTGGTCTTGTTGCACCAAAATGGTTGCCTTCGCTTGATGCTCTCGCCTGCGCTTGCCTCCTTTGCACCAAAGAGGAAATGAGGACATCTGCTGGCTGGCGCCGCCCTTGGCGCCTCTTGGTAAATCATGTCTTGCATCATGGGCACCTCGTGAGGTAACCCGCCTTGATCTCTCCGCCTCCTCGCGAGCCAACCTGACCAGGCCGTGCCTGAGGAAGCTTCTTGTCATCCGCCACACGAGGCTTGGCCCCTCGCGAGGGTCTTGAGCTTGTGCCGATGAAGATGGGTCGTACTGGGCCACCCCTTGAGCCACGCCGCAGGCCGCAGGCAGGCAAGTCTGGGTACCCCCGTTCCCAAAACACCGATAGTTCGGGCCGCGAGGATGCGTAAAACCCTAGCCCTGTTTTGGTGGATGTATTTAGTGTTCTTGAGCTCTCGAACTAGCTCTAGGTGCTGCGAGGTTCCAAAGAGCCGAATCCTTTCTCTGTGCGCCGTGGGCCTCCTTTTATAGGCGAAAGGGGCTACCACAGTGGCACACAGGAGGTGGAAAGTGCTACAGTGTCGCGAGTCTATCGCTTGTATTACAGGACAAGACGCATTTAATGCGAGGCTTAGGTGTCCCTTCGCTTTATTGGGGATGGGGGCGAGGCCCGTCCCGTCCGTCGCTGCTCCTCCTCGCTTCGACATGTGCCCTGGCCAGCGACGCATGCAGTGCTATGTAGGCAGGCAGGCAGCTGAGGTGGCGCGGTGGTGGAGCCTCCACGAAGGATTGCATGCTGCCACGCAGGTGCCTGCCCAGCTGGTTGGGTCGGCAGCTGCATGCGAACGATAGTGAAGACTTATCTGGTGTGGGCCTGGCAGTGGCCCAGCTGGTGTGCTTTGGCGAGGGCCTTGTCGGGTGGCCCGACAAGGGTCTTGCCGGGTGGCCCGGCAAGAATCTTGTTGTGGCACGCAGGCCTCCCCGGTAAGGGTCTTGCTGGGTGGCCCGGCAAGGGTCTTGCCATGGCACGCTGGCCTCCCCGGCAAGGGTCTTGCCGTGGGTCTTGTGGGTTTCTTCGGTGAGGATGGTTGCCCTCTTATCCTCATTTGATCTTGAGCATTCTATGTCTTCACAAAGATCTGCATGCCACCACGAAGGTGCCTCCCGAGCCTTGTCCCAACGCTTTTGTCTGAGCGTTGGTGGGCTCAAGGGTGGCTCGCTCGGCTGGTGTGGGCGGGCTGCCCCGGCAAGGGTCTTGCCGGAGGAACCTGCTTCGTCCCTCTGCTCTTTGTGGTCTTAGCCTTGGCGTTGCTTTGACCGTCTTGGGCTTTTGTCTTACCTCGGCTCACCTTCCTCGTCCTGCTTGGTGTGGCCGTGGGCGCGGCTCTGACTGCCCGTGCATAGGTAAAGGGGTACAAAAATGTGCCCCTATTTTTGTACACCGATAGGAGCCCCTGGGCCTGGGCCACACATAAGCGCGACACATTGTTGGGCCAGGCCCAAAACGATGCGCGGGCAGGTGGGACGGTTTTCACCATGGTAAGATTCTTCGCGCGCTCCACCTCCCACGACCCACGCGCGTGGTTCGGCGCGGAGGGGTGTGCGTGACGTGGGCAGCATGCGTGGGGCGGTTCCTGTACGCACGTGTCACGTCGCAGTAAATGGGCAGCACGACCCGTGACTTCCCCATAAAAAGGGATAACTGCGGGTGCACTGTTCCTTTTACCCTTCGCGCAAGCCCAATCTCAGAAACCACCGCCTGGCTTCCTCTTCTTCTCCGAGCTTCGTTTCTTCTCGTCGCCGTTGCACTTCCCCCGCCCTCTGTCCTACCCTCCTCCTCCAGCCACCATGGCGCCAAAATCTGCCAAGGGTAAGGGGGTGGCCAAGGACGCAAGAGCTGTGGAGCCGCCGGAGAGCGCGCTGGCGGGGCAGCGGATGCAGTCCGCCTTCTTCTTCCCCTCGACGGTTGACGTGTTCGAGCTTCGGGACTCCTTCAGGCCCCTGTGGGGAGTGAAGACAGGGGGAATTGGGGTATCCACCACGCGTGTCATCACGATCGCTGCCTGAGCCTGCCCCAAATCGGTACCCCTTCTTTGTGGATTATTTTTCCTGTGGGCTCTGTCCTCCCTTCTCCAATTTCTTCAGCGACATCATGCATACCTTTGGATTCCGCCTCATGGATTTTACTCCGAATGCGGTGGCGTGCATGGCCCTTTTTGCGTACCTCTACAAGGGCTTTGCTGGGTTGCACCCCAACACGGCGCTCTTCCGCCATTACTTCTTCCATCGGATCCAGACGGGAGGTGCCATCTCGGGGTGCATCGCCTGGATCCCTAAATCCAAGGGAGCGTACCCGAACGACGCCATGAAGGAGAGGTGGGAGGAATGGCAGGGCCGGTGGTGCTGGATTGAAGAGAAGGACCCGCCGGTGTTCTGCAGAGTTCGCCGGGCGCTGCCGGTTCGCGGAAGTGATTGGAGCGACGTCGACGCTGACGACGGAAAGCTCACGGTTGCCACCACCAGGATCCTCCGGCTCACCCAGGTCGGGCTCACCCTTGAAATGATCGGGGCGGACTTCATCCGTCGCCAGATCGCTCCTCTACATAACAAGGGGAGGCCAGCTTGGCTCTTCACGAACCCCGCCGACATCATGCGGCTCCGCCCCGGCCTCGACCTCAACTTCACAGTGATGGCGCACGCCCATTTCTGCCAGCGGATCTTCCAGCTCCACGTGTGCCGCGACGGTGAGGTTGAGCGGACCGGCAAGGTCGCGAGGGCCGCTACGAAGGCTGGCAAGGTCCTCAAGGGACCTCTGTTCAAGCTGCCAACGGGGATGGTTCCATTGTGCAACAACTCGCGTCGGTCCGAGATCATCGCCATGATGCCGGACTGCAACGCGCACAGCCCCGTCCCGAGCTGGAAGGAGCCGGAGGATGCTGAAGTGTAGCAGTTCTTCGACACCTTGCATGAGGTGTATGTCAACGCCGACGCCGAGCGGCTGCTTGTCTAGGACACCTCCCAGGCGGAGCTGGACTACATCGCTGCCAGGGCGAGGGAGGCGCAACTTGCCAGGGAGGCCGGCAACACCGACGGAGTGGAGGACAAGGCCGCTACGACCATGGAGGAGGAGGAGCTCGCCCGGTGGGCGGCAGCCGCCGGGGGAGCCAGCAGCGCCGGCACCGAGGCTCCTTTGGTTGAGGATGTGACCGGCGAGTCATCGGAGGAGGAGGCCGAGACTGCAGACCCGACGCCACTTATGGGGAGGGGGCGATTCTTGCGACGGGCCAGTTCCGGCGAGCCAGTCCGGCCTGGCAGGGCTGCGCAGCCGCAGCTGACCTTGGAGGGGTCCCGGCCCCACACGAGGGCCGCGGCGGCGAAGAAGCCTGCGAAGGTCGCGGTGAAGAAGAAGACAACCGCCCCTTCTTCATCCAAGCGTGCCCAGACGCCGCCTCCTTCCTCTCCTTCGATGGGTGTTGACACGGAGGTCGCCTTTGATTATGGGTCCCTCAGCCCGAGGAGGAAGAGGAAGACGGCAGAGGAGGCGGCGGACGACAAGTAAGCATCTGGTTCCTTTTTCGTTATCTCTATCTCCTCACTCTGTGTTGCTTGTCTTGACTTGTCGTAATCCTTGCAGGGACGTGCAGACGCTGGCCCAGAGAGTGAAGAGGGCCAAGGTCTCGGCGGGTGGCCAGTCCCCGGCTGGTACTTCGAGGGCGCCCCTGGTGGTGTTGAGCAGCCCGGACAGCAGCCCCCAGCGTAAGTTCATCGTTCTCCCCTCTTTGACACGTGTCAGGGGCACGGCACTTTGGTGCTGACCTCGCCAGGTATGCAGGAGGAGAGCAGCAGCAGGAGGAGCCATAGAGGGCTACTCCCAACACGCCGCCCCCATCGACCACGCCGCCCCGATGGACGTCCCCGGCAAGGGCTCCAAGCACTGAGCCCACACACATGGAGGAGGAGGAAGAGAGCTTGGGCGCCGGCGGCTTTGCCTCGATGCCAAATGTTGGCAGGGAGGGGACTTCCGTTTCCCAGCCGGGCACTGGCACTGGTAAGTCATTCGCCGTTCGTCTCTACTTCTTTTTCTTTCCGGCTCTTGGTCCTGGCCTTGCCTCACCCCCTTCTTCGGCGCCCAGATTCCTCCTCAGTGAACCCAGAGGATGTGGACGCCGTCATCGAGGGCGTCGCCAAGGCCGCCGAGGCGGACACCGAGAAGATCGCCACCGACGAGGCCGCCAAGGACGCTGCCGAGGGCGCTGCCGAGGGGCCTACCGGGGAGGCCGAAAAGGCTGACGCTGAGGAGGCCGGCAAGGGGCCTGCCGGGGAGGCCGTTGGGGCCGCTGCCGAGGAGGAGGAGGAGGTGGCTGGCGATCAGCCTTCCTCCTCCGCTGCTTCCGGCTCCGGCAAGTACCTGAGGGTGAGTGACGACTTGTTCGTCCACCTTCCAGGCGCGTCGAGCACCAAGACACCCGTCGAGGGAGAGGTGTTTGACGACGAAGTGCTTGCCGCTGCCGGGCTTGAAGTCATCGACGAGCCAATCGTTGGTGGCGACGGCTCGCAGGAGGAGTGCCTCCTCCATGCCATGGGTGCTAGCTTCCGGAAGCTCCAGGTGCTCCACCATGCCCGCCTGGACAAAGATAAGTCCAGGACGGCGGTGGTGGAGAAGGCAGAGGCGGACCTCAAGGAGCGCGTTGCCGAGATGCAGAACTGGTTCCGCGAGGCCCACGAGGAGCTCAAGGCCGCCCAAGGCGAGCTGGACAGGCGCGACGTGGAGCTCACCATGAAGTTCGCCAACGTCGAGAAAGCTCAAGAGACGGCGAGGAACTTGGCCGCGGCCACCGAAGCCGCCCGGACCCAGCATGAGGCCGCGCTGCACTCCCAGCAGGAGGACCTCGCTGCACGCGAGGAGAAGCTTGCCGCCACGCTTCGCGGCAAGGATGCAGAGGTGGAGAAGCTTGTCCTACAACGAACCAGTGAGCTGGAGAGAGGCACAAAGAGGCACTCAATGCCCAGGCCCAGGCTCACGCCGACAAGGTGGAGGAGCTGGAGGTAGAGTGCGACAGGCTGAAGGAGCAGGCTCTCGAGCTGTCCCAGGAGAAGGACACGCTCAACAGTGCCCTAATGGAGGCGCAGGGCGCGGTCGTCAGCAAGGCCGGGGAGCTCTCTGAGGCCAATAGCTCCATCAAAGATCTCAAGCTAAAGCTGGAGAGTCTCGAGAAGGTGCTGTCGGAGGCCAACGCCCGGGAGGGGACCCTGGCCAAGGAGCTGGAGGCCGAGAAGCTGTTGCGGAAGAACGAGGGCCTCAACTTTGCGGATCACGTGGAGGGCGAGAACCGTTGGCTCAATCGCCTCGCCACTATAGCCAATCAGGCCGCCGTGCAGCTGGCCATCATGGGGATGCCGGACGTGAGGTACGTCCCGGAATGGAGTGTGAGCGCCAATTGCAGTCTGACCATGTTCTTTGAGAAGGTCGTCGGTGCTCTGGAGCGGCTCCACGCCAACCGGGCGCCCTCACTAGCCGACGAGTCCCGGAAGCTTTGCTAGGGTGCCATGACCAAGGTTCTCACCAAGGTGGCGCACTGGTACCCCGACCTCGACTTTGACGCCGCGCTGGAGAGCTTGCCGGAGGGTACTGAGCTCGCGCCGCTCAGGGAGCTTATCAAGCCCATCGTCAGCCGTGTCGGCGGAATTCTGAGGGTGGAGGGCCAGCGTCGGGATTAGGCATCCCGTTCCCTTATCGCCGTTGCAGGTTCACAACCAAGACAATTTCTGTCTCTAGTTAGAACCGCAGCAACAATTTGATGTAACATAACTCTGCAGCATTTCTTAGTATCATGCATGTTATTTTCCTGTTTGAATTTTCCTTGTATCTCCACCCTACGCCACTGGGTAGGCTTGTCGGCGCGTAAACCTAGGGCGGCGTCATGGGGACGTATCTCCACTGGCCTACCGGGTGTGCTTGCCGCCGGGCAAACCACCTTACCGCCCTGAGCGCGGCCGCCCGAACTGTCGAGTTTGACTCGAGTCAGTGTCAGGAGCATTGCCGGGTGCGGAAGGCTACCCCGCCACTCTTGACGCGGCAGCTTTGAGCTGTTGAGCAGACTCGAAACAGAAAAAGGGAAAATAACCCAAGGCCCTTTGCGTGCAGGTTTCCCATACATAGGAAAGATCCTCGAGGACGATAACCTTAAGTATAAAAGGAAATAACCCAAGGCTCTGAATGACTTAGCTTTTCTGTTGCCGAGCCGACGTCATTTCTCCAGTCGTCTCCTTCTCAGAAACCGAAAGCGATGAAGGACTGCCAGGCCAACTACCAGACCATATTCTCACAACAGTGCTAACCCCTACCTGGCGCGCCAAAGATGTCGGTGGGAAACGACACCTATGGGATCACTGGAATCCCTTCTATGGTTGCGGGGCGCGGGGATCTTGAGAAGAGTGGGACCAGCAGACAACACAATGGGATTTTAGCCAGGTTTGGGCTGCGAGGATGCGTAAAACCCTAGTCCTGCTTTGGTGGATGTATTTAGTGTTCTTGAGGTCTCGAACTAGCTCTAGGTGCCGCGAGGTTCCAAAGAGCCGAATCCTTTCTCTGTGCGCCGTGGGCCTCCTTTTATAGGCGAAAGGGGCTGCCACAGTGGCGCACAGGAGGTGGAAAGTGCTACAGTGTCGCGAGTCTATCGCTAGTATTACAGGACAAGACACATTTAATGCGAGGCTTAGGTGTCCTTCGCTTATTGGGGACGGGCGAGGCCCATCCCGTCCGTCGCCGCTCCTCCTCGCTTCGACACGTGCCCTGGCCAGCGACGCATGCGGTGCCATGTAGGCAGGCAGGAAGCTGAGGTGGCGCGGTGGTGGAGCCTCCACGAAGGATTGCATGCCGCCACGCAGGTGCCTGCCAAGCTGGTTGGGTCGGCAGCTGCATGCGAACGGCGACGAAGACTTATCTCATGCGGGCCTGGCAGTTGCCCAGCTGGTGTGCTTTGGTGAGGGCCTTGTCGGGTGGCCCAGCAAGGGTCTTGCTGTGGCACACTGGCCTCCCCAGCAAGGGTCTTGCCGGGTGGCCCGGCAAGGGTCTTGCCGTGGCGCGCTGGCCTCCCCGGCAAGGGTCTTGCTGGGGGTCTTGTGGGTTTCTTCGGTGAGGATGGATGCCCTCTTATCCTCATTTGATCTTGAGCATTCTATGTCTTCACAAAGATCTGCATGCCACCACGGAGGTGCCTCGCGAGCCCTGTCCCAACGCATTTGTCTGAGCGTTGGTGGGCTCAAGGGTGGCTTGCTCGGCTGGTGTGGGCGGGCTGCCCTGGCAAGGGTCTTGCCGGGGCCGCTGAGGCCGCCCGGCAAGGATCTTGCCGGAGGAACCTGCTTCGTCCCTCTGCTCTTTGTGGTCTTGTCCTTGGCGTTGCTTTGACCGTCTTGGGCTTTGGTCTTACCTCGGCTCACCTTCCTCGTCCTGCTTGGTGTGGCCGTGGGCGCGGCTCTGACTACCCGTGCACAGGTAAAGGGGTACAAAAATGTGCCCCTATTTTTGTACACCGACACCACACCGCAGGAATGCTTGAAGGCTGGCCCGCGCTGCAGGACACGTTGATCCACAATGCATCAATCCGCGTCGCCGAAGCCGCGCCCATCAGCCTGGTACAGATCCGTGCCGCCAGAGCCGCGCTGATCCCCCTCCATGTTCCGCACCGGCCTGCCGAAGAGCATCGCTGGAGCCGACCTGACAATGCGAGGGCCTTGACGGAGCAAATTCCTGTCAGATCCCTCGGTAGGGTTCATGACGAGACCGGAAGTACCAGAACGAAGTCTACACACATAGTTTACCCAGGTTCAGGCCTCCAAAGAGTAATACCCTACATCCTACTTTGTCTTGGTATTCATGGTGAGGGGATACCTCGTGCAGAGGATTACAATGGTGTTTGGGATGTCTATAGAGAGTTGAGTTTTTATATTGGACCCCTAATAAGGTCCCAAGCCTCCCATTATATAGACAGGAGAGGCCTAGGGTTTACATTAGATTAACTCGGCTGCCGCCCTCTCTCTTGGGGAACACGTTCATCTTCTTTGCCTTCCTAGGGTTCCATGGTTCCCTTTGGGCCTGGTGGGCTCTAGTCTAGGACGAGGTCAGGATCCTTTACGTTAGGTACCACGGGTCCATCACCCCGTCAGTAGCCCCTGAGCGTGGTGGAGGTTGTAGCGAGGGTTGCGAGACCTTGATACATCTACAACGTATCTATAACTTTTGATCGTTCCATGCTGTTATATTATCAATCTTGGATGTTTTAAAATCATCTTATAGTCATTTTATATCGTTTTTTGATACTAACCTATCGACATAGTGCCAAGTGACAGTTGTTGTTTTCTGCATGTTTTTTACATCGCAGGAAATAAATATCAAATGGAGTCCAAATGCAACGGAACTCACAGAGATTTTTTATGGACCAGAAGACACCCAATGGGGCAAGGCAGCGCCTGGGGGGGGTGCTCCGAGGGGAGCACAACCACTAGGGTGCGCTAGGAGGCCCAGGCGCGCCCTGGTGGGTTGTGCCCACCTCGGGTGCCCCCCAAACGGCCTCTTTGCTCTATAAATATCCCAATATTCCAGAAACCCTAGGGGAGTAGACGAAAATCAATTCCAGCTGCCGTAGAGTCCAAATCCACCAGATCCAATCTAGACACCATCACGGAGGGGTTCACCACTTCCATTGGTGCCTCTCCGATGATGCGTGAGTAGTTCTTTGTAGACCTTCGGGTTCGTAGTTAGTATCTAGATGGCTTCCTCTCTCTCTCTCTCTCTCTCTCAATTCTCAATAAAATGGTCTCTTGGAGATCCATATGATGTAACTATTTTTGTTGTGTGTTTGTTGGGATCGGATGAACTTTGAGTTTATGATCAGATCTATCTTTTTATATCCATGAAAGTTATTTGAGTTTCTTTGATCTCTTATATGCATGATTTCTTATAGACTCGTATTTCTTCTCCGATATTTGGGTTGTGTTTGGCCAACTTGATCGATTTATCTTGCAATGGGAAGAGGTTCTTTGTAGTGGATTCGATCTTACGGTGCTTGATCCCGGTGACAGAAGGGGAACCGACACATATTTATCATTGTTAGTAAGGATAAAACAATGGGGTCTATCTCTACATAGATAGATCTTGTCTACATCATGTCATCGTTCTTATTGCATTACTCCGTTTCTCCATGAACTTAATACATGATACGTCTCCAACGTATCCACTTTTCCAAACACTTTTGCCCTTGTTTTGGACTCTAACTTGCATGATTTGAATGAAACTAACCCGGACTGACGCTGTTTTCAGCAGAACTACCATGATGTTGTTTTATGTGTAGAAAAGAAAAGTTCTCGGAATATCCTGGAAATCCACGGACGCACTTTTTGGAATTAATAAGAATTTTTGGCGAAAGAATTAATGCCAGGGGGCCCACAGCCTGTCCACGAGACAGGGGGCGCCCCCCTAAGGCGCGGCCTTCTATCTCGTGGGCCCCCTGGACCTCCTCCGACCTCAACTCCAACTCCATATATTCCATCTCGGGGAGGAAAAAATTAGAGAGAAAGTTTCATCGCGTTTTACGATGCGGAGCCGCCGCCAAGCCCTAATCTCTCTCTGGAGGGCTGATTTGGAGTCCTATCGGGGCTCCGGAATACATGCCTACATTACATTGATGAATTGGAGCTAGTTCTATATCACCCTATGTTATAACTATTGCATGAGGAATCGCATCCGGCATAATTATCCATCACTGATCCATTGCCTACGAGCTTTTCATATATTGTACTTCGCTTATTTACTTTTCCGTTGCTACTGTTACAACTACTACAAAAACCCAAAAACATTTATCTTTACTTTTGCTACTTTTACTATTATTATCATACCACTTTTGCTACTAAACACTTTGCTGCAGATACTAAGTTATCCAGGTGTGGTTGAATTGACAACTCAACTGCTAGTACTCAAGAATATTCCTTGGCTCCCCTTATGTCGAATCAATAAATTTGGGTTGAATACTCTACCCTCGAAAGCTGTTGCGACCCCCTATACTTGTGGGTTATCAATACACTAGATGCATGCTGGATAGCAGTCGATGTGTGGAGTAATAGTAGTAGATGCAGGCAGGAGTCGGTCTACTAATCTTGGACGTGATGCCTATATAATGATCATTGCCTAGATATCGTCATGATTATTTGAAGTTCTATCAATTGCCCAACAGTAATTTGTTTACCCACCGTTTGCTATTTTTCTCGAGAGAAGCCACTAGTGAAACCTACAGCCCCCGGGTCTCTTTCTCATATTATTTTCCTTTGCGATCTACTTTTCCTTTACTTTTATTTTTAGATCTATTAAACCAAAAATACAAAAATACCTTGTTGCATTTTATTCTTATTTATTTTATTTGGCGTTCGATCTATCAATCTATTACAATTTATTTCCTGTCCACGAGCCAATTTCTGGCGCCGTTACCCAAAAGGGATTGACAACCCCTTTAACACGTCGGGTTGCGAGTGGTTGTTATTTGTGTGCATGTGTTCTTTACGTTGTGTTCCTTGGTTCTCCTACTGGTTCGATAACCTTGGTTTCATCACTGAGGGAAATACCTACCATCGATGTGCTGCATCATCCCTTCCTCTTTGGGGAAATACCAACGTAGTCCTAGCAGACATCAAAAGGAATTTCTGGCGTCGTTGGGATGATCAAGTCAAGATAATCTACCGTCAACTCACCAATTTCTGGCGCCGTTGCCGGGGAGGATCTTCAATATATACCAGGTTCCTAATCACAAATCTCATCTCCTTGCAATTTACATTATTTGCCATTTTCCTCTCGTTTTCCTCTCCCCCACTTCACAAAAATTTCCCGTTTTATTCGCCCCTCTTTTTCGTTCGCCGTTTTCTTGCCGGATCTGTTTCTGAGCGCAATCATGTTTGCTTTTATTATCGTCATGGATAGTTCTTCCTCTATTGCGTGCACTCCCGAGAACGAAGTTCTCAACTTTAAACAAAGGGGAGGAGAAAATTTAAAAGATGCTTGGTATAGAATTTGCAATGCTCATAATAGATATATTCGAAAGCAATCTACCGTTGTTCTTCTTTGTTGTTTTTATGTGGGCATCACCACTTGGTATAGATTCGTCCTTGATACGATTACAGGTGCAAATTTCTTGATGTGTCCCTCTCTTGATGCTTTTAATGCTATGGGAAATTTAGTGGGCTCACCTCCTCTTATGATTAATGAAACACCTTTGACTCTTGAACATGTTATGGAAAGATTAGATGCTATTGAAAAGAAAATTCTTACCGAAGATCATATTGAAAATATGGATAAAAATATGCATAATCTTGCCACCAAGATTAGGTCGAAAGCGGGGGAAAATTCTAATTTTTTAAAAGAAAAGGGAACCATAATTAACGAAAGAATTGAAGAAAGCCCGTCTTGGATTGATAAACTGGAAGAAATCTTTAGTAATTTGAGTACGGCTTTTGCTTCCGCTAAAACTATTGAAAAAACTCCCGTAAAAATTGGCAAGGCTACCCAAGTTACTAAGAGAAAAGGTGCAACTTCTAGTAAAGAGGATCTTAAGATGATTAGTATATATCCACCCGGATTTTGTTGAAGTTATAAGAGATCCCTTTTTATGGAGTCCTGGACTAAGGGGTCCTCGGGCGTCCGGCCTATTATCTGTTGGGCCGGACTGATGGGCTATGAAGACATGAAGGCCAAAGACTACACATGTGTCCGGATTCGACTCTACTTGGTGTGGAAGGCAAGCTAGGCGACCGATTATGAAGATTCCCTCCTATGTAACCGACCCCATGTAACCTTAGATCTCTTCGGTGTCTATATAAACCGGAGAGCATAGTCCGGGTACAACAGATTCATTACCATATACTCATAGGCTAGACTTCTAGGTCTTAGCCATTACGATCTCGTGGTAGATCAAATCTTGTAACACTCATATTCATCAAGATCAATCAAGCAGGAAGTAGGGTATTACCTCCACAGAGGGGGCCGAACCTGGGTAAACATCGTGTCCCCCATCTCCTGTTACCATCGATCCTAGACGCATAGTTCAGGACCCCCTACCCGAGATCCGCCGGTTTTGACACCGACACCTTTGCCAAGAATGAATTCTTTAAATTTGTTCCTAGGAGTATTGTCATTGAAAACCTTTATGCTAAATCTCTAAGGAATTCTAACTGTTTGATTGAAGAGTTGAACAAGGATGACAAAACTTAGATCCTTGCTTTATGCCTAGCTAAGGGCGTAAAACTATAGCGCTTGTTGGGAGGCAACCTAATGATTTTTTTTTGCTTTTTTACTTTCTGTTCTTGATGAAGGAAATATGCCCTAGAGGCAATAATAAAGTTGTTATTTATATTTCCTTATATCATGATAAATGTTTATTATTCATGCTAGAATTGTATTAACCGGAAACTTAGTACATGTGTGAATACATAGACAAAACATAGTGTCCCTAGTATGCCTCTACTTGACTAGCTCGTTAATCAGAGATGGTTAAGTTTCCTGACCATGGTCATGTGTTGTCATTTGATGAACGGGATCACATCATTAGAGAATGATGTGATGGACAAGACCCATCCGTTAGCTTAGCATAATGATCGTTAATTTTTATTGCTATTGCTTTCTTCATGACTTATACATATTCCTCTGACTATGAGATTATGCAACTCCCGAATACCGGAGGAACACCTTGTGTGCTATCAAACGTCACAAGTAACTGGGTGATTATAAAGATGCTCTACAGGTGTCTCCGAAGGTGTTTGTTGGGTTGGCATAGATCAAGATTAGGATTTGTCACTCCGAGTATCAGAGAGGTATCTCTGGGCCCTCTCGGTAATGCACATCACTATAAGCCTTGCAAGCAATGTGAGTAATGAGTTAGGTACGAGATGATGCATTACGAAACGAGTAAAGAGACTTGCCGGTAACGAGATTGAACTAGGTATTAGGATACTGACGATAGAATCTCGGGCAAGTAACATACCGATGACAAAGGGAATAATGTATGTTCTCATAAGGTTTGATCAATAAAGATCTTCGTATAATATGTATGAACCAATATGGGCATCCAGGTTCCTCTATTGGTTATTGACCAGAGAGATGTCCCGGTCATGTCTACATAGTTCTTGAACCCGTAGGGTCCGCACGCTTAACATTCGTTGACGATATAGTATTATATGAGTTATGTATGTTGGTGACCGAATGTTGTTTGGAGTGCCGGATGAGATCACGGACATGACGAGGAGCTCCGGAATAGTCCGGAGGTAAAGATTGACATATAGGATGATATGGTTCAGCCAAGGGGTGAAGCCCACGAGGCTTTAGGTCGGTGCAAAAGGAGTTTTGCGGAGGCCAGGGGGCTAAACGCCGGAGACCCTGGCATCTGGCCCTGGGCCAGACGCCGAGGCCCATGGCGTCTGGGCCAGACGCCAAGGTTTTTGGTGTTTGGTCTCGGAGTCCGAGTGGGACTCTTGCCTTTCAGGCAAAACCGACTTTGAGGAGGCTTTTTCTCCAAGTTCCGACCCCAGGGCTCAACATATAAATAAAGGGGCAGGGCTAGCACCAAAGGGACATCAAGAAACACCAAGCCGTTTGCCAGCAACCCCGTCCCCTCTAGTTAATCCTCCGTCATAGTTTTCATAGTGCTTAGGCGAAGCCTTGCGGAGATTGTTCTTCACCAACACCGTCACCACACCGTCGTGCTACCGGAACTCATCTACTACATCGCCCCTCTTGCTGGATCAAGAAGGCGAGGATGTCGTCGAGCTGAACGTGTGCTGAACGCGGAGGCCCCGTACGTTCGGTACTTGATCGCGACGGATCATGAAGGTGTATGACTACATCAACCGCGTTGATAAACGCTTCCGCTTTCGGTCTACGAGGGTACGTAGACACACTCTCCCCTCCCGTTGCTATGCATCTCCTAAATATATCTTGCGTGATCGTAGGAAATTTTTGAAATACTACACTCCCAACAGTGGCATCCGAGCCAGGTCTATGCGTACATGTTGTATGCATGAGTAGAACACAATGAGTTATGGGCGATAATAGTCATACTGCTTACCAGCAACGCCTTACTTTGATTCGGCGGCATTGTGGGTTGAAGCGGCCCAGACCGACATTACATGACCGCGTTCATGAGACTGGTTCTACCGACGAGCTTTGCACATAGGTGGCTAGTGGGTGTCTGTTTCTGCAACTTTAGTTGAATCAAGTTTGACTACGCCCGGTCCTTGTTGAAGGTTAAAACAACACACTTGATGAAAAATCATTGTGGTTTTGATGCGTAGGTAAGAACGGTTCTTGCTAGAAGCCCATAGCAGCCACGTAAAACTTGCAACAACAAAGTAGAGTACGTCTAACTTGTTTTTGCAGGGCATGTTGTGATGTGATATGGTTGTCGGAGTCAAAACCGGCGGATCTCGGGTAGGGGGTCCCGAACTGTGCGTCTAAGGCGGATGGTAATAGGAGGCGGGGGACAGAATGTTTACCTAGGTTCGGGCCCTCTCGATGGAGGTAATACCCTACTTCCTGCTTGATTGATCTTGATGATATGAGTATTACAAGAGTTGATCTACCACGAGATCATAGAGGCTAAATCCTAGAAGCTATCCTATGGTATGATTGTTGTTGTCCTACAGACTAAACCCTCCGGTTTATATAGACAGCGGAGGAGGCTAGGGTTACACAGAGTCGGTTACAAGGGAGGAGATCTATATATCCGCATTGCCAAGCTTCCCTTCCACGCCAAGGAAAGTCCCATCCGGACACGGGACGAAGTCTTCAATCTTGTATCTTCATAGTCCAACGGTCCGGCCAAAGGATATAGTCCGGCTGCCCGGAGACCGCCTAATCCAGGACTCCCTTAGTAGCCCCTGAACCAGGCTTCAATGTCGCTGAGTCCGGCGCGCCGATTTATCTTCGGCATTGCAAGGCGGGTTCTTCCTCCGAATACTCCATAGAAGATCTTGAACACGAGGATAGTGTCCGGCTCTGCAAAATAAGTTCCACATACCACCGTAGAGAGAATAATATTTCCACCAATCTAATCTGTTGACGAATTTTCATAACATGACATCACACCACGACCTAATCATTATTCAAACCGTTTTTCTCAATCAGCCTGCCACCGCACGTCTTGCGAGGTGATTTCATTGGCACGTCTTGTCGAAACAGAGATCGTGTTCCCCTTATTACGGATTCTCGTCAATAGGATGTGGGTAACCCAATCGTGCCCGTTGGTATGACTTCTCGTTTTTAGGCAAGTCCCAAACGGCCACGAGGAGGGCGCTTGATATTCACCCTCTTTATAAAGAGGCCAAGGCCCGTCCCTTTTTCCTCTCGCACTCAATCGAATCCTTCCCCCGCCTCGAGTTGCAACAACCAAGGCTCAGATCAGGAGCTTCAGACCTTCAACCATGTCCGGACCCAACCTTCAAGGTCAGTGGATGCCTTCCTCTGTCATAGAGGAAGACATAAAGAAGCTAAGAGAGGCCAGGTATTTGACCGGCGAAATCTTGCACAGGTTGCTTGCTCGAGGGCAGGTCATTCCCACTCCCGAACCCGGCGAGAGCGTTTTATTCATCTCCCACTTACTCCGAGGGCTAGGCCTTGCTCTAGATCCCTTTGTTAGAGGGCTCATGTTCTACTATGGGCTGGACTTCCATGACTAGGCCCCGGACTCCATCCGTCACATATTGTCGTTCATCGTCGTGTGTGAGGCCTTCCTCCGCATTACCCCACACTTCGACCTGTGGCTCAAAACTTCCGAAGTGAAGCCGAAGATGATTGAGGGGCGACACGCAGAGTGCGGAGGTGCCGTAATAAGCAAAGGCGCCGATGTTCCATGGCCAAAAGGTTCCTTCCCGGAGGTGTCCAGCTTATGGCAACGGGAGTGGTTTTATGTCACAGCTCCTCGGGGTACCAAGTGGGTGGCCGCCCCTGCCTTACGCTCGGGCCCCCCACCACAACTGACGTCATGGATCAACAAGGGGCTGGACTGGGGGCCAGTAAATGATGTGCCGATATTGCAGATTCGCATCCGAGATGTTCCCGAGAGAGATGTCAGCCTGGTCACGGTAATGCAAGTCATGCTAGTTCATCGAGTCCCGCCTTGCAAACGTTGACCCCTCTGTATGTGGGAATTCAACCCGGAGGGACCTTGAACTATTCAGCACTTCCTCGGCATGACGCTCGAAGAGATGTACAAGTTGTTCTTCGAACCACAAATAAGGTGTCCGGACACCATCGAGGATGCGGGTCTGAGCTGCAACTATACAGATACCCAAGTAAGTAATCTCGTGGCCGAATACACTGTCTTTTTATTTATCACAACATCATTCTGAAAAGTCGCTCTTTGACCAGGACTGGGTAACAAAGGCGAAGATGATCAGGTGTTCGGCCCCCCTTCCCGAAGGCTCAGCAGATCTAGTGCTGGCCAGAATGCTCGAGCCGGCGCCTTATCAGGCGCCCTCAGGGGAAGATAAAGGGGGGAATAAAGAGGCTGAAAGTGGGCCTCACTCATTATTCATCCAAACCGGGGTAATTAGCGCCTCCGCGAAGGAGGATAACCGGGGACAAGGATATGAAATTCCCCCTCCCCAAGGAAGGAAGAGGTCCACCTTGAAGACCCAGAAACAAAGGTTTCTAGGCGGGGGAAGAAATCTTCGCCAGAGGGTCCTGCCTCGGAGGGTACCCTTGCCACACAGTGCCTGCAAGGGGGTCAGCCCTCCACCGAGTTGTAAGTAAACAAAAGTACTTAATAGTAGAAATATCCTGCTTTACCTCTGAGAACAATAACCGAAGCATATATCTTGTAGTTCGGATCGTAGCCCTTCTCAACAGAGTTCGTCTTCGGGGGATCTTCTTCCGGAGATGATGGAGAGCGAAACGCCTCCCCATGCCTCCCCGCCTCATGAGGCGGGCGACATTGAAGTGTCGTCGTGAAGGGTTTCTCCTGATCCGCCAAGGCCAGAGGGTAATCCTCAGTCACCCGAAGTCCTCAGTATTCGGCTCCTAAAGAGAGCAACCGAAAGAGTCCGGAACCGTCCGGTGTGCGATCGGACGCACTGAAGGATCTTCTGGCGCAAGCGGCTATCTCAGAAGCACATCATACGCTCATGGGTACGATGGTTCGGAGGATTTCATCCGCCGAAAGCGGGCTGCATGAAGCTTTTATGAGCCTGCTGAGAGGCTTTGAGGTACACAAAGTAGTATATGTTTTTGATGGTACCGCAGATGCTAAGTGTGCCATATGCAGATAGTAGCCCCTGAGACTCTGGTTGCCGTCGAGAACGGCGGCAAACAGAGGATCATAGTCCCAGGTAATAATCAGGCTGCCTTCATATGCAGGTGGCTGGAGGTCCGGTGGCTAGCCGGACTGGTGAGTTTGCCGAGCTGAAGCGGCAACTTGATGCGGCAGATGCCGACATCGTGCTTGTCAACAAGCGGCTCGACGAGGTACAGGGTATGTGATTTCTCCGGTGATCAACACATAGTAAGAGGGGCATGATGCTAGTATCTTTAATATGTTGTGACTGCAGATGGAGCTGCCGCCGTGGAGACCCTTCGGGCGGAACTTGCCCGGGCCAAGGAACAAGCAAGGAATAGTGATGTGGACGCTCTAAAGGCAGTCGAAGAGCTGAGAGTTGAACAGGCTGCGCATTGCCAAAGCAAGGAAAAAATAGCCAAGATGGCTGTTGAGTTGAAAGATGCCGCCGACCGTTACCACCTTCTTCAAAAAGAAAGCGGAGCGAAAGCGACGGACCTGGAGAAGGCCATGGTAGCGGCAAGGAAGCCCGCTCTAAAATCAGAGCGGCAAAGGAGGAGCTACGTCAAGCTGGAGATATCGTGGCTAAGAAGCCCTTTTTGTTGCGGACGAAGTTCGGAGATCCGAAGTATGCCTGTCTTGATCAACTATGGAGTTCCGCAGACGCATACGTGGATTTGGCAGCCAATGCTGATGATGCGGCCGTGTACTTCAAGGATCAAAAAGATCGTGGAGTGCAAAAGCTGTTCTGGTCACAGTTCCATGTTCTAGTGCGTCCGCTGCTGTTGAATGAGCGAATGGCTGAGTGGGCCGAGCTCCATAGGTTGTCCGGGCTTGCTATGAGGTATGTTGTGGATCATCTGTGGCCGGAAGGGCCAAGGCCGAATAGTTATTTTTGTTTAGTGCAACAGTTCCTTGGTGCTGTGCCGCACATCGATGCTATGAAGAGGTCGGCGTGCATAGAGGGTGCGCGGATGGCACTTCCCCGTGTCAAGACATACTGGGCAGAGATGGAGGCCGCCACTATTGCAACCCAGAGTTCGGCCCTGGGTTGAGTATCTGCCGAGCACTATTTTGAAGAAGTCCTTGAAGGCGCTCATTCAATAGAGGCTCAGTGCTCGAAGAATATTATGTTCTAGTGACATGTATTCCCGTTGTAAAAACAATGTTTTATTGAATTATAAAGGTTGTGTTTATACTTCTGCCTGAAAGTATTATGATGCCTCCTGTGCGGCCATTTATGTATATATGTATATAACCTGAAAGTTTGCAGTCGTCGGCTTCAGCCCCCACACATATAATACGGGGGTGTTCGCAAAAAAAACGCGTATTCACACTTGATCCAACGTCTTGGTCCATTAAGGAGATGGTAGCGCAGTGAACTAGGCAATCGGACTAATTGCTTTAACACTTTCACTTAGCCATAGGAGTTTCACGGTGGGCTACTATATAGCCCCTGGTACCTCCGCGCTCGTCCGAATACGGGGCACGTGCGTACATGACTGGGAAACGGCCCTTCGTTAATGCGGAGGAATCCCAAAGATTCCGCTAAGTCATCGAGTGGTTGACCAGTCTCGCGCTTTATCATGACAGTCAGTTTTGGGCTTTCTCTAATGAGGTGCTCGTCCGGATGAACCAGGGCACAGTCGCAGTAGTTCTCCCGGTGCCACCTTAGCCGATAGAGCGGAACATAAGGTAGCAAAACACGAGAGCCAGGCAAACCTAACATTTGACCAAAGACATGATTCGGAACTGATGCATATAAGGCCAAACTCGCGAAGCTGAACACTCCCTAAGGTATTCGGTCTTTATAACATATGCTGGGCTGAGCAATGCCCTTGATAATGAACCCCAAGTGTCCAGGTATGTGCAACGTTCTGACGTGGCAAAATGCCAATAACGTCAGGATCCTTCTCGGTTATGCTAAGTATCCGGAGGATGTGAACAACAAGAGACAGTAAAAAAGGTTTACGCAGGGTCTTAATCTAAAAATAAACCTTTGAGCGGGTCCCTGCTGCACGTCTGCGCCTGTCTCCGTTGTGCCGTATCCTGGACGGGTGTGGCACGATTGTCATCTGTAAAAGAGAAGAACTTAGGTGAAAGTTGTCGTGCGAAAAATTGGTTATTCTCGATAAACCATGAAAATTCAATATATATGAGTATTACAAGAGTTTATCTACCACGAGATCGTAGAGGCTAAACCCTAGAAGCTAGCCTATGGTATGATTGTTGTTGTCCTATGGACTAAACCCTCCGGTTTATATAGACACCGGAGGGGGCTAGGGTTACACAGAGTCAGTTACAAGGGAGGAGATCTATATATCCGCATTGCCAAGCTTGCCTTCCACGCCAAGGAAAGTCCCATCCGGACACGGGACGAAGTCTTCAGTCTTGTATCTTCATATTCCAACAGTCTGGCCAAAGGATATAGTCCGGCTGTCCGGAGACCCCCTAATCTAGGACTCCCTCAATGGTCAAGACGTGATGAGATATAAATTGTTGTATGAGATGATCATGTTTTGTTAAAGTTATCGGCAACTGGCAGGAGCCTTATGGTTGTCTCTTTATTGCATAAGATGCAAGCGCCATATATTTGCTTTACTTGATCTCTATGCGATAGCAACAGTTGCAAAGCAATAGTTGGCGAGACGACCATGTGATGACACGTTGATAAAGATGAAGATGATGGAGATCATGGTGTCATGCCGGTGGCGATGGAGATCATGACGGTACTTTGGAGATGGAGATCAAAGGCACAACACGATGATGGGCATATCATGTCACATATTTTGATTGCATCTGATGTTTATCTTTTATGCATCTTATTTTGCTTAGTACGACGGTAGCATTATGAGATGATCCCTTACTAAAATTTAAAGGTATAACTGTTCTCCCTGAGTATGCACCGTTGCGATAGTTCTTCGTGCTGAGACACCACATAATGATCGGGTGTGATAAGCTCTACGTTCACATACAACGGGTGCAAGCCAGTTTTGCACATGCAGAATACTCGGGTTAAACTTGACGAGCCTAGCATATGCAAATATGGCCTCGGAACACTGAGACCGAAAGGTCGAACGTGAATCATGTAGTAGATATGATCAACATAGTGATGTTCACCATTGAAAACTACTCCATCTCACGTGATGATCGGACATGGTTTAGTTGATATGGATCATGTGATCATTTAGATGACTAGAGGGATGTCTATCTAAGTGGGAGTTCTTAAGTAATATGATTAATTGAACTTTAATTTATCATGAACTTAGTCCTGATAGTATTTGCATATCTATGTTGTAGATCAATAGCTTGCGATGTAGCTCCCCGTTTATTTTTGATATGTTCCTAGAGAAAAACTAGATCAAAGATGATAGTAGCAATGATGCGGACTTTGGTCCGTAATCTGAGGATTATCCTCATTGCTGCATAGAAAAATGATGTCCTTGATGCACCGCTAGCACTACAAAAAACGACACATATGTGACATTTTGGGCCGAGCGAATTTTTTTTGTCATGCTTATGACATTTCTATGACGATAATTGTGACAAAACCCGGTATCATCACAGATGTGGTGGGATCCTACTTCGATGACAAAAAATCATGACAGAAAATGGGCTTTTCATACTGGGCGGGCCAGAGATGCAGCTGCATGACGTTCTTTGGGACGTCCATGACGGAAAACACCATGGTAGAAGCGAGGTGAGGAAAATATCTGGGGAGTTCCCGGTTACGGTGGGCGGTCGCGGGCTGAGCGATGCACGTTTCTCTCGTACGTACGTGCGTGTGTAGGCGTTGAGCTCTAACTGAACCCGAGCGAGGCATTGGGCTCTAACTGAACCCGAGCGATTGCACTGCAGGCTACGAGTTATTGAACCTGAGCGATCGATCGATACCTTGCTGTTAACTAAACCGAGTTATTCCTTCGCTACTGCTGCTAACTGAAGCCAATCGATGCTGCCTCTGGATGAACAGTGAGTGTTGTTGGCGGGTTTGGATGAATGGTTCCCGATGGGGGTTGGATGAACAGGACCCCGTGGTAGTAGAGGTTGTTGCCGCTGGATGAACAGGACCCCGATCGATCGAGCCGGTGGATGAACAGGACCTTGTGGAGGGCTGTAGGAACAGGACCCCGTGGAGGGCTGGTTGAATAGTAGCCGGTGGAGGGCTGTATGAACAGTAGCCCGTGGAGGGGTGGTTGAACAGGACCCCGTGGAGAGGGCTGGTTGAACATTAGCCGGTGGAGGAGCGCGCGGTGGAGGCTGGATGAACAGGAGCCCGTGGATGAACAGTCGCAGGTGGAGGCTGGAGGATTTCGATGGTGGATGAACAGGAGCCCGTGGAGTCAGTCGACGGTGGAGATGAACATGTCGGATTTCGGGTTCCGGCAAAACCCTTGAGGTTCGAACACTGGGGTGCGCATGAAGATTCCCCCTACCTAATCACGCCCTTAGCCTCACCGCGATCTCAAAGCCTAGTTGGACGAACCCGCAACACAAGAGACACGAGATTTATACTGGTTCGGGCCACTGTTGTGGTGTAATACCCTACTCCAGTGTGGTGTGGTGGATTTCCTCTTGGGCTGAGGATGAATAGTACAAGGGGAAGAACAACCTCCTGAGGAGAGGTGTTCTTGTGCTTGGTGAACTGTGTGGGTGAGGATGGATCTAGTCCACGATGAGATGATCCCTATGGTGGTGGCTAGTCCTATTTATAGAGGCCCTGGTCCTCTCCCCAAATATTGAGCGGGAAGGGATGCCACAACGACCAGTTTGAAGGGGGACAACTAGTACAAGCTATCCTGACTAAAGGTGGTCTTCGTCTGCCAAAGGCTCTGGTGGTGACGCCGTCGTGGGCTCCACGGTGACCTCCGTCCTGCCGTCCTACTGGTCTTGGTCTCGTTGCACCGATATGGAAACCTTTGCCTGATGCCTCGGGACTCCTCGCCTGCGCTTGCCCCTTTAGCACCAAAGAGGAAAACGAGGACACTATGCGCGCTGGCACCCGCCTGGCCTTGGTCGTCACGGCTGACGTCGTAGGAACCTCGCGAAGTTCCCTTGCCTTGATCTCTCCGCCCCTCACGAGCCAGCCTGTTGAGGCAGCTCCCGAGGAGGTTTTGTGTTATCCACCTCACGAGTCTTGGCCGCTCGCGAGGGTGTTGAATGTTTGCTGGTGAAGATGGGTCGTACAGGGCCGCTGGCGGAGCCACGCCGTGGGCTGCAGGATGGCAAGTAGGGATCCCCGTTCCCAGGATGCCGACAGTAGCCCCCGGGCCCAAGGTGCGCTCGGACTTGCCTTAGAGGCGAAGCCAAAGGGCAAGTGCGGAGCGCCGCGGGCCCCAACAGCCTGCAGCCTTGGTCGACGCGTGGCGATTGATTGGACGTGGGCGTCTCCGCTTCCCCACGCTGCCTCGGCAACTGCCCGTCTGACAAAAGGCTGGTGCGGGCTACGCTTGCCTTCATTGCTTTCCTTTGCCTTGCTCCAGATCCCCTTTCTCACTCCTTGCTTCTGAAATCTCCAGATCTGCTTCAATCCCCTTCCGAGCTTTTGACCGATGGCGCCCTGAAAGGCCAAGGCCGCCTCGCCGCCAGCTTGGTACGAGCCGGCTCTCGACGCGCCCAATGTCTCGGAGAAGAACCTCGCCGCCACGCGCCTACTAACGGCAGGGGAGAGCAACGAGAGGGGGAAGACCGAGCTTTGGGCTGGCTCCACCGAGCCGGAGGCTTCGAATAACACCTTCTACCCCTTATTTATTAGCAGCATCGTCGCGGGCCTGGTTCCCCCTTTCTCCGACTTCTTCTACGCCATCCTCCTCCATTACAGGTTACAGGCCCTTCACCTCCATCCCAACTCCATCCTTCTCTTGTCGATCTTCGCTTTCTACTGTGAGGCGTATGTTGACGTGATGCTGTCCGTGGCTCTGCTACACCACTTCTTCTTCCTCCGCATCAACAATGGTCGTACCTCCGGGTGCGCTAACTTCATCGCAGTCGGCAAGGCCAACGCTATCTCGAAGGCTGGGAAGAAGGCCGATAGCTTCAGGAGCAAGTGGGTCATGATGGACGCCAAGTGCGTCCACCCTCGCTTGAGGCTGCCGACGGAGATGCCCTAGTCTGATGAGGGGTGGTCTCGCGCGAAGCTCACTGATGACCGGGCGACCTTGGTGCTAGAGAAGATGAACGTCGACCTGAAGTTGGGCAACGCGAAGGCGGCGAAGCTGACGGGGACCATGCTCCTAAGGGAGTTCATGATGTTGCGGGTGGCTCCGCTTCAGGCGCGCTCGCGCCCCTTGTGGATGCTTGGGAGTGAAGAAGACAAGCTTCGCCTGAGCCCGGGAGCCTTGTCTTATGAGGAGCTGGCTGTAGCTCTCCGCCTCTTGGTCGGGGACGACCAAGTGTATCCGCCGAGCGCCATCATTCCCTTGTTCCATCGCAAGGACGGGGTGCAGATTGTGGCCGCCATGCCCACCTTCAACGAGCACGGCCTGGTGCCGCCGGCGCCCCTTGTGGTCCAGGAGGCGACGGCGCCAGTGGACATGTCTTCTGGTGAGTCTCGCAAGGAGGAGGTAGAGGAGGAAGACGAGGAGCGTGACTCGGAAGCGACCCTCGAGGGGATGGGGGAGACCTCCCCCTTGCGCAAGGCTGACCTTCTCCGCACCATGCCTGACGACGACGACGAGGCCGATGCCCTCCAGAGGGGGGAGCCGCCCGTGATCCCGACGAGGGGCAGGTCGGCGTTGGTCTCCCGAGATGACGCCCCTGCTCTGACTTTGGCTGGGGCTGCCGCTGGTCCATCCGCTGCCCCTCCTCCTACTCTTGGCGCCCACGCATCTGCGCCTCAGGCTGCGAGGCTCTCCGGCTTCAAGCTCATGAAGCGGAGGGATTACGCTACGATAGACCTGTAAGTGATCCTGCCTTGTATCGTTCTTGCTTCTGCTGCTTGACCTTGACGCTTCTCTGTTGTGCGATTAGGCTGACGCCTGCGACGAAGAAGAGGAAGGAGGAAGCGGTGGTGCTGCTCGGGACCAACCTATCTGCCGCGGCTGCGTCTCCCTCCATAGAGAAAGGCAGCATTGGCGCTCATGTCTCTCCGGCTCGGTCGTCCTCGCGAGGCCTGGGGGAGAATTCTCGGGAGGAGTCAGCCCCCGTGGCCCCGCTGGCTCCGGAGGCATCGGTGTCCGGCCCGTCTGCTGAGGTCCCCAAAGCTCAGGAGCCCCCAGTCTCCCAGGCTATGGTAACGATGCCGCCTCCTCCTCCTGCTCCTGCACCGCTGGCTCCAGCTCCTTCTACCTCCCCTGACGTCTTCGAGCGTGCTCTTTCTGAGAAGAACCGGCTGCGAGAAGATATTCAGGGCGCCGACCCCGACCTGGTAGCTGGGCACCTGGAGCTGGTCTCTGGCTGGCTTCATTCTGATGTGTCCGTTCGGGCGGCGCTGAGCCAGCCGCAGCGACCTCCGAGAAGGAGAAGGAGGCCGCCACCCAGGCAGCGGCCGCTCGCGAGGCGGCGCTAAAGGATGTCGAGACCACCCAGGATCGCTGCCGGGTGCTGGAGGCCGAGCTGAAGACCCTGCACATCGAGCGTGAGGAAGAAGCCCGCAGCCGCAAGGCGGAGGAGGAGAAGGTGAAGGCCCGGGAGGACGCCATAAAGGGTCACGACGCCGAACTGGAGGAGTTGGCGAAAGCGCAGGCCACGGAACGCAGCCGGCTGAAGAAGCTGGAGCAGAAGGTGGAGGCGGAGAAGGCTTATCTTGACGCCAATGCGAAGGTCTTGGCTGAGAACCGCGAGGCCTTCAATCTCCTAGAGGTGAGGGCTCGGAAGCCGCTGCGGTTGAGGGAGTCCTGGACTAAGGGGTCCTCAGGCGTCCGGCCTATTACTCATTGGGCCCGACTGATGGGTTGTGAAGATATGAAGGCCGAAGACTATACCCGTGTCCGGATTGGACTCTCCTTGGCGTGGAAGGCCAGCTGGGCGACCGAGTATGAAGATTCCCTCTTATGTATCCGACCCCTTGTAACCCTAGATCTCTCCGGTGCCCATATAAACCGGAGAGATAGTCCGGATAGGACAGATTCATTACCATATTCACATAGGCTAGGTTGCTAGGGTTTAGCCATTACGATCTCGTGGTAGATCAACTCTTGTAACACTCATATTCATCAAGATCAATCAAGCAGGAAGTAGGGTATTACCTCCATAGAGAGGGCCCAAACCTGGGTAACATCGTGTCCCCCGTCTCCTGTTACCATCGATCCTAGACGCACAGTTTGGGACCCCCTACCCAAGATCCGCCGGTTTTGATACCGACATTGGTGCTTTCGTTGAGAGTTCCACTGTGCCGTCGGCAAAGGACTCGATGGCCCCCTCGATCGTCCGTGATGACATTGTCCAGGGAGAAACCTTTCTCCCTAGACAGATCTACGTATTCGGCGGCTTCGTACTGCGGGCCAACTCGCTTAGCCATCTGGAGCAGATCGACAGCTACGCCCCAGGCCATCAGGTCATATTCGGAAGCTTGAACTATGTTGCGGACGCCCGTGGAGACTTGATCCTCAATGGGTTTGAGACCGCAGCGATCGCTCCTCTCTCCCCGATGAACATGACTTAAATCTGTCATTAGATCACATCCAGGAGATGATTCCTGTTGCTGCACTGGCCTTAGAGCCAAAGCAGATCGTGCCCTCTGAGGCCACAAGGTCCGCAGCGTTTGAGCTGCACACGGACACGACATCCTGCAATGACTGCGCCGATGGAACTCCGGACTCGTCTTCGGCTATACGTTCAGGACCAGGCACGCCTGTGGACACCGAGCTGGATCGGTTATCGATTCTCGAATTTAGCGCCGCAGACATCTTCCAGCATTCACCTTTGGGTGACGTACTAAACTCCTTGAAAAACATGTCCCTGGAGGAAGACTCATAGCCGAACTATGTTTGGTTTGAGCTAGAGGCGGATGACAAGGAATTTTGCTTCCCACCCGCCACCCACTTCATAGCCACCGTCGATGACTTGACCGACGTGCTTGACTATGGCTCCGAAGACATCGGTGATATGGACGACGATGCGGACAAGGAGCAAGGCCAAGACCCGCATCGTCTTCATCTTCGTCTCCGACGAGCCAGCGACGCCGGACACCCCAGCAGCACCACCTCCGTCGCCTTCTTTAACCTCGGATGACCGAGATCGCCGACTCCGATTCACCGCCGTCAGCGCCTCCCCGAGCCCACTGGCCTGCTCTGCGAGTTCACCGTGAGCACCGACATCTTTCACCTCTCGTCTACCTTCCGTCTGAGTGCCCTAACTAACTTCACCGCCGAGCCCGCGAGCACATCACCGCCGGCCATGGTGCCGCTGCGGCCATAGCTGCTGCCGCTCGCGTCCGAGCCCATCAGCGCGCTCAGCACACTCCCAGAAGCTGAGCACACCCACCAGATCCTCCTCCTGTATGCTGTAGCGCCGAACCCGACTGCTCCCGTGCTTCGGCCGCCGCCAAACCTCTAAGCCGGCATAGTTCCCGGCCACACCAGCTCCAACCAGTGGCACCACTAGATGCGGCGCACTCCCAGGAGTCGAGCAAGCCTAGCCGCGTGTCGAACCATCACCGGAGGGCGATTTCCGAAGATCTCCGCCGTGGTTTGTGTCACCGGCAGCTAAACGTCGGTGGGTTGACATGGCTACATCATTAGCTACTAATGACCCCTCTAATCAACCCCTTAAGCCGCTGCCACGTGGGCCCATTCGCCTATTTAGGTTAGACTAATTTTCCTGTTTAGTTTAGATTAACCCAGTGGGACCCACGTGTCAGAGTTGACCTCGCCGGGCGTGGCGCTGACACGCCCACTGTCAATGAGTTAAACAGCCCCGTGTCACTGATGTGCGGCCCCCACACGTCAGGTTTGACCTGAACCGCCTTATTGACTCGCTGATGTCATCCTGACGCAGTGCTGATGCAATAAACCCTTTTCTGGATTTTAAATAAATCTAAACGATTTATTTATTCCAGAAAATAGTTAAAACTTCTAAAAATGATAGACAATAATCTATAGCTCAGAATGAAATAAATTATATATGAAAAATGATCAGAAAAATCCAATCTATCCATATGTACTGGTTTCATGCATGTTAGAGCAACTTAACAGTGCTGTTTAGATAAATCTAGAAAATGCATGAGTTCATATTTTGGGTTTGCATTTGAATCTTTGATTCAAATGAACTCAAACCACCCTGTTTATAGCTGCATTAGCCAAAACACACTCATCTTGCCATGTCATATCATGCATCATATTGTTGCATTACATTGATGGTGTTTCCTCTCTGTTGCCGGTGTTGTTCCCCCTCGGTAGACGTTGTTCTGATGTTGTGATCGCTGACATCGATGAAGACTCAATGCTATCTTCAAGTGCTGCAAGCAAAACCCCTTGTTCATTCCGACATAATCCCACTCTCTCGCCTCCTGCTCTCTTTTACTGCATTAGGACAACATCGATTCAATCGTTACATGCTGCGGTAGCTGAACCCCTTTTCCTCTCGTGATAACCTGTCATTGCCACAAGAATAGACGAAACCCACTAGCATGAGTAGGAGTTGTTTGAGCCACGATGTGCCTACTCATTCATGCTTGTTTGTCATGCTCGCATCGCTTAGAGTTGAGTCGGTCGATTCATCGGGATGAATTGGAATGGTGATGAACATGTCCTACTGTGTGTGAGCTAAGTGTGTGAACACGATTTGGTAAAGGTAGTAGTGAGAGGCCATGTAGGAGTACATGGTGGGTTCTCACATTGAAACCGTCCTCAGGAACTGAGTTCTGTGTTTGTGATCCATGAACAACTACTACCACGCATTGGGCCCAAAACCAATGGACCCTCTCGACATATTAACTGCCCTTGCCCTCTGTCCAGGAGTTGCAACTAGTTTCTGGTGTTTGTAGGATATGTGTAGGAGGCCGTGCGTAGCGCTGACCCTAGGGGTGGGCTATGATGCGGTAGATACACCGTGGCCCGATGTACCGAGCGCCCATTTGGTGTCTCGGGAACCCTACAAACATCGTTTGGGGCTGTGAGCGAAATTCCGGCTGGATCTCCTCGCGGATGGAACCCGAATAGGCGATAAACCTGGACTACAGACTTGTGTGGTTAGTCAGGTCGTGGCCGACTCCCTCGCCAGGCTTCTGCTTGAAGGTTGCCGAGATACACGACGTGCACATGGTGGTAAGTGGCGAGAGCGTGTGTGAAGAAGTACACCCCGCAGGTTAACATCATCTATTGAATAGCCGTGTCCGCGGTAAAGGACTTTGGGTTGCTCTGCAGTTCATAGACAAGTGAAAGTGGATACTCTAAAATGCGCAAGATAAGCGTGAGTGCTATGGATGGCGTTCTCGTAGGAAGACGGGAGCGGATCCATAGTGGTGTATTGGTTGGTGAATATGTGGACTCGTGTGCGCCACCTCAAAAGAGTTACTTGCAGTAGTAGTTCAGGATAGCCACTGATTCAAAGCTGGCTTGCTGCAGTTAAACCCCACCATCCCTTTCTTGATAATGATGCATATGTAGTTAGTTCTGATTTAAGTCTTGCTAGGTACATTTGTACTCACGTTTGCTTAATTTATGTTTTTGCAGAGAGACTTCAGTCTCGCTAGTAGTTCCACGTGGACTTCAACGTTTAGCTTGTTACCTCAGCTACGATCTTGTGCCCTCAGCAGGATCTTGTAGATAGTGAGGCTTCTCAGCCCTTTTCATTTGTAGTTGTTTGTACTCAGACAAGTTAAGCTTCTGCATGTGATTGTTGCTTGTATGCTCTGTATGTTGGGTCATGAGACCCATGTTTGTAATATCTGGCTCTTCGGAGCCTAATGAATAAATACTTGAGTCATAGAGTTATGTTGTGATGCCATGTTGTGTTACACATATCGAGCATATTGTGTGTATGATTGAAATGCTTGGTATGTGTGGGATCCGAAAACCTAGTTGTTTATCCTTGGTAGCCTCTCTTATGGGGAAATGTAGTATTGTCCTTCCATGAGCCATAGTAGTCCGTTACAGCCCGGTTCATCAGAGTCCTGCTAGCCCAGCACTTCTACTCCGGAACACTTGACTGGCCGGCATGTGATTCACTTCGTTCCTGTGTCTGTCCCTTCGGGGAAATGTCACGCGGTGACATCCGGAGTCCTGCCTAGCCTGCTACAGCCCGCTTCACCGGAGTCCTGTTAGCCAAGTGCTACAGCCCGGATTCACACGCTGCTGACCGACATGCTCGCTGCTGATTCATGTATGCCTATCCCCGTAAGTTAATGCCACTTTGGGTTCACGACTATTCATGTCGGCCCGGGTTCTATGTCATATGGATGCTAGCGACACTATCATATACGTGAGCCAAAAGGCGCAAACGGTCCCGGGCCATGGTATGGCGACACCTGTGGGAATACCGTGCATGAGGCCGCAAAGTGATATGAGGTGTTACTGGCTAGATCGATGTGACTTGGAATCGGGGTCCTGACAAAGCCTCTGTAGCCACGAGAAATCAATCTAGGCCCTCTCTGGCACCCTGCCGGAGGGGGCCATCATCATCGGAGGCCATGGAGGAGGATCCGGGAGGGGCCATCATCGCCATGAAGGCCAAGGACCAGAGGGGGAACCTCTCCCCATCCAGGGGGGAGGCCATGGAGGAGGAAGCACAAGGGGAAGAACCTCTTCTCCTCTCTCTCGGTGGCGCCGGAGTGTCATCGGGAGGGGAATCATCGCCGTGGTGATCGTCTTCATCAACATTACCATCCTCATCTCTTTTACGCGGTCCACTCTCCCGCACCCCGCTGTAATCCCTACTTGAACATGGTGCTTTATGCCACATATTATGATCCAATGATGTGTTGCCATCCTATGATGTTTTGAGTAGATATCCTTTGTCTTTGGGTTGATTGATGATCTAGATTGGTATGAGTTGTATGTTTTATTTTGGTGCTGTCCTATGGTGCCTCTCAGGTCGGCATAGCGTGAGGGATTTCAGCTGTAGGGTGTTGCAATATGTCCATGGTTTGCTTATTGTCCGTGTTGCGGAGTGATGTAAACACAAACACGGATAAGCAGGACATGGCGTATGGGAATAAAGAGGACTTGATACTTTAATGCTATGGTTGGGTTTTACCTTAATGATCTTTAGTAGTTGCGGATGCTTGCTACAGTTCCAATCATAAGTGCATATGATCCAAGATGAGAAAGTATGTTAGCTTATGCCTCTCCCTCATATGAAATTGCAATAGTGATTACCGGTCTTGTTAACGGTTGCCTAGGACAATTCCGCACACCGACACATCATTATTCCACACTTGCTATTTATAATATTTAGTAATATATTCTAACTTTATGATAACAACACCTACTTTTATATTTTAGCTCTCCGATACCATGCAAAGTTATCCTCTTCATACCCACAACGTAGTTTTATTTCTCGTTTCTAGTTGGAAGCAAATGTTCGGTGTACATAGAGTCGTATCAGTGGTAGATAGGGCTTGAGAGAATATTGATCTTTCCTTTAGCTCCTTGTGGGTCCGACACTCCATACTTATCACTTCCACCTTTGGAAATTGCTACAGTGATTCCCTTCACTTGAGGATTATCAGGGGGAACGTTTTCTATGAAATATGGTGGCCCGTCCGGTGGGTCCCTGCTGTCAGGTGGAGGAATCCTTATTTTGCGGGTAATAAGGAGGCACTTCCTTGCTGTGGCCGTGGACCCAGCTGTCAGCCTCTCCACGTACAGTACTCTTCCAATCGAAGTCGTTCGTTGACCACGTTGATCACGCCGCGCCGAGAGCAACAGGGCGGTGGACGACGACGAAGCCTAGGAAGGGGACGACGCAGAGCCGGGGAAGACGCGGCAGTGGTTGCCCATGCAGAGAGGAGTACGAGGGTTCACTGGTTCGGCTGCGGTGTGAGGTTGCTGTCGCCGCAGAATAACAGGGGGTTTGGGGGAGTAGAGGGATGGCCCGTCCAGCGGTGGGAGTAGTAGGGGACGGTGAGGCCTCCACGGCATCACAGCCGGCCACGGGAAGCAGCAGTACGCGGCACGACCGGCGCTGGTTTGAGCGGCTGGAGCAAGGAGACCAGAGGTTGAAGAAGCACTACGGCCGTTTGATGGACATCGTACGGTCACTAGAGCTAGAATCGTTCATATTGACTAAGTTGACAAAGCCCTCCGTCCCCATCAACTTAGTAGGCCCAAGTCAGCCTCCCACTATGGTGGGTCCCAGCTGGCAGGGGGAGTGTTCATTTTTTTGTGCGTAATAAGGAGGCACTTCCTTGCGTGCGAAGATATAGCTGGTGGGTCCAACCTGTCAGCGGGGGGAACGTTTTTTCACGAAATACAGAGGCCCTTCCGGTGTGTCCCAGATGTCAGGTGGAGGAATCATTATTTTGCGCGTAATAAGGAGGCATTTCCTTATGTGCGACCGTGGACCCAGCTGTCAGCCTCTCCACGTACATTCCACGTCTGATGGATGTCGTTCGTTGACCACGCCGCGCCGAGAGCACCAGGGCGGTGGACGACGGCGAGGCCTAGGAAGGGAATGACATGGAGCCGGGGAGGACTCAGCAGTGGTTGCCCACAAGGTGGGGAGTACGAGGGTTTACTGGTCCGGCTGCCGTTGCCGGAAAATAACAGGAGGTGTGGGTGAGTAGAGGAATGGCCTGGCCAGCAATGGAGTAGGGTGGGGCGGTGCGGCCTGTGTGGCAGCACAGCCGGCCATGGGAGGCGAGAGCAGGCAGTCCCACCGGCACTGGTTTGGGCGGCTGGAGCAAGAAGATCAGATATTGAAGAAGTAGCGCGGCCGTTGGATTAACATCCAACGGTCACTACTGCTAGAATCATTTGTGGACTAAGTTGACAAAGCCTTTCGTACACGTCAACCTAGTAGACCCACAAGTCAGCCTCCAAATCTGTCCCAAACAACATACAACCCAAAATTTCTAGCCAGATTCAAATTAATTTAAAAACTAAACATAGTTAATCTAACGGAAATGTTAACACCCACACGTGTGGGTGTTAACCATCTTGACCACACGCCAGCATCACCGTTGTGTACCTTGTGCACGAATCTTGGCACAATCCGGTCGTTTTTCTGCGCCACGTAGGACGAGTCGCGTGTGCGGTATGCGAGATAGTTCGCCCGCACGTTGGTGTCCCTCCCGCGGTCAGCGGTTGCAACTCGGGGGCGTGCGGTGGAACTGCTATGCACCCGCACGCCACGCGCCGACCGCGGTTCACGTCAAACACGTCGCACACCTCTGTCCCCTCTCCCTCACGATTCCATTTACTCACACTCGCACTGCAGTTACTGGCACAACCCACTCGCACTTCAAACCATTAGAGGAGAAGGCGAGGGGAGAAGGCGACGGCGGAGGTGGAAGAATCGACGGTGTTTGCGACCGTCGGTGGTTGTCGCCGGAATGGAGCGGCTTCGCCGGAGCGCCTGCGGGGTGAAGGTAATGCTCCTACAACTCTCGCAACCTTTCCTGCATTTTCTCCCTTCCCTCCCTGTTCGATTCCTCGATCGAGATTCATAGAGATTCAGGTGATTCGGCGATGCGTCGGCGTTCCCGCCGGTGGCGAAGTCGTCTGCTAGCCTTTTTGGTGGCACCGGGTAGTTTCGTCGCCGCCGCGGCGGCGGCCTCGTCGGTGTGGTTATGCCTGTCAGGAGGCACGCACTAGTCTTGCCTTTGGATTGGGCAGGTGTCTCCCGGTTTGTTTGATGCGCATTGGTTCGAATTGGTGTTTGCTATCAGTTCGGGGGAGAACTTTGAGGTTGAATTTGAAGTCACTGTAGTTGCCATTGAACCCTAGATCTAGTTAGTTGATTTTTGAAATTGTAGTATGAGGCAAACTTGGTAGTTTGATTAACTATCATGATTATATGGAAACTAATTTCCTAAACAAATGTGATAGTTGCCACAAACGTGTTCTCCCATGCGGCAACAAACTTACTGAAATGACTGTGATAGTTGCCACAAATAAGCTTCCCCATGCGGCAACTATTTTTATTGAATGACTGTGATAGTTGCCATACACACGCTCTTGCATGTGGCAACTAATTTGGTGAATTAGTGTGATAGTAGCCAAAAACATTCTTTTTCATTGTGGCAACTAATTTTTTTGTGAATGATTTGTGATAGTTACCACACAGTGTTAATGGTAAAGTGTAGTAAATCGGTAGTCAATGCAGTTTCAGGAGCCAACTGCACTGGACGGCAACTAATGTGCACATCAAGTGTGCCTATTGCCACTTGGATAGTATATTCATGTGGCAAATGGCATGTGAACATACTGTCTGTTGCCATAATGCAGATAGGACAGTGTGGCAAATTGGCTGCATAATGTGGCAACCAATTTTGCATATCAATTGTGTCAGATGCCATACATACGCTTTGCATGTGGCAAGTTTTTGGCTTACCACATCATGTCTCATTGCCATGTTACGGTCCAAGACAATGAGGCAAATTCATTGTATCGCAGACGCATAATTTTTTGTTTTGCCACAATGACTTTGTGATATCTGAACACAATGTGGCAATTTTCAGGTTCTTGATTAGATGTGGACTCATTGCTTTTTTTGTAGTATGTGTTGCATTTCAGCACGACAATTTCACCCTAGCACATTTCTGCCGCTGAACAGGTGGCATTTGATTGGTGTATTTTAGGACAAGTGTGAGCTGCCACATCTTAGTTTCTGTGATGTGGAGGATTTTGTGATTTTCTATCGTACTATCTTGGGCTAACATGGCATGTTCAACATTTATGTTTTCAAGTGCATTTACCATCTGTACACTTTTTTTACTTGATAATGCAACCAACAGCTTACTTGCCACGCTTATGTTTTCGACAATCATAGGAGGGTGCTTGTGTGTTCATGTTATATTTTTGCATTCACTAGTTGACATTTTCTGTTAGGTGGCAACTGCTTACCTCTTGCATTTACATTTCCACCATGACAATTTGGTTTGTTCCTATCTCAGCAGAATGGCTCGTGGCGATCATAAAATTGATGATTATGATTTCATGGATCCACCACAGCGTAATCGGGCAACTGGACGGAGAAAAGAGGGTGATGGGGTAACTCTCCACACATCCCCGCCCTTCCTCCTGCTTTATGTTACTGGTTGTTACCTCGAGCTTGCAGTCGTATGTCATGAACTAAAATTTCATGACATTGCAAAACATGGCAACAACTGATCACTTCTTGTCTGTTTTTTGCAGAAGAAGAAACGTATTCGCAACAGAGCCTGCCAAGAACGACTGACTGCGTTGACTGACAAATTCACCGATGATCAGAAGGGAGCTACTGCTGAGATGGGTATGCAGGCTCTGATGGATGTCCGGTGCACGAACCTTGTCAACCCTGTATGCGACTGGCTTGGTGAGATTTACCACCCCGCCTCCATGGAATTCGTGATTCCGGGACGTGGAAGACTACCGTTGAACGACGAATCCGTGTTCTGAACTTTGGGTGTGCCTCGTGGACATATCAAAGTCCCGTACGAGGTTAATAATGAGATAGAGGAAGCGCTGTTCCCCCGTTTGTTTCCTGGATTGGAATCCATGCCGAACACGTCTGCACTGGCAGATTCGCTAGAGGACATGATGACGCATGCAGATGTCTTCAAGATGAAGCTACTCATGTACCTCATCTCAGCTGTTTTCGCGCCGACGACTTCTCTTCGCCCAAGCAACAAATGCTTCCCCATCATGGTTAATGATCCATCTTTACTACTTTATTTTCCTTCAATCTTTTTTGGCTCCGATGTCATGTGTAAAGCTAGTGTCTGCCAGTGTTTTCGATGTTTTTTTCCATTTGATTTCTGATGCGGCAACCTTTTTCCCTGAAATTTTGTGTGGTGCAGGCGGATCTGAAAAATGTGAAGAACATGAATTGGTGTAAGTTTATTGCCGACTTCCTGCATGATGCATTCTCAAGCAAGATGTACCAAAAGGTTTGTCGACTGCATTTAATGGTATTTTTTACCAGTTCTTTCTGCGAACACTGTTTTTAACACACTTTTATTCATGCATGGCAACCTGATCATAACAAGATGGCAACTGTCATAATGACAATATGGCAACTGCCATCATATTAGTATGGCAACTGTTATCACACTATGATGGCAACTGCCATCTTAGCAATATGGCAATTTCCATCACACTATGATGGCAACTAGCACATACAGAAGGCAACATCTTCTTTTTATTCCATTCTTTTCATGCACATCAACTTGATTACTATGGGAACATAGATTATCCTGTTTTTTTACTACACAAGTACCCATGATGGCAACTGATATTTCTTTCTTTGTAAATTTCTTTTAAATCAGCTCATGTATGTCAACTGTCTTGATCTGTCCACCGTGGATTTCACTGGGATCGGAGGCCCGCCGCCTACGCACAAGTTTGTTGTTTCTGCACGGACTATCAACGCTGTGAAGGCTGTGCTTGCCGCAGACAAGGTGACTGATACCAAATATGGAAAACTGCAGGTTAGTTTTGGTTTCTCTCTCCACACGGCATGTTTACAAATTTGACATGAGGCAACTGCCCGTGGTTCATAAGGGATGAATACCTTTTTTGTTATCCATGGCTATTTGCGTATTGTATCCATGTTTGACTCCACATGGGAACTCTTTCATTCGTGCTGAAACTTACCTTCTACCTCTTACATCCTTGCTATTTTTTTTGTTTTTTCTAGCTGATGGCCAAGCATGCTATAGACTACGCGTGTTTGGGGGGCCTCAAAACATTGAAAAGTGGATGGACGTGCACTCAGCTCCGTCTTGCCCTACTGAGGTAATCAAAATATCTATATCTATGGTTTGTCGTGGATTATTTGTTGATGTCGCGCAAGTGACTACAATATGGGTGGTTGTTGATGCTTCTTGTTTTGTGCACAGGCGAGGGCACCTGTTGAGCATCTAATTGGGCAGTTTGCATCCGAAATGACCGGCTTGCTTGGGAAGTTGGTTGAGGGGTGGACGTCCCTCAGTGGCTGTGACAGCGAGGTGGTTGCGAGGCAGTTCACTTCATTTGTCCCAGAACGTACACATCGGCCAACCGGTTGCCGTGGCCGGTATGACTACAACAGTTCCCAAGAGCCCGGTGACACACAAGTTGATCTAGATGGAGACGTTGGCCTCAGCAATGATGACGACGATGACATGGAGAATGTGCAACAGGACACCGATGATGATGAACATGCTGAAGTTCGCGTAGGTGATAACAAGGGCAAGGATGCAACAGATGTCCCCCCACCAGAGAAAGTCAAAGAACATACGGCTGCGAGATGTGAGGGGGTGTTGCCGACAAGGAGGGGGAGGGCTCCAGAGGATGTTGGGCAGGGTTCTCCTGGCAAGAGGTCTAGGACCGATCCCGTAGCTGCCAGGAGGAGGTTCGACTTTAATTTTAGTTTTTTTCTTTGTCTATTTTCTTGGAACAGACTCATCCCTTTCCTGCACTTGTTTTTTGTCAAGCGTCGCAATGAGTTTGTTGTTTGACAATTGCCACCTTTTTCCCCCAATCTCATACGTGCAGTGAGCCGACCGCTGGTGGACGAGCAGTTAAGAAGAAACAGGCGCCAACGCCAACCCGTGTTTCTGCTCGGTTGAACAAAGGTGCCCCCACTGCCGGTGACACCCCTTCCACCAGGTCTTCTCCTCGTACAACGACGACCAACACCGGGGATCCTGTCGTGTTGCCAGACCTGAGGAAGCCAGTCAAGAAGTAGGTTTCTCCACGTGCTTCCATTGACATAGTGTTATTTCTTCTTGATTTTCCAAAGGTAACTGCTCAGCTTGTCACATGGTCTTCGTCATCATCCCCCACGTGGCAACCGTTGTTTTTCCAAATGATTTCTTCCTTCATTTTCAAGTGTATGTCAACTCCTATTGGTTTTACATGGCAATCGCATCTATGCCAAATGGCAACTCTTATCGTACCTAATGGCAACGCCATATTTATCGCTGGCTTGTGTGCTCATCCCATAGTGCTCATCATTTTATCATTCTTCGTTGGCTAATATGGCAACTATCGATGGATTTTGTATGGCAACTGCCAACTATGTCACATGGCAACTCATGTTCCCCTTACATGGCAACTACCAGCTTTTCCACTTTTTTTTCATTTTTTAAAGATTTCTACCATGGCAAATATATTTTGTTCATTTTTTAATACCTTTTTCATGTGCTTTCTTTTTTTGCAGGGTGAAGAAGACCACTATGCGCAGGTCGAAGCATATCATTAAGGACCCACTCGAACGCTTGCATTCAAAGTTGTCAACAGGGGGCAACTCAGATGTTCCCGAGGCGCCAGGTGACAATACTGCTGCTGCACCATCAACTGCTCCCACTAACTCTGATGCAAGTGGCCGACCATCTTCGCCGGCTGCAGATGTGCAGGGCAGAACAACAAGCATCCGTACATCCGGGAGTGACAAGTCGGTATCTGCCAGGACAGCTGAAATAGTGCCAACTCTTCTGGCAATGAAGAATGCTGCTGTGAGCCATGCCACCCCATCAGCAAGCGTTGAAGTGGACGCTCCTGAGATCAACCTAAGCAAAGAAGATTCCCGCTCATCTGACACTGATTCCAAGCGCGTGCATGGTGACACTCCTGTGTCCATGACAGAAGCGCCTGAGGCGGCAGTTCACAATGATATGCCATCTACAGGTGAGAGTCTTGGCACAACAGTTCCAGCTCCTGTCGGTGCAGATACTGCTAAGGCGACCGTTTCGCGTGCTGGTCTTCCACCTAGGCGTCGTAGCCCCCGCAAGCAATCAACAGCCATACCCAACGCACCGGCTGTAGCTAGGAGCAACAGAGACGATTCTGGTTATGTCCCTGCGTCCACACTCTTCCCCCCACCTGCCACAAGCAATGCGATGGAGAAACCGGAAGACCGGAGCACAACTAATGCAGGTGTCAAGCCGGGCACGAGTGACGCAGGAGAACGTCCGGATCAGAGTGCGCCTTTACCCGCAGTGGAAATCCCCAACTTAAATCTGCGCACTTCCAAGCTCCCAGTCAATGTGGGTGTCCCATACAGCACAAACAAGAAGATTGTCAAGAAAGTTGCGGCTGACACCGCTGACAATACGCCCCGCCCTACAAATAAGCCCGATCATTCTGTAGCGGCCGATTCAGATATGTTTGTTGATCTTCCACCTTTGGATTCTGCCCCGCAAGTTGTTCGTGGTCCGGCAAGTAGGCATGAGATGCACCCAATGGCTTTCACCCCACCGAGCTTCAGTCTTGGCATCAGTCAAGATGAACCAGTGGTGCCAGATCCTATGCCAGTTGCATTTGCTTTCCCGGGAGGCATGCCTGCAATGATGGCGCAACCAATGGTCGAGGGCAGGAAGGCTGTCAAGTTTGCAGAGCCGATAGTTCAAGGTACATTGATCATGTGCTTATATCATTTTCTTGTATACATCTTTGTAGTTTGACTATTGTCGCAATCATATTTTCCTGGGGGGTCCTCAATCATGATGGGGGCAACTGATATGTGATGACATGGCAACTGGATTTGATGCACCATGTCACCTACATTATTTTTGCTGCCATGCTGCATTTCACATTTTTTGAGCAACCACATGGCAACTGAAGTTGATTCAACATGGCAACTGTAGTTTCTATCACATGGTAAATACAATGCATTACACATGGCAACTGGAGTTGCTGCGCTATGCCATCTGTACTTTTTTGTTTCCATGCTGCATTTTCCCCACTCGGCAAGCACATGTCTAATTTAGTTAGCACAACATGGCAACTGTAGTTGCTGCGACATGGCAACTACAGTCAAACGAGATGGCAACTACAGTGCAACTACATGGCAAATGCAGTTGCCACACCATGGCCACTGCAGTTGCACCACACATGGCAACTCCCCACTTTTTTGTTCATACATCTCACATAATGCACCCTACCTTCTCACAATGCATCTGTTTTTGATTTCCACGCATCCTAATCCACTTTTTTGATACTTGCAGCCACCCCTGAGGAGATTTCACTGTCACTTGATGAATCTTACCGCAGGATCGAGGAGGCAACATTGCATAGGAGGACCTCACGAGGGCAAGGCCAATCAAGTTCCAACGTGCCTGCAGATACGGTATCTGAGGATACCATCAGGAGTGCCACCCCTGGTTCTGTGAGGCAGCAGAGGGTAGTTCACCCACCTCCCGCGGAAGACTACGAGCCCGAAATCAGGGCCAATAAGGAACAGACCAAGCTGTACGATATTGTCAAGCGTTTTGGAAATGCGAGGTCCAGCAGCAAGCACATGAAGGAGCTGAAAGTGTAAATGACCACACCCCCATAATCTCTCATTTTTCTTTGTTCCTTTTTTTACCATTCATCTTCTTTTTTTGTACTTTCTATACATGATCTGCTTACGTTTTACTTCTTTCATTTTTTTACCTAGTAGGCATGATTCTTTCATGTTATATCGTTTTCATACAGCTCATGTTTGGACAGAACCAAGGTCATTCAATGCGGAGCGATGTATGTCGACCTGGGTGATCTTGCCGAGTCCGTGAGGCCAAATGGTAAAATGTTGATGAATGTAGTTGCATGCGGGATTGACTACATCAACAATCATATGGACGTGTGTGCCGACAAAACAATCATGCATTACAGTGTGACCTGCAAAATATGGGATGGTGACTTCCACCACAAAATCCTGAGGAAGAATTTTGCACAACACGATGAATTCAAGCTCACAATGAAGAAATATATGAGTATTCCTTCCCTGCTTGCACCTTTTTTCACATGGTATGTTTTTTTGCCATCTTCTGCACTCTGTTCATGTGGAAGATGTTTCATGTGGCAATAGCTGCCGTGCAAACTGACTTTTTGATTTCTTGCATCTCGTACAAACTGTGTGGCAACTTCATAGAAAAATACACGGCAAAATTTGTTCATACATGGATGGCAACTTTCTTTCAACTACCCCCACCCATATACAAACAGTCTACATGATTCTACTTTTTTGTCCCTCTGTGGTTCATCATGTGAACTCTGCTTCTCATTTCCCTCACTTTTAAATGCAGGTCATGTTCCCCATGTTCCAGGAGCTTGCACCACATGACCAACACGACAAGTGTGGTCACCATTATGCGATCTGTCTTGACCTGAAGTACCAACGCTTTGAGGTGCTTGATTCAATTCGTTCGGCAGCTGATGCAGTACGCATGCTGAATTCTTCATCAACAACCTCAAAGAGACATGGAACCGTCACAATGAACACTCAAAGGTCTAGATTAGACATTTCCTGGTTGAGTACGTGGCGACTATGAAGCAAGGGAACACGTAATTTCCTACCCCCATCCTCCATGTGCCATTTACATCCATCCAACCCCTCTTTTTGTTGTTACATCTGAATTGAAGTCTATCACTGCTATGTTTGTCCTTTTTTGCGAGTTCACCTGACTCTTTTCATTGTGCAGGACGGACTGTGGCTTTCACACGTTGGAATATGTTGCAAAGTGGGAAGGTAGACTTGTCCCCGCTGTCACATCTACAACCGTCGTTGAGCTCCGAAAAATCTACACGTGGAACTGGTTGACGAATGAAGATTTCAACAAGCGGTCTGGAGTACGCGAGTTTGTGGAGGATGCTGTCAAGAAAGTCATCAAGAGGTACAAGTGATCACGCGGCGATACACACCAGACGCATACCTTACATTCTGTTGCCGAGGAATGTAAGGTACTATCTCTTTTGTTCTCGTCAAAAACTATGGCTGTGTGCTATGTTATGACTGCAACCCCGCGTAGGCTACTATGTAGTGGTGGTGTGTGAGCGACATTTGAATAGATTCTGTAATATATGTGTGGATGTGAACCTACTTAGGCGTGACAGAGATATGTTTTTTATGTTTATCATTATTACTATGGTTTCATCGTTTGTATCGCCCGTTTGCTGTTTCGAATGCGTCACGATGTTTTAAAACATGGCAAATGTAGTTCATCAGACATGGTTAGCGAAAGTCATTGTCGTTGTTCATTTGGACGTTTTGCTTCTTCTATTTCATCACTAACTTCACCGGCTAGCATGGCAGGTTCATCATGTAGCCACAACCTTTGCTGCGGTTTACACAACACAATATGTGTCACTAAACCGCATCAATTTTTTCATGTAAATATAAGCGATGCAGAGTCAATACAAATACCATGGCATATTTTCAGTACAACTAACATGGCAGATCCAGTACAAACAACACGGCAGATCCAACATAATTAACATGGCAGATCCAGCATAACTAACATGGCAGATCCGGTGCAACTAGCATTTGCATATTTCTCAGTATAAAATAGTATGGCATATTTTTAGTATAAAATAGCATGGAAGATTAACTACACATAACATGGCAGATCAAGTACCCAAAACATGGCAGATTAAGTACCAATAACATGGCAACTACATTTATCCATTCAATGCATTCTCCTTCAACTTATGAAGACCCTCTAGAGTCATTATCCCAAATTCAAAAAAAGTTCACAACATATAGGGTACAAAATAAAATGTCCGCAAGGACCATGTCACATTGCCCCAACTTTTGCTTACGGATTGCCCGTCCCTTTCTTCGTTTTCTTGTGTTTTGCTTGAATCTCCAATCTAGATTTGTACCTTATCTCTCTTGGACGTCCATTTGTGATGGAACGGGGTGGGTTCCTGACCTGGGTTTGTGTGCTTGCTGTTCCAGATCCTATCTCAGAGTTTTCAGATGATGGCCCCGTGGATGAAGGCACACTTGATGTGTGGGGGAATCAGTGTAAGGCTTCCTCAGCTTTCCTCTTCTTGATCTCATCAAGCTCTCTTTTCAGAGCCTTCCTGTGTTTTTCTGCGACTCTCGCTGTCTCATCCCTCTTGCACGCTTCATCAATTAGCTCAGCATAGTTCTTTGTCAGCACAACGTGACTCACGGCTTCCATGGTTGCCTCAGGTCTCTTGTCATGCACAGCCAGAACTACGTTTCTTGTCTGCGCCGCAAACGCGTCGTCAGCGTCCCAAGTCCATCGCCGCCTTATGAAATGGCGGGGCATGCGTGTCACAATGTTCATGTCCATTACTTTCAGTATGTGACAGCACACAATGCCGTCCTGTTCAAACTTGCAGCATTGGCAGTAGTATTCGCCTTGTTCGATCGAGGCTTTCACGAAGTAGTTCCTTCCTTTTTCCGGGTCTTTAGGTTCTGAATCCGACATGCCCAAAATGGAACACACCTTGAACGTATGTTCATCCACCTGGAAAGCTGTGAACATGCTGGCACGCTTTATTTCTTCCTGGAATCTGCAAGTTTTGTTTGTTTTTCTGTTAAACTATCATGTGATCTTTTTTTGTAGCACCTAATGTTGTCATGGAAATAGAAATAGATTTTTGTTTGAACATGGCAAACATAGTATACTGAACATGGCAAACATAGTACACTGAACATGGCAAACATAGTACACTGAACATGGCAACTTCAGTAAACTAGACAAGGCAACTGTATTGCATTTTCAACTGACCATTGCATTTCCACACCAACACTCCTCACTGGAAGCCCTTTGCATAAAACATGGCAACTGAATTTTTATTGAACATGGCATCTACAGTTGAGTAAACATGGCAACTGCATTTTTCAACAATCATGGAAGTTTGCATTTTTAGTAAACATGGCAAGTGCATTTCATGAAATGTGTATAGAATATAACGTTTTTCAGTTGACGTTGGCATTTGCATACCAACATGCCCCAATGGCAGTACAGTGCATTAAACATGGCAACTGCACTTCATTGAACATGACAAACAAAATTTTCATTGAACATGGCAACTGCAGTTGAGTAAGCATGGCAAACAGTATTTCATTACACATGGCAATTGCATATCATGGCAACTGCATTGCACCCTATAAGTCACCTACTGCCTTAGTGCTTTTTGTGCAAATAAGACTGTAACGCAACTGACTTACTTGTTAAAGATCTTGTTTGTGTATATCCTGCTCATTTGCCTCTCCATCGGTAAATACGTTAGCAATTTCGCTGCTTTAGCGGTGGTAGCTTCTGTCTGTAGCTCGATCCCGAGAATTTTTGTTGCAAAGTTGTGTACTGCTTGGCAAACTGTAGCAATGAGTTGCCAGGGCTCACGTACCGCTTCAAAACAGCATTGAACCCCTCGTTGCGCTGCGCAGTCTGCAGAAAGGGAAAGAAGCACTGCATGAAGTAGGCGGGCACCCAGTACATTCGCTTCTCCCACAGGTTATCAAGCGTCTCGTTGTCTTGGACTTGATGTGTTTCAATCATGGTCATCCAGCTACTTTCAAACTCCTCCACCGTCAAGCTGTGGTCCATGCACAGCTCGAACGCCTTGTGGAGCTCTGGACGGTCAGCAAAGAATGGTCCTAGCGCCTCTTCACCTTCTTTATATCAAAGCCACCCGCAGGTTCGTGTAATCGCCAACGGAAATACCTCCTCTATGCCTGCACGCATGCTGAAATCCTGGTCGGTTATTATGTTCATCGGAGCAAGTCCATCCATGCACTCCAAGAAGGTCTTGAACAGCCAAACGTACCCATCCGTGTCTTCATTCCGAACGAGCCCGCAGCCGAACTGCAACGACAGATTGTGGTTATTTATTCCTATGAACGGAGCACATGGAATCTTGTAGATATTAGTCAGATACGTCACGTCGAATGAAATGCAATCTCGAAAATGTTTGTAGGCTCTCCTTGCAGCACCATCCACCCAATACATGTTCCTGACACGGCCCTCATCGTCCAATCTTATCCTGTAGAAGAAATCTGGATCTTCCTTCGCTTTCTCATCGAAGTAGGCCATTGTGGCCTCAATGTCAGCCAGCTTGCTCTCTCTATGGTACTTGGCCTGTAGGTTGGTGACGTTAGCTGTTATGTACGGCATGCTACTCAGTTTCCCCTTTTTGCTGTGTATGAGTGATAGTATCTGGACCATTCTTGATGGACCTACGTTACAATCATGTAGCAATTTTACGAATTGCCTTTCGACTGGGGTGAACCCTCTGTGGGCGGTCAGAAATTTGACCAGATCGAACTTCTTTATGAGTTTGTGGTTGTGATCGTCAAAGTACTCAGTCACCACATACTGTGTTCCATCTACGTTTAGCTTACACCGGACAGGGCAACCCGTCTTGAGAATGATCCCTCTCTTACGTTCTGGAACGACAGGCGCAACACCTTTCCCTTTCTTGTTCCTTCGTGCCTTGTGGCACCTCATCTCACCTCTGCTATACTCGTTAGTTTTCTTAATTTTTATATGGTATTCGGTGTTGACGGCAAACCCATGGAAATTTGCATATGTCTGGTAGAATTCCTTTGCTTCTGCAAACGATTCAAATCTCTGCCCAACGTACGGTGGCTGAGGTACCATGATATCTGGTTGCCCATCATCTTCATCCCCTTGTGCCTCGTCGTCAGTTTCATCATTCACTTCAGTATCGGGAGCAGTTTCATCAATTTGATTGTTGCCAGTGCTTGTGTTCAAAGGGGTGGCTGTGGGAATTTCTAGAATGATTGCCATTTTTGACACTGACTCAACATTATTTGCGGCATGATTGTCTGCTGGCTGGGGGAACGCGTCTTATGTGCGCTCAGAGCTTCCCGCAGTAGATGTGCCCGCGCTGCTGTTCACTATAGTTGTAGGCCCTGTAATGGAAAAACAGGTACGAGAGTAAGATTTTTTTGCTTGAATAACATGTTTATCGCAACGGATGACATCAACGTCGAGTGATTTGGCATTACATCATTCGAACAACAAGATGTCAATTTGCACGGTGACATGTGTGGCAAATGTAGCTGTCTAGTCATGGCAGCTACAGTTCAACAAACATGGCAACCAATATTTGCCAATGCACGACAACAAGCTCCTTTTTTTAGTAGGAAAACTTGGGTTCTATATGCATGGCAGCTGCAGTCCTGCATTCATGGAAAACACTGCTACCAACAAATGGCAACCACTGTGTTCTAGCAACAAAACTACTGCATTATAAGATTGATCTCACTAGGCGAAATGTGTTCAACCATTAGTGATGCATACATGCTTTTAGAAGTTGGCAATTTTTCAAAGACAATACATGACTCATTTGCACGCAACCACTTTTCAGTGTTTTATGCTTCGTTCTTGTCCACCATCACTGCTTCAATTCTTTTTTTTTTAAGACACGTGCTTTTTTGCCACAAAAACAAATGTAGTGTTGTTTTGTGGTTCAGTTTTTTTCCTTACCTTGTTGTGCTGCATGTGACCATCTTGTGTGGTCTGTGACACCAAAATGACGTGCTCCACCTGCAATTTGTGAATCTTGCCACGAGACGTTTGCCCGGTTACCACCACCGTAATAACCTGTAAGCATAGTAGTGGTTGGTCAATTCATGGCAAATGCAGTTTGTGCTAGCACGGAAACTGTAGTTGCCCCTGATGTGGCAACTGCAGTTTTCCTGGCATCGCAACTGTAGTTGCACTGGTATGGCAACTGTAGTTGTTCCTCCATGGCAACTGCAGTTACATTGCCATGGCAACTGCAGTTCTTCCTCCATGTCAACTGCAGTTGTCCATGGATGGCAACATCAGTTGTCCAGGGATGACAACCGCAGTTATTTAACCATGGAAATTGTAGATGTACAGTCATGGCAAGTGCAATTGTCAACTATGCTCCTTCTGCTAATTGAGCATCCGCAACTTCACTTTTTTTATGGACTCACTTGTGTATGACGTCGATGGCAGGTACATGGGTGCTGCATGAAGGCTCTGCATTTTTCACCCGTCATAACTTGTGAGTCCTTTTGCCATTTTTTTGCATGTTCATTTTTCATGTCCACACCAGTATGTGCTCTTTTTTCGTATGCATTACCTTGATTAGCCATATTAGCTAGTTGAAGTTGGATGCCCGTACATTTGTCAGTGTTAGCGCCTTGTGACTGAACCTGCCACGGGGGCCCCCTAAGAGTGTTGTGGTCATAAGAACCTGCAATGACAGTGTACGACATAAGTAGAATGTCATCTTCAACGTTCCGAAGATGGCAACTGTTCTCTTCTTTTGTTATCACGCATCATACCAATGCCTGCATACTGTTCTAGTAGTGGCAGCAACAGCCCTGCAGAGATGAGTTGACTGTACTCTGATGCATCCCAAGGGGCCGTTTCTGGCCTTCGAGAACACCAAGTATTAGCGCCATCTTCGTGATTCATTCTTTCCGTGTCTCGCTTCTTTCCAATATGTTCTCAATCACTACATGATCAAGAACGCATCAACAATCCACAAGAATTTTTCTTCTGCTGCTTGCACATAGAAGATAGGGATGGCAAGCAACAGTTTAACTAAGTGGTAGCTACTGACAACGAAAGGTGGCAAATGTCGTTGTACACAAGTGGCAATTAATTTTTCCCACCCCCTTTATTCCAAAATTGTCCTTCCTTTCCTTTTTTTAGGGATTCCTACTCATCCATTTGCCTACCCAACTACTTGCGTCAATCAAACTAGGAACTTAAGTTAATCTCAACACGTAGATCACAAAACCATCGGATCTCGTAACTCTGGTGTTGCCACCCCTATAGCATGGATCCAAAGACAAGATCGGGAGATTTTTAGCTTTCAAGGATGAGAAGGATGAGATTGGGAGATTTTCACCGATTTTAGTGATAGTCTCTCAAGGGCTGGGTTGGAGTGGGGGCCTAGGGGTGGGGAGGGTTGGGGTGTGGTTTATGTGGGTTTGCCTTTACGGATCTGCTCTGGTTGCCATGGCAACCAGAGAAGGCCAGCGATGGAGGTAGGGGTTCGAGAGGTGGGGGACGATGGCGGTAGTCGAGAGAGGCGATCGAGCGGAGGCCGGGAACGGCTGGGTCGTCTTGGCAGTGGGTCGTGGTCTTGGACGGGCAAGGCGGGCGGGTTGCCACACACCGCACGCAAGGGTTGTGAAATTGCGCGCCGGACGCGGCAGCAGGCGGGCGGGTTCCTGTCCACGCCACACGAGGCGTGTGGGCGGGTTCGTATCCATGCCACACGTGTGGCAGTTATCGCGACCCTAATTTAAATTGAATGAAATTTTACCCGCACAAAAAAATGAAATTTAAAATATCAAAATCCGAAAGAAAAAAGTATTTTGGACTAATTGCCTGTTTGCTGTACTTTTTTCATTTTACAGCCCATTTATTATTACTTATAGCCCATTTCTTATTACTTATAACCCATTTTCTGGGCAAAATGCATCCTCCTCGCCTTGAAAGATTTCCGCACATCGTATGTAGAAAAGCAAGTAGGCCTATGTTGGTTATTCTGCAAAAAACAAAATAGCTGGGCTAGCCATTTTCAGAAAGGAAAAAAACAAACTGGGATGGTCATGTGCTAAACATATGAAATAAAAGCCTGGGCTAGACGGGCCACAGCTCCCGCACAACCTAGTTGATACCCTTCTCCGTCCCGAAAAAACAAAATTACTGCGCGCTGCTGGGTCCCTACTGTCATCCTCACCATGCACAATCATCTCTTTATTCCTCTCGGTTGTTGACCATGTTGACAACACTGGAGGGCGGCACCGCGGCGACCGAACCAAGGCGGAGGACGAACTACTAGGGAAAACCTTATACACAGAATCTTAGTAGCAGCACGGCACAAAAAGAGGCGCTACTGCTAATTAGCAGTAGCGAGGTTAAGAAAAGCACGCTACTGATGTAAATTTAGCAGTAGCGCATCATGTCTAAACCGCGCTGCTACAAAAATCTACCGACAGTGCCCAACAACCTTAGTTTACCAGCAGCGCGGTGTCACGATGCGCACTACTGCTAATGCAATAGTACTAGCGCGCTTTTTAGTCATGTCGCTGCTTCTAATTTTGAAATTGTCCACACGGTTGGCCCGTTTAGCAGTAGCGCGTGTGGTGAAAGGGCGTTGCTGCTATACTCTTAGTAGTAGCGTGTGTTTCCTCCCACGCTACTGCTAAGACGCAGCACCCCACCACCTTTTCCCACCCGTACATCCTCCCCTCCCCCATCTCCTCTCCTCCCTTTCCCCTACCTCCCACATCCTCCCTCTCTCACTCTTCTTCTTCCTTAATACTTCTCCCCCCATTACTCTCCCTCTTCTACCTACCTTTCTCTCTCTTCATTACTCCTAGCTAACTAACACCACCTCCATTGATGCATCTCCTTTCTCTTTTTCTCCCCCCTCCACTAGTTGAAGATGTCTCCTCCCAAATTAGCTAGCTAGGTAGATGTAGCATTTAGTCAAGTGACCTATTTGCCCCCTAACTAGATCTATCTTTGTCAAGAAGAGCTTTGTGCACTTTTGATCACCCTACATCATCATCTCCATCGTGTGCCCGATCTCGAGATAGAGGTGATTCAAATTTCATGCTTTTGCAAAATGGAAATATGTGTATGTGTGTGTGTGATATGATAATTGGGCAATATGATGGAAATTGTGTGTGTGGCATGAGTTGACGCCAAATTGTGCTTTTGAGTTGCCTATGTTTTGCCAAAATGTCGATTTATTTCTGTTTCGGCGAATTCCGGGCAAACTCTAGATCTATATATGTCCTATTTTTAGGGAAGGTCATGCCGAATTTTTGTATGACTTTGATGCATGCACGAATTTTTATAATCAATTTGTTTATTATTACCGTGGAGACATTCATGATGGTTAGTGGAACGATGGTGGATAGGTGGTTGCGGTCGGCGGTGCAGGACATGAAAGAAAATAACCGGACAGAGGTTTTATGTCCTTGTCGAAAATGCAAAGGAATAGTTTGGCTCGACCCCTATGACGATGGTCGTGTCGAAGCGCACCTGCTCATGACTGGTTTCATGGATGGCTGTACTCGGTGGATAATTTAAGATGAGGATGACGATGTTGAGGACGCCGACGGGGCAGGCAATGATGACACGGGGCAAGACGAAGAGATGATCGATAATGGCGGCGGGGAAGAGGCCGGACATGGCGACGGAGAAGGGGCCGGACATGGCAGAGGATAAGCGGCCGGACATGGTGGCGGAGAGAACGACGTGGACTCCATGCAGCAGAGTTCGTCGGTACTAAGTTCAATCGTGCTGGACCCTCATGTTCAAGCACTGCTTCGCAAGGAGACGAGTACTGAGAGAGCTGCTTCTAGAGAGGAGGCTAAGCTGGAGCAACTAGTGGTAGACTCGAACACTCCATTGTATGATGGTTGCAATCCTGAGGTGACCCGCTTGAGTTTCACGCTCCAACTCCTGAAGATGAAGGCTAAAAACAAATGGACCGACACTAGCCTCTATGAGCATCTCAAGTACCTAAAGGATGTTCTTCCCACCGGGAATCTATGTCCTACTAGTGTTGATGAGGCCAATAAGATCGTGTGCCCTCTTGATCTGCCGCACGTTAGATACCATGCATGCATCAACGATTGCATAATTTATCGGAAGGAGCACGCGGAAAAAAGAAGCTGTCCGGTGTGCAATGCTTCTCGATAGAATAAGGCCGGGAAGAAATGTCCCCAGAAACTTGTATGGTACTTACCGATCACTCCCCGTCTCCAGCGGTATTTCGTAGATCCCAAGGAAGCAAAGCTAATGGGCTGGCATGGGAGAGGAAGAAGCCCGACGATGGAGATGATCCGAAGCTGAGACGCGTCAAGGATGGAAGCCAGTGGAGAGCGTTGAACAGCTTCTATCGGTATTTCGAATGTGATGCAAGGAACATCGTGCCCGATGCGTGTACCGATGGCATGAATCCGTCTGGCAACGAGAACACTAACCATAGCACATGTCCCGTGTTTGTATGGATGTACAACCTCCCCACAGGTTGTGCATGAAGTCGAACTACATTCACATGAGCATGCTTATTCAAGGGCCAAAACAACCAGGAAATAATATTAATTTGTATCTGGGGCTACTTCAAGAGGAGTTAGACACGTTATGGAAAACACCGGCCAAGACATGGGACGCTAGCAAAGGCGAGTATTTCTACATGAGAGCCGCGCTGATCACGACGGTGCACGACTATCTCGGTTACGGATATGTCGCAGGCCAGGTGTGCCATGGATATTGCGGATACACGCGGTGCATGGATGATACGACGTCTCAGCAGCTAACGTCAAGGAAAGATGGTGGGTCTGGGAAAATCGTGTACATGGGGCATCGAAGATGACTCGAACAGGACGACCCGTGGAGAAACCGTGGAGATCTATTCAATGGTCGCGTTGAGCATCGAGGACCTCCATGTAAGCGGAGCGGTGCCGAAAACGATGAGCTATTGTAAAATTGGGAGGAGTGCCCCGCGCCGGGAAAGACGATGGAAAAGGCGCCGAAGCCGCTGCTGAAGGTATGGAAGACGAGGTCTGTGTTCTGGGACTTGGAGTACTGGCACAAACTCGATACACCTCATTGCCTTAATCAAATGCATATCTGTAAGAATGTCCTTGAGAGCTTGCTCGCGACACTGATGAACATGCCGGATAAGACCAAGGATGGGTCGGAGGTAAGAAAAGACTTACAAGATTTGAAAATCAGGGAAGATCTACACATGCCGCCCAGTAAAAAGTCAGACCAGACAGAGACGGAGACATAGGCGTGGGAGAAGAAGGGCAAGAAAATAAAGAAAGAGGATTATTGCCCCCCTTCTTGCTTCACCTTAAGTCAGGCTGAGATCGGTCAATTTTTTTAAGTGCCTTACCGGACTCAAAGTTAGTTCCGATTACTGTGGCAAGATAAGAAGATATCTAGACACGAACAAGAAAAGGTTCAGCGGGATGAAGTCCCATGACTGTCATGTGATGATGAAGCAGATACTACCTGTTGCCCTTAGAGGGATAATGGACAAGCATGTCCATGACACGCTTATTGGTCTCTGCCACTTTTTTGACGTCATCTCTCGAAAGTCGATCAGTCTAAAGCAGCTCCGAAGGCTACAGGAAGAGGTCGTTGTGATACGGAATGAGCTTGAGATGTACTTCCTGCCCACGTTCTTTGACGTGATGGTGTATCTGTGTGTCCATATTGTGGATGACATAATAGACCTAGGGCCGTCATTTCTGCACAACATGATGCTGTTTGAGAGGATGAATGAGATCATCAAAGGATTCGTTCGTAACATGTCCCGTCCAAATGGAAGCATCGTCCAGGGCTATCTGACACAAGAGTGCATCTCTTTCTGCGAGAATTTTCTATATGGCGCAGACCAGCCGCGTGGTGTTAGTGTTGGTTTGCCCGTTAACAAGCATGATGGGAGGCTTGAAGGAGAAGGCCACTCCAATGGTCGTAGGGAACTGCACGTGGCATACTCAGATCGACGTAGCGACTTTGACATAGCAAACTTGGTAGTGCTACAACACCTAGACGAGGTAGATCCTTTCGTGGCACTGCACAAAGAAATTAAAGAAAAAAAGTATCATGACCGGGGGGTATGCAGGACGGACGCCGAAGTTACTAGAGAGCACAACTCCACTTTCCTGCATTTGTTCAAAGAGCATATTATTGCTAATCCCCCGGAGGAGGGCTCTAAGGACGGATTACTCATATACCCTTAGCACATGGCCCCTCGCCCAACCTCGTAACCTATCAGGCATACGATATCAATGGATACACGTTCTACACGAAGGCCAAAGATATGGACAGTGATGATCAAAACTCAGGGGTGACGATGGAATGCATGACTGGCAGTGACAATGGCGCAACTAAAAGATTTTACGGAAGGGTCGAGGAGATCTCGGAGCTTGACTACTCTGGACTGCACAACACGACGATGTTCCGTGTCAGATGGGCTAAGAACGTCGAAAGAGAAAACCAGAATTTGATTACCATGACTACCATGAAAACTGTTATATAGGTGTTATAGCAGCAACGCTTTTGTAAGAAAAGAGCTACAACTAGTCAAGATAGCAGTAGCGGTTTTTACACGAAACTGCTATAGCTACCTGGAGTAGCTATAGCGCGTTTTTCCTAAACGTGCTACTACTATGCCCACTTAACCCCCAAAATCAATCCCCACTCCTCTCTTCATCCCGCCTCTTCTCCCCCAAATCCCCCGTCGCATCGCGCGCCGGAGCCCTGCCCTCGCCGAGCCTCTGCGCTCGCCCCGACCCCTACCCGACCGACCCGGCGCCGGCTCCGCCCGACCCTGACCCGGCCGACCAGCGCCGGCTCGACCCGACCCGACCGGCCCGGGCTCGCCCATGGCCCGACCCGACCCGACCCGGCTCCGGCCCGGCGCCGATCCCGACCCCGACCCCTCCCAACCTCGGCCGTCGTCGGGCCTGCACCCTCAGTAAGCCCCCCACATCTCCTCCTCTCTCTGGTAGCTAGGTTTTTTTGGTTAAATTACTTAGGTTTTAGTTAGGGCAGATGGTTAATTAGGTTATGTATTTAGTTATGAATTTAGCTAGGTTTTTTCTTCAAGTTCTATATTTTTCTTCCTTTTATATGCAAATTTGAAGTGGACATGTGATGTTTTGGACATGTCATATTTGGAAATTGGACATGTCATTTGGATATGATGATTATGTGCAGGGTAAATGATCCGAGTGGCCTATGTTATGCCGGAATGTTGATTCATTTTCATTCCGGTGAATTTCAGGCGCTCGATATGTCCATTTTTTAGCAAAGGTCATGCCGAAATTTTTCGTGAATTTTGGCATGATTTGTGCTAGATAGTAGGCATATCGAGTGCTGCGAGTTGCTGGGATACGACATTCCGGCAAACATAGATTTCTTTTTTATGTCATTTCTCATTTTTTCATAGTTTTAGAATTAAACAAGGAGACTTAATCATAGGAAACATGTCGAACAATGAAGAAATTGGGCCTTCTGACCAAGATGCAGGCGAGATGGATTATGAGGGTGAACAAGAGTACCTCGACTATTTAACTGCTAAGCAATTCCAAAGTCAAGGTATGCAGGTCGGCCTCGATGATGGTACTGATGCCGACATCGACACCGACGGCGCCGGCACCGATGGCGGCGCCGAGATGGGCGGGGAAGGTACCGGCGGGGAAGGTACCGGCACCGATGCCACTACAGAAAGGAAGAAGCAGAAGAAGAAGAAGATACAAAAACCTAACAAACCAGGGATTGGACGACTGGTGATCACAAAGATGGCACCTGGCAAGTTTGAGCCATTAGAGCCGGAAGAACCTCGCAAGTGCTATGGGAACCAAGTAGGATGCATCCTACGGGAATGCGCGAGCATCAACGACGATGACTTAAGGAGTAAAGAACATTTGACGCAGTTGCTGCTGACAAAGTTGCAAAAGAGATTCAAGTTCCCCGACTGGGATGATAACATAGAACAACTGTGGGATGATCCGAAGATGAAAAAGATTAACAATCATGCCATGGGCATGTTCTACAATGCTTTGGCCTCGTAGAAAGGGAGGGTGAAATGAGCTATTGAGGCTGAGGAACTCCTGTCCAAGATTCTGGAGGAAAATCCGACACTTACGGAAGAGGCGTTCGAAAAGTTCAAGGACACTTGCGGTACCGAGGCAGCCAAGGCTAAGGTTGCGAAATTCAAGAGTCTTCAGCAAAGGAACACGGGTAAGCATCGCCTCGGAAGTCGTGGCTACCTCGGTAAAAGGCCCATATGGGATAAGGAGGACGCGGAACATGGAGCCGCGGGTATCCCAGACCCCTTCGCGAAGTTCACCAACCCCTTGGAGCGTGACTTCATCAGGGCCCGCTACAAGTAGGACAAGGAAAACAAGGTTTTTTACATGGACTAGATCACAAGGAAATTGATTAGACTACTGGTAATTATTCTTTTACCACCTTACATTTAGCTCCATATCTAGTCGACTACACATTCCTAAATGGTTCACGCTCCTTCTGCAGGAGAAGCAACACCAACTTGCAACCAAAAGCCCTACTTCTCCGATGACGCCCAAGTGGGACACCCCTCTCAACCGGGCCTTGAACGAACTTAAGGGACTCCCTTTGGGCCAGCGGCCGCAATATGGTCGTGTGCACGGCGCTGGAGACGGCGCCACATGGAAGGTGTTTTACAACGAGGGCCCGGAGGACAAGAAGCAGAAAAAAAAAGTTTAGTCAGGCGGACATCGACGAGAAGGTGAAGCTTGTGGTCGAGAAAAAAGCAGCTGAGGATGCGAAAAAAACAGCCGAGGAGAAAAATGAGTTGCTAAAACAGGCAGTCAATGCAGTTGTAACTGCCCGCAGAAATGATTTTCCTACTAACTTGGTTCCAGCTATCATCAACTGGATGAAGGAAAATCCAGACAAGACGGTACATGATTTCCGCTTCCCGCCACGAGAGCAACTCCATGAACAACAACACCACCGCGCCATCACTTGCTCATGCAACCGTGCCTCCTCTCATGATCGCCTCCCGCCATAGCAGCCTGTCCTCGGTCTCAGTGCGCTAGGTGGGCCTTCGTCTTGCCTCGAGCTCGACACCCTCATGGTAATTACATATAGCATAATATATATATATATATATATATATATATATATATATATATATATATATATATATATATATATATATATATATATATATAGAGAGAGAGAGAGAGAGAGAGAGAGAGAGAATATTCCATTTTCGTTGCCTTTCGAATGTTTTACGCCACAGACATATGTGTTTGTAGGCCGAGGAAAACCCGTGCACCATACTCTACTTGATAAAAGGCCAGAAGGTGGACGTGGGAAAGGGGATGATAATCAACCCCTTGCAACCCACGTTCCACAACCAGCCGATCCCCGCTGGGCACTTCAAGGTTAAATTGTCAAGTGTGAAATCGGGGCACGAGGATTTGCCTCCTCCAGTACAGCATGCGGGAGAGGACGACGAGACCCCGCCGCAGATTGGAAGCTGCAAGGGTTGGGTGCTGCTATGGCCGAAGAATCTTATTCGTCTAGAGCCGGCCAAGAGCCACCAGTAACCACACATCAACAAGCATGTGCGGAGACCACCACCCCGCCTACGCAATTACCAGCTCCTGTAGTGCCGGATGAGAGCGGCGGACGACGTGATGAAGGGGGTGCAATAGTACTGGCTGCTGTAATTGGTCCTGTAGAACAGAGAATGGATGATGAGACGGAGGTCGACCCAATGGGTTTCCTCAATAAGAACGCGTATGACTGTGACTTAGATATGATGAGTCAACCATATAACGAATCGGGCTATCAGCATGCTAATGAGGATATGGATGATCTGCCCGGGCAGGAAGGTCGTAGCAGGGATTGCAAAAAGTCTATCTTCATGAAATCCTCACAGGACACGCCTGAAGATGCCACCTCAACACAGGCTCAACTAGCCGGGGGTCTTACAGTGCTTAGCCCGGGAAAACTGGGGCAGGGCTTAAGGAAAGGTCTGGAAGGTGTGCCCAAGAAAAAGGATATGAAGAGATGAGGGAAGATAGCTGCCTCCAAACAAGCCAGAGCACATAGCAGCCAGACGATGGATTCTGAAGAGTGTGTATCCGTGAAAGGTGCGGCCATGTTCCATCTCACGGGCGAGCCAATGCTACTGCCGAAACCACTGGAGGCACTATCAGGGGATCTCAGGAGACTGCACGACCATGTGCTATCGACCCAGAAAAGCCTACTAGCCTCGAAGGATCCAGGATATCCGACATACGCGGCTCGTGTGCCTAAGGGGAAGTGCTACATCGACACATGGCCCGCGGAGGTGTTCTTCCTGCGGTTTTACCATATCTTCGAGATGTTTCTGACAAGGCGGCTCAATTTTACAATCGTCCGCCTTTTTGCGCTACATATGAGCTCCGTCATGAAGAGAGAAGAAGTCTCGCAAATCTGTGTGGCGGATCCATACTACATGCACGAGTCTTTCTTGAGTCTCGGCGACTTTGAGCGTGAAACTGCTAGGGACTACCTCCAAAACTTCATGGTACAGAATAAGGACCAGGAAATTGTCCTCCTGCCTTATCATCCAAAGTAAGTCAGTTCCGGACAACCCTTTCGTACATTTCAATCATTCCTTCTCGCTCATATGGACAATAATTTGAGGTGTATTTTCCCCGCAGCAACGGGCGTGCCGTCCTTATCGTTCTTTACCTGGGAGTCTCCCACGCCGTGTATTTCAACCCTTCCAGAGACTACGAAAAAAAGGACTACACCCACATAATGAATATTCTGGATGATGCTCTCCAAGGCTTCAGCACTAGAGGTGGCCACATGCAGACCAGGAAACAAAGGAACAAGAAGATGGGTTTCGCGCATAAAACTAACTTCTGCTGCATCCATGTCCCAAAACCAAGCAAGAAGGATGGATTCTACATCCTCCATCTCATGATTGAGTTCAGCACAGATCACCAAAAGTTTCGCTTGACAAGCAGAAATGAAGATCATATCCACAAGTGGCTAGAATCTCATGGAGAAGCGGATTACAAACTTGGAGATGACTTCTTCCGCATCCAAAGGGATATTGCGACGATCATCATGAAAGAAGTCGTCGATGAGAAGGGGGTGTTCCACCACGGCCCTATATTGCGAGCTGACGTCCAAACTTGCATATTCATGCAATGTCAAGACCTCACGCCGTTCAAGAGGATAGGGTCCATCCTCGATGATATGGAAGGATGGAACTTCTAGTGATTTATGATGCCGATGATGATGATATGTGTCAGTTGAACTTGTATACTTTCTGTAGCGATGAAACTTTGTGATGTCCACGGTCCCTGCCGAACTTGCGTAACGCTACTTTGTTAGTTTGCGTACGATGACTTGCGTACCTCTAGTTAATTAGTTTGCGTACTGTATGTTGCATCTAGTTGCAAACCCTTCGTTTTTCGTGTTGCTCTAGTATATTTTGTTGCATATGACTGTACATCCTCTTGATGAAGATGCATCTCTAACAGGTACCTAGTTTCTTGATGGCGAGATGGCAGTGTTATGTCGTGTATGTCGGTGTCAATACCGGCAGATCTCGGGTAGGGGGTCCTGAACTGTGCGTCTAAGGTGGATGGTAACAGGAGGCGGGGGACACAATGTTTACCCAGGTTCGGGCCCTCTCGATGGAGGTAATACCCTACTTCCTGCTTGATTGATCTTGATGATATGAGTATTACAAGAGTTGATCTACCACGAGATCGTAGAGGCTAAACCCTAGAAGCTAGCCTATGGTATGATTGTTGTTGGTCCTACGGACTAAACCCTCCGGTTTATATAGACACCGGAGGGGGCTAGGGTTACACAGAGTCGGTTACAATGGGAGGAGATCTACATATTCGTATCGCCAAGCCTGCCTTCCACGCCAAGGAGAGTCCCATCCAGACACGAGACGAAGTCTTCAATCTTGTATCTTCATAGTCCAATAGTCCGGCCAAAGGATATAGTCCGGCCGTCCGGATACCCCCTAATCTAGGACTCCCTCAGTAGCCCCTGAACCAGGCTTCAATGACAATAAGTCCGGTGCGCAGATTGTCTTCGGCATTGCAAGGCGTAGAGAGAATAATATTTTCACAAATCTAATCTGCTGACGCATCTCCAAGCGTGACATCACCATGGCTCAGTCATTATTCGAACCGTTTCTCTCAACCAGCCTCAGCGCATATCGCGAGGCGGTTTCCTTGGCACGTCTTGTCGAAGCAGAGATCGTGTCCCCTTATCACGGGATTCTCATCAATACGAACGTGGGTAACCCAACCGCGCAATCAATTACGGCGCTTGGGGAATAAGCTAGTTTACTAGGCAGGTGGGGGCGTATAGCTCCGTCCGCCCTTATAAAGGGATACGCATTCACCTTTTTCACCCACGCCTTCTTCGTCCTCGCATATCCATTCTCGCGCACTTGAGCTCCAACACCAAAGTTCGCGTCTTTCTCCTCAAACCGTTCCAATCATGTCCGGAGCGGGAGGCAAGTGGATGAAATCCTCCGTCACGGAGGAGGACATCAAAAAGTTGCGGGGAGCCGGATACTTGGCCGCGGATATCGCGCACCGGCTGCCCGACACGGGGTAGACCGTCCCTACCCCGGAACCTTATGAGAGGGTAGTCTTGCTCACCCACTTCGTCCGTGGACTGGGATTTCCTCTCAAGTCGTTCGTCCGCGGCCTCATGTTCTACTACGGGCTGGACTTCCATGATCTAGCCCCGAACTTCATCCTCAACATTTCGGCGTTTATCGTCGTGTGCGAGGCCTTCCTCCGCATCTGGCCCCACTTCGGCCTGTGGCTGAAGACCTTCAATGTCAAACCGAAGGTGGTTGGCGGCCAGCAAGTGGAATGCAGAGGCGCCATGGTGGGCAAAATGCCCAATGTCACATGGATCGAGGGCTCCTATGTGGAGACCATAAAGGGGTGGCAATCGGGGTGGTTCTACATCACCGAGCCACGCGACACCAATTGGTGGCGGCCTCCGAGTTCAGATCCGGAATCCCCACGTGGCTTACCTCCTGGAAGGAGAAGGTCCTGTCCTGCGGTCCATCGGCGGAGCTGACCGGACTCCAGAAATGTATCCGGATAAGCAAGAAACTCAAGCTTGTCAACGTCGTCCAGGTCATGCTCTTTCGCCGGATCCTCCCATGTCAATGACGGGTATTCAAATTGTGGGAGTTCGACCCGGGCCAGCACCAGATGCTGTGCGAGCTCTTCGACACGACGCACAAAGATGTCTGGAGGGTGCTGTTGAAGGGCGCTGAGGTACCTCCTTCCCTTACCGAGGACCACGGACTTAGCGTGAAGCGCCCTGCGAATTCGGTATTTTCTCTACACCTTTTAGGGTATTTTATTTTCCCTAGTTTAATCATATGCAGGATCTAAGCTCCCATGCCTTTGACAGGACTAGGTGGAGACAGCCGAGCAGATCGACTGCCCAGCCCCCCTGCGTGAAGATCCAGCAGACGCTCTCCTGACGGAGATGCTGCCCCCGGCACCTTACGAGGTGCTGGAGAAGAAGACCAAGAAGAAGGCCACGGGGACCCGAAAGGGTCTCCGGCGCCAGGTGATATCGGACTCAACGTCCGATAACTCCGAGACGCACTCCTCCCATGAAGATGAGGTGGAGGAGGAGGAAGGTTCTCCCCCCAACTAGGGGAGATAAGAAAAGGAAGGCCGCCCCAACTGGGGAGGCCGAAGGGTCCAAGAAGAAGAGGACCCTCCTTCCGGACTGTTCCACGACGGCCGCCTATAGCGACGACGAGTGGTTGCCCAGGGAGAAGCCCCTGGCGAAGTCGTAAGTATCCGGATACCATAGTAATTCATGATATGTTTCTATCGCACTGCTTCACCTTACGCCGAACATGATTATGCAGTATGTCCCGAGCCCGTATCAACGTATCTTCGTCAGACGGTTCTTTGGACCTGTCGGATGTGAGTAGCAGTTCTCTTCCGACGGTGTCACGCCCTCGATGCGGCTATATCTCCCACGTGTCGAAGCACGACTTAGAGGCATAACCGCATTGAAAGCAATGTCGCAAGTGAGGTAATCTTCACACAACCCATGTAATACATAAGGGAAAGAGATACATAGACGGCTTACAATCGCCACTTCACACAATACATGAGTAAAGCATTACATCATACAGATACAATCAAGGTCCGACTACGGAACCAAAATAAAAGAAGACTACCCCAAATGCTACACAGATCCCCGATCGTCCCAACTGGGCTCCACTACTGATCAACTGAAACGAAACAACACAATGAACAAGATCTTCATTGAGCTCCTCCTTGAGCTCGGATGCGACACCTGCACGGTTTCATCGGCACCTGCAAACTGGTTTTGGAAGTATCTGTGAGTCACGGGGACTCAGCAATCTCACACCCGCGGGATCAAGACTATTTAAGCTTATAGGAAGGACAGAGTAGTGAGGTGAAGCTGCAGCAAGCGACTAGCAGATATGGTGGCTACAATCGCAAAAGAGAGCGAGAAGAGAAAGCAAGGCACGGTCGAACAACTATGATCAGGAAGTGATCCTGAAACTACTTACGTCAAACATAACTCCAACACCATGTTTAATTCCCGGACTCCGCCGAGAAGAGACCATCACGGTTACACACGCGGTTGGTGTATTTTAATTAAGATCAACTTCGGGTTTTCTACAACCGGACATTAACAAATTCCCTTCTGCCACATAACCGCGGGCACGGCTTTCGAAAGATAATACCCTGCAGGGGTGTCCCAACTTAGCCCATGATAAGCTCTCGCGATCAACGAAGGATATTCCTTCTCCCGGAAGACCCGATCAGTCTCGGAATCCTGCTACAAGACATTTCGACAGCAATAAAACAAGACCAGCAAAGCCGCCCGGATGTGCCGACAAATCTGATAGGAGCTGCACATATCTCGGTCTCAGGCACACTCGGATGAGCAGTCCGTACAACTAAAACCAGACCTCAAGTTGCCTTGAGGGGCGCTACCATGGTTCTAGTTCGGGCCAGCACTCAAGGAGCACTGGTCGGGGGCTAAAATAAAGATGACCTCGGGCTCCTAAACCCAAGGGAAAAAGGGCATAGGTGAGGCAAATGGTAAAACCAATGTTGGGCCTTGCTGGAAAAGTCTTATTCAAAGCGAACTGTCAAGGGGGTCCCATAAATCACCCGACCGCGTTAGGGACGCAAAATCCGGGAACATAATACCGATATGACGGAAACTAGGGCGGCAAGAGTGGAACAAAACACCAGGCATAAGGCCGAGCCTTCCACCCTTTACCAAGTATATAGATGCATTAATTAAATAAGATATATTGTGATATCCCAACAAGTAAACATGTTCCAACAAGGAACAACATCTCCGTGTTCCAACAAGGAACAAACTTCATCTTCACCTGCAACTAACAAACGCTATAAGAGGGGCTGAGCAAAGCGGTAACATAACCAAACAACGGTTTGCTAGGAAAGGATGGTTAGGGGCTTGACATGGCAACATGGGAGGCATGATATAGAAAGTGGTAGGCATCGCAGCATGGGCATAGCAAAAGAGCGAGCATCTAGCAAGCAAAGATAGAAGTGATTTCGAGGGTATGGTCATCTTGCCTGAAATCCCGCAAGGAAGAAGAACGAGTCCATGAAGAAGACAAACGGACGTAGTCGAGCGAATCCTCACAACTCCGAACGAAACGAAGCTAACGAGAGAAACAAACCGGAAAGAAGCAAACAACATAGTAAACAACCATCACATAAACATGGCATGATGCACAACCAAGTATGATGCATGTCCGTTTGAATATGCATGGCATGGCAATATGCACAAACAAAACTACAAGTTAGTGGAGCTCAATATGCAACGAATTGCATATTGACGAAACTTCACAACATTTATTTAGTTCACTCTTGTTTAGGCTACCCAACAATATTAAATGTTATTAAGCATGGCAAGGGGGTGAAGCATATGAAACTAACTATTTAGGCAAGATTAAATGAGGCCGGAAACAACAACAACAATTCCGGAAAAATCCTCATATGCATTATTTCGAATTTGGTGCTGTTCTGCCCTAAACACAATTTTAATGTTGTTAACCATGCAAATAAAGTATACCAAGTTAAACTAGGCATTTTTCTGCCCCATTTACATATATAATTTATTTAAATCCGAGATACGGTTATTAAGTTATGAAATAAATCATTTTAGCATGGCATTTAAGCAAATTAATGCAAACAACAATTTTAAACATTTAAATGTTGTTATCATGATGCGGATGACATGTGCAAGTTTTATGCAATTTTTATTAAAAGTTGACATGAGCATGTTATGAAGCATTGTGTCACCGTGGTGGAAGAAAGGGGTGCCACGGCAATGAATCCGAAAATGATGCTACGCAACATATCGGTTCCGGTAGCTCATGGAGATATCGGTGCAAAAGAAAGTGTGACGGAAGCGAGTTGAGCAAGATGGTGGGGTGTTCCCGGTTACCGGGTTCCCACGAGACGATGGCGTGGCAACGAGGAGGAACAAGCGAGCGACAATCTCGGACACGGTGCAAACGGGCATCTCATACAACATATGTATTCGATCCACGGCGGTCGTTCCGGCGGGTATACCTTCGAAGCGTGCGTTCGGGGCGGAAAGCGTTTCGTAGAGGGAAGTAGTCGTACACGGCGTAGTGGAAGTCGTTGTTCACGTTGCGACGGTAGGTGTACACGTTTGTTTTCGGGGAGGAACTTGATGAATCCAACGTCTTCGGGACGACGGTAGAGGTACTCGCGACGGTAGTGGTACACGTTCGTACACGTTTCGAAGAGGGACTTGGCGCATCCGATGTCTCCGGGGTCGACGGTAGTGGTACTTGACGATCATGTAGTCGAACTTGGCGATCCGAAGGGGTACTTGGTGGTATCCCCGTAGTCGTACACGGTCGTAGGGGAACTTGACTTGATGTGGAAATAGCCGACCAAGGTTGTCAAGTAGTCGTACTCCATGATGAACATCGGGGAACTTGGTAGGTTCTAGTGCAGCAGTGGAATGGCACAGGGGGCACGGGTCATCCAAAGGAGGCAGAGGCCATGGCGCCAAGGACGAGTGGCACGAAGCAGAGGCAGATGCGGGCGAGCGGGAGGCTCTCAGGGCCTCGGGTGCTCGAGGGGAGGCCGAGGGCGGCTGGATCTGGCCGGAGGCGACGAACGGGCGGCGGCCATGGCAGGGCTCGAGCTCCTGGTTTCCTGCTTTGCTGGTCGGGACGGCGAGGGAAAGAGCAGGGCCGACGGGAAAGTGCAGAGGACCGGTACGGGCGGAGCAGCGGAGGTGAGGCGGACATGGCGCGTGGAAGGAGGCCGAGCGCTGCGGGCGCGCGAACACAGAGAAGAGGAGGCGGGGCGCGGCGAGCTGCGGCCGGCCGGCGAGGAGGTGGAGCCGCAAGGCGGGACGAGGCGGCAGGAGGGAGAGATGGCGGCGGCGCTCCTGGTCGCAGCGACCGGAGGGCGACGGGGCATGGTTGCGGGGTGGAGGAGGCGCTCGAGGAGGAGGCCGAGGGGAGAAAGCGCTCGGGCGGCGAGGAGGCGCCATGAACGACGGCGAGGAGGCCGACGGGGCTCGGGAGGAGAAGCGGGGCGCGGCGAGGGGATCGGGCGCAGGGGAGGAGAACGAAGGGGAAAAGGGATCGAGAGGAGGGGGGTTCGAGCGAGAGGAAGGAGATGGGATCGGGTGTTGCCCTTCCTGGCAGCTCGCGTGCATGTGTGGCGGCGGGCAGGGACGAGAGGGAGAGAGATGGATCGAGGGGAGGCTGGGCCTTGGGGCCTAGGGTTACAGAGGGGCAGCTGGGCCTTGGGAGGATGGATGGGCTCGGGAGGTTGGGAGGCCAGGAGGCAGACTGGCTTACCTCTCTCTCTTATACTTAGCAGAAAAGAAAAATAGAGAGACAAAAAGAAAGAGAGGGTTAGGGAAAGAATTTGGGAACGAGGACAATTTTCCCGGGCTCACAAAAATATGAAGAGTTTAACAAAAATGGCCCGAGGATTTTTGGTGGAGCTCCGGAAAATGATGAAATAATATTGGCAAGGTTTTGAGGTCAACTCGGAGCAGAAAAGGCATGGGATTTATTTTGCAAGTGGGTTATGGTGATTCCAAAACAATGGAATATTTTATATAGCTCCCTAATATTGGGATGATATGTTATAAAGAGAAGTCAACCTTCCCTCGATTTAAATGGATCGAAAAAATCCATACAATTTATTTAGTTGAGTTTTTGAAAATTAAATGGCATGATGAGATGATGCAAAGCAAGAGATGACATGATGAATGCACACACAAAGTAAATCACACGACAAAACTCGGAAACCCTGGAAGGCAACTGAAGCTCCGGTCTTGGGGCGTCACAACACTCCACCACTACGACAGGATCTCGCCCCGAGATCTAGGATGGCACCGGAGAAAAGAGGGAGAGGAAGAGGTAAATCTAAGTTGCTTCTTTGACAAACGAATGAAACCAATGAACCTCGAGAGGTTGAAAACTTGAAAGAATAACACAATAGAGTTGAACGAAATTGAGAGCATTCCAGTAGAAAATAGAAACAAGGACCACCATGTGCACCTTGGGGGCTGCAAAGCCATGAATGACGAGTACAATGGACGAGAAGGAATTGGAACCACTCTGATTGAAACGAGATAAGAATGAACACGAATGATATAATTTGGGCAGCACTCCGACTAAAAGAAGAAGGAAAAGTTGATAAGATGAAAAGAACTAGAAGAGATGACACAACACTCCGGTTAAATGGATAATGCAAGAAAAAGAACATGATCTTTACAAAACGAGGTGATGGGTCGAAGAGAGCAACATCACAATGCCTTCGGAACGAAAGAATAGAATCTAGATTGATGGGATAAAGGGACGGAGAAGAAAATGACAACTTCTACCACAAATGAATTTGAAAGAAACATCCTTACGAGGAAGGCTAGAACGTAGTTGTTGAAAAATCAACATTGAAAAGAATAAACTTGTAGTGGGCTTATGGAAACAACTCAAAATTATGAGGTGAAAATCTGCCACTAACGAAAACAATTGCTTGCTTGAGATCAACGAAGAGATGAAAACTGCTTTCGCCGAGAGGATAGTTAAAAACTTGGATCATTGATAAGCACCACAATATCAACATTCCTTAGGGAAGGCTTTAGGTGAAATCTATACCAAGATAACTCCAACGAAGAGATTGATGGATTTAAAAATTACCTCGTTCTTGACAACATGTGAATCATGAAGCATGAAGGAAATTGTCAAGAATGACATAACACCATCTCAAGAGATAAGGTAGAAAGAATTGCACTTCGGAATGCAAGATGAAGAATGCTTGAACTCCTCAAAACAAAACATGTGTTGAACACCATGCTTATTTTAGAGTAAAGCTTGGCGGATCTTAACTCCGAGAGAAATCTTGGAGAACAATTGAAGAATGAAAAGAATCCTTGACGAACCATCATGTAGAGCCTCTATGAAGAACTCCGGTAAATAAAAGGATGATAGAAAGAAAGAGAAGTTGAAAACACAAGGTGAAGCCTTGCAATGATAAGATGAAGCTTTGAAATGATATCACCGAGAAAACTTGGAACTCCGGAAAGAAAGATGAATAAATGAAATAAAGAATTTTGATGAACCTCCAAAATAAGGAATTGAATTTACTCGATGGGACAAGAATAAGAATTACATTATGTTGATCCTTCACCAATTAGATTGATGACAAGCAATGGATTAGGCATATTACTTATTCTCATTGAAAAATGATTACAGATAGAGATATAGCGCAAACTTGAGAAGGTCTTCAACGAACCACCGGTATAATTGGAAAGAACGAATGAGTCTATATGATAACGAAGGAAGAGAACTCTTGAACGAACCACCGTAAGAATTGAAAATGAAAGTAGCAAAGGCACAATTCACCAGGAAGAATTGGAAAACGAATGAAGATGCTTGAGGGGAATTTAGATACATTAGAACGAAGAGATCACGAGCTGATTGGAGAATACTTGAATGATGCACCGGTAAGATTTGGAGAACAAGAGCTGAAAGCTGGAATGGATAATTCTGAGATGATGGGCTCCGGAGAATCAAACTGAAAAGACTCCTGAAATGCTCCGGGTGGGTGAAAAGAATTCTCACAATCTAAAACAAATATGAGGATGGCACGAAGCTAGAACCATGAATCTTGAAGAGAATGGAGCAAGATTTAAGAGAAACTCTTCTTCGGTCTTCAAAATTCGAGAATGACGACGAGAAACACCACCATGAATTGTTGAGGCACTCCAGAATGAAAATTAGAAAGGTTGAACCAACGATGAAAAGAATTTGAAAGATCTTGGAGAAAGACATTTGACTGATGATAATTCATTCTTACGTCAAACTTCGAAAAGAATTTGAGAATAGCTCCGGGAAAATTAGAAGAGTCAGGTAAGATCCTGGAAAAAGACCTGTGGGTTAGGGCCCACTCGAAAGAACCACCGTTGAACAATTGTTTGAAATAGATATTGCACCGGTAGAATTAAATGGCTTGAATGAGATAGCAATCTCAAAAGAACTTTAGTGAATTGAGAATGGAAACTAGAATCTTCTGAGATATCTTCAACACTCCGGAACAATTGAATAGCGAGAAGTGGATGATTAAGAGATGCACCGACATGAGAAAGCATTTGAAACGATGAAAAGAATACGATCAACACTGAAAACTTGACTTAAATCCACCGGAGAAGAAAAAAATTAGAATGGAACAATGATAAGGTTGAATCCTTCCTTAGCGTCTTCATGAGAAATCACCGGATAAAACATTAAAGGAAAAGAATGAAGAAACTTCACTCAATAAAATGGATACTTGATTAAGAAATCTGAGTCCTTGAAGAAAAAGGGTGGAGGGCGGAAATCAATGGCAACTTAGGTCGGATGAAACGAACACCGTTGAGAAAAAGCTTAGAATTGATCTTGCGAATGTTGGAATGATCGGATCCACTTGAAGAGAAGCACGCGGTTGAGAAAAGAATTGACATGACAAGCTCGGTGATCAAGAAGGATTAGTATTCACATAGCAATATGAGAACACCATTTAGGAAAAGTATGGAATCAACACTTGGCATTGAAGCAACTTGAATACCACAACTTAAACGGAACAAAACAAAGGATTTGGCTTGCAGAATAAGCGAAACAAATACATATGATAGAGATTTACCCCATCCCATATCATGCATCTGTCGGAAAAATATTCTAGGAGCTACTTGAATTCCCACCTATAAACTCCCGAAACTTTCTGGTTATGCAATCTGGTGTTGGGGATACAGGGGACACAAAATATATCACCCAAACTAACAATACCTAGATCCAGCTGTATCCATCCTTCAACACATAACCAAGAAATCCTCGGAAATCGTGTACCTCGACCTTCGAAAAACATCCGTTATACAAGTCATGGCAATACTCCCGCACTCGCCACAGTACTGGGCTATCAGGGTTATCTCACCAACAACTGCACAAAAGAGATTTCGATGTCGGCAAAACTCAGGTATTCCAGAACTGCAACGATAAAATTGTGACGACAACACCTCGGAGCTCAACTCCCCGGGACACTGCCACAACCCCTAAATGTCAGGAGGCACCAAGAACAATGTTCTCGTCACAAAACCATCGGAACGATTCCAAGATACCCGCGTGATCCTAAAAAAATTTAGTGAAATTTGAGGAGAGAAAAGTCAAAACTCTACGTCAGGATACCTCACCAGAGCGACGAAGGGACTGAGGAGTAAAAAGAATCCTACTCTCCGATATATATAATCCTAAGACTCAAAACATTTTCCGTTCTAGACTCAACAACGCCATGACAAACAATCAAGTAGGGGCTCCTAAGTCGGGAAGGCTCGATTACCAACTTAAACGCCCTCGATGCGGCTATATCTCCCACGTGTCGAAGCACGACTTAGAGGCATAACCGCATTGAAAGCAATGTCGCAAGTGAGGTAATCTTCACACAACCCATGTAATACATAAGGGAAAGAGATACATAGACGGCTTACAATCGCCACTTCACACAATACATGAGTAAAGCATTACATCGTACAGATACAATCAAGGTCCGACTATGGAACCAAAATAAAAGAAGACTACCCCAAATGCTACACAGATCCCCGATCGTCCCAACTGGGCTCCACTACTGATCAACTAAAACGAAACAACACAATGAACAAGATCTTCATTGAGCTCCTCCTTGAGCTCGGATGCGACACCTGCACGGTTTCATCGGCACCTGCAAACTGGTTTTGGAAGTATCTGTGAGTCACGGGGACTCAGCAATCTCACACCCGCGGGTTCAAGACTATTTAAGCTTATAGGAAGGACAGAGTAGTGAGGTGAAGCTGCAGCAAGCGACTAGCATATATGGTGGCTACAATCGCAAAAGAGAGCGAGAAGAGAAAGCAAGGCACGGTCGAACAACTATGATCAAGAAGTGATCCTGAAACTACTTACGCCAAACATAACTCCAACACCGTGTTCACTTCCCGGACTCCGAGAAGAGACCATCACGGTTACACACGCGTTGGTGTATTTTAATTAAGATCAACTTCGGTTTTCTACAACGGACATTAACAAATTCCCATCTGCCACATAACCGGGCACGGCTTTGAAAGATAATACCTGCAGGGTGTCCCAACTTAGCCCATGATAAGCTCTCACGATCAACGAAGGATATTCCTTCTCCCGGAAGACCCGATCAGTCTCGAATCCGGCTACAAGACATTTCGACAGCAATAAAACAAGACCAGCAAAGCCGCCCGGATGTGCCGACAAATCCTGATAGGAGCTGCACATATCTCGGTCTCGTGGCACACTCGGATGAGCAGTCCGTATAACTAAAACCAGACCTCAAGTTGCCTTGAGGGGCGCCCACAGGGCTCTAGTTCGGGCCAGCACTCGAAGGAGCACTGGTCCGGGGCTAAAATAAAGATGACCCTCGGCTCCGAAACCCAAGGGAAAAAGGGCATAGGTGAGGCAAATGGTAAAACCAATGTTGGGCCTTCTTTGGAAAAGTCTTATTCAAAGCGAACTGTCAAGGGGTCCCATAAATCACCCGACCGCGTTAGGGACGCAAAATCCGGGAACATAATACCGATATGACGGAAACTAGGGTGGCAAGAGTGGAACAAAACACAGGCATAAGGCCGAGCCTTCCACCCTTTACCAAGTATATAGATGCATTAATTAAATAAGATATATTGTGATATCCCAACAAGTAAACATGTTCCAACAAGGAACAACATCTCCATGTTCCAACAAGGAACAAACTTCATCTTCACCTGCAACTAACAACGCTATAAGAGGGCTGAGCAAAGCGGTAACATAGCCAAACAACGGTTTGCTAGGAAAGGATGGTTAGGGCTTGACATGGCAACATGGGAGGCATGATATAGCAAGTGGTAGGCATCGCAGCATGGGCATAGCAAAAGAGCGAGCATCTAGCAAGCAAAGATAGAAGTGATTTTGAGGGTATGGTCATCTTGCCTGAAATCCCTCAAGGAAGAAGAACGAGTCCATGAAGAAGACAAACGGACGTAGTCGAACGAATCCTCACAACTCCGGAACGAAACCGAAGCTAATGAGAGAAACAAACCGGAAAGAAGCAAACAACATAGTAAACAACCATCACATAAACATGGCATGATGCACAACCAAGTATGATGCATGTCCGGTTTGAATATGCATGGCATGGCAATATGCACAAACAAAACTACAAGTTAAGTGGAGCTCAATATGCAACGAATTGCATATTGACGAAACTTCACAACATTTATTTAGTTCACTCTTGTTTAGGCTACCCAACAATATTAAATGTTATTAAGCATGGCAAGGGGGTGAAGCATATGAAACTAACTATTTAGGCAAGATTAAATGAGGCCGGAAACAACAACAACAATTCCGGAAAAATCCTCATATGCATTATTTCGAATTTGGTGCTGTTCTGCCCTAAACACAATTTTAATGTTGTTAAACATGCAAATAAAGTATACCAAGTTAAACTAGGCATTTTTCTACCCCATTTACATATATAATTTATTTAAATCCGAGATACGGTTATTAAGTTATGAAATAAATCATTTTAGCATGGCATTTAAGCAAATTAATGCAAACAACAATTTTAAACATTTAAATGTTGTTATCATGATGCGGATGACATGTGCAAGTTTTATGCAATTTTTATTAAAAGTTGACATGAGCATGTTATGAAGCATTGTGTCACCGTGGTGGAAGAAAGGGGTGCCACGGCAACGAATCCGAAAATGATGCTACGCAACATATCGGTTCCGGTAGCTCATGGAGATATCGGTGCAAAAGAAAGTGTGACGAAGCGAGTTGAGCAAGATGGTGGGGTGTCCCGTTTACGGGTTCCCACGAGACGATGGCGTGGCAACGAGGAGGAACAAGCGAGCGACAATCTCGGACACGGTGCAAACGGGCATCTCATACAACATATGCATTCGATCCACGGCGGTCGTTCTCGCGGGTATACCTTCAAGCGCGCTCGGGCGGAAAGCGTTCAGAGGGAAGTAGACGCTCGCGATGATCGCCGAGGGAAGTAGTCGACACGGCGAGTGGAAGTCGTTGTTCACGCGTTGCGACGGTAGGTGTACACGCTTGTTTTCGGGAAGAACTTGATGAATCCAACGCCTTCGGACGACGGTAGAGGTACTCGCGACGGTAGTGGTACACGCTCGTACACGTTTCAAGAGGGACTTGGCGATCCGATGTCTCCGGGTCGATGGTAGTGGTACTTGACGATCATGTACTCGAACTTGGCGATCCGAAGGGTACTTGGTGGTATCCCGTAGTCATTACACGGTCGTAGGGGAACTTGACTTGATGTGGAAATAGCCGACCAAGGTTGTCAAGTAGTCGTACTCCATGATGAACATCGGGGAACTTGGTAGGTTCTAGTGCAGCCGCGGAATGGCACAGGGGGCACGGGTCATCCAAAGGAGGCAGAGGCCATGGCGCCAAGGACGAGTGGCACGAAGCAGAGGCAGATGCGGGCGAGCGGGAGGCTCGCAGGGCCTCGGGTGCTCGAGGGGAGGCCGAGGGCGGCTGGATCCGGCCGGAGGCGACGAACGGGCGGCGGCCATGGCAGGGCTCGAGCTCCTGGTTTCCTGCTTTGCTGGTCGGGACGGCAAGGGAAAGAGCAGGGCCGACGGGAAAGTGCAGAGGACCGGTATGGGCGGAGCAGCGGAGGTGAGGCGGACATGGCGCGTGGAAGGAGGCCAAAGGCGGGCGCTGAACACAGAGAAGAGGAGGAGGCGCGGCGCAGCTGCGGCCGGCCGGCGAAGAGGTGGAGCCGCAAGGCGGGACGAGGCGGCAGGAGGGAGAGATGGCGGCGGCGCTCCTGGTCGCAGCGACCGGAGGGCGACGGGGCATGGTTGCGGGGTGGAGGAGGCGCTCGAGGAGGAGGCCGAGGGGAGAAAGCGCTCGGGCGGCGAGGAGGCGCCATGAATGACGGCGAGGAGGCCGACGGGGCTCGGGAGGAGAAGCGGGGCGCGGCGAGGGGATCGGGAGCAGGGGAGGAGAACGAAGGGGAAAAGGGATCGTGAGGAGGGGGGTTCGAGCGAGAGGAAGGAGATGGGATCGGGCGTTGCCCTTCTTGGCAGCGGGCGTGCGTGTGTGGCGGCGGGCAGGGACGAGAGGGAGAGAGATGGATCGAGGGGAGGCTGGGCCTTGGGGCCTAGGGTTACAGCGGGGCAGCTGGGCCTTGGGAGGATGGATGGGCCTGCGGGAGGTTGGGAGGCCCATGAGGCAGACTGGGCTTACCTCTCTCTCTTATACTTAGCAGAAAAGAAAAATAGAGAGACAAAAAGAAAGAGAGGGTTAGGGAAAGAATTTGGGAACGAGGACAATTTTCCCGGGCTCACAAAAATATGAAGAGTTTAACAAAAATGGCCCGAGGATTTTTGGTGGAGCTCCGGAAAATGATGAAATAATATTGGCAAGGTTTTGAGGTCAACTCGGAGCAGAAAAGGCATGGGATTTATTTTGCAAGTGGGTTATGGTGATTCCAAAACAATGGAATATTTTATATAGCTCCCTAATATTGGGACGATATGTTATAAAGAGAAGTCAACCTTCCCTCGATTTAAATGGATCGAAAAAATCCATACAATTTATTTAGTTGAGTTTTTGAAAATTAAATGGCATGATGAGATGATGCAAAGCAAGAGATGACATGATGAATGCACACACAAAACAAATCACACGACAAAACTCGGAAACCCTGGAAGGCAACTGAAGCTCCGGTCTTGGGGCGTCACAGACGGCCTCCACACCTCGCCCTACAGACAACATTGAGGTGTTGTCTCTGAAGGCACCGGGCCGAGGGGAGATAGTCCAGGAGAGGCCTCAGGGTGACCTTCCGGACCCTGGGTGCAAAGGGAGCAAGACTCCCACGGGCTCCAGGTTCGGACCCCAGCCGAACACCGCGCCGGAACCTCCGATGGTTCCGTACTCCGGCAGGCGACCCCCTATCAAGAGGGGCAAGCCGCCCGTGCCGGTGACCTCTGTCCATCCAGAGGCACCAGACAACTTGTCGGAAGCGCTTCAGGGTGCTTCCATCGACGAAGAGCACCGCACTATCATGAGTGCGGTGGTCGAGAAGGTTCAGTCCACCAAAAGCGAACTGTCTGAAGCGTGCACAAGCCTCCTAACAGGCTTTCAGGTAAATAATTATAGGAAAATGTTGGTGCATAGACAGTAGCCCCTGATGCTCTGTTTGGCGTTCACGAAGAAAGGCCGAATAGAGGATCAAATCATCACTCAGGAGTCTAATTAGAATATGTCTATTGGTATATGCAGGCTTCACTGCTGGCCGCTGCCGCACGTACTGCGGAGGTCGCTGCGCTGGAGCAGGACCTTGAGCGGTCCATGGAGGAGCTCGGCCTTATCAAGAGGCAGCTCGAAGAGAACAAAGGTAAGCAAGACCTTGTCTATATGAAAAGAAAAAAGGAATTGGTTGCAGAATAATTGGATCATCATGAATGTACCAGCGGCCACGACCGAAGTGGCGACCCTGAAGAAGGCGCTATCCGAGGCTGAAAACAAAGCGGCCCAGGAGCGCACCGAGCGAGAGAAACAAGAGGCCCGAGTGGGCGAGGCGCAGCAAGAGCTCTAGGCTCTCGTCAAGAAGCACGGGGCCTTGGAGCTTGACTCTAAGATGCAAGAGTTCGAGCTTGCAAAGGCGCTCGATAGCGCGAAACATGCCAGGGCCGAAGCCCAAAAGGCCCTCCAGGAAGTTGAGGCGGTTAAGAAGATGGCGGCTGTCGGTGTACTAGAGTAGGGATACCCTAGTATCCCGAACTCGTGCACGGGCAGTCGCAGCACCCCGCGGCAAGGCTTGCCTAGTGACCACCAAGGTCCTCCATGGTTCCTTTGGAGCCATTCAAGAACAAAGTATTTAAGCCAAGAAGACAAGGCCCCGACAAGAGGAGCTTGCCGGGAAGGCCACTCAAGGCACGCAGAAGACAAGACCCCGGCAAGAGGAGCTTGCCGGGAAGGCTTGGTGAGCGACAAGCTCCCGGGCGCGACAAGGATTCAGCCACGGCAAGGCGCTTGCCGCGGCAGGCAACCTCTCTTCATCTCCGCTACAGCTCATCCACCAACGTGTCGCCATGGGGCCATTCCAGGCATGCGTGTCAAGAGGCTGTGCAGCCAGCGGAGAGCAGCGGTAAGCAGCGCTGACAGGGGTGCCATCGTGGCAAGTGGTGGCGCCCCTGACGGTCCCTTTCCGCACTGTTTAGGCGACATGGACGGGCATTTATTGCTTTTGTCCCTTGCCGTCAGAGTTAGGTAGAATACACTGTACAAAGTAGTTGTACCAACCGCAACTCATTTTTCCCATTTTGCCCTTGTTTATGTTGCCACCTGTGGTGACCCCTTGAGCCTATAAAAGGAGGCCCATGTGCAACGTAGAAGGGGTTCGGCTGGTTCGACTCATTCGAGATTACACACTCAAGCTAGGTTTTGTAGCTCTCTGTGCTCCCTAGCAAGAACACAATATAGTCAGACAAGCAGCAGAGGAGTATTATATCTCCGAGAGCTCAAGCTGGGTAAACTGCTCGTGTGCATCGCCGATCCGCTTCTTCGCAATCTCCGCCCCCACCGAACCAAAAGAGACTCGGTCCGCCGGTCCCATAGGTGTTCGTGGGTCACGATCAGCTTCCCGACATCTTTGGCGCGCCAGTAGGGCGTTGAGGCTGTGTGAACCTGATCCGCGCTCACACGAGCAACATCTTCATCATATTCATCGACATGCCACGAAGAAGAAGGCTTCGCAGCAACGGAGCCGCCCATCGCCGATCCCGCCACCACCGAGCAAACGGATGGCGGGAAGACGCCGCGAAGAACGGGCGCCGACGAGGGCGCCATGACACCGCCAACCCAAGGACAAGGCAGCATAGACTTGGCGTCCGATACGCATCGCGCCCATCTCAGAGGCGCGGACCGACAGCGCCATGGTATTCATAACACCATACGCCGTTGGATCAAGGCCAAGCTGGAGGATCGAAGCCCTCAAGACCAGCGCACGCCAAAGATGTCGGCACGAGCGGGTACGATCGCCTGGACGGGATGCTGCTCCTTCTAACTTAGTTAGAAGTCCGAGCATATCCCACTCCTTGCACCGTACGCCATTGCCACCCACCACTCCAGCGGAAGCCTTGGCGAGAGCTCAACTGCTTCTAGACTACCCTCCAACAGCCGACAAGGTCGATGAATGGAGGGCCACCATCCAGAGTCTCATCGGCTTTGCCAACGGCGACGTTCCACGGCAACCAAGCACATCGCTACCGCGGCGAGACGACAAGGCACGAGCCGGTGGCGACGAGATCTGTGGGGGTGCAACCACTCTGCACTCCCCATCCCGAAGGCCAAGATCGCCGACTCGTCGGATCCACCTTGACAGCGATTCTACCACTTCATCGGATCCACGAACTCACCGTGATCAGCGCCAAGTTCTTCAAGAACGGCAACAAGAAGACGCTCGAACTCGCATCGAGCGCCGAAGGGAAGCGCGGCGTCAATCTGACCAGCGCGCTGGGCCCGCTGTCGACATGCAAGCGCCAGGGGAACCAGGAGACTTGCCGTACGCGGTAGGTTGCCCTGCGTTCACTCGTGAGCTGCGGCAGTCCAAAGGGTCTGACAAGAAAATTTCGCCGACGTGCCGTAGAAGTATGATGGCAGGACGATCCGTCGGAGTTCCTCAAAGATCTACACCATCGCGGTGCAAGCTACGTGGGGACGAGACGACAAGATCCTCGCCAACTACTTCCCGCTGGTACTCAAGCCAAATGTCAGATCTTGGCTCATGCACTTGCCGGACAGCTCCATATCTTCTTGGGCAGATCTATGCCATCAGTTTGTCGGCGCCTTCATGGGCGGCCACAAGCCTCATGGCTAAGAGAGCGACCTTCATCTCGCCGCCTGAAGGAAGGAGAGTCCCTGCGCAAGTTCATCCAGAGATTCAGCCGTGTGCACTACAACATCCCAGATGTCCACCCGGCCACGGTGATCAGCGCGTTTCATCAGAACGTGCGGAACCGCAGGATGAGGGAGGAGATGGCGATGTGCAAAGTCAAGAACGTCAGTGAGTTGTATGCTTTGGCCGACAAGTGTGCACGTGCTGAGGAAGGAAGAAGACTTCCAGGGGAGAATGCGGAAGCAGGATTTGATAGTGAGGAGACCACCCCGGCGAAAAAGAGCCGGCGGCGGAACAACAGAAAGAAGAAGGGCAAAGAAGTGCTAGTTGTCGAGCAGTCCGGCAACGGTGGTGCCGCCAAGAAAGCCAAGGTTAGTGGCTCTGGCAAGGAGGTTGCCACGACACCGATCGCTAAGCTGTGGCGGCCGCCGACAAGGTGACAGCTCCAACAAACAAGATCGCAAGATCCACCGCACTAAGGGCCATGACCTCCAGAGCTGCAAGAAGGTCGAGCAGCTTGTTGAACAGCGAAGGCTGAGTACGAGCACCGCGACAAGGAGAAGGCCCAGAAGGTGCCGGGGAGTTAGCAAGAAGCGACCCGCCGGGAGGACGCCCAGCAAAGCCAAGCAGCGGCAAGGAGACAGACCTCCCCGCGGCCGCGACAAGGATGAAGACGACGACGACGATGAAGATATGGAAGATGACGAGACCGATGAGCAGGAGTTTCAGAAAGCTACAGAGGTCCTCTGCGTTGACGGCGGTGCTTCTCTACATACCTCACACCGCCAACTCAAGCAATGGATGCGGGAGGTTAATGCAGCAGAACCATCCGTAGAGTCACGCAGGCCTCTGAAGTGGTCCGACACGCCTATCATCTTTGATATTGAGGACCACCCTGATCGCATAACTGCGGTCGGGTGCTTGCCGATGTTGGTCTCACCAACTATCCGCAACCTCAAGGTCACCAAGATGCTGGTTGACGGGGCCGGCGAACCTGATCTCCTCCGCAGTGCTCCGAAGCTTCAAATCCTCGACAACGAGCTCAAGAGACCGCACGCTCCAAGGAATCAATCCAGAAGGAGCAAGTCAAGGGAAGATCATGTTTCCGGTAACATTTGGCAGCGAGCTAAACTTCAGGACTGAGAGGGTCACGTTCGACGTCGCTGATTTTCCATTGCCCTATAATGGAATACTTGGCCGTGCAGCACTCGCCAAGTTCATGGCAGCCTCTCATTATGCATACAACTTGCTCAAGATGCCAGGCCCGATAAGTGTCATTTATGTTCATGGGGACAAGAAAGATGCTCTTATCTGCGCCGACAAGATTTACCCGGAGGCAGCAGCTGCGACAGATAGCAAATCACTTCCCGCTAAAGCTCCCGGGGGGAAGAAGAAGACCACTTTGTCCGGCAAGAGCTCTGATGCCCACTCCGGCAAGCGCACCTCTTCGGAGTGCTGCGCTACCATCGAGGACGCACCATCGAGCTCCACCGGCAAGTGCAAGAAGACGATGGCAGCTCCACCGAAGACCAAGAAGGTGCCCGCCAAGGAGGACGGCACTGGTGGTACCTTCACCATCGCCACTCTCGACCCTAAATAGGAAGGCGCGCTGCTTTCCTCATGGCTAACGCCGACGTGTTTGCGTGGCAACCGCCCCGACATCCCCGTGTTCCTGTGAAAGTAATTGAGCACCACCTAGCTGTCTGTCCTCGCGCGCGCCCGTCAAGCGTAAAGTCGAAGCAGCAAGTGGAGTGCAAAGAATTCATTGCAGAAGAGATCAAGAAACTGGAAGCAGCAGGCCTTGTCAGAGGAGTGCTCCATCCTACGTGGTTGGCCAATCCTGTAGTTGTACGCAAGGCAAATGGGAAATGGAGACTTTGTATCGACTTCACAGATGTTAATAAAGCTTGTCCAAAAGACCCATTTCCCTTGCCACGCATCGACCAGATTGTTGACTCCACGGCTGGATGTGATTTGCTTTCATTTCTAGATGCATATTCAGGATATCATCAGATCTTCATGGCAGAAGAGGATGAAGAGAAAACCGCATTCATCACCCCATGTGGCACCTACTGTTTTGTACGGATGCCTTTTGGGCTAAAGAATGCTGGTTCAATGTTTGCAAGAGTAGTCCATGACGCTTTTGAGCCCCAAATGCACAGAAATGTAGAAGCCTACATGGATGACATAGTGGTCAAAAGCAAGGACAGGGCAACTCTGGTTCAAGATTTAGATGAGACCTTTGCAAATCTGCGCAAGATCAACCTCAAGCTCAACCCGAGAAGTGCGTGTTTGGAGTTCCTTCCGCAAGCTTCTCGGGTTCTTCGTGGTCTCGGGGAATTGAAGCCAATCCCGACAAGATCAAGGCCATTGAGCAGATTGAAGCACCAAAGCGCGTCAAGGATGTACGAAGACTTGCGGTTGCGTGGCTGCTCTCAGCAGGTTTATCTCTAGGTCTGCTGAAGCGCGCCTCGCCATTTTTCAAGATTTTGAAAAAGGCAGGTCTAATGAAATGGACTCGAAGCGGAGGCTGCGCTGCAGGACTTAAAGAGGTACTGTCCTCTACTCCAATACTTGTCGCACCTAGGCCACAAGAGAGGTTGTTGTTGTACATAGCGGCAACCAATCAAGTGGTTAGTGCTGCGTTAGTAGCGGAGAGGGAGCAGATGAGGAGCCGCAACCGAGGCAGATGTATCCAGCGACAAGGTGGGGCTTCACCAACAAGCTCGTCCCGACAAGGACGGATCTGCGCAGACGAGCGAGAAGATTCAGAAAAGGATGGTGCAGCGCCCAGTGTACTTTGTCAGTTCCCTTCTACAGGGGGCTAGGTCAAGGTACTCTGGTGTGCAGAAATTGCTTTTCGGCCTCCTCATGGCCTCGAGAAAGCTGCGCCATTACTTCCAAGCACATGAGATAACAGTCGTCACTCGCTTTCCCCTGAAGAGAATACTGCAAAATCCAGAAGCAACAGGCAGGATTGTCGAGTGGGCGCTGGAATTGTCAAGCTTTGGCCTCAAGTTTGAAAGCACTTCAACTATCCAGAGCAGAGCATTGGCAGAGTTTATAGCAGAATGGACGCCGACGCAAGATGAAGAAATTCCAGAGACGAGTATCCCCGTCAAGGAAGCAAGTAAAGAGTGGCTGATGTACTTTGATGGTGCCTTCTCGCTGCAAGGCGCCGGTGCAGGCGTGCTGCTCGTCGCACCCACCAGAGAGAACCTCAAGTACATAGTCCAAATGCACTTTCCCAAGGAGCAAGCGACAAACAATACTACAGAGTATGAAGGCTTGCTTGCCGGACTCAAGATAGCGGTGGACCTTGGGATCGGGAAGCTCATTGTCAGGGGTGACTCGCAGCTTGTCGTCCGCCAAGTAAACAAAGATTATCAGAGTCCGTTGATGGAAGCCTACGTCGATGAAGTGAGAAAGCTAGAAGAACACTTTGAAGGCCTGCAAATGGAACATGTTCCAAGAGCTCGTAATGCTATTGCCGATGGCTGTCAAAGTGCGCCAGACTCAAGTTACTGTGGAACCAGGAATTTTGTGCTCAAGCTGACTCAACCAACCGTAACGCCATCAATCGGACAGAACAAGAAGAGGAAGTTGATTTGGCGACTATTTTCCGCAGAGCTACCCAAACCGCCGCCAAGGTTCCCAAGATCAACACTAAGAGCGCCAGAGCAGTCTGCTCCGACAAGCCCTGTGGTTTGTTTCGTTGAAGCGACGCCCCGACAAGTCTTGCTCCGGCGAAGCTTGACGGGAACATCAAGCTCCGCTGAGCCGCAGGTTCTGCCGAGAAGCGGATGTTCCCGCAGCAGCAGATGTGCCTTTAGTCCTTGTTGTCGAGCCACAAGCTCCAAAGATGGGCACAGCAGATCGTCCATTTCCTTGACAGAGAACTTCCCAAGAGCAAGAAGAAGCGAGAGAGTAGCCCGGCAGTCAAGTATGTACCAGTTTGTCGACAGCATGCTGCATGTAAGAAGACTCAACGGTGTGAAATTGAAGTGTATTCACGGGAAGATGGATGAAGCTGTTGAGAGATACATGGAGGCATATGTGGTCACCACATTGGCGAAGAGCACTTGCCAAGCAAAGCTTTCCGCAAGGTTTCTTCCGCCGACAGCCCTCCAGGATGCAACCGCACAAGTAACCAAGTGTGAAGCGTAAGGTTCCATTCCAAGCAGATACACCAGCCAGCTCAAGCTCTCGAGACGATCCCTTTATCCCGCCATTTTCGGTCAGGGGCTCGACATCCTCGGCCCCTTTCCCGAGCTGTCGGGGCTTTGAGTACTTGTACGCGTCTATCGACAAGTTCACAAAGTGGCCGGAAGTGGAAGCGAAGGAGGAAGGTGACAAGACAACAAGCATCAAGTTCTTCAGTCGATTCTTTGCCGTGTTGGGATTCAATAGGATCATCACCGACAATGGCACACAATTCACGAGCTGCACCTTCATGCAATATGTCCAAGATCTTGGCGCCAAGGTCTGCTTCGCTTCATTGCTCATCCGAGAAGCAACGGTCAAGCGGAGAGGGCAAACGCTGAAGTGCTGCGAGGACTCAAGACCAGAACTTCGACTGGGCTGCACAAGTGCGAAGAAACTGGATTGAGGAGCTGCCGGTGGTTCTTTGGTCGATCAGACGACGCCAAATCGAGCCATCGCCGGACACCTTCGCTCTTGTCTATGGAGCAGAGGCAGTTCTCCCCACGGAACTCAGATACGGGTCACCTCAGTACTCGCTATGATGAGTTTGAGCAAGAGCAGCTGCGATAAGATGACGCCTGCTCCTTGAGGAGGACCGTCTTCAGTCTTTGTCAGACGAGCTGCTCGTTACCAGAAGCTTTTGCGCCGCTACCATAGACGCAGTTAGTGCCGGAAGTTTCGAGGAAGGTGACCTTGTTCTTCGCGCGCTCAATACGCCAAGAATTCCAACAAGTTGACCTTGAAGTGGGAAGGCCCTTATCGGGTGAAACGAGTCACTAGGCCTGGCGCTGTCCTCCTTGAGACCAAAGATGGCATTCCGGTGAGCAACTCCTGGAACATTGAGCATCTTCGTAAGTTTTACCCATAGGGCGCGGTTGCCGCAACCTGTTCCGGCAACCACCTTTTGTACAAGTCTTGCCGATGTTGCATGTAATCCTTCGTACAAAGCCGGGCGCAGACCCCGTGCATAATTAAAGCTCATGTGTTGCACACAACTTGTCAACTACATGCTTTCATAATCCTTTTTTGCATGTGTTATCTAACATTTTGTGCAGCATCCACACCCGGTAAACGATAACGAGCCACAAGGCTCCATAACATTATTTTCTCTTCTTTCTTCTCAAAGAAAGGAAGGTTCCCTCGCGCACAAGTTAACCAGGGGGGAAGGAGAAGATAATGGTGTGGGCCGCCAAGCGTCGCTCGAGGAAGTTTCGCCTTACCGGGAAGCAAACGACAGAAAAGCTAAACTGCCAAAGTTTGAGCAATCAGTTTTTAATTTTTAAGTTATCTTCCTCGAATGATAGTACTTTGTATGGAAAACCTGTGCGCGGAGGAACCGACTCGTAGCTAGTTTGCGCCCTTACTTTGTTTCGAGTCCGCTCAACAACTTAAGTGAGCTGCAACTAGTTGTGACAAGGTTGCTTGTCGGAAGCGGCGCCGCCAAAGAAGCTGCTCACGTTCCGCACTCAGCGCTCAAGGCAAAGGTGCTCATACCGACAAGTTCCCTAAAAGCGAGGGCACAAACATACAAAGGAAGGAATCAAGTAAAGGAAATAACATTGCAATCGTTGCCTAAGATAGAGTATATTACAAAATAACTTGTCGAGATCTAATAAATTGTTCTCCTAAACATGATCAGCAGCGACAAGGGAAAGATAAATTGGCGGCCTAGTCTCGCGGTCGCCATCAACCCGCTTGATCTTGCCCACCTTGTCCACGATGGGGTGCGACAAGGGCTTTGAGCGCCTCCATCGGCATCCGCGGCAAGGATTTGAGGACGCCGTTGAGGTTGAGGCCTGGATTGCGGAAGGCCACCTTCATCAACACCTTTCGAGGGCTCTGCGCAGATCGGGCGCGATTCCTCGCCAGCTGCTTGGGATCTCTTCCCGAGTCAGCTGGAGAGCCGCCACCACGCCTTGAAGAACAGGCTGATCTTGGCGCTGGGTTGGGGCTTCGTCGGAGGAGTACCCAAGGTCCACCATACCCAGCTCCATCAGCTCCTTGTCAATGGGCGGCAGTATCCACAAGACCCTCCGTCCAGTGCATCACGTTCTCTCTGAAGGTGTTACGGGCGTCAGTAGCACTTGTCAGCAGCTCCTCGCTGGCCTTGATCTTCTCCAATGGGCCCACCTCCCGCCTCCTTGGCGCCATCCAACGTCTCCATCGGGGTGGTCAGCTTCACCTCAAGATCCGCCTTGGAGTCCTTGGCGGCATCGAGCTCTTTGATCCTCTCAGCGAGGCGGCCTGCAACTCGCCAAGAGTGTAGGCGTCCTTCTCGCCTCGTGCTTCAGCGGCAAGCTCTTCGCCGCTCTCGCAGGTTGGCCTCAGCTGCGTCACTTTTGTATCCAACTCCTTCTTGGCGGCCTCGGCAGCTGCGGCAGCGTCCTTTGCTTCCTTGAGAGCTCCGCCAAGTGATTGCTCATGCTGCTGCAAGCTCTTCCTCATAGCTGTCAAGGTTGATCTTCCGCTGCGCCATTTCGCCTTCCTCTGTGAATAGCTTCTCACCGCAAGCCGTTGCTGCTCCTCGACCTCAGCCTTCTCAAGGATGAAGGTTGTGCGCTCTTCAGCGAAGTCGCCCGCTCTTACGCCACGTCTCGGAGGCTTCTTGGTTGGCTTCTCGATGTCGCTCCGCCCTCGCGACAAGTACTTCCGGGACTCAGCTTGGCTTGTCGGGCGCGTAGAGCGACAACAACTTCTTCGACAGCTGCTCCTCCTCGAGACTTCGCCGCTGCTTGCTGCTTAGCGCGTCAACCAGCGACAGCCAATGGAGGCGAAGCAGCTCTTCGTCAAAGGTCTCCCCTCGACCGGCGCCACAGAGCTCGGCGCTTGAGGAGCTTGATGAAAACGCCGTCGCCGCCTTGAGATAAGCGCCGGGTTGGGGCTCTTGAACTGGCCGCTGCATCGGTGGTGAGGGATCGGCGGTCGGTTATAGCGCTGGCGCGCCTCGCGACCTCGTGGTCGTCGAGACGATCGCGGACCCTCGCCAGTGCTGCGGCGGCAGCCTGGCGGCCTCTTCGCCGGCGGACCCATCGGCGCCACCTCTTCCTCCATGGCGGCGGCGTCGTCGATTACCGCGCGTCCTCCTCGCCGGCGACCTCGGTCTCCATCGGCTCTCGGCGAGATGGATCGGCGATCGAGAAAAAAGAAAGAAACAGTCAAGAAAATGTTTGAAAAAAGAAAAGAAAAGAAAAAGAGCCCAAGGGAAAGTTTCGGTCTAAAGGGATTACCTGCGATGGGAGTGCAGGGGCGCGGTCTCAACCACCGGAGGATCGCGGGGCGCTGCCTTTGTCGGAGAGGCTTCCCTTGTCGGAGAAGCATCCCTTGCTGGAGAGCGTTCCCTTGCCGGGGAATTCTCCCTTGGCGGCGTAGTTGAAGCAGATGGTATTTCGGGAGCGACTTCCGGACCCTCCTGATGAGGCTGCTCTGCTCCTGCACAAATCAACAAGTCGGATATCAGTAAAGAAGGAGCACCCATGCACGCCTAACCGTAAGAAATGAACCATGTACTTACACTGGGGGCTGTGCCGGGGGCTGCTTTGAGTAAGGGTTGCCGGGTCCGGCAAGGGAGTCTCAGATGCGCCTCCTGTTGCCACGGGGGGATCATCTTCGATGACGACCACCGGGGTCTTGGCTCTCTTCGACGTCTGGACCAGCGCCCTGAAAAAGAAAGAGTTCAGAATGAAGCAAATCAGATACAAGACAAGGCAACCAAAGTGAAGAAATACAAGCATAGCATAGAGACTTACTCTTCTTCTTCTTCCTCGTCAGAGCTGAGCGCGGAGAGATCAAATTCTGGCTCGCCTCCGGTGCGAAGAGGCGGAGGAGTGGGCTCTCTTGACCGCTTGGCGGGGGTGGCAGCGGTGGCCTGAGAGGATCCCGCCTCGGTTGTTGCAGCAGTGTAGGGCGCTCCAGCATGCAATGATGCTTGCAGCGGTGGAAGCGCATCGCCGGTGCTGCGGCTGTTAGCCCGTCTGGCGCCCGTCACTTCCCGGCCTTGCGGAGGCGCCTTCTTGGTGGGGCTGCGGGCTCGCGCGCGACAAGCTACTTGAAGGTGTGAGAGGCGCCCTCGGCGGACTCGCTCGGCTCAACCGGGCTCGGCCTGCTCCTCCTCGCCCGGCAAGCTCCTCTCGTCGGCAAGGCTTGCCGCCTCTGCTGCCTCTGCTTCCTCCATGGTGAACCCGATTCGCCCGGCCGGCACTTCTGCCGCCTCCTCCAGCCTGGTGGCGATGCGCTGCATCTCGGCGTCGGAGGTGTCGCGGGTGAGCCACCTCTGCTCGTCGGCGCGGATCGGTACTTCAACCAAGCTATCGAAGAACTGCCGCACGACGTCGTCCGCAGGCTCTTGCCAGGTTGGAACGATCCCATGCGAATCACACAAGGGCATCATGGCGCGAATGTGGTCGAGCGAAGAATTGTTGCACAATGGGACGACCCCCCTCGGCAGCATAAACCACTCGGGGTGATCGGGGTCGTGCTTGAACAACTCCAGAACCATTGCGTCCAACTCCAAGACGGTGAAATTCCAGTTGAGGCCCGGGCGCAATCTCATGATATCTGCGGGTTTTGGAACTCCCAAGCAGGTCTCCTCCTCTCTCTGCAAGGGAAGCGTCTGGTGGCGAAGGAAATCTCGCCAAGCTGCGCCTCGGTGAGTCCGGCAAGCTGAGGCGCAAGATCCGGTCACAGCTATCTTCAACCTAGCATCCTCCGGCGCCAAGTTGCTCCAAGCGTTGCCGCACTATGGGAGTTCGGCTGGGCGGTGAAGGGCTGCGGGTTCTCCTCTCGATCCAACACCAATCGGCTCTCCTCCTCCCACTTGCTGCGGAGCTCTCCTTCCAGATAGGATTCTTTCTTGCTGATCACGGAGATCCAAGCAATCCCTCCGACAAGTGGCTCTCCTCTCTCGGCAGGGGCATGAAGAAGTGGCGGAAAAGGGCTACGTTTGGGTGGACTCCGACAAAGTTTTCGCAGAGGTGTGCGAAACCGCCATGGTCGAGGACAGCGTTGGGGGTGAAATCAAGGGCGAAACCCGTAGGTGTTCATGATATATAAAAAAACTTCAGAGAAGAGTGGGCAAAAGCCCGCAATAGAAAAAGCGCGAAGAAGGGTACCCGAAGCTGACTACGATGCGGCGGAGAGTACCTTCGCAGCGCGGATGCGCGTCTCCGTCGACGAAGAGGTAGTAGCCCTTCCTCATCTCCTTGGCGTCGAGCTGGGGGAAGAAGCCCGCTCCTTCGCAGCGCCATGAGCAGCTGCGCCTCGGCCGACTTCCGCCCTTCCCTTGTCGGCCGAGCCATGGCGGAGGTGGTGGAGAGACGGCGGCGTTGATGGCGTTGAGTGGCGATGAAGCGATGCGTTGCTCTCTTCGGCTAGAGAAGAAGGGGGAGCGGCGGTGGTTTTCAAGATGGGGCGGCAAATGGCGAGGTGGGCGACCTGCCCCTGATTCCCCTGTTTATAAGGAGGGAGAGGCGGACGTTCCTTTCCAATTAAAAAAGCCCCCGATCTCTCCCCATGACGCCACGTTCGACGCGTGCTGTTCGTGGGGGACGTGGTGGGTCCGGAGCGAGTAACGGCGTGATCTAGGCCGTGCAAGCCCGTGCACTGTTTTGGGCCTGGCCCAACAGCGCTCGGCACCGTGTGTGGCCCTGGCCCGGGGGCTCCTGTCGGTGTACTAGAGTAGGGGTGCCCTAGTATCCCAAACTCATGCACGGGCAGTCACAGCACCCTGCGGCAAGGCTTGCCTAGTGACCACCAAGGTCCTCCATGGTTCCTTTGGATCCATTCAAGAACAAAGTATTTAAGCCAAGAAGACAAGGCCCGGCAAGAGGAGCTTGCGGGAAGAATACTCAAGGCACGCAGAAGACAAGACCCGGCAAGAGAGCTTGCGGGAAGGCTGGTGGCGACAAGCTCCGGCGCGACAAGGATTCAGCCACGGCAAAGGCGCTTGCCGCGGCGAGCAACCTCTCTTCATCTCCGCTCCAGCTCATCCACCAGCGATGTCGCCATGGGGCCAATCCAGGCGTGCGTGTCAAGAGGCTGTGCAGCCGGCCGGAGAGCAGCGATAAGCGGCGTGACAGGGGTGCCATCGTGGCAGCGGTGGCGCCCAGACGATCCCTTTCCACCTTTGTTTAGGCGACATGGGCGGGCATTTATTGCTTTTGTCCCTTGCCGTCAGAGTTAGGTAGAATACACTGTACAAAGTAGCTGTACCAACCGCAACTCATTTTTGCCATTTTGCCCTTATTTACGTTGCCACCTGTGGTGACCCCTTGAGCCTATAAAAGGAGGCCCATGTGCAACGTAGAAGGGGTTCGGCTGGTTCGACTCATTCAAGATTACACACTCAAGCTAGGTTTTGTAGCTCTCTGTGCTCCCTAGCAAGAACACAATATAGTCAGACAAGCAGCAGTAGGAGTATTATCTCTCCGGAGAGCTCCGAAGCTGGGTAAACTGCTCGTGTGCATCGCCTCGTCTGCTCTTCGTGCAATCTCCGCCCCCCACCAAACCAAAAGGGACTCGGTCCGCCGGTCCCATAGGTGTTCGTGGGTCACGATCAGCTTCCCCGACAGCGGCGGGCAAGGCATTCATTATGCAAAGCAAGCACGTGAAAGAAAATTTCTTTTTACTTACCCGAGTTCGGAGCTCTCGAGGAGCGTTCGCAGATCTGCCCCGCAGTGTGTCTAACGCCGCGGAGTCCTACCAGGCCGAGGAGGGGAGCTCGACGGAGAAGTTGTTCTGGTCTCAGTATACTGGGACAGAACACCCGATGCCCTTGAGCGACCAGCTGAAGCAGTTGGTCGAGCTCCACAGGGCGGCCTAACAGGCCATGAAGGGCCTTATAGTCCGGATGTGGCCTGGCGATCCCCTGCCCAACAGCTATTTCGGTCTGGTGGGGCGGCTTGTGAATGCCTGCCCCGTGTTGGACGTCATCAAGCGGTCCGTTTGCATCGAAGCTGCACGCAGGGATTTTGCCCGTGTGAAGGTGCACTGGCGAAGATGGGGCCGAGAAGCTGGTGAAGGAGGGGCCGCCGGGAACAGGAGCATCGCCACCCGAGATATATTATGAGGTGTCTGAAGGTGCCCGTCTTGTGGCGGAGGTGTACCAAGGATGTAATTTTGAATGAGCGTACTCATGTGATCCTGTAATGTGAAAACTAGTTCATTTGCGTTATGCAACGCTTGTTGAATTTAAAATATTACCTTCTGTGCGGCCGTTTATAAAATCTAGGAGTTGGCCAGTTGTTGGCTTCTGCCCTCATGCAGCTAGTGCAGGGGTGTTCGGGATAAATCTGAGCACTCTTTTTCCCATTTTTTGGGTCCTTGAGGAGGTGCTCGGCGCAGCAACCAGGCAATCAGACTATAATGCTTTATCACTCTCCTTAGCCATAGAAGTCTACAATTTTAAATTTTGCGAAGCCCCTAGTATTCGGAGGTGAATTTGAGGCGCTATATCATCTAAGCCGGACAAGGCCGACTCCTCGCCCGAAGCGGAAAAAGTCTTTAGGGACTTGAAACCTCTCGAACAGCGAGCAGCTCTCGCCCCATCATGACAGTCAGTTTTGGCTTTCTCTAATGAGGTGCACGTCCGGAAGAACCGGGACACAATTGCAGTAGTTCTCCGGTGCTACCTTAGCGATATAAGCGGGCGTAAGGTACCAAAACATGGGGCCAGGCAAACCCAACTATTGACCCAAGACATGATTCGGAGCTGATGCATATAGTGCTATAAGTTCGGGGTACCGCACTGTCGAAAGTGTTCGGACTTCTCACGCCGTCTTATGGGGTATACGAAAGCCCCAGGCGTACTATCTGTACCAGAATGTATGGGTGCTGATTGGCGTAAATAAACATATATGTAAAAAAGAATAGATAACACAATAATAGACTAGTGCTATGCATTGTTATTCAAGGAATACATTGAAACGTACTAATACAAGTAGTGCAATAAGCAAAAAATAGGATTGTTTAACATGTCCTATCCAAGGGCAAGCTTCGGACTGGTATTTAAAGCAGGTATTCCGCTCGTTTATCAGAGACCTGGGGATTCCGCTGTACGATGTAGCTTCATGCCTCCTTGGTTGTTGTATCGTGTGTCCGGCAATCATACAGCCGGATAGGGCTTCCAGAGAGTAAGGTCCTGAAAGAGAGAGAATGATGAAGGTGTTCAGCCCCTAGGGCGGTTGAGCCGCAAAGCGGAACGTGCCATAGTTGTGCCCCCGCCTACGCCCATGGTATTTTTAATGCGTAATTATGTACGCGCGACACGGCTTTTGCCGTTTGCCTAGGACTAGGGCGGGGGCCGACTTGCTAGGCGAGCTCTTAATGTGCGAGCGATCTGTTGCGAGTTGCCGGACTCGCTTGATGGTGTCAGGGCTTTATCGCCCGGTGCTGGATTGCCTTAAGAGGCTGCTATATGCCTACTGCGAGGGCTGCAGTGTGCTCCTCCGTGCGGAGCGAGCGTTCTGTGTTTCCATTGACTGTTATGACCCCCTTAGGTCCTGGCATCTTGAGCTTGAGGTATGCGTAGTGCGGTACCGTGTTGAATCTTGCAAACGCGGTTCGCCCGAGCAGTGCGTGATAGCCGCTGCGGAATGGGACGATATCGAAGATTAACTCCTCGCTTCAAAAGTTGTCCGGAGATCCGAAGACCACTTCCAGTGTGATTGAGCCCGTTCAATGGGCCTCTACACCTGGGATGACACCTTTAAAGATTGTTTTTGTTGGTTTGATCCTTGAGGGGTCTATGCCCATTTTGCGCACTGTATCCTAATAAAGCAGGTTCAGGCTGCTGCCGCCATCCATAAGGACTCGAGTGAGGTGAAATCCGTTGATGATGGGGTCTAAGACCAATGCGGCAGATCCGCCATGACGGATACTAGTGGGGTGGTCCCTGCGATCGAAGGTGATTGGACAAGAGGACCATGGGTTGAACTTTGGGGCGACAGGCTCCATCGCATAGACGTCCCTCAGTGCACGCTTCCGTTCCCTCTTGGGAATGTGGGTTGCGTATATCATGTTCACCGTCCTCACTTGTGGGGGGAACCTCTTTTGTCCTCCCGTGTTCGGCGGCCGGGGCTCTTCCTCGTCGTCACTGTGCAGCCCCTTGTCCTTGTTTTCGGCATTTAACTTGCCGGTCTGCTTGAATACCCAGCATTCTCTGTTGGTGTGATTGGCTGGCTTATCAGGGGTGCCGTGTATCTGACACAAGCGATCAGTATCTGATCCAAACTGGGCGGACCAGTACTTCTTTTGAATGGCTTTTCAGCGGCGGATTTAGCGCCGCTGAATCCTGCATTGACTGCCGTATCCTTGGCGTTATCACCATTGTTATGGCTCTTGTGTTTGCTATGACGTGGTCTGCCGTTACTTTCCTTGGTATCCGAAGTGCCAAGGTTCCTTGATATGTTGTTGCTGCGAGCCAGCCAGCTATCCTCTCCAGCATAAAAGCGGGTCATGAGTGTCGTGATGGCTGCCATAGACCTCGGCTTTTCTGGCGAGTGCGAGGCGAAGACCACTGCGTCGCGGATGTTGCAGCTTAAATGCCGCTAAGGCCTCGCATCCGGACGATCGTCAATTTGAATTTTCTTGGTAAGAACCGTGTCCAAAATTGCTGGCGATTCCCGGCTGCTGGGTTATATGGCTCAAGTCATCGGCATCCGTGATGCTTTATAAGTGCCACTGAAATTGTCAAGAATGCATCTTCGGATCCTCCCAACAGCCAGCAGTCTGCGGCAAGCTGTTCAGCCAATGCCGAGCTGGTCCTTTGAGTTTTAGTGGGAGGTACTTGATGGCATGTAGATCATCACGCGCTATGTGGATGTGGAGGAGAAATCCTCGATCCATACTGCGGGATCTGTTGTACCATCATATGGTTCGATATTTATGGGCTTAAAACCCTCAGGGAATTCAAGATCCATTACTTAAATGCGTGAAGCATAGGGGTGTCTTGGCGCCTGCATGCTGGGCTATATCACGACGCAGCTCATATGAGTCTTGCCTGCTGTGTTTGGCCCGGCCGGATTTACTTTTACTGTATCCGGCGTGATGGTCATCGTCGCACGGAGGCGCGCGCCCTCATGGTCCATAGATTGATTTTGCGTGTTTTGCCCTGTCTTCCAATACATCTCACAGGTCTCGCGTGTTGCCCCGTGCCTTGGTATTTTTGTATGAGTGGCGGCGTGGTGCAGGCTGAGCTTCAGGCTGGAATGCCTCTCTGTCTCGGCCACGAGGTGGCCGATCAGCCGCGTCATACACTGGTGATGTAGGTTTCAATGCTTGCTCCTCAAGTCGGGGTAGCAACCTGTGCTTTGGGTAACCCTTGGAAGGGCGTTCGAGTTCATATTCCTCGGCCGCAAGGACTTCAGTCCATCAATCTGCTAGCAAATCCTGATCAGCTCGAAGCTGTTGTTGCTTATTCTTCAGGCTATTTGCTGTGGCTATAAGCCGGTGCATAAAGCGCTCCTGTTCAACGGGATCCTCAGGCACGACAAATTCTTCATCGCCGAGGCTCACTTCGTCTTTGGAGAGAGGCATATAATTGTCATCCTCCACCTCTCCCTCTGCCGCTCTCTCGGGAGGGTTGGCTTGTTCATCCTCCGGCCCTAAATCTTGCTGGAGGGGATTGTCGTCGTCTTCGGCACTGTCCGGAGTGCTATTATCTCCCGTGCCGCTTTTGCTGTGGCGAGACTTAGAGCGGCGCCGCTGAAGTCGGCGCTTGGGTTGCTTCTTGGAGGGGTCATCCTCCGCTGTCTTGTCACCATTGCCTTCTTTGGGTGTATCCACCATGTATATATCATATGATGAGGTGGCGGTCCAGTGCCCTGTGGGCAGTGGTTCCTGCTCCTCTCCGGCATCGTTGTCCATACCATCGACGTCTTCGGAGTCGAAGTCGAGCATGTCAGTTAAATCATCGACAGTGGCTACTAAGTGGGTGGTGGGTGGGGAGTGAATTTCCTCATCATCCGCATCCCATTCAAGCCGGACATAGTTTGGCCAAGGTTCTCCTGACAAGGAGAGAGACCTTAACGAGTTTAGCACATCGTCGAAGGGCGAGTGCTGAAAGATATCCGCGGAGGTGAACTCCATGATCGGTGCCCAATCGGATTCGATAGGCATGGGCGCAGGCGGTTCGGAGTCCGTGGCCGGAGATGGATCCAGTAGTTCGACGCCATGGCTCTCGTGAAGGGTGAGGTCAGTATCCGGCTCTATCGCCGCTGAGAGTGCAGCCTCCAAGGTGGGGTCTATCCACCCGTCCTCAGATGGCACAATTTGCTCCGGATTGAAGGCCGGAGTAGTTGCCGGTGTGATCTCTCGGACACTGTCCGACGGCAGAGCTATATCGTGCTCGTCGTGATTGTGCGGCACACCTGGCATGGGCTTGAATCCATCGAAGATCAAGTCTCCGCAGATGTCGGCAGTGTAATTCAAGTTTCCGAACCTGACCTGTTGGCCAGGGGCGTAGCTCTCGATCTGCGCCAGGTGGCCAAGCGAGTTGGCCCGCAGCGCGAAACCGCCGAATATGAGGATCTGTCCGGGGAGGAATACCTCACCCTGGACCGCATCGTTACCGATGATCGAAGGAGCCATCAAGCCTTACGGTGACGGCACAACGGAACTCTCAATGAAAGCACCAATGTCGGTGTCAAAACTGGCGGATCTCGGGTAGGTGGTCCAGAACTGTGCGTCTAAGGCGGATGGTAACAGGAGACGGGGGACACAATGTTTACCCAGGTTTGGGCCCTCTCGATGGAGGTAATACCCTACTTCCTGCTTGATTGATCTTGATGATATGAGTATTACAAGAGTTGATCTACCACGAGATCGTAGAGGCTAAACCCTAGAAGCTAGCCTATGGTATGATTGTTGTTGGTCCTACGGACTAAACCCTCCGGTTTATATAGACACGGAGGGCTAGGAATTCTGAAGAGTCGGTTACAATGGGAGGAGATCTACATATCCGTATCGCCGAGGTTCCTTCCACGCCAAGGAGAGTCCCATCCAGACATGAGACGAAGTCTTCAATCTTGTATCTTCATAGTCCAACAGTCCGACCAAAGGATATAGTCCGTCCGTCCGGATACCCCCTAATCCAGGACTCCCTCAGTGTACAAAGGGAAGGTTCCGGGGGTGTACAACGAGTGGCCTGAGTGTCAGGCTCAAGTGAATGGGGTCTCGGGCGCTAGCCATAAAGTCTTGAAAAGCAGACAAGAAGGAGAAGATAGTTACTTGAGGTTCACGCTAGCGCAAGAGAGGACTCGTAACCGCCGTCTCATGTACTGCATAGTTCCGCTCTCACTCATAGTGATAGCTCTTCTCACGTATACCATTGTTTAGATGGATGACGTTGTAGTTGCAAGTATTCGAGACTTGCATGTATCGCTATTTTCGAGATGATGACGAGATACCACTTTTTGTTGGATGATGATTGTGATGAGACTATTTGTATGTATATGTTATGATTATGTTTGTGGTCCTGCATCCATTTGTATGTGTATCATAATGAAATTTTTATCTGCTAAAGATTCTTGTATAAAGCCTGTTCAAATACAAAAAAAATATGCAGAAAAAAACAAAAACTACTAAAATTAGAAGTAGCGAGTGGAGAAAAGTTAGCAGGAGCGTCATAGTAGAAGTAGCGCGTATAGGCAAAGCGCGCTAGTGCTATTAGCAGTAGCGAGCTTCCACGAAGCACGCTGCTGATACACTTAATATAGCATGGCAGCGGTGTACCAGCGCTGCTACTCTGAGTTAGCTATGGCGCCTTATTAGTAGCGCCGGTCCCAGCTCTTGATATACCTAGAATCCGCACTGCTGCTAGGCTTTTCCCTAATAGTGAGGCCTCGGGCCGAGGAGCGAACAGGAGCGGAGAAGATGCTCAGAGTTTTAGGGTGCGATGTGGCCATGATGCATCTTGGCAACACAGACCAACCGTCGGAGGAGAACAAGCGGTCCCTTGACGCTGGTTTAGCTTTGGCTGGAGGAAGAAGAGGCGAAGAAACCACGACAGGCGTTGAATGTCAATTCAATAGTCAAGAGTTAGCACAATCGTTTGTTGACTAAGCCGACACCAAGTAGCATACTTATATATATATATATATATATATATATATATATATATATATATATATATATATATATATATATATATATATATATATATATATATATATATATATATATATATATATATATATATATATATATATATAGGAAAATAAAAACTGGTCTCGTTCGACTGGTAACATTCCCGAAACTGCGACCGTTCGATCTTGCGTCGCAACTAAAACTGCGAGGAAAATCTGTTCGTTTGCCGTCCTCCTCCGAGGGAATGTTCGCCACATAAGTGACTAGCACCCTTGGTTTTCAACCGAGAGGCCTTGGGTTCTAGTCCTAGGAACTCTCAGTTTTGTCCTCCTTCCTTCCTCGCAAAAAAAGATAGAAAATCAACGACTTGAGAAGGTGTACAAAACAAGCTAGTGTACCAGCAAAGAGACATTGCTGAGTTTTAGAAAAAAGGGAGACATGCTCCTGTAGCTGGTTTGAATCCAAACATATACTATGACTATATATGGTGCTATGCTACGCTGCAAGTAATGAAACTGACATATCCAACGTTCGCTTCTCCTCTTCTCTACTTACTCTGCCTAGCATCAGAAGCTCTGGTCGCAGCAACCATGTCCGCTGGCTACTCATCCACCTTCTCTTCAGCAGGCAACAACCAGATATGTGCCAAGTTGCCACCCGTACCATCGCCTGTGGGTCTCATCACACCCCCATCGGCACACACACCGCAGCCGGTTGCTCATCGCAACCCACTACCGTTGGTGTGGTGCCACTGCTGCAAATCACGCAGAGTATCCGTCGCGTCTCAACCACAATCCTCAACCCTGGCCGAGTCTTTTACAAATGCCCGAATCATGGGGTATTCTGCTGCTTTCAGTTGCTGATATTTTTAATAGCTTGGTTGATGATCTTCCAATTTGATTCATGCAAAAAAGGGAAGATTCGTGTGATTTGTATTTCCGGGAAGTTGCTGATGTGGGGAATGCAACTATGCTGATTATTTGGTTAGCCGAGGAATCCCAATACCAGTAGGTCGGGGTGTTGGACAAGTAACTGAAGGAACGATAGAAGAGGAAGATGCAGAGCAGAAGGTTAAAGATGCAGTTCCTCTGATCATGGCCAGGCAACAGCTCCTGAACAGTTGTCGGTGTCAAAACCGGCAGATCTCTGGTAGGGGGTCCCAAGCTGTGTGTCATGGATTAATGGGTAACAGGAGACAGGGGACACGATGTTTACCCAGGTTCGGGCCCTCTTAATGGAGGTAATACGCTACTTCTTGCTTGATTGATCTTGATGAATATAGAGATTACAAGAGTTGATCTACCTCGAGATCATATGTTGTGGTCTAAAACCTAAGGGTATGATGAATAATATCATAATGCTCTATCGACTAGCCTTGCCTCGGCTTATATAATGTACTAGAGGCCTAGGATAATAAGAGTCCTAGTCGAATACGCCGGTGTAGAGGAGTCCTTGTCTTGATCACAAAGTCTTGTGGAATCTTCCTCGTGTATACATCGGCTGTCCGAACTGGCCCATGAGCAAACGGCCGTGGGGGTCCTCGGCCCAATCCAACTGATCGGGAGACGACCTGGTGAGTACCCCCTAGTCCAGGACACTGTCAGTAGCCCCCTGAACCGGTCTTCAATTTGGGGACGCTCCTCGATTCTTCCGAACTGTTCTTCATCTTCGGTCGTCGGTCTTGAAAACTGGTTCAACAAATCATCTCATCTTCGATCTTGAGGATCGCCAAAGAGAATTTGAAGAGTTTACATGTCGGGTATCCGAGGAGCCCCTTTAAGTTCTCGGCCTTTATCAATGCCTTGTTATTATTTTTTACGCCACACCTCGGGTTTGAAGTTGTTCCCGTGCGGCGGTGTCCTCATGCATCCGAGCTCCAAAGCTGGACTGCGTTCAATATATCTTTTGCAACCGACCACCAACGTCGGATTATATCCGAGCTCCAACTCCGGACTATATCCGCGCTCCAACACCAGACTATATTTGTGGTGTCATAGATCAGCTTGGCTTGAAAAAGTTTGAAGGAGGTTATCCGAGTTTATCGCTAAAAATTTCTCTATGGAAAGAGCCATTCGAATCTGAGCTTTATGCCGGACCACTTCCGTGCTCCAACGATGGTCAGCGTCCGAGGTGTCGTAAACTACCTCGGTCTTTTAAAAGATTGAATGAATTCAGCTGAGCTTAATGACGGAAATGCACTCTATGGAGCCAACCACTAGCGCCCAAGCTTTATGCCAGACTGCTTCCGAGGTGGTGCATCACCCCGACCGCGGGTGTAGCGACCTGACCCAAAATCGGTCAAGTCTCTGTGTCTGTACCATCCCAAGATCATGCTGGTACTCACAGTACATTTATGAAATAATCAAAGTTCAATCACACCTGAATTTATTACACGATTCTCATATAGAGTCTTTATTACAAGAGAATAAATTGGGCGAAGGCCAACTCATGAAATAAACTAGTAAAACTGCGGAGCGTGAGCGAAATAAGCGAGTCCATCCGACTCCAAGGGCAATGCCAGCGGAGTGTAGCCTCACTCTGATGGAATAAATCTACGCAACATAAGGCGTTGCAGCCGTGTAGAGTCAGCTTTTGAATAAGCTGGCAAGTCATGAAGAGAATAACAATAATAAAGTTACTAACACTATATGCATTTTGGCTGTGGGGCTCTAAGTTTCATCATTTTGCGAAAAAGCCAATTTTCTTCTACTACAGTGGACTTGCTTGCAAATTACTACAAATTGTTGGTGGTTATTGAGATGGTTCCGCCAACCAATGTCTCATTCCCAAATTATTAAGTCATAACCCCTCAAATTAATTTATTAGTTTTAGTGTTGAGATTTCGAATACTTCCAAGTTCGAGGCTCAAATTGTGTAAAATAGGGGACACGGCTAATCGATTAGATCTTTAAACTCTGCGAGAGGTTTGCACACTTTACCCATAAGAATCATTCCCTCCTTTTAAGTCTTAGCACTTCATGGTGTTTGAAGATGGGATGAATGAAACAGGGTCTTCAAAGAGTTCTTACGGCTCTGCGGTACCCATCAATCCTACCGTTCTTCTTCATCTCGTAGTACCGTCCAGCCAGCGTCACTACTAAGGTTAACCCAGCGAGCCCATAATGGCTTGCGGCTGCTGAATAAGCTTCGGTCAATGGGGCATCCATCCGTCTCTTAAGTGGCTGGGTGAAGCTTTCCGCAAGATGTCATGGCACTTCTCCATGCATCCCGGCCAACCACTGGGTTCTCCAGGGTGCCCGTCAACCGTCCTCCACCCAGTAGTGAATTCCGAAGTCCATCTTGATTCTTGTAGTTCATGGGGTTGTCATCATCATTGACTCTCACATCTTACTTATGAATTCACTCAACCAAACCCGTCTACGAGCATAGCAAAATAAACTACTTCGTCCCGGGGTCATGATAACAAGGGGGATTGGTTCATCCTACCACATGATACTACTCAAGATTATAACTTCAAAATTTCAACTACTTCATGCATGGTGGGGTGGTATAATTTCTAATGCACAAAATCATAGGTATTGAAAATAACATGATCAAAGACTTGCCTTGCTGATGATCCTCGTAAGCTAAAGACTCGTAGTAGCAAGCTTCACACTCCGGAAACTCTACTGAGACAAACAATAATCACAATAAGCATATAGCATATGACCACTTAACATAGCAACATAGTAACATAACACACCAAACAAACAATTCAAAACCCATAGGAAAACTCAAAGAAAACCAACTCAAAAGTTTTCCTACTTCAAGCAACAACTAAAAATAATTTTGCATAACAAAATTTTCTCAACATAACCTAATCATGAGTTTATGTTAACTTAACAGAAAAGAATGCATTAAGCAACTAGGAGCAAAAAGAATCAATTTAAAAGCTATTATAAAACTCTTATTAGGCCTAATTCAATTTCTATTAAGAAAAATAAAATAAAAGTTTTATTTATTATAAATAAAAGTTCATCCTCTAAGGTGACAGAAACTAACCTAGAATAATCATTCACATGTTAAAAATAAATTTATTAGCTAATTAAAATAATAGGAAAACAGTAGCTAGTTAATTAATTAAGAATAACAAGATTCTGCTAGAAAATATTTTTTATTAATCCTAAAATACCCAAATTAATTCCTACGGTTAGGCAATGTCAAAATAAAGTTGGGACAAAAGAATCACCCAAAAATAATTTTCCTAACTCATATTATGACAGATTTACTATTCTGTCTAAAACTAAAATAAAGCTATTCTAAATAATTTTAACATAGCTAATTATATTTTCTGCAGAAACTATAAGAAATTTGCAAACCAACAAAAAAGAATCACCTAAAAATATTAAGTAGAATAAAAGTTATGAATTTTCAAATCTGAAACTATTACATTAAAACAGAAAAACGAAAATAAAGAAAAAATGGCCTAATGGGCTAACCTACATGGCGTAATATAGCTAAGCGGGCCCTAGGGTTAAACTGAATCGGGCGATCTAATAAATAAAACCTAACTAAAATTAAACCGCAACGAACGGGCGGTTTTAATTAAAAACATACCCCTTCGGGTTCTAATCCTAACCGTTGAGCTAGATCGGACGGCGGGAGTGGTTCAGCTCACGGAGTTCGGCGATGGCGGCGGCCCGGCGGCAGAAGTCGTCGGCGGCTCGGTCGTCGGGGAGGTCGGTGAGGTACTCAGCGAGTCTTGAGACGGGCTCGGGGTGGTGCAGTGGGTCGGCGAGGCTCGGGGTGGGCTAGGCGTCGTGGCGAGGCAAATGGCGGCGTGTAGGCTCGGGCTCCGCGCGCGTGAGGAGGAGGAGGTTCGAGGCGAGGGGGGAATGGGGTGCGGGGAGGGTACTTATAGGGGTCCTCGGCTTGGGCGAGGAAAAAGCGCGAGATCATGGCGGATCCGGATCTCACGGGATCGTGAGCGGCGGCTCGATCGTGGGCGAGGGTTGAGGAGGTGGTGGCCCACTGGCGGAGAGAGAGGGGGTGCGGCGGTCGGCGGCCGAGCAGAAGGAGTTCAGGCGAGGGTGGCGGTTGGCTCGGTTGGCTCATTGGTGGCTCTCTGGGCGCTGGTGGGCAGTGCGGTGGGCAGCACTGGGGCATTGGTGGGCAGCGCCCACTATTTTTCTTATTTTATTTTTTTAAAATAAAAACAGAGTTATAAAATATAAAATATAAATATTTTATATAGGACATATATATATCAAAATGATCAGGGGAATATTCCCTTTCATTTGAACATTTTTCCAGGGGCAAAATCCAAAGTTTATAAAAATCATTTTTTTCCAAATTCAATCAAAACTCAAATTTGAATTCCAAGCTTTTGGCATTGTTTTCCTCTGATATTTTTGGAGTGTCATGTTTACTCCTCTCATACTTTTGCTCAAGTATTTATCAGGCATAGTTTTTGAAATGATTCCCACTTGCCAAAGTTTGAATTCAAATTCCAAAACTCAAAATCTTCTGAAACTTCAAATGGCACTCAAATTCAAACAGAATGCATAGATGCTTAGCTATAATTGTAAAACATTCCAAATAGGAAATTTGGGATGTTACACCGGGCAGATTTTTTGTGTGAATATTTTTGATTGGTGCAATTTATTCTCTGCCGAGATATATAGCCAGTATATGTATATCCAGTAGCCCTCAAGGTGTGTTTGGTCTAAAACCGAGATGCACCTAAAGGAAAACTATAAAACTGCTGATCCTAGTAGCCCACAGACACGAGTCGATTTGCAAAATTGGCACGAGGATCAACTCCTAGCTTCGGCAGCATCGTAAGAATATAAGCATGATGTAATATTTTAGAAATAATGATCGCGGACATGCCTTACGAGAGAGTTGTGAGAAGTCGCCGTGATATATTAGCTTGATGCCGGATAAGTCCCAGATGGTACTTACTGTTGTCTGAAGACGCACTTGCCCATAGTTCGGTCATGACGAACACTGAGCACTTTGAATTCTCTGCATTGAGTAAGCAATGTAGTAGCCCCCGAGACACTGGCCGGGTGGCAACACCAGATCATGGGATCGATGTGCCCCTTTAATATATATAAATAATGAGCGCGAAGCCCAGTAGCCCCCGAGCCTTAATGTGGGCACGGGTAGCCAAATTAAGGATCGATATCCGTTTGGCAGAAAATTTTGTTGTGTTTAACACAAACTTCTCGGAAAGAGAATAAAGATCTCTTAAAGGAGCTTAGGGCTGGTCGAAATCCGAGCTCGCCAAGGTAGGCCCCAAGGGGTTTAAAAGATGGATTGTAGTAAATGGATTTTACTCGCAATTTTTATGTGTAATGATTCTATGTATCCAAGTACTTTACATCATGAATGCTCGGATCCACATTGTACAACACCTTGTTGACCGACCATCGGCTTCAACCTCCTCGGCCAGTGACTGGGGAGTGTTTGTCCTACTTTATAAAGCCTTTACAAAGGCAAAGGTTTACGACAAACAAGGCAATGCGGCCATATGGTTTTATAAAGAAAGGTATGTGGAGAGAATGTTATATTAATATTTGATGTAAGAAACATCTCCCCTTGACAGCAATGAGGAGATGAAAGAGCTTGTGAAGATAATGGGCATAATCGATGTGCTCTGTAGGATGATTGTCTCTTTATTTGCAGTGCATGTAGCACTCGTGATGTATTCAGTGGCTATGACATGAGCACTTTGCTGAAACTAGTAATGAATGAAACCTGTGTAGCAGGCTGGGCGTAGTGTTGTGAACATCTAATGATTTCTATTAACGGAAATTGGGGGTATACCCTTTTGACCATAGATAAATAAATAGCAGAGGACCTTTTGGTAATAAATAAATATATTAGCAGAGGCCCTGTCAGGTCAGCTTTGTTCCCATTCGAAGACGTCGAGCAAATTTCAGTCCGACAACAAACTATGTCTTCAAATTCAAGTTTCACAGCCAAATATGTGTACAACTAAACAACAATGTCATCATGTTTTACTCGTCATACAATCACCAAACACAAATCAACATACATAACAAGTGATGTTCTCACAGCAAAATACTAAACAACACGTTCATCAGGTTTCAGTTGTCATAGCAAACACAATTTCACATAGTAGATAAAAAAAACGTCTTCTTACAAGCAAATACGACAAAAGCAATCTAATCATCATCCGTAGCAGCAGCGTCAACATCTTCTCCTTGTGTATCAGTCTGAATCGTAATTCCCCAGAGTGTTATCTTCTTCTTCATCCTCAATGTCCTCGAACGTTGGCTTCTTCTTGATCAACTCTTGTATGTCCACAACATGACAGGCAATCTTTTCGCCAGCGTCATTGATGTGAATGTTCTCACAGATATTAGGAACATCTGTGGAATCTTGTACATCAGGAGCGGTGTAAGCATCATCTTGTTGTGCAATTTCATTAAACAAATTCCTCTGCTCAAACCTTTGCAATACTCTCCAGTCATCGCTACGTGCAAATGTGTCTTCAAAGAAAAATATCTGTGTTGCTTGATTTGCCAAAATAAATGGCTCGTTGGTCTGGTACGACACCTTGACATTGATGGATTTGAAATAATCATCAGCTCTGGGTTTTGCGATCCTGGAAAACAGGTTATACCAACGATAGCACAACAGAACCACACACCGATGATCCTCAAAACTGGAGATATACTGCAACTGAACAATGTCTGCTATGTTAGAATACATTTCAGTTGTCACTCTGCCGTACGTATCTGTGCTCATGATGGCACTATTTTGTGTCTTCCTGCCTTCGTCGCGTGCAAGGGTGTTGTACCGCACATCTCCAATAACTCAAGATTCATAATGTTTTACCCGAGTATCAGGACCCATTGCTAGTGCGTAAAGGTCATCATCAACTGCCTGCCCATCCTCCCGCATCTTCTTAACCTATGTTTAGAAAATAGACAAGCTAATAAACTCATGTACTCAATATATTAAAAAAACTGACAGTGCAATTCAAAAGCTTACATGGCTCTTGAACCATTTCGCAAATTCTGCCATAACCAGTTTGTCAATGTTTCTTGGATTTTGCGACAATAACTCCTTTTTGTAGATTCTGCACAACATAGTTATCGCGTCAAACATCTAAATATACAGGAATGCTGCAAGTTTAGTAGATTACAATGTATAAGCTGCAGTACTTAGCACTTACTTGATATAAGGTAGTATCTCAGGATAGTTATTCAACACATACCAAACCATTTTGTCCGAATCTTTAGGTTTGTCCTCTTGTCGACTCTTCCCTGTAACTCGAACAGAATAATCGAAAACATTGAGCCCGGGATTGTCTTCACCCACCTCTTTGCTAAGCTGATCAGCTGTTTCAATGTATTTTGAGCAGAATGTCAACGCTTACGTAGCAATTTAGGCCTCTACAATGGAACCCTCGGGTCTAGCTCATTCCTAACATAGCCCTTGAAAGTGCCTAGCTGCCTTTCAATAGGGTACATCCAACCATCTGTCTTGGACCTCTAAGTAGTGCCTCATCGGTAGATGAACAATCAAATGCACCATCACATCAAAGAAGGCTGGAGGATATATCTTCTCAAGGTGCATAGGATAGTTGGTATCTTGTCTTTAAGGCGCTCCAAAGCATCTATCACGATATTTCTCTGCAGAGTTCCTTGAAGAATTGTCCCAACTCTGCAACTGCTCTATATAAGTCGAGTGGCCCAATCCTCTAAGGATATGGTAAAACCCTTTGAAGTAGGGCGTGGTAGTCATGAGTTTTCAACCCTTGTACCTTGTTTCCATCTGCACTGACTCTCCTTTCAGGGTTGGAAGCAAATCCATGTGGGAATCTCACACGTGAGAGGACCTCACAAAATTCTTTTCTTTTTACCTTGTCCAAGACGTACACAGCTGGTGCCATATCCCGTGGTTTACCTTCATTTTGCACCTGCAAATCCCTTCTAATACCCAGGTGTGTCAAATCAATCCTATATTTTAAGGTACCTTTCGTCTTGCCTTCAGTATTAAGAAGTGCGCCCATAATGCTGTCACATATATATTTCTCGATGTGCATCACATCAAGATTATGCCGCAGATCCAAATCTTTCCAATACTCCAAGTCCCACAAAGTGGACCTGCGGGTAAACAATAATCTCTCTTCTGTGCTGCCAATCGAGCCTCCACCAGCCAGGCTCCAAAGCCAGGTCCAGAAGCAGAGGCGAACACGGGGCGTGCGTCGAACGCTCATCCGAAAGAGGATGCGGATAGACTGTCCGCCACCAATTCCGAGGTGGAGAGTGCCATGAATCACAGGCGTCGCCGGACAGTTCTTCGTGACGCTTGTTTCTCCCAAGAGGCATTGGATGCCTTCAATTCGGAGATCGTACCTCCGTGCCGCTCAAAATGGTCTAGCGAGCCACGAGGCGGTATGTGAAAGACATCTGGTGAGAAAATTTGATGGTTATATATGTCGGTAGCCCCTAGACTTGAAACAGTTAGAATAACTGATTTAAGGATCATTTGTTATCTGAGGATCTTACAAAAAGAATACCCAACTGTCGGGAGCTGGAAGAATGCAAATCCCAACTTGAGGCCGCACTAGCATGGCGAGGAGAAGAGACCCCTACGGTAATATCGCTTGAAAGATAAGTATGTTGTGAAGTCTGGCGTGTGTACCGTCGACAATATCATTGTAGATGGTGCGGAGTAGATCCGGACAAGCAACAACTCTTGCGCGGTTAAAGGCGGCGAGGCGTGCTACGAGGTGAGGCAGGAGAAGAATAATCTCAAGATGCCAACACCCAGCTGGGCGAGGAACTAAATGATGTTCGTGCCTAGCTAGCCGGACTCCGTGAAGGAGAATCGGCGGCTGACGCGGCATTTTAGTAAGTGCTTGAGCGAACTTTGAAAATGAGTTCAGCGAGGAAGTCGACTAACGAGTTATATGCGTAGGTATGCTCACGAGTCGTCCTGCGGAGAAATGCCGGTTCTACGGGTGACCTTCTTCTGAGCTCTTTCAAGCTGCGAGCGAGTTCGACGGTGATGAAAAGCGTCGACCAGGCTTTGTGGCCATCTGTCTCCATGCGAAGGCCTTGGAGAGCTTGAGAAGAAGCTTAAGGGGCGCTGGCGGCGTTTCCAATTATGGAAGATATCGGCCTGCCGTCAAGGTGCCGAGGAGGCCGGGCCATGGTGAAGCCTTGATACGAAGGCTGACCCAAACCACATGGCCAAGGTCGGACCTGTGGGGGCCGATGGGAAGGAGATCCCTGTGAGCTTAGTGTACAACCAAGTAGAGTTGGCCGTCAAATATTCCCAACAGGATTGTAAACTAGACAGCCTGTTGGATGGTATTTAAGAGGAATATGCTCAGTCAAATTGACTATGTAATTTAAGATGACATGTAAAATGCCTTCTAGCCGGATTGTAGATCGTTTGTCATGGCGGACCTTTTCGCTTCAACCTCGGGACCCGATAGTCCGGAGTGTGTCCGAATACCCTCTCGGTTATGTAAGAACCGGGGCATGAATGGAGACCAGGCGAAGGGGTACACTACTAGGAAAAGGGCTATAGATGGAAATGACACTAATGGCGCACCGGAAAGATGGTGCGCCATTAGTATATACTAATGGCGCACCACCATCCGATCGCCATTAGAGTCTAAACTACTAATGGCGCACCATGCTTTGGGTGCGCCATTAGTCTAAATTTTTTAAACTAGTGCGCTTTGTCCAAACATACTAATGGCGCATCCTGCCCAAATCGCCATTAGTAGTTGTAACTACTAATGGCGCACCAATAATGAGTGCGCCATTAGTATATAAACTTTTTTTGAACTAGTGTGCCTGTCCAAACATACTAATGGCGCATCCTGCCACAGTGCGCCATTAGTAGTTATAACTACTAATGGCGCACCGAGGTGTGGGTGCGCCATTAGTATAAAACTTTTTTTGAACTAGTGCCTGTCCAAACATACTAATGGCGCATCCTGCTTAGAGTCGCCATTAGTAGTGGTAACTACTAATGGCGCACCATGCAAGAAGTGCGCCATTAGTAAGTGGGCAGCAACAAGATATTTGGGACAGCCTCTCCTACCCACACACTCACTTTCTCCCACTTCATTCTCTCCACCTCCTCCTTGTCTCGGGTGCCTCCTCTTTTCACCTCATTTCCACCATAGATTCATTCAAATTAAGTGGTTAAATTACCTTGTTTTAATAGGTAAGTAAGGGGAAGCTATATTTAGGTTGTTCTCCTTACAACAATGTGCACATGCACTTTTTACTGCCTAGCTAGATCTATGTATGTTAGTGGTGTTGCATATGTTTGTGGTGTTTGCATATGTGTTTGTGTTTGGAGGTGTACGGTATTTGAAATCGATAGTTGCCAATATTTTGCGGAATGTTGATTCATTTCCGTTTGGTGAAATTTTGGCATTAAGCATCCTTTTGGTCCTATTTTAGGAAAGTCATGCCAAATTTTTCTTGGTTCTAAAATATCGTTTTGCTCTACCCATGACGACCATAGTCCATACGATGACCGAAGGCATCGTGAATAGGTTTTGAGGTCATGAAGGCGAGATGCTTCAAAAGAGCGAGGCGGAGATAAGATGTCCGTGTCGAAGATGCAAGCTGAAGAGCCTTATTGCGGACCGGATTCGGGCAGGTGCGGGACCACCTGCTGTTGCGTGGTTTCATGGATGGCTATCGGTGGCAAGGTGATGAAGATGACTACTGAAGTCGTCCATGCGGGCGGGCAAGAAATGAGGAAGGGCAGCAAGACAACCACAGCGGCTCGGCGGGCGAGAAGGCGAAGAATCCCGGGAGATGATCACGGCTGTGATGCTGTACGATCATCATGTAGAAGATGCAGGACATGATGATGAGGAAGATGCGGAGCAGGCGGCGGGCATGATCATGAAGATGATGATGCGGCGGAGCGACGACGCTGGACCATCGATGGGCTGGGTGCAGGACCCTCATATTCAAGAGCTGCTTCTCAAGCGGACGGATAACATAAGAGCTGCCGCCCGAGAAAGCCAAGATGGATCAACTTGGTTAGGCGGTTACTCCATTGTATGAAGGATGCAGGCCGAGGATACCGCTTTGAAAGTAGCGCTCATGGCCACGGAGATGAAGGTAAAACACAAAATGACCGGCGCGTGCCGGCGAGAACATGTCATTACAGCGCGACGTCTTCCCAAGGGAACAAGTGCCCGACCAGTTTGGAGGCGAAGAAAATCGTGTGTCCTCTGGATTTACCGCCGTGAAATACCATGTGTGCATGAACAATTGCATCATTTATCGGGGACGAGCACGCGAGTCTACCATATGTCGGTGTGCGGCGTCACTCGATACAAGAAGAGGAAAAAGCTCCTCGAAAAGTGGTGTGGTACTTTCCGATCACTCCTCGTCTGCAGCGCTATTTCGCGGACCCTAAGGTAGCAAAGCTCCTGCGTTAGCGCGCGGATAGGGAGGAGAAGAAGCGGGAAGATGGCGCAAATGATCCGGAGATAGATAAAAAGACAAGATCTGAGTCACCCTAAGGATGCGAGCGGTGTAGCGTTGAACCGAAGACTCGAATTTGGGAGCGATCCAAGGAACATCGTCTGGGCGCGAGCACCGATGGAGTCAATCCGTTTGGCAGCAGAGAAGCACACATAGCACCTGGCCTGTGTTTGTGTGGATGTACAACCTTCCCCCTGGTTGTGCATGAAGAGGAAGTACATTCACATGGTATGCTAATTGAAGGGCGAAACAACCAGGAGCGACATCAATCTGTATCTGGGGCTGCTGAAGAGGAGCTTGACACGCTGTGGAAAGCGCCCGTGTCGTGGGGCGCCCGCGAGAAAGAATATTTCCCTATGAGAGCCGCCTTTGCTCACGGCGGTGCCACGACTATCTCGATTCTGGATATGTCGCGGGGCAGGTAGTCCACGGATTTTACGGATCGTAAGGTGCATGGATGACTGGCGTATCGCCAGCTAGATAGAGATCCGGGTCTTGAAAACCGTGTTCATGGGACATCGAAGGTGGCCAGCGGCGATGACCCGTGGAGAAGCGCAAGGATCTGTTCGATGGTGAAACCGAACCCAGCGCCCGTGTCACGAGGCGGCGAGAAATAGACAAGCTGTTGGAAAATTGGAAAGACTGCCTTGCTGCGGGAAAAGAAGCAAAAGGCGCGAGCCGGAAAAAAGCGAAAGCGCGAGCAGCTGCTGAAGGTATGGAAAGCGAGTCTGTTTTACGGGACTTGCCGTCTTGGAAGATCCACCGTGTGCCTCACAGCCTTGATGTCATGCATATCACGAAGAGCGTGTGCGAGTCTGCTTGGTACCCTGCTCAACATGCGGAGAGGACCAAAGATGGGCGAAAGCAAGGGCAGACTTGAAATCAATGGGCATCGGCGGGAGCTTCACGCTATATATGATGATGATGATGATGATGATGATGATGATGATGATGATGATGATGGTGAAGCAGGACCACGAAAAGTCGTCGCAAAGGCAAAAGGCCAAGAAGACGGAAATGACTACCCTCCGCGTGCTTCACTCTAAGTCGGGAGGAGATCGAGCAGTTTTCACCTGCCTCCTAGGAGTAAAACTTCCTTCTGATTCTGTGGGGAAGATAAGCAGATACCTAGACCAGTGAAGCGAAGTTCAGCGGGATGAAGTCTCACGGTATCACGTCTTGATAGCGCGAATACTTCGGTTGCAATCCATTGGGATCATGGGCCGCGCGCGTCCGTGAAAGCGCTATTTGGCCTATGCAACTTCTTGACGTCATCTCTCGGAAGTCGATTGGCGTGAGGCAACTCGAAGGCTACGAGGAAGAGATCGTGGTGATACTATGCGAGCTTGAGATGTACTTCCGCCCGCATTCTTGACGTTATGGTGCATCTGCTGGTCCATATAGTGGAGGATATCATCCAACTCGGGCGGCGTTCCTGCACAGCATGATGCCGTTCGAAAGGATGAATGGTGTCATCAAAGGATCGTTCGCAACATGTCACGTCGAGAAGGAAGCATAGCGAGGGCTTTTCGACGAAGAGTGCATCTCCTCTGCACGAATTATCTAGGCATCGAGAACCCGTTGGTCTGCCCGTCAGCGAGGCACCTCGGCAGGCTCGCTGGATGGGGTCACCGTGAGGTCGCCTTGAAATGCATGTCGACCGGTCGACTCGCCGACTTTGAAAGAGCAAACCTAGTCGGCGCTACAACACATAGGCGTGGTCGATCCTTGGGTGGTAGAGCACAAAACCTTTATTAAAAAGGCGTACAATGGCCGAGGCCAGCAGAGGGCGGACGGAGATACACTCAAAGAGCACAACTCATGTTTCACGCGTTGGTTCAAGCATAAGCACATCGTACCCTTTACATGAGGATTCTTCGCGGAAGAACAACTCATATTCGCCTTGTCACGAGCGCCGAGCACAACTGATGACCTATGAGGCGTCACGATATCATGACTACATTCTACACGAGGCCAAGGACATGAAGGCGATGGTTATCGAACTCCGGGGTAGCGATGGAATCCTACACGGTAGCGACAAGGACAGATACTACGGAAGGATCGAGGAGATCTGGGAGCTGAGCTCTGTTGGAGAGAAGGTCGATGTTCCGTGTCGAGATGGGCCAAACGTCATAAAGAAGACCGGTATTTCACCACCATGGTTATACGAAGCCAAATCCAAGACCCATGGCATAAGCGTCACCTTGAAAAATGAGCCATAGGTGCTGGCTTCCCAAGTGGACCAATGCTTCTTCATTACCGACCGCCAAAGCCCGGTCGTGTTGTCGTGAGGAGAGGCAAAGGAAGATCATCGGAATGGATGGAGTAGCCAATGAGCAAGACTTGACAAATCTGGCGACCGAGGATCGAACATGGCGGCGATGATGAAGTAGCAGCATACACCACAAGAAGAAGCAGGACCACCCTACCTAAGGGCGTCCGTTCCACGGAAGAACTCCATTTGCGAAAAAGAAGGGCAAGAAGATTGTGAACAGATAGCTAGCTAAGATCGATTGTATTTAAATCGTAGCCTTCATTTCTCGATTGTATTTCATGGGTACTTTTGAACTATCATGAATATTTTTAAATTTCATGGACACTCGATCTCGATCCCCTCCATCTCGATCGCTATCCCACCTCGCGAGATCCGCCCCCCTCGCCTTGAGCACCCCCAGTCCACGGCCGCCGCCGACCCCCGCACCCTCGATTCCCTCCATCTTTTAAAATGGCTTTTTAAATGCTCTGTCTTATAAAAAAATGCTCTGTCTTATAAAAAAATACTCTTGTCTTATAAAAATAAGTATCAAACAGCTTTTTAAATGCTCTGTCTTATAAAAAAATATTACTGTTATTATTTAAACAAGTTTGAACATTTTAAACACAAATAAGTATCAAACAGCTTTTTAAATGCTAAAAAAATTTGTGGAGCCCACCTCGATCCCCCTCCATCTCGATCGCTGTCCCACCTCTTGAGATCCGGTCCCCTCGCCTTGAGCACCCCCAGTCCACCGGCCGCCTTGCAACCCCCGCACCCTCGATTCCCCTACTCAACCGCCGCCTGACCCCCGCACCCAGCACCGTCTTATAAAAAAATAAGTATCAAACAGCTTTTAAATGCTCTTGTCTTATAAAAAATATTACTGTTATTATTTAAACAAGTTTGAACATATTTAAACATAAATAAGTATCAAATAGCTTTTAAATGCTAAAAAAATTTGTGGAGCACAGGAGTGAACCCGGGACCTCTGGTGTGAGAGCTGAGGCTGACCAGTCGAGCTAGTAGAGTGGGCTTGACATGGATAGGTTACAGTAGTAGATAACCTTTTGGCTTTTGTGGAAATAAAAAAAAATACTAATGGCGCACCACGGTGAGGTGCGCCATTAGTGTGAACATGCTAATGGCGCACCATGTGAGTGCGCCATTAGTATGTAGCCCCCGCGCCCGATCCCCCCGCCCGATCCCCCCTTGCCCGATCCCCTCGCGAGTTCTCTCCTCTCGCCCCACCGCCGCCCGCCGCTGCCCTCGCCCTCGCCCTCGCCCTCGCCCTCTCCTCCCTCGCCCTCTCCTCGCCGCCCGGGCCTTGCGCCAGCCTCCGCCTCGACCCGCCCGACCCCCCGCCCGGGCCGCCGCCCAGACGCCGCCCGACCCGCCGCCCGGGCCGCCGCCCGGGACGCCGCCCGACCCGCCGCCCGGCGCCGCCCAGACGCCGCCCGACCCGCCGCCCGGGCGCTGCCCGCCGCCCAGCGCCGCCTCGACCCCCCCGGCGCGCTGCCCCACCTCGACCCGCCCGTCCACACCACCGTCGACCCGCCTCCCTCGACCCGCCCAAAGTACTTACTTCACCACCGTCGACCCGCCTCCCTCGACCCGCCTCCCTCGACACCGATGATCACTCCATTGTCTTAGGAAATACAACTTCACCATGGAACACATCTAGCTCTGCCTATCTCTTTGTTTTCATTTGTTCTCAGTAGTACTCGATGTGATATTGTGCTTTATTTTTCTTTAGCAGGAGCACAAAACCACAAATTAATATTTAAAGATTTTTTCTAAAACAATATTAAATAGATTGTGCCGTGTCAAGAACATATCTGATTTATTGCTTGCCAATGTGACACCAATATTGAGTAGTAGATCACAAATTAATAGTCATATTTTTGAGGAATTTCTGTAGGTTAAATTTCACAATGTTCCTAAACCCTGATTTTCCATGAATTTTGTAAATCCTGAACTGCAAAACCACTGTCCAAAAACCAGATATGGTTTAGTTTAAATGTTTTTGCAAAGTGTGGAGTCCACCGATAAATTTGAGCATAGGTTTTCCAAAGCATCTAGCCTAGTCATGTCCTCTCTTTCTTTCTCGCATAAAGCTAGTTAGATCCGGGAATTCTTTCGTTCCTCTGGATGCTGATATATAATTAAGTTCTTGTTCCACGACTTCGAATGGTCGAGAGAACTAATACTAGTCGTGCATTGCATGGCCCAACATATTGGCTCAGTCTTGATCGCACAAAATGTAGGCCCTTGATAGGTTGTTTGGACAAGCATTTCCCTCCTTCGGGTTTAGAAGGCTCCTCATCAAAATTATATATTTTGAGAAATAGAAGCCCGTTAATTAGTATGGCACTAATTAATCACTAGACCATACTACTATCATCTTTCCTCATTAACCACTAGACCATTCTCCTTTGGTTGATGTGCACATCTGACACATACGTAAGGGTGAAAGTAGGTGGGATTTTGTTAGTGCGATGTTGGGTGTGGTTCATTAGAAAGATGAAATATTTTAATTGGTCGAGTGGGTACTTCTTTTGATTAGAACAACTGAATTAATAGTGCATATTTTAATTCAGTTCTGTTTTGTAATTCAGTTCTGTTTGTGTAAGAAGAAATTCAAGAAAAGGCACAAGTCGTGTGGTGCCCAAAGTGTGCGTCTCTTCTTCTACCTCCAGTTAGTGTGTGTGTGTATGTGTGTGACCTGGACAAACCCACCAAATGCAATTTAGGTTATTTGTTCGACAACAGTCGATTGCTGAAAACATACATTGCCGTATCGATATAATCTTTTACCACAAGTTTGAGACCATGTAAATAATATTGTTGTTTGACATGACATGACATTCTGGTATATTGCTTATCTAGGCTGTATGGAAAGGCAGAGTACTACTCCTTTCTCAGCCATGTTCAATCAATCTTATGGCTGTCACTTTACAACATATTTCATTAGGAGCTAACAGTCTCATTTGATCACTATTAGATTTACGGAGCTGTAGTAATGATGCTAGCACTGTTAAACTCTTTCTTCGTAATATTGTCCTGCGATTCCAAGGATTGTCATAATTTTTTCCAAGTTTACAGCGGACTGATGGTGTCACTCATCTAATCCGGAAATGTGCTGTTTTATATACTCTTGCTTGACCTATCTTTAATCATGTAAAAGAAAGTCCGAAAGCCGGTTAAGTTGAGTAGTTGAACCTGGTCCATGGATATTTTGAAAATTTTAAGTTTGTTATATACCCTCCTTTTGACATATTCGATGCAATAAATAATGTCAATTCCATGCTAACTGTGGTGTGCCCAATGCTGTTAGTGACAAGCTGTTGTTTTAATTGCAACATTTCTTGACACACCCTTTGTGCTTTAGTGGTTGGATTATTAGTTTAGTAATTTCTTGACACACCCTTTGTGGTTTGCCATGTGTACATGTGTGAGAGATAGTGAGAGGAGACAAGAAGAAGGGGATTTTTTTTAATTGGCTTCTTGCAGTTTTGAAAATTCAGTTTATTGATTCTTGAAAATTCAGTTAATTCAGTTAGGCACACAAATTGATGTGCTTTGTAAAACTTGTTCATGTCTGAACTACTAATGCCTTGTGATGCTCTGAATTACTTGTGATGCCTCTGAATTACTTGTGATCACATTGAGAAAGACTTGTAAAGATGATGATCATCTTTAACAGAAAACAATTTGTGATGATTTTGCTAGTTTGCTGGGTTTTGTCTCCGACCATCGTGTCGTGATGATATTGCAGGTACCCCGAGAGGCCCTTGAGTTTGCCGGAATGTCGATTAACTTCCGTTCCGGCAAATTCGGGTACTCCATATGTCCTATTTTCAGCAAAGGTCATGCTGAAATTTTCCGTGAATTTTAGCATGACTTTGCTAAAATAGGACATATAAATACTGTGACTAATGCATGGGCAGGGTATCTTAGTAGTTAATTAAGTAGGATCAAGTGCCCGGCGTACTTGTGACTAATGCATAGCTTTTAGGGTGCCTCGGTGTCGATAAAAACCGAAATGATGAAAAGTTAGGCTTTTAGGGTGCCTTGGCGTGAAAAACCCTCAATGATAAAAGCTTAGATTTTAGGATGCCTCGGTGTCGACAAACCCTAAATGATGAGACCATGATCTTGTTCCTTGACAATAACCAACTTTTGACCAAACTTTGTTTCTATTTAGAGAAACATGGCCCTAGCGATGAGGCCGGGGTTGAGGCGGCAAGGCATTCAGGAGCTGTCCCGGAGATGGAGGAACAACCTCACTTGTATGAGGCCGCCGCCTTCCCACGATCCACGAGACCACGGATGGTGCCGCCGAGGATGACCACTGATGCCACCAGCTGATGGTGCCGCCGAGATGCCACCGATGATGGCGGCGCGCGCGAGATGGCAGCCAGCCGAAGAGGCAGCGGAAGGACCGGCGCCCGATCGTGCTCCGCACCCTCAAGGAGGAAGTTCTGAAGTGGACTCCAGCAGGAATCCAGCGGCGCCCGAGCGAATAGTCAAGGGTACTCGCTTCAGCTCGGGTGCATTGTCCGGACACCGTCTCGATCAACACCGAGAGAACACGAGGCATCTGACCGAGGAATTTGCAACCTCCTCTTCACGAAGCTGCCTGAGCGATACAAGTTCCCGCTGAATTTGAAAACACAAGCCTCAAAGGGAATAAAGTGAACAATGCTGCCCTCACGAAGATGAGCAAGGCCCTGTCTACTTGGAAAAGCAATGTGAAGAGAATGATCGAGAAAGGTGAGAGTTATGAGAAGATCAAGGAGAAAAATCCTTGATCACGAAGATGACTACTAGCGACTTCAAGATCAATTGCTCGAGCACGCAAGCTCCCAATCAAGTGAGTGGGGAAACAAATCGGGAGCTGAACATGGGGAACACACACTCGGTCCGGCGGTTCTGAGTGGCGGAGCCTATATGGGACAAGGAGGAGGCGGACCGTGCGAGCAAGGCCTACCGCCCTCTTGATACATCTGGCGGTGACAAGCAGACCAGGAACTTTGTCGGGGCCGGTACAAGAAGGACCGAAAACAAAGGAGCTTACCACGGATCCGAAGACCGGGCAGCTTGAGCTTGTTACGGTAAGGAATACACCCAGCGTAATTAGCTCCATATGGTTGCATTCTAATTAATGAAGCGAATTTCTAAATGGTTCACATTCCTTCCATGGTATTGAAAGCGATGGCGGGGTCGACTCAGAGCAACCCTTGGGACACCACTCTAAATAGGGGTTGAATGTAATGAAGAACAAGGATAAGCTCGATGGCCGGCGTCGGCTGGTCGTGTGGCGGCAAAGGCTTGTCGACAAAATGGGGTCATACTATACGCTGGTGTGCGGAAGGAGAAAAAGACCAGCTCGGAAAGCGGTAGCGAGAGGTTCAAGAACTCAAAGGCACAGGTGGCGCGGATTCGGAGATTGTCCAAGAGCAAGTGGAACAACGACTCGGGCGGCGATCACCGCCCTTGTGCCTACCTTGATCTCGGGGTTGAGTCGTGGATTGCGGCGACCAGCGAGCCGCCCGATTCCTAGCTTCACGGCCAGCAACTTCGCATAATGCGATGGCGGGGCCATTGGTGCCTCCAGCGGAGGCGGCATTAGTGTCTCCGGCGCCCGCACGGGAGCTTAATGCACCGGGTGTCGCCCGGCGGCACCTCTGCAGACAAGCGGCCCCTCCGTCAGCTGCCGCCCGCCGTTGGCGGTGCCTCTACGATAGCCGAGCTCGGCGCCATCATCACGGTAACTAATTAAGCCTCTCGGCGAGGACTTCATCTCCTTGCCTTTGGTGGGCATCCACGGCGCCCTACATGTTTTCGCGGCGCGCCGGCGTTCGTGCACTCTCCTCCGCCGTGAACAACGAGTTGGTCGATGTCGCCAAGGGCAAAATCGTTCAACGGGCAACCTTGTTCCACGGTACCAGATGCCACCCAACTTGTTTAGGGTTCAACTGGTTGGTGCTGCCAGGCTGCGACGACTTGTTACCTCGAATCGACCCGTCGGGGCGGCGATGATGGCGTGATGACCCTCGGCGCTGCTGAGCTGGCCCTGCTTTGGCGAAGAGCCAGATTCGTTTGAGGCGGGGACACCACCCCAAAGACAACACCGCCCGGTCGTGCGGCGCCAAGTCGGCCCCATGGCAAGACCGCCCGTAACGGTGCGGACATCCCTATGCCCTGGATCCAAACATGCATATGGCACAGGATCAGAATAGCGGACGGCGAGCGACTATGATACATTTGCAGCGTCGATCAGTACTTTGCCGAGCATGGAGTGCGATGGCGACTTCATGGGGCCTCCTTCTCAAGAACCAAACCCAACAAAAGGCGTGTGCGATCTAGCTCGTGCAGCGGAGAAGCCAAGTTACAGCGGCGCCGTCGGCGTTCAGCTCTCGAGAGGCGCCTCCAGCTGCCGACTTCACCGAGCCTCGAGATAGGCGAGGTGCGAAATAATATCAGCCCCAACACACTCAAGAAGGCGGTCTGTGAGCAAAACTCGGTCCCATTACGGGAGAAGAAGAAGGCCGCAAAAGAAAGACTAAGAAGGTGCGAGCCAGCGGCACCAAAATGCGATCCGTGCTCGGGGCGGGCCACCTTCACGCAGGATATCTCGAGGAGGTGCATGTGGCGGGTAGGCGATGCTACCGACAAATATGCTCAATGCTGCAACCGGTGCTATCACGGAGTCTGCATGACGGTGTTCTTTCTTTGGAGAAGCGGCGTCTCGGGGAGAAGGATGTGGCATACCGGTTTCGCGGCCAAGGTGCGGAGGGCAAGGGCTTTGTGGATAACTCCATCAGGCGTCGATCGTCCTGCGTTTTGATGACATCACGCTATGTTGAACCTTCATCCGCTGCACTACACCTTCGTTCGGCTATTTTCGCTGAGTATGGAATCACGGATCATTAGCGACAAGACCCGGACATCGTGATAGTCGACCCCTTCTACATGCGTGCCAAGATCTTGGGCAGCGCGGGGACCGGCAAGTCGCGAGTTCTTACCTCGAAGGCGTCATTACGGCAAACCAAGATAAGGATAACTTCCTCGTGCCTTACTTTCCGAGTAAGTCCTCCCTCAACCGGCCCGTAACATATGAATTCTTACATTTGATCGTTTTCTTTTAACATTCCGTGTTTTCTGCGGTGACACCGTTGCGCTCATCCTCCTAAGCCCTAAATATTCCATGGCCACGTATTTCGACCGGACCGTCGATCGAGCGTAGACTACACAAATGTCAAGAAGGTTCTTGATGATGTTCTCCCGGCTCGCCAAATCTGGAGCACCTTCACCAGGCCTATTCGTAAATCGGCAAGCACGTGTTCTCCCACAATCTGACGTTCTGCTGCGTCAAGCAGCCGCTTGGCGATCGAAGGGTGCCTACTCGCCATCCATCACATGCGAGGCGATCGTGCGGGACCATCATCAACTTCGCTACGAGTAAACTCAAGATTGGGCGCGGCGTGTCGGCAATCCGGGCCGCGGACCTCGACAAAATTCTTTTGCATCGATCGGAGTTTGCGGAAATCATCCATCAAGATGTCGCCGTACCTCGGGGCAGTTCTACCTCAGAAATCAACCGTCCAACGGTGACATCGACACAATGCTACAAATGCAGGATGACAACGCCCGTTCTTTCATGACTCCCACGATGAGCGGCGGCTTCATCCACGCTCCGATCCCTTGAGTCGAGTTGTCTAGTTCTGAAACATCGATTGGGTCATGTTGTAATTAAACTTTAATGAACTTGTAGTATGTCTCTTTGGTTTGAGAGTCGTTCAACTTAGATGTAATCGATGCTATTAATGTCTTGCTTTTCTCTTCCGATCGTTACATTGCATACTTATATATTGCTTATGTATTATGCGTGAATTGGTACTAACGTTTACGTTTGGCTAGTGCATAGCGATGCCGGCGTATATAGTGTACAAAGGTAAGGTTCGGAGTCTCGATGGTGGGAGGAGTGTCGGAGACAGGTTCACCGATTCAGCGATAACAGTTACAAAGGTACACCACTAGGGCGAGGCGAATCTAGATCGCCCGCTATCTAGCGGGAGAGGGAGAGGCGTTGGAGGAACGGATGAAGGCGAGTTTCATCGTGATGATGCTCATCGTGATGACCGCAGCTCTCTTCTATGTGATGGTAGTTTAGATGATCGATATCGACTTGTAATGCGAAGATAAACTCGCTACTCGCGGTCTCGAGACTTGTAATATAATGTTCTATCTTTGTTCGGTCTTTTCAATTAGGAGACTAATATGATGAATTGTATTAGGAGACTAATATGATGAATTGTATTCAAGGACTAATCTTCTATTGTATTTGATGAATCTATTGTTGATGTGTGCTGTCTATATTTTGTCAAATTATACATTTTGTAACCTGTGCAAAAACAGAAAATAAAAAATAAAAAAACCTAATATTCATACTAATGGCGCATCACATGACAGTGCGCCATTAGTATGACGATCATACTAATGGCGCATCACGGGAAGTGCGCCATTAGTATCTCTGATTACTAATGGCGCATCCGGAGGTGGTGCGCCATTAGTATCAAAGCACAGGTATACATGCCCACAGGAGGCATACTAATGGCGCACCCTTGCATATACTAATGGCGCACCAGGTGGTGCGCCATTAGTATCTCTGAATACTAATGGCGCACCAGGTGGTGCGCCATTAGTAAAAATTACTAATGGCGTGCTATCAATGGCGCACCTCTGATGCGCCGTTAATGGCCATATTAGGTGCGCCATTAGTAGTGGTATTTCTAGTAGTCATTAGTGCTTGAACAAACAAGTGCCCAACTAGTTAGGCTATATTACATGGTTAGTAAGAAACATCTTCCAGGGAGAATAGTTCCGTTAGGGGTTCCTTTCTCTGGGAGGCATGCCCTAAAGTGCATGTCCGGACTGCCAAAAAAGCAGAAAAGCATCTGGGGGCAGATAAATAAACAAGTGAGAAATCATCTTTAGTTCACCGACCGAATATTCCCTTAAGAACGCTAGCTTTGAGGTTCACCCAGTCTGAGGTACACATCCGGTGACCAGCGGTAACAATCGCGAGAGGTGCTCCTTTACCGCCTAGCCGAACAATCGGGAGCGTAGGGGTAAGCACAGGAGCCAGGCAACCCAGCTTGGCCAAAACTTAAGTCATATTGATGCATATAATGGTGAATAAAAGGTACATGCGGAACTGGTGACACATGTGTTGGGCATGAAGCCCGCATAAGTAAGCTTTTGTTGAGGAAGCCCCCAGGTATAACGAGCGCGGATAGCGCGTCAATTGTGTGAGAACAAGGCGCGAACGTGCCCTTAAAGGCTGTAAGAGAAAGGGAGGGAGAAGGATAGAAATATAAGACAGCTAATGCGTAAAAAATAGATAGAGGAAGGAAACGAACACAGAGTCCGGCGTTAGGCATAGAATCTTCGGAGACGGGCTGCGTTCCATGGGTTCGGCTTGAGTCGGTTATCTGATGCATCTCGCAGACGGTACGTTCCACCAGTCAGGACTTGGTCAATAATAAAGGGACCTTCCCATTTGTGCTTGAGTTTGTCCTTTTTCTTGTCCGGCAGGCGTAGAAGTAACTCGCCAGCATTGTAAGTTTTGGCCCGTACTTCTCTACTTTGATATCTTCGAGCCTGTTGTTGATAGAATTCGGAATGGGCTTTTGCCATGTCACGCTCCTCCTCCAAGGCGTCCAAACTATCATGCCGATCGAGTTCGGCTTCTCTTTCTTTGTACATGCGCACGCGAGGTAAGTCATGAATTATGTCACAGGGCAAAACTGCCTCTGCGCCGTATACCATAAAGAATGGTGTGAATCCGGTGGTGCGATTTGGCGTGGTCCGCAGCCCCCAGAGTACGGAGTCGAGCTCCTCTACCCAGTGCGTGTTAGATTCCTTGAGGGACTGCACTAATCTGGGTTTAATGCCGCTCATAATTAGACCATTTGCTCGCTCGACTTGACCGTTAGTTTGTGGGTGATAGACTGAAGCATGGTCGAGCTTGATGCCCATGATTTTGCACCAGAGTTTGACCTCGTCGGCCATAAAGTTCGTGTCGTTATCAGTGATGATGCTGTGGGGGACGCCGTAACGGTGTATGATCCCTGATATGAAGTCTATCACCGGTCCGGTTGACCGTCTTAACGAGCTTGGCCTCTATCCATTTGGTGAATTTATCCACCATGACCAGTAGGTATTTTTGCTTGTGGGTTCCTCCTTTAAGGGTCCAACCATGTCAAGCCCCAGACCGCGAAAGGGCGGTGATGGGTATAGTTTGGAGGGCGGTGGGTGGCATGTGGCTTTGGTTAGCAAAGAGCTGGCAGCCGACGCATCGTTGGACTAAGTCCTGAGCATCTGCCCGGGCCATCGGCCAATAAAATCCTGTGCGGAAGGCCTTGCTTGCAAGGGCCCGGGCTGCGGCGTGGTGCCCGCCGAGTCCGACATGAATTTCAGCCAGGAGATTCCGCTCTTCCTCTTCGGAGATACACCTTTGAAGGACTCCGGTGGTGCTTTTCTTATAAAGCTCTCCCTCATGGACTTTATACGCTTTAGATCGCCACACTATGCAGCGTGCCTCGTTTTGGTCCTCAGGAAGTTCCTGCCTGATTAGGTAGGCTAGGAATGGTTACATCCCACGGGCAATGACTGCCATTATTACGTGGGCTGAAGATGTTACCGTTGGCGAGCCTCGGTTGTGTCAAAATGTTGATTGTCGGGCGATGCGGTTGGGCCGGGCTGTTATTTCGGACTCCCTTCCCATAATACGGATGGCTTGAACAACCTCTCTAAGAAGATATTGGGGGGCGACATCGCTTTGTGCCAATCGTGCCAAGGCGTCTGCTGCTGATTGTTTCCCGAGCTATATGGTGAAATTGAGCCCTTGAACCGGTGACATTTTAGGACGGCGTTGCGATAAGCTGCCATTTTCGGATCCTTGGCATCAAAATCTCCATTTATTTGGGATATCGCGAGTTCCCATCCCTGCGCACCTCTAGGCGTTGAATGCCCATGGAGACTGCCATCCGGAGACCATGTAGAAGGGCCTCGTATTCGGCTGCGTTGTTGGAGTCCGTATACATTATCTGGAGTACGTATTGAATTGTATCTCCTGTTGGGGACGTCAGAACGACGCCAGCCCCCAGACCGGCCAACACTTTAGAGCCGTCGAAGTGCATGATCCAGTTGGAATATGTGTCGTACTCTTTAGGGAGTTCGGCTTCAGTCCATTCGGCGAATAAGTCGGCCAAAACTTGCGACTTAATAGCTCGCCGTGGCTTATAGGTTATGTCGAACGGGAGGAGCCCAATGGCCCATTTGGCAATCCGGCCCGTCGCGTCGCGGTTGTTTATAATGTCGTTAAGAGGTACTTCGGAGGCTACTGTTATCAAACACTCTTGAAAGTAGTGTCGCAGCTTCCGGGATGCCATAAAGCCGCGTACGCTATCTTTTGATAATTCGGATACCGTGACTTGCATGGAGTGAGGACAGTGGACACGTAGTAAACTGGTTTTTGAAGGGGGAACTTGTGTTCGTCCGTTTATCATTCGCCAACGAGCACCGCGCTTACAACTTGATGAGTTGCTGCGATGTATAATAGCATTGGCTCGCCCATGTTAGGCGTGGCTAGGACCGGGTTTGTTGCCAATATGGCTTTTATTTCTTCTAGTCTGGTCGTGGCGGCATCTCTCCACTCGAAGTGTTCGGTGCGCCGAAGGAGGCGATAAAGGGGTAATGCCTTTTCTCCCAAGCGAGAGATAAAGCGGTTTAGAGCTGCCACGCATCCAGTCAATTTTTGTATTTGTTTGAGGTCCTTTGGGATATCAAATTGTGACAGAGCTCGGATCTTGGCTGGGTTTGCTTCAATTCCTCTACCGGATACAATGAAGCCCAAGAGCTTTCCGTCTGGTACGCCGAAAACGCATTTCTCCGGGTTAAGCTTGATGTCATATGTTCGGAGGTTATCGAATGTGAGCCTCAAGTTGTCTACTAGAGTTTCGACATGCTTGGTTTTGACGACCACATCATCTATGTATGCCTCCATTGTTTTGCCGATCTGGTTTGCTAGACATGTCTGAATCATGCGCTGATATGTTGCGCCGGCGTTTTTGAGCCCGAAGGGTATTGTGTTGAAGCAGAATGGGCCGTATGGGGTGATGAATGCGGTTGCGGCTTGGTCAGGCTCTGCCATCTTAATTTGATGGTAGCCGGAGTATGCGTCGAGGAAACACAATGAATCGTGTCCTGCGGTAGCGTCGATAATTTGATCGATGCGGGGGAGGGGGAAATGATCCTTTGGGCAAGCCTTGTTGAGGTCCTTGAAATCGATGCATAGGCGCCAGGATTTGTCCTTTTTTGGTACCATCACCAGGTTTGCTAGCCAGTCCGGATGTTTTATATCTCTGATGAATCCGGCCTCCAATAGTTTGGCTAGCTCCTCTCCCATGGCTTGTCTCTTAGGTTCGGGAACGCCAAAGAGCCTGCTTGGTGGCTTGAATCCTTTTAGGATGTTTAGGCTGTGCTTTCGGCCAGCCGGCGTGGGATTCTGGCATGTCACGAAGGGTGCCGAGCAAAATGTCCCAATTTTCGCGTAGGAATTCTCGTGTCTGGCGTCTACATCAGGGTTTAATTGCGTCCCGATGGAGCCGTTTTGTAGGGTCCGTTGGATGGACTTGGAATTTGACTATTTAAATGCGCGGTTTAAAGGAGGTGAACTTGGATCTTTTATCGACTATCACGTCGTCCACTGTTCACCGTGGGAGCGCAGCGTGATCGTTCCTCGGCTGCTAGGGCTTGGATAGTGCCTCAAGGGCAAGTCTGGCTGTCTTATTTTGGTAGGAGTGCTATGTCCGGGTCACTAGCAAGAGTGATGATTCCGTTGGGCCCGGGAATTTTGAGCTTCATGTACCCGTAATGCGGTATAGCTTGAAAAATTGTGAATGCCACTCGCCCTAATAGAGCGTGGTATCCGCTGCTGAATGGGGCCACTTGGAACGTGACCTCCTCGGACCTGTAATTATCCGGCGTGCCGAACACCACATCCAGTGTGATTTTTCCTGTACAACACGCTTCCCGACTGGGAATTATTCCTCTAAAGGTTGTGCTTCTTCGCTCAATGCGGCTCCAGTATATTTCCATTTTTTGAAGGGTTTCCTCGTAAATGATGTTCAGTCCGCTGCCAGCGTCCATGAGTACCTTGGTAAGGCGAAAGCCGTCCACTATTGGACTGAGGACCAATGCGGCTGGTGCTCGGGCTGTTCGGAATTTAGGTTGATCACTGGCATTAAAGGTAATAGGCGTGTCACTCCATGGGTTTATCGTTGCTACTTGGTAGACTTCGGCAAGGCTGCAGAGTGTTCGTTTCCGCATATTATTTGATGCGAAAGTCTCGAAGACTGTTAATACCGTACTGGTATCCCTGGGCTGGTGCTCTGTGGATTCTGGGGTTAGAAGCTCTTCGCCACTTTTGGCCACCTGCAGGAGTATCCAACATGTTCTAAGGCTATGAGTTGGTGTGGCGCCCTCTGTACTATCAATTTTGCAGGGTCCATTGAGCCATCCCTCCAGTACGGCTCCATGCCCTGTAGGTTTTTTTTTGGTGTTTAACCCGGGTGACTGTCGATAATGCACCCTTTTATTTCGGACTGGGTTTGTATTCAGGGCCGGATTGTCCCAAAATCTTACTTCAGTTTTCCAGGAGCTTTCCATCACACAGTACTTTTGTACTATGGACGCCAAGTTAGCAAAGCATGTAATTTCACGGCGACCTATGGCGTTGAGGATTCCTTTCTCCGTGCAATTATTGCAGAAGAATGAAATTGCGTCTTCCTCGCGGCAGTCCTTTATCCTATTCATAACCAGGAGGAATCTGGCTCAGTAATGCTGTACTGTTTCCTCGGGCTCTTGCCTAATTTTGGATAGATCGCATATGTTAGGGTGGGTGGGTGGAATTAAATCCGAAACCTCACCCAATCTGAGACTCAAGGGCCAAGGAGTTTCCGAACTAGGAAGTTTTGATTCTTGGATGTTGTCCAATGAATCTAGCCCGTTGTCTGACTCTAAGTTCAGGTCTTGAGTGACGTCCTCCCCTCCGCGGGTATCCGGCTTGGAGGGATCGGGAATCCGGACATAGCTAGTCCTTAAGATAGATGAAGGGTAGCCGCATTGTTCCTCCACCACAGCAACGTGATGGGTGACCTGGGGAGAGTTAATCTCTCTTAGATTGGGTTTAGGCCCAATCTGATCGTAGTCTGTAGCGACTCCCAGGGCGGCAAAGCGATCCAGGAGCTCGTTTAAGGAAGAGAGCTCCGTCGGATCTAACTGCTCGGCGAGTTCCGAGTTGACGTGAAGATTGCTTTCGATGACTCGAGAAGTCATCATCGGCGCGGCGGCCGAATAGGCGGTCATAAGAAAACCGCCTAGCCGGAGAGTTTGGCCGATAGCCAAAGCTCCTTTAGCAATAGTACCGTCTTTAAAGACGGGATGAGGCATCCTTCCTAATGGCGACGACACAGAGGAACTCTCAATGAAAGCACCAATGTCGGTGTCAAAACCGGCAGATCTCGGGTAGGGGGTCCCGAACTGTGCATCTAGGCGGATGGTAATAGGAGACAAGGGACACGATGTTTTTACCCAGGTTCGGGCCCTCTCGATGGAGGTAAAACCCTACTCCTGCTTGATTAATATTGATGATATGGGTAGTACAAGAGTAGATCTACCATGAGATCAGAGAGGCTAAACCCTACAAGCTAGCCTATGGTATGATTTTTCTTCGTCCTACGAACTAAAACCCTCCGATTTATATAGACACTGGAGAGGGCTAGGGTTACACAGAGTCGGTTACAATAGGAGGAGATTTACATATCCGTATCGCCAAGCTTGCCTTCCACGCCAAGGAAAGTCCCATCAGGACACGGGATGAAGTCTTCAATCTTGTATCTTCATAGTCCAGGAGTCCGGCCAAAGGTTATAGTCCGGCCATCCGGACACCCCTTAATCCAGGAATCCCTTAGTGACCATAGCTGAGAATACTGACAGCTTATTTCCTGCGGTGACAGCCACACTGCATTGTTCCAACATGCAGGCCCACCGTTTTTCTTCTGCAGGTGAAAGTTCACAAAATGCACGAGCATTTCATAGCGTTGTTTCAATGTTGGTCAAACTCACTAGCTCTGCCACCACCACCTCCTCCTTCTCTTCCACCTGAGCATCATGCAGATCAAGATGGTGATCTGCTACTTCCACGTAGTCAGTAACATTGACGTTCACAACTTCACCATGATGAACCCACCTAGTATATGTGACAGACATCCCATACAAGTGTAGATGATTTTGCATTGTTGACTGGGGTCTTGTAACTGAATTCATACAACTGCTACACGGGAGAGCACATCTGATTTTGGACCACCGTACTGAGCTCTAATAAAGTTCATGAAGTTTTCAATCCCCTCGACATATGCAGCAGAGAATCTTCGAGCAGAAGTTATCCAAGTCTTGTCCATCTGTTAGACATACAAATTAGTTCTTCTACTAGATATTACAGGAAAAACATATATGCTTTTTTATGAAGTCCAGAAAAAAAATATCTAGGTTGATGTCTAAAGCTATGGCAAGATATTTGGACGAGCAGATCTAAGTAACGAGATATATGTAAAGCTAATTCAGCAAACATATTTGAGTGCTAAATTATGGCAGGTTGTTTCACCAGTCAATGAGGCCGAGCACACAGCCATCGAACTATCGAAGGCCATCGCAACAACAAAGATCGAGTATAAAAAAGGTGTACATCTATTTCACCTAACAGATTGGCTATTAGACCATGACAATCTACGTCACAATAAATATATGGCAGGATATTTTAGCAACTAATCGGGCTTGGCATGCCATCTCAGCTAAGCAGATTGATTGCAGAATAGGGAAAGGAAGCTTCTTAAGCAGAGCATATTGACTGTAAACTACTTCGGTAAACAGTGAGATTAACAACATCTATCAGCTAACATTCAATGCTACACCGGCATGCACGGGGCCTCAGTCTAGAATGCGCGTACCATGGGAGAAGCTGACCGATGTGCGTCTCCACACGAACGTCGCCAGCGGTGGTGGCGTTGACAGCCGTGCGCCTCCACTAGAATGTCGCCAGCGGTGGCGGGGCGGCTAGAGGACGGTAGTCTACGAGAGCGTACTGTGGGAGCGAGAGGATCGCCGTGCGTCCCCTCGACGAACCACGACACCGACGTATCAGCGCGATGGGGAGGGCGACTTTGGCGGAGCGAATGGAGTGGAGGGGGACGGGGGGAGTGGGTTTGGGGAATATTATTGGCTAGTTGGCCGAAGGGCAGTTGAATTTGGGATTTGGGGGGAATTGCGGGGGAGGATTTTCACGCGGTGGGCGGGGGGAGTTTGACGCATGTTCGGTTTCTCCAAGTGTAGTCCCACGTGTCAGTGAAGAGGCAAGCCGAAGCACCTTCTGTTTGCGTGAGCCGTGTGTAGGACCAAACGTGTGTGGGGTGCAATGCGACCGCGACAGGGGTGCTGTGAGTGTGCTGCTTTTTTCCTTTTAAACTAGGTGCTTCGCCCCCTAAAGAAAAAAACTTGGTGCTTCACGCGATCCATTGATACTACTACTAGTAATCCGGTAATCCCGAGTAAAGCAGTAGCGGCGGGTCTTTTTCAGCGATATCTTTGGGAGGTTGGCTTAGTTGGGTTTTTAGGACGAGTAATGCTACACCTACGTAATACTAGTTATGTAATTAACGTAATGTGAAACTTGTGAGCCGTTGATTGTAGATTGGGGGAGGGAGGGGCCCACCACCATGAAAATCAGGGAGGAGAGAGAGAGGCAATTTACGTTAACCCATTTGTAGTTTCCTGTAGATGTAGAAAGATGTGAAACGCGTGAATGTGTAGTGGACGTACTATTGGAGTGCCTAAGATAATTTGTGTATGTAGACTATCTGTTTATTTACTTCGCATGTTAGCTTTGTCTCGGTTCAATCAAAAGCAGAGTTGGTGATGATGGTGTGCCTGCCATCCTGCAACATAGGCTGTCCGATCAATATATAACGGATAGGAAGGAAACTATGACAATTGACCCGCACTCCTCTCCACAATTGCAGATAAGGCTTTCCCTCATTCATCCTTTTCTCCCACAAGATCATGATGTTCCATGCAACGCATGGGCATCTTGCTAGTACTCCTACAATATACTATATTATTGTGAAATTTCATATACGCCGGCCGAGATTAATGCAAACATGTCAGATTTTCATTACATTTCGAACTTTTATAGGACAGAAAAAAAGAAACCCGACCCTAAACCTATTCTACGGCAGTGACCGACGTCCTCCATCTGCGGTCTCCATGTACGAGGGACAGGGTTCAAGACCCGTGAAGTGAAGGTGCGGTCTCCGGCGAGGAAGAGTAGAACACGGGAGACGGACCGGTCAGTTGGCACACCATGCCCTGCCGCCTCCCATGCTCTACTCATCCTGGGAGGAGTCCCCGACCTCGGCGGTGTCGGACGTTGGACGGTGGCAAGTAGGACGCGTGGCTGACGATGCTCCCGTCGTTGGCCGCCAGCGTGGCCACCGCTTGTGCGGTCGCGTCCGCGTCCGGCTACGCCGATATTGCGTCGCAAGCGGTGACTTGAGCGAGGGCGGCGACCTCGAGCTTCATCCCCGAAGACAAGCTCTCCCATAGAGCGTTCGTGCTCACGATCATGGCGGATTTGGTGCCAGGTAGCAGGACGATGTGCTATGGTGTGGAGGTTAGCTGGGCGTTGCCACTTTAAGCAGCGCATTCCGGTGAGGCCAAGCATCTGGGTGCGTCATTAAGTCGCCAGAGTTGGTTCCTCGGGCACCGAGCCTCTTAATGACGGCATACAGATGGACGGCATGAATGCGGGCAGCTGGCGCCGGATGGGAACGCACCACGCGACGGCTCGAGGGACGAGGGTTTTTGGTGTGCCAGGGTAGTCAGCTGCAGTTGTGGCAACGTTGGAGATGCCCTTTGCTCACATGCGACCCCAGATGTCATTGAAAAAGTAAGACGACCCGACATGGTCTCAGGTCCTGGGGATGCAGTTGGTGGTGCTACACCACTCCACGAACGCGTCGCGGCGTGCGCGCCCTTTGGCGCCCCGTGCATCCTCGACGAGCCGGCTGTTGATCTACTGGTCGTGCCACAGTGCGAACGCCACCCTCGGCACACTGAAACCGACCGTGTAAAGCTACAGAGCGTGTCACTCCCGTGCCTCATTTTAACATTCCACCGAGTATCATTCGCATGTGGGCCTAGACCAAGCTTGTATTTCCAATGTTGTAATTTGTCCGACATGCATCAAACAAACGGTTCGATTAAAGTTTCACTTTTCCTCCATTATGTGTCTCTTCCCGTCTTAATTTTGACATCCCATTCGGTTCATGCCCCGACACATCTTGACAAGATTGATTGATGTTGACAGATCAATTGCGTGTCATGCAAGGAGATAAAGGTTTGGTCTGTTTCTATGATAGAAATGACCGACGGGGGGGGGGGGGGGTCTATGGGGATCAGAGGGAGTATTCTAACATATAAGAAGCCTAGCCGACCCGCTCTCCTGAGGCCTCCTCGTTTTCACGCCGCGCGTGGTCGTCCGATTTGGTCTGGTCAGGTCAACATGCATGTGGTGACCGTTCGATTTTCACTGGTTGTTTTGACTCAGTAGTCCTGCGTGGAACCCGATGACTGGTGGGCTCAGCGAGTTCTCTGGTTGGCTGGGTTCGAATTTCTCGGGTGGCCACTCCTGCCTCGTCGCGTGGCTGTTTCGGCGCTGACCGCGCCCAGTGCGGATGATGGGATTGTCCGACGCATGCGCACTCAGCTGGCGCGCCCTTGTCTCACTGGTGGGTGGGCTGGTGCTTCTGCTGGCCCCGCTCGTCGGCTGCGCTGGCTCGGTTTGGCTCCTCACGAGATGGGTTTGTGTGGGCGATCGTGTGTTCTTGCGCGGGGACCCACACGGGATGGGCTGTGCGCGGACGGTCGTGCCTCGTCGCGCGTCGCACGGTGGATGGGCCATGGCGTGGAGGCAGCGGTTAGCTGCTGAGGATATACCCATCGGTTCTTTGCGCGGGATGACGTGTGGGGCACCATGCACTCTGGTCCTACACGTCAGCGGGTGGTGTTTATTCATTCTGTGTCCAGCCTTTCTGTCCGGGTTTGGAGGGAGTTGTTGGCGTGCGGTGTGGCTGATGCACGGCTCGACCAGAAGGACGTGTGATCCCCGCGCTGTGGACCCCGCCTCTGGGTCACGTGCGCTGATCCTGCGCGCCCCTCTCTTGCACGGGTGGCTTTCACCCGCTGGCTTGGTGCTTGCATGACGGTGGTCCCGAATGGCCTGCTTAGGATGCGTGTCTTTGACGTCGTGGTGGGTCTATTTCCGTTCGCCAGGTGCTGCCTGCTGTGGGGAGAGGTCGCGCCCGTCCTTTCTGGACTGACCGATGCATCGTGCGCATGGGGGCCCTGGCTGACTAGATTTTGTCACCGTTTGTTTTCTTTCGTAGGTGATTGCCAATGGACCTGGTGCCATTGTTGTCCCACCGTGCAGTGAAAGCGCCTCCGCGCACAGTTCGTAACAAATTGGGGAACTGGTAAAGGAAACCTAGAGCCAAGCGGTAAAACAAGACCTTCCTGCTCCTCCTCCCTCACCCGGCAGGCTCCCTACCCCTGCCTGCGCACCGCCTCTTCCTCCTTCTGACAGCGGCAGCGGTGAGCATGAGAGCAGCGGAAGCGGCTGGGCACCATAAGCTGCCCGAGGTGGTCTACGGCGAGGAACGACCGCGCCCGACGCCATCCTCCAACCTGGTGCATGCCCAAGGATTCCGGCGCACATTGAAGGAAGGACCAAGGCCCGGGACGACTTGTCCTCTTCTTCCTCTAACATCTCCCTGCCGGTTGCTGCTTATTAGTAGGGAGGGAGGGAGAGCAGAAAAAGATAGACGGCGGTGGCGGCTGGACCTGGCTGAGTTGTTTGGGGAGTTGCGCACACGCCGGCGGCAATGGCGCATCGACGCCGATACACCAATGTGAGATTCACCCGTTCTTTCTCTCCCCATGCGGCCTCCTTTGCTCGGCCCCGATTATGTCACATTACGGGTTCTGGTTGATCTTTGTTGGTTAAAGTATGTGTTGTTGTGACCTTGAGAATATTTTTTATTTTATCACTGTATAACTAAATATTTATTTATGAACCAGAGTCCTCATCTCCCTATCTGTGTCCCTCAGTTTTCTATTGGCCAAAACAAAAGATGCAATCTATTGTTGAAAGACCAACTTGTCCGCAAAATACCTTGCAAACTGCGGCACGTTGAGGTACATCCTTGTATTTTCTTGTTGACTTTCTAATGAGAGAAGCGCAGGAGTCCTGTCAGTTGCTAACTGATGTATATAATAATCATCTGTTGTCGTTCTTATTCAGCTAGGAGGTCTGTGCGAGTTAGAGGTTATATGAGACAAGGGATTGGTCCTATTAAATGGAAGGGCCATAATTATTAGTCCAAGTGATATTGAAGTCACATTTGAGAATTTTCCCTACTACCTTAGGTGATGTTTTGACTTAATGTTCCTTTGATTTGCTTGACGTCTTATGCTGTTTTTTAGCTTCTTCATATGCTTGACTTAATGTTCTGTCACGTATTTATACCTTTATATATTTATTGATGTCCATTTATGCAGTGAGAATACGAAGGATGTGCTCTTATCATGTTCATTCCTACATTTGGAAAAGAAGGGATTCATTGAGCAGTTCTCGGAAGTTTCTTCAATAAACCAGCAAATTTATCATCTGGTTGTCACAGCCCTAGCTTAGTCCTTGCTTGACCCTGGATAAGCATTCATGCAACATGTTTAAATTTAAAGAAACTTGAAATGGGGATGACAGAACCCCCAGCACCCCCCCCCCCTAAACCAACTAGGGTTTACTAAAAATAATTTCAACGATCCCAAATGCCCTTTAGAAATGTTCATCATTTTTGAATTGGTCCAGCACCTCTGGCAAAAATGATGCACCTATTTTTAGGCCATTCTGGATTTTTGAATTAATTCACACGTATTAGAATTTGGACAATTAAATGATGTATAATATTTAAAATGTCCAAATAATTATGAACTTAAGTGAGGGCTGCTGGAAATATTCCAATCAGAGCCCACAATTATTTTCAGGATTTTGGAAACGTCTGGTATTTTAATAAAGCCCGAGTTACAGAGAAATAGAAAAACGTTAACAAAGAGAGAGAGAGAGAGAGAGAGAGAGAGAGAGAGAGCCTTACCAGCCTCACCTGAGCAGCCACCGCCTATGTTGACACCATGGTGGCCAGCCCAGCCCACCTAGCCTCCTCCACGTCGTCTTCCACCTCCTGCCCGAGAGGGCGGGGAGGCGTGTGGCCGCCGTGCACGCACACACGCCCCGGCCACCTCCTGCTTGCCGCCTCCCTCTGGACCCCGGACGACGCCACGCGGCCCCCTTGGACCCCTCTCACTCTCCTCCGTGCCCATCCCCTCCCCTGGACCTCTCTCTCACCCACCTGAACGGGTTCGTCGTCGCCGTTCGACACCACCGCGGCCACCGCCTCCCCCTCGCCTCTCCTACATGCCCAGAAGCTCCGCCATCGTCCGCCGCTTCGCCCCACCCTGGCCCCAAGCACTGGGACGGCCTGCATCGCCGGCTGCCTCATCTTCTTCCTCCTCGGGAGCCGGTCGCCGCCAACGTCGATTCACTGCCCACCGGCCGTCTCCGCGCATGCCAAGCCCTCCGCCTTTGCCCCTTCTCCCCGAGCTGGTTCCTCTCCTTTAGCCGCCTCTGCCACCGGAGCCGAGAGCTCCGTGCCACCGGCCATGGCGCCACCGTGGACAGAGCGCGACCCAGCCGCCCCGCGCTCGTCACCGTACTCAGCATGCTTCCACATGCCGAGCGCACCCACTCACTAGCCTTGCCATGCTCCCCAACGTCGTGCCGCCGCTACCGAGCTCGCCGGTGTCGTTTTCGGCCTCCCCGCGTCCAGCCACTTGCACCACCGGATGCGGCACACTCCCAGGAGCCGGGCAAGCCCAACCGCGCGTCGAACCATCGCCTGACGACCATTTCCGAAGATCTTCGCCACGGTTTCGTTCACCGGCGGCTAAACACCGGCGAGCTGACGTGGCGTCAGCATTAGCGACTAATGACGCCACTAACCCACCCCAGGCTCACTGACACACGGGCCCATGCCCTAATCAAACCCAGTTTTATCTCTGTTTAAGTTAATTCATAACCACAGTGGCCCCACGCGTTAGTTTTGACCGTGCTGACGTGGATGTTGACTGACCCCACTTGTCATGTTGACTTTGCTGACGTGGGCGTTGACCGGACCCACCCGGCAGTGTCACTAACCAGCCCGATCATCGGCGGTGGACCCCCTGGTCAGTTTGACTCGAGGCGCCAGTTGACCTGCTGACATCAGGGTGATGTCATGCTGACGCAATCTGTATTTTCTGGATTTATTCTTTTACATGAAATTCCAGAAAATGCCCAAAACTTCTAAAATTCATAGAAATTCAACCGAACTCCAAATTAAATAATTTATATATGAAAAATGATCAAAAAAGTCCAATCTATCCATCTGTATCATTTTCATGCATGTTTGAGAAAGTTAACCTCACTGTTTAGGATGAAACATGATTAGGACAAATTTGATAATAGTTTTGGAGTTGGAATTTGATCTAGTGTTGAATTCCACTTCAATCAAAATGACTTTCTGTTGCATTAGCTCAAATCACATCATATTGCCATGTCACATTCATGCATCATATTGTCCCATTGCATTGATTGTGTTCTTCCTTGTTTGCCGGTGTTTGTCCCCCCTCGATGAGCGGCGCATCGGCGATGAGTTCAATGACACCGATGAAGAACTATATTATCTTCAGAAGTGCCAGGCAAGCAAAACCCCCTTCTTCATTCCGATACAATCCCACTCTCTCGCTCCTGCTCTCTTTTACTGCATTAGGACAACAACAATTCATCTGCTACTTGCTGCGGTAGCTGAACCCCTTTATCCTCTGCATGACCTGTCATTCCACAATAATTAGATGAAACCCACTAGCATGAGTAGGAGTTGTTTGAGCCCGGTTGTGCCTACTCATTCATGCTTGTTTGTCATGCCTGCTACTGCTTAGAGTTGAGTCAGGTCTGATTCATCGGGAATGAATTGGAATGGTGTGTGAACATGTCCTACTGTGTGTGAGCTAAGTGTGTGAACACGATTTGGTAAAGGTAGCGGTGAGAGGCCATGTAGGAGTACATGGTGGGTTGTCTCATTGAAGTCGTCCTCAGGAACTGAGTTCTGTGTTTGTGATCCATGACCAGTTACTACCACGCATTGGAATGCTTAAGTGCCCCTCTCGACTTCTTAACCACCCTTGTCCTCTGTCCAGGAGTTGCAATTAGTTTCTGGTGTTTGTAGGATATGTGTTGGAGGCCGTGCGAAGCGCTGACCCCCGGGGTGGGCTATGATGCGGTAGATACACCGTGGCCCGGTGTACCGAGCGCCCGTTTGGTGTCTCGGGAACCCTGCACACATCGTTCGGGGCCGTATGTGGAAACCTCGGCCGGACTCCCTGCGGATGGAACCTGAAAAGGCGATAAACCTGGACTAGAGACTTGAGTGTTTAGGTAGGTCGTGGCCGACACCCTCGCTGGGCTTCCGCTTGAAGGTTGCCGAGTACATGTCGTGTAAACGGCGATAATTGGTGAGAGCGTGTGTGAAGAAGTACACCCCTGCAGGGTTATCATCATCTATTCGAATAGCCGTGTCCGCGGAAAAGGACTTCTGGATTGCCTATAACAGTTCATAGACAAGTGAAAGTGGATACTCTAAAATGCGCAAGATAAGCGTGAGTGCTATGGATGGCGTTCTCGTAGGAAGGCGGGATCGAATCCATAGTGGTGTATTGATATGGTGAATATTTAGACTCGTGTGCGCCACCTCAAAAGAGTTACTTGTAGTCGTAGTTTAGGATAGCCACCGAGTCAAAGCTGGCTTGCTGCGGTCAAACTCCACCACCCCCTTTTGTTGATACTGATGCATATGTAGTTAGTTACGATGTAAGTCTTCTTGAGTACATTTGTACTCACATTTGCTTATTTTATGTTTTGCGAGAGACGCGTCGGTCTCGCTAGTAGTTCCGCATGGACTTTGACGTTTAGCTTCTTACCTCAGCTACGATCTTGTGCCCTCGGCAGATCGGTAGATAGTCGGGCTTCTCAGCCTTTTTCATTTATAGTTATGCGTACTCGGACATGTTAAGCTTCGCATGTGTTTGACTTGTATGCTCGAATGCTGGGTTGAGAGACCCATGTTTGTAATATCTCGCTCCTCGGAGCCTAATGAATAAATACTTGAGTCGTCGAGTTATGTTGTGATGCCATGTTGTATTTACACATATTGAGCATATTGTGTGTATGTTTGAAATGCTTGGTATGTGTGGGATCCGACAATCTAGTTGTTTATCCTTGGCAGCCTCTCTTATGGAGAAACGTAGTCTAGTGCTTCCTTGAGCCATAGTAGTCCGCTACAGCCCGGTTCACCGGAGTCCTGCTAGCCCAAACACTCGCTCGGGACTCTTGACTGGCGGCATGTGTTTCGCCGTTCTGTATCATCCCTTCGGGAAATGTCACGCGGTGACATCCGGTGTCCTGCCTAGCCTGCTACAGCCCGGGTTCCCGGAGTCCTGTTAGCCCAGTGCTACATCCCGGATTCACACGCTGCTGACCGACATGCTCGATGTGATTCATGTATGCCTGTCCCCATGGGTTAGTGCCGCTTTGGGTTCACGACTAGCCATGTCGGCCCGGGTTCCCTGTCATATGGATGCTAGCGACACTATCATATACGTGAGCCAAAAGGCGCAAACGGTCCCGGGCCATGGTAAGGCGACACCCGTGGGAATACCGTGCGTGAGGCCGCAAAGTGATATGAGATGTTACCAGCTAGATCGATGTGACTTGGAATCGGGGTCCTGACAGTTTTGGTATCAGAGCCAAGTTGCCTGTAGGATTACGAAGCCAAATTGGTCGAAGTTGTGTCTAGAAATGCTTTAGTTATGTAAGGGAATTGATTGTGGATGGGAACGTAAGGCTCTTTTTACTCTTTATACCTCATGGCCTTCTGATCTGAGTCATCCTCTTCTCTTCTACGGGGTTTAAGAACTAGGCTTCTCATCTATCTATCAGGATGACGTGTTACTAATCCATAGACTCATAGAATTGATAGTTTCAAATCTCAGTTCAGTTTCTACTACTTCCGTGTGTTCATAGTTGGTCTCGGAACCTTGATATTCTTCTTCTGAGTGGTTATGCCACCATTTTTGCAGGATGTCTCAAATCATTTTGAGCATTTACAGCCGTTATGCTGTCCGAGTCATCCCAGGTTTCTAAACTATCTGATGCATTTGCAAATTCTTCCTTCCTGTTCGCGGTGTCCTTTTGGTCAGAATAAGCACACTAATCGTCTGCTGAGGTACTCCTTGCCTCGGCATATATGTTGGAGCTATTATTATGAACCTAGGTGTTTTAGGGAGTCACCTAGCAATCCAGCCATGTTTTGTGTTCCCCTTGTGATAATTCTGGCCACCATTCTCGAAAGCATCCCGTGATGTTATTAGTTAGTAGATATTCTATTCCTGGGTTCTTGAACCCGAGATTCACCCTACTTACCTCCTGTTGATAGTGTTTTCTAGTTCCTTTAGGATATTAGTAACCTTGTGTTAGTCCTCGAGGTCCATGGTATTTCCTTCTTCCAAATACTATGAACCGCTTATGGCAGAAGTTCCTCGCTGAACCGAAGGATCACAATCAGGGTACTCTTGAGGAGTTCTCCATCCATAATTGTGAATCTGCCAGTTCTACCCTTTCCGCATGGGTTATCCGGAAGAAATTTTGAGCTTCGCCCGACATACTAATCTATGCATCCACAACTCAAAAAAAAACATATGTTCCTTTGAGCTTGTTCTCCTTAGTTATTTTCTGACCTTCGTCTATCAATTGATAGTCAAGAGTATGCGTGCCTTTGTTCATCGATGCCTATTACTCGTGTGGTCCGTCAAGCCATTCTATTCCAGAATGACTAGGAGAAACAAACTCCAGTACCTCATCCATATCCAGGATTGGGTCAAAGTAGTTGTGTTCTGCAGATCAAATGACAATCCAGCTTTTCATCCGTTCTACTCTGAAGTGTTACCTTCTTTATGTCAGGATCGTCATGAGAATTGCACTATCTCGTATGAATTCTTGATGCAGTGATATTTCTGGCCATCATTGTTCATTCCTCGGTTTCCGTGTTATTGTAACCGGAATGTCGACAAGTGAATCGTGGTGTGTGAAATCAATACTCCTAGCAACTCTGTTGCTTGGTAGTTAAATGGACAATAACCTCATCCTTAGCAAGTTGATTATTGAATCATCACCCTAAGGTTTATTGTGCTACCTAGTCCTTATTTCCTGGTGCACTCCTCGATCGATGAGCTAGGATTAATTCAAATCTTCGCTCTATTGATCATATCGTCTTGCCCTGAAAAGCAAGATTGTTCTCGAGCTTAGTAATATATCGGTGGTTCGTGATTTTCCGAATATCTTCTCGGAAGTATTACCAGGTTGTTCCCCGACTGTTATGTTGAGCTCGTGATCATGTTGGTTTTCCTCCAAACCACCCATTCTCCAAGAATCTGTGTGGGATACCTTGAGCTAGTTGGTTAAGCCAAACAACAACTTGGAGAGTTGGAAGATAAAAGCTTGTCTGACTTAGTTCATTTTAAGGGATATCCTTTTGTGTGTGTGTTGAAGAAAGATGATACCTTCACCAATTGGTCCTCATGATCAGTTGTTGGATCTGTTGTCCTGCCAAAACTTTGACTCGAGTATGGGATATCATCAAGTCAAATCAGAACCAGCGATGTTCGTAATGTTGTCTTACTCGTGGTTGATCCCTCGAGCATACACCATTATATATTTTGGGTCTGACCACTGCTATTACCGTGTTCACATGATGGTGGAAGTCCAGTGATATGGAAATTCCGATGAGTTGTTGTTGAGCCCATCAGCAGCATTTTGTCCCCCCCATGATTCATGTTGAACATCAACCTAGTGTTGGAAACTTTGTAAGCAATGCCTTCATGTTCCGTTCATGAAGCTTATGCTTAGATGGAAGAAGTGACTTCCTCGAATTCATGTGCATTCGGTGCAAGTTGCCGCCGTGAGTTCGAGAAAGATTGTTTTTGTTTCCTCTGGCACCATCCCAAGTCAGATATGCATGTGCGAATGTATTCTATGGTTTGGTAGATTAATTACCTCCGCTCCATATGTATTCCCTAGCACACCAAGCCACTGATTGACTTGTTCAAGGAAAAGAAGTCTATGCTTGGGATCTAATCCATGGACTTGCGTAAAGACTTCGAAATCCATGATGATGGTTCCCGACCAGAACTCGATAGTGTTTTATTATAAGACTACTATGTGGCCATTCTTGTCTTGGGAAACATGCTCACATGTATGTAGCAGAACCAGCTCATGTTTTGGAGCTTTCTATCGTAGTTCATATCCCGAGAATCTCGCAACGTCATCTCGTTGAATTGTGTTGCAACCTTTCTTTTCGGACATGCTGAGTCTGAAGTATCCTATCACCAATCGGATCTGAATCTCAGGCAGATATGATGGTTGGAACATTCCCAACAGTTGCATTTTGTTCCCAGCTTGCACCGCCATTGTGCCAATGCCCATGGGCTGCCCTCTCAGTAATTGATGTTTAGGATCATCTTCAAAAGTGGTCCTACCATGGGTCCCATCCATTTCCGATGATAAGCAAAATCATCCATTGCGTTGTCTTCAACAAGGTAGTCCACATCATCCATTCTAGTCCGAGTATGTCATTCTTTCGAACTCCTTCAAATGATTGATTGTGATTGCCTTAGGCTGGTATAAAGAGCTTCAATGAACTCTGAATCAAAATTAATTCTTTTTGCCACTTAAGGGAATATTTCTGCGAGTCATCTTCCTTAAGATGTCTCGTTATGATATCATGGCAACTCAACTCCTTGCTGCGTTGACAACCGTTCACCACCTCCTTAAGTGTGAAATTGTTGTCTACCAAGTGAACCCTCGTCATCTGTTACACTCCATCCCTCTGGATGTATGTTTCATGTCTCAGCTCGAGAAATGTTCAACGTCTCCTTCCGTGAGTTGTTCGCCAGTTGCTCGATCTTTGAGAAGATCGATTCTTCTAGTTTTTCCTTTTCTTCTCGTTGTCATGTTGGTTGGAGTTCTCATAGCAAGACGTCGAGACAAAGATGATGATCGAATCAACGTACTTATGAAGTGCAACCTGGATCGTGAAGATCGTGTTAGCTAGTGTCCCCTCTGTCTTCTTACTTCACGTCTCGAATCTCGGGACGAGATTCTTGTTTAGTGGGGGTGAGTTGTCACAGCCCTAGCTTAGTCCTTGCTTGACCCTGCATAAGCATTCATGCAACATGTTTAAATTTAAAGAAACTTGAAATGGGGATGACAGAACCCCCATCACCCCCCTAAACCAACTAGGGTTTACTAAAAATAATTTCAACGAACCCAAATGCCCTTTAGAAATGTTCATCATTTTTGAATTGGTCCAGCACCTCTGGCAAAAATGATGCACCTATTTTTAGGCCATTCTGGATTTTTGAATTAATTCATACGAATTTGAATGTGGACAATTAAATGCTATATAATATTTAAAATGTCCAAATAATTCTGAACTTAAGTGAGGGCTGCTGGAAATATTCCAATCAGAGCCCACAATTATTTTCAGGATTTTTGGAAACGTCCTGGTATTTTTAATAAAGCCTAGAAGTTATAGAGAAATATAAAAACGTTAACAAAGAGAGAGAGAGAGAGAGAGAGAGAGAGAGCTTACCTGGCCTCACCTGAGAAGCCACCTGCCTATGCGGCCCAGCACCGCAGCTGGCCAGCCCACCTAGCCAGCCCAGCCCACCTAGCCTCCTCCTTGTCGTCTTCCACCTCCTTCCAGTAGGCAGGAGGGCGTGTGGCCCTGTGCACGCACACGCGCCCCGGCCACCTCCTGCTTGCCGCCTCCCTCTGGACCCCGGACGACGACACGCGGCCCCCTCGGACCCCTCTCACTCTCCTCCGTGCCCATCCCCTCCCCTGGACCTCAATCTCTCACCCACCCGAATGGGTTCGTCGCCGCCGTTCGCCACCACCACGGCCACCGCCTCCCCCTCGCCTCTCCTACATGCCCAAAAGCTCCGCCATCGTCCGCCGCTTTGCCCCAGCCTGGCCCCAAGCGCTGGGATGGCCTGCATCGCCGGCTGCCTCATCTTCTTCCTCCTCGGCAGCCGGTCACCGCCGATGTTGATTCGCTGCCCATCGGCCGTCTCCGCGCATGCCGAGCCCTCCGTTAGCCTCTCTGTGAGCTCCACCGCCTTTTCCCCTTCTCCCCGAGCTCATTCCTCTCCTTTAGCCGCCTCTACCACCGGAGCCGAGAGCTTCGTGCCGCTGGCCATGGCGCCACCATGGACAGAGCCCGACCCAGCCGCCCCGCGCGCGTCACCGTACTCAGCATGCTTCCAGGAGCCGAGCGCACCCACTCACTAGCCCTGCTGTGCTCCCCAACGTCGTGCCCGTGCGTGCCGAACTCCGGCCGCCGCTACCGAGCTCGCTGGTGTCATTTCTGGCCTCCCCGCATCCAGCCACTTGCACCACCGGATGCGGCACACTCCCAGGAGTCGGGCAAGCCCAACCGCGCGTCGAACCATCGCCTGACAGTGATTTCCGAAGATCTCCGCCACGGTTTCGGTCACCGGCGGCTAAACGCCGGTGAGCTGACGTGGCGTCAGCATTAGCGACTAATGACGCCACTAACCCACCCCAGGCTCACTGACACATGGGCCCATGCCCTAATCAAACCCAGTTTTATCTCTGTTTAGATTAATTCATAACCATAGTGGCCCCACGCGTCAGTTTTGACCGTGCTGACGTGGATGTTGACTGGCCCCACTTGTCATGTTGACTTTGCTGACGTGGGCGTTGATCGGACCCACCTGGCAGTGTCACTAACCAGCCCCAGTCACTGATCAGTGGACCCCACTGGTTAGGTTTGACCTGGAGGCGCCCAGTTGACCTGCTGACATCAGGGTGATTTCATGGTGACGCAATATGTATTTTCTGGATTTATTCTTTTACATGAAATTCCAGAAAATGCCCAAAACTTCTAAAATTCATAGAAATTCAACCATAACTCCAAATTAAATAATTTATATATGAAAAATGATCAAAAAATCCAATCTATCCATCTGTATCATTTTCATGCATGTTTGACAAAGTTAAACTCACTGCTTAGGATGAAACATGATTAGGTCAAATTTGATAATAGTTTTGGAGTTGGAATTTGATCTAGTTTTGAATTCCACTTCAATCAAAATGACTTTCTGTTGCATTAGCTCAAATCACATCATATTGCCATGTCATATTCATGCATCATATTGTCGCATTGCATTGATTGTGTTCTTCCTTATTTGCCGGTGTTTGTGCCCCCCTCAGTAGACGACGTACCGACGATGAGTTCGATGACACCGATGAAGAACTATATTATCTTCAGAAGTGCCAGGCAAGCAAAACCCCCTTGTTCATTCCGATACAATCCCACTCTCTCGCTCCTGCTCTCTTTTACTGCATTAGGACAACAACGATTCATCTCTTACTTGCTGCGGTAGCTGAACCCCTTTATCATCTGCATGACCTGTCATTCCACAGTAATTAGATGAAACCCACTAGCATGAGTAGGAGTTGTTTGAGCCCTGTTGTGCCTACTCATTCATGCTTGTTTGTCATGCCTGCTACTGCTTAGAGTTGAGTCAGGTGTGATTCATCGGGAATGAATTGGAATGGTGTGTGAACATGTCCTACTGTGTGTGAGCTAAGTGTGTGAACACGATTTGGTAAAGGTAGCGGTGAGAGGCCATGTAGGAGTACATGGTGGGTTGTCTCATTGAAGTCGTCCTCATGAACTGAGTTCTGTGTTTGTGATCCATGACCAGTTATTACCACACATTGGAATGCTTAAGTGCCCCTCTCGACTTCTTAACCACCCTTGTCCTCTATCCAGGAATTGCAACTAGTTTCTGGTGTTTGTAGGATATGTGTTGGAGGCCGTGCGTAGCGCTGACCCCCGGGGTGGGCTATGATGCGGTAGATACACCATGGCCCGGTGTACCGAGCGCCTGTTTGGTGTCTCGGGAACCCTGGACACATCGTTCGGGGCCGTATGTGGAAACCTCGGCCAGACTCCCTGCGGATGGAACCTGAATAGGCGATAAACCTGGACTAGAGACTTGAGTGTTTAGGTAGGTCGTGGCCGACACCCTCGCTGGACTTCCGCTTGAAGGTTGCCGAGTACATGTCGTGTAAACCACGATAAGTGGTGAGAGCATGTGTGAAGAAGTACACCCCTGCAGGGTTATCATCATCTATTCGAATAGCCGTGTCCGTGGAAAAGGACTTCTGGGTTGCCTATAACAGTTCATAGACAAGTGAAAGTGGATACTCTAAAATGCGGAAGATAAGCGTGAGTGCTATGGATGGCGTTCTCGTAGGAAGGCGGGATCGAATCCATAGTGGTGTATTGATATGGTGAATATGTGGACTCGTGTGCGCCACCTCAAAAGAGTTACTTGTAGTCGTAGTTTAGGATAGCCACCGAGTCAAAGCTGGCTTGCTGAAGTCAAACTCCACCACCCCCTTTGTTGATACTGATGCATATGTAGTTAGTTCTGATGTAAGTCTTGCTGAGTACATTTGTACTCACGTTTGCTTATTTTATGTTTTGCAGAGAGACGTCAGTCTCGCTAGTAGTTCTGCGTGGACTTCGACGTTTAGCTTGTACCTCAGCTACGATCTTGTGCCCTCGGCAGGATCTGGTAGATAGTCAGGCTTCTCAGCCTTTTTCATTTATAGTTGTCTGTACTCAGACATGTTAAGCTTCCCCATGTGTTTGACTTGTATGCACTGAATGCTGGGTCGAGAGACCCATGTTTGTAATATCTCGCTCCTCGGAGCCTAATGAATAAATACTTGAGTCGTAGAGTTATGTTGTGATGCCATTTGTATTTACACATATTGAGCATATTGTGTGTATGTTTGAAATGCTTGGTATGTGTGGGATCCGACAATCTAGTTGTTTATCCTTGGCAGCCTTCCTTATGGGGAAATGTAGTCTAGTGCTTCCTTGAGCCATAGTAGTCCGCTACAGCCCGGTTCACTGGAGTCCTGCTAGCCTAGCACTACTGCTCAGGACTCTTGACTGGCGGCATGTGTTTCACTTCGTTCGTGGTCTGTCCTTCGGGAAATGTCACGCAGATGACATCCGAGTCTGCCTAGCTGCTACAGCCCGGGTTCCGAGTCCTGTTAGCCAGTGCTATAGCCGGATTCACACGCTGGCGACCGACATGCTCGATGTGATTCATGTATGCCTGTCCCCATGGGTTAGTGCCGCTTTGGGTTCACGACTAGCCATGTCGGCCCGGGTTCCTGTCATATGGATGCTAGCGACACTATCATATACGTGAGCCAAAAGGCGCAAACGGTCCCGGGCCATGGTAAGGCGACACCCATGGGAATACCGTGCGTGAGGCCGCAAAGTGATATGAGGTGTTACCAGCTAGATCAATGTGACTTGGAATCGGGGTCCTGACACTGGTCCATCACGTAAATTATTTTTTGTCATTGCATATTGGCTCCGTTGAATGAAATTGATGTCCTTGAGCCATGTCAGATTACATGCTTTTTGTGAACACCCTTACTTATAAGTATCCATCTCATTATGTATCAGGTTCTGAGATTTATTAGGAAACATTGATGAAGTCACTTGCCAAACATTTTTGTGCTATACTACTTGTTGTTGATTTGTTGCTATTGCCAGACATACTGAGAACTTCATGAATACCTTAAATAGTGATACTTCTGTGTTGATTTTGTTTGAAACAAAATTGTATGTGGCTGTCCATGCACACACGGTATTCAATTTTTTATAGTGTAGAAGTGGTGTGGAACTTAAAGCATATGTGACTGCTTGTGGATATATTTTGTCAACCCATGTAACATTGTGTCAGGACCCCGATTCCAAGTCACATCGACCTAGCCGGTAACACCTCATATCACTTTGCGGCCTCACGCACGGTATTCCCACGGGTGTCGCCTTACCATGGCCCGGGACCGTTTGCGCCTTTTGGCTCACGTATATGATAGTGTCGCTAGCATCCATATGACAGAGAACCCGGGCCGACATGGCTAGTCGTGAACCCAAAGCGGCACTAACCCATGGGGACAGACATACATGAATCACATCGAGCATGTCGGTCATCAACGTGTGAATCAGGGTTGTAGCACTGGGCTAACAGGACTCCGATAACCCGGGCTGTAGCAGGCTAGGCAGGACTCCGGATGTCACCGCGTGACCTTTCCCCGAAGGGACAGACACAGGAACGAAGTGAAACACATGCCGGCTAGTCAAGTGTTCAGAGAAGTAGTGCTGGGCTAGCAGGACTCCGGTGAACCGGGCTGTAGTGGACTACTATCACTCAGGAAGCACTAGACTACATTTCCCCATATGAGAGGCTGCCAAGGATAAACAACTAGATGGTCGGATCCCACACATACCAAGCATTTCAAACATACACACAATATGCTCAATATGTGTAAATACAACATGGCATCACAACATAACTCTACGACTCAAATATTTATTCATTAGGCTCGAGGAGCGAGATATTACAAACATGGGTCTCATGACCCAACACTCGAAGCATACAAGTCAAAGCACAAGCGAAGCTAAACATGTCTCGAGTACGGATAACTATAAATGAAAAAGGCTTAGAAGCCGACTATCTACCAGATCTGCCGAGGGCACAAGATCGTAGCTGAGGTAACAAGCTAAGCGTTGAAGTCCAAGCGAACTACTAGCGAGACCGCGTCTCTCGCAAAACATAAAATAAGCAAACGTGAGTACAAATGTACTCAGCAAGACTTACATCGAACTAACTACATATGCATCATTATCAACAAAGGGGTGGTGGAGTTTGACCGCAGCAAGCCAGCTTTGACTCGTGGCTATCCTGAACTACGATTGCAAGTAACTCTTTTGAGGTGGCGCACGAGTCCACATATTCACCACATCAATACACCACTATGGACCCGCTCCCGTCTCCCTATGAGAACGCCATCCATAGCACTCACGCTTATCTTGCGCATTTTAGAGTATCCAATTTCACTTGTCTATGAACTGTTATAGGCAACCCGAAGTCCTTTACGCGGACACGGCTATTGAATAGATCATATTAACCTGCAGGGTGTACTTCTTCACACACGCTCCCACCACTTACGCGGTTTACACAACATGTACTGCAACCTTCAAGCGGAAGCCCAACGTGGGTGTCGCCCACGGCCTACCTAAACACTCAAGTCCCTAGTCCAGGTTTATCGCCTATTCGGTTCCATCCGCAGGAGTCCGCCGAGGTTTCCACTAACGGCCCCGAACGATGTGTGCAGGGTTCCCGAGATACCAAACGGGCATTAATTTTGTACACCGCCACGTGTATCTACCGCATCATAGCCAACCCCTAGGGTCAGCGCTACGCACGACCTCCAACACATATCCTACAAACACCAGAAACTAGTTGCAACTCCTGGACAGAGGACAAGGGTGGTTAAGAAGCCGAGAGAGTCAATTAAGGATCCCAATGTGTGGTAGTAACTGTTTCATGGATCACAAACATAGAACTCAGTTCCTCAGGACGGCTTCAATGAGACACCCACCATGTACTCCTACATGGCCTCTCACCGCTACCTTTACCAAATCGTGTTCACACACTTAGCTCACACACAGTAGGACATGTTCACACACCATTCCAATTCATTCCCGATGAATCAGACCTGACTCAACTCTAAGCAGTAGCAGGCATGACAAACAAGCATGAATGAGTAGGCACAATAGGGCTCAAACAACTCCTACTCATGCTAGTGGGTTTCATCTAATTCTGTGGAATGACAGTCATGCAGAGGATAAGGGGTTCAGCTACCGCAGCAAGTAACAGATGAATCGTTGTTGTCCTAATGCAGTAAAATAGAGCAGGAGCGAGAGAGTGGGATTGTATCGGAATGAAGAAGGGGGTTTTGCTTGCCTGGCACTCCTGAAGATATTATAGCTCTTCATCGGTGTCATCGAACTCATCGTCGAAACCACGTCTATCGAGAGGGGGCAAATACCTGCAAACAAGGAAGAACACAATCAATGCAATGCACAATATGATGCATGATCATGACATGTCAATATGCTGTGATTTGAGCTAATGCAACTAGCAACAGGTTAAATGAACGCGTGGGTCCCGCATGCCAGTGTGACAAGGCAAGAACAGAGGCTGACCAGTGGCTCCGGGTCAACGTACACGTCAGCATAGTCAAAGCAGACGCGTGGGCCCACTGCAATTAAATTAACCTTAAACTATTTTTATTAGCCGATTAGTTAGGCAGTGGGGCCCGACTGTCATCAACTCAGGTGGTAGTTAGTGGGGTGATTAGCCCCTAACAACCGGATTAGGTCGATGGTTAGTCGCCGGCGACGTCCAGAGACGGCGGTGTTGCTCGGGTTTTGCCCTCCGGCTACCAAATGGGCGGCGGAGGTGCTCTACGTGAAGCCCGGGTCCGTGCGCATCCAACGGAGGCAACAACTCATGCCGGAGTGGACTAAATCGACGACAGCGGCAACTCTTGCCGCGGCCGGAGTTCGGACGGGGTTGGGTTCGACGCTATGGTGCACGGGAGGAGGGGCTGGTGGTGGATACGGGCTCCTGGTGATGCGCTGAGCACAACGGTGAGCTTGGCCCGAGCCATGTGGGCCTAGCCACGACGGCGCCATGGCCGGGCGGCGGGAGCTTTGGGTGCGGTGGAACGGCGGCTACGGAGGCCAAACGAGCACGGGAGCTAGGGGGAGAGGAAGAGGAGCTCACAGCGGGGTCGGAGAGGGGGTCGGCGGGCTCGGGGAGGCCCTGTGGACGACGAATTAGCGGCGACGATCTCCGGTGACCGAGGAGGAAGAATGGGGAGTAGCCGGAGATGCAGGTCGTCCCAGCGCTTGGGGCCAGGGTGGGGCGAAGCAGCGGTCGTCGGCGGTTCTTGCGGACTCCGAGGGGCGGTGAGGGGAGCAAGGTGGCTGCGGCTATGGCGGCAGCGAGCTCGCGGGCGTCTCGGCCATGGTGGAAAGGGTGAGAGGGAGACGAGGGGGAGAGTGCGGGGCGGTCAGAGTGATCCAGACGGCTCTCGAGGGTCTGTCTGGGCGCCACACAAGCTAGCAGGCAGGAGGTGGCATGGACGCGTGGGCGCGCGCGGCGGGCACACGCCCCTCGTCCCTCTGGCGAGAGGAGCGAGACGACTGGCATCGGCCAGCTGGGCTGGGCCGGCTCCTGGGCCGCACAGGTAATTGGCCCAGGTACTAACTCTCTTTCTCTCTCTCTGTTATTTAATTTGTTCTGTTTTCTATTTCTTCTGTAATGTCAGGGCTTTATTAAAAATAATTAGGCACACTCAAAAATCATGAAACTTGCTCAAGCCCACTGTTTGGAATATATCCAACAGTAAACATTTAAGTTTATGATTATTTGGACATTTTAAATATTTTATAGCATTTAAATGTCCAAATGCAAATAGAGTATGATTTAATTCAGAGCCCAAATATGTCATGGAAAAATGTGCAACACCTCTGGTTGTTGCTTCTAGCATTTCCCAGAAATGATGAACATTTTTGAAAGCCATTTGGAAACACTGGAATATTTCAGTTGAACCTAGTGAATTCCTTTTGATGCTAGGGTTTGAACATCCCCATTTCAAATTTCTTAGGAATTTAAACATGATGACATGATGAGCAGGCAATGTCAAGCAAGGGCTGATCTGGGGCTGTGACAAATTGCCTTTAAACATGATTTAGGATTTTCATTATGTGCAACTCTGCCCAGATTGAGTACCAAGTTGTTTGTTTCGTGCCTAGGTGAGGTCATTATGGCGGTACTTGATGCTCTAATGTTCATCTCTGTTATGGAAGTTGGTTCTTTTGAAGTTAAAAGTAGTTGTATGTTCGTACGATGCTCATCTTAGGTTTTAAGCCTAGGTGAAGGCATAACACGTGGTAATGTATGTTCTTTTCGATCTGCCTGCGTCTGATTTTTTACCTCTTCTAGGTTGTTTTGCGTACTGTGGTTGCCCTTTATTCTACATAGTCTATGAGTTGCGAGGATTTAGGGTCTAGGAACTGACAGGCTCTTGTTTCTGTTGCTGATTAGAGCTTTGGTTAAGGTGCGTTAATTTTTAGTGTAGTCGGCATTCTGTTGTTGCTCCTGTGATAAATTGTTAGTTAGAGTTGTGCTTAACTAGCGATTCTTACAGAGATGTACTTTCAGTGAGAAGAAAAGGCCATATTTTTTGCTAGCAAGGATGACGATCTTGCAGCTTTCTGCGCATAGTTTCATTCTTATCTTATATACTTTATTTATAGCATATAAATACAGGAATATAGCCGTCCTATGTTAGAGTATGAATTAAAATCCAAATCAGCAATTGTAAAAATGAACAATAACTTCTATTTCGTCATATGTGCAATGTCCCCAATTTTATTGTTTTTCCTTTTTGGTTCTATAGGATTGCAATCGGAGGAGCCGGAGAACACGACCCCTGTCCTATGTGCGGCCATATCCCCCACGGCTTCTACAAGGACCATATCCCGCACGGTTTTTAGGGAACTCTTTTGAAAGGCATGTGTGTACAGAACACATGTTTCAACGTCTTCAATTTTTTTCATGAGTTGTTGAACAGATCTTATGAAGCTTGATTGATAGTGTTTCAACTCAGATGAAGTGTTCTCGATGATCAGTTTTGCAGATCCTGGAGATCATTATACCTTCATACAATGCAATCGCTCGGGAGTGTTGCATGCCTTTGTATTGTGTTCCTGAACCTTGGTAAGTTTGTCCATGTCCAAGTCTTCTGTTCTAAGAACTCTTTTGTTGAATCCACATTAACCATACATATTTACATTTCCATTTTCGAATTGTGAACTGTAGCTGACTAAAACTTTGTTATAAAATAAAGCCCTTGTTGGTAAATGAGGCACGTTATTAGCAATGTTTGCTGTTCAGGTCTTCCAAGACCAAAATCATCGAAATCCGAACATACAACACTTTTTTTTGAACATAGGTTACCCTGATACAAGTCTCCATTCAATTTTCTTATACGGAGGGGTTGGAATAGTTAACATACATGCTTGCTCAAAACCAAATCTACTGATAAATTTGTTTTTTTTTCAAACTGCACATGGTGTTTAGTGGTTCTCATGGATGGATCAGGTCGTGACAGTAGTTCTTGGGTGCATATGTATCTTGATAAAGCGATCGATCAAGGCGCATTAGAGGCGAAGAAGAGAAAATGTTTGGGCGTTTGTGGCTGAACATTCGATGCTTATGTAAAAACTCTAGAAATGTGTTTGAATCGCACAAAAAGAGTTCGTAGTTCTTATTCATACTTGAAACACGTGAGGCTTTGCAAATTAAACCATGTTTTTTTTCAAGGCGCATATGGATTTAGCAGACCACAACTAAACTGACTGTATATACATGGCCTATCCTTAGTAAATGAAACTATTTTCATCGCGAACATGGCTTTAGTTGAAGGTTCTTGCAGCATGAAACTATTTTCATAGACAACATGTCTTCAGCAGGTCTCTGTGCCATTTGGTGCAACGGGTCAACTAGTATTGTATGTTCATAAGTGAAACAAATGTATTGTACCCACCCAAGTCCTCTTTCAATCGATCTCCAGACCCCGAGATGAAATCGAGAGAGAACGAGTGGGTGCACGTGTGATACCTAAGGCGGATTCAAAATTTTGAACCGGTGATCATAACATCCACAAATCATATATAAAGGGCATTCAATGTTCGCTTCGCTCTTGAACGTACAATATACTCCCTCCGATCCTTTCTAGTTTACATATAAGTTTTATGTATAGTCAAAGTATCTCTACTTTGATCAAACTTACAGGAAAAAGTATCAACATTCAACAACGCCCGATCAATATTGTTAGATTCGTACTTACTCCTAGATTTGTATTCAAACAGACATAGTTTCCAATTTCTTTCCAACCACGTGAATGTGCTTGTTCTGGTACATGCTCTTCCTACTAGGATTTCGCCACGTATAGCCAGTCCAATAGTAACTTTTTTAAGCTCCATGTCCAATAGTACTAGTGGAGTACTGACAACATCTGTAGTAGAGTATGTAGTGCTCATAGTACTCCCTCCTTCCATTTATATAGGGCCTATGTGGAGGAGAGAGATGTGAAAAAGTTAGGGGAGTGAGCTCTCATGCAAGAGCCTAGCTATATACACATTCCTAGTTAAATACAACAAATATGAAGAAAGAGATAGAGAGGAGATGGAAAAAAGTACTAGCCAACCTTATATTTTTTTGCGGGAAATAGCCAACCTTATAGCCCACACTACTGTATGAGTGCATATAGATGATGGCTATAGATGACATGGCAGTTCCTTATAGCCATCGGCTGGCTATATTATTAACCATGCTCTAATGCGTTTTTCAAAACTGCCATTGACTATTGACAAGATTAATAGTACATGAGATGTATAATGTAAAAATTATATCATTGGAAGCTCCTTTCACATACGATTTTGACCATATGCTTTGTATAAGTTGCATGTCATATATTATTACTCTAACATTTGGTCAAAGTTAGCCTCGAAAAACGCATTAGGCCCTGTAGATGGAAGGAGGGAGTAGTAGTGTAGCGACCAGACCCGAATGGATCAAGTCTCGTGCTCGGTGTCATCCCTGGATCGAATGTCGACACCACACAAGCTTGAAGGATTTATAGCGAGTAGCAATCACACACTTATTACAGCGTTGTCCACAAGGGAACTTATTACAATAAATATGGCTTAAGGCCATCTAATAACGATAACAGCGGAAGGCTTGGAAGATAAGTGAGTCCATCAACTCCATCGGCATCACTGAGTATAGAACCACGACCTAACACCTTACTCGTCGTCTGAAAAGTCTGCAACATGAAAGTTGTAGCCGAAAACTGGTCAACACATGGAATATCTTGGCAATGTAACACATAGAGAGCAATGAAGTAATAAGCCTATACTACATGCATATATGGCTGGTGGTAAGGCTCTCTGATTCTGATTTTGCATAAAGCTAGTTTTTCCCTACTGCAAAGGAATGATTTTGTTTAACTATCATGGTGGTTGTTAAACATTGAGAATGGTTGACAGCATCCTCAATCCCAATTAAAAAGTACTCATTAAAAACCCAATAACATTAATTAGAAGTAACATGATGAGATTCACATGATATTCAAGTACTAGATACTCAAGACGTCCATAACCGGGGACACGGCTAATCATGATTAGTTTATACACTCTGCAGAGGTTTGCGCACTTTTCCCCACAAGACTCGATCGCCTCCGATTGGTTCTCGCACTACATGGTGTTTGAGAGACGGATGACGGAGACACAGTCTTTCAGAAGCACTAGCACCTTACATATGGGTAGACCGTACCAACCTACATCCCCTACATCAGCTAGCCTACCCGTAAGAGTTCGCACAACTTACTCAACTATGCCAGAGCCCATATTGGCTTGTGGCTGCACACGGAAGTTTCTAGTTTAAATAATCTCATGATCCCTTAGAGCACGGGTGGCGGTCCAAGAAATACAGGCAAGTCTGATAGAAACCAGTGCCTCAATCCAACCAGATGTGTGTTTAGGTTGCCACCTTAGATAAACCATTAATTAACAATCTCACATCATCACGGATATTCACTCACCCAATCCACGTCTCTTGGCATAGCATGGCATAATAAGCAAGCGAGAAGTAACTCCCAAGGTTTCATAAATAAGCAGGTAATAGGTACTACCTCAATCTACTTCCCATCCCACAATTTAAGTTGATCCTAAACATGCAAGTGTTTGAGGAATAGAGCTAATGCATAAAACTGGGTAGTAGAAAAGGTATGATCAAGTGTTACTTGCCTTGCTGATGATCCGCGAAACCTAGAGACTCGAAGTAACAAGCGGCACACTCCGGGTGATCTAACGTAGACAAACAACAAGCATACAATAAGTACTCATCTAATTCACAGGGAAAATCTCGAATAAAAGATCTAACCAGAAAGTTCAACTTAAGAACCCTGGTTGCAAAAAGAATCGAATCAAATAAAGCAACGAAAGTCGAAAGTCAAAAGAAAACGACTCGGTTTTGGAAATTTGAACTAGGTCAAATTTTACAGTAGCAAAACTTTGTTTAAGTAGGTTAGTCGGAACGGCGGTTTCGAAACGAAACTCCAGGCGCTTGAATCACCTGATTCCAATAAACGAGCGAGAAAATAAACTGATTTGAAGATTGGATCGGGAATCGAAATCAGAAAATAACAGATTAAATCCGATCAAAAGAAAAACAGCGAACGGTTAAACGAACGGACGTTCGTTAACAGAAACTAACCGATGAACACGTTCGTTAAAACGAATGGATCGGTGAACGTTCACTAATTAAGAAAACCCAAAAAAACCAATCTAGGGTTTTAAAAAAAACCGAACAACGAAAGAAAACCGGAGCGGTTTTGAAACAAAACCCGACCGGGAAGTCTTGTGCGGTGGCTACCTCCGCGAGGTCGCATGGCGGGCTCGGGGCTCGTGGGCGGGCGGGCTTCAAGGGTCGGCGGGTCGGCGGGTCGGGCGACGCATGGCGGCCAGGTTTGGCGGCGGCGGCGGCTCGGTTAGGCGGCGGGCGCTGGGTGAGGAGGAGAGAGGGGGTGAGTGTATAAAGGGGGGGGTTGCTTGGGGAGGGGCAAGCAAGGGGAGGAGGAGGAGTCCTCGGACTCGGACTCGCCGGGCGTGGCGCTGCCTGCTGCTGTGAGGAGAGAGGGCGGCTGGGCCGACGGCGGTGGGCAGTGGGCCCTTGGCCCAAAGGGCGCGACGCGCTTTTTTTAAACAAAAGCGAAAGCAATTAAAATAAAACTAAACGAACTCCAAATTAAATAAAATTAATTTTCCCGACTCTTAAAAATGAGTCGAACAAAATGAACTTTAAAACGGGCCAAAATGCATATTTTAAAATACTCATTTTTCCCTAAAGCAATAAACTTTGGAAAACCAAAATTTGATTTATTTATTAAATCTTCATTTTTCCTAAATGTTGGGAAAGTCATATTATTCCCTCTCTATTTTTTTATTGGAAAAATATTTGAAGACAAATAAATAAATCCAAATGATCCTATTTTCAAAATTTGAGTAAACCCAAATATGAAAATAATGAAATCTCCAACTCTCTCCGAGGGTCCTTGAGTTGCGTGAAATTTTCTAGGATCTGGAAAATGCAAGAAAATATGATATGCGTGATGACTTAATGTATAACATTCCAAATTGAAAATTTGGGATGTTACAAACCTACCCCCCTTAAGATGAATCTCGCCCTCGAGATTCGGGTTGGCTAGAAAATAGGTGAGGTGGTCCTTGAGCAAATCTTCCTCTCTTTCCTGTGTGGCTTCATCTTGATGTGGTGGCTCCATTGAACCTTGCAAAACTTGATAACCTTGCTGCGAGTAACTCTGCTGGCATAGTCGAGAATCTTGACTGGTTTTTCCTCATATGTTAAATCATCCTTTAACTGAATTGCTTCCAGTGGCACTGTGTCTCTTAATGGTATCTCTACTATCTCGGAATGACATTTCTTCAGCTGTGAAACATGGAATACATCATGAACTCCTGATAGTCCCTCTGGCAATTCCAGTTTATAAGTAACTTCTCCCATGCGTTGCAAAACCTTATACGGTCCAACAAAACGTGGTGCTAATTTTCCTTTAACCCCAAAACGCTTAACTCCTCGAAGCGGGGATACTCTAAGATATACTCTGTCTCCAACTTCATACTCAATCGCCTTGCGCTTTGAATCTGCATAGCTCTTCTATCTGGACTGGGCTACCTTGAGCCTATCTCGAATCAATTTAACCTTCTCCTCAGACTCCTTAATCAAATCAGGTCCAAACAACTGACGATCTCCGGTTTCGTCCCGGGACAACGGTGTCTGCATCTCCTTCCATCTGAGCCTCGAAGGTGCCATCTTCAAGCTGGTTTGGTAACTGTTGTTATAAGAAAATTCTGCATACGGCAAATTATCATCCCAACTAGATCCATAATCTAGTGCACAAGCTCTCAGCATATCCTCCAAAATCTGATTTACTCTCTCGGTCTGTCCATCGGTGCGTGGGTGGAAACACATCTTGAATTCCATCTGGTTCCCAATGTTTCGATGTAACTGGTTCCAAAACTTTGAGGTAAATTGGGTTCCTCTATCCGATACGATACTTCTCGGAACTCCGTGTAAACACACAATTCTGGTCATGTATATTTTTGCCAACTTAGCACTGCTATAGGTAGTCTTGACTGGAATGAAATGAGCTACCTTCGTCAAGCGGTCGACTATAACCCAAATCGAGTCATAACCTGAATGAGTCTTTGGCAAACCTGTGATGAAATCCATGCCTAGTTTATCCCACTTCCATTCGGGTATCGGCAATGGTTGTAACAATCCTGCTGGCTTCTGATGCTCTGCCTTTACTCTCTGACATACATCGCAAACTGCTACATACTCCGCAATATCCTTCTTCATTCCGGTCCACCAGAAAGTATTCTTCAAATCCAAATACATCTTAGTATTTCCTGGGTGAATCGAATAGGGTGAATCATGGGCTTCTTGCAAAATCAATTTCCTGATCTCCGGGTTATTTGGCACATAAACACGGTCCTCAAACCATAGGGTATCGTGCTCATCCTCACGAAATCCTTTAGCTTTTCCTTTGCCCATTTTCTCCTTTATAGAGGCAACTTCCTTATCTGCCTTTTGGGCTTCTCTGATTTTATCCATCAGTGTAGACTGAATTTCCAATGCTGCTATATAGCCTCTCGGAACTATTTCCAAACATAGCTCTCGAAGGTCCTCGGCTAACTCAGTTGGTATTCCTCCCATCATTAGGGTATTGACGTGACTCTTACGGCTCAATGCGTCTGCTACAACGTTAGCCTTTCCGGGGTGATAATGCAATCTCATATCATAATCCTTGATAAGCTCTAACCATCTCCTTTGTCTAAGATTTAATTCCTTCTGTGTGAAGATGTATTTCAAACTCTTGTGATCCGTGTACACCTCACAATGATTTCCAATGAGAAAATGTCTCCATGTCTTCAAGGCATGCACAACGGCTGCTAACTCCAAATCATGTGTGGAATAATTTAACTCGTGAGGCTTAAGTTGTCGTGAAGCATACGAAACAACTCTTCCTTCCTGCATAAGCACTGCTCCAAGTCCTCGACGTGAAGCGTCGCAATACACCTCATAATCCTTGGTCTGATCCGGCAATATTAAGACTGGTGAGGTAACTAATCTTTTCTTCAACTCCTGAAAACTTGCCTCGCAGTCCTCTGTCCATATGAACTTGGTATCCTTTTTCAACAATTTTGTCATAGGCTTTGCAATCCTTGAGAAATTCTCAATGAATCTTCGGTAGTATCCTGCGAGTCCAAGAAAACTCCGAATCTCTCCAACTGTCGTTGGTGCTTCCCATTTGGTTACGGTCTCAACCTTTGTGGGGTCAACTGCTATTCCTTCTCCGGATATAAAATGTCCAAGAAATCCAACTTCCTTTAGCCAAAACTCACATTTGCTGAACTTGGCATATAACTGGTGTTCCCTCAGTTTCTCCAAAACCAATCGCAAATGTTCCTTATGTTCCCCTTCATTCTTCGAGAAAATCAAAATGTCATCAATGAACACCACGACGAACTTATCCAAAAACTCCATAAACACTTTGTTCATCAGGTTCATGAAATAGGCTGGTGCGTTAGTTAGTCCAAATGACATAACGGTATACTCATACAGTCCATATCTCGTGGTAAACGCTGTCTTAGGTATGTCCTGCTCCCGAATCTTCAACTGTTGGTACCCTGATCGTAAGTCGATCTTGGAAAACACTTTAGCTCCTTGCAAACGGTCAAACAGATCATTTATCATTGGTAGTGGGTACTTGTTCTTGATTGTTACTTCATTCAATCCACGATAATCAACAACCATTCTTAAAGATCCATCCTTCTTCTCTACTAACAGTACGGGTGATCCCCAACATGAAGAACTTGGGCGTATAAAACCTTTATTCAATAGTTCCTTAATCTGCTTCTTGATTTCCGCCAAATCCTGTGCGGGCATCCTGTATGGTCGCTTTGATATTGGTCCTGTTCCTGGCAACAGCTCAATCAAAAACTCAATGTCTCTATCCGGTGGCATTCACAGCAACTCTTAGGAAATACATCGAGAAATCCTTCACCACTGGTACTTCTCCTGCACAACTCACGATAAGCAATTTACTTGCGTTCTCCTCGGCTTCGTGTCATGATCGTGCTTGATCCATCTTCCTTCGGTGTGGTGAGCAAAATTGACTTAGTGGTGCAATCTATGTTTCCTCCATACTTGATAACCAATCCATTCCTAATATCACATCCAATCCTTGGGATTCCGAACTATTAGGTCCGAGGAAAAACATAGTGTCCAATCCTTAATGGCGATCGATCACACCATTTACTAGCGGTATTCTGCTCGGGTGAGGTTACTAGCATGGGTGACCTAAGGGCTTGGGTCGGTAATTTGTACTTATCCACAAATCCCCTTGATATGTATGAATGCGATGCACCAGTATCAAAGAGAACAACTGCAGTAAATGACTTAACCAAAAACTTATCGATTACTGCATCGGGCTGATCTTCAACCTCCTCCACATCAATATGGTTCACCTGTCCCCTGTTGAAAGGGTTTGGCTTCTTTCGAGCTTCCATTGCCATTTCCGTTACGCCTTACGGACAGTCATTTGCATAATGCCCAGTCTTGCGGCACTTAAAGCAAGTAATGTGACTCAGGTCTACCTTGGATGGTGTTGACGGGTTGGTGCCGTTCTGTCCATTGCTTCCTCCATTCCCGTTCCCATTTTTGGTGCCATTATGGTTGTGCGAATTACCTCCTCCATGGGTATGCTGAAACTGAATTCCTGGTTTAGGGGTATAACGAGGCTTCTGCTGAGCTCCAGAGTTATACTTTCCATGTCCATATTTCCTCTTGCGGTTCTCAATTTGCTGTTGCTTTCCTTCAATCATGAGGGCTCGGTCTACCAACTCCTGGTAGTTATTGAAACTTGCTACCATCAACGGCATGCTGAACTCATCATTCAGTCCTTCCAGAAACTTCTCCTGCTTAGCCGCGTCTGTAGCAACGTCATCTGGGGCATAACATGCTAACTTACTAAAATCGTCCACATACTGGCCAACAGTCCTTCCTCCTTGGCATAAGTTGCGAAACTCACGCTTCTTCATGGCCATAGCTCCTGCTGAAACATGGGCAGTGCGGAAAGCTTGCTGAAACTGATCCCATGTGGCGGTGTCTCTGAGGTAAGTGGTTGTAAAATTTTCCCACCAAGCTGCTGCGGGTCCTTCAAGCTGGTGTGCAGCGAACTTCACTTTTTCTCCATCTGTGCATCCTGCAGTGGTCAACTCCCTTCCTATCTTGCGGAGCCAATCATCTGCTACAATCGGCTTGGTGCTACTGGAATACACCGGCGGATTCAGTCTAAGGAAACGAGTCAAGTGATCCGCAGGTGGTGGTGGTGGTGGGCTGTTGTTGTTGTTGTTGTTGTTGTTGCCTTGGTTCTGCACCAATGTTTGAATCAAGGTGTTCTGCTGCTGAATCAACTGGGTGATCTCGGGCGGGAAAACAAACCCGGGGTCGCATCTCGGAGGCATCTGATGGGTTTAGAAAAGACGAGAATTTAAGAATAGAATGAGGTCTAAGGAGCAACACTACCCAAATGCACATGAGCAAATGCACACAAAATCACTTCATTCAATTCAAACAAAGGGCTTACAACGATCTAACTATCGCAAAAGTGCGTGTACTATAATGTTTACATGGAGGTAATACTACTAATATGTGGGGGACTTCTACTAATTTGAACCGTGGAAGACTCCATGATGTCCGCTCAGCTTCGTCTTCAAAGTCGGGTTCACTTGGATCCGAATCGGTGTCGTCGATGATGATGTAGTTGCTTGGACAGCCGGCGTGCTTGTCTTCATTCTTGGCGCCAACTTCTTCTTGAGTTCTTCGATCTCGTACTTAAGATCGTTATTGTGTCTTGCTAGAGCTACGATCTCGTCCATGTAGTCCTTGCGTGTAGTCTTTAGTTCTTCTTCAACTTCGATGATCCTTCCCTTTGCATTCTTCAACTCTAACATATGATTGCACATCTGGTTCTCCTGGCGTCGAATGTGTTGGTTTAACTCCTGGATGAAAGCTGCAATGGATCTATCTTTCTTGGTGCTGACTATCTCCCATTGTTCATCTCGGCGTCTGCAAATCTGGTAGATAGTGTCCTTGAAGTCTTCTTGATAAACTTCTCCAATGCGTCCCATGGTGATATGAGCTGCCATGCTCTTTCCCTGACTCAAGTTGGTGCCTGAAAACACTATATATAGGCTTGGTGATTGGGGCGAATGTCCTTCCTGGAACGTGAGCTTGAATCTTCCAGCGCTCCTCTTCAGGCAGAGTGGCGTTGAAAGTCCCTGTGAAACTTGGTAGTCCAACGTTCAGGTACTTGGTGACTTCCTTCAAGTGAAATCCAAAAGGTGTGTCTTCGTCCGGTTGGGCGTACTTGATCTTGGCGTCCTTCATCCTAAAAGAGTAGAAAAGATGAGGAGTTAGAAAATGGGAAGAGAGTAGTGATCTATGGCTTTAACTTAGTGGTCGTGTCCTACAGTCAGCGTGTGCTCTGATACCATCTCTATAGCGACCAGACCCGAATGGATCAAGTCTCTGTGCTCAGTGTCATCCCTGGATCAGTAATGCTGACACCACACAGTACTTCGAAGGATTTATAACAGAGTAGCAATCACACACTTATTACAGCGTTGTCCACAAGGGAACTTATTACAATAAATATGGCTTAAGGCCATCTAATAATGATAACAGCGGAAGGCTTGGAAGATAAGTGAGTCCATCAACTCCATCGGCATCACTGAGTATAGAACCACGACCTAACACCTTACTCGTCGTTCGAAAAGTGCGCAACATGAAAGTTGCAGACGAAACGGGTCACACATGGAATATGGCAATGAAACACATAGAGAGCAATGAAGTAATAAGCCTATACTACATGCATATATGGCTGGTGGTAAGGCTCTCTGATTCTGATTTTGCATAAAGCTAGTTTTTCCCTACTGCAAAGGAATGATTTTGTTTAACTATCATGGTGGTTGTTAAACATTGAGAATGGTTGACAGCATCCTCAATCCCAATTAAAAAGTACTCATTAAAAACCCAATAACATTAATTAGAAGTAACATGATGAGATTCACATGATATTCAAGTACTAGTTACTCAAGGCGTCCATAACCGGGGACACGGCTAATCATGATTAGTTTATACACTCTGCAGAGGTTTGCGCACTTTTCCCCACAAGACTCGATCGCCTCCGATTGGTTCTCGCACTACATGGTGTTTGAGAGACGGATGACGGAGACACAGTCTTTCAGAAGCACTAGCACCTTACATATGGGTAGACCGTACCAACCTACACCCCCTACATCAGCTAGCCTACCCGTAAGAGTTCGCACAACTTACTCAACTATGCCAGAGCCCATATTGGCTTGTGGCTGCACACGGAAGTTTCTAGTTTAATAATCTCATGATCCCTTAGAGCCTGGGTGGCGGTCCGAAGAAATACAGGCAAGTCCTAATAGAAACCAGGTGCCTCAATCCACCTAGATGTGTGTTTAGGTTGCCACCTTAGATAAACCATTAATTAACAATCTCACATCTGTCATGGATATTCACTCACCCAATCCACGTCTACTGGCATAGCATGGCATAATAAGCAAACGTAGAAGTAACTCCCAAGGTTTCATAAATAAACAGGTAATAGGTACTACCTCAATCTACTTTCCATCCCACAATTTAAGTTGATCCTAAACATGCAAGTGTTTGAGGAATAGAGCTAATGCATAAAACTAGGTAGTAGAAAAGGTATGATCAAGTGTTACTTGCCTTGCTGATGATCTGCGAAACCTAGAGACTCGAAGTAACAAGCGGCGCACTCCGGGTGATCTAACGCAGACAAGCAACAAGCATACAATAAGTACTCATCTAATGCACAGGGAAAATCTCGAATAAAAGATCTAACCAGAAAGTTCAACTTAAGAACCCTGGTTGCAAAAAGAATCGAATCAAATAAAGCAACGAAAGTCGAAAGTCAAAAGAAAACGACTCGGTTTTGGCAATTTGAACTAGGTCAAATTTTACAGTAGCAAAACTTTGTTTAAGTAGGTTAGTCAGAACGGAGGTTTCGAAACGAAACTCCAGGCGCTTGAATCACCTGATTCCGATAAACGAGCGAGAAAATAAACTGATTTGAAGATTGGATCGGGAATCGAAATCGGAAAATAACATATTAAATCCGATCAAAAGAAAAACAGCGAACGGTTAAACGAACGGACGTTCGTTAACAGAAACTAACCGATGAACACATTCGTTAAAACGAACGGATCGGTGAACGTTCACTAATTAACAAAACCCAAAAAAAAACCAATCTAGGGTTTAAAAAACCGAACAACGAAAGAAAACCGGAACGGTTTTGAAACAAAACCGGACCGGGGTCTTGTGTGGTGGCTACCTCCGTGAGGTCGCTTGGCAGGGCTCTGGGCTCCGCGGGAGGCGGCGGGCTTCATGGGTCGGCTGGGTCGGTGGGGTCGGCGGCGATGGCGGCGGCTCGGTTAGGGCAAGGTGGTGAGTGGTGAGGAGAGAGAGGGGGTGAGTATATAAGGGAGGGGGGTTGCTTGGGGAGGGGCAAGCAAGGGAAGGAGGAGGAGTCCTCCTCGGACTCGGCCGGCGGCGGGGCGGGCACTTGTGTGTGTGTGTGAGGAGAGGGCGGCTGGGCTGGCTGGGCGGTGGGCGGGTGGGCCCTTGGCCCAAAGGGCGCGATGCGCTTTTTTTAAACAAAACAAGCGAATTAAAATAAAACTAAACGAACTCCAAATTAAATAAAATTAATTTTCCCCGACTCTTAAAAATGAGTCGAACAAAATGAACTTTAAAACGGGGCCAAAATGCATATTTTTAAAATACTCATTTTTTCCCTAAAGCAATAAACTTTGGAAAACCAAAATTTGATTTATTTATTAAATCATCATTTTTCCTAAATGTTGGGAAAGTCATATTATTCCCTCTTTATTTTTTTTTATTGGAAAAATATTTGAAGACAAATAAATAAATCCAAATGATCCTATTTTCAAAATTTGAGTAAACCCAAATATGAAAATAATGAAATCTCCAACTCTCTCCGAGGGTCCTTGAGTTGCGTGAAATTTTCTAGGATCTGGAAAATGCAAGAAAATATGATATGCATGATGACTTAATGTATAACATTCCAAATTGAAAATTTGGGATGTTACAAGTAGTGGAAGTGGATCCTCTAACGTAGGTATCCCTGCCTTACCCTCCCTTTCATTCACTTACTAGCGGGCCCCATGCTTGCTAGGCCCCGCATGCCAGTTACTCAATGGGTTCGGCCACGTCAGGGGATCTTCATCCGTAGTATACTCTCTCTATTTTTATTTACTCCGCATAAAACGGAGGGAGTGGTAGTATAAATGATGCAGGCGGGGGTGGGGGAGGGACGTCGGTTTGCTCTCAACTAGGTCCCACAAGCGAGCGAAAACGCAAGATGAAGCGTGTTCCATTCGGTGAGAGACATGGAGGGTCTAGCGTGCCGGGGTGCAACGCGAACGCGACAAGAGCGATGTACAGTCAAAACCGATTGACCAGTCGTCACCGGAACCACTATTCACACCAGTCACTTCGCTGCTCGGCCACGCCCACCATCGCCCAAAACCACACCTCCTCTCCAGCCCATTCCCCCACCTTTCAATCCCCTAGCCCGCATCAAGCATCCCCTAGATTGCCGGAAAGCCATGGTGCACCGCAAGATCACGTACTACATGATGCTGACGCCGGAGCGCCGCGTAGAAATCGCGGTGGCGGTCGGCGCCGCAGACCTCCGTTCCCAAGCTCGCTTTGCGGCGGGCCAAACCGCGAGTTCTCTGGAGCCAAGATACAAGGAGGAGGAAGCCGATCCAATGTTCATGGTGGAGGTCGCAGCGCAGAAGGCCCCCGATGGGTATGAGACGATGGACGTCGAATTCATGCCGGCGTCCGGGTCAGGTGTAGGCAGACCAATGGTTCAACCTGGCGATACTAAAGGAGGACCGGGATGCAGAGGCTCAACTCAACGCGGAGCGCGCGCATGCCGCTGCCATCGAGGCTCTCCTGCAGGCGGAATCAGATGTCATGGATGTGAACCGGGCGGCGGAGGCTCAACTTCAGGTGGAGCGCCCGGATGCCGCTGCCATCGAGGCCTTCCTTCAGGCGGAATCGGACGTCCTCGACTTGAACCAGGCGGCGGAGGCTCAACTTGATGTAGAGCGCGCAGATGCTACTGCCATCGAGGCCCTCCTACTGGCGGAACCGGACGTCCTCGACTTGAATTGGCCGGCGGATGCTCAACTCGACGTGGAGCGCGTGGATGCCGCTACCATTGAGGCCCTCCTGCAGGCGGAACCGAACATCGTCGACTTGAACCAGGCGGTGCTCTCGTCCATGCAGAGCACCCGCACACTCCGCGTGAATGAGTAGCTGGAGGCCGAGGACAACCACGGTGCAGAGACATACGTCGGCAGCCAAAGGCGACGAGGCCGTCTCGTTCTGCGAGCAGTGATAGTTTTTCTTTATGTTGTTGTTTTTAGGGATCTTTTGTTGTGTAGAAACATATATTGTTATGCAAGTTGCCTGACTTTCATCATTTGCGCCAGTCTACCATTTCAGGCGGTTGGATGAATATTGTACGTCTCCTAACCCTTCTTCCTCACCTCTTATTCTTCCCCAACAGACCACCGCACGGGCCGTAAGGATCCTCCCCAACATGCGGTCGGATAAACATACTGTATGAACAAAAATTATGTGTCAGCGGTAGGATGGCTGAGTTTGGTTTGTTCACATGCAGTAGCACGTGTCAGCGAGGCTGTGTTCCCTTGGTTGGGTTTGCGGCGTGCAAGAGCGACTATGTGAGGGTGCGGAGAGACCGTGTGAGGGTGCGGTGCGATCGCGACAGCCGTGCGCAAGTGCACCTCCTTTTCATTTTGAAAACTTTAGGCAAGCTTGGCAAAATGTGTGGCGAAGTATGGAAATGCAAGGCCTAGACCCAAACAGGATAAGTATGTACGCACTAGGAGTACTAGTGTTAATAAAGAAAGGCAGGGTTTTCCTTCGCAGGATTAATCGATACAAATCCTCGTTTGATGTGTCAATTAATGCGTATTTTTTCTCCAAAGCCCAAAGAGCTAACCATCTCACACCTCATCACTTGATTAATGCAGCGCCATGCAAACCAACCTTCTCACCTCCGCATGCATGCAAGGGTATATTAATGTCCTTGGTTGCTAGTACCAGGCAAACCCCATCAATTTTGCCTTGATAAGTGTTAGTGGCCTTTTACAAATTGTAATTTGGATATACTGGCCTTGTGTACAAAAAAATGGAGGTAGTAACTATTTGACTTCGTTCCCCATTGCGGTGACTTCGACGATATCTCGAACGTTGTGGTTTGGCGAAGTGCATTCGACGGAGAACACCATTGAGGGAGACCACGGTAAGTCATTCACAAGTGCCGCCTGCAAGCCGAGACAACCGCCTTATTTGCATCCAGGAAGTCCGTTGAACTAAAGGACGCGTAAATGTACTAGTACTACTAGTACACAATAGTGTCGTCCGTCCAGCTTAGTGCGGTGAGGTGGTTTATCAAAGAAGACGATGGAGAAGTGGAGTCAGCAAAGAGTGAAATGATGGTTGCTTCATCCGTGCTTTGTGATTTTACGCCTCAATGCTTTGTGATTTGTGATAGAAGGGACAGGAGAGTAGACTCTGTGCTCTATACTGTACATGCATCCAAGCACGGGAGCAAGAGGGGAGACGTTGCATTTTTCTATTCCTTCAATCAATCAATCAATCAATCAGGGAGCTTCGGTTCCATCTTTTTGGCTATGGCAACACCATCCACAATGGTTCCCATCGATGCCAAAAGCTATTTTCACATTTGGCTACACATTGTGGATGCCCTTAACCGTACCACTTGGTTTTGCTCCTGTGTGCTATCTATACAAATCTCAATTATATTGATCTAAAAAATTATAGAATCGAGATTAGTAAAAAGGAGGTGATTTTGCCGCGCGGATGGCGGGGGAGGTTTCTTATTTTTAGAGGACATTGGCCTGGAGGTTTGTTAACATGCGGTCCCACGTGTCAGTGATTTACCAAGCCGATCCGCGTCCCACATGAGGCAGAACAACGGCAAAAGCAACACGTGGTTAACTTGAAGAAGATGAGGGAGAAGCTAATTCAGCAATGAGTGAAATGATGGTTGCTTCGTCCCTCCAACTTATTTTTTAGTATTATTACTTCGTCCCTCCAAATTAACTGCGGGAAAGGTGCAACTTTGTGATTTCACGCCTCATTGCTCATTACTACGCCGACGCCATGACTGGGCTGCTTCACCACTGCTGCTCTGCACTGTATTTCGGTATGGCACGTGGACCCGGTAGCATGATGTCCCACATGTCGGCTAACGGGACTAGAACATTTATGAAAGCGAGCGCTCCACTCTTACGACGGAGGAGTACACGACACGGAGGCCCCGTGAACTGTCACTTGTATTGTATAGTACTATAGTTTTGCTGTTTCGCACGATCCATCGATACAAACCCGATTAAACAGTAAAGGGCGGGATTTTTCCCGTGCGGTAGATGATACTAGCCATACATTTCAAAGGCAATTTTAATGTATGCAAACTGAATAATTAAGTAACAATATGATATCTTATAAAACTAAAAACACATATGATTTATTGTGTTAGAGTGTAGTAGTAGTGTTGTATTGCATAGTTGTTAGATGTAACATGCGAGAACGTGTAGTGATGTAGTTTTGGAGGGCCTATAGAGAGAAAAGCGTAATATGGTCACCGAACTTTAGAATACACTCATTACGGTTACTATATACGTTTTGCGGTGATTATATGGTCACTTGCTCACCGTTCAGCATCGGATTGCACTCTGTTGACCGGCCAAATAGTCTGCGTGGCACCATGTTGATTAGTTAAATTGACCACGGTTGGATCTCGGGTTCTGGCAAAACCCTTAAGGTTCTAACTCTGGGGTGCGCGCTAAGATCTCTCCCTCACTGATCACGCCCACACACACTTCGCGATCTCTAGGCTAGCTCAACGAACTCTCAACACAAGGGACACAAGATTTATACTGGTTCGGGCCACCATTGTGGTGTAATACCCTACTCCAGTGTGTGGTGGTGAATTGCCTCTTGGGCTGAGGATGAACAGTACAAGGGGAAGAAAAGCCTCCTGAGGAGAGGTGTTCCTGTGCTTTGTGTGGGTGAGGATTGCTCAAGGTCACCTCGAGCTCAGATCAGACCAGCCCTCCTCCTACTGTGGTGGCTAGTCCTATTTATAGAGGCCCCGGTGCTCTTCCCAAATATTGAGCAGGAAGGGATCCCACAACGGCCAATTTGAAAGGGGACAGCTAGTACAGCTTATCCTGACAAAAGTAGTCTTCGCCTGCCAAAGGCTCTGGTGGTGACGCTGTCTTGGGCTCCACGGTGACCTCCGTCCTGCCGTCTTGCTGGTCTTGGTCTCGTTGCACCGATATGGAAACCTTTGCCTGATGCCTCGGAACTCCTCGCCTGCGCTTGCCTCCTTAGCACCAAAGTGGAAACAAGGACACTGCGCACGCTGGCGCCCGCCTGGCTTCGGTCGCCATGGCTCACGTCACGGGAACCTCGCGAGGTTCGCCTTACCTTGATCTCTCCGCCCCTCGCAAGCCAGCCTGGTGAGGCCGCTCGCGAGGAGGTCTTGCGTTGTCCGCCTCGCGAGGCTTGTCCCCTCGCGAGGGTCTTGAGTGTTTCTTGGTGAAGATGGGCCGTACGGGCCCGCTCGCAGAGCCACGCCGTGGGCTGCAGGCAGGCAAGTCTGGGGACCCCCATTCCCAGAACACCGACAGAAGCCCCCGGGCCCAAGGCGCGCTCGGACTTGGCTTCGAGGCGAAGCCAAAGGGTAAGTGCGAAGCACCGTGGGCCCCCACAGCATTTGGCCTTGGTCGACGCGTGGCGGTTGATTGGACGTGGGCGTCTCCGCTTCCCCATGCTGCCTTGATACCCGCCTGGCTAGGCGGCCACCGCAGTCTACACGGTTTCCTTCCCCTCGTTGCGGCGCGCTCCCCCAATTCTTCCGCTTTCTCGAAGCTCACCTCCTTCTCCCAATCCGATCTGAGCTCATCTCTCCCATCGCCATGGCGCCGGATCAGACGGAGAAAGGGAAGGAGCCCCTGTCCTCAGCCGAACTACATCCGGCCATTGAGCCCGCCGTTGGCAGGTCGCTGGTGCTCAACCAAGAAGCCATGGACAAGGTGCGCCCCATGCTCGCCTCCAGCTTCAATGAGTGGGGGAAAATGGTGGCCTGGCCTGCATCTCGGGCTCGTGTCGACAGGACGGCCGCCGAGGTCCCATTCTTCATCGACGCCCTTTGGGCCGGCCTATTAGGCACGAGGAGAAAGAAGAAACAGCGTTGCCCCGTGCTTATTTAGATTATAAGAGTATGCTAGCGCATGATTTTATTGTTAAGAGTCACGAAGGGGAGCTCAAATATAAATTGTACTTTGATAAACATCACCCTGAGACTATCACTTTGCGTGCTCCCTCTTTGTTTAACTTGTCTATAGGTCCTTACATTGTTCCGTGGGCGGCTGTTCAAGCCTATCGAAATCCTGCACCAGCCCCGAAACCGGAGCCACAAGATAGTCTGTTTATTCTTGGGATCCAGAGGTGGTTCCCGGCCAGTGGCAGTCAGAGTCCTCTTCATCACAGTATGATCCCAACTATTCTTCATCACAGTATGATCCTAACTATTCTTCATCGCAGTATGACCCCAGCTACACCTACGGGTATCTGCCAGGCTATCCCTGGAAATAGACCAACTTAGGCCAAAAGCCTAAGCTTGGGGGAGTACGTATTTCCCACCGACATTACATTTATGTTCACACACTCTCATTGCTAGATGTCGGTGCCCATACTATTTCACTGTAATATCCATGCTAGTTTATTTTCCTTTTTCCTGCTTTCTTCTGGTGTGTTTAATAAACCTTAAGAAAAACCAAAAAAAATTAGTAGTAGTTTATTTTTCCTGTTGTAGTAGTAATAATTAAAAATAAAACCCAAAAATATTTCCCGTTCTTCTTTTGCTTGTTGGGAGCTTTCCCGTGTATATAGTTTTATTTCTTTTCTTTTCTTTGGGGTCGAGGAGAAGACCATGATTAAATTGTTGAAGTGGCTCTTATATGCATCATTGTTGATTTGACCAAGAGCCCATATTGCCTTGTCTTCTCTTGTTTATTGAATGCTCGCAGATTCCAGCTTAGTACAATGCACGTGCACTCTTATTATTATTCACATCGTTCGGTCGTGCAAGTGAGAGGCAATTATGATGATATATGATGGACTGACTGAGATGGCAAAAGCTGGTATGAACTCGACCTCTTTTTTTTTGTAAATATGATGAATCTGTCATTCTTGATTCAGCTTATTATGAATAAACATGTTTGCAATGACAATTAGAGATCATAGTTGCTTGTGCCATGCTTGATTAGCTATGAGTTATAATGGTTTACCTTGCGTGCCAACATGCTATTGAGATGATTATGATGTGGTATGATAGGGTGGTATCCTCCTTTGAATGATTTAAGTGACTTGACTTGGCACATGTTCACGCATGTAGTTGAAACAAATCAACATAGCCTTCACGATATTTATGTTCATGGTGGATTATATCCTACTCATGCTTGTATTCAATGTTTACTAATTTTAATGCATGTTCATGACTGTTGTCGCTCTCTAGTTGGTCGCTTCCCAGTCTTTTGCTAGCCTTCACTTGTACTAAGCGGAAATACTGCTTGTGCATCCAATCCCTTATAAACCCCAAAGTTACTCCATATGAGTCCACCATACCTTCCTATATGCGGTATCTACCTGCCGTTCCAAGTAAATTTGTATGTGCCAAACTCTAAACCTTCAAATAAACATTCTGTTTTGCATGCTCGAATAGCTCATATGTCAACTAGTGCTGCCCTTATCTTCCGTGTTAGGCGGGTTATTCTCAAGAGGAGTGGACTCTGCTCCTCACTCACGAGAAAATGGCTGGTCACCGGGATGCTCAGTCCCATGCTTCGTGCAAACTAAATCAAAATAATTGCAAACAGAACTCCCCCTGGGACCCGTTGAATGTTGGAGGCACTCGTTGTTTCGAGCGAGCCATGGATTGATGCTTGTGGAGGAGGGGGAGTATAAACTTTACCATTCTGTTTGGGAACCGCCTATAATTTGTTTAGCATGGAAGATATCGTCATCTTTTAGTTGTTATGTTGACAATGAAAGTATGCCGCTCAAAATATAATTTATCTCTATTTCAAAATCGAGCTCTAGCATATCTACAAATCCCTGCTTCCCTCTGCGAAGGGCCTATCTATTTACTTTTATGTTGAGTCATCACCCTCTTAATAAAAAGCACTAGCCGGAGAGCACAGCTGTCATTTGCATTCATTATTGTTAATTTCTATCGGGTATGACTATGATTGGATCTCTTTTACCATGAATTATAATGTCTAGTCAGTCCTTGATCTTTGAAGGTGCTCTGCATTTATGTTTTGCGGTCTCAGAAAGGGCTAGCGAGATACCATCTTGTTATATCATATTATGATTATTTTGAGATAATGTTGTCATCCGAGATTTATTATTATGGATTGCTAGCTGATTATGTTATTGATATGAGTAAACATGAGACCTGAGAATTATTGCAAATGTGGTTATTATGATCTTTGCTAAAACCTGAATGCTGGCTTGACATAGGTACAACAACAAGAGCAAACAGAGTTTGTAAATTTTTTTCTTTTTCTCTTTCAGTTTGTCAAGTGAATTGCTTGAGGACAAGCAAGGGTTTAAGCATGGGGGAGTTGATATGTCTCCGTCGTATCTACTTTTCCAAACACTTTTGCCCTTGTTTTGGACTCTAACTTGTATGATTTGAATGGAACTAACCCGGACTGACGCTGTTTTCAGCAGAATTGCCATGATGTTGTTTTATGTGCAGAAAACAAAAGTTCTCGGAATGACCTGAAACTCCATGGGACGTCTTATAAAAAAATTAAAAAATCCTCGCCAAAGATGAAGACCAGGGGGCCCACACCCTGTCCACGAGGGTGGGGGCGCCCCCCCTCCTAGGCGCGCCCCCTACCTCGTGGGCCCCCTAGAGACCCTCCGACGCTAACTCCATATATTGGCTTTTGGGGAGAAAAAAAATCAGAGAGAAGAAATCATCGCGTTTTACGATACGGAGCCGCCGCCAAGCCCTAATCTCTCTTGGGAGGGCTGATCTCGAGTCCGTTCGGGGCTCCGGAGAGGGGGATTTGTCGCCGTCGTCATCATCAACCATCCTCCATCACCAATTTCATGATGCTCACGGCCGTGCGTGAGTAATTCCATCGTAGGCTTGCTGGACGGTGATGGGTTGGATGAGATTTATCATTTAATCGAGTTAAGTTTTGTTAGGGTTTGATCCCTAGTATCCACTATGTTCTGAGATTGATGTTGCTATGACTTTTCTATGCTTAATGCTTGTCACTAGGGCCCGAGTGCCATGAATTCAGATCTGAACCTATTATGTTTTCATGAATATATGTGTGTTCTTGATCCTATCTTTCAAGTCTATAGTCACCTATTATGTCTTATGATCCGACAACCCCGAAGTGACAATAGTCGAGATACTTCTCAATGATGACCATAGTTTGAGGAGTTCATGTATTCACTATGTGCTAATGCTTTGTTCCGGTTCTCTATTTAAAGGGGGCCTTAATATCCCTTAGTTTCCAATAGGACCCCGCTGCCACGGGAGGGTAGGACAAAGATGTCATGCAAGTTCTTTTCCATAAGCACGTATGACTATTTACGGAATACATGCCTGCATTACATTGATGATCTGTAGCTAGTTCTGTGTCACCCTATGTTATGACTGTTACATGACGAACCACATCCGGCATAATTATCCATCATCGATCCGTGCCTCACGAGCTTTCCATATACTGGTTTACGCTTATTTACTTTTCCGTTGCTACTGTTACAATCACTACAAAAATACCAAAAACATTACTTTTGCTGTCTTTACTTTTGTTACCGTTACCACCACTATCATGTTACTTTGCTACTAAACACCTTGCTGCAGATACTAAGTTTCCAGGTGTAGTTGAATTGACAACTCAGCTGCTAATACTTGAGAATATTCTTTGGCTCCCCTTGTGTCGAATCAACAAATTTGGGTTGAATACTCTACCCTCGAAAACTGTTGCGATCCCCTATACTTGTGGGTTATTAGGGGCTCGCGAAGGGAAAGCAATAAGCGCGAACTCTGAATTAAGGCAAGAACAATATAGCAAGAAATTGAGAAAAGGCACCCCCGCATGCATCAACAAAAATTCAACTTCAACTTAAATCCAAATCCAGAAGGTAGGGCTACATAAAAGAGATCCAAAGCAAATGGCCGCGTTCGGCGCCTAGTCTTGTCTTCTTGTCTTCGAGTCTTCTCACCAGCGTGGAGCTAAGTGCTGCCACTAGGACGTGGGAGGGAGCCCCCGAGGCCCAAGGGCGGCACTCCTGAGGCTCCGGGGCGTGTACAACCCCACTCATTATTATGTGAGAGTGTCACGAGCGGAGACCTTCACAGGCATGAGCCTTACTTCATATCGCCAGACGTGGGCCACGCCTTGCGCCACCATCTACCACCGTTGGGACGAACGGAAACCAGGACAACACCAAAGGGGGCAGAGGGGACGCCAGCGGCGCCCTCGGCGACCACGGGTCCTCTGCCAGGGGAAGGCTCGCCGGCGCCTTCCCGGCAGAGGTCCTACCTCCGGGTGATGCCTTGCTCCATGCGACGTGGGGAGGGGAATTGCTCCTGGCTCCTCCCGCACAGCCCCCAGTGGGTCTCTCCTGGTGAGGCGGATATTGTCGTGCTGGAACCTTCGCCTGATTCACTTGTGACTCATGGTTAGCGTAAGCTTGCCCCTGAGAGATTAGTGGTACTCTATATCTGTTGTCGACGGCGTGGTTGGTGGGGCTCTCTGGCGGCTCCTGGAAGGCCTCAGCTCCTAATGCCTCCTCCTCCCAACCTGGCCCGAGGAACAAGCCGGGGTCGTCCTCCGGCGTGTACTCCTGGTCCATCATGTGGGGCATGTAGGCCTCCGAGGCTGCTGCCCCGAAGATCTCGCCGTAGTGCCCCATGATCCATATCGCCCGACCCATCATGCCATCCTGAGGATGGTAGGGCAGTGCTCCGATGGGGCCGTGTGCGGCATCGCTCATGCCCGCACCCATCTGGGATGGTGCGGGCGCGATGAGGCGCCCTCCACCGGGGATTGTGTTGATGTCAAAGAGGCCCCCGGGCGCACTCGGGAGCACGCGGGCGAGGCGAGGCCCGCCGTGGTATCCGGCCGCTGCCAGAGGCGTGAGCTGGTAGCAGAAGGGCGGCACTCCCGTGGCCGCTGCGTCTAGTAGCTCAGCGACGCGTTCCAGCAGCGCATCCCAGCTGCTCTCCATCAGTCGGCACCGAGCAGCTCCCGCGCCACCGTGAGTGCAGCCCGCATGTTCGCCTGCTCCCGCCGGGTGTGTGGCGCCATTGCCGCGGCGTGGCTTGCGGCCCTTGCAGCGGCTCGCACCTGTCGTGGAGTAAGGGTGGACGACGCCTGGCCGTGCCGCCCGCGCCCATCAACGTTAGGTGGTCCTCGTGCCGCCTGGAGCGCGGGGTTGAGGTTTTCTTGGGCAGGCGGTGCTGCCCGGGCTGGACAGGCTGCCCAGCGGTCGGCTCGGTCCTTGGGTCGCCGGACATCGGAACAGCGGAGCATTGGTGGATCAACTGGCGGGGAAGAGGCTCCGGCGCACCCCTACCTGGCGTGCCAAATGTAGGATCTCGGGTTCCGGTAAAACCCTTAAGGTTCGAACTCTGGGGTGCGCGCGAAGATCTCTCCCTCACCAATCATGCCCACACGCACTTCGCGATCTCTAGGCTAGCTCGACGAACTCTCAACACAAGGGACACAAGATTTATACTGGTTCGGGCCACCGTTGTGGTGTAGTACCCTACTCCAGTGTGTGGTTGTGGATTGCCTCTTGGGCTAAGGATGAATAGTACAAGGGGAAGAACAACCTCCTGAGGAGAGGTGTTCCTGTGCTTTGTGTGGGTGAGGACTGCTCAAGGTCAGCTCGAGCTCAGATCAGACCAGCCCTCCTCCTACTGTGGTGGCTAGTCCTATTTATAGAGACCCCGGTCCTCTTCCCAAATATTGAGCGGGAAGGGATCCCACAAGGGCCAATTTGGAAGGGGACAACTAGTATAGCTTATCCTGACAGAAGTAGTCTTCGCCTGCCAAAGGCTCTAGTGGTGACGCCGTCTTGGGCACCACGGTGACCTCCGTCCTGCCTTCTTGCTGGTCTTGGTCTCGTTGCACCGATATGGAAACCTTTGCCTAATCCCTCGGAACTCCTCGCCTGCGCTTGCCTCCTTAGCACCAAAGTGGAAACAAGGACATTGTGTGCGCTGGCGCCCGCCTGGCTTCGGTCGTCATGGCTCACGTCACGAGAACCTCGAGAGGTTCGCCTTTCCTTGATCTCTCCGCCCCTCGCGAGCCAGCCTGGTGAGGCCGCTCCCGAGGAGGTCTTGCGTCGTCCTCCTCGCGAGGCTTGGCCCCTCGCGAGGGTCTTGAGTGCTCGTTGGTGAAGATGGGCCGTACGGGCCCGCTCGAAGAGCCACGCCGTGGGCCGCAGGCAGGCAAGTCTGGTGACCCCCTTCCCAGAACACCGACAACCACGTTCCTTGTGGGTCCCACATGTCAGTTCACATAGGAAAAAGGTTAGATAAACACAAATTTACATAGGCGCGACAAGACTCCAACCCGTGAGCGGGAATCACCTGGTTGTGTACGTGTCTGTCAGGGCCTGATGTGTGTGCATGCACGTGTAGGTTGAGCACTTGAGCGTGAGAGAGTGTGTTGGTCGTGTGGTGTGTGCATGCATGCGTGTGTGTGTGTGAGAGAGAGAGTGTTGCGTGCGTGCGTGGCTGCGTGTGTACGTGTGAGTGTTGCTTGCGTGCGTGGTTGCATGTGTTCGTGTGAGCGTTGCGTGCATGCAGTTCGTGTGCATGCGTGCGTGTGTGTATAATCACCACACCAGCTCCCGTGTGTTAAAACAGACGGCTCAGCATACCAATACAAGGCCACCTTGTCCAGTGTGCCCGTGGTCATGACATCGAACCACCGTCTAATATTTTTTTGTCGTTTGTTTCATTCTTACTAGCAAGATGCCCGTGCGTTGCACGTAACATCAAGATGCATTTGTATGACTAGTTTATCTTGTGAGAGAAAAGGATGAACGAGGGAAGGCCTTATTTGCAAATGTGGAGAGGTATGTGGGTACCTTTTTGCAAAATTGTGATAGTTTCCTTCCTATCCGTCAGATATAAATCGGACGACCTATATTGCAGGATGGTAGGCACACCATCATCACCAACTCTGTTTTTTATAACAGTGTAGAAGGTAGATACAAGCCGACAGGTGGGCCCAATGGTAGTTAGATAATGTGATGCAACACTAGAGGTGCCATGTGGAGCGTTTAACTGGTCAACTAGTCGTGTCTTGAGCAAATACAGAGTTGTACGGTGAGCCCGTGACTGTATAATAACCACAAAACTTAAATGGTGACTGTAATGAGTGAATTTTGAAGTCGAATGTACGTATCGTGCTTTCGCTCCAAATACAATGATCGTCGTTGTATATATCGCGAGAGAAAGATGAAACATGCGTGCATGTGCTGGGGGCTTACTTTTGGAGGACATGGAGATAGTTTGTGTGCGTACATGAAAGGGGCGTAGAGGGGGTGTATGCGATGGGGAGAGAGATGCTCTTCATTTTTCTTTATTATGACTAACTTTATATATAGTATAAAAATATAAAAATTCACAGTCCAGAATAGATGTCATTGTGGGCACCATGCAATGCAAATTAACGTTGATACTCCTCCATATAACTTTGTAATGTTGTATATATGTAGAAATTCTAAAATATTTTTTTGGCCACACTTTATTCAAAAGGAATGTTGTATGCGAAAAAAATGTGAAGAGAGGGCTTTTTAGATCAATGGGGTACGTGATGTAACATGTGTGAATGTGTAGTTGATGTATTTGGCAGGGCCTAGAGAGGTATGTGTGTGTATTACGTATTCGAGAGAGGCATGGATAGAGGGGCCGGCGTGGGGGAGGGGGGCGTGGGAGAGATAGCATGAGAAATGAGAGATGTCTAGAGAGAGAGAGAGAGAGACTAATATGATATCACGGCGAGAGATTCCTTGAGTGTGTATATGCAAGGGGGGAGGGGATAGAGGCATGAGGAGATTTTTTTGTGTCGTGTCTGTGTTTGTATGTGTGGGTGTGAGAAGATAACGAGACCTGGGGACAGAGGGTGTGTCACCGCATGAGGTCCGGTGGGTCGAGGTGAGGCCCTTGGTTCGGTTCCATCCTGCGGCACATTGGTCGGCCCATGACGCATTTAGGGAGACCCATGGATGACTTGTCGTACAGGACAACGATAGCAGAATTGTGAAGGACTCTATGTCCACTGACAAAGCCGGCTAGGATTTGTAACCCTGGGTTCTCGGACTAAGGTAACCCCTTATCTCTGATATTACTATTCATCCAACCTAACTTTAAGGGGCATCCTACGGAATGCTCTGCTAGAATCATACTCGTCGATTAGGAAGAGAGGTGTGAGGCAATGCGTGAGAGACAGACCTAAAGATAATGTGCGTACCGGAGACACGTAGGCAGGTCTATGTATATATAAAGGGTTGATGGGGATTGTGCGTGTGTATGCTTGTGAGAGGAAGAGTGCTTGTGATAAAGGTTAGTGAAAACAGCCGTAAATGGTTACGAGAGGGAGGGAGGGTTATATCAAGAGCATGTCTGCGAGAAAGACACCTCGGGAGAGAGTGTGTGAGTATGTGTGAGAGACCACCGATGGAGAGTGAAACTACACGTAAAAGACTGATGTACACATTGATTAAAGATATAAATTGTATCCAAATATTAGGATGGGATCATGATATTCGCAATTCGCGTAAGGAACGGTCATTGATCCATTAGAAATTTAGATTCTATGAAATTTGAGCATGTCTATGTTATTATTCGACATAATTGATACACATAGTTAGTATTTTGAACTCCAGACAATGCATCGCTTTAGCAATCGAATATAAACGTGAGTATAGTTCATGTTGTGTGTGTAAAGCACATTATACATACGAAAGTTACACAATGAACATTATAAATAGCTAGCTATGAACTAGCATACATTTGAGTTCAACTTAAGGTGGTTTAAAAAAATCGAATTCAACATGAAGTCCATTCAATTATTTGAATTCGATATCATGGCATTTGTTAATCATACCTAAATTATGGTTGCACCAATCTTTGCTCTGATTTTGTACATAATAGCATATATAGTAGTGTACAAAATAGATTCAAATTTAGCTCCTCCATTCCAAAATAATCGTAGTTACAGGATTTTCAAGTGTCAAAATTTCAAAAAGAAGCGGATAATTTAATGAGGTTTTCAAACATACAAGGTCAAATTTAACATTGCCTATTTAGGTCAATCGTCAAAGTTCAAGAGTACTCTAAACGTGAATGCTTCTGTTTCAAAATTTCGAACGAAGTGCCAAAAGAGCCTCTACTCGCTCGAAACCGCGTGAGACCAATGTTTGGTAGTAGAAGGAAATTAATTTTCTAACTCCGACCCATGAAACCTACTGGCCCGATGTCCAAAGGTCTAAACCGGGGTAGGTTTGTAGCTTCATCTAGACGCCACGCAACCACCTCCGAAAAACATTCATACACAATGGCCGCCTAAGCACACATGCGCGCGGCTGAAATCGCTCCCGCCCAATATTTGGGACACCTGGGATTACCATCCTACCCCCGACCCGCAGTAGGTCCGAAATTTAAGAGGGGGGTAAAGTTTGTACTTTCCCCAAATTTCAAACAAGCGTGTCCCATCTGTTCAAAAAAGCCAAAAACAAGCGCGTCCTAGACCGAAACATGGTTCTCCCTTATCTCCCCCGCCCCTGCCCCCCATCCGATTCCCCATTCGTACTCCGTGGGCGCCAAAACTACCTCTCCACCAGCAGCGAAACCCCAGTGTCCTCCATCCGCCACCCCATCCCACACATCAACCGCCGCCCTCCTCCATCACGCCGGAGCCGATACCCCGACGTCGTCGTCCACCGCAACCTCAACCGCAACGCCCGCCATGGCTAGTAGTTGAAGCCGAGGCCGAGCCGTCCGTACCCGAGCTAGTTCAACCACGCCGTCCTACGCCCCACCACTGCCACTCCAATTTCGCGACCGTCCACCGCACCGGAGTTGTTCCTACTACACCGTTCTTTGCCGCCTCGGATCTACTTCCCCTCCGCCGACATACGACAACAGCAACACAGTCAACAATTTGGCCATGGGTTTGTCCAAGCCTGCACCCTCCTCCGAAACATCGGTTCCCCTGGCAAAAATAAGAAGATCACCACGACATCACCACACCGGCAACCGAAAATGGTACTCCTCTTCCCTTATTCGTGCAAATCTTACATGTCTGCTTGCACGGTATTCATCCCATAGAAGACACTAGTTGACCGCTTCTTCTTGATACTAAATGTTCCTAGTAACTCGTGATGCACAAGGTTTCTCCTCATATACTATTTCACCCTAGCTAGAGGTCCATCGCCCCCTGGATTTCAATTCCTGGTCAGTTGATTCCCAATGAACGAAATCATTCCTCGGCGTAACAGGCGCTAGTCCGCCTATTACACCGGGGAAGCAGCGCCTCGGTGTTTATCTTAGGGGCATGTGGGGCCTAAAGCTACTGGCGGGATTAAAGGGATGGCCTGGAGGCGCTGCCAAGCACGATGGTGGTGTGAGGTCGAGGGGAGGGCGGGGCGGCGGAGGCACGGGTCTGGGCCGGTGGTCACTGGTGGTTCGAGAAAGATCGTCAACAGTGACTGGCGGGAGGTAGACGAAGGCCATTTGCACGTTCCTTATAGATCGGGCGGTTCATAAAAAAAATCGACTGACCTATTTATTTTTAGTCGACTGTTATCTTGATAGGACCACATGTGGTGGTGTACTGGAGGAGTACCTACATTTCCCGTGCTCATATATTACAAAATCATATGGACTAGAATATAATTTTATTTGCCATGCAATGTTGTAGAGCTATCATATGTCTCCTGTCATTTATTTCTCAGCCACCTGCTATCTGCTACTTTTACAATGCACTAGTTCTGCACACACTTCACCCATACTCTCACTATTGTGTTTTTATGCAAGGGCATTTTAGACTCTGCTGCCTTGAGAGAAGCAGAAAAGAAAAGAGAGAAGTTGCTCCAGTGTCGTACGCGGATAGGCCAGAAACGTTTGAGCGCTATAAAGGGTACAGTGTCAGCAGATGGAGACGGTAAACATAGCACTGGAGTTGATGACCTCGTTCGCAATGAACCACCATCCCAGGTGCTTGCTTTAACTTCGCGGTGTCATATGTGGTTGCATGTTGCATATGGTGTCTAGCTTGTATTTGAAAGGCCGAAGTCGGTATTTATCAAGATAAGGAAATATATTTTTTACATGAACCACCATCCCGGGAGCACCAGAAGACAAATAGCTGGTCAGGGCACTGGCCGAGCTAGTCAAAAAGCCCAGCACAGACATGCATCACCTGGAAGCCAACTAAAAAGCCATGATGGTGGCGAAGCAGCCCGCCTCCCACCAGGCTCTCAGGTCCTAGATGATCATGCTCACCACTCCAGCCGGATGTCTAGCTTGTATTGCTTCCAATTTGGTTAAATTGCATCTGCTTAGCTTACACACTATACCTTTGAATATGACATGCCTTCCTGTTTTTGGTACATACTAGTACATCTATCTATTAACCATGTTCTTACATCAAACTAATGTTCTTGTGTATCCCTCATCAATCACTTATGATGAGGCAGTCAGGCAAATGGACTATTGTGATAAAAGATCCTCATTTAAAGAATGCAGCGTCAGCCTCCCTGCATGATTCTCAAGAAACAACAAGGCTAGATGAAGATAGTGAACGTAGCTCTATAGTTGATTAACGCATTTCCCCTACACTAGCATCGCAGGTGCTAGCCTCTAACTTGGTAGCGTGATATGTGGTTTCATGTTGCATGTGGTGTCTAGATTGTAATTCTTCCAATCCGGTTAAATTGTATGTCCTTCCTATTTTTCGTACATAGTACATCTGTCTATTAAGCATGTTCTTACATAAAACTATAGTTTTTTTGTATCCCGCATAAATCAATATGACGAGACACCTTTAGTATATGCAATGTGATATTAGTTGCATCTCTCATATGATTTATAGCATGCACTGCTTCTAATTTGGTGAAATGCCATTTATGATGGGACGCTTTTAACTTGGCAGAGTCATATTGGTTGCATCTTTCATGTGGTGTCTAGCTTGCATTGCTTCTTATTTGTTGAAATGGTTTCTGCTTAGTTTACACAAACAATTGTGAATATTCCATGCCGTCCTGTTTTTCGTATTATTCCATCCTGGAATCAAGTTGGCCTTACATCAAAGTAGTGATTGTCACTATCATGCACGAATGAGTTCTGAAGAGTGAATTTTATTGCTTTTTCTTGTCGGTATTACTTGAGAATTCAAAATCAGTAAAGCGGAAGGAAGTTAGCAAGGCAGCAGATGAAGGTGATCCTTCCAAACGGAGGGCCTCTACAGATTCTACTCCTCCATCCCCCCCAATATGATTTCCAAGACAACACATGAATAGACACTCAACGTAGCTGTGATGGTGATGAGCACGTCTCCCCTAGTGCACCATCACAGGTGCTCCCTCTAACTTGGCATTTTTATATGTGGTTTCATGTTATGTATGATGTCTAGCTTTTATTGCTTCTAATTTTGTTGAATTTCATCTGCTTACTTTACACATTATACTTGTGACTAAGACACGTGTTCCTGTTTCTATAACATACAATATCTGTCTATCATACCATGTTCTTACATCAAAGTACTACTGTTGTGTAACCTGCAACAATCACTTATCATAAGACACATTTGATTTGGGAGTGTGATATAGGTTACATCTCACATTCTTTTCTAGCTTGTACTACTTCTAATTTGTTGAAATGTCACTTATGACGAGACAGTTTTAACTTGGTAGAGTGATATTCGTTGCATCTTTCATATGGTGCCTAGCTTTCATTGCTTCTAATTTGTTGAAATGCCTTCTCCTTAGTTTACACATCATAAGCTGTGAATATGCAATGCTGTGAATATGCAATGGCACTAATGACGAGAGATCTTTAACTTGGTAGTGTGATGTTGTTTGCATCTTGCATATGGTTTATTTCTTGTACTGCTTCACATTTGTTTAAACGGCATTTATGATGAGACACTGTTAACTTGGCAGAGCGATATTTGTAGCATCTTTCATATGGTGTCTACCTTCCATTGCATTGCTTCTAATTTAGTGAAATGTCTTCTGCTTAGTTTACACATCTTAGTTCTGGTTATCTCATGACGTCCTGTTTTTCGTACATATTACATCCTCCTATCATTTGGTTGTCTAACATCAAAGTTCAGTTTGTCTGTATCACGCATCAATTTGTTTTGAAGAACTAAATTGTAATTCGTTTTTCTTGTCGTCTTGACTTAACATGGCACAGAGAAAGAGGAAGCAACACAGAACGACAGGGAAAGGGAAGTGGAACAACCCTGTAGATTCTGCTGGTACTGATGGTGCAATAGAAGGTCAAAGTCCAGCGGAAAATTTTACCGACAGGGTATCCCGTGCTACACGAGCTACAGAACAAGCCAAATAGAAACAAATAGCTACCACCAAACAAGCAGAGACAACCCTAGTTGTTGCACCACCTTCCATAGTACCACCAGCTGCACGATTTACTCATTGGTCAACTCAGCTAGCAGCACGTTCCCAAGCTCCCTTGCCACCTGACACTACTTCCAAAGCACTCTTGACACAAGATGAGTTGGCAAGGTTAGATGAACTTTGTGAGCTTCAACAGCAAGAAGGTGGTTGCTGGAGTCAAGTTACAGTTGCATGCTTCTTTATATGTAGTCTCACAGTTTGATGTACACTAACACTTCTTATGCTTGTTGTTGGACTAGCACCTAGGTGCAAGAGGAAACAAACATCCGGGCTAATTCTCGATAGGTTAACTAAATCTAGAGGAGGAAGAATGGAGATCCGTTTTGAGGCAGGTTTAAAAAGGCCAAGTGATGCTACAGAGTCAGCCAAGTTAGTATCAGCGGGAACGGTTGCCTTTAGGTGTCATGTACGTATCGTCCCAACATGGATTCAGTATAGGAATGACAAAGACAAAACCCAGTTCAACACCTTCCTCGACCATTTATCTGTAAGTATGGTTATGTATGGAAACTAGTAATATCGTCTTGCTCTGTCCAATACTTTTTAGGTTTCTGATAATGAGGCTCCCATTATTTTCAACAGATGAGGTTCAAGTTGGATAGCCAAGAAGACGCAACCAAACAAGCTTGCACCCATGTTTTCAAGTCTGCTCTACGACAGTATCGGTATAACTTGAGGAAAACTCACTTTGAAGGCAAGGCTAATAGTGAACTTGCCCAAACATCTCAAGTGGAAAATATCGGATGAAGACTCGAGAGGCCTCGTTAAACACTGGTCTGATTTGAAGTATCATGTACATTATATATATGTGATCAGATCACATGTTGAAGTCCTATTTACGCATGTGCCACACAAATCTATCTTGTTGTAGGTGAACTGTTCAAAGAACAAGGCCAACTGTACGAAAGTGAAATTCCAACAGACGACAGGATCTCGTAGCTATATTGCACACTCTGAGGCTCTTGTAATTAGCTGATGTTTCATTCTTTTCGCCGTACCATATTATCATATCTATATTGACGTGTTCCAAATGTAGAGGAAAGCCCGCAAGGGCCAAAAAGTACCTGAACCAAATGCTGTGGAAATCTTCAAGGACTGTCACACCAGCAAGACGAAGGGCATGACTACACCAGTCAAAGCCGCTATTGTAAGTCCTTAATCCTCATGCCTTTTAACTACTACTTACTCTGACTTGTACCTTGAACTGCATGGTTTGCAGCCAATGTCTATTACTCTTTTCAATTTTATACACAATTGTCTTAGCGTATCATTGCACCTTACAAGGTTTAAAAGAGAGGAGTGATGTTCCTTGATCTTAACCTGTAATCTAGTCCCGTGCTGGACTTGCCCACACAATGTTACAATTGCCTGTTTGTCTGTTCTCAGTTATTTTGTGATATGAATGATGTCATACTATGCTTACCGTATTATAAACTTTGTCTCTTTATCCTTAGCTGTCAATACAATGTGAAGAAATAGACAATACATTAGCCATGGTACATGGTCATATGTTTGAAATCTGGTTTTATTATGTACTTTGCAGTAAAATACAACTAATATTTTACATGGGTTCACCAGAATAAGTTCTGTATATAGACCAAAGCTATGTTGTTTGGTTTTGCTGCCTCCTTAGTATCTTCTGTTCTGGCACTACTAATGTAAAAACTCAACTTTTCAGCAAGCTATGGAAAAAATGGTGGAACCGTGTAACGCCCCGGATACAACTTTCCATATTCGTAACTCCAACTCTTGCCTTTTCCGGAGATGCGATGTATTATTTTCTCCGTGGTTGGGTTTTGTCTTTTGTTTTGCTTTGTGTTCTTTGTCGTGCATTTCATCTCATGGCATCATGCGCATTGCATTTGCATGTTTTCATAAAGATTGCATTCGTTCGTAGTTGGCGCGTTCCCCCCCCCCCTTGCCTTCGTAGACCGTTTCGAGTCCAATCGGGTTCTCGTTCCCCTTCTGTTGGACCGCCATATCTCTCGCCACCATGGACCCTCTCTTCGACCCCTCTTGCACGTGTCAAAACTCCCCGAACCCGACCCGGCAGTCGTTACTGCTTTGTCCGGATCATCCCTAACGTCTACAAAACATCTCCGTTTTGTTTATTGGACTCCCTAACCTATTTATTCTCGGTCGTTTGATTTCGATCGGAGGGACTAAATACCCCTAGCCTAATCCACCGGATGTATATATAAATAACAGTCCAACCCTAATTTTTAGAAGAGCTGTCCCATCCCCATCCTCCCGCCGCCACTCCTCTCCCTCGGGATCCAAGCCCGCACCTGATCCAAATCCTCTTCCCCTCCACTCACAGCCTCCGCCTACCTGCCCGATCCATCCAACCACCTCCTCCCTGTCCCCTGGACGCGTCCAGCGCCGCAGTTGCCTTCATCCGCGCCCGCTGCCGGCAAGACCACGGCCAGGCCGTGCCTCGTCTCCTTGTTCCGATCCAGTTCTCTCCTTCTTCCTTTTCTCTCTCTCAATCCTCTCCCTCTCTCCTTCACAGGAACGACCGGAGCACCCCAGCGCCAAGTCCCGCTCGCCAGAGCTCGTTGACTCCGTCGTTCCCGCGTGGCACCCTCCTCGTCAAGCCCCCCTGCTGCATCGGCCTCCTGCGACCTCCCTGCCCGAGCTCCTCGCCGCGCCACCGAAGCTCGAGCACGCACCCAGGACCCATGGCGCCCCTCCCGTGCGCGCCTCCTCCTCCCGCTCCTCCGTCCCCGTCGCCAAGTCCGTCTTCGAGCCGCCGCCCTGGAGTTTCTCCGCCCCGGCGCCCTTCTCCAGTGCCCCAAGCCCCGGCCTCGCCCCTGCTCGTCTTCACCTCGCGCACTGCGTCGCCCGCCTCGTCGTCATCGCGCCAAGGCCGGCGTCCTCCTCATCCTAGAGCCGTCGCGACTAAGTCCGCCCAGCGTCGCCCTAAGCCTGTTCCAGCCAGATCCGGGCGGCCAAGACCTCGTCTACCCCACCGTGATCGCGGATCCGCCGCCAGACCCTCCAGCGCCGCCGCTGCCTTCCTCTGCCGCCGATCTCGCTTCACGGACGACGACGCCCAGCGCCAGCTCCCCGCACCGCTCGTCCTCTCGCTTCAGCGACAGGACATGTGTTTCTCCGCACCGCTTCGCCGTGCCCGTTGACCGCGTCGCCCGCGCCTGGGCTGCCTCCTCGCTCGATCTGGTCGAGTCGTCGACCACGACGCAGCAGGCCCAGTGCTCCTCCAGGCCCAGCGCGCTCCTTCGCGGCCTGCCTTGGCCTCCTCCACCGACCGGCCCATGAGGCCTAGTGAGCAGCCCCCCTGGCCTTTCCACTATTGGGCTAGGCAGATTCGGCCCGCGTAGGTTTTTTTCCTGCGCTGCGAATTTGTCTATTTATCCAGTGCATTACAGATTTGCAGAAAAGTCCCTAGTCTTCATGCATTTAATAACTCACAAATGGTGCATCGGAATTAAATAATTTATATATGTAAAATGCTCAGAATATTGTGTAGATTCATAATATGCCACTTTCATCCCATGTTAAAATGTTTAAAAGGCTGTTTATTTAAATTTGCTAATATGCCATGTTAAAATGATTTAATTCATAACTAAATAACCGTAACTCGGAATTAAATGTTCTTTATATGTAAATGGGGTGGAAAAATGCCTAGTTTAACTTGGTGCACTTTATTTTGCTGTTTAACAACATTAAAATTGTGTATAGGGCAGAACAGTACCGAAATATAAAATATTGCTCATGAGGATTTTCCGGAATTGTTGTTTCTTATTTCCGGCCTCATTTAAACTTGCCTAAGTAGTTAGTTTAATTATGCTTCACCCCTTGCCATGTTTAAAAACATTTAATATTGTTGTGTACCTAAACGAGATCAAACTAAATATGTCAATGTGGTGTTTTGTCAATATGCAACCCGTTGCATATTGAGCTCCACTTAATTTGTAGTATTGTTTGTTCCACTTTGCCATGCCATGCCTCATTAAACCGGACATGCATCATACTTGATTGTGCATCGTGCCATGTTTATGCTTGTGCATTTACCATGTTGTTTGTTTCTTTCCGGTGTTGCTTCTCAGTTCCGGTAATGTTGCGATTGTGAGGATTCGTTCGACTACTCCCGTTCGTTCTTCTTCATGGACTCGTTCTTCTTCCTTGCGGGATTTTAGGCAAGATGACCGTCACCTTGGATCTCACTACTATCATTGCTATGCTAGTTGCTTCGTTCTATCGCTATGCTGCGCTACCTATCATTTGCTTCTCAAGCCTCCCAAATTGCCATGAACCTCTAACCTGTTGCACCCTTCCTAGCAAACCTTTGTTTGGCTATGTTACCGCTTTCGCTCAGCCCCTCTTATAGCGTTGTTAGTTGCAGGTGAAGATGAAGTTTGTTCCTTGTTGGAACCTGGAGATGTTGTTCCTTGTTGGAACATGTTTACTTGTTGGGATATCACAATATATCTTATTTAATTAATGCATCTATATACTTGGTAAAGGGTGGAAGGCTCGGCCTTATGCCGGTGTTTTGTTCCACTCTTGCCGCCTTTAGTTTCCGTCATATCGGTATTATGTTCCGGATTTTTGCGCCCCTAACGGTCGGGTGATTTATGGGACCCCTTGACAGTTCTCTTTGAATAAGACTTTTCCAAAGAAGGCCCAACCTTGGTTTTACCATTTGCCTCACCACCACCTATACCCTTCCCTTGGGTCGGCCAACCCAAGGGTCATCTTTATTTTAGCCCCGGGCGGTGCTTCTCTAAGTGCTGGCTCGAACCGAGCTACTGCTGGGCCACCTTGAGGCAACCCGAGGTTTGGTTTTACTCGTAGCTAGTCTCATCCGTGTTGCCCGAGAACGAGATATGTGCAGCTCCTATCGGGATTGTCGGCGATCGGGCGGCTTTGCTGGTCTTGTTTTATTCTGTCGAAATGTCTTGTAGCCGGATTCGAGACTGATCGGGTCTTCCGGGAGAAGGAATATCCTTCGTTGATCGCGAGAGCTTATCATGGGCTGTTGGTACACCCCGCAGGGTTTGAACTTTCGAAAGCCGTGCCCGCGGTTATGTGGCGATGGGAATTTGTTAATGTCGGTTGTAGAAAACCGAAGTTGATCTTAATTAAAATACACCAAGCGTATGCGTAATCGTGAGTGTCTCTTTTCGGGTTGATCGAGAGGAGAACACGGTTTCGGGTTATGTCGACGTAAGTAGGGGTTCAGGGTCACTTCTTGATCATTACTAGTTGACGACCATTCCTTTGTTTCTCTTGTCGCTCTCATTTGCGTATGTTAGCCACCATACTTGCTTAGTCGCTGCTGCAACCTCACCACTTTATCCCTTCCTTTCCCATTGAGCTTTGCTAGTCTTGATACCCATGGTAATGGGATTGTTGAGTCCTCGTGGCTCACAGATTACTACACCATCAGTTGCAGGTACAGGTTATGCGATGATCTTGACGTGAGAGCGATGCTTGCTTGCGTTGAGTTCTTCTTCTGCTTCTTCGATCAGGGGATAGGTTCCAGGTCGCCAGCCTGGGCTAGCAGGGTGGATATTGTTTGAGTTTCTGTTTATGTTTCATCCGTAGTCGGATGTTGATCTTGTATGATGTTTCATCCGATTTCGGGTAGGCCCTAATGTGCCGTGAGTTAACGGGCCGTAAAATTGGCTATTTGCGGAGAGACCGTTAATAGGCTTTTCATGGGCCACCCCGCTAACTTTTGACCAAGTCAAATGGGCCGGCCTTTGTAAGCTAAATGGGCCAATGGTGGGCCATCGCACGTGTCGACATATCATAGGCGCCTATCTGACCCACTGACGAGCTGACACGTGTTTCCTCCGGCCAATCAGAATTTCACACGTGGAAATTTCCCATTGGTCCGGGCTGTTAACGGGTTATCGGATCCAAAACCGGACCCAATAGCTTAACGTCGACCCGTTACGGTGGATGCCACGTGTCGGTCACCCTTGACGAAAGCACTTTTGTGACGCGCGATTTATCGTCATGGAAGTGGACACTTCCGTGATGATAATTTTGGTAATGGCATGGAACACTTCTACGACAACACACGTATGACTATCTTGATTCTGTTATAAAATCGTCATGGATGTACATGCATGACAAAAAATGTGACCTACCGTGACAAACACGTATCATCACATAAGTGTATTTTTTTTGTAGTGTAAGTGACATACCTATTGCAGGATTAGATGCAGATGTTATGAACGTTTGACAAAGCTCGGTATGATGACTACTTGATAGTTTAGTGCACCATGCTTTACGGCTTAGAACTAGGACATCAAAAACGTTTTGAAAGCCACGGAGCATATGAGATGTTCCAAGAGATAAAATTGGTATTTCAGTCTCATGCCCATGTCGAGAAGTATGAGACCTCTGACAAGTACTTTGCCTACAAGATGGAGGAGAATAGCTCAATTAGTGAGCTTGTGCTCAGAAAGTCTGGGTACTACAATCGCTTGAATCAGTGATTGACAGAGTTCTCTAGTCACTATCACCAAGTTACTAGAACTTCGTGATGAACTATAATATGCAAGGGATAACGAAAACAATTCCCGAGCTCTTCGCGATGCTGAAATCGGCGAAGGTAGAAATCAAGAAAAAACATCAAGTGTTGATGGTTAAGAAGACCACTAGTTTCAATAAAAAGGGGAAAAGGAAAGAAAGGGAACTTCAAGAAGAATTGCAAGCAAGTTGTCACTCTCGTGAAGAAACCCAAAGCTAGACCTAAGCTTGAAACTAAGTGCTTCAACCGCAAAGGAAATGGTCACTGGAAGTGGAACTGCGCCAAATACTTGGCGGATAAGAAGGATGGCAAAGTGAACAAAGGTATATTTGCTTTACATGTTATTGATGTGTACTTTACAAGTGTTTATAGCAACCCCTCGGTATTTGATACTGGTTCAGTTGCTAAGAGTAGTAACTCGAAACAGGAGTTGCAAAATAAACAGAGACTAGTTAACGGCGAGGTGACGATGTGTGTTGGAAGTGATTCCAAGGCTGATAAGATCACCATCACACACTCCCTTTACCTTTGGGATTAGTGTTGAACCTAAAATAAATGTTATTTGGTGTTTGCGTTGAGCATAATATGATTGGATCATGTTTATTGCAATACGGTTATTCATTTAGGTCAAAGAATAATTGTTATTCTGTTTACATGAATAAAACCTTCTGTGGTCATACACCCAAGGTGAATGGTTTATTGAATCTCAGTCGTAGTGATACACATATTCGTAATATTGAAGCCAAAGGATGCAAAGTTAATAATGACAGTGCAACTTATTTGTGGCACTGCCGTTTAGGTCATATTGGTGTAAAGCGCATGAAGAAACTCCATGCTGATGGGATTTTTGAATCACTTGATGCTTGCGAACCATGCCTCATGGGCAAGATGGCTAAGACTCTGTTCTCCGGAATAATGGAGCGAGCCACTAACTTATTGGAAATAATACATATCGATGTATGCGGTCCGATGAGTGTTGAGGCTCGCGGCGGGTACCGTTATTTTCTAAACTTCACAGATGATTTAAGCAGATGTGGGTATATCTACTTAATGAAACATAAGTCTGAAACATTTGAAAATTTCAAAGAATTTCAGAGTGAATTAGAAAATCATCATAACAAGAAAAATAAAGTTTCTACGATCTGATCGCAGAGGCGAATATTTGAGTTACGAGTTTGGCCTTCATTTAAAACAATGTGGAATAGTTTTCACGACTCACGCCACCTGGAAACACCACAACGTAATGGTGTGTCCGAATGTCATAACCATACTTCATTAGACATGGTACGATCTATGATGTCTCTTACCGATTTACCACTATCATTTTGGGGTTATGCATTAGATACAGCTGCATTCACGTTAAATAGGGCACCATCTAAGTCCGTTGGGACGATACTGTACGAACTATGGTTTGGCAAGAAACCTAAAGCTGTCGTTTCTTAGAAGTTTGGGGTTTGCGATGCTTATGTCAAAAAGTTTCAAACCGATAAGCTCGAACGTAAATCGGAGAAGTGTGTCTTCATAGGATAACCAAAAAGAAACAGTTGGGTACACCTTCTATCACAGATCCGAAGGCAAGATATTTGTTGCTAAGATTGGATCCTTTCTAGAAAAGGAGATTCTCTCGAAACAAGTGAGTGGGAGGAATGTAGAACTTGATGAGGTAATTGTACCTTCTCCCAAATTGGAAAGTAGTTCATCATAAAAATCAGTTCTAGTGATTCGTACACCAATTAGTGAGGAAGCTAATGATGATGATCATGAAACTTCAGATCAAGTTACTATCAAACCTCGTAGGTCAACCAGAGTACGGTCCACACCAGTGTGGTATGGTAATCCTGTTCTGGAATTCATATTACTAGACCATGAGGAACCTATAGACTATGAGGAAGCGATGATGAGCCCAGATTCCGCGAAATGGCTTGTGGCCATGAAATCTGAGATGGGATCCATGTATGAGAACAAAGTATGGACTTTGATTGACTTGCCCGATGATCGGTGAGAATAAATGGATCTTCAAGAGGAAGACGGACGCTGATAGTAGTGTTCCTATCTACAAAGCTCGAATTGTCGCAAAAAGAGGTTTTCGACAAGTTCAAGGTGTTGACTACGATAAGATTTTCTCACTAGTAGTGTCATGGTTTTGTCACGGCAGATGTCCTAGAGAAAGGACTTAGTCGTGGAGCCATCGCGACGCGTTAGCTTAAAGGGGTTAAAGCGGACAGGGGACGCAGAAAGTTTATATTGGTTCGGCCCCTTGCGGTGAAGTTAAAAGCCTACTCCAGTTGTTGTGGAATTGCTTGGGTTCCAATGATGAGGGAGCGATTACACTTTGCCTGAGTCTCGAGTTTTTGTGTGTTGTCCCTAAACCGCCGCCGGGTCATCCCCTTATATACATGGGTTGACGCCCGTCGGTTTACAGGATTTCGCGGCTGGCTCATAAACGTGTCCGGCTCGGTCTCTACTTATTTCTGCCTTATAACACAAGCTTACATATCAAGGTTGGTTTATGACTACAAGCCTTAATCTTCCTTTGGGCCCTGGGCCTTCATAAAGCGTCATCATCTTTGCCTTCATGGGCTTCAAATATAATAACTCATTATAGGGATAACTCGGCCTCGCCTGGCCGGTTTACGCCCAGTAGTAATATCCCCAACATTAGGCCCCAGATTGATTTGAACTGGTTCATGTCAATCTCCACTACTTAAGAAGATTTCTTCTTCAGCACCTTTGCATTAGTCTTGTAAACAGCCGTGATGTCACTTTCTAGGATCATGATAAATCGCCATGACATCACCTGCCATTAAAAGATCGCATATAGCTCACTTTCATTAATAAGCCTCCGACAATCGAGGCGATAGAGCTGTCACATATCCCATTTTTCGGGCTTCTCGATTCTTGCGCCTGCCACTTATCCATTCACCTTATAAATAAGGCCGAGGGGTCCTTTTCACTTTTCCCCTTCGTGCCCCTTCACATCGTCCTCTTCCTCGCAACTCCCGACCATTGGAGCTCTACCACCGCCGTCGTCCTTCACTTCCGTCCCAACGACGGCCGCTGCGTCAACCTGACTGCACCAGTGAAACGCGGCGCTCCTCCGCTGTTCCCTCAGCATCAATAAGTTCTTCTTTTCCTCGCTCTAGATCCACCATTAGGGTTTCAGTGTTCATTGGAGTTTATTGAAGCTCCGGCGCCGTTCTTCCCTGTTCTTCTTATTAGCACAAACGACTAGCTTGGATCTGATACTTCTTGTGTGGCCGTAGCCATAATCCCTTTTATCCTTATTGGATCTCCTCCTTTATATAAAACTCATCTGAACTTGCTGAATTGTTCAAGCACTTGAAATTAGGTATGAATACTTTCTAGTTTTCTGTTACACTGCAGATCTGAAATTATCAAGCCTTGCTGTGAAACTTGTTTTTCCTTCACTTATGCATCTTAGATCTGTATCTTCTATATCAGAGTAGACGGTTTAATCTTTATAGAAAAAGTTATAATCCGGTAGGTAACATTAGTCCCCTGTTGAACTGCCAAGCCGCTTTTACCTCTGTACATCTCCAATGACTGATTCCGGTTTAACAATGTGTACATATTTCTGTGTTCTTCTGCTCTTGCACCGCTTTATACTTATTCAATATAAACCTTAAACCGGCAATAATCATGTTTCAGCTTTCCATTGAAATGGCCAAACAAGTCTACGAGTGCAATTGGGCTCCTTCCCAGGTCACTGAAGATCAATTAGACAGATGCGTCGCAACTGGCGCTTTAGCCAAGAAAGAGGTCGTCCACTGGAGGGCCCTCGGTCCGGAAAATCCTCCTGAACCCAAGGACAGAGAAGTAGTTGTTTTCGTTCACCATCTGGGTCAAGGCTTTAGCTCTCCCGGTTGAAAGTTCTTCCGAGATGTGCTTGCTAGTTTTCAACTCCATCCTCAGGACATCGGTCCAAACTCTGTGTCCAACATCTGCCATTTCCAAGTCTTTTGTGAGGCTTATATTCAAGAGGAGCCCACAGTTGAATTGTTTAGGGACTTCTTCCACTTAAACCGTCGCACAGAGTTCACAAATGGACCCAATACTGAGCTCGGCGGAATGGCGGTTCAAAAGAGGAAGGAAGTCAGCTTCCCTCACGCCAAGCATCACAGCCACCCCAAGGAGTGGAACCAGACTTGGTTTTAGTACAAAGATACATCTCCAATTGATGAAAATCCGTTGCCGGGTTACCACCCTTACCGTCTTAGCAATACAAATCCCTTTCCTCAGAGGTTGACTGCAAAGGAAAGGGCCACTTATGCTCCACAACTGTCAAAGCTTAGAGCCTTTATGGCGAACGGTTTAACAGGTGTTGATTTTGCTCGATGTTGGATAACTTGGAGCATATTGCCCTTAAGCCGACGCCCCGGTTTAATGTGTGAATATACTGGGAGCTTGAAGGACCCTCAACCACACATTGATATCCATCTTACAGATGCTGAAGTTACTGAGGCTGTGAAGAAGATGCTGAATGAACCGGAGGCTGTCTGTAGCCAGACCGGATTAAGTCCTTTCTGTGTTTCCAACAAAGCTCCAAAGGTAAGGGTCACATAACTTTTTTTGTTTTAACTTGCTTCTTTCAAATATTCTCTGAAAATCTTGTCCATGTTTGTCAGGGCGATGATCTGTTCTGGAAGAAAAAACCACAAGATAAACCGGCAAAACCGCAAGATAAACTGGCAAAGCCACTTCGCCTGAAGACCAAGGTTGTTAAAGAACCTGCCAAGAAAAGGACCACTGCGTCTTCCGAGCCAAATGCAGATGCCGATGAGGCTAATCCGGACTCAGAGGTAGAACTTGACTCTCTTGGTTCATTTTTCATACACCTCATTGACAATGACTATTATCAGGACGACTCTGAAGGCAGTCAAGCTGATGACGTTGAGGTAATTATTCTTTCCTCCAATTCAGATCCTCTGCCAACATCAAAAATACGTCGAGCAAACCGGAAAGTAAAATTTTCTTAGCCAAACTTTCTTTTGAAGACGTAGCAACACGAAGCTTGCCGCATAACCCGGCACAGCGGCCAGGTAGTTACCTCCGCCAGTTTACCGAACACTCTGGTTCGAAAATGCCGATCAGAGGTCTCTTATACTCTTGATACTTCTTCCCCCAAGGCGGGTTGTTTCCGGAAGCCTCTTAATCCGTCTGATTCAAATTATCAGGGAACACCTCACTCATCCTTTGGCGAGTCAACAGCCACAGAGCTTCCATCCCTCAAGACAGTTCCTGGGTGAATCATACCTTTAAACGTATTTTCAATGCTTTATGTTGTACACAATTTATTGACTTTTATATTTGTTCTTCAGTGCCAAGCCAAGACCCAGCAAGAAGGCTCGGTTAAAACTGGCTGACGAAAATGTGGTTGTTGAACCGAAGAAAACCCCAGACCCAGTAGAAACCAATGCTGATGTTATTCATGACGATCCGCCACCTCAAGATTACGACTTCATTTTTGAACAAGTAGAAGTGGACACCAGAGGCCACACCGAGAAACCGACAAGCCCGGCCTGAACTGATAATAAACCGGCAAGTCCAGTGAAAACTACTAATAAACCGTCGACTCCAGTGAAGGCTCCTGGTGATAAAGAAGATGACATCATGATTACTGGCGTTGGCCACACAACTCCTGGCAATCCGGTCGCTTTTTCTAAAAATAGCGCCAAAGACGAGCTTTCTGCTATCAACAAAGGCAAATGGAACGCCGATTTTTCAAGCTATGCCCATCTCAATGCTCAAGACATTCACTATGGCTTCTTGAACCGTCTATACACCAGCCGCAACTATGAAGCCGGTTTGATAAACTTGATGAAAGAGCGATACGAGGTAACTAATGCTCAACTCTGCATAATTGTTTCTCTTTTAAATTCAAACTGGGACATAGTAATAACTTTATACTGCAATACTGTATCTTTTCACTGGTGTAGCCCCCAAGGGCCGGTTTAACTTTATAAAGATGAACCGGGACTTTTTAAAAGAATTTCCATGTCAATATTTTGAGCAAACATACATTAGCCCTCAAGTGCCAAGAGTAACACTTGTATTGTGCTTGGGACTTGTAGAAATTTCCGAGAGCAAGCAAATATGCATTAGCCCCCAAGTATCAGGTGCATAACTTGTTATGTGCTTGGTACTTCAAATATATACCATCAACTCATAATATGTCTGTTTCTTATAGGCTGAGCTGAGCAAAAAGGAATATCAAACCGCCGATCTGCAAGAAAATATCAAGTCCCAGCAAGCCAAAACTTCCTAGGCAAAGGATGAGCTGACTAGCGCTTTAGCTGCTATGGAAAAGCTAAAGGAGAGTTTCAACAAGGAGCGGGCGGATTGGAACACAGAAAAATCCGCTTTGCAGAAAAGAGCCGAGGACGCAGAAGCAGCTCTTAAACCGGTGGTAGACGAGCTGGCTGGTGTAAAGCGGCAAGTACATGCTATGACCGCTGTTGTGTTCGATAAGCCTCCTATCTTTAAATCCTCATCATATCATCTCATTCATTGCCGATTTATTAATGTTTGGAATGATACAGGAACTCGCATTAGCCACCTGGGCTCTAATGTACAGAAGAAGCTGAAGGCTACCTATACTCTTATAGAGGAGTTATATACCGGCGTGCAACGGATTATCTGCATCACTTCTCACAAAAAACCGCCCCCAACTTTAATCAAGGAGACCTTAGAAAGGCTGTCAATGCTGCATGCCCGGGTAGAAGAGTTAAAGAGATCTGCTGCAAGAGCTGGTGCTCTAACCGCGCTGACCTGGGCAAAAGCATCGGTGCCCGATCTTGATCCGGAAGATGTCAATAAAGGCTATCCGAGCTTGAAAGAAGACGGATCGGAGTTTGGCAATGAGGACCTCCGAGCCATAAACCGGGAAGTACGTCAGCTGGCTTGCCAATTAGCTGAAGAAGCTGATCTTTCACATTATCATGCAAGTTATGACGTTAACAACAAACGGGTGGCCGCACCAACTCCCGAGGTTCAAAATCTCATCCCGCCAATTCGTAAGCACACTTATGCCCCTGACATTGAACCGTCCACCCTTATAAGCGACGAAGCCGTGTTCCAAGCCCTAACTGGGATCGACTGGACTACTATTGACTTCCAGCCGCTAGGTAGAGAAGAAGAGGATGAATCGGTGCAAGATGATCCGCAGCCTTCAGGTCAAGCTGGAGACGAATAATGATCTGGAGGCCGGTTTAGTCTTCCACGTGCTGCAATGCTTATTGAGAAACAATTATCCTTTTGGGCACTGAAACACCTTGTAATAGGCTAGTTAAAACACTTGGTCTGTTATGCCTTCGTGCATATTTATTTGCGCCTGACACTTGTTAATCCGCCATGCTTAAGACATATTATGTTCATAATCCGTGGTGATCTATTCCTACACACAAAAAGTTGATAGTGTCCTGGCGGTTTACCGCCGGACGGGTCATGATGCCCAGATATATAGCCAGGGTTTATAACCAAGCCTGTAAAAAGATAATCAAATATGAAAATAATTGATACCTGTGACCTTGAATCACAACGTTGGCTGACCAACATTGGTAGTCAGGGTGATAACCCCAATCTTGAGTAATGATAACTCATTTTATACCGTGCCGGTTTATGATAAAAACGTGCCAGGTTGTGGTAAACACCAGTTTATTCAATGCTGGCGACTTAGAGTCAAAACCAGACCGGGTTAAGAAACTCCGGGTTATAAGTGATTACGTACTGACAACTTGTAGTTGACAACCTAGACGGGTTGATGAACACCGTTTTATCAAAAAACATCAGAAGTCTTGTCAAAAGAGAGAAAAAATTGGCAAAAAGCAAATGAAAACTTGTAGTCGAGGTTTTTCACGGGCTGCCATGCCCCAAATTCAAGGCTTTTCATGGGCTGCCAGGCCACTGAGTTAAACCATTTTAGAAAGCCTTTTAAGATGGTCCTCGATCCTTAACCAATCGTAGTTTTAACTTGACAAGTTCAGGGTCTTATCAGAGTAACTTGTCAAAGTTCGACGGGTCATACCAGGTTTACCTGGGCGGATTGACTTACTTAAGAAGGCAGGCTAACCCGGGGTTTTAGGTGTATACACCAGGCTTCCAAGCCGTGGCTTGATAGCCTATTACAAGTGTAGATTCTTTGTTCATTGCGACAGCAAAGAATCCCCAAGTAAAATTTTGAGCTGTGCTCAGTGGGTGCCTATGTTTGAGTTGTTGTTTTGCAACACTCTCTTTGGCCCCGGAGTAATTTGGCTTTGAGCCGATCAAGAGGTGTGACTATGGTTCAAATACGACCAAGCCCCCAAGTGATATTGTGGCATTGCGCCGATCAAGAGGTGTAGCTATGGTTCAAATGCAACCAAGCCCCCAAGTGATTTTTATATAAAGCTTTAATAAGGTCAATCAAGTGGTAAACCGGATGCCGTTTTATGAACAGAAGCCCCCATGTAACCACACATGATATAAGAAAAACAACAGATACCCCGCTTTAGCTGAGGCTCCGATTTATTATATTAATCATAATATATACATTGTCATAACTATGTACATGAGCAGAGCCTGTGGCTCAAGTATAGTAAGGCCGAAGATGAGCAATATTCCACGGCCGGTGGGTCTCCTCCTCTGATTTACGTGAGTCTTTGAGCTCTCAAACATCTATAAGATAGTATGACCCGTTGTGCAGATTCTTGCTGACCACAAAAGGTCCTTCCCAAGGTGGGGATAACTTGTGCATATCCGTCTGATCCTGGACGAATCGGAGCACTAGATCGCCTTCTTGAAAAGTTCTAGTTCTAACCCGGCGGCTGTGATAACGCCGCAGATCTTGCTGATAAATCGTCGAACGGGCTGCTGCAATGTCATGCTCCTCATCTAACAGGTCAAGTGCTTCTTGTCGTGCCTTCTCATTCTCAGCTTCAACATACATCGCTACACGAGGTGAGTCATGACGGATGTCACTAGGGAGAACTGCCTCCGCTCCATAAACCATGAAAAAGGGCATGTAACCCGTTGATCTGTTGGGTGTGGTATTGATGCTCCATAGCACAGAAGGTAACTCCTCTACCCAACAACCCGGTGTCCGTTGCAAAGGAACCATAAGCCAGGGCTTGATGCCTCTCAAGATCTCTTGATTGGCTCTCTCCGCTTGACCATTAGACTGGGGGTGAGCCACTGATGATACGTCAAGCCCGATGTGCTCACGTTGATAGAACTCCTTCATAGCTCCTTTGGACAGATTTGTACCATTATCAGTTATAATGTTGTGTGGAAAGCCAAACCGAAAAATCACCTTCTGGAGGAATTGAACCGCCGTAGCTGCATCACACTTACTGACTGGCTCTGCTTCCACCCACTTAGTGAACTTATCAACCGCCACCAAAAGGTTGGTCTTCTTGTCCTTGGATCTCTTAAAGGGCCCAACCATATTGTAACGCCCCGGATTCGTTGCGCCAGGTGTCCGCCTGTTATTCGCTGTCTTTGCCATGTCATCTGCTTGCGTTTTGCACTTTGCCATGTCATCATCTGCATTTCATATCATGTCATCATGTGCATTTCATTTTGCATACGTGTTCGTCTCATGCATCCGAGCATTTTCCCCGTTGTCCGTTTTCCAATCCGGCACTCCTATGTCTCCCGGCGCCCTCTTTTACCTCTTTTCGTGTGCGGGTGTTAAACGGTCTCGGAATGGACCGAGGTTTGTCAAGCGGCCTTGGTATAGCACTGGTAGACCGCCTGTCAAGTTTCGGATCATTTGGAGTTCATTTGGTACTCCAACGGTTAACCGGGTAACCGCAAAGGCCTCTTTTGTGTGCAGCCCAACTTCCCTTTCTAAGTGGCCCAAAACCCAGCAAACTCCCCTCCATGCTCTCGGTCGTTCGATCACGATCGCGTGGCCGAAAACCGCACCTCATTTGGACTCTCCTAGCTCCCTCTACCTATAAAACTAGATCCCACCCGAAATTCGCGGATCAAATCGCAGATGAAACCCCTCCGCACGCCACCGGACGTGTCCACCCCGCCGCCGGACGCGTCCGCCGCCGCCTCCACGTCGCCCCGGCCATTCAGACCCGGCCATGTCACCTCCGCCGCCGCCCTCGTCAGCTGCGCGCCACGTGGCACCGCACCTCCCACCTCCGCCCGCGGCCCTGGGCCAAGCGAACCAGCTGGCCGCCGCCGCCGGCCGTCTGCCCGCCTCCCGCCGCCCGTTCGCTGCCCCCGCAGGTTGGCGCCGCCTCCGCCGCCTGGTCTCGCCACGTAGCGCCCTCGCCGCCGCCCGTCGCCCGCCGGCGACCTCCACCGCCCGCTCTCCCGCGCCAGATCCGGGAGCGCCGCCCGTCGAGCGAGCCTCCCGCGCCTCGTGCCGCCCGGCCGTTCTCGCCGGTTTTCGCCGCCGCGGCATTGCAGCCACCTCGGCCACTCGCTCGCCGCGCAGATCCGGTCCACGCTGCCAGATCCATCCATCTCGATGGGATCCAGATCCTTCACCGCGGAGCGCGCCAAGCCGCCGCTGTCGTTTGCGCCATGGAGGAGCGCCGCCGCCGCTTCGACCTCGCCGGCGCCCGTTGACTGCGTCGATCGCGTGGGCCGCGGCCCAGATCCCTGCCGGCCTCCCCAAGGCCCAGCCGAAGCAGCCGGCCTCCAGGCCCAGCCGGCCCCCTCCCCGCTTCGTGGGCCGAGCCCAAGGGTGAGCGCCCCTCCGTTCCTCGCCCGTGCGTATTTTTACTATATCCCGCTCGCCCGTTTTTTTCCAGAAATGACTAAGTCCCCAGATTCCAGTTATTTTCATGCATTTTCATTGCATCATATCTCTGCATCCGTAGGTCTGTTTTGTGCGTATAATATGTCAAAGTGTTCGCCTCGAAGAGTAGATCATTTCATCTCATTGCATCATTTTCATTTGAGCTTGTATTGATGCCCGAAATGCTGTTGGAAGAGTGCTACGTGATGTTAGTTTCTGTTTCTTAACAGAACTTGCACTTTTGTCATTTTTGCCATGATTGATGTGTGCATCCTATGGTTTTGAGTCCTACATGTGTTTTGTAATATGCCATGCCATCTTTCCAGGGGTGTATGCCATGTATTTTTGTGATCTATGTGGTGACTAGCACAAGCATGCAAACTAGGTGTCTTGTTGTTGCTGATTTCAGCCCTGTTTTGCTGATATTTTGATGCCATGTTAACGTGATGCTACCAAGAGATCCATGCATATTTTGAGATACTTCAGTAAGGATGTTTTGTTATACATGTCTTGCTCTATCCATCCATGCCCTTGTTTGCAATTATGGAGTAGTCTAGCTTGAGTCAATCGAGCTCTACTTTTGCTATCAAATGTTTCCTGGCAGATTGTTTACATGTTATTCAATTTTGCCAAGCTTGTTGTAGTTGATCCTTGCATGATATATTGTTGTTCTTGCCATGTATCTCTTCTATGTCATGTCTTCTTGATGTATGTATGCGTAGTTTATCATATAAGGCTCTGTAGTGTGTGCATTGAGCTTGTAAACATGCCTACTTGTTATCAGTTTTTGACATGCCATGTTGCTGAATCTGTTAACGAAACTTTCGATATTGACATGGGTGTTACTATATTTTCTGATCCTTTTTGGCTTATGGTCACTAAAGGACTTTTGTTCTATGCTTTGAGTAGATTCATGCCATGCCTTTGTTTGCCATGTTAAGTTCCTGTAACATGTTGTTTGATAGCTCTAAACATTGCAACCTGATGTTATTTCTGCCAATGCCTGAAACTGTTATTAGTTGCAATCTTGCCATGTCATTTTGAGCATGTTCTGGTGATTTCTGGAGATAGCTTTGTCCCCATGTTTTGTAATGCTTTACCTGTAAATCATGCCCATGCCTTTTGTTTTCATATTGAGGTGCTGTAGCATATTGTTTTGATGCTTGCAATATGCCTAGTTGCTGTTTTGGACAGATTGTTGTCATATCTAGTATTGGGTGTATGTGTTGAACCGTTGCTCCGTTTTGATTGTGCTCTATATGAAACTTGCTTGATTTTGCATGTAGTTTCATATTATCATGTTGGATCCTTGTTTTGAGGTGTTTTTCTTGATTTTGTGTGCATTTTGCATCAATGCCATGTTTATCTTGTTTTGCTCATATCTTCTAGGCCGTAGCTCTGAATCTAATGAACTTTATATGTAACTTGACTAAAATTTCGTGTAGATCATCGTGGTGCATTTTAAATTGCTGTTTAACAACTTTAACTTAAGGTTTATTCAGATCTGGACCAATTTCGAAATTTGCATATGAGGACTTACCGGAATTGTTATATGTTGTTTCCGACCTCATTTAAACTTGTCTTGATGTGTTGCTCTTGTTTGCATCATCTATTGCCATGAGTAGCTTCATGTAGCCCTTGTCATGCATCATGCTTGTTTGTGCATCATGCCTTGTTCATGTGTGGTGTGTTTACCTATGTTGTGTGCTTCTTCTTGTTAGTTCCTGTTTCGTTGCGATCGTGAGGATTCGTTCGTCTACGCTTGGTTCGGCTTCATCCGTTCGTCTTCTTCATGGACTCGTTCTTCTTCCTTGCGGGATTTCAGGCAAGATGACCGCTACCCTGGATCTCACTACTATCATTGCTATGCTAGTTGCTTCGTTCTATCGCTATGCTGCGCTACCTATTACCTGTTTATCAAGCCATCCCAAATTGCCAAGAACCTCTAACTCGTTGTCACCCTTCCTAGCAAACCATTGTTTGGCTATGTTACCGCTTTGCTCAGCCCCTCTTATAGCGTTGTTAGTTCCAGGTGAAGATGAAGTTTGTTCCTTGTTGGAACATGGAGATGTTGTTCCTTGTTGGAACATGTTTACTTGTTGGGATATCACAATATATCTTATTTATTTAATGCATCTATATACTTGGTAAAGGGTGGAAGGCTCGGCCTTATGCCCGGTGTTTTGTTCCACTCTTGCCGCCCTAGTTTCCGTCATATCGGTATTATGTTCCCGGATTTGCGTCCCTAACGCGGTCGGGTGATTTATGGGACCCCTTGACAGTTCGCTTTGAATAAGACTTTTCAAAGAAGGCCCAACATTGGTTTTACCATTTGCCTCACCTATTACCTATTTCCCTTGGGAGTCGCGCTCTCAAGGGTCATCTTCATTTTAACCCCCCCGGGCTAATGCTTGTCTAAGTGTTGGTCCAAACTAGAGCCCTTTGCAGCGCCACCTCGGGCAAACTTGAGGGCTGGTTTTAGTTGTACGGACTGCTCATCCGGTCGTGGCCTGGGACGAGATACGCGCGGCTACTACCAGGGTGTCGGCACGCCGAGAGGTCTTGCTGGTCTTGTTTTATTGCTGTGAAATGTCTTGTAGCCGGATTCGAGACTGATCGGGTCTTCCGGGAGAAGGAATATCCTTCGTTGATCGCGAGAGCTTATCATGGGCTAAGTTGGGACACCCCTGCAGGGTTTGAACTTTCGAAAGCCGTGCCCGCGGTTATGTGGCAGATGGGAATTTGTTGATATCCGGTTGTAGGAAACCCGAAGTTGATCTTAATTAAAATACACCAACCGTTTGCGTAACCGTGAGTGTCTCTTTTCGGGGTTGATCGAGAGGAGAACACGGTTTCTGGGTTATGTCTGACGTAAGTAAGAGTTCAGGATCACTTCTTGATCATTACTAGTTGGCGATCGTTCCTTTGTTTCTCTTCTCGCTCTCATTTGCGTATGTTAGCCACCATATATGCTTAGTCGCTGCTGCAGCCTCACCACTTTATCCCTTCCTTTCCCATTTAAGCTTTGCTAGTCTTGATACCCATGGTAATGGGATTGCTGAGTCCTCGTGGCTCACAGATTACTACACCACCAGTTGCAGGTACAGGTTTTGCGATGATCATGACGCGAGAGCGATGTTTGCTTGTGTTGAAGTTCTTCTTCTGCTTCTTCTTCGATCAGGGGATAGGTTCCAGGTCGGCAGCCTGGGCTAGCAGGGTGGATGTCGCTTGAGCTTCTGTTTATGTTTCATCCGTAGTCGGATGTTGATCTTGTATATGATGTTGATGTATTCTTGTGGCATTTATGCCTTATGTATGTATCCCTATGTATTATGTAATGTTGATGTAATGATATCCACCTTGCAAAAGCGTTTCAATATGCGGGTCTATCCTTGGTGGGACCGTCGAGTTCCTTTTGGATAGGGTCGCATATTGGGCGTGACACATATCCAGCCCCCAAGTTGCAAACGGCCAAGTGATTGGAATCATCCTCAGTTCCTGAGCCGGTACATGAGCGCGTCATGAGAATTTTTTACATCCATCACACCTTTTGACCAAGTCCTCAGCATCAGCATGAGCCGTGAGCCAATAGAAACCGTGACGAAACGCCTTGGCTACAAGAGATTTTGAACCGGCGTGGTGACCACAATCTCCTTCGTGGATTTCACGCAAAATTTCACGGCCTTCTTTAGGAGATACGCAGCATTGAAACGCCCCTGACACACTGCAATGATGTAACTCTCCAATGATGATAGTCATGGACTTGGACCGCCAGATTATCTGCCTGGCCGAAGTTTCATCTTCGGGTAACTCGCTCGGTTCATATATGCCAAATATGGAACTGTCCAATCCGGGATAACATGAAGAGCAGCCACCAACTGAGCCTCCGGATCAGGAACAGGCAAATCCTCTTCACCAGGGAGCTTGACGGATGGATTATGCAGCACATCCAGGAAGACATTGGGTGGAACCGGTTCACGTTGGGAACCAAAGCGGCTTAAAGCGTCCGCCGCTTCATTCTTCCGCCGGTCCACATGATCGACTTGATAACCATTAAAGTGACCTGTAACAATATCTACCTCTCGACGATACGCCGCCATGAGTGGGTCCTTGGAACCCCAGGTACCGGACACTTGTTGAGCCACCAGGTCCGAGTCACCGAAGCATTTAACTTGGCTTAGATTCATCTCTTTAGCCATCCGAACACCATGGAGTAAAGCCTCATATTCAGCTGCATTGTTAGTTCAAGGGAACATTAAACGGAGAACATAACAAAACTTATCACCTCGTGGGGAAGTTAATACGACTCCAGCCCCCGAGCCCTCCAATTGCCTTGTCCCATCAAAATGAATAGTCCAATAAGTATGATCCGACTTCTCTTCTCGCGCCTGTAATTCTGTCCAATCATTGATGAAATCCACAAGTGCCTGAGATTTGATCGCCGTCCGGGGCATATATTTTAATCCGTGAGGCCCAAGCTCAATAGACCACTTAGCAATGCGGCCAGTCGCTTCCCTGTTCTGTATTATATCCCCCAAAGGAGCAGAGCTGACCACCGTGATGGGATGACCCGGAAAATATTGCTTAAGCTTCCGGCTTGCCATAAAAACTCCATACACCAGTTTCTGCCAATGCGGGTACCTTTGCTTGGACTCAATAAGTACCACACTGATATAATAAACCGGCCATTGAACTGGATACTCCTTTCCGGCCTCCTTGCGCTCCACCACAATGGCCACACTAACAGCCCGGCCGTTAGCTGCCACATATAGCAATAATGGCTCCTTGTCAACAGGAGCAGCAAGAACCGGCGGATTAGCAAGCTGCCGCTTTAAGTCCTCAAATGCTTCGTTGGCGGCGTTACTCTAGACGAAGTTATCCGTTTTCTTCAGCATCTGATATAAAGGAATGGCCTTTTCACCAAGGCGACTGATAAACCGGCTCAACGCGGCAATCCGGCCTGCCAGGCGTTGAACATCATTGATACACTTCGGCTTAGCCAAAGAAGTTATAGCCTTGATTTTCTCCGGATTAGCTTCGATGCCTCTGTTAGATACCAGAAAGCCCAAGAGCTTGCCTGCCGGTACACTTGGCCAGATTAAGCATCATTTTATAAACCCGGAGGTTATCAAAAGTCTCCTTCAAGTCATCAATCAATGTCTCCTTCTTTCTGGATTTCACCACAATATCATCCACATAGGCATGAACATTGCGGTCGATCTGATCATGAAGACAATTCTGTACACACCGTTGATAAGTCGCCTGGGCACTCTTGAGCCCAAAAGGCATAGACACATAGCCGAAGGCTCCAAAAGGAGTTATGAAGGCTGTCTTCTCCTGGTCCTTAGTTGCCATTTTGATCTGATGGTAACCAGAATATTCATCCAGAAAGCTCAAACGGTCGCAACCCGCTGTAGCATCAATGATTTGATCAATACGAGGGAGGGCAAAAGGATCTGCTGGACAAGCCTTGTTGAGGTATGTGTTGTCAGGACCCCGATCCTAAGTCACACCGATCTAGCATGTAACACATCATATCACTTTGCGGCCTCACGCACGGTATTCCCACGGGTGTCGCCTTACCATGGCCCGGGACCGTTCGCGCCTTTTGGCTCACGTATATGATAGTGTCGCTAGCATCCATATGACGAAGAACCCGGGCCGACATGGCTAGTCGTGAACCCAAAGCGGCACTAACCCATGGGGACAGGCATACATGAATCACATCGAGCATGTCGGTCATCAACGTATGAATTCGGGCTGTAGCACTAGGCTAACAGGACTCAGGTATCCCGGGCTGTAGCAGGCTAGGCAGGACTCCGAATATCACCGCGTGACATTTCCTCGAAGGGACAGACATAGGAACGAAGTGAAACACATGCCGCCATCAAGTGTCCAAAGCAGTAGTCTTTGGGCTAGCAGGACTCCGGTGAACCGGGCTGTAGCGGACTACTATCGCCAGAAGCACTAGACTACATTTCCCCATATGAGAGGCTGCCAAGGATAAACAACTAGATTGTCGGATCCACACATATCAAGCATTTCAAACATACACACAATATGCTCAATATGTGTAAATACAACATGGCATCACAACATAACTCTACGACTCAAATATTTATTCATTAGGCCCGAGGAGCGAGATATTACAGACATGGGTCTCATGACCCAACACTCGAGCATACAAGTCAAAACACAAGCGGAAGCTAAACATGTGCGAGTACAGACAACTATAAATGAAAAAGGCTGAGAAGCCTGACTATCTACCAGATCCTGCCGAGGGCACAAGATCGTAGCTGAGGTAACAAGCTAAACGTCGAAGTCCAAGCGGAACTACTAGCGAGACTGACGTCTCTCTGCAAAACATAAAATAAGGTGAGTACAAACGTACTCAGCAAGACTTACATCAGAACTATCTACATATGCATCATTATCAACAAAGGGGGGTGGTGGAGTTTGACTGCAGCAAGCCAGCTTTGACTCGTTGGCTAACCTGAACTACGACTGCAAGTAACTCTTTTGAGGTGGCGCACACGAGTCCACATATTCACCATATCAATACACCACTATGGACCCGCTCCCGTCTCCCTACGAGAACGCCATCCATAGCACTCACGCTTATCTTGCGCATTTTAGAATATCCACTTTCACTTGTCTATGAACTGTTATAGGCAACCCAGAAGTCCTTTTCCGTGGACACGGCTATTCGAATAGATCATATTAACCCTGCAGGGGTGTACTTCTTCACACACGCTCTCACCACTTACCGCCGTTTACATGAAATGTACTCGGCAACCTTCAAGCGGAAGCCCAATGTGGGTGTCGGCCACGGCCTACCTAAACACTCAAGTCCCTAGTCCAGGTTTATCGCCTATTCAGGTTCCATCCGCAGGGAGTCCGGCCGAGGTTTCCCATACAGCCCCGAACGATGTGTGCAGGGTTCCCGAGATACCGAACGGGCATTCGGTACACCGCGCCACGGTGTATCTACCGCATCATAGCCCACCCCTAGGGTCAGCGCTACGCACAGCCTCCAACACATATCCTACAAACACCAGAAACTAGTTGCAACTCCCTGGACAGAGAACAAGGGTGGTTAAGAAGCCGAGAGGTCCATTGGTTTGGGCCCAATGCGTGGTAGTAACTGTTTCATGGATCACAAACACAGAACTCAGTTCCTGAGGACGGCTGCAATGAGACAACCCACCATGTACTCCTACATGGCCTCTCACCGCTACCTTTACCAAATCGTGTTCACACACTTAGCTCACACACAGTAGGACATGTTCACACACCTCCGGTTCATTCCCGATGAATCATACCTGACTCAACTCTAAGCAGTAGCAGGCATGACAAACAAGCATGAATGAGTAGGCACAACAGGGCTCAAACAACTCCTACTCATGCTAGTGGGTTTCATCTAATTACTGTGGAATGACAGGTCATGCAGAGGATAAAGGGGTTCAGCTACCGCAGCAAGTAACACATGAGTCGTTGTTGTCCTAATGCAGTAAAATAGAGCAGGAGCGAGAGAGTGGGATTATATCGGAATGAACAAGGGGGTTTTGCTTGCCTGACACTTCTGAAGATAATATAGTTCTTCATCGGTGTCATCAATTCATCGTTGGTACGCCGCTCATCGAGAGGGACAATTCATCGCAAACAAGAGAGAACACAATCAATGCAATGCACATTCACATGAATGACATGTCATGTTAAGGTACTGAATTCACCTAATGCAATATCTAGCCAAGTTAATTGAAGTGGAACTCAAACAAGGTTAAACTCCAACTCCAAATGCTAGTTCATAAATTACCCTAATCATGATTCATCCTATTTAGTGGGTTTAACTTGTTCAAACATGCATGATCATGGCATAAACAGATTCTTCATATTTTTGTGATCATTTTTCATATATAACTTATTTCCATTGGAGTTACGGTTGAATTTATATGATTTTTAGAAGTTTAGGACATTTTCTGGAATTTCCTGATTAAATTAAAACCAGAAAATGAATAATTGCGTTAGCATGACGACAGCACGACGTCAGCAGGTCAACCGGGGCTGACCAGGGTCAAACCTGACATGTGGGGTCCACACGTCAGTGACCCAGGGTGGGAACAGAGGCTGACCAGTGGGCCAGGTCAACGTTGACGTGGCAGGGTCAAACTGAGCAGAGAATAAATCCCAGGGTTAAATTAAAAGTGGGGTCCATCCGTCAGTGGGTGTGGGTTCATTAGTTGGATCATTAGTGCTAATTAAGCGTGCCACATCATCACCACCGGCGTGTAAACGACGGCGACCAAATCCGCGGCGGAGGCCGTCGGACTTTCGCTACAGGGCCCGCTTTGAAGAGCCACTTGCACCTACATGCTCCGGGGAGTGACGCGCATCCAATGGAGCAAACAACGGAGGCGGGGGTGGCCAGAGTCGACGGCGGCGAGCTCGGTTGCGGCTGCCGGAGTTCGGGCGTGGGTGCGGGCAGCGTTGTGGTGTGCGAGCAAGCGGGGTTGGGCTCTACGTACTCAGGGCGACGCGGCGCGTCGAGTGGTGGATCGGCGAGTCGCGGAGATCTGGCTTTAGCGGCGGCGACGGCGAAGCTTTGGCGGCGGCACCGGAGTTCGGGCGGGTCGGGTTTGACGCTACTGATTGCACGGGAGGAGGAGGGTGGTGGCTACGAGCTCCTGGAAAGGCGCTGAGCACAAAGTGAGGTTGGCTTGAGCCATTGTGGCTCTAGCCACGCCGGCGACGAGGCACGGCGGCGGCGAGCTTCGGCCGCGGTGGGAACGGTGGCTAGAGGAGGCTAGCGAGAGGGTGAGGTGAGGGGAAAAGCTTAGTAGCTCACCGCGAGAACGATGGGAAGGTCAGTGGGCGCGGGGGAGGTCCGGAGGCGACGAAATCACGGCGGCGATGTCGGTTGTCCGAGGAGGAAGACGACGATGTCGAGGGCGTTGCAGCGCTTCCCGGCTCATGTGGCTCGGTGGGGAGGAGGAGAGGGACTAGGCGGAGCTCGTGGACTGCTCGAGGGGACGAGGGGGAGGCGATGGTCGTGGTGGTGTTCGTCGGCGGCGGCGATAGTGCTCGGGTTCGGGAGAGAGAGGGAGAGAGACGAGCTCGGGGAGAGAGTGAGAGGCCTGGGGGGGGGGTGCGTGGCCGTCTCCGTGGCGCTGGAAGGGCCGAGAGCCTCTCGGTGGCAAGCAGGAGGTGGCCACGGCGGCGCACGCGGCCGACAGGCAGCTGCCTGCCTGCTCTGGCGGGAGGTGGCCGATGACTGGCACTTGCCAGGTGGGCTGGGCCGGCACAGTGCCAGGCCAGGTAAGTGGGCTGCCAGGTGGGCTGGAGGGGTAAGTTCAGGTGAGTTTCTCTCTCTCTCTTATTTTCTGTTTTTCTATTTATTTGCTCTGTTTTGATTTAGTTAATAAACCAAATCATTTTAATAAATCCTGAAAATAATTGTGGGCATTAACTGAATTATTACAGAGGCCCTTAGCTATTTTCAGAATTGTTGGAGCATTGAAAAATATTAATAGTATTTAAATGCCCCAATTCAAATACAATATGGTTTATTCAAAAATCCAAAATGTCCTGGAAAAATATGCATCATCTCTGGATATGGTTTTCACCCTTTTCCATAATCATGAACATTTTTGCAGACCAATTTGGTTCACTGAAAATATTTTGAAGTTGAACCTATTTGCATTATTTTGGTGCTAGGGGTTTAGGCAATCCCCATTTCAAATTTCATGAAAATTAAACATGATGCATGGATGCAATGCCACTAGTTACAAGCAAGCTCTAGGTCTGTGACATGTGTAGTCCACACGCATACGCCAAGTGCCGTTCTTCTTAAGTACCAGCACCGGATTAGCCAACCACTCAGGATGAAACACTTCGATGATAAATCCAGCCGCTAAGAGTGTGGCTACTTCCTCACCAATAGCCTTTCATCTTTCTTCATTGAACCGGCAAAGAAATTGCTTGACCGGTTTATACTTGGGATCGACATTGAGAGTGTGCTCAACGAGTTCTCTCGGTACACCTGGCATGTTAGAAGTCTTCCACACAAAGATGTCCCGATTCTCACGGATGAACTCGATGAGCGCGCTTTTCTATTTCGGATCCAGGTTGGCACTGATGATAAACTGCTTGGATGAATCGCCAGGAACGAAATCAACAAGCTTAGTCTCATCAGCCGATTTAAACTTCAAGGCCGGATCATGCTCTGTAGGTGGTTTCTTCAATGAAGTCATATCTGCCGGATCAACATTATCCTTGTAAAACTTCAACTCTTCTGTTGCACAAACCGACTCAGCATAAACCGCATCACCTTCTTCACATTCCAAAGAGATCATGCGGCTCCCATGCACTATTATAGTTCCCTTGTGACCCGACATCTTGAGCTGCAGATAGACATAATAGGGCCTTGCCATGAACTTAGCATAAGCCGACCGTCCAAACAGGGCATGATACAGGCTATTGAGCTTTACCACTTCAAAAGTAAAAGTCTCTGATCTTGAATCATGCTCATCTCCAAAGGCAACTTCCAGAGCTATCTTACCAACTGGGTATGCCGATTTACCAGGCACCACACCATGGAAGACCGTGTTGGATGGTTTAAGATTTTTATCTGTTAACCCCATACGATGGAAAGTTTCATAGTAGAGGATGTTGATACTACTCCCCCATCCATGAGTACTTTGGTGAACTTATACCCTCCCACCTGAGGTGCCACCACCAATGCCAGATGACCTGGATTATCAACCCGGGGTGGATGATCCTCTCGACTCCACACAATGGGCTGTTCAGACCAGCGCAAATCACGGGGCACCGCTGTCGGATTTCGGGTTCCGGCAGACCCTTGAGGTTCGAACACTGGGGTGCGCGCGGAGATCTTGCCCCTACCAGCTCATGCGTGCATGGATTGTGAGGGATCTAAACTACCAACGATGAACAACACAGAGACACGAGGTTTATACTGGTTTGGGCCACCGTTGTGGTGTAATACCCTACTGCAGTGTGTGGTGTGGTGCATTGCCTCAGGGGCTGATGAAGAACAATACAAAGTAAGAACAACCTCGCGAGGGTCTGTTCTTGAGCTGGTGCGATGAACTGCTTGGGCGAGTCCAGTCGCCTCTCTCTCTCTCTCTCTAGGGGGTTCGACTTGTCTCCGTTCGTCCCCTCTCTTTGTGGTGGCTAGTCCTATTTATAGAGGGAGTCCCTGGGCCTCTTACCAAATAATGAGCAGGAAGGGCACCAACAATTGGCCATTTTGAAGGGGAACATCTGGTACACTTACCCTGACTAAAGTTGGTCTTCGGCTGCCAAAGGCTCTGACGGTGGTGCCGTCCTGGGCTCCATGGTGACCTCCATCCTGCCGTTTTGCTGGTCTTGGCATTGTTGCACCGAAGCGGTAACCTTTGCCTGATGCCTTGGCCTGTGCTTGCCTCCTTTGCACCAAAGTGGAAATGAGGACACTGCGCGGGTTGGCGCCCGCCTGGCCTTGATCGTCATGGCTTGCGTCACAGGGCACCCTCGCCAGGTACCCTGCCTTGATCTCTCCGCCTCCTCGCGAGCCTGCCTGGCGAGGCTGCTCCTGAGGGGGTTCCTGTCGTCCGCCCTGCGAGGCTTGGCCCCTCGCGAGGGTCTTGAGCTTGAGCCGATGAAGCTGGTCCACGTTGGGCCCCCACTTGAGCCATGCCGCAGGCCGCAGGCAGGCAAGTCCGGGGACCCCCGTTCCCAGAATGCCGACAGTAGCCCCCGGGGCCCAAGGCGCGCCTGGACTTGGCTTAGCAGGGAAGCGAAGGGACAAGTGCGAAGCGCTGCGGGCCCCAACAGCCTGCGGCCTTGGGCGCCACGTGGCGATTGGTTGGTCGTGGGCGTCTTCGCTTCCCCACGATGCCTTGGCAACCGCATGATTTGACAAGTCCCTGCATGCAGGAATGGGCCATGATTACCTGCGATCATGGAGGCCGACGGTTGGCCTCCTCCGGCTATAAGTACGGAACGGCGCAAACCCTTCCAGTCCATCTCCTCCCGCTGCTCCTTTCTCTCCATGGCTCCGTCAAAGAGGTTCTCGGCCGCGGAGAAGGGAAAGACCCGCCAGGTAGAGCCTGACTCTCCCGGCCAAGCGTGGTCGAGGCCGTCCTCGCAAGCATCCTGCGGCTCCCGCAGCGGCTTCCCGCGGCCGTGGAGGCGATCTCCTGCGCAGCGACGGGCGCCAGGTTGTCGATAGGGGGCGCGCTACGACCGTGCGGCCTCCTAGGCCGTGCTTCCACTCTGCAGGGGTGCTGCCGGAGTTTGTCGTGTGGTCGGTGGAGCCGACCAGCGCCTGGCTCCAGCTTCCCCGCTTCCATTTAGGTGAACTTCCGGCCGGCACCCCGTGCAGCCTCTGGCTTCAGGCGGGCGGTTGCTAGCCGGGCCTCCTGGGCTTCGCTGGAGGTCTCCGTCGTCGGGAGTGTGGCCCTGACCCGTGGTTGGCAAACGTTTGCCCGCTCGCGTGGCCTAAGCCGGCGGTGCAGCCTGCACTTCAGGTTCAACGGCGATGCCACCCTCTACATGAGGGTGTTTGGGGAAGACGGTCGCCGTGCTGGGTGCTGCCCCGAGGACGACGACCGCGGCCTTGGACCCAGCCCCGACGATGATCGGGATGAAGATGACAGCGCGCGCGTGGTCGGCGGCGCTCGGGGCTCGTCGAGCTTCGGCGGCTCTCCTTCGGACAACAGCTCCTCTAGCGGTGGCCGCGACCAGCCTCCGTGCCGCCGCGCCCGCCTGGAAGGAGGTAGCAGATCTGCCCGCCGTCGCGCCCCGGTGAAGCGCGGGAGGGAATCCGCCTGAGCACCGGAGGCAGTACGAGCCTTCGCCGCGAGTTGGTGCCAAGCGAGTCGTGCCTATTTTGTTCTTCTCCTTTTCCTGCGCAAAGAGACAATAGTGTAGGGCCCCGTGGGGGCGTGCTTGAACTGTTGTTGTTAATTATCGTATTGTTTCTGCTATTTCTGTATTATGCTTTTGTGCCACATGCCCATGCATAGAAATTACTTAGCTCGGGGGGACCTGTCGCGGTCTTCGCTTCCCGAGGCTGAGCTCTCGTCGAACGCTTCATGTCCTGCAAGGATTGGTCAGGAGGTATAGCTTCCGGCCTTGGTTGTGGGGGCGACCGACCCAGGTCCTGTGTTCGCGTCACGGTGCCCGTGGGGCATGGACTAGGAGGGGTGCTCCCGTAGCGGACCTGGCTTGGAAAGCCTCAAACGATAAGGCAGAAAACACTCGCGAGGGTGCCCACGCCGCTCCCTCGCGAGACTTGCACGAGAGAAATTGAGGTAAGAGAGCGAAAAAGGCAAAGAGTCACAAGCCAAAGACGGCACCAACTTCAATAAAACTTCAAATGGGAATGAACAAGCCAACTGCAGAAAGCAAATGAAAAAGCCGCGTTCGGCACCTAATCTAGTCTTCGACGTCTTCTCACCAGCGCGGAGCTAAGTGCTGCCACTGGGTGTGGGAGGGAGCCCCAGGGCCTGAGGCCGGCGCTCCTAAGACTCCGGGGCGTGTACAGCCCCAACTCATTATTACGTGAGAGTGTCACGGGCGGCGAGCTTCACAAGCATTGGCCTTCTTCACAGGCTCTGGGCCTTTCTTAGGGAAATGAACTTCACAGGCGTTGGGCTTCTTCACAGGCTCCGGGCCTTTCTCAGAAAAATAAGCTTCACAGGCATTTGCCTTCTTTACAGGCTCTGGGCCTTTCTCAGAAAAATAAGCTTCACAGGCGTTTACCTTCTTCATAGGCTCTGGGCCTTTTTCAGGGGTAGAACTTCCGGAGATGTTGGATGTTCCCCGCGTTTGGGATGGGCGCCCCTTCCTGGGTCTCCAAGCTTGCAGAGCCGGGCATGGAAACATGAACAACTTTGAACGGGCCCTCCCACATGGGAGAGAGCTTATGCAACCCTTCCCTGGAGAGGACCCGTCTGAGCACGAGGTCCCCTACCTCCAGAGTCCTGGGGCGGATGTTGCGGCAGTGGTATCACCGCAGCGCCTGTTGATACCTTGCCGCTCGTAGCGCGGCCTCTCGATGATGTTCCTCTCCCAGCACGAGATCCATCCCCCGCATGGCGTCCTGCTGCGCCTCGTCGAGCGCCGGGGACCTGGCGGAATGGCCTTGACCTCGTGAGGAGGACAGCTTCTTGCTCGTGAGCGAGGAAGAAGGGGTCTCGCCCGGTCGACTTGGCATGGTCGTGTGGATGGACCACATCACAGACTGGAGCTCGTTGTGCTAGCCCCTGCCACAGGCCTCCAGCTTCTTCTTGAAGGTCCTGGTATTGAGGCCCTTAAGGACCTCCACGTTAGCTCGCTCGGCATGGCCGTTGCTCCGAGGGTGCGCCACCGAGGCGTAGCATATCTGCTTCCAAGGTTAGCACACTATGTTTTGAAGAGATTACTGGTGAACTACGAACCGTTGTCGGTGATGATGCGGTTAGGCACCCCAAACCGGCTCACGAGGCCCCTGATGAACTTGACCGCCCGAGCTCTTGGGATGGTGCGGACAGCTTCCACCTCGATCCACTTGGTGAATTTGTCCACGGCGATGTAAGTGGCGATAGCCCCTGGCGCCCGAGAGCGGGCCAGAATGTCCAGCCCCAAACTGCGAATGTCCATGAGAGGGTATAGTTGCAGACCTTCCGCCGGTGATGGATCTGCTTGGCATGAAATTGGCGGGCCTCGCAAGCCTTTACTAGCTCAACTGCGTCGCTGAGCGCTGTGGGCTAGTAGAACCCGCTGCGGAACGCCTTGCCAATGAGGGTTCGCGATGATAAGTGGTGCCCACAGTCTCCGCCGTGTATGTCTTCCAGCAATTCCTTCCCTTGCTCTCAGGAATGCGGCGTGGGACCGTCATTCGGCCGCCTCCGGTAAAGCTCCTCATCCCTGATACAGTAGGCCGTGGCTTGCCGCGCCACACGCTCCGCCTCCTCCTCCTTCTCCGGCACGGTCCCCTGTATCAAGTAGCTCTTGAGCTCCATAATCCAACACCCCTCCTGAGGTTCCAATGCCAGGAGCAGGCGCGCTCCTAAGGCCGAGCCGCAGGCCGGGGCTCCCGAGGCAGGCGGCTGGGGGAGCTCCTCCCGAGGTTGCGCCGCGCTTTATAGTGACGGTGCCGCTGAGGGCCTAAAGAGTCGCTCCTCGAAGACGCCAAGCTCCTGAGGCAGCCGCCTGGACGCTCTCTTAGCGATGTCCTCCGCCTCTTGATTGGTGCCGCGTGGCACATGCTGCAACTCCAGTCCCCAGAACTGTTTCTCCATCTTGCGAACCTTCGCGAGGTAGGCTTCCATGTGCTCGTCCTTCGGCTCGTATATCTTGTTGGAGAAGTTGATGAGGAGCTGTGAATCACCCTTGATGATGAGGCGCTTTACCCCCAAAGCGATTGTGGCTCTCAGGCCAACTATCAGGCCTTCATATTCTGATATGCTTTTGGAGACCTTTTCCCCATGCTCGAAACAGAGCTGCATGGCGTAGTAGAGCTTGTCGGAGTGGGGATCTGAGCACTCGCGCTTGACCCCAGCGCCATGTCGGAGAATGCCCCGTCGAAGTACATGACCCAGCCGTCCGGTGCTTCGCTCCCCGGAGAAAGCGACCGGTCTTCGCCTGCTTCGAGGCCAGGTGCCTCCGTCCATTCTGCCATGAAATCTGCCAATGCGGCCCCCTTGATGACTCTGGTTGTGCTGAACTCTAGCTCAAATACTTGCAGTTTGATGTTCCACTCAGCGACTCTTCCAGCTAAGTTGGGGCTTCTGAGCACCCTCTCCAGAGGGTATGCTGAGATGACCTTGATGGGATGACCACGGAAGTAGTGCCGCGTTTGCGTGAGGCTACCAATAAGCATAGCGAGCTTTTGGGGCATGGGGTACCGCGCCCTTGCGTCCCACAGCACCGTGCTGACAAAGTACACCGGGTGATCGACGAGAGTAGGAGTGGTGACGAGGCCCGTGCCCTCCGGAGGGTCTGATGCCTCCCGAGGCGATGGAGCCCCCAGCGCCTGGCCACCTGGCGTGGCCTCTTCGGCTCTAGGGGCATCTTCCTACTGAGGCTGGTCTCCGTCTGCCGGGGCCGTGACCTTCGCGAGGCCTTCTTGGTCTTGTGCTGCCGCGGCCGGGGCCGTGGCCGGGTGTGGTGCAGCCTTGACCTGGCCCTCTTCCCGAACCGCCACTAGGGTTGCGCTGGCGGAGTAGGGCGTGGCGGCGAGGTAGAGCACCAGGGGATCAAGCGGGCGTGACGCGGCCATCACAGGAGGGCTGGTAAGGTACCTCTTGAGTTCTTGGAATGCCTTGTCGGCCTCTTCAGTCCATTCAAAGGGGCCCTTCTTCTTCATAAGCTTGAAGAATGGCAGTGCTCGTTCTCCCAGCTTGGAGATGAAATGTGCCCGGTGAGTTTCTGCATTTCCCTGAGGGTCTTTGGCGGGCTCACGTCTTCGACTGCCTTGACCTTTTCCAGGTTGGCCTCGATGCCCCTATGGGACACGAGGAAACCCAGGAGCTTGCCCGAGGGGACTCCAAATACGCACTTCTCCGGGTTGAGCCGCAGGTCCACTTTTTCGAGGCTCGCGAAGGTTTCTTCCAAGTCTTGTATCAGGGTTTTCACCTCCCGAGACTTCACCACAATGTCGTCGACGTATTCCTCAGCATTCCTCCCGAGCTGTCAGCCCAAGGCGATGTGCATCAGCCGCTGAAAGGTCATGCCTGCGTTGCGCAACCCAAATGGTATGCAGGTACAGCAGTACACTCCGCACAGGGTCAGGAAAGCCATTTTTCCACGTCTTCTACTGCCATCTTGATCTGGTGATAGCCTGAGAAGACATTCAGGAAGCACAGCAGGTTCATACTCAGCGGTGGAATCGATGATCTGGTCAATGCGAGGAAGCGGAAATGGATCCTGTGGGCAGGCCGTGTTGAGGTTGGTGAAGTCGACACACATACGTTCCTTTCCCCCTTTCTTTGGCACGACAACTGGGTTGGCCAGCCAATCCGGGAAGCGGACCTCGCGAATAACCCCTGCTGCCTCCAGCTTGCGGGTCTCTTGGATGATAAATGCTTGTTTCTCTGTGGACTGTCGCCTCGCCTTCTGCTTCACGGGGCGCACGTCGGGGCACACGTTGAGGTGATGCTCAATGATGCCCCTCGGGACCCCTGCCAACTGATCAGGCCCCCATGCAAACACCTTCTTGTTTGCGTGCAGGAACTTTACAAAGGCCTCCTCCTGCTCGGGTTCGAGGTTTGCACCTATGGTGAAGGTGGCGTCAGTGGACCCGTCCTCGCTGACTGGTACCTGCTTGGTTTCCGCCTTGTTTTGAGTGAATAGCTGCTTCTTCTTGGATGGCGCAGCCCCCTTGGGCTCGGGAGCGTCAACGCCGATGGGTCGAGCCGCTGCAGCTGCTTTGAAAACATGCTTGAGCGCCTGCAGTGCCTCTCCAGTGTTTCCCGACACGGTAAGGACGCCGCCACTCCCGGGCATCTTCATGAGGTTGTACGCAGGGTGAGTTGCTGCCATGAACCGAGCCAAGGCCGGGTAGCCATGGACGGTGTTGTAGGGGAGGCTTATGGGGGCGATGTCGAAGTTGATCAGCTCCGTGCGGAAGTTGTCGTGGGTGCCGAAGGTTACCGGGAGGCGAATTTGTCCCAATGAGGCGGTGGAGCCGGCTCCGTCTCCGGAAAAAGGCCTGCTGGGCTCGAGCCGCTCTGGTGGCACATGGAGGAGGCTGAAGGCCTCCACGAAAGCTGCTGTGAGGCCGGCTCCGCCATCGATGAGGTCTGGTGACTGCCACCGCGAGATGGTGGGGTGCACAGCATCGAGTGCACCCAATCCGGCGAGGTTGGAGGGTGATCATCCGAGTTGAAGAGCAGGTCGGCCTCGGGCGCCGCCCAGCCCGGCGGGGCTCCCTGGCGCTTGGAGGCGGCGGCGATCTGGCGGGTGAACAACTTGACGTGGCGGCTCGAAGGTGGTGCCCGTGAGCCGCCCAGGAGAGCTGCGACGACCGAGGGCGCTGGCCCAACGCGAGGGGCGAGGTAGAGGTCACGCAGCACCTCCCAACAGGTTTGCTGCCCGTTCCCCACCGGGCCATTGGCGGCGTTAGCGGCGGCGGACGAAACGGCGAGGCGTCCCCGGCGGGAGCCGTCTAAGCGAGTCGGCGCGCTTGAGCAGCCGGCGCTTAGCGAAGCTTCGGCGGCGTCGGCCATGACACTGACGGAGAATCACTGCGACCAGCGGAGGAAGGATTCGGCGCACCTACTGGCGCGCCAAATATCGGTTCGGGTTCCGCGAGACCCTTGAGGTTGAACACTGGGGTGCCGCGGAGATCTTTCCCCTACCAGCTCATGCGTGCATGGATTGCGAGGAATCTAAACTACCAACGATGAACAACAAAAAGACACGAGGTTTATACTGGTTCGGGCCACCGTTGTGGTGTAATACCCTACTCCATTGTGTGGTGTGGTGGATTGCCTCAGGGGCTGATGAAGAACAATACAAAGGAAGAACAGCCTCGCGAGGGGCTGTTCTTGAGCTGGTGCGATGAACTGCTTGGGTGAGTCCAGTCGCCTCTCTCTCTCTCTCTAGGGGGTTCGACTTGTCTCCAGTTCGTCCCCTCTCTTTGTGGTGGCTAGTCCTATTTATAGAGGGAGGCCCTGGGCCTCTTCCCAAATAATGGCGGGAAGGCGCCAACAATTGGCCATTTGAAGGGAACATCTAGTACACTTATAATGACTAAAGTTGGTCTTGGCTGCCAAAGGCTCGGCGGTGATCGTCACAGGCTCCATGATGACCTCCATCCTGCCGTTTGCTGGTCTTGGTCTTGTTGCGCCCGGCGGTAACCTTTGCTGATGCTTTGGCATGCTTGCCTCCTTTGCACCAAAGGAGAAATGGCGACTTCTTCTGCGGGCTGGCGCCCGCCTGGCGCCGCTTGGCCTTGATCGTCATGGCACTGCGTCCTGAGGCACCCTCGCGAGTACCCGACCTTGATCTCTCGCCTCCTCGCGAGCCTGCTGGCGAGGCTCTTCGAGGGGTTCACTGTCGTCCGCCCGCGAGCTTGGCCCCTCGCGAGGTTCTTGAACTTGGTGATGAAGCTGGGCGCTGGGCCCCACTTGAGCCATCTTTGCGGGCGCATGCGAGCAAGTCTGGGGACCCCCGTTCCAAGAACGCCGACAACCGCCGGTTCGACGGAATTCACAGCCCTTTTATGAAGCTTCTGATCGCGCTTGTCCAGGATAGTGGTGAAGACATGATACTGCCTGCTATTCAACTGCTTCGGGTTGCTCTGGTAACCGGACTGCTGCTGCTGCTGCTGATTTCCTTGATGATTATAACCACCTTGGTTTCCCTGATTGCCTTGATTGCCATGCCCACTCTGATTACTGTGAAAACCTGAACCGGAACTGCCTCCTCCATAACCCGGCCCATGAAATCCGGGGCCTGAACCGCCACCCGGTCCATGATCATACCAAAAAAATCAGAATTTTTGAACTCCTGCATGATATAACAATCCTTCCAGAGGTGTGTGGCCGGTTTGTCCTATGACCCGTGCTTTGGGCAAGGCTGGTTTAACAGATAAGACAGGCGCTCCGGGTTACGACTTGGTGCTCCACTATGCCGGGGCGGTTTACCCTTACGCCGCTGGCCCTTGTCCTACGCGTTGGTATTAGCCACAAAATCCAAACTGTTATCCGCTTTACGCTTACCGTTGTTTCCCTGACCCGTCCGGTTATGCTGCTGCCCCTTGGTATTGCCGCTCTTCTTTCCCTTCCCTGTCTTGTCATCGTCAGACTCGGGATCCTTGGTACTATCAGAGTCGGCATACTTCACCAGAGCAGCCATAAGAGTCCCCAAGTCATTGCAGTGACGTTTGAGACGTCCCATTTTCAACTTCAGAGGTGTAAACCAGAAATTGCCTTCCAACGTCAAAACTGCTGTGTCAGCGTTGGTGCGGTCTAATTAATGCAAGATTTGCGAAACCCGATGCACCCAATGGGTTGTTGATTCTCCTTCCTCCTGAACACAGGCAGCCAAGTCCACAATCGACATGGGCTGCTTGCACGTGTCCTTGAAATTCTGAATAAACCGGGCCCTCAATTCGGCCCATGACCCAATGGAGTTAGCTGGCAGGTTTTTCAACCAAGTGCGAGCTGTTCCTTCCAACATCATGGTAAAGTATTTAGCACACGCTGCATCGTCCACATCCAGCATCTGCATTTCCATCTCATAGCTTTCAACCCATGACTCGGGGGATAAATCGGATGTGTAATTTGGCACTTTACGTGGACCTTTGAAATCCTTGGGCAGGCGCACGTTGCGCAGCGCTGGGACGAGACACGGCACTCCCAAAGAGCTGGAAGTAACCCCTGGTTCCACCGACGTGGTTGGACGAACCGAAGTAAGTAGGCGGGCGTCATGCTACGCCGCTAACTCGGCCTCTCGACGTGCCCTAACGCGATCCACCACATCCTGAGCATCACCACCGTCACCCGCCGGGTTATGGCCACGGGGTAGATCACGGTTTCGCACACTGCTTGACACGGCCGGTTCACCAATACGCCTGCTGTAACTCCGGCTTGGTCGGGGAGTAGAATGGATCCTTTCACAACTATATGAATAAGCCTGCTGCTGAGTTAAAGTGGTCTGAAGGAGCTCCCTAGCCCGTCGCGTCTCGACCGCTACTGGGGACTCGCCTTCGATCGGGAGAGCCGCCAGTCGTGAAGCGGCAGCGACAATGTTATCCATCGGGTTAGAATAGTGACCCGGCGGCATTGGGACGTGCTTCGACGGAACGTTCTTCTGACGGGGCGGATCTGTTGGACGCGGCTGAACCGGCGCTCCCGTTTCAGGTGCCTCTGCCTGGTTTACCGCCGGCGGATTACTGGTCCCTGCTCCTGGGGTATTAAAGAGGTTCCTGGCCTCATAAACCGGAGGCAGGTGAGACCGGTATCTTCTCCTCATGACATCATTTGACGCACTCTGATCCAACATAAGCCGATAAGCCTGTGCATCCAATGCGGCTCGTTCCGCAGTCATCCTGGCATCCTCAGCTGCCAGGTCGGCCTTGGCCTGAGTTATCTGATCTTTCACCTTTGCAATTTCCGCATTATGCTCATCCCGATTGGCCGGGTTAACCTCCGCCATCAATGTTGCCAAAGCGTCAAACATATCAGATAAAACCTGAGCTGGCGGTCGCACGGGGCCTCCTGCCCCGACCGCTGTCACTGCTACTGATCCAGAAAACATCGCCGCTGCTGTCGAAGAGTGGAGCTCTGGCTATGTACCGACCATGAAGATGCGACACGGTTTGGTGGATCAAAGGGGTCCAGAATACTGTCGCTATCGGGACAGCCCCCGATCCGGCGATCTTGCAACTGGTACAATGACTCGGTCTCTCCGGTCGATGACTCGTCGCCGGAATAAACGACGCTTTCACCACCAGATTCCGATCTATCCTCAGATTCCACTCCGTGGATGACTCCCACGAAGGCACGCTTCACGACAGGCTTAACCGGGCAGATCTCGCACGCTGAGCCGTTTCGACGATGTCGGTGCAGATGTCCGGCTGAGGGCCCGGTTCGCCAATCTTGCCAATGAAAACATGTATGCCGCCGAAGGGGACCCGGTACCCGTACTCGATTAAGCCGGCCTCGGGGCCCCAGCCAGCATCGTCGATGTAGAGCTTGCCGCGAAGACTCTTGGTCATCCAGCCCACAACGTAGCCCTTGAGTCCTTCTAAGTTTCCTTCTAAGAACTTGAAACCACCGTGCGATAGCCCCACGGTGGGTGCCAACTGTCGTGGTTTTGTCACGGCAGATGTCCTAGAGAAAGGACTTAGTCGTGGAGCCATCGTGATGGGTTAGCTTAAAGGGGTTAAAGCGGACAGGGGGTGCAGAAAGTTTATACTGGTTCGGCCCCTTGCGGTGAAGATAAATCCTACTCCAGTTGTTGTGGAATTGCTTGGGTTTCGATGACCAGGGAGCGAATACGCTTTGCCTGAGTCTCGAGTTGTTGTGTGTTGTCCCTAAACCGCCACCGGGTTGTCCCCTTATATACATGGGTTGATGCCCGTCAGTTTATAGAGTTTCGCGGCCGGCTCATAAACGTGTTCGGCCCGGTCTCTACTTATTTCTTCCTTATAACACAAGCTTACATATCAAGTTGGTTTATGACTACATGCCTTAATCCGCCTTTGGGCTCTGGGCCTTCATAAAGCATCATCATCTTTGCCTTCATGGGCTTTAAATATAATAACTCATTATAGGGATAACTCGGCCTCGCCTGGCCGGTTTACGCCAAGTAGTAATATCCCCAACAAGTAGTGATGCTTAAGTCTGTCTGAATCATGTTAGCAATTATGAAATCTGGCAAATGGATGTCAAAACTACATTCCTTAATGGATTTCTTAAAAAAGAGTTGTATATGATGCAACAAGAAGGTTTTGTCAATCCTAAAGGTGCTAACAAAGTGTGCAAGCTCCAGCGATCCATCTATGGACTGGTGCAAGCATCTCGGAGTTGGAATATACGCTTTGATGAGTTGATCAAAGCATATAGTTTTATACAGACTTGCGATGCAGCCTGTATTTACAAGAAAGTGAGTGGGAGCACTACAACATTTCTGATAAGTATATGTGAATGACATATTGTTGACCAGAAATAATGTAGAATTTTCTGGAAAACATAAAGGAGTGTTTGAAAGGAGTTTTTCAAAGAAAGACCTCAGTGAAGCTGCTTACATATTGAGCATCAAGATCTATAGAGATAGATCAAGATGCTTGATAATTTTTTTTCAATGAGTACATACCTTGACAAGTTTTTGAAGTAGTTCAAAATGGAACAGTCAAAGAAGGAGTTCTTGCCTGTGTTGCAAGGTGTGAAGTTGAGTAAAGACTCAAAACCCGACCACAACAGAAAGTAGAAAGAGAATGAGAAGTCATTCCCTATGCCTCAGTCATAGGTTCTATAAAGTATGATATGTTGTGTACCAGACCTATTGTGTACCTCACCATAAGTTTGGAAAGAGGGTACAATAGTGATCCAGGAATGGATCACTGGAAAGCGGTCAAAATTATCCTTAGTAGAATAAGGAAATGTTTCTCGGTTATGGAGGTGACAAAGAGTTCGTCGTAAAGAGTTACGTCAATGCAAGCTTTGACACCGATCTTGATGACTCTAAATCTCAATCTAGATACATATTGAAAGTGGGAGCAATTAGCTAGAGTAGCTTCGTGCAGAGTATTGTAGACATAGAAATTTGCAAAATACATACAGATCTGAATGCTGCAGACCTGTAAACTAAAATTTCTCTGACGGGCAAAACATGATCATATCTTATTACTCTTGGGTGATAATAACATAGCGATGTGAACTAGATTATTGAATCTAGTAAACTTTTTTAGTGTTGGTCACATGGCGATGTGAACTATGGGTGTTAATCACATAAATATGTGAACTATTGATGATAAATCACATGGCGATGTGAACTAGATTATTGACTCTAGTGCAAGTGGGAGACTAAAGGAAATATGCCCTAGAGGCAATAATAAAGTTGTTATTTATATTTCCTTATATCATGATAAATGTTTATTATTCATGCTAGAATTGTATTAACCGGAAACTTAGTACATGTGTGAATAGATAGACAAAACAGAGTGTCCCTAGTATGCCTCTACTTGACTAGCTTGTTAATCAAAGATGGTTAAGTTTCCTAACCATGGACATGTGTTGTTATTTGATGAACTGGATCACATCATTAGAGAATGATGTGATGGACAAGACCCATCCGTTTTCTTAGCATAATGATTGTTAAGTTTTATTGCTATTGCTTTCTTCATGACTTATACATATTCCTTTGACTATGAGATTATGCAACTCCTGAATACCGGTGTAACACCTTGTGTGCTATCAAACGTCACAACGTAACTGGGTGATTATAAAGATGCGCTACAGGTGTCTCCGAAGGTGTTTGTTGGGTTGTCATACATCAAGATTAGGATTTTTCACTCCGAGTATCAGAGAGGTATCTCTGGGCCCTCTCGGTAATGCACATCACTATAAGCCTTGCAAGCAATGTGACTAATGAGTTAGTTACGGGATGATGCATTACGAAACGAGTAAAGAGACTTGCTGGTGACGAGATTGAACTAGGTATGAGGATACCAACGATCGACGGCAAGTAACATACCGATGACAAAGGGAATAACGTATGTTGTCATAAGGTTCGACCGATAAAGATCTTCGTAGAATATGTAGGAACCAATATGGGCATCCAGGTTCTGCTATTGGTTATTGACCAGAGAGATGTCCTGGTCATGTCTACACAGTTCTCGGACCCATAGGGTCCGCACGCTTAACATTCAATGATGATATAGTATTATATGAGTTATGTATGTTCGTGAACGAATGTTGTTCGGAGTCCCGGATGAGATCACGGACAGGACAAGGAGCTCCGGAATAGTCCGGAGGTAAAGATTGATATATAGGATGATATGGTTCAGCCAAGAGGTGAAGCCCACGAGGCTTTAGGTCGGTGCAAAAGGAGTTTTGCGGAGGCCAGGGGGCAAAACGCCGGAGACCCTGGCGTCTGGCCAGAGCCAGTGGGACTCTTTCCTTTCGGGCAAAACCGACATTGAGGAGGCTTTTGCTCCAAGTTTCGACCCCAGGGCTCAACATATAAATAAAGGGGTAGGGCTAGCACCAACGGGACATCAAGAAACACTAAGCAGTGTACCGGCAACCCCTCCCCTCTAGTTTATCCTCCGTCATAGTTTTCGTAGTGCTTAGGAGAAGCCCTGCGAAGATTGTTCTTCACCAACACCGTCATCATGCCGTCATGCTACCGGAACTCATCTACTACTTCGCCCCTCTTGGTGGATCAAGAAGGCGAGGACGTCATCGAGCTGAATGTGTGTTGAACATGGAGGTGCCGTACGTTCGGTACTTGATCGGGACGGATCATGAAGGTGTATGACTACATCAACCGCATTGATAAACACTTCGCTTTCGGTCTACGAGGGTACGTAGACACACTCTCCCCTCCCGTTGCTATGCATCTCCTAGATAGATCTTGCATGATCGTAGGAATTTTTTTGAAATATTGCGTTCCCCAACACTTGAGTGTTTGCACAATTATGCTACTGCTATGATTGTGTTTTTTGTGTTTTAATTAGTGTGTGTGCCAAGTAAAGCCTTTAGGATCTTCTTGGGTGATAGTAGTTTGATCTTGCTGAAATACAGAAACTTTTGCGCTCACGAAAAAATTCTTACTTTTTACCAAAGCGTGATAAAATGCCAATTCTTTTTGAAGAAGATTAATATACAAATTTCTCAGGTCGTCCTAATTTTTCAGAATTTTTTGAGTTTCAGAAGTATTCGAAATAGTCAGATTGCTATAGACTGTTCTGTTTTTGATAGATTCTATTTTCTTTTTGTTGTCTGCTTGTTTTGATGGCTCTATGGTTTTCTTTGATGATTTTTTGCCATAGAAAAGTTGGAATACAGTAGATATAATGCAAGAACAAAATATGAATTGGTTTGATACAGTACTTATAGTAGTGGTTTGCTTTCTTATACTAACGGATCTCACGAAGGTTTTGTTGAGTTTTGTGTGATTGAAGTTTTCAAGTTTTGGATTATCTTACGATGGATGAAGGAATAAGGAGTAAGAAGAGTGAGGGAGTCCTGGATTAGGGGTTATCCGGACAGCCAAACTATATCGTTCGGCCGGACTGATTGGACTATGAAGTTACAAGATTGAAGACTTTGTCTCGTGTCCGGATGGGACTCTCCTTGGCGTGGAAGGCAAGCTTGGTGATACGGATATGAAGATCTCCTCCCATTGTAACCGACTATTTGTAACCCTAGCCCCCTCTGGTGTCTATATAAACCAGAGGGTTTAGTCCGTAGGACCAACAACAATCATACCATAGGCTAGCTTCTAGGGTTTAGCCTCTATGATCTCGTGGTAGATCAACTCTTGTAATACTCATATCATCAACATCAATCAAGCAGGAAGTAGGGTATTACCTCCATCGAGAGGGCCCGAACACAGGTAAACATTGTGTCCCCGCCTCCTGTTACCATCGCCTTAGGCGCTTGATTCAGGACCCCGAGATCCGCGGTTTGACACCGACATTGGTGCTTTCATTGAGATTTCCTTTGTGCCGTCACCATAAGGCTTGATGGCTCCTTCGATCATCGGTAGCGATGCGGTCTAGGTGAGTCTTCCTCCCGGACAGATCTTCGATTCGGTAACCGCGCTTTGTGGGCCAACTTCGCTTGGCCATCTGGAGCAGATCGAGAGCTATGCCCCTGGCCAGCAGGCTAGGTTCGGAAACTTGAATTACACCGCCGACATCCCTGGAGACTTGATCTTCGAGGGATTCGAGCCCATGTCAGGTGCGTTGCACAATCATGACGAGCATGATTTAACTCTGCCGTCGGACAGTGTTCGGGAGATCGCACCTGCAACCACTCCGGCTTCTAGTCCGGAGCAAATTGCGCCATCCGAGGACGGGTGGATAGACCCCGCCATGGAGGTCGTACTCTCAGTGGCGATAGAGCCGGATACTGACCTTACCCCTCATGAGAGTCGTGATGCCGAACTACTGGATTCATCTCCGGCCACGGGCTCCAAGCCGCCCACGCCCATGCCCGTCGAATCCGATTGGGCGCCGATCATGGAGTTCACCTCCGCGGATATCTTTCAGCACTCGCCTTTCGGCGATGTGCTAAAATCGTTAAGGTCTCTCTCCTTGTGAGGAGAACCTTGGTCGAACTATGTCCGGCTAGAATAGGATGCGGATGACGAAGAAATTCACTCCCCACCCACCACCCACTTAGTAGCCACTATCGACGATTTAACCGACATGCTCGAATTCGACTCCGAAGACATCGATGGTATGGACAACGATGCGGGAGACGAACAGGAACCACTGCCCACAGGGCACTGGACCGCCACCTCATCATATGATTTGTACATGGTGGATACACCCAAAGAAGGCAATGGCGACAAGACAGCGGAGGATGACCCCTCCAAGAAGCAACCCAAGCGCCGACGTCAGCGGCGTCGCTCTAAGTCTCGCCACAACAAAAGCGATGATACCGGCACAGGAGATAATAGCACTCCGGACAGTGCCGAAGACGATGACAATCCCCTCCAGCAAGATTTAGGGCCGGAGGATGAACACGCCAACCCTCCTGAGCGAGCGGTAGAGGGAGAAGCGGAGGATGACAATTACATGTCTCTCTTCGAAGACGAGGTGAGCCTCGGCGACGAAGAATTTGTCGTGCCTGAGGATCCCGTCGAGCAGGAGCGCTTTAAGCACCGGCTTATAGCCACAACAAATAGCCTGAAGAAAAAGCAACAACAGCTTCGAGCTGATCAGGATTTGCTAGCATACATATGGACTGAAGTCCTTGTGGCTGAGGAATATGAACTCGAACGCCCTTCCAAGGGTTACCCAAAGCGCAGGTTGCTACCCCGACTTGAGGAGGAAGCATTGAAATCTACATCACCAGCGTATGATGTGGCTGATCGGCCACCTCGCGGCTGAGACAGAGAGGCATTCGAGCCTGAAGCTCAGCCCGCACCCCGCCGCCACTCAAACAAAAATACCAAGGCACAAGGCAACACGCGAGACCTGCGAGATGTATTGGAAGACAGGGCAAAACACGCAAGATCGATCTGTGGACCACGAGGGCACGCACCTCCGCGTGACGATGACCGTCAAGCCGGATACAGTAAAAGTAAATCCGGTCGGGCCGAACACAGCATGCAAGACTCATATGAGCTGCGTCGTGATATAGCCCAGCACAGAGGCGCCGCACACCCCCTATGCTTCACTGACGAAGTAATGGATCATGAATTCCCAGTGGGTTTTAAACCCGTAAATATTGAATCGTATGATGGTACAACAGATCCCGCAGTATGGATCGAGGATTTCCTCCTCCACATCCACATGGCGCGCGGTGATGATCTACATGCCATCAAGTACCTCCCACTAAAACTCAAAGGACCAGCTCGGCATTGGCTGAACAGCTTGCCAGCAAACTCCATATGCTGTTGGGAGGATCTGGAAGATGCATTCCTTGACAATTTCCAGGGCACTTATGTGCGACCGCCGGACGCCGATGACTTGAGCCATATAACTCAGCAGCTGGGGGAATCAGCCAGAAAATTCTGGACACGGTTCCTAACCAAGAAAAATCAAATCGTCGACTGTCCGGGTGCAGAGGCCTTAGCGGCATTTGAGAATAACATCCGCGACGAGTGGCTTGCCCGGCACCTCGGCTAGGAAAAGCCGAAGTCTATGGTAGCCCTCACGACACTCATGACCCGCTTTTGCGCAGGAGAGGATAGCTGGCTGGCTCGCAGCAACAACATATCAAGGAACCTTGGCACTTCGGTTACCAAGGACAGTAACGGCAGACCACGTCGTAGCAAACACAAGCACCGTAACAAGGGTGATAACGCCGAGGATACGGCAATCAATGCCAGATTCAGTGGCTCTAAATCCGGTCAGCGGAAAAAGCCATTCAAAAGAAGTACTCCGGGCCTGTCCAGTTTGGACCGCATACTCGATCGCTCGTGTCAGATACACGACACCCCCGATAAGCCAGCCAATCACACCAACAGAGAATGCTGGGTGTTCAAGCAGGCCGGCAAGTTAAATACCGAAAACAAGGACAAGGGCTGCTGCGGTGGCGGCGATGAAGAGCCCCGGCCGCCCGGTATGGGAGGACAAGGAGGTTCCCCCACAAGTGAGGGCGGTGAACATGATATCATAACTCACATTCCCAAGAGGAATGGAAGCGCGCACTAAGGGCGTTTATGCGATGGAGCTGTCGCCCCAAAGTTCAACCCATAGTCGTCTTGTCGATCACCTTCGATCGCAGGGACCACCCACTAGTATCCGTCATGGCGGATCTACGCGTGGTCTTAGACCCCATCATGGGACAGATTTCACCTCCTCGAGTCCTTATGGGAATGGCGGCAACCTAAACCTGCTTTATCGGGATACGGTCGCAAAATGGGCATAGACCCTCAAGAATCAAACCCACAAAACAACCTTTAAGGTGTCATCCAGTGTAGAGGGCCATTGCAGGGCTCAATCACATTGGAAGTGGTCTTCGGATCTCGGTCAACTTCGAGCGAGGAGTTAATCTTGATATCGTCCCGTTCATGGCGGCTACCACGCCTGCGCTCGGGCGAACCGCATTGCAAGATCCAATGCGGTACCGCACTACGCATACCTCAGGCTCAAGATGCCAGGACCTAAGGGGGTCATAACAGTCAATGGAAACAAAGAACGCTCGCTCCGCACGGAAGAGCACACTACGGCCCTCGCAGCAGAAGCACAATGCAGCCTCTTAAGGCAATCCAGCAATTCGGCGATAAAGCGCCCGGACACCGTCAAGCGAGTCCGGAGCAACCTGCAATAGGATCTCCTGGCACGTTCAGAGCTCGCCTAGAAGTCGGCCCCCGCCCTAGTCCCAGACAAATGGCGCAATTCGTGCCGCGCGTACATAATTACGCATTGAAAATACCATGGGCATAGGCGGGGGCACGACCATGGCACGTCCCACAGTGCGGCTCAACCGCCCTAGGGGCTGAATACCTTCATCATTCTCTCTCTTTTAGGACCTTACAATCTAGAAACCCTATCCGGCAGTATGATTGCCGGACACACAACACAACAACCAAGGAGGCATGAAGCTATGTCGTACAACGGAATCCCCAGGTCTCTGATAAACGAGCGGAATACCTACTTTAAATACCAGCCCGCAGCTTGCCCTTGGATAGGACATGTTAAATAATCCTATTGTTTGCTTATTGCACTACTTGTATTAGTACGTTTCAACGTATTCCTTGAATAACAATGCATAGCACTAGTCTATTATTGCATTATCTATTCTTGTATATATATGTTTATTTACGACAATCAGCACCCGTACATTCTGTTACGGCCAGTACGCCAGGGGCTTCCGCATACCCCATAATAAGGCGTAAGAAGTTCGAACACTTTTGAAAGTGCGGCACCCCGAACTTATAGCACTATATTTATCAGCTCCGAATCATGTCTTGGGTCAATAGTTGGGTTTTCCCGGCTCCCATGTTTTGGTACCTTACGTTCCACTATATCGGCTAAGGTAGCACTGGGAGAACTCTGCGATTGTGTCCGGTTCTTCGGACGAGCACCTCGATAGAGTAAGCCAAACTGATTTGTCATGATGAGGCGAGAGCAATCGCTGTTAGAGAGGTCTCAACTCCTAAAGACTTTTTCCGCTTGGTGAGGATTTGGCTTTGTCCGACTTAGGCGTATCTAAGCGCCCAAATTAGGCCTTCCGAATACTAGGGGCTTTGCCAAAATTTAAAATTGTAGACTTCTATGGCTAAGTGAGAGAGATAAAGCATTATAGTCCGATTGCACGGTTAGTTCTTTGAGCACCTCCTCGAAGGACCCAAAAATGGGAAAAAGAGTGCTCAGAATTATCCCGAACACCCCAGCACTAGCTACATGGGGGCAGAAGCCGACGACTGGCCAACTCCCAGATTTTATAAATGGCCGCACAGAAGGTAATATTTTAAATTCAACAAGCGTTGCATAACGCAAATGAACTAGTTTTCACATTACAGGATCACATGAGTCGTTCATTCAAAATTACATCCTTGGTACACTCCTCATACAAGACGGGGACCCTTCAGGACACCCTCATAATACATCTTGGGGTGGTGATGCTCCTTGCCCTGCGGCGGCCCCTCCTTTACCAGCTTCTCGGCGTCCATCTTCGCCCAGTGCACCTTCGCACGGGCAAAAGCCCTGCATGCACCTTCGATGCAGACAGACCGCTTGATGACGTCCAACCGAGGGCAGGCATTCACAAGCCGCCCCACCAGGCCGAAGTAGCTGTTGGGCAAGGGATCGCCAGGCCACATCCGGACTATAAGGCCCTTCATGGCCTGTTCCGCCGCCTTGTGGAGCTCGACCAGCTGCTTCAGCTGATCGCTCAAGGGCATCGGGTGTTCGGTCCTAGTATACTAAGAACAGAACAACTTCTCCATCGAGCTCCTCTCCTCGGCCCGGTAGAACTCCACGGCGTGAGTCACACTATGGGGCAGATCTGCGAACGCTCCTGGAGAGCTCTGAACTCGGGTAAGTAAAACGAAATTTTCTTTCACGTGCTTGCTTTGCATAATGAATGCCTTACCCGCCGCTATCTTCTTAACCGCCTCAACTTCCTGGAGGGCCTTTTGGGCTTCGGCTTTGGCATGTTTTGCGATATCAAGCGCCTTTGCAAGCTCGGACTCTCACGCCTTAGATTCAAGCTCCAAGGCCTCGTGCTTCTTGACGAGAGCCTGGAGCTCTTGCTACACCTCGCCCACTCGGGCCTCTTGTTTCTCCCGCTCGGTGCGCTCCTGGGCCGCTTTGCTTTCAGCCTCGGATAGGGCATTCTTCAGGGTCGCCACTTTGGTCATGGCCCCTGGTAAATTCATGATGATCCAATTATTCTGCAACCAATTCCTCTTTTTTCATATAAACAAGGTCTCGCTTACCTTTGTTCACTTCGAGCTGACTCTTGATAAGGCCAAGCTCCTCCTTGGACCGCAAGGTCCTGCTCCAGCGCAGCTGAGGGAGTCCTGGATTAGGGGGTATCCAGACAGCCGGACTATATACATCGTCCGTACTATTGAAGCGTGAAGATACAAGACTCAAGACTCCGTCCCGTGTCCGGATGGGACTCTCCTTTGCGTGGAAGACAAGCTTGACGATCCGGATATTGTATTTCCTTCCTTGTAACCGACTCCTTGTAAACCCTAGCCCTCTCAGGTGTCTATATAAACCGGAGAGGTTGGTTCTTAGAAGGCCGATCACAATTACAATCATACCATCATAGGCTAGCTTCTAGGGTTTAGCCTCTACGATCTCGTGGTAGATCTACTCTTGTACTGCTCATATCGTCAATATTAATCAAGCAGGAAGAAGGGTTTTACCTCCATCGTGAGGGCGAACACAGGTAAACATTGTGTCCCTTGCTTCTGTTACCATCAGCCTAGGCGCACGGATCGGGACCCCCTACCCAAGATCCGCCGGTTTTGTCACCGACATTGGTGCTTTCATTGAGAGTTCCTCTGTGTCGTCGCTGCGGGGCTTGATGGCACCTTCAATCATCAACAACACAGTCCAGGGCGAGACTTTTCTCCCGGACAGATCTTCGTGTTCGGCAGCTTCGCGATCTGCGGGCAATTCGCAGCCATCCGGAGCAGATTGATACCTCGCCCCAGCCACCGAGTCGAGTTCGAAACTTGAACTACGGCCGACATTCACGGATACTTGATCTTGACGGATTCGGGCTGTGCGGGAGCACCGGACGATCACGATGAGCATGGCTTAGACCTGCTGCCGGACAATGCTCGGGATATCACCCAAAGGTAGCCGGACCAAAATCCGGGCAGGCTGCGTTGCCTAGGGCGGAGGATGGACCCGCCCGCGAGGCCGCATACTCATCGGCGTTGGAGCCGAACACAGGTCTCACCTCTGTAGAAGCCTGTGACTCCGGAACCCCGGATTCGTATCCGGTTGTGGATTCTAGTCCGCGCGCTCCCGAGCCAGCCAAGCCAGGTTGGGCCCCGGTAATGGAGTTTACCGCTGCGGATATCTTTCAACACTCGCCCTTCGGTGACATGCTAAACTCATTAAAGTCTCTCTCTTTGTCAGGAGGCTCTTCGCCGAACTATGTCCGACTCGAGTGGGAAGCAGGCGACGAAGGAATTCGCTGGCCACCCACCACCCACTTCATTGCCACAGTCGATGATCTAACCGACGTGCTTGACTTCGACTCCTAAGACATCGATGGTATGGACAACGATGCAGGAGAAGTACAGGAACCACCGCTCACAGGGCGGTGGACAGCCACCTCCTCCTATGATATATATATGGTGGACACTCCGAAGGAAACCAATGGCGATGAGGCAATGGAGGATAACCCCTCAGGGAGAAAAAGAAAGCATGGGTGTCGTCGACGCCGCCCCAAGCCCCGCCACAGTAACACCGGCCTAGGAGACGAAAACAATCCAGATGGTGCCGAAGAGGAATATAACCCTGATCAGCCCGCCTTCGAGCAGGCCGAGCAGGAAGATGAGCAGGTCAGCCCAGACGAACATGCGACGAACAGATATCCGGAGGAGGACAACTACATGCCCCCTCCGAAACGAGATTAGGCTCAGCGACGACGATTTCGGCGTGCCTGAGGATCCCGTAGAGCAGGAGCGCTTCAAGCGTCGGCTTATGGCCACTACAAGGAGCCTGAAAAAGAAGCAGCTGCAACTTCAAGCTGATCAAGACCTGCTCATAGATAGATGGACTGAAGTCCTGGCAGCCGAGGAATATGGACTTGAGCGCCACACGGCTGACCGGCCACCTCGTGGCCGGGATAAAATGGCGTATCAGCCCGAATACCAGCGCACACCCCCACGCCAATACACTATGGTCCGGCGCAATAGGCAGGACCTGCAAGATATACTGGAAAGCAAAGCAGAACAGCCAAGATCGATCTACAGATCATGGGGGCGCGCCCAAACGCGCGACGACGACCGTCATGCCGGACACACTATCAACAAGTCCGGCTGGGCCGATCACAGCCACCCAGAGCAACTCGAACTGCGTAGCCACATAGCCCGGCACAGAGGTGCCCCGCACCCCCTCTGCTTCACTCACGAAGAGATGGATCATGAATTCCCAGAAGGGTTCAAACCGGTAAACATCGTATCATACGCTGGCACAACAGACCCCGCAGTATGGATTGAAGATTTCCTTCTCCACATTCACATGGCCCGCGGAGACGATCTACACGCCATCAAGTATCTTCCCCTTAAGCTCAAAGGACCCGCCCGACACTGGTTAAACAGCCTGCCAGCAAATTCCATTGGTAGTTGGGAAAACCTGGAAGACACATTCCTCGACAACTTCCAGGGTCACATATGTGCGACCATCGGACACCGATGACTTGAGCCACATTACTCAATAGCCCGGAGAGTCAGCCAGGAAATTCTGGACTCGGTTCCTAACTAAAAAGAACCAAATAGTTGACTGTTCGGACGCCGAAGCCCTGGCAGCTTTTAAGCATAATATCCGTGACGAGTGGCTCGCTTGACACCTCGGCCAGGAAAAACCCAAGTCCATGGGAGCTCTCACAACACTAATGACCCTCTTTTGCGCGGGCGAGGATAGCTGGTTGGCTCGCAGCAGCACTACGCCACATTCTGGCATTTCGGATGGCCGCGACAATAACGGCAAGCCACGGCGTAATGAGACATAGCGGCGGAACAACGGCGACAAAGATGAAGACACGGCGATCAGCGCGGATTTAGCGGATCCAAGTCCGGTCAGCGGAAGAAGCCATTCAAAAGAAACAATCAGGGACCGTCCAGTCTGGACCGTATACTGGAGCGCTCGTGCCAAATTCATGGCACCCCGGACAAGCCAGCCAACCACACCAACAGAGACTGCTGGGTGTTCAAACAGGCCGGCAAAATAAACACCAAAACACAAGGACAAGGGGCTACACAGCGACAATGACGAAGAGCCCCGGTGTCCGAACACGGGGGGACAGAAGAAATTTCCCCCCAGGTGAAAACGGTCAACATGATTTATGCCACTCATATTCCCAAGCGGGAACGAAAGCGAGCACTACGGGACGTCTATGCGATGGAGCCAGTCGCCCCCAAATTCAACCCATGGTTAGCTTGTCCGATCAACTTTGATCGTAGGGATCACCCTACTAGCATCTGTCACGGCGGCTCAGCCGCATTGGTCCTAGACCCAATCATCGACGGATTCCACCTCACGCGAGTCCTTATGGACGGCGGCAGCAGCCTGAACCTGCTTTATCAGGACACAGTGCGCAAAATGGGCATTGATCCTTCAAGGATCAAGCCCACCAAAACCACCTTTAAAGGTGTGATTCCTGGAGTAGAGGCCCGTTGCACGGGCTCTATAACATTGGAAATGGTCTTCGGATCTCCGGATAACTTCCGAAGCGAAGAGTTAATCTTCGATACCGTCCCTTTTCGCAGTGGTTACCACACACTGCTCGGACGAACCGCATTCGCTAGATTCAATGCGGTACCACACTACGCATACCTCAAGCTCAAGATGCCAGGACCACGCAGGGTCATAACAGTCAACGGAAACATGGACCGCTCTCTCCGAACAGAAGAGCATACTGCAACCCTCGCGGCGGAAGTACAATGCGGCCTCCTCCGACAAACCAATCCGGCGACAACAACTTCGAGCACCGTCAAGCGAGTCCGGAGCACCCCGCAACAGGATCATCAGTCACGCCAAGAGCGCAACTAGTAGTCCAGCCTCCGCTCAAGCCCCATCAAAGCAGCATTCGTGCCACGCGTACACAATTACGCACTCAAAATACCATGGGCGTAGGCGGAGGCGCAAGAATGACTCAGTCAACAGTGTGGTATAACCGCTACATACCTTCATAACACATCCTTCTTATTTTTCAGGACATTGCTTTAGAGCAGCCTCTTCAGAAGAGCCGGATTGTCGGACTTACATAGGAGAGAAAACCAAGGAGGCAACAGGCTTTGCGCACAAAAGGAAATACCCAAGTGGAATCTGTTCACGATCGTTATACCTGTTTTACATACCTACATGCAGCCTGCCCTTGGATTGGACATGTTAAATAGTCTTATTTACCGTTGTGAAGATACGCTTAAACGTATTATTCATCAATGGGAAACAATATATAGCGTCAACTTATTATTCCTATTTGCGCATATTTCTTGCAAATGTTTATTTAATATTGCATCCGTACACCTTGGTACGGTTAGTTTGCCAGGGGCTTCTTATGACACCTCATAATACGACATAACAAGTCCGAACACTTTCAACAGTGCGGCACCCCGAACTTATAGCACTATATGCATCAGCTCCGAATCACGTCTTGGGTCAATAGTTGGGTTTGCACGGCTCCCTTGTTTTGGTACCTTACGTTCTGTTATATCGGCTAAGGTAGCGCAGGGAGAACTAATGCGACTGTGTCCTGGTTCTTCGGGACGAGCACCTCAGTAGAGAAAGCCGAAAACTAACCGGCATGATGCAGCGAGAGCTGGTCGCTGTTCGAGAGGTCTTAAAATCCTTAAAGATTTTTTCCGCTTCAGACGATGAATCGGCCTCGTCCGATTTAGGTGTATATAGCGCCCCAATTCGGCCCTCCGGATTCTAGGGCCTTCGCCGAAATTTAAAATTGTAGACTTCTATGGCTAAGTGAAAGTTATGAAGTCGCATAGTCCGATTGCCTTGTTCGCTGCGCCGGATACCTCCTTAAGGGACCAAAAATTTGGATAAAGAGTATCCGGTTTTCGAGAACACCTCGGTACTAGTTACATGGGGCGGAAGCGATGGTAGCCTACTTTCAGAATTCTATAAACAGCCGCACTGAAGGTAATATTTAAATCAAACAGTGCTACATAGCACAGGTAACTTCGCCTTTATATTACAACAGTGCCAGAGGTACATTTATTCAAAGATCTTGTCCTTGGTACATTCATCGGCCACGAGACGAGCACCCTTCATAATGCCATCGTAATACTTCTCGGGATAGCGATGCGCCTTGCCCTCCGGCGGCCCGTCCTTCACCAGCTTCTCCGCATCCAGCTTGCCCAAATGCACTTTCACACGGGCAAAGGACCGGCGGGCACCTTCAATGCAAACGGATCGCTTGATAACAAGCCGCGGACAGGCATTCGCCATCCACTTGATCAGGCCGAAGTAGCTAGTGGGCAGGGGCTCACCAGGCCACATCCGGACTATGAAATCTTTCGTAGCCACTTCGGCCGCCCTGTGGAGTTCGACCAACTGCTTGAGTTGGTCACTTAGAAACACTTGGTGTTCGCCCCTGACATCTTGGGACTAGAACAGCTTCTCAGAGGAGCTCCCTCCTCGACGCGGTAGAACTCAGCGGCCCGAGGCGCTGCATGGAAGATCTGCGAATGCCCCTGGAGAGCTCGAATTGGGTAAGTAAAAGCGCCTCCTCCACATGTTTGCTTTGCATAAAGAATGTCTTACCCGCCGCTATCTTCTTGGCCGCCTGGATTTTCCTGCTGTGCCTTGTCGGCTTCGGCCTTGGTGTCTTTCACACTTTTAAGGGCCTTCTGTAGGACCTTGAAGTATGTCTAGAGGGGGGGTGATTAGACTACTTGACCAATTAAAAACCTATCCTTTTCCCAATTTTAGACTTTAGCAGATTTTAGCTATCTTTGAACAAGTCAAGCAATCTTCACACAATTCAAGCAAGCATGAAAAGAGTATATAGGCAGCAGAAATTAAGGCATGCAACTTGCAAGAATATAAAGGGAAGGGTTTGGAGGATTCAAACGCAATTGGAGACACGGATGTTTTTGTCGTGGTTCTGATAGGTGGTGCTATCGTACATCCACGTTGATGGAGACTTCAACCCATGAAGGGTAATGGTTGCGCGAGTCCACGGAGGGCTCCACCCACGAAGGGTCCACGAAGAAGCAACCTTGTCTATCCCACCATGCCCGTCGCCCATGAAGGACTTGTCTCACTAGCGGTAGATCTTCACGAAGTAGGCGATCTCCTTGCCCTTACGAACTCCTTGGTTCAACTCCACAATCTTGTCGGAGGCTCCCAAGTGACACCTAGCCAATCTAAGAGACACCACTCTCCAAGAAGTAACAAATGGTGTGTTGATGATGAACTCCTTGCTCTTGTGCATCAAATGATAGTCTCCCCAGCACTCAACTCTCTCTCACAGGATTTGGATTTGGTGGAAAGAAGATTTGAGTGGAAAGCAACTTGGGGAAGGCTAGAGATCAAGATTCATATGGTAGGAATGTAATATCTTGGCCTCAACACATGAGTAGGTGGTTCTCTCTTAGAACTGGTAAGTTGGAAGTGTAGGTTTGTTCTTATGGCTCTCTCTACGAATGAAGAGGAGGTTGAGGGGTATATATAGCCTCCACACAAAATCTAACCGTTACACACAATTTACCAAACTCGGTGGGACCGAATCAACAAACTTGGTCTGACCGATTTAGCAAACCTAGTGACCGTTAGGATTTTCGGTGGGACTGACATGCAACTCGGTAGGACCGATATGGTTAGGGTTAGGGCATAACGTAATCTCGGTGAGACCGATTACACAAACTCGGTGAGACCGAATTTGGTAATTAGCTAACAAGAGAGTTGGTCGAGTAAACTTCGGTGGGACCGATTCGCTCTTCGGTGGGACCGGAAAATTCTGAAAGGAAGCAGAGAGTTTACATTGCAATCTCGGTGGGACCGATCGCTCACCGGTTAGACCGAAGCGTTACGAAGGGAAGCAGGAGATTACAATCCCATCTCGGTGAAACCGAGATCCCTATCGGTGAGACCGATTTGCCTAGGGTTTGTGGCGATGGCTATGACAATTGAACTTCGGTGGCGCGGATAGAAAGAATCGGTAGGGCCGAGTTTGACTTTAGGTTTAGGTCATATGTGGATGTGAGAAAGTAGTGGAGGGTTTTGGAGCATATCACTAAGCACATGAAGCAAGAGGCTCATTAAGCAACACCTCATCCCTCCTTGATAGTATTGGCTTTTCCTATAGACTCAATGTGATCTTGGATCACTAAAATGTAAAATGTAGAGTCTTGAGCTTTTGAGCTTGATCCAATCCTTTGTCCTTAATATTTTGAGGGATCCATTTTCATCATCCATGCCATGCCATTCATTGAGCTTTCCTGAAATATTTGTCTTGGAATAGCATTAGCTCAATGAGCTATATGTTGTTATAAATTACCAAAACCACCTAGGGATAGTTGCACTTTCAATCTCCCCCTTTTTGGTAATTGATGACAACATATAGATCAAAGCTTCGACAAATGATAATAAGATTGAAAAACATCGTCGCTTTGAGAAGTATGTGATAAGCAAGAGCTCCCCCTAAATTTGTGCATGATTTAAAATTTGCTTTGGACTGCAAATGCACAAGGAATTAGGCTCATGGGTTACTCTTCCATGTCACATACATCTTGGTGGAGCGCTCAAAATAATAAAGATTGAATACATGCACTCATCACCAAGCACAGTGAATGATCATATGAGGGTAAGTAAGATAATAACATATAACAAGCATAAGTGTAGCTTATGATCAAACACATGATCATCAATGTCTCACAGGTAATAGCATAGTATCTCAAGCAATCAAAAGCAAACAAATTTCAACCAAGAAGACAAGAGAGAACAAAAGCAAACTCTCTCTCTCTCTCTCGAAGTCTATGATCTATGCATTTTCCCCCCTTTGGCAACAAGTTACCAAAAAGTTCATAGAAAATGCATAGGACTATATCTTCTCTCAGGCTTGGTCTTCTGCTGGTGGCGTAGAGATGGCTCCTTGGGCGAAGGCTTGAGTAGATGTGGAAGGAGCTGAAGGAGTTGGTGCTGGAGCTGGTTGTGCTGGAGCTGTAGCTGGAGCAGATGAAGTGACTGGTACTGGCTTTGCAGCTGATCTCTGAGCTCGAGGCACTCTGGCAAATGCATCAGTTGTTGTCCTGCCCTTCCTCTCCTGCATGTCATCCTGTAGATGTTCCACAGCTGACTGAATCTCTGTTACTTTGACATCAAGATCATAGAATTTTTGTTCCATGATTCTTTCCAGGCTCTCCTGGTTTTGAGATAGGGTGGCCAACCCCTTCTCAATCCGCAGAGTTGATGCTATCAAGTAACCAAGCTGCTCCTGGTTGTCCTTCAAAAAGTACTCAGATGCCTCTGCTAGAGTGGGCATCCTGGCAGCCTTCTCTTTCCTTGCCTTCTCCTTCTTCTCTTGAGCTTGTACGGATGATGGTTCATTCTCAGTCATGACAACTTGATTATCCTCAAATTCAGGATAGAGAACTAATTGTTCTTTATCCAACAGATACTTCCCTATGCCCATCTTTGAGTTAATCAACTCCTGGATTTGTGGGGCATATCCACAGCTCATCTTTTGGTCAGCTGCCTTCCTCTTGATAGTTTCAACTATGAGGCTCATGACCTTGAATTTCTGGGGCACATCAAAAATGTGAAGCAAATTAATTGCATGCCCTCTGATCATGTTGTGGTCACCTGATTTGGGCAACAGAGTGTGCCTTAGGATCCAGTTGATCGTTGGCAGCCCTGACAGAAGAAAATGAACTGATCCAAACTTGAAAGTCTTAAGTGCATCATCTGGGATCTCCTTGTACATCTGTGACATTGAGTTGTGATCCATCTTCTTCTTGGCATAAATGTCCAAGTCATCTTCACTTTCCTTTGGGGCATTGATCAGACTTGCCCATTCATCTATGGTTGATTGGTATCTCGTTCCTTCTGACATCCAAACTATCCTGCCATCTGGATAGAAATTTGTTGTGGAGTAGAATTACATAATGAGCTCGTCATTCCAGTTTGTGAGCTTTTGCCAACGAAATGTGCAACTCCACACGCACTAAAGCTATTATATACTCCAGGATAGTGTTCTTCATTCTCCGGAATGTAGGTCCAGTCGACCCACCTCATATCACGAACTATGGGCTTTTTATCCAATAAGATGGTTTCATAGAAGTCCTGCTGCTCCTTGGTGTGGAACCTGTCATCTACAACAGTCTTTCTCCTGGTGGCATATGGATCTGACTCTCTCCATAGCCTCAACCCTAAATCTCTCCTGATCTTCATGTTCTCAGCCACAGGATGAGCATCATTGTGGTCTGGAATCTTGGGTTTGAGCTTCCTTAAAACTTGCCCTTCTTCATCTTCCTCAGCAGCAACATCAGGCATTGGGGCCTTGTTCTTTTCAGCAGCTGGTATACTCTTGGTATTCCTCTTTGGTGCACTCTTGGGCTTGGGGGCAGCTTTGGGTGCTACTTTGGGCTTTGAAGTGGTAGCCCCTGACTTTATAGCATCACCCATCAGCTTTTGTGCCTTGGCTGCTGGTTCAGCAACCTCTTCTTCCTCTTCTTCCTCCATCATGGAAGGCTTTCCTATTACTCTGGCCATGGTCTTCTTGACCATTTCCTTCCTTTTCTTTCCTTCAGCAGCAGCAGGATCTTTGGGTTGGGATTCCAAAGATGCTTGAGTGGAGACTCTGGCTTTGGACATTGGTTGTCTTCCTGCAGGCCTTTTGATCTTCATTCCTGGCTTAACTGCAGTTGAGTTGTACTCCTTCTTGACCACTTTCTTCTTTGAACTTGCCTCATCCTCAACTGCCACATAATCCTCATCCTTAGACTCTGAGGTCTTCTTCCTTGTCCTTGTGGCAGCCTTGGGAAAATTGCTGGGAGTGCTTCTGCTCCCCTCATCTGAGCTGCTAGAGGGACTAGTGCCCTCACTCATGTGAATCTGCTCTTGACTTGTTACGGCTGTCACTTTGGTGCGACATGCTGCACACACTGACTGCTGACCACAGTGAATAGTTATAGATGAGGTAGAGTGGATGAGCATCACAAAATCTGAGATTTTTGCAAAGAATGATTCAAAAAACTTAGTTTTAGTCTTCCACAAAAAGCATTTTGGATCTACCGATTTTCAAATTCGGTGATACTGAAGCAGTTTGGAACCTAAACTTGTGAACTCGGAAATACCGAGTCACAGTTCGGTGGCACCGAGACTGCTAGGGTTTCACAAAGTTCTTAAATCGGTCACACCTATTCGCAATTCTCGGTCAGACCGGGACTTACTAGTGCAATGGCGTTAGCCAAATCAGTGGGACCAAGTTTTTCAACTCGGTGGGTCCGAGATGGTTTCGGCGGAAACCTAACCCTAAATTTTCAAATCACACCTATTCTAAGGATTTTTTTGACTGGATAGAGGTGTTTCAATCGTGGCAAGAAGCATTATGAACACAATGTGCCGAGAATCAGACGAGGATAGCACTGTGTTCGAGTTCATACCCTAGTTCGGCGGTGAACTCGCTAAGGCGGCAACAGCAGAGAAGAATTCCGTTGACGGTGGTGGAGACCAGCGACAGGAGGCGGCTGGCGATGAAGTCGACGATCCAGAGACCTAGTAGGCAGAGCGAGCTATGCGCGGGCGAGGAGTTTCGGAGAAAGTTTTCCAAAAATTGCCCGTGTGAATATATAGCCCGACAACGTCGGTGTGACCGAAGTGGAACAACTTCGGTAACATCGAGATGCATAACTCATTATGATTACTGACAACTCGGTGTGACCGAAAAGTTCAAATAGGTTGCACCGTGATGAAAACCTAGATCGACTTAGTAATCTCGGTATGACCGAAATGGAGGAATCGGTCAGACCAAAAATCACAAAGAAGTTTTGGAAGTTTAAGTCTATGATGAATCGGGGACTCGAGTGCTCCTCACTGAGTGGTTCGAATCTGACTTGATCAAATTTTGTGATGTAGCATGAATAGAGTTTGAGACGAGAAAAGCATAGATAGCTAGAGAAGGTTCTTAGGCATTCTTGTCCATCCACTTGGCCAAAGAAAAAGAAGCCAATCAATCAAAACAACAAGTGGATGTCCTCGAATGAGTAAAATATGCAACCAACATGCTCACACAACAAAATGACAAATGAAATATGCGACAAAGCATGCATAACCAATTCTAGCATCTATCAAACAATTGGCGATGACTAGGTCATCTATATATGAGTATATTGACTTAGGAGTCAAATGAGAACATTTGATCATAGGTCATACTCATCGTTTAAGCTCAAGTGGGGTTACCACTTTTACATAAAGCATTTATGTGTTCACATCATTAGAGTTGCTATGACTCAATTCTTAGAGTTAAGCTCCCCCTAGATGTGAGATCCCCCCTTAGAGGGATAAACTAACCTTGGGTTTTGTCGATGATGACTTCATGTAGGTGTTGAAGATGTGGTTGCTCAATGTTGATGTAGATCTTTTTGGAGCAATCCTTTGGAGTGAGTTGCACTTTCAATACCTACATGGGTTAGTCCCACAAGGAACAAACAAGAATATCCATAGACATAGAGTGATGCACGCACAAAATGATGTCCATGAAAACATTAGGTTACCTTGTCCCTTGCCCTACGACCATGAGGGTTTGTGACTCCTTGAACTAGTGCAATATATGAAAGGTGGTTGCACTTGTCCTTGCCATAATGATTTGAGTGAAGAATGTTGGCGGAGTCACCCTCAAGAACTCTCTAGTTCTTCTTCTTTGGGATCCACATCATCTTGATCGGAATCCTTGGTGTAGTAGTTGTACTTGATGAAGTAGAACTTGATGTAGTCTTGGGAACCCACTTGACCAAGGCCTTATTGCTTCTTCAAATGCATCAATCTCCTCTTGAAGCTTGTCCTTGACTTTGTTCTTGTGGTCTTGTGGTGGAAGATCATCTTGTGCTTGTGTTCCCTTGAAGGAAGTAGGATCATACTTCTTTTGTTGTGGAACAAACTTCGTCTTGGGGTATTGATCTTCTTCCCACTCAACTCCATTGGCATTGAACTTTCGTTCAAAACCAACACCTTGATTCTTCCGGTGCCTTCCTTGCTTGCGTACAATTTCCTCAAATTGCTTACTCCCGGCAAGGCTCTTGTATACACCTTTTTCTATAATTCCCTTCAATACGCTATTTTCTTGCTCAAGTGTAACTTGGCTAAGAGGATCATTAGTGGAATCAAGAGAACTACTAGAGGCAACAATATTGGATTTAGCATTGTTATTGTTACTATTAGAAGAGGAATCTTTCTTGTTCTTGTTACTAGACTTGACTTGAGGCATGTAAGTAGATAAGAGTAAACGCTTGGCAATGTAAGAAGAACTTTTCTTACGGAGATCATCATTGATCGCTATTAGGAACTCATGCTCTTGCTCAAGATTGAGCTTTTCAAAGCGTAACTTCTCATGAGCCCTTAAAAGTTCTCGATGATCTTCGAAGATAGTTTCATGAGCTAACTTAAGAGCGTTTAGTTCTTTAGTTAGACGCTCAATCTTATCCTTATCATTGTCATTCGTTTCATCTTGATTAGCATGATTAATTGATGTTTCATCATAGTATTCATCACTACAGTTGTCAACAAGTAAATCATCATCACCTAGCAAGTCATCTTCATCACTATTAAAATCACATACTCGGGGTGTGTTACCTTAGGACCTTTGGCCACGAAGCATCTACCAATTCCTTCATTCTGTGAATCAAATATGTCATAGGAGTTGGTAGACACAAGTGCTAGACCGGCAACACCTTCATCTTGAGTGTATTCGGAGTCGGAATGATAGCTTCTCTCAGAGTGATTATCGGAGTCGGAGCCAGATACCCATTCACCAACGTGAGCTTGATGTCTTCGTTTTGTGTAGCTCTTCGATGACTTGTCCTTTCTATCTGAATCATTGCTTCTTCGTGAGGGTCTTCGTTCATAACGATCATCTCTACTCCTTCTCTCTCTTGGCGGTGATTCTTCTCTTCTACTTCTTCTCTTGGGAGAATCTTCTCTTCTTTTGTAGGGTGCCGTACACTCATTGGAATAGTGTCGGGTCTCCCAAAATTAGTGATTCGCTCTCGACTAGAAGATCTTTTGTCATTGTAGGACCTTGACTTAGAGCTTCTTTCTTTGCTTCTACTCTTGTAGAATTTGTTCAAGTTCTTCACCATTAAGCTCAATTCTTCATTGAAGGTTTGTTTCTCACTTGATGATGTGGGGGCTTCACATGAGGCTTTGTAAGCACCACTTGACTTGTTGTGAAGTTCCTCCTTATCCTTGAGTGACATCTCATGAGCAACAATTCTTCCAATGACTTCCGTTGGCTTGAGATCTTTGTAATTTGGCATAATTTGGATCAATGTGCACACGGTATCATATTTTCCATACAATGCTCTTAGGATCTTCTTGATGATGAATCTGTCGGTCATCTCTTCACTTCCTAAGCCGGCAATCTCATTTGTGATAAGAGCAAGCTGTCACATCCCTAGCTTCTGGTACTGTCTGGTGTCTGCATCTTGTTGCATCATGTTTAAATTCTATTTAAGTGTAAATGGGGATTGATCAAACCCTAGCATCAGAAAGAATTCGACTAGGTTCAAATAAAACTATTTTCAATGAAACCAAAATGCCTTCACAAAATGTTCATCATCTTTGGTTTGGTCTTGAACCTCTGCCAAAAATATTGCACATTTTCTAGGTCCATTGGGGGTCACTGAATTAAATCTTATAGTATTTGCATTTGGGCATTTAAATCCTATAAAATATTTTAAATGCCCAAATAATCATAAACTAAAATGTTTACTATTGGATATATTATAAACAGTAGCCATGATTAGTTTCATGATTTTGGAAGCATACAGCATTTTAAAAAAGCCACGAGATTCTGAAAAAAAAAAAAATAGAAAATAGAAATAAGCGAAGAGAGAAGCCCACTGGGCCACTTACTGGCGCCCCCCCCAGCCCAAGCCGGCCCAGCCAGCTGGCCGTGCAAGTCGTCCCCTTCCTCGCGCCCGAGGAGGGCGCACGCTGCCACCAGCGTCCGGCCAAACCACGTCTCCGCCACCTCCTGCTTCTCCTTAGGCCTTTGGATCGCTCGGAAGCGCCCGCCGCCCGACCGCTCTCACTCTCCCCCTGATCTCTCCCTCGCCGTTTCCCCCCTCCTCACCGAACGCGCTCGCCGCCGCTGACAAGCACCACCGCAGCCACCGCCTTCCCCTCGCCCTCTCTTCGAGTCCGAGAGATCCGCCTCGTCGCCCGCATCGTCCTCGACGAGCCAAGCGACCAGGGACGCGCTGCATTGCCGCCACCATCGTCATCTTCAACCTCCCGACGCCGGAGATCCGCCTCGCCGCCCCGCCGACTCCAGGCCCTCCCCGAGCTCGCCGACCTGCTCGTCCAACTCGCCGTGAGCCACTGACTCGAATCCCCCTTTTCCCCGCCTCAAATTCTTGTTGTAGCCGTCGCCCCTTGAAGACCGAACCGCGCCGCCGCACGGGCTCGTCGCCGGCGAAGCCCCAGTGACCAAATGGCCCCGCGCGTGCGTCCGTTGCACTTGCAATGACCCGTGGAGCAACACTAGCGCGACAACCAGTTCGTTTGCAAGCCGCAGCGCTAACCCCGCACCCACCCGAGCTCCGGCCGCCACCTCACTCGCCGCCGTTGCAGATTCCGACCACCGCAGCACCTCGCGCTGCTACCAAACGACGCGCTTCGCCACGACGCGTCTGTAGAGCCCAGCCACGTGAGCTCTCGTCGCCGGAGATGGCCGGACGAGGAGCGCCGCCGCGTTCTGATTAGCACCGGCGGCTAATCGTCGGTTAGGTGACGTGGTAGATTAGGTTAGCCACTAACCCCGTGGTTTGTTTAACCGGTGACATTGAAAGCTGGGCCCCACTGTCTAATTAATCTGGTTTAGTTTCTGTTTAGGTTTAACTAACCACAAGGGCCCCACAGGTCAGTTTGACTTGGCCACGTCACATGTTGACCCGACCCCACCTGTCAGTGACACAAACAACGCTGGGTCACTGACCAGTGGACCCCACTGGTCAGGTTTGACTCGGGGTAGCCCTGTTGACTCTGCTGAGGTCAGCATGACGCCATGCTCACGCCATATTCCTTTTCTGGAATTTAGTTTATTTTCTAAATATTCAGGTAATTCCATAAATTAGTATAAACTTCTAAAAATCATAGAAAATCAACCGTAACTCCAAATGAAATAATTTATATATGAAAAATGATCAGAAAAATCCAATCTATCCATCTGTACTAGTTTCATGCATGTTTAAATGAGTTAACTTGCTGTTTAGTGCAAAACATTATAAAGCACTATTTAGGTTCACGAATGAGTTTGAACTTTGAATCTTTGGTTCGAAATAGCTCAAACCCATCAGGTTGTAGTTGCATTAGCCCAACACACTCATTTTACCATGTCATGATCATGCATCATATTGTGCATTGCATTGATTGTGTTTCTTTCTCTGTTGCCGGTATTTGTCCCCTCTCAGTAGACGATGTACCGACGATGAGTTCGATGACACCGATGAAGAACTATATTATCTTCAGAAGTGCCAGGCAAGCAAAACCCCCTTGTTCATTTCGATACAATCCCACTCTCTCGCTCCTGCTCTCTTTTACTGCATTAAGACAACATCGATTCAACTGTTACATGCTGCGGTAGTTGAGCCCCTTTCCTCTGCATGACCTGTCATTGCCACAGTAAATAGATGAAACCCATTGGCATGAGTAGGAGTTGTTTGAGCCCTGATGTGCCTACTCATTCATGATTGTTTGTCATGCCTGCTACTGCTTAGAGTTGAGTCAGGTCTGATTCATCGGGGATGAATTAGAGGTGTGTGAACATGTCCTACTCTGTGTGAGCTAAGTGTGTGAACACGGTTTGGTAAAGGTAGCGGTGAGAGGCCATGTAGGAGTACATGGTGGGTTATCTCATTGAAGCCGTCCTCAGGAACTGAGTTTTGTGTTTGTGATCCATGAACAGCTATTACCACACATTGGAATGCTTAAGTGCCCCTCTCGACTTATTAATCAACTCGATCTCTGTCCAGGAGTTGCAACTAGTTTCTGGTGTTTGTAGGATATGTGTTGGGGGCCGTGCGTAGTGCTGACCCTAGGGGTGGGCTATGTTGCGGTAGAGACACGAGGCACGGTGTACCGGGACGCCCGTTTGGTGCCTCGGGAACCCTGTTCTCATCGTTTGGGGCCGTGGCGACACCCGGCGGATCTCCTCGTGGATGGAACCCGAATAGGCGATAAACCTGGACTAGAGACTTGTGTGGTTAGTCGGTCGTGGCCGACTCCTCGCCGAGCTTCCGCTAGAAGATTGCCGAGATACAGCGTGTACATGGTGGTAAGTGGCGAGGCGTGTGTGAAGAAGTACACCCTGCGGGGTTAACATCATCTATTGAATAGCCGTGTCCATGATAAGGACTTCAGGTTGCCTATATCAGTTCATAGACAAGTGAAAGTGGATACTCTAAAATCGCAAGATGGCGTGAGTGCTATGGATGGCGTTCTCGTGAGGGAGGCGGGGCGGGTCCATAGTGGTGTATTGATATGGTGAATATGTGGACTCGTGTGCGCCACCTCAAAAGAGTTACTTGCAGTCGTAGTTTAGGATAGCCACTGAGTCAAAGCTGGCTTGCTGCAGTCAAACTCCACCACCCCTTTGTTGATAATGATGCATATGTAGCTAGTTCTAATGTAAGTCTTGCTGAGTACATTTGTACTCACATTTGCTTATTTTATGTTTTGCAGAGAGACCTCAGTCTCGCTAGTAGTTCCACGTGGACTTCGACGTTTAGCTTGTTACCTTAGCTACGATCTTGTGCCCTCGACAGGATCTGGTAGATAGTCAGGCTTATCAGCCTTTTTCATTTATAGTTGTCTGTACCCAGACATGTTTAGCTTCCGCATGTGTTTGACTTATATGCTCTGATTGTTGGGTCGAGAGACCTATGTTTGTAATTGTCGCTCCTCGGAGCCTAATGAATAAATACTTTGAGTCGTAGAGTTATGTTGTGATGCCATGTTGTATTTACACATATCGAGCATATTGTGCGTATGTTTGAAATGCTTGGTATGTGTGGGATCCGACAATCTAGTTGTTTATCCTTGGCAGCCTCTCTTATGGGGAAATGTAGTCTAGTGCTTCCTTGAGCCATAGTAGTCCGCTTCTGACCTGGTTCACGAGTCTGTTAGCCCATTACTTACTACTTTCGGATTCACACGCTGGCTGACCGACATGCTCGATGTGATTCATGTATCCCTGTCCCCATGGGTTAGTGCGCTTTGGGTTCACGACTAGCCATTTCGGCCGGGTTCTCTGTCATATGGATGCTAGCGACACTATCATATCGTGAGCCAAAAGGCATAAGCGGTCCCGGCCATGGTAAGGTGACACCGTGGAATACCGTGCGTGAGGCGCAAAGTGATATGAGTTGTTACCGGCTAGATCGATGTGACTTGGAATCGGGGTCTGACAGCTTTGGTATCGAACTGTTGCTCAGAGGATTACCAAGCCAAACTGGTGAAGTTGAGTCTAGAAATTCTTTAGTTATGTAAGGGAATTAATTGTGGGATGGAACGTAAGGCTCTTTTTACTCCTTATACCTCATGCCCTTCTGATCTGAGTCATCCTCTTCTCTTCTATGGGGTTTAAGAACTAGGCTTCTCATCTATCTATCAGGATGACGTGTTACTAATCCATAGACTTATAGAATTGATAGTTTCAAATCTCAGTTCAGTTTTTACTACTTCCGTGTGTTCATAGTTGGTCTCGGAACCTTGATATTGTGCTTCTGAGTGGTTATGCCACCAATTTGCAGGATGTCTCAAATCATTTTGAGCATTTACAGCCGTTATGCCGTCCGAGTCATCCCAGGTCTCTAAATAGTCTGATGCATTTCCAAATCCTTTCTTTCCGTTCCCGATGTCCTTTTTGGTCAGAATAATCACACTAATCGGTAAGTTGAGGTACTTTGTTGCCTCGGCATATATGTTGGAGCTATTATTATGACACTAGGTGTTTAGGAAGTCACCTAGTAATTTAGCAATGTTTTTGTATCCCTAGTGTGATGATTCTGGCCATTATTCTTGAAAGCATCCCGTGATGTTATTAGTTAGTAGGCATTCTATTCCTCGGTTCTTGAACCCGAGATTCACCCTACTTCATGTTTTTAGTATTTGCTAGTTCCTTTAGGATATTAGTAACCTTGCGACAGCCCTCGAGGTCCGTGGTATCTCATTCTTCCAAATACCATGAACCATCCTTTGCAGGAGTTCCTTTGAACCAAAGGGTCACAACAAGAGTGCTTTCGATGAGTTCCCCATTCTATATTGTGACTCTACCAGTTCTACCTTCTCCGCATGGGTTATCCGGAAGAATTGTTGAACTTTGCTCGACATACTAATCCATGCCTCCACAACTCGAAAAGTTATATGTTCCTTTGATTTGTCCCTCTTCAGTTGCATTCCGACCTTCGTCTATCAGTTGATAGTCAGGAGTAATTGTGCATTCGTGTTCATCGATGCCTATTACCCATGTGGTCCGTCGAGCCATTCTATTCTGGAATGACTAGGAGAAACAAACTCCAGTACCTCATCCATATCTAGAATTTGATCAAAGCAGTTGTATTCCGCAGATCATAATGCCAGTCCGGCTTTTGATTCTGTTCCACCTGGAGTGTTACCATCTTTATGTCAAGAATGTCATGAGAATTGCACCACCTCTTATGAATTCTTGATGCAGTGATACTTCTCGCCATCATTACTCATTCCTCGGTTCCGTGTTGTCGCACCGGAATGCCGACAAGTGAATCGTGATGTGTGAAATCTATACTCCTAGCAACTTCGTTGCTTGGTAGTTAATGGACAATATTCTCATTCTTAGCGTGTTGGTTATTAAATCATCATCCTAGGATTGATCGTGCTACCTAGTCCTTATTTCTGGTGCACACTTCGATCAATGAGTTAGGATTGTACCAATCCCTCGCTTATTTGATCATATCGTCTCTCCCTGAAAAGCAAGATTGTTCTTGAGCTTAGTAACATATCGGTGGTTCGTGATTTTCTGAATATCTTCTCGGAAGTATTACGAGGTTGTCCCCTAACTGTTATGTTGAGCTCGTGATCAAGTTGGTTTCTTGTGAACCACCCTTTCTCCAAGAATCTGTGTTGGATACCCTGAGCTAGTTGGTTGAGCTAAAGAACAACTTGGAGAGTTGGAAGATGAAAGCTTGTCCGACTTAGTTCATCACTAAGGGATACCCTTGTGTGTGTGTGTTGAATAAAGATGATATTGCCGTCGATTGGTCCTCGTGATCAGTTGTTGGATCTATTGCCTTGTCAAAACTTTGGTTTGAGTATGGGCTATTGTCAAGTCAAATCAGAACCAACGATGTTCGTAATGTTGTCTTACTCGTGGTTGACCCCTCGAGCATACACCATTATATCTCTTGGGTCTGACCAATGCTATCACCGTGTTCACATGATGGTGGAAGGCCAGTGATATGGAAATTCCGATGAGTTGTTGTTGAGCCCATCAGCAGCATTCTGTCTCCCCCATGAGTCATGTTGAACATCAACCTAGTATTGGAAACTTGTGTAAGCATTTTCTTCATGACCGTTTGTGAAGCATATGTTTGGATGAAAGAAGTGACTTTCCCTAACTCATGTGCATCTAATGCAAGTTGCCGCCGTGAGTTCGAAAAATATTGTTTTTGATTCCTTTAGAATCATCCCAAGTCAGTCATGCATGTGCGAAGTACTCTATGGTTTGATAGGTTGGCCGCCTCCATTCTATATGTATTCTTAGCACACCAAGCCACTGATCGACTTGTTCAAGGAAGAGAAGTCTATGCTTGGGCTCTAATCCATGGACTTGCATAAAGACTTGATATCCTCGATGATGGTTCCCCACGAACTTCGGTAGTGTTTCATTATAAGACTACTACGTGGTCATGCTTGTCTGGGACAACATGCTCACATGTATGTAGCAGAACCAGCTCATGTTTTGGAGCTTCCTATCGTAGTTCATATCCGGAGAATCTCGCAACGTCATCTCGTCGATTTGTGTTGCAACTTTTCTTTTCAGACATGTGAGTATGAAGTATCCTGTTTCTAACCAGATTTGAATCTCAGGCAGATATGATGGTTGGAACATTCCCAACATTTGCATTTTGTTCCCAGCTTGCATCCTATCGTGCCAATTTCTCGTGGGCTGCCCTTACGGCGATTCTCTGTCGGGATCATCTTCAAAAGTGGTCCTACCATGGGTCCCATCCATTTCCGGTGATAAGCAAAAGTCATCCATTGCGTTCTCTTCAACAATTTAGTCCACATCATCCATTCTATTCTGGGTATGCCATTTCCTCGCACTCCTTCAAACGATCGTTTGTGAATTGCCTTAGCCTGGTATGGAGAGTTTCAATGATCCTTTCCGATAGAGTTTCTTTCTAACGTCATTGAGTTGGATGAAGATCTAGAAAGCAAAGACGTCAAGATCAATATGAAGCAATGAATCAACATCTTTGAGAAGGACAGTTGGATCGTGAAGATCATGTTAGCTTTGTGTTCCCTCTGTCTTCTTACCCCACGTCTTGAATCTCTGGACGAGATTCTCGTTTAGTGGGGGTGAGTTGTCACATCCCTAGCTTCTGGTACTGCCTGGTGTCTGCATCTTGTTGCATCATGTTTAAATTCTATTTAAGTGGAAATGGGGATTGATCAAACCCTAGCATCAGAAATAATTCAACTAGGTTCAAATAAAACTATTTTCAATGAACCCAAAATGCCTTCCCAAAATGTTCATCATATTTGGTTTGGTCTTGAACCTCTGCCAAAAATATTGCACATTTTCTAGGTCCATTGGGGGTCACTGAATTAAACCTTATAGTATTTGCATTTGGGCATTTAAATCCTATAAAATATTTTAAATGCCCAAATAATCATAAACTAAAATGATTACTGTTGGATATATTATAAACAGTAGCCATGACTAGTTTCATGATTTTTGGAAATGCCCTGGCATTTTTAAATAAACCCCTGAAGTTCTGAGAAAAAAATAGAAAACAGAAATAAGCGAAGAGAGAGAAGCCCACTGGGCCCTTACTGGCGCCCCCGCAGCCCAAGAGCCGGCCCAGCCAGCTGGCCGTGCCGATCGTCCCTTCCTCGCACCGGGAGGACAGAGGCACGCGCGACCCACGCGTCCGGCCGGGCCCGTCTCCGCCACCTCCTGCTTCTCCTTCCGTCGCTTGGATCGCTCGGGACGACGCCACGCGCCGCCCCGACCGCTCTCACTCTCCCCCTGCTCTCTCCCTCGCCGTTTCCCCCCACCTCACCGAACACGCTCGCCGCCGCCGACGAGCAGCACCGCGGCCACCGCCTTCCCCTCGCCCTCTCTTCGAGTCCGGGAGACCGCCTCGTCGCCCGCATCGTCCTTGACGAGCCAAGCGACCAGGGACGTGCTGCATCGCCGCCACCATCGTCGTCTTCAACCTCCCGACGCCGGAGATCCGCCTTGCCGCCCCGCCGACTCCAGCCCCTCCCCGAGCTCGCTGACCATCTCGTCCAACTCGCCGTTAGCCACTGACTCGAATCCCCCTTTTCCCCGCCTCGAATTCTTGCTGTAGCCGTCGCCCCTTGAAGATCGAACCGCGCCGCCGCACGGGCTTGTCGCCGGCGAAGCCCCGGTGACCAAATGTCCCCACGCGTGCGTCTGTTGCACTCGCAACGACCCGTGGAGCAACGCTAGCGCGACAACCAGTTCATTTGCAAGCCGCAACGCTAACTCCGCACCCACCCGAGCTCCGACCGCCGCCTCGCTCGCCGCCGTTGCAGATTTCGACCACCCCAGCACCTCCCGCTGCTACCAAACGACGCGCTTCGCCACGATGCATCCGTAGAGCCCAGCCATGCGACCTCTCATCGCCGGAGATGGCCGGACGAGGAGCGCCGCCGCGTTCTGATTAGCACCGGCGGCTAATCGCCGGTTAGGTGACGTGGCAGATTAGGTTAGCCACTAACCCCGTGGTTTGTTTAACCGGTGACACTGAAAGCTGGGCCCCACTGTCTAATTAATCTGGTTTAGTTTCTTTTTAGCTTTAACTAACCACAAGGGCCCCACAGGTCAGTTTGACTTGGCCACGTAACATGTTGACCCGACCCCACCTGTCAGTGACACATACAACGCTGGGTCACTGACCAGTGGACCCCACTGGTCAGGTTTGACCCGAGGCAGCCCTGTTGACTCTGCTGAGGTCAGCATGACGCCATGCTAAAGCCATATTCCTTTTCTTGAATTTAGTTTATTTTCTAAATATTCAGGTAATTCCATAAATTAGTATAAACTTCTAAAAATCATAGAAAATCAACCGTAACTCCAAATGAAATAATTTATATATGAAAAATGATCAGAAAAATCCAATCTATCCATCTGTACTAGTTTAATGCATGTTTAAACAAGTTAACTTGCTGTCTAGTGCAAAACATTATAAAGCACTATTTAAGTTCACAAATGAGTTTGAACTTTGAATCTTTGGTTCAAAATAGCTCAAACCCATCAGGTTGTAGTTGCATTAGCCCAACACACTCATTTTACCATGTCATGATCATGCATCATATTGTGCATTGCATTGATTGTGTTTCTTTCTCTGTTGCCGGTATTTGTCCCTCTCGATGAGCGGCGTCTGCGGCGATGAGTTCGATGACACCGATGAAGAACTATATTATCTTCAGAAGTGCCAGGCAAGCAAAACCCCCTTGTTCATTTCGATACAATCCCACTCTCTCGCTCTTGCTCTCTTGTACTGCATTAGGAAAACATCGATTCAACTGTTACATGCTGCGGTAGTTGAACCCCTTTCCTCTGCATGACTTGTCATTGCCACAGTAAATAGATGAAACCCACTAGCATGAGTAGGAGTTGTTTGAGCCTTGATGCGCCTACTCATTCATGCTTGTTTGTCATGCCTGCTACTGCTTAGAGTTGATTCAGGTCTGATTCATCGGGGATGAATTGGAGGTGTGTGAACATGTCCTACTGTGTGTGAGCTAAGTTTGTGAACACGGTTTGGTAAAGGTAGCGGTGAGAGGCCATGTAGGAGTACATGGTGGGTTGTCTCATTGAAGCCGTCCTCAGGAACTGAGTTCTGTGTTTGTGATCCATGAACAACTACTACCACACATTGGAATGCTTAAATGCCCCTCTCGACTTATTAATCAACTCGATCTCTGTCCAGGAGTTGCAACTAGTTTCTGGTGTTTGTAGGATATGTGTTGTGGGACGTGCGTAGCGCTGACCCTAGGGGTGGGCTATGTTGCGGTAGAGACACGAGGCACGGTGTACCGGGACGCCCGTTTGGTGCCTCGGGAACCCTGCTCTCATCGTTTGGGGCCGTGAGTGACACCCCAGCCGGATCTCCTCGCGGATGGAACCCGAATAGGCGATAAACCTCGACTAGAGACTTGTGTGGTTAGTTAGGTCGTGGCCAACTCCCTCGCTAGGCTTCCACTTGAAGGTTGCCGAGATACACGACGTGTACATGGTGGTAAGTGGCGAGAGTGTGTGTGAAGAAGTACACCCCTGCAGGGTTAACATCATCTATTCGAATAGCCGTGTCCGCGATAAAGGACTTCTGGGTTGCCTATATCAGTTCATAGATAAGTGAAAGTGGATACTCTAAAATGCGCAAGATAAGCGTGAGTGCTATGGATGGCGTTCTCGTAGGGAGACGGGAGCGGGTCCATAGTGGTGTATTGATATGGTGAATATGTGGACTCGTGTGCGCCACCTCAAAAGAGTTACTTGTAGTTGTAGTTTAGGATAGCCACTGAGTCAAAGCTGGCTTGCTGCAGTCAAACTCCACCACCCCTTTGTTGATAATGATGCATATGTAGCTAGTTCTGATGTAAGTCTTGCTGAGTACATTTGTACTCACGTTTGCTTATTTTATGTTTTGCCGAGAGACGTCAGTCTCGCTAGTAGTTCCGCGTGGACTTCGACGTTTAGCTTGTTACCTCAGCTACGATCTTGTGCCCTCGACAGGATCTGGTAGATAGTCAGGCTTCTCAGCCTTTTCATTTATAGTTGTCTGTACTCAGACATGTTTAGCTTCAGCATGTGTTTGACTTGTATGCTCTGATTGCTGGGTCGAGAGACCCATGTTGGTAATATCTCGCTCCTCGGAGCCTAATGAATAAATACTTTGAGTCGTAGAGTTATGTTGTGATGCCATGTTGTATTTACACATATCGAGCATATTGTGTGTATGTTTGAAATGCTTGGTATGTGGGGGATCCGACAATCTAGTTGTTTATCCTTGGCAGCCTCTCTTATGGGGAAATGTAGTCTAGTGCTTCCTTGAGCCATAGTAGTCCGCTACAGCCGGTTCACGGAGTCCTGCTAGCCACAGACTACTGCCAGACACTTGGTGGCGGCATGTGTTTCACTTCATTCACTGTATACATCCTTGGGGAAATGTCACGCGGTGACATCCGAAGTCCTGCCTAGCCTGCTACAGCCCGGGTTCCCAGAGTCATGTTAGCCCAGTGCTACAGCCCGGATTCACACGCTGCTGACCGACATGCTCGATGTGATTCATGTATGCCTGTCCCCATGGGATAGTGCCACTTTGGGTTCACGACTAGCCATGTCGTCCCGGCTTCTCGGTCATATGGATGCTAGCGACACTATCATATACGTGAGCCAAAAGGTGCAAATGGTCCCGGGCCATGGTAAGGCGACACCCGTGGAATACTGTGCGTGAGGCCGCAAAGTGATATGAGGTGTTACCGGCTAGATCGATGTGACTTGGAATCGGGGTCCTGACACAAGCCTAGAGTACATTTCAGCGACACCTTCACCATCCTTCATTTTGAACTTGTCAAGTTGACTTTGGAGCACATCCAACTTGGATTCCTTGACGGAGTCGGTACCTTCATGCATATCAATCAAAGTATCCCAAATTTCCTTTGCATTCTCAAGATGGCTGATTTTGTTGAATTCTTCGGGGCACAAGCCATTGAAGATGATACCACAAGCTTGAGCGTTGTATTGCAGCATCTTCAACTCTTCAGCGCTAGCTTCACGGTTCGGTTCTCTCCCATCAAAGAATTCACCTTGCAAACCAATACACACAATAGCCCAAACGGCGGGATCATGTCCGAGAATATGCATTTTCATTTTATGATTCCAACTAGAAAAATTAGTGCCATCAAAGTAAGGACCTCTACGGTGATAATTTCCCTCGCTAGACGCCATACTCTCCTAGGTTGTGAAACCAAGGCTATGACCACCAAAAGCTATGGAAATCAAAGCAAATGGAGACCAAAGCTCTGATACCACTTGTAGGACCTTGAAGTATGTCTAGAGGGTGGTGATTAAACTACTTGACCAATTAAAAACCTAACCTTTTCCCAATTTTAGTCTTTGGCAGATTTTAGCTATCTTTGAACAAGTCAAGCAATCTTCACACAATTCAAGCAAGCATGCAAAGAGTATATAGGCAGCGGAAATTAAGGCATGCAACTTGCAAGAATGTAAATGGAAGGGTTTGGAGGATTCAAACGCAATTGGAGACACGGATGTTTTTGTCGTGGTTCCGATAGGTGGTGCTATCATACATCCAAGTTGATGGAGACTTCAACCCACGAAGGAGTAGCAGTTCTTGTGAGTCCACGGAGGGCTCCACCCACGAAGGGTCCACGAAGAAGCAACCTTGTCTATCCCACCATGGCCGTCGCACACGAATGACTTGCCTCACTAGCGGTAGATCTTCATGAAGTAGGCGATCTCCTTGCCCTTACAAACTCCTTGGTTCAACTCCACAATCTTGTCGGAGGCTCCCAAGTGACACCTAGCCAATCTAGGAGACACCACTCTCCAAGACGTAACGAATGGTGTGTTGATGATGAACTCCTTGCTCTTGTGCTTCAAATGATAGTCTCCCCAACACTCAACTCTCTCTCACAGGATTTGAATTTGGTGAAAAGAAGATTTGAGTGGAAAGCAACTTGGGGAAGGCTAGAGATCAAGATTCATATGGTAGGAATGGAATATCTTGGCCTCAACACATGAGTAGGTGGTTCTCTCTCAGAACTGGTAAGTTGGAAGTGTAGGTTTGTTCTGATGGCTCTCTCTACAAATGAAGAGGAGGTGGAGGGGTATATATAGCCTCCACACAAAATCTAACCGTTACACACAATTTACCAAACTCGGTGGGACCGAATCAACAAACTCGGTCTGACCGATTTAGTAAACATAGTGACCGTTAGGATTTTCGGTGGGACTGACAAGCAACTCGGTAGGACTAATATGGTTAGGGTTAGGGCATAACGTAATCTCGTGAGACCGATTACACAAACTCGGTGAGACCGAATTTGGTAATTAGCTAACCAGAGAGTTGGTCAGGTAAACTCAGTGGACCGATTCGCTCTTTCGGTGGGACCGAAAAGTTGCGAAAGGGAAATGGAGATTTTACATTGCAATCTCGGTGGGGCCGATCGCTCACTTCGGTTAGACCGAAATGTTACGAAGGGAAACAGAGAGATTACAATCCCATCTCGGTGAGACCGAGATCCCTATCGGTGAGACCGATTTGCCTAGGGTTTGTGGCAGTGGCTATGACAATTGAACTCGGTGGCGCCAGGTAGAAAGAATCGGTAGGGCCGAGTTTGACTTTAGGTTTAGGTCATATGTGGATGTGAGAAAGTAGTGGAGGGTTTTAGAGCATATCACTAAGCACATGAAGCAAGAGGCTCATTGAGCAACACCTCATCCCTCCTTGATAGCATTGGCTTTTCCTATAGACTCAATGTGATCTTGGATCACTAAAATGTAAAATGTAGAGTCTTGAGCTTTTGAGCTTGAGCCAATCCTTTGTGCTTAATATTTTGAGGGATCCATATTCATCATCCATGCCATGCCATTCATTGAGCTTTCCTGAAATATTTGTCTTGGAATAGCATTAGCTCAATGAGCTATATGTTGTTATAAATTACCTAAACCACCTAGGGATAGTTGCACTTTCACCTTCGCAAGCTCGGCCTCTTTCATCTTAAGCTCATGCTCCACGGACTCGAACTTCTTGCTGAGCTCATGGAGATCTTGCTGTACCTCGCCCACTCTAGCATCTTGCTTTTCACGCTCCTTGCATTCCAAGGCCGCCTTGTTTTCGGCCTCGGACAGTGCTTTCTTCAGACATGCCACTTCGGTGGTGGCCCCTGTTACACAGTCACGACGCTTCATCGTTAGAATAACCAATTTTATCTATCCTTTGTTCTCTTCGAGCTGCCTCTTCGTGAGGTCGAGCTCCCCCTCCGCCTGCTCCAGGTCCCGCTTTAGTCTGGCGACCTCGGCTGTGCGGACAGCAGCGGCAAGCAGCACAGCCTGCTTATTCAAAATACATACTTACTATTAGACTCCTGTGGATTATAATTGACCCTTTGTTCGACTTTTCCTTCCGAACACCGAACAAAGTATCAGGGGCTACTACCTATCGGATGGTAATTTTACATATTCCCTACTTACCTCGAAGCCTGTCAGGAGGCTTGTGCAGGCTTCGGTTAGTCCGCTCCTGGCGGACAGAACATTTTGAATCACCGCACTCATAAGAATATGGTGCTCGTCATCCATGGAAGCACCTCGAAGCGCTTCCACCAGTCTATCCGACGCCTCTGGCGTGACGAAAGTGCTCGGCACGGACGGCTCGCCCTCCCTAACGAGGGGCTTCCCGCGTGAGTCCGCCTTGGGGCGTCTCCAGAGTCACCTCCCCCCGCTCTGGGAGCCTTCGGGACAACACTTCCGTGTCGTCCGCGGGCTGAGGAGTAGTGGCCATCGGGAGCGAGTTCATCGTTGAATCGTTCAGGGACCCATCCGATGATGATACCTTGGGATGAGCGCTGGCCGAACTGCATATAAGTTCGGCATTATAAAAAGATTATGAAGTAAAATTATGATTGAGTGCGGATACTTACGATCGCGCTAGGGGCTTCCCCCTGGGCAGCCACCCCTCCTCGCTACGAGCGGCCATGGCGGAGTAGTCCGGAAGGGACACCTTTCCCTTCTTGGACGTCCCAGCCCCCTCCTCCGGGGCGGCTTTCCTCTTCTTCTCCTCCCTAGTATGGGGACATAGAATTTCTTCATGTTTCCCCCTGCCTCCGCGGGAGGAATCTGTCTCGTCTTTCGGACGACGTGGGTATGACGGCCTTGCGCCGGGGGCCTTTCCCGGCCCCCTGGTCTGCCTTCTCAGGCCCCCCATCCTCTCCGGAAGGGGCGGCCCCTTCTTCTTCTTCCTCCCCTTCAGGGGAGGAGTTTGCCTCATCATCTTCGGACGAGGCTTCTGGTACAACCTTACGCCAGAGACCCTTCCTGGTCCCCGGGCCCTTCTTTTCGGCCTTCTTCTCCGGTGCCTTGTAGGGCGCCGGGACCAGCATCTCCGTCAGGAGAGCATCAGCTGGGCCTTCTAGCAGCGGAGCCGGACAGTCAATCCGCTCCGCTGTCTTCACATAATCTTGATTAAATATGCACACTTACTTAAGACTTCCCCACGAATATACTAGGAAGAGCTGAATCCGGTGGTAGTCAGAAAACTCACCGGACTAGGAGGCCACGCGACGTGAAGTATGCGGTCCTCGGATGTGGGAGGAGGTACTTCGGAGGCCTTGAACAACACCTTCCATGCGCCTGTGTGCGTCATGTTGTAGAGTTTCCGAAGCGTCTGTTGTTCGGCTGAGACGAACTCCCACAGATTGAATGCCCGTCTTTGGCACGGAAGAATCCGGTGAACGAGCATGACCTGGATCACGTTGACAAGCTTGATGTTCTTGTCCTTCATGCTCTTAACGCAGTTTTGGAGTCCGATCAGCTCTGTAGGTTCGCCCCAGGCCAGGCCCTTCTTTTCCCAGGAGGTGAGCCGCATGGGGGTTCCGGATCGGAACTCGGGGGCCGCCGCCCAGCTGGCACCGTGCTGCTCGGTGATGTAGAACCACCCCGATTGCCACCCTTTCACGGTCTCCGCAATGGAGCCGTCAAGCCAGGTGACGTTAGGCATCTTGCCCACCATGGCCCCTCCGCACTCCGCTTGCTGGCCGCTCACGATCTTCGGCTTCACGCAGAAGATTTGTAGCCACAAGCCAACGTGAGGCTTGATGCAAAGGAAGGCCTCGCATACGACGATGAACGCCGAGGTGTTGAGGACGAAATTTGGGGCTAGATCATGGAAATCTAGCCCGTAGTAGAACATGAGCCCGCGGACGAAGGGATGAAGTGGAAATCCTAGTCCACGGATGAAGTGGGCGACAAACACGACCCTCTCGTGGGGTAGCGGAGTTGGAATGACCTGCTTGTCGTCCGGTAGCCAGTGCGCTATGTCTTCGGCCAAGTATCCGGCCGCCCGAAGTTTCGCAATATGCTTCTCCTTCACAGTGGAAGCCACCCACTTGCCTCCTGCTCCGGACATGTTTAGCTGTGCGGAGAAAACTTGGGCTAGGGCGCTGGAGTACGAAGGGGCAGGGGTGAGCAAGCGGGGAAGAAGGCGTGGGTAAAAATGGGGAACTCTTATCCCTTTATAGAGGCGACGAAAGCGGTGCGCCTCCCCACTTACCCGTTGAGGATCGCTTGCTTCCCAAGCGCCATGATTGATGGCGCGGTGGGATTACCCATACCCGTATTGATGAGAATCCCGTGGTAAGGAGACACAATCTCTGCTTTGACAAGACGTGTCAAGGAAACCACCTCGCAATATCTTGTTGTGGCCGGTTGTGGGAAAACGGTTCGAATAGTGACCCAACTGTAATGACATGTCACGTTGTCTAAAAAGTTGTCGACAGATTGCATTTATAAAATATCATTCTCTCTACGGTGGTATGTGAAGATCATTTTGCAGATCCAGACGCAGTTTAAGTGTTCGATAATTACTATGGAGTATTCGGAGAAGAACCCGCCTTGCAATGCGAAGACAAGACTGCGCGCGGACTCATCGTCATTGAAGCCTGGTTCAAAGACTCTTGAGGAGTCTGGATTAGGGGTATCCGGACAGCGGACTATATACATCGTCCAGACTATTGAAGCGTGAAGATACAAGACTCAAGACTCCGTCCCGTGTCCGGATGGGACTCTCCTTTGCGTGGAAGACAAGCTTGGTGATCCAGATTTTGTATTTCCTTCCTTGTAACCGACTCCATGTAAACCCTAGCCCTCTCCGGTGTCTATATAAACCGGAGAGGTTGGTCCTTAGAAGGCCGATCACAATTACAATCATACCATCATAGACTAGCTTCTAGGGTTTAGCCTCTACAATCTCGTGGTATATCTACTCTTGTACTACTCATATCGTCAATATTAATCAAGCAGGAAGTAGGGTTTTACCTCCATCGTGAGGGCCCGATCTGGGTAAACATTGTGTCCCTTGCTTCCTGTTACCATCAGCCTAGACGCACAGATCGGGACACCGACAGCAACGACCTCCTCAGTACGTGCGGCAGCGGCCAGCAATGAAACCTGCATATACAAATAGACATATTCTAATTAAACTCCTGAGTCATGATTTGATCCTCTATTGGGCCTTTCTTCGTGAACGCCAAACAGAGCATCAGGGGCTAATGTCTATGCGGCAACATTTTCCTATAGTTACTTACCTGAAAGCCTGTTAGGAGGCTTGTGCACGCTTAGGTCAGTCCGCTTTTGGCGGACTGAACCTTCTCGATCACCACACTCATGATAGTGCGGTGCTCTTCGTCGATGGAAGCACCCTGAAGCGCTTCCAACAAGTTGTCCGGTGCCTCTGGATGGACAGAGGTCACCGGCACGGATGGCTTGCCCCTCTTAATAGGGGGTCGCCTGCTGGAATCCAGAACCTTCGGAGGTTCCGGCGTGGTGTTTGGCTGGGGTCCGAACCTGGAGCCCATGGGAGTCTTGCCCCCTTTGCGCCTGTGGTCGGAAGGTGCATACAGGCGTGTCTGGACTACCTCCCTCGTCCGGCGTATACGAGACAACACCTCAATGTTGTCCGTAGGGCGAGGGGTGGAGGCCATCGGAAGAGAGCTGCTACTCATATCCGACGGGTCCAAAGAACCGTCCGACAAAGATACGTCGATACGGGCTCAGGACGGACTGCATAATCATGTTCGGCGTAAGGTGAAGTAGTGCAATAGAAACATATCACGAATTACTATGGTATCCGGATACTTACGACTTCGCCAGGGGCTTGTCCCTGGGCAACCACTTGTCGTCGCTATAGGCGGCGGTCGTGGAACAGTCCGGAAGGAGGGTCCTCTTCTTCTTGGACCCTTTGGCCTCCCCAGTTGGGGCGGCTTTCCTTTTCTTATCTCCCCTGGTTGGGGGGGGGGGAGGACTTTCCTCCTCCTCCTCGTCTTCATGGGAGGAGTGCGTCTCGAAGTTATCGGACGTTTAGTCCGATATCACCTGGCGCCGGAGACCCTTTCGGGTCCCCGCAGCCTTCTTCTTGGTCTTCTTCTCCGGCACCTCATAAGGTGCCGGAGTCAGCATCTCCGTTAGGAGAGCGTTTGCTGGATCTTCGGGCAGTGGGGCTGGGCAGTCAATCTGCTCGGCTGTCTGCACCCAGTCCTATCAAAGGCATGGGAGCTTAGATCCTGCAAATGATTAAACTGGGGAAAATAAAATACCATATAAGGTGTAGAGAACTTCCGGATTCGCAGGGCGCTTCGCGCTAAGTCTGCGGTCCTCGGTAAGGGAAGGAGGTACCTCGGCGCCCTCGAATAGCACCCTCCAGACATCTTTGTGCATCATGTCGAAGAGCTTGCACAGCGTCTGGTGCTAGGCCGGGTCGAACTCCCACAAATTGAATGCCCGTCATTGACACGGGAGGATCCGGCGGAAGAGCATGACCTGGACCGCGTTGACAAGCTTGAGTGTCTTGCTTGTCATGTTCCGGATACATTTCTGGAGTCCGGTCAGCTCCACCGATGGACCCCAGGACAGGCCCTTCTCCTTCCAGGAAGTGAGTTGCGTGGGGATTCCGGATCTGAACTCGGGGGCTGCCACCCAGTTGGTGTCGCGCGGCTCAGTGATGTAGAACCACCCCGATTGCCACCCCTTTATGGTCTCCACATAGGAGCCCTCGAGCTATGTGACATTGGGCATTTTGCCCACCATGGCGCCTCCGCATTCCGTTTGCTGGCCGCCAACCACCTTCGGTTTGACATTGAAGGTCTTCAGCCACATGCCAAAGTGGGGCCATACGCGGAGGAAGGCCTCACACACGACGATAAACACCGAGATGTTGAGGATGAAGTTCTGGGCCAGATCATGGAAGTCCAGCCCGTAGTAGAACATGAGGCCGCGGACGAACGGGTGGAGAGGAAATCCCAGTCCACGGACGAAGTGGGTGAGAAAGACTACCCTCTCATGAGGTTCCGGGGTAGGGACGATTTGCCCCGCGTCGGGCAGCCGGTGCGCGATATCCGCGGCCAAGTATCCAGCTCCCCGCAGCTTTTTCATCCACTTGCCTCCCGCTTCGGACATGGTTGGAACAGTTTGAGGAGAAAGACGCAAACTTGGGTGTTGGAGCTCGAGTGCGCGAGAATGGATATGCGAGTAGGAAGAAGGCGTGGGTGAAAAAGGTGAATCCTTATCCCTTTATAAGGGCGGACGGAGCTGTACGCCCCCACCTGCGTAGTAAACTCGCTTATTCCCCAAGCGCCGTAATTGATGGCGCAGTTGGGTTACCCACGTACGTATTGATGAGAATCCCGTGATAAGGGGACACGATCTCTGCTTCGACAAGATGTGCCAAGGAAACCGCCTCGCGATATGCGCCAAGGCTGGTTGAGAAGAACGGTTCGAATAATGACTGGGCCGTGGTGTGATGTCATGCTACAAAATGCGTCGGCAGATTAGATTTTTGGAAATATTATTCTCTCTGTGGTGGTATGTGGAATTTATTTTGCAGAGCTAGACACTATCCTTACGTTCAAAATCTTCTATGAAGTATTCGGAGGAGGAACCCGCCTTGCAATGCCGAAGACAATCTGCATGGCGGACTCATCGTCATTGAAGCCTGGTTCAGGGGCTACTGAGGGAGTCCTGGATTAGGGGGTATCCGGACAGCCGGACTATATCCTTCGGCCGGACTGATTGGACTATGAAGATACAAGATTGAAGACTTCGTCTCGTGTCCGGATGGGACTCTCCTTGGCGTGGAAGGCAAGCTTGGCGATATGGATATGAAGATCTCCTCCCATTGTAACCGACTCTGTGTAAACCTAGGCCCCTCCGGTGTCTATATAAACCGGAGGGTTTAGTCCGTAGGACCAACAACAATCATACCATAGGCTAGCTTGTAGGGTTTAGCCTCTACGATCTCGTGGTAGATCAACTCTTCTAATACTCATATCATCAAGATCAATCAATCAGGAAGTAGGGTATTACCTCCATCGAGAGGGCCCGAACCTGGGTAAACATTGTGTCCCCCGCCTCCTGTTACCATCCGCCTTAGACACACAGTTCGGGACCCCCTACCCGAGATCCGCTGGTTTTGACACCGACAAAGATCCTAAGCTTGGGTATGCCCCGGCATCCCAAACTATTATCCAAAAGAGAGCAAGCAACTAAGCTTGGGGATGCCCCGAGTGGCATCCCCTCTTTCTTCTAACGACCATCAGTATTTTACTCGAAGCTATATTTTTATTCGTCACATACTATGTGTTTTGCTTGGAGCGCTTGTATGATAAGAGTTTTTTCTTGTTTTATTTTGTGTTTTAAGTCTTGATTCCTTGCTTGTAACATCCCAAAATTCTAAATTTTGGAATGTTATAATAAATAAATAACTATGGCTCTTTGTCGATTGTTTGGTGATTGATTGAATGGAATTGAGTAGAAATTGAAACTTTTGAAAGTTGAATGAGAGGAATGAAATGACTTTCCCAAAACTTTCCCCTTTGCATTTTTGGATCCCAATTGAACTCAAGTTCATTGCAACACCAAAACCTAGAGTGAAGATGACATGACTTCTTCCATGTTGAAATGAAAAGGGTTTTGGGAAATTTGAATTTCATTTGGGGATATTTCAGATTCAAAACTTTATGCAACTCAATGATTTTCATGAGGGAAGATAAAATGACTTCTTCAATTATATGAAATGGGAGTTGGAAGTTATAATGAATCAAGTTGAAAATCATTTGAAAGTGCTTTGAAACCCTCTTTCAAATTTTGAGTTTTGAATTTGAATTTCAAACTTGGCATGGAAACATTTCAAAAACTAAGCACGATAAATACTTGATCAAAAGTATGAGAGGAGCAAACATGACACTCCAAAAATATCAGAGGAAACAATGCCAAAAGATTTGGATTCAAATCTGAAATTTTATTTGAATTTGAAAAAAATGAATTTTTATAAAGTTTGGATTTTGCCTTTGGAAAAATGTTCAAATGAAAGGGAATATTCCCCTGATCATTTTGGTATATATATACCCTATATAAAATATTTATAGTTTATGTTTTTTGTTTGTTTTTGTTTTATTAAAAAAATAAATAAAGAAAAAAACCCCAGGCGCCAGCCGAGCCACCCCCAGCCCGGCCGGCGTAAACCCCCCAGCCAGCCCACAGCGCCAGACCCAGCCTTGCCAATGAGACGGCCCAGCTCCCCCTCTCTCTCCCCCCTCGCGCCCGAACCCTCTCCCGATCGGTCGACCGCTCCCCTCGCCTCTCTCTCTCTCTCACTGCCTCGCGGGACCCACCCCTTCTTCCTTCCCCCGCCCCACGCCACGCTGACCTCGCCGGAGATCACCGGATCCCGAAAGATCCGGGATCCCCGATCGCCCCCCGATCCCCTTCCTTCCCCCGACGAGGCCCCCGCCCTATAAAGCCCCTCCCGCACTCCGTTTTCCCCTCGCCCCTCATGGGACCTCCTCTCCCTTCCGCTCGTGCTCATGGAGACCCGAGCATCTCTCGCCGCCATTATCGCCCCCGACGACGCCCTAGCCCTCCCCGAGCTCCCCGACCCCACGAACTCCTCGCGGCCTCCCCGCACCAAGACGGCGACTCCCTCGAGCTCACCGACGCCCGGAAGCCCAGCGACTCCCGCCGCCCGCCCGCCGTCGCCGGACTCCGATGCGTCGTCGGGATCATCCTCCCGTCCGATCTAGATCAACGACCACGATTAGAACCCCGAAGGGTATGAGTTTATTAAAGAACCGGCGGTTCGTCCGGTTTATTTGTTAGGGTTTTAGTCGTTTAGCGGCCCGTTTTAGTTTTAACCGAGGCCGTTTAGCCTATCTAACATACGAGACACAGATATAGGCCCATTAGGCCTTTTTCTTTTATTTTGATTTTCTGTTTTAGCGATTTGTTTCAAATTTCAAAAATGTATATCTTTTATTCTGTTTATTATTTTGAGTGATTCTTTTTTGTTGGATTGCAAATTTTATGTAGTTTCTGAAAAACATATATTTGGCTATGTTAAAATAATTAAAATTCTTTAATATTGTTTTAGTCAGAATAGCAAATCTGCTATAGTTTAGTTAGAAAAATTATTTTGCATGATTCTTTTTGCAATCACTTTATTTTGATATTGCCAAACCCTAGAAATTAACTTTGGTATTTTAGGATTAATAAATAATTAATTCTAGGCAGAATCCTATTAATTCTAATTAATTGATTAGTTCCTGTTTTCCTAATTAATTAATTAGTAAATTAATTTATTTTTACTTGTGATTAGTTATTCTAGGTTAGTTTCTGTCACTCCATTAGATGAACTTTTATTTATAATTAATAAAAGTTTTAAATTAATTTTCTTAATAGAAATTGGATTAGGCCTAAAATGAGTTTTATAATAGCTTTTAATTAATTCTTTTTGCTCCTAATTACTTAGTGAATCCTTTTCTGTTAAGTTAACCTAAAACCATGATTAGGTTATATTAAGGAATTTTTGTTATATAAAAACTATTTTTGCTATTGTTTGGAATAGGGAAAAACTTTGAATTTGATTTCTTTGAGTTTTCCTTTTGATTTGGTTTTGATTGTTTTGTTGTGTTATGTTATCTTTGCTATCTTGTGTGATCCTCTTGCTTTGTGCTTATTATGTTATTGTTTGTCTCGGTAGAGTTCGAGTCTAAGCTTGCTACTCGACTCTTTAGCTTACGAGGATCATCAGCAAGGCAAGTTTTGATCATGTTATTTCTATACCTATGATTTTGTGCATTAGTAGTTGTCACCACCCACCATTGCATGCAGTAGTGAAATCTTGAAGTCATTAAACTTGAGTAGTATCATGTGGTAGGATGAACCAATCCCTTGTTACCATGACCCCGGGACGTAGTAGTTATTTTGCTATGCTCGTGAGCGGGATTTGGGGATGAGTGAAATTCATAAGCAAGATGTGAGAGTCAATGATGATGACAACCCATGGACTACAATGATCAAGATGGACTTGGAAAATCACTCTTTGGGTGGAGGGCGGTTGGCGGGCACCTGGAGCACCAGTGGTGGCGGGATGCATGGAGAAGCGCCATGACATCCTGCGGAAAGCTTCACCCAGCCACGAAGAGAAGGATGGATGCCCCATGACCGAAGCTTACTGTGCAGCCGCAAGACATTATGGGCTCTGGCTGGGTTGACCCTTGTAGTGAAGCTGGCTGGGCGGTACTACGAGAAGTAGAGCGAGCGGTAGGATTGGATGGGTACGGCGGTGGCGGAAGAACTCTTTGGAAGACCTGTTTCATTCGTCCGTCTTCAAACACCATGAAGTGCGAAGACTTTAAAGGAGGAATGATTCTTGCGGGAAAGTCGCAAACCTCTGCAGAGTGTTATAACCTAATCGATTAGCCGTGTCCCGATTCACGGACATTTGAGCATCTGGACCTTGGAAGTATTCGGATATCTCAACACTAAAACTAATGGATTAATTTGATGGGTTTATGACTTAATAATAATTTGGGAACGAGATATTGGTTGGCGGAACCATCTCAATAACTACCAACAATTTGTAGTAATTTGCAAATAAGTCCACTGTAGTAGGATAAAATTGGCTTTTCGCAAAATGATGAAACTTAGAGCTCCACAGCCAAAAATTCATATAGTGTTAGTAACTTTATTATTGTTCTTCATGACTTGCCAGCTTATTCCAAAAGCTGACCTACATGGCTGCAACGTATTATGTTGCAGAGATATATTCCGATCAGGAGTGAGGCTACGCTCGCGCTTAGCGATTGCCCTTTGAGTCGGATGGACTCGCTTTACCTCGGCGCTTCCGCAGCATTTTAGTTTATTTCTCATGAGTTGGCCTTGAGCCGAATTTATTCCCTTGTAATAAAGACTCTATATGAGAATCGATTAATGATATTCAGGTGTGATTGAACTTTGATTACTTTATCGATGTACTGTGAGTACCAGCATGATCTTGGGATGGTACAGACACAGAGATTTGACCGATTTTGGGTCAGGTCGCTACAGAGATGGTATCAGAGCACATGTTGACTGTAGGACGTGACCCTAGACATCGGAAAGCCCTAGGACAGGATATGTCAAAAAAACTCTATTTACAAAGAGACTCTTACTTCTCATCTCTTCTAACACTCTCACCTCAAATAGTTAGAATATACCCTTTGATCACCCGGAGGATCAACTGAAGACGCTCCAAGAAGGATTTGATATCGGAGAACTGATGACCCCTTTTGAGTAAAGAGGATTTCCCCATTTGAATCTACAACAGTTGAAGACTCCGAAGACTTGGAAAGATCTGAAGAAATATTAGACCTTTAGAAGACCAAACCCCTGTTATACACCTACGTTAGATGCGATGATTTTGTGAGCTGTCGTTTGTTTGATGTTTTTCCGACAGCCCAAAATAAAACTTGTTTCTTCAAACTATTGGTTGTATTGTCTGTATATCCCCCCCCCCACCTCTCCCATCTCACCCTAAAACCCTTGAACCCCATAGATGATGAATGAAGTTGGACTGATATTCTCTGGACCGAAGACTCACCGGAGGCAGAGCTATGGATCTGAACATGGAGAGTCACTTGGGAACAATTTGGTTTCAAGGAAGTATGAGTCAATCGCTCTTGATTACTTTACAGAAAGTGCTGCAACCTGGTGGAAAATGCATCAAGCCATACAGGATTTAATGGAGCAAGAACTTGGGAGGATTTCAAGAAGACCTGTTGAGATCACGTCTTATCCGGAAGCACCATGATACACCAGGAATTAAACCTTGTGCTGCAGGATTTGCGGAGAAATAGGACACACCGGGAGGAACACAAGGATGGATGCCCTCATTGTGAGGAGAAACACCCGGTGAGGAATGCCCAACTAGTCGGTGACTTGCTTCTGTGTGAAGGAACCACCCACTACCGGTGCAGTGTCACCTTTACTCCACGCAGTGCAACGAACTATTCGAAGCAGGAAGATGGTATGAAAGAAGCCCTCAAGGAAGACCTAGAAGAACCAGTAATGAATGAAATTGTTGAAGACACGGATGGAGAAGGTCTCAACAGATTTTACTCAATGCACTGCTATTCATGTGGAGAAGAAGGACATTTTTCACAGTATTGCACCAAGGAAATAAAAGAGTATCCGGGATACTTCCCGACAGAAGCAATAGAGTTTGACCCACAGGGAATAGAAGGATTGATCAGAACGAGGAACCCCAGGAAGAGAAAACAAAGACACCCTCAGAACAACCCAATTTCTGCAAATAGGGACAAGAGTCATATCACCTGTTTTGAATGTAAGGACATCGGGCATTATGCCAATCAATGTCCCGAAAGGAAGCAAGGAACTCAAGGAGCAGGCACCATCTCCAAGAAGCCCAAAGACTTATCGAAAGTCATTTGTTTTCGCTGCAAGGAAGCAGGACATTATGCTACTAAATGTTCCGACAAAACAAAAGCTGGAGCTGAGTAGTTGGAATTTTGATTATGGATAATAAGAGTAGTAGAAAGCAATTGCATTTTCATGAGCTGAGTTATGTAATAGATTACTCAGAGATTGTAATAGTTCATGACTCAATAAAGTTGTAATGTCACATGCTGAAAATCTTAAGGAGTTGTGATGCATAAATTGGATATTGGAAATTGAGTTTGAAGTTTTGATAGGAATGTGTGCCCCAGGAGATAAGTACCTTACTCTGAGCATCATTTCTGTTTCACAAACTGCAGATGGCGACCCTTCTGAGTCTTTCCTTAAAGGTCCGGAAACCATCATGACCACGACAAGTGATCATGATTACAGAAGATCTGAAGGACATGATGAAGCATATTCACCTTGAAGGAGATGCAGTCTACAAAGGCTACCCTTCATGCATAAGGGAGTGGAACTTTGGTATGTGGAGGTACACCTCCACCGTGTGAAAGAGTTTGCCCAAAGAGGATGGGGCATTACTTCTTCATTTCACGTGTGCCACAAGCAACTTTCTTCGATGCTGTTCGTGAAGCAGCCATGGAAGCCATCGTCGGATCGAGAAATACTTGAAGCAAGACTCCGTCATACTCAGGAATACCTAAGTGAAGTGCATACGGAGATGATGGAGGTGAAGCTCAAGGCCACCACAATGAACCGAAGATTGAAGAATTCAAGACACATGTCGCACAATTCGATGGGATGAAGAATCCTCGAGGAGGATAAATGAATAAAGTTGGAAGTAATGTCGACCATACCAAATCATGTGGGTGGCAGCATTTGTAAACAAAGTACTTTTGGAATTTGAATTCTGAAAATGGTTAAGGATGTAATGAAAGATTGATATGAGAATAATGAGATTTTATGGATAAACTTGTGCATTCTTTTGGTCATAGTACTCTGTAAAGCCACGGGATCAATGAAGAAAGAAATGTGATGTTCTGACGGTCCATAGGAGGAAGCTGGACAAAATAAGTTGGAGTTTTGTTCTTGATATGATGGTATGAAGTAACAGAGTACTCTGGATTTAAGGAGGTGTAACAAGAGAGTTACTCCAAGGATGAGTTAAAGCTGCACTAGTGTTGAAGTGGGCCATAACCCACGGGCCGAGGATTTCGAGAAGGAACCGTTGTAACCTTGATGAAGGAATAAATTGGAAGAATCAGCGGTCCAATCAGCATACGTGTCGTAGGAGGTTACGCAAAAACCTGAGAGTGGTGAAGTAACGATAGCAGCTTGCAGAAACCATGGATTTACTCGAACCCCGTTCGAGAACAAGAGAAATTCTGCAATGCCTGTGAGTATGACCGAGTGTTAGAATACGAGATTCGCTAAACCTTATCTGAGGTAATGATATGGAGTGCGGAATGGATTGATCACCATACCGACTTACTCGTATCTTCGCTCTGCTATTTGGAATGGTAAATCTGAGAGACTTACCCATAGTAAAGTGACGACGCTCGTTGAAGCCTTGCTTAAGCCTTAGAGTGGTATGATGATAAACCCATATACATGGTAGTTGTTGCCAAACGTAGGTTATACGGTGAGGTTCAACCAGACCCGTTTTCTGCAAGAGAAACCATAAATTGTAGACCACCATGAGTATTTCGATAGCTGTCTAGAATGGACACGGACCTATCAGCTAAGAGGATCCAGTCTCTGACGGACCACAACTTTGAAGAACCGACCCAAGGTTTCGAGGAAAACTTTACGCTCCTAACAGAAGAGCGTTAATGAAGGAGTTATTGTAAGATATGTGAAGATACATACATTGTCAGCACTCCAGAGGAAGTATCTGAGTTTATTGGAACCGTAACCTTGATTTTAAGTGTGGTAGCCCACCTGACCTTTCTGACCAGAACATTTGCTAGAAGACCCCCAACCCCTAACCTTTTCTTGCTAGCCTCTTCGAATCTCGAGGACGAGATTCATTTTAAGTGTGGTAGGTTTGTAACATCCCAAAATTCTAAATTTTGGAATGTTATAATAAATAAATAACTATGGCTCTTTGTCGATTGTTTGGTGATTGATTGAATGGAATTGAGTAGAAATTGAAACTTTTGAAAGTTGAATGAGAGGGAATGAAATGACTTTCCCAAAACTTTCCCTTTGCATTTTGGATCCCAATTGAACTCAAGTTCATTGCAACACCAAAACCTAGAGTGAAGATGACATGACTTCTTCCATGTTGAAATGAAAAGGGTTTTGGGAAATTTGAATTTCATTTGGGGATATTTCAGATTCAAAACTTTATGCAACTCAATGATTTTCATGAGGGAAGATAAAATGACTTCTTCAATTATATGAAATGGGAGTTGGAAGTTATAATGAATCAAGTTGAAAATCATTTGAAAGTGCTTTGAAACCCTCTTTCAAATTTTGAGTTTTGAATTTGAATTTCAAACTTGGCATGGAAACATTTCAAAAACTAAGCACGATAAATACTTGATCAAAAGTATGAGAGGAGCAAACATGACACTCCAAAAATATCAGAGGAAACAATGCCAAAAGATTTGGATTCAAATCTGAAATTTTATTTGAATTTGAAAAAAATGAATTTTTATAAAGTTTGGATTTTGCCTTTGGAAAAATGTTCAAATGAAAGGGAATATTCCCCTGATCATTTTGGTATATATATACCCTATATAAAATATTTATAGTTTATGTTTTATGTTTGTTTTGTTTTATTAAAAAATAAATAAAAAAAAAACCCCGGGCGCCAGCCCGAGCCACCCCCAGCCCAGCCAGCGTAAACCCCACTGCCAGCCCACGGCGCCAGCCCCACAGCGCCAGTGAGCCGGCCCAGCTCCCCTCTCTCCCCCTCGCGCCGAACCCTCTCCCGATCGGTCGGCCGCCCTCGCCTCTCTCTCTCTCTCTCTCCTGCCTGGGACCCACCCTTCTTCCTTCCCCGCCCCACGCCACGCTGACCTCGCTGGGAGATCACGGATCCCGAAGATCCGGATCCCGATCGCCCCGATCCCTTCCTTCCCGAGCAGAGGCCCCGCCCTATAAAGCCCCCTCCCGCACTCCGTTTTCCCCTCGCCCCTCGCGGACCTCCTCTCCCTTCCGCTCGTGCTCTTGGAGACCCGAGCATCTCCCCGCCGCCATTGTCGCCGCCGACGGCGCCCTAGCCTCCCGAGCTCCCCGACCCCACCGAACTCCTCGCCGGCCTCCCCCGCACCCGCACGGCGACTCCCTCGAGCTCACCGACGCCCGGAAGCCCCGACGCACTCCCGCCGCCGCCGCCGCCGTCGCCGGACTCCGGTACGTCGTCGGGATCATCCTCCCCCGTCCGATCTAGATCAACGACCACGATTAGAACCCCCGAAGGGGTATGAGTTTATTAAAAGAACCGGCCGGTTCGTCCGGTTTATTTGTTAGGGTTTTAGTCGTTTAGCCGGCCCGTTTTTAGTTTTAACCCGAGGCCCGTTTAGCCTATCTAACGCACAGGGCACAGTATAGGCCCATTAGGCCTTTTTTCTTTTATTTTGATTTTCTGTTTTAACCGATTTGTTTCAAATTTCAAAAATGTATATCTTTTATTCTGTTTATTATTTTTGAGTGATTCTTTTTTTGTTGGATTGCAAATTTTATGTAGTTTCTGAAAAACATATATTTGGCTATGTTAAAAATAATTAAAAATGCTTTAATATTGTTTTAGTCAGAATAGCAAATCTGCTATAGTTTAGTTAGAAAAAATTATTTTTGCATGATTCTTTTTGCAATCACTTTATTTTGATATTGCCAAACCCTAGAAATTAACTTTGGTATTTTAGGATTAATAAATAATTAATTCTAGGCAGAATCCTATTAATTCTAATTAATTGATTAGTTCCTGTTTTCCTAATTAATTAATTAGTAAATTAATTTATTTTTTACTTGTGATTAGTTATTCTAGGTTAGTTTCTGTCACTCCATTAGATGAACTTTTATTTATAATTAATAAAAGTTTTAAATTAATTTTCTTAATAGAAATTGGATTAGGCCTAAAATGAGTTTTATAATAGCTTTTTAATTAATTCTTTTTGCTCCTAATTACTTAGTGAATCCTTTTCTGTTAAGTTAACCTAAAACCATGATTAGGTTATATTAAGGAATTTTTGTTATATAAAAACTATTTTTGCTATTGTTTGGAATAGGGAAAAACTTTGAATTTGATTTCTTTGAGTTTTCCTTTTGATTTGGTTTTGATTGTTTTGTTGTGTTATGTTATCTTTGCTATCTTGTGTGATCCTCTTGCTTTGTGCTTATTATGTTATTGTTTGTCTCGGTAGAGTTCCCGGAGTGCGAAGCTTGCTACTACGACTCTTTAGCTTACGAGGATCATCAGCAAGGCAAGTTTTGATCATGTTATTTCTATACCTATGATTTTGTGCATTAGTAGTTGTCACCACCCCACCATTGCATGCAGTAGTGAAATCTTGAAGTCATTAAACTTGAGTAGTATCATGTGGTAGGATGAACCAATCCCCTTGTTACCATGACCCCGGGACGTAGTAGTTATTTTGCTATGCTCGAGGCGGGATTTGGGGATGAGTGAAATTCATAAGCAAGATGTGAGAGTCAATGATGATGACAACCCATGGACTACAATGATCAAGATGGACTTGGAAAATCACTCTTTGGGTGGAGGGCGGTTGTGGGCACCTGGAGCACCAGTGGTGGCGGGATGCATGGAGAAGCGCCATGACATCCTGCGGAAAGCTTCACCCAGCCACGAAGAGAAGGATGGATGCCCCATGACCGGAAGCTTACTGTGCAGCCGCAAGCCATTATGGGCTCTGGCTGGGTTGACCCTTGTAGTGAAGTGGCTGGGCGGTACTACGAGAAGTAGACGAGCGGTAGGATTGGATGGGTACGGCGGTGGCGGAAGAACTCTTTGGAAGACCCTGTTTCATTCGTCCGTCTTCAAACACCATGAAGTGCGAAGACTTTAAAGGAGGAATGATTCTTGCGGGAAAGTCGCAAACCTCTGCAGAGTGTTATAACCTAATCGATTAGCCGTGTCCCGATTCACGGACATTTGAGCATCTGGACCTTGGAAGTATTCGGATATCTCAACACTAAAACTAATGGATTAATTTGATGGGTTTATGACTTAATAATAATTTGGGAGCGAGATATTGGTTGGCGGAACCATCTCAATAACTACCAACAATTTGTAGTAATTTGCAAATAAGTCCACTGTAGTAGGATAAAATTGGCTTTTCGCAAAATGATGAAACTTAGAGCTCCACAGCCAAAAATGCATATAGTGTTGGTAACTTTATTATTGTTCTTCATGACTTGCCAGCTTATTCCAAAAGCTGACCTACATGGCTGCAACGTATTATGTTGCGAGAGATATATTCGATCGGGAGTGAGGCTACGCTCGCGCTTGGCGATTGCCCTTTGAGTCGGATGGACTCGCTTTACCTCGGCGCTTCCGCAGCATTTTAGTTTATTTCTCATGAGTTGGCCTTGAGCGAATTTATTCCCTTGTAATAAAGACTCTATATGAGAATCGATTAATGATATTCAGGTGTGATTGAACTTTGATTACTTTATCGATGTACTGTGAGTACCAGCATGATCTTGGGATGGTACAGACACAGAGATTTGACCGATTTTGGGTCAGGTCGCTACATTGCTGGACACACCTATTTGAGAGATCCAAAATTAAGTCATGACTTGTTAGAATTGCTCTCTATGCTTCACTTCAAATTTTTATGACTTATGAACTTGCTCTAGTGCTTCACTTATATCTTTTTGAGCATGGTGTGCTTTAGTATTTTTGAAGAAATGCTCTCTTGCTTCACTTAGATTTATTTGAGAGTTAGTAAAATTTTCAAGAAATTCTCTCTTGCTTCACTTAAATTATTTTGAGAGAAAGGAATTTTATGCTCATGATCTTCACTTATATTTGTTTGAGCTTACCAAAAGCAACACCTAAAAATTAGTCCCAGAGTGGTAGATATCCAAGAAGGATATAATAAAAACTTTCATGAAGATCATTGGACAAAAAACACTTTATTTCTTTTAATAGTTTTGAGATATGATGATGTGATATGTGAGTCATATTGATGAGTAATTACGCTTTAGTAAGAATATTGGTGTTGAGGTTTGTGATTCCCTATGCAAGCATGAAAGTCAATAATTATGCAATGAAATTATATCCTACTTGTGGTGCATTATTCGGTGTTAATTATGCTTAGTGCTCGCTTATGAGATTATTCGTTTCTTGGTTGGTCGCTTCTCAATCTTTTGGTAGCCTTCATTTTGCACTAAGTATGATCTCTACTTGTGCATCCAAAAACCTTTAAACCAGTTCTGCCACATGAGTCCACTAGATCTACCTATCTCCAGTATTCTTTTGCCGTTCTAAGAAAATTTGTATGTGCCGTCTCTAATTTTCAAAATAAAATTCTCTTTTGTGTGGTTGTACTGCTCGTGGAGCGCTGAGGGGTGGCTAATATTTTCCATGCTAGATGTGTTATTCTCACAGTGAGTGTTTATTCACTTGTCATTGCACGAGAGTAAGGCAAAGGTATTAGGGTTGCCCAGTACCGAAATGAAAAATGAATTTACTTTATGTTGTCAAATAATAAATTCCTTGGAAAGTGTTTGTATGGAAGGCAACTGTGGATTCGGCTAGCCATGGAAATGTTGGGGAATGTTGTATTTCAAAAAATTTGCCAACGATCACGCAAGATCTATCTAGGAGAGGCATAGCAACGAGTGGGGAAATTGTGTCCACGTACCCTTGTAGACCGAAAGCGCAAGCATTTAGTAACACGGTTGATATAGTCGAACGTCTTCGCGATCCAACTGATCAAGTACCGAACGCACGGCACCTCCGCGATCTGCACACGTACAACTCGGTGACGTCCCTCGAACTCTTGATCCAAATGAGGCCGAGGGAGAGTTTCGTCAGCACGACGGCGTGCTGATGGTGATGATGAAGTTACCGGCGCAGGGCTTCACCTAAGCACTACAACGATATGACCGAGGCGTAAAACTATCGAGGGGGGCACCGCACACAGCTAAAGATCAACTTGTGTGTCTATGGGGTGCCCCCCTTCCCCGTATATAAAGGAGGGGAGGAGGAGGAGGGCCGGCCACAAGGGGCGCGCCCAAGGGGGCATTCCTACTCCTAGTAGGAGTAGGTTTCCCCCTTTCCTAGTCCAAGTACGAGAAGAAGGAAGGAGAGGGAGGAGAGAAGGAAAGGGGGGCCGCCCCCCTAGTCCAATTCGGTTTGGGCCAGGGGGTGGGGGCGCCACACCTTGGCCTACCTCCTCTCTTCTAGCACTAGGCCCATGAGGCCCAATAACCACCCGGGGGGTTCCGGTAACCCCCGGGTACTCCGGAAAATACCCGATACACCTCGGAACTATTCTGGTGTCCGAATATAGTCTTCCAATATATCAATCTTTATGTGTTGACCATTTCAAGAATCCTCGTCATGTCCGTGATCTCATCCGGGACTCTGAACTATCTTCGGTACATCAAAACACATAAACTCATAATACCGATCGTCATCGAACGTTAAGCGTGCGGACCCTACGGGTTCGAGAACTATGTAGACATGACTGAGACTCATCTCCGATCAATAACCAATAGCGGAACCTATATGCTCATATTGGCTCCCACATATTCTACGAAGATTTTTATCGGTCAAACCACATAACAACATTCGTTGTTCCCTTTGTCATCGGTATGTTACTTGCCCGAGATTCGATCGTCGGTATCACTATACCTAGTTCAATCTCGTTACTGGCAAGTCTCCTTACTCGCTCTGTAATGCATCATCCGCAACTAAGTCATTAGTCACATTGCTTGCAGGGCTTATAGTGATGTGCATTACCGAGAGGGCCCAGAGATACTTCTCCGACAATCGGAGTGACAAATCCTAATCTCGATGTATGCCAACTCAAAAGACACCATTAGAGACACCTGTAGAGCATCTATATAATCACCCAGTTACATTGTGATGTTTGATAGCACACTAAGTGTTCCTCCGGTATTCGGGAGTTGCACAATCTCATAGTCATAGGAACATGTATAAGTCATGAAGAAAGCAATATCAATAAACTAAACAATCATAGTGCTAAGCTAACAGATGGGTCATGTGAATCACATCATTCTCTAATGATGTGACCCCGTTCATCAAATGACAACTCATGTCTATGGCTTGGAAACTTAACCATCTTTGATTAACGAGCTAGTCAAGGAGATACATACTAGCGACACTCTGTTTGTCTATGTATTCACACATGTACTAAGTTTCCAGTTAATACAATTCTAGCATGAATAATAAACATTTATCATGATATAAGGAAATATAAATAACAACTTTATTATTGCCTCTAGGGCATATTTCCTTTAGTGTCCCACTTGCACTAGAGTCAATAATGTAGATTACATAGTAATGATTCTAACACCCATGATGTCTTGGTGCTCATCATGTTTTACTCGTGAGAGAGGCTTAGTCAATGGGTCTGCAACATTCAGATCCATATGTATTTTGCAAATCTCTATGTGTCCCTCCTTGACTTGATCACTGATGGAATTGAAGCGTCTCTTGATGTGCTTGGTTCTCTTGTGAAATCTGGATTCCTTTGCCAAGGCAATTGCACCAGTATTGTCACAAAAGATTTTCATTGGACCCGATGCACTAGGTATGACACCTAGATCGGATATGAAATCCTTCATTCAGACTCCTTCATTTGCTGCTTCTGAAGTAGCTATGTACTCCGCTTCACACATAGATCCCGCCACGACGCTTTGCTTGGAACTGCACCAACTAACAGCTCCACCGTTCAATATAAATACGTATCCGGTTTGTGACTTAGAGTCATCCGGATCAGTGTCAAAGCTTGCATCAACGTAACCATTTACGACGAGCTCTTTGTCACCTCCATAAATGAGAAACATATCCTTAGTCCTCTTCAGGTATTTCAGGATTTTCTTGACCGCTGTCCAGTGATCCACTCCTGGTACTTTGGTACCTCCCTGCTAAACTAATAGCAAGGCACACATAAGGTCTGGTACGCAGCATTGCATACATGATAGAACCTATGGCTGAAGCATAGGGAATGACTTTCATTTTCTCTCTATCTTCTGCTGTGGTCGGGCGTTGAGTCTGATTCAACTTCAGACCTTGTAACACAGGCAAGAACCCTTTCTTTGTTTGATCCATTTTGAACTTCTTCAAAATTTTATCAACGTATGTGCTTTGTGAAAGTCCAATTAAGCGTCTTGATCTATCTCTATAGATTTTGATGCCCAATATATAAGCAGCTTCACTGAGGTCTTTCATAGAAAAACTTTTATTTAAGTATCCTTTTACGCTATCCAAAAATTCTATATCATTTCCAATCAACAATATGTCATCCACATATAATATTAGAAATGCTACAGAGGTCCCATTCACTTTCTCGTACATACAGGCTTCTCCAAAAGTCTGTATAAAACCATATGCTTTGATCACACTATCGAAACCTTTATTCCAACTCCGAGATGCTTGCACCAGTCCATAAATCGATCGCTGGAGCTTGCACACTTTGTTAGCATCCTTTGGATCAATAAAACCTTCGGGTTGCATCATATACAACTCTTCTTCCAGAAATCCATTCAGGAATGCAGTTTTGACATCCATTTGCCAAATTTCATAATCATAAAATGCGACAATTGCTAATATGATTCGGATGGACTTAAGCATCGCTATGGCTGAGAAGGTCTCATCGTAGTCAACTCCTTGAACTTGTCGAAAACCTTCCATAATAAGTCGAGCTTTGTAGACAGTAACATTACCGTCAGTGTCAGTCTTCTTCTTGAAGATCCATTTATTCTCTATGGCATGCCGATCATCGGGAAAGTCAACCAAAGTCCACACTTTGTTCTCATACATGGATCCCATCTAAGATTTCATGGCCTCAAGCCATTTCACGGAATCTAGGCTCATCATTGCTTCCTCATAGTTCGTAGGTTCGTCATGGTCAAGTAACATGACTTCCAGAACAGGATTACTGTACCACTCTGGTGCGGATCTTACTCTGGTTGACCTCCGAGGTTCGGTAGTAACTTGATCAGAAGTTTCATGATCATTATCATTACCTTCCTCACTAATTGGTGTAGGAATCATAGGAACTGATTTCATTGATGAACTACTCTCGAATAAGGGAGCAGGTACAGTTACCTCATCAAGTTCTACTTTCCTCCCACTCACTTCTTTCGAGAGAAACTCCTTCTCTAGAAAAGATAAATTTTTAGCAATGAGTATCTTGCCTTCGGATCTGTGATAGAAGGTGTACCCAACAGTCTCCTTTGGGTATCCTATGAAGACATATTTCTCCGATTTGGGTTCGAGCTTATTAGGTGGAAGCTTTTTCACATAAGCATCACAGCCCCAAACTTTAAGAAACGACAACTTGGGTTTCTTGCCAAACCACAGTTCATATGGTGTCGTCTCAACGGATTTGGATGGTGCCCTATTTAACATAAATGCAGCCGTCTCTAAAGCATAACCCCAAAACGATAGCGGTAAATTAGTTAGAGACATCATAGATCGCACCATATCTAATAAAGTACGGTTACGACATTCGGACACACCATTGCGTTGTGGTGTTCCGGGTGGCGTGAGTTGCGAAACTATTCCGCATTGTTTCAAATGAAGACCAAACTCGTAACTCAAATATTCTCCTCCATGATCAGATCGTAGAAACTTTATTTTCTTGTTATGATGATTTTCTACTTCACTCTGAAATTCTTTGAACTTTTCAAATGTTTCATACTTATGTTTCATCAAGTAGATATACCAATATCTGCTCAAATTATCTGTGAAGGTCAGAAAATAACGACACCCGCCGCGAGCCTCAACACTCATTGGACCGCATACATCAGTATGTATTATTTCCAACAATTATGTTGCTCGCTCCATTGTTCCGGAGAACAGATTCTTAGTCATCTTGCCCATGAGGCATGGTTCGCAAGCATCAAGTGATTCATAATCAAGTGATTCCAAAAGCCCATCAGCGTGGAGTTTCTTCATGTGCTTTACACCAATATGACCCAAACGGAAGAGCCACAAATAAGTTGCACTATCATTATTAAACTTATACCTTCTGGCTTCAATACTATGAATATGTGTGTCACTACTATCGAGATTCAACAAAAATAGACCACTCATCAAGGGTGCATAACCATAAAAGATATTACTAATATAAATAGAACAACCATTATTCTCTGATTTAAATGAATAACTGTATCGCATCAAACAAGATCCAGATATAATGTTCATGCTTAACGCTGGCACCAAATAACAATTATTCAAGTCTAAAACTAATCCCGAAGGTAGATGTAGAGGTAGCGTGCCGACGGCGATCATATCGACTTGGGAACCATTTCCCACGCGCATCGTCACCTCGTCCTTAGCCAATCTTCGCTTAATCCATAGTCCCTGTTTCGAGTTGCAAATATGAGCAACAGAACAAGTATCAAATACCCAGGCACTACTGCGAGCATTAGTAACGTACACATCAATAACATGTATATCAAATATACCTTTCACTTTGCCATCCTTCTTATCCGCAAAATACTTGGGACAGTTCTACTTCCAGTGATCAGTCCCTTTGTAGTAGAAGCACTCAGTTTCAGGCTTAGGTCCAGACTTGGGCTTCTTCACTTCAGCAGCAACTTGCTTGTCGTTCTTCTTGAAGTTCCCCTTCTTCCCTTTGCCCTTTTTCTTGAAACTAGTGGTCTTGTTGATTGATACGTCTCCGTCGTATCTACTTTTCCAAACACTTTTGCCCTTGTTTTGGACTCTAACTTGCATGATTTGAATGGAACTAACCTGCACTGACGCTGTTTTCAGCAGACTTTCCATGGTGTTATTTATGTGCAGAAACAAAAGTTCTCGGAATGACCTGAAACTCCACGGAACATCTATTTGGAAAATAAGAAAAATACTGGAAGAAAAATCCACGTCAGGGGGCCCACACCCAGCCCACGAGGGTGGGGGGCGCGCCTACCCCCCCTAGGGCGAGCCCCCTACCTCGTGGGCCCCCTGACGCTCCACCGACCTCAACTCCAACTCCATATATTCACTTTCAGGGAGAAAAAAATCAAAGAGAAGGATTCATCACGTTTTACGATACGGAGCCGCCGCCAAGCCCTAAAACCTCTCGGGAGGGCTGATCTGGAGTCCGTTCGTGGCTTCGGAGAGGGGGATTCATCGCCATCGTCATCATCAACCATCTTCCATCACCAATTCCATGATGCTCATCACTGTGCGTGAGTAATTCCATCGTAGGCTTGCTGGACGGTGATGGGTTGGATGAGATCTATCATGTAATCGAGTTAGTTTTGTTAGGGTTTGATCCCTAGTATCCACTATGTTCTGAGATTGATGTTGCTATGACTTTGCTATGCTTAATGCTTGTCACTAGGGCCCGAGTGCCATGATTTCAGATCTGAACCTATTATATTTTCATGAATATATGTGAGTTCTTGATCCTATCTTGTAAGTCTATAGTCACCTACGATGTGTTATGATCCGGCAACCCTGAAGTGACAATAATCGGGACCACTCCCGGTGATGACCATAGTTTGAGGAGTTCATGTATTCACTATGTGCTAATGCTTTGTTCTGCTATTCTATTAAAAGGAGGCCTTAATATCCCTTAGTTTCCGTTAGGACCCCGCTGCCACGGGAGGGTAGGACAAAAAATGGCATGCAAGTTCTTTTCCATAAGCACGTATGACTATATTCGGAATACATGCCTACATTACATTGATGAATTGGAGCTAGTCCTATGTCACCCTATGTTATGATTGTTACATGATGAACCGCATCCGGCATAATTCTCCTTCACCGATCCAATGCCTACAAGCTTTTCACATATTGTTCTTCGCTTATTTACTTTTCCGTTGCTACTGTTACAATCACTACAAAACACCAAAAATATTACTTTTGCTACCGTTACTTTTGTTACCGTTACCACTGCTATCATATTACGTTGCTACTAAATACTTTGCTGCAGATATTAAGTTATCCAGGTGTGGTTGAATTGACAACTCAACTCCTAATACTTGAGAATATTCTTTGGCTCCCCTTGTGTCGAATCAATAAATTTGGGTTGAATACTCTACCCTCGAAAACTGTTGCGATCCCCTATACTTGTGGGTTATCAAGACTATTTTCTAGCGCTGTTGCCGGGGAGCATAGCTCTATTCTTTGAGTCACTTGGGATTTATAACTGCTGGTCACTATGAAGAACTTGAAAGACGCTAAGACAACAATTTATCCCTAAACTATGAGGGGAGGTAAGGAACTGACATCTAGCTCTGCACTTGATTCACCTTCTGTTTTGAGTAAGCTTGTGACACCTAAACATGCTTCTGATATTCATTCTGATATGTCCCATGTTATTGATCATACCACTTTTGCTATGCATATACTTATGATGAAACTACTTCCATGCTTGATACTACTGTGCCACTTGGTGAATTTCTTGATGAACAAATTGCTAGGGCTAGAGAGAAAAGAAATTATTGAAACTGATTATATTGATGAAAGTGATGATGAAGACTTGCTTGTTATTCCTGAGGGTTATGTTTTTGATAAAGAAGCTTCTTTAGCTATTTTAGCTTGCAAAGATAGATATGAACTCAAGAGGTTATTAGCTAAATGGAAGCAGCAATCTCTTAATGATAGAATGAAACCTGACCCTGCTTTTGCTACTTCACCTATTTGTGTTAACGATAAGGATTATGAATTCTCTGTTGATCCTGATATAATTACTTTGGTTGAATCTGATCCTTTTCATGGCTATGAAACTGAAACTGTTGTGGCACATCTTACTAAAGTAAATGATATAGCCACCCTGTTCACTAATGATGAGAGATCTCGCTACTTTTATATCCTTAAAATATTTCCGTTCTCATTAAAGGGTGATGCTAAGATATGGTTTAATTCTCTTGATGCTGGATGTGTGCGTAGTCCCCAGGATATGATTTATTACTTCTCTGCTAAATATTTCCCTCCTCATAAGAAACAAGCTGCTTTGAGGGAAATATACAACTTTGCGCAAATTGAAGAAGAGTCTCCCACAAGCTTGGGGGAGGCTTCTCAAGTTACTTAATTCTTTGCCTGATCATCCTCTCAAGAAAAAAAAATGTACTTGATATCTTTTATAATGGACTAAGCGATGCTTCCAGAGATTACCTAGATAGTTGTGCTGGTTCTATTTTCAGGGAAAGAACACCGGATGAAGCTGAAATTTTATTGAATAATATGTTAACAAATGAAAATAATTGGACACTTCCTGAGCCAGCTCCTGAGCCAATTCCCGAGCCTATTCCTAAACCAACCCCGAAGAAGAGAGGTGTTCTATTTCTCAGTCCTAAAGATATGCAAGAGGCAAACAAATCTATGAAAGAAAAAGGTATTAAAGCTGAAGATGTTAAGAATTTACCTCCTATTGAAGAAATAGATGGTCTTAATCTGCCGCCTGTTGAAGAAACATATGATCTTAATTCATTACCTATTGAAGAACCTCATGGTCTTGATAACCCGACACAGGTAGTAAAGGTAAATTCTCTCTATAGATATGATAAAGCTGAAATCCCTCCTACTAAAATTGCTAGCCAATGCTTGCATGAGTTTGATAACTTTATGGTTAAGCAAGAAGATTTCAATGCTTATTTTGGTAGACAATTAAAACAAAATGCTTATATGATTGAACACTTGGGTGATTATATGGCTAATGTTAAAGGTGAACTTAAACTCATTACTAAATGTGCTTCTATGGTTACCACCCAAGTAGAACAAGTACTTAAGGCTCAAAATGATTTGCTCAATGAAATGAATAGTAAGAAAAATGATTATGCTGTTAGAGTGGCAACTAGAACTGGTAGAATGACTCAGGAACCTTTGTATCCTGAAGGCCACCCTAAGAGAATTGAGCAAGATTCTCAGAGAAATAATATTGATGCACCTAGTCCTTCTAAAAAGAAGAAAAAGAAAAATGATAGGACTTTGCATGCTTCTAGTGAACCTATTGCTGAACCACCTGAGAATCCAAATGATATCTCTATTTCTGATGCTGAAACACAATCTGGTAATGAACATGAACCTCATGAAAATGCTAATGATGATGTTCATGATGATGCTCAACCTAGTAATGACAATGATGTAGAAATTGAACCTGCTGTTGATCTTGATAACCCACAATCAAAGAATCAATGTTATGATAAGAGAGACTTTGTTGCTAGGAAACATGGTAAAGAAAGGGAGCCATGGGTTCAGAAATCCATGCCTTTTCCTCCCAAACCATCCAAAAAAAGGATGATGAGGATTCTGAGCGCTTGGCTGAAATGATTAGACCTATATTTTTGCGTATGCGATTAACTGATATGCTCAAAATGAATCCTTATGCTAAGTATATGAAATATATTGTTACAAATAAAATAAAGATACCGGAAGCTGAAATTTCCATCATGCTTGCTAATTATACTTTTGAGGGTGGAATACCAAAGAAACTTGGAGATCTAGGAGTACCTACTATACCATGCTCCATTAAAAGAAACTATGTTAAAACTGCTTTATGTGATCTTGGAGCCGGTGTTAGTGTTATGCCTCCCTCTTTATATCGTAGACTTGATTTGAATAAGTTGACACCTACTGAAATATCTTTGCAAATGGCTGATAAATCAACTGCTATGCCTGTCGGTATTTGTGAGGATGTGCCTGCTGTGGTTGCAAACGTTACTATTTTAACGGACTTTGTTATTCTTGATATTCCCGAGGACGATAATATGTCTATTATTCTTGGTAGACCTTTTTTGAATACTGCAAAGGCTGTTATTGATTGCAACAAAGGCAATGTCACTTTTCATGTTAATGGTAATGAGCATACGGTACACTTACCAAGGAAACAACCTCAAGTTCATAGTATCAACTCTATTGGAAAAATTCCATCGATTATATTTGGAGGTTTTGAATTTCCTCTTCCTACTGTAAAAAAAATATATGATATTCTTATTATCGGGGATGTGCATATCACCGTTGAGGTAACATAGTGTTATTCAAAATTTCGTCGGTTTCATGTTATTCGGAATGAGTTTGTTAACAAGACTTCATCAACCTTGTTAGTGGATTCCTTTTGATGAGCATGAGATGGATGAAACTAGAAGGCACAACCTTTTGTACCCTCTTTCTACTTTCTGTTATTTAGTTGAAATAAAGTAAAAGTAGTATTTTTACATCATTTTCGATTTATCATGCAATATAAAATACCCGAAAATTAAAGTTCTCCAAATGCCCTGAAAATGGAATATGAGTTTTTCTAGAATATTTGAGATTATCTGGCACTGAGAACACACCAGGAGGGGCAAGCACCTGGCCACGAGGGTGGAGGGTGCGCCCTACCCCCCAGGGCGTGCCCCTCTGCCTCGTGGGCCCACGGTGGCCCTCCTCCACTTATTCGTGCACCCACACACTCCTTCCTCCCACAAACACCAGTATCCAGCTCAAGCACAAGTTCTAGCTCATTTTGCTGCGATTTTCGATCTCCTTGCTCAAAGCACCTCTCACAAAACTGCTTGGGGAGATTGTTCCTTGGTATGTGACTCCTCCATTGGTCCAATTAGTTTTTGTTCTAGTGCTTTATTCATTGCAAATTTGTGCTACCTAGGTGACCATGTTCTTGAGCTTGCATGTCAAATTTATATGGTTCCAAGTAGTTCTAATGCATGATATAGTCTCTAGGCACTTGTAGGAGTAGTTGCTATCCATTTTATTGAGGTTGGTTCACTTTTGTTTGAAGTTACTAAAAATTTCAGAAATTTTTCAGAGAAATAAATATGCTTAGGAAAATGTTCCAAGGTGGTTCTTCAAGGAAGCAAGGACCCAGGCTTGCAATGCGTGATGCTGAAGAGGAGCCACCAAGGGACTCTCCAGTGCGGCCTTGTGAATGGCCTTCAGAAAATTTTATGGATCGAGCGGGAATCAAGGAAGAATTTAACGCATATTTGCGTAACTCTGATCTTGTGAGCTTCGAGGCAGACAAATGCCGCCAGTACCATTATCTCACTAGTACATTTGTGAGGAGGCAAAAGTAAGACATTTTATTACCAAAGAGGAGGCAGATGAGTACGAGAGGAGGGCGGAGGCAGCTCGCTGCCACGCTGCAGCTCAGGAGGCGATAGCCTCTGCAACTCAGTACGACCCCGACTACAACTATGGATATCCGCCAGGCCATCCGTGGCAATAAACCAACTTAGGCCAAAAGCCTAAGCTTGGGGGAGTACGTATTTCACACCGACATTACATTTATGTTCACACACTCATTGCTAGATGTCGGTGCTCATACTTTTTCACTGTAATATTCATGCTATTTTATTTTCTTTTTCTTGCTTTCTTCTTGTGTGTTTAATAAACCTTGAGAAAAACAAAAAAAATTAGTTGTAGCTTTTAGCTAGTTTACTTTTCTTGCTGTAGTAGTAATAATTAAAAGAAAACCCAAAAATATTTCCCGTTCTTCTTTTGCTTGTTGGGAGCTTTCCCGTGTAAATAGTTTTATTTCTTTTCTTTTCTTTGGGGGTCGATAGGAGAAGACCATGATTAAATTATTGAAGTGTCTCTTATATGCATTATTGTTGATTTAACTAAGAGCCCATATTGCCTTGTCTTCTCCTGTTTATTGAATGCTCACAGATTCCAGCTTAGTCCAATGCACGTGCACTCCTATTATTATTCACATCGTTCGGTCGTGCAAGTGAAAGGCAATTATGATGATATATGATGGACTGACTGAGATGAGAAAAGCTGGTATGAACTCGACCTCTCTTGTTTTTGTAAATATGATGAGTTCATCGTTCCTGATTCAGCTTATTATGAATAACATGTTTGCAATGAAAATTAGAGATCATAGTTGCTCATGCCATGCTTGATTAGCTATGAGTTATAATGGTTTACCTTGCATGCCAACATGCTATTAAAATGGTTGTGATGTGGTATGATGGGGTGGTATCCTCCTTTGAATGATTTAAGTGACTTGACTTGGCACATGTTCACACATGTAGTTGAAACAAATCAACATAGCCTTCACGATATTTATGTTCATGGTGGATTATATCCTACCCATGCTTGCATCCAGTGTTTATTAATTTTAATGCATGTTCATGACTGTTGTCGCTCTCTAGTTGGTCGCTTCCCAGTCTTTTGCTAGCCTTCACTTGTACTAAGCGGGAATACTGCTTGTGCATCCAATCCCTTAATCCCCAAAGTTATTTCATATGTGTCCACTATACCTTCCTATATGCGGTATCTACCTGCCGTTCCAAGTAAATTTGTATGTGCCAAACTCTTAACCTTCAAATAAACATTCTGTTTTGTATGCTCGAATAGCTCATGTATCAACTAGAGCTGCCCTTATCTTCCATGCTAGGTGGGTTATTCTCAAGAGGAGTGGACTCTGCTCCTCACTCATGAGAAAATGGCTGGTCACCTGGATGCCCAGTCCCATGCTCTATGCAAACTAAATCAAAATAATTGCGAACACAACTCCCCCTGGGACTGTTGCTAGTTGGAGATACTCGTTGTTTCGAGCAAGTCATGGATTGATGCTTGTTGGTGGAGGGGGAGTATAAACTTTACCATTCTGTTTGGGAACCGCCTATAATGTGTGTAGCATGGAAGATATCACCATCTGTTGGTTGTTATGTTGACAATGAAAGTATGCCGCTCAAAATATTATTTATCTCTATTTCAAAACCGAGCTCTGGCACCTCTACAAATCCCTGCTTCCCTCTGTGAAGGGCCTATCTATTTACTTTCATGTTGAGTCATCACCCTCTTATTAAAAAGCACTAGCTGGAGAGCGCAGCTGTCATTTGCATCCATTACTATTAATTTATATTGGGTATGACTATGATTGGATCTCTTTTACCATGAATTACAATGTCTAGTCAGTCCTTGATCCTTAAAGGTGCTCTGCATTTATGTTTTGCGGTCTCAGAAAGGGCTAGCGAGCTACCATCTTGTTATATCATATCATGATTGTTTTGAGAAAGTGTTGTCGTCCGAGATTTATATTATTGCTCGCTAGTTGATTATACTATTGATATGAGTAAACATGAGACTTAAGAGTTATTGAAAATGTGGTTAGTCATAATCTTTGCTAAAAACTTGAATGCTGGCTTTACATATTTACAACAACAAGAGCAAACAGAGTTTGTAAAAGTTTTTCTTTATCACTTTCAGTTTATCAACTGAATTGCTTGAGGACAAGCAAAGGTTTAAGCTTGGGGGAGTTGATACGTCTCTGTCGTATCTACTTTTCCAAACACTTTTTCCCTTGTTGGACTCTAACTTGCATGATTTGAATGGAACTAACCCGGACTGACGCTGTTTTCAGCAGCCTTTCCATGGTGTTATTTATGTGCAGAAACAAAAGTTCTTGGAATGGCCTGAAACTCCACGGAACATCTATTTGGAAAATAAGAAAAATACTGGAAGAAAAATCCATGTCAGGGGGCCCACACCCTGCCCACGAGGGTGGGGGCGCGCCTACCCCCCTAGGGCGTGCCCCCCTACCTCGTGGGCCCACTGACGCTCCACCGACCTCAACTCCAACTCCATATATTCACTTTCGGAGAGAAAAAAATCAGAGAGAAGGATTCATCACGTTTTACGATACGGAGCTACCGCCAAGCCCGAAAACCTCTCGAGACGGCTGATCTGGAGTCCGTTCGGGGCTCCGGAGAGGGGGATTCGTCGCCATCGTCATCATCAACCATCCTCCATCACCAATTTCATGATGCTCACCGCCGTGCGTTAGTAATTCCATCGTAGGCTTGCTGGACGGTGATGGGTTGGATGAGATCTATCATGTAATCGAGTTAGTTTTGTTAGGGTTTGATCCCTAGTATCCACTATGTTCTGAGATTGATGTTGCTATGACTTTGCTATGCTTAATGCTTGTCACAAGGGCCCGAGTGCCATGATTTCAGATCTGAACCTATTATGTTTTCATGAATATATGTGAGTTCTTGATCCTATCTTGCAAGTCTATAGTCACCTACTATGTGTTATGATCCGGCAACCCCAAAGTGACAATAATCGGGACCACTCCCGGTGATGACCATAGTTTGAGGAGTTCATGTATTCACTATGTGCTAATGCTTTGTTCCGGTACTCTATTAAAAGGAGGCCTTAATATCCCTTAGTTCCCATTAGGACCCCGCTGCCACGGGAGTGTAGGACAAAAGTTGTCATGCAAGTTCTTTTCCATAAGCACATATGACTATATTCGGAATACATGCCTACATTACATTGATGAATTGGAGGTAGTCCTATGTCACACTATGTTATGATTTTTACATGATGAACCGCATCCGGCATAATTCTCCATCACCGATCCAATGCCTACGAGCTTTTCACATATTGTTCTTCGCTTATTTACTTTTCCGTTGCTACTGTTACAATCACTACAAAACACCAAAAATAATTACTTTTGCTACCGTTACTTTTGTTACCGTTACCACTGCTATCATATTACTTTGCTACTAAATACTTTGCTATAGATATTAAGATATCCAGGTGTGGTTGAATTGACAACTCAACTGCTAATACTTGAGAATATTCTTTGGCTCCCCTTGTGTCGAATCAATAAATTTGGGTTGAATACTCTACCCTCGAAAATTGTTGCGATCCCCTATACTTGTGGGTTATCATTGACCATCAACACTTGATGCTCCTTCTTGATTTCAACCTCCGCAGCCTTTAGCATCATGAAGAGCTCGGGAATCGTCTTATCCATCCCTTGCATATTATAGTTCATCACGAAGCTTTTGTAGCTTGGTGGCAGTGATTGAAGAACTCTGTTAATGACACTATCAACTGGAAGATTAACTCCTAGTTAAATCAAGTGATTATGATATCCAGACATTTTGAGTATATGTTCACTGAAAGAACTATTCTCCTCCATTGGAGACTTCATATCTCTCAATCCGGGCATTTGCTTGAAATATTAACTTCAACTCCTAGAACATCTCATATGCTCCATGACGTTCAAAACATCGTTGAGTCCTGGTTCTAAGCCGTAAAGCATGGCACACTGAACTATCAAGTAGTCATCAGCTTTTCTCTGCCAGGCGTTCACAATGTCTGGTGTTGCTCCTGCAGCGGGTCTTGCACCTAGCGGTGCTTCCAGGACGTAATTCTTCTATGAAGCACTGAGGATAATCCTCAAGTTACGGACCCAGTCCGTGTAGCTGCTACCATCATCTTTCAACATAGCTTTCTCTAGGAACGCATTAAAATTCAAAGGAACAGTAGCACAGGCCATTGATCTACAACAACATAGACATGCAAAATACTATCAGGTACTAAGTTCATGATAAATTAAAGTTCAATTAATCATATTACTTAAGAACTCCCACTTAGATAGACATCCCTCTAATCATCTAAGTGATCACGTGATCCAAATCAACTAAACCATGTCCGATCATCACGTGAGATGGAGTAGCTTTCAATGGTGAACATCACTATGTTGATCATATCTACTATATGATTCATGCTCGACCTTTTGGTCTCAGTGTTTCGAGGCCATATCTGCATATGCTAGGCTCGTCAAGTTTAACATGAGTATTCTGCATGTGCAAAACTAGCTTGCACCCACTGTATGTGAACGTAGAGCTTATCACACCCGATCATCACGTGGTGTCTCAGCACGACGAACTATCGCAACGGTGCATACTCAGAGAGAACACTTGTACCTCGAAATTTAGTGAGAGATCATCTTATAATGTTACTGCCGTACTAAGCAAAATAAGATGCATAAAGGATAAACATCACATGCAATCAATATAAGTGATATGATATGGCCATCATCATCTTGTGCCTTTGATCTACATCTCCAAAGCACCGTCATGATCACCATCGTCACCGGCTTGACACCTTGATCTCCATCAAAGCATCATTGTCGTCTCGCCAACTATTGCTACCGCTTAGTGATAAAGCAATTACATGGTGATTGCATTTAATACAATAAAGCGACAACCATAAGGCTCCTGCCAGTTGCCGGTAACTTTCACAAAACATGATCATCTCATACAACATTTTATATATCATCACGTCTTGATCATATCACATCACAACAGGCGCTGCAAAAACAAGTTAGACGTCCTCTACTTTGTTGTTGCAAGTTTTACGTGGCTGCTACGGGCTTAGCAAGAACCGTTCTTACCTACGTATAAAAACCACAATGATTTTACGTCAAGTGTGCTGTTTTAACCTTCAACAAGGACCGGGCGTAGTCACACTCGATTCAACTAAAGTTGGAGAAACAGACACCCACTAGCCACCTGTGTGCGAAGCACGGCGGTAGATCCAGTCTCATGAACGCGGTCATGTAATGCCGGTCTGGGCTGCTTCATCCAACAATACCGCCGAATCAAAGTATGACATGCTGGTAAGCAGTATGACAATTATCGCCCACAACTCTTTGTGTTCTACTCGTGCATGTAACATCTACCCATAGACCTGGCTCGGATGCCACTGTTGGAGAACATAGTATTTCAAAAAAATTGCCTACGATCACGCAAGATCTATCTAGGAGAAGCATAGGAACGATCGGGGAGAGTGTGTCCACGTACCCTCGTAGACCGAAAGAGGAAGCGTTTAGTAACACGGTTGATGTAGTCGAACGTCTTCGCGATACAACCGATCAAGTACCAAATGGACGACACTTCCGTGATCTGCACACGTACAGCTCAGTGACGTCCCTCGAACTCTTGATCCAGCTGAGGCCGAGGGAGAGTTTCGTTAGCACGACGGCGTGGTGACGGTGATGATGAAGTTACCAGCGCAGGGCTTCGCCTAAGCACTACGACGATATGACTGAGGTGTAAAACTCTGGAGGGGGCACCGCACATGACTAAAGATCAACTTGTGTGTCTATGGGTGCCCCCCTTCCCTGTATATGAAGGAGGAGAGGAGGAGGAGGGCCGGCCACAAGGGGCGCGCCCAAGGGGAGGATTCCTACTCCTAGTAGGAGTAGGTTCCCCCCTTTCCTAGTCCAAGTAGGAGAAGAAGGAAGGAGAGGGAGGTGAGAAGGAAAGGGGGGCTGACCCCCCTACTAAAATTTGGTTTGGGCTGGGGGGGGGGTGCGCCACACCTTGGCCTGCCTCCTCTCTTCCACCACTAGGCCCATGAGGCCCAATAACCCCCCCTGGGGGTTCCGGTAACCCCCCGGTACTCCGGAAAATACCCGATACACCTTGGAACTATTACGGTGTCTGAATATAGTCTTTCAATATATCAATCTTTATGTCTCGACAATTTTGAGACTCCTCTTCATGTTCGTGATCTCATCCGGGACTCCTAACTATCTTCGGTACATCAAAACACATAAGCACATAATACCGATCGTCATCGAACGTTAAGCGTGCGGACCCTACGGGTTCGAGAACTATGTAGACATGACCGAGACTCATCTCCGGTCAATAACCAATAGCGGAACCTGGATGCTCATATTGGCTCCCACATATTCTACGAAGATTTTTATCGGTCAAACAGCGTAACAACATACGTTGTTCCCTTTGTCATCGGTATGTTACTTGCCCAAGATTCGATCGTTGGTATCACTATACCTAGTTCAATCTCGTTACCGGCAAGTCTCTTTACTCGTTCCGTAATGCATCGTCCCACAACTAACTCGTTAGTCACATTGCTTGCAAGGCTTATAGTGATGTGCATTACCGAGAGGGCCCAGAGATACCTCTCCGACAATCGGAGTGACAAATCCTAATCTCGGTCTATGCCATCTCAACAAACACCATCGGAGACACCTGTAGAGTATCTTTATAATCACCCAGTTACTTGTGACGTTTGATAGCACACTAAGTGTTCCTCTGGTATTTGGGAGTTGCATAATCTCATAGTCATAGGAACATGTATAAGTCATGAAGAAAGCAATAGCAATGAACTAAACGATCATAGTGCTAAGCTAACGGATGGGTCATGTCAATCACATCATTCTCTAATGATGTGACCCTGTTCATCAAATGAAAAATCATGTCTATGGCTAGGAAACTTAACCATCTTTGATTAACGAGCTAGTTAAGTAGAGGCATACTAGTGAAACTCTGTTTGTCTATGTATTCACACATGTACTAAGTTTCCGGTTAATACAATTCTAGCATGAATAATAAACATTTATCATGATATAAGGAAATATATATAACAACTTTATTATTGCCTCTAGGGCATATTTCCTTCAGGAAAGTGAAAGTATGGTGGAAAAAGGAACAAACTTTATTTTCTGTTTGGGAACCGCCTATGATATATCTAGCATGGAAAGTGTTGGGAACTCTAAGTCGTTTCGTTGGTGGGAAAGACACACCTCCCAAATTGTTTTTTATCTCTAAGTTTTTCGCTTTGAGCTCTGGCACCTCTACAAATCCCTACTTCTCTCTGCGAAGGGCCTTTCTTTTACTTTATGCATTTTTTTATTTTGAATTTGAGTCAGGCAAGATGATCGTACTTGAGTATTGGGTGTAACTAAAACGCGAGTGTGTTTCATGAATGGATCAATGATTAAGCATGATGGGCTAGGGATAACTTATTTTAGCGTTGATATTTTGAAAGACGTGGTTGCTTGTTCGTATGCTTTAGTATTTAAGTTATCATTTCAAAACTAAACTATTGCTTTGAATCACATAAAAGTCCAAATGTCCATGCTATAAAGAAAATAATATGATATGACATGTTAGGCAACATTCCACATCAAAAATTCTGTTTTTATCACTTACCTACTTGAGGATGAGCAGGAGTTAAGCTTGGGGATGCTGATACGTCTCGAACGTATATATAACCTTTGACAGTTCCATGATGTTATATTATCAATCTTGGATGTTTTATAATCATTTTATAATCATTTTATAGTCATTTTATATCATTTTTTCATACTAACCTATTGACATAGTGCCAAGTGCCAATTGATGTTTTCTGCATGTTTTTTACATCGCAGGAAATAAATACCAAACGGAGTCCAAATGCAATGAAACTTCATGGAGATTTTTTATGGACCAGAAGACACCCGATGGGCCAAGGCAGCGCCTGGGGGTGCTCCGAGGGGAGCACAACCCACCAGGGCTAGGAGGCCCAGGCGCGCCCTGGTAGGTTGCGCCCACCTCGGGTGCCCCCGGACCACCTCTTTGCTCTATAAATACCCCAATATTCCAGAAACCCTAGGGGAGTCGAAGAAAATCAATTCCAGCCGCCGCAGAGTCCAGAACCACCAGATCCAATCTAGACACCATCACGGAGGGGTTCACCACTTCCATTGGTGCCTCTCCGATGATGCGTGAGTAGTTCTTTGTAGACCTCTGGGTCTGTAGTTAGTAGCTAGATGGCTTCCTTTCTCTCGCTGAATTCTCAATACAATGGTCTCTTGGAGATCCATATGATGTAACTCTTTTTGCGGTGTATTTGGATCGGACAAACTTTGAGTTTATGATCAGATCTATCTTTTTATATACATGAAAGTTATTTGAGTTTCTTTGATCTCTTATATGCATGATTTCTTATAGCCTCATATTTCTTCTCCAATATCTGGGTTTTGTTTGGCTAACTTGATCTATTTATCTTTCAATGGGAGAGGTGCTTTGTAGTGGGTTCGATCTTACGGTGCTTGATCGTAGTGACAGAAGGGGAACCGACACGTATGTATCATTGCTACTAAGGATAAAACGATGGGGTCTATCTCTACTTAGATAGATCTTGTCTACATCATGTCATCGTTCTTATTGCATTACTCTGCTTCTCCATGAACTTAATACACTAGATGCATGCTGGATAGCGGTCGATGTGTGGAGTAATAGTAGTAGATGCAGGCAGGAGTCGGTCTACTAATCTTGGACGTGATGCCTATATAATGATCATTGCCTGGATATCGTCATGATTATTTTAAGTTCTATCAATTGCCCAATAGTAATTTGTTTACAAAACATTTGCTATTTTTCTCGAGAGAAGCCACGTGAAACCTACGGCCCCCGGGTCTCTTTCTCATATTATTTGCCTTTGCGATCTACTTTTCCTTTGCTTTTATTTTTAGATCTACTAAACCAAAAATTCAAAAATACCTTGCTGCGTTTTATTCTTATTTATTTTATTTGGTGTTCGATCTATCAATCTATTACAATTTATTTCCCGTCCACGAGCCAATTTCTGGCACCCTTACCCGAAAGGGATTGACAACCCCTTTAACACGTCGGGTTGCGGGTGGTTGTTATTTGTGTGCAGGTGTTGTTTATGTTGTGTCGCTTGGTTCTCCTACGGGTTCGATAACCTTGGTTTCATCACTGAGGGAAATACCTACCATTGCTGTGCTGCATCATCCCTTCCTCTTTGGGGAAATACCGACGTAGTCCTACCAGACTTCAGACCTCTGGCAGGCTCTTCTCTTCGTGTATCGGGCCTCCTGGGTCGTTGTAGGCCAATCTCCTATTTCCTCTCGCCAGTAGTATTCCCAGGTGTTAGGGTGAAGAACCCCATGGGCCGACCCACCAGCCGCGCAGGCACCATGTTAGGTACAGTTCGTATACTGATCGGTTTTGAATATCTCGGTTAGATGGCCACATTGAGCCCTGCCTGACCTCTCTTCTCCGCCGCCAGGCACTCTGCCAGCTTCTTCTAGATTAACGGTGCCCACGCTTTCCTTTATCAAAAAGTCATGGCCGCCGCTCCCTCCACCTCCGTAGAGAAACCCGGTTAAGGTGACCCGCTCAAGATCGTGTTGTCGCCCCTTCCTCGTCCACCTAATTGGTTAATGATTGGGAGCATTCCTCTGTTTCTTGATCCCATTTGAAGCAGTTGGTGATGATGGGGTGTCTTCCGGAGTTTACCGAGATGGGCTAGATGGTGCCTCGTTCAAGGGACAAGGTCCCACGACCATTCCGGTGGAACCAGCTGGTGCACGTAGCATTCATCCACCGCGAGCTGAGGTTTCCTCTTAATCCTTTCACCAAGGACGTGCTAGCCTCCTACAGGCTTCAGCTACATCACCTAACCCCGAGCGGTGTCCTGCACCTCTCTTGTTTCGTGTCCCTTTGCGATTGTTTCTTGGGCGTTCGCCCCCACTTTGGTCTTTTTCGATATTTCTTCTAAGTGCTTCCCCACCTTAAGCACAGAAGGATCCCTTCTTATGGCGGAGCCTTCCTCCAACCACGTCTGAGCTCCGGTTACTTCAATTTGGCGTTGGCACCGGAGACACAATCTAGAAGCAGGGGTGGTATTACACCCCGTATAACTTCCATGACCCTGGTAACCCAGGGCTGCCGGAGTTTGCCGATGTGCCCTGTTGGCAGAGGCTAGAGTAGCGGTCAAAAGTTGACCTTGACCTAGGGACTAGTTATCTGGTGGACGCCGTCGTTGATACGTCTCCAACATATCTATAATTTCTGATTGTTCCATGTTGTTATATTATCATTCTTGGATGTTTTATATTTATTTTATAGCAACTTTATATCATTTTTGGGACTAACCTATTGACATAGTGCCAAGTGCTAAGTGCGGTTTCTGCTTGTTTTTTACTTCGCAAAATATCCATATCAAATGGACAAACGCAACGAAACTTTTTGGAGACTTTTTCTGCCCAGAAGACAACTTAGGAGCCAAGGAACTACTCGAGGGGAGGCCCATGGGGCCCACGAGACACCGGGACGCCAGAGGCCCCAGACGCACCCTGGTGGGTGGTGTGGCCCAAGGAGCTCCTTTCCATGGCCTCTCAGCTCTATAAATTCCCAAATATTCTAGAAACCATAGGGGAGCTGATGAAACACAATTCCAGCCACCGCAAGTTCCAGAACCATGAGATCCAATCTAGAGGCCCTTTCTGGCACCTTGCCGGAGGGGAACACGACCACGGAGGGGTTCATCATCCTCATTGGTGCTCCTCTGATGATGCATGAGTAATTTACAACAGACCTACGGGTCTGTAGACAGTATCTAGATGGCTTCCTCTCTCTTTTTGATTCTCAATACAATGTTCTCCTCGATGTTCTTGGAGATCTATTTGATGTAGTGACTTTTTGTGGTGTGTTTTTGGGATCCGATGAATTGCAACTTTATGGTCTGTTATATCTATCAATATTATTTGAGTATTCTTTGATCTCTTATATGCATGATTATTATAGCCTCGTATTTCTTCTCTGAAATTTGTTTGGTTTGGCCAACTAGATTGATTTTTCTTGCAATGAGAAGATGTGCTTTGTCATGGATTTGATCTTGCACTGTCCTCACCCAGTGATAGAAGGGGTAGCAAGGCATGCATGTATCCTTGCTATTAAGGGGTCTATTCCTACATGAATATATCTTGTCTACATCATGTCATCGTTCTTATTGCACTACTCCGTTTCTCCATGAAGTTAATACACTAGATGCATGCTAGATAGTGGTCGATGTGTGGAGTAATAGTAGTAGATGCAGGTAGGAGTCGGTCTACTAATCTTGGACGTGATGCCTATATACATGATCATTGCCTTGGATATTGTCATAATTATTTGCTCTTCTATCAATAGCCCAACAGTAATTTGTTTACCCACCGTATGCTATTTTCTCGAGAGAAACCACTAGTGAAATCTACGGCCCCCAGGTCTATTTTCTATCATATTGTTTTCAGATCTATTATTCCAAATATCAAAAAACCCCTTATTGCACTTTTTCTTTACTTTTTGTGTGTGCGTGTTTTAGCTAGATCTATTTATCCAATCTCATACAATTTTATCAATCTTAATACCGAGGAGGGATTAACAACCCCTCTTACATGTTGGGTTACAAGTTTTTGTTCTTCGTGTGCAAGCACCATTTACGTTGCTTGGTTCTCCTATTGGATTGATAATTTTGGTTTCATAACTGGGGGAAATACTTACCGTTCCTGTGCTATATCATCCTCTCCCTCTTCGGGGAACTACCAACGCAGATACGAGCAATCAGGAAGAATTTCTGGCACCATTGCCGGGGATACATCATCAACATCTATCAGGTTCCTAATCACAAATGTCATCTCCTTGCAATTTACATTATTTTCCATTTGCCTCTCATTTTCTTCTCCCCCACTTCACCAAAAACATTTGCCTTCTTATTTGCCATCTTTTTCGCTTGTCTTTTTTCCGTTCAATCTTTTGTCTGCTTGAACTTGTCATCATCAGTGATTTTGGTATGGCAGAGACAAATGATGGCAGAACTCCTAGACTTGGACGTTCTGGTAATCTGGATGCTAAAACTTTTGTTTTGGGCCAAGGGAACATTATAGGAAAAGAAACCATCCAAGAAATCTTTAATTGTGTCGGAACTTTGACTTGCGATGATGCTCCTATTCTTAAAAGGACTAAAACTTATGACGGAAGCTATTTCAGCACTAGCTCTGAAACTTGAAAATAGATTTATTCGTACTCATCCTACCTTGTGAAGATTGTTTTATGAGCTACCGGTTATAAAGGACCCGAAAGATAAAAATATAGCCACCCTTGTTCTTATGAATGAATCTGATCACATAGTACGGGAAGGTAGGGAATTTTTTTATTTCTATGGTATAAGCGTGAAAAACTGGTAATAGATGAGATCCTTTACAATAGTTGTTGGGTAACATAGCATGCAATTTCAAAAAAAATTCGTACGATCATGTAAGATCTATCCAGGAGATGCATAGCAATGAGAGGGGAAGAGTGTGTCCACGTACCCTCGTAGACCGAAAGCGGAAGCGTTAGTTTAACGCTGTTGATGTAGTCGAACATCTTCGCGATCCAACCGAAGAAGTACCGAATGTATGGCACCTCCAAGTTCACCACACGTTCAGCTCGATGACGCCCCTCGAACTCTTGATCCAGCAAATTGTCAAGGGAGAGTTTCGTCAGCATGATGGCGTGATGACGGTGATGGTGAAGTGATCTGCGCTGGGCTTCGCCTAAGCACTACGACAATATGACCGGAGGAGTAAACGCTGGAGGGGGGCACCGCACACGGCTAAGAAACAATTGATGGTGTGTATTCTAGGCACCCCTCCCCATGTATATTTATATGTGGGAGGGGGAGGGGAGCAGCCTTGGAGTGCCCCAAGTAGGAGGAATCCTACTTGGAGGCCTCCTCCAATTCGGCCTCCCCCTTTCCTTATCTCCGGAGGGGGGAAGGAAAGAGTGGAGAGGGGAAAGGAAGGGGGAATCCTATTCCCTCTATTTACTTTCCTCCTTCCCTTTTCCTTTCTCCACTTAGGCCGGCCCATATGGGGGTGCACCAGCCCACTAGGGGCTGGTCTGTCCCGCCCTTGGCCTAATAAGGCCCATATCTTTGCCGGGGGGTGCCCGAAACCCCTTCCGATGACCCAGTACGTACCCGGTACCCCCAGAACACTTCTAGTGTCCGAATACTATCGTCCTATATATGAAACTTTACCTCTTGACCATTTCAAGACTCCTCGTCATGTCCGTGATCTCATCGGGACTCTAAACAACATTCGGTCACCAAATCACATAACTCATATAATACAAAATTGTCATCGAACGTTAAGCGTGCGGACCCTACGGGTTCGAGAACTATGTAGACATGGCCGAGACACCTCTCCGGTCAATAACCAACAGTGGAACCTGGATGCTCATATTGGTTCCTACATATTCTACGAAGATCTTTATCGGTTGTACCGCAATGACAACATACGTAATTCCCTTTGTCATCGGTATGTTACTTGCTCGAGATTCGATCATTGGTATCTTCCTACCTAGTTCAATCTCATTACCGGCAAGTCTCTTTACTCGTTCCATAATACATCATCCCGCAACTAACTCATTAGTCACATTGCTTGCAAGGCTTATTATGATGTGCATTACCGAGAGATCCCAGAGATACCTCTTCGATACTCGGAGTGACAAATCCTAGTCTCGATCTATGCTAAACCAAAAAACACATTCGGAGATACCTGTAGAGCATCTTTATAATCACCCAGTTACGTTGTGATGTTTGATAGAACACAAGGTATTCCTTCGGTATCCGGGAGTTGCATAATCTCATAGTCAAAGGAATATGTATATGCCATGAAGAAAGCAAAAACAATAGAACTTAACGTTCATTATGCTAAGCTAACGGATGGGTCTTGTCCATCACATCATTCTCCCAATGATGTGATTCTGTTCATCAAATGATAACACATGTCTATGGCTAGGAAACTTAACCATCTTTGATTAACGAGCTAGTCTAGTAGAGGCTTACTAGGGACACGGTGTTTTGTCTATGTATCCACACATGTATCAAGTTTCTGGTTAATACAATTCTAGCATGGATAATAAACATTTATCATGATGTATGGAAATATAAATAACAACTTTATTATTGCCTCTAGGGCATATTTCCTTCAGTCTCCCATTTGCACTAGAGTCAGTAATCTAGTTCATATCGCCATGTGATTTAAAACCAATAGTTCACATCTTTATGTGATTAACACCCATAGTTCACATTGCCATGTGATCAACACCCAAAGGGTTTACTAGAGTCAATAGTCTAGTTCACATCGCTATGTGATTAACACCCAAAGAGCACTAAGGTGTGATCATGTTTTGCTTGTGAGAGAAGTTTAGTCAACTGGTCTGCCACATTCAGATCCGTATGTGTTTTGCAAATTTCTATGTCTACAATGCTCTGCATGGAGCTACTCTAGCTAATTGCTCCCACTTTCAATATGTATCCAGATTGATACTCAGAGTCATCCGGATCAGTGTAAAAGCTTGCATGGACGCAACTCTTTACGACGAACTCTTTATCACTTCCATAACCGAGAAATATTTCCTTAGTCCTCTTTAGGTAACTAAGGATAACTTTGACCGTTGTCCAGTGATCCACTCCTGGATCACTATCGTACCCTCTTGCCAAACTCATGGCAAGGTACACAATAAGTCTGGTACACATCATAGCATACTTTATAGAACCTATGGCTAATGCATAGGGAATGACTCTCGTTCTCTTTCTATTTTCTGCCGTGGTCGGGTTTTGAGTCTTATTCAACTTTACACCTTGCAACACAGGCAAGCACTGCTTCTTTGACTGTTCCATTTTGAACTACTTCAAAATCTTGTCAAGGTATGTACTCATTGAAAAATATTATCAAGGGTCTTGATCTATCTCTATAGATCTTGATGCCCAATATGTAAGTAGCTTCACCGAGGACTTTCTTTGAAAAACTCCTTTCAAACACTCCTTTATGCTTTCCAGAAAATTCTACATCATTTCTGTCGTGGAATTGTCACGGCAGATGTCCTAGTGTGAGGACTTAGTCATGAGGCCAACGCATCTATGTGATAGCTTGAGAGGGGTTGATCAGAATCGAGAGACGCAAGACAAGACAAGGGTTTAGACAGTTTTGGGCCCCGGGAAACATCATCCGGTAATAGCCCTACATGTTGTTTGTGGCTAGGTCTCATTATGCTCATGAGGGAGTCGTCGTAAACCGGCTCTCCTCTAGTTGTGTATAGCCTTAACGATTATCTCTTGTCCCTCTTGGGGTGCCCTGCCCCTCCTTATATATGTTGAAGGGGCGGGTTACATGACTAGTCCTAGTAGGATTAGGATTAATCTATTACAAGTGAAGTCCTAGTCTTGCTTCCTTTGTAGGATAATATTCCTTATGCCTTTCCTCTTAAATCGGCCCACCGTAACATGAGCCGACCTTCTGGGCCTTGGGCCTTGTCATCCATCTGAAACACCCGCCGGGTCACCAATGAGTCTCCAGGCCCGGTCGGGTCATCAGTGAGTCGCCAGGCTCGTGAGTTGTCAAACCAGTGAGCCGCCAGACTCGTGAGTCGCCAATCCTCCGGCGGGTTACCAATGAAACGCCAAGTCCCAACCGGATCATATATCCGGCCGGGTCATACCGCGGGGTATATCCCCGACATTAGCCCCTAGTTTAATTTGGATTTATCCATGTTAAATTGATCACGCAAAATAACTCAAGAACAAATTTGACAGGTTGTGCTCCGGGTTAAATATTTTTGTAAGCCGACACCAGATCATCCATAAATCCTTGTTATTTCCTCCTAGAAAATCCGGGTCAATAGGCTAGCTTCATAATCAATTTGCTGACATTGGTTTCTCACAGAAAAATACTATGAAGAATAATACATTTGATTCAGCTCCCAATGCTTTAACAAAAATATTGGTCTTGAATTACTCATCTGACTTTCAGCCGGCTTAAAGATGTAGAACCTGCTGATTTATGATTACCAAAATTGCCGAGTTATAAACATATGATGCCAGAGTCATAATTATTGGTTATGCCGGGTCATAATTATTGGTGACGCTGGGTCATAATTATTGGTAACGCCGGGTCATGATTGTTGCGGACATCGGGTCAATCTGGTTTGCTCAAAACTGAGAATTTGAAGATATTTCTCCATTATATCCATATTACCTGTAGCCCCCAAGTCTTGAGCAGAGCAAAGTGATGATTTAAGACTTGCTTCAATATGATCTCTGAGCAATGAACCCTTCAATATAATGGATTAAGGCTTGTGTACCTTGAATTTTTGACAGGAGCAATTGGTAGCCCCCAAGGGCCGACTCATTACAATGTGATGAGTCGGGTCTTCAATAAGGTGATCAAAAAATTTCTTTGCATTAGCCCCCAAGTGCCATGGTGCATGCTGGCAGTGACATGGGACTTTCATATTTGATGTAACCTTAACTTGAATAATGAACCCTACAACGACTCGGGACTATTCCTTCCATTGTAGAATAAATCATATCTATTGACAAAATAATAGCCAATCGCTAAAGTGACTTTAAAAATCTCAATCATAATATTGGTTATTAATAACCATAATAAAAATCCAGCCATGTTGGCTATTAAAGATTTGAATAATATAACCTGGTTTGAAAACCGGTTCCCGCAATATAAACCAGTATATATATATATATGTATGTATGATGCATGTTATGATGATGTAATGATGATGCAATGTATGATGATGTATGTGCACGATGATAGAATACTTCAATGAAACTAACATGATAGTCACTGGAGTATCCTCGCATTCTGTAGCCGGCTCTCACATAACCCAGCGATGTTTGAACCTAGATAAGTTCAAATACGACTTATCGAGAGTACACGAGGTTGGAGTAGCAGCAAGCCAACAGGCAGGTTTAACCAAGTTTCAATGAAGGCAGCTTAGTAGCATGGGTTCATCCTCGCAATCTGTAATCCGACTCTCACATGACCCAAGCGATGTTTGAACCTGGATAAGATCGAATACGACTTATCGAGACTACACGAGGTCGGAGCAGCAGCACACAAACAGGCAGGGTAGTAACGCTATGTTCTCTTTGGTCGAATACGCCTATGTTTGAACAGGAAGCCCCCAAGTGACATGCTTACAAGTGTGGCGTTGAGACGATCAAAAGGGATATTCACAGCTATGATTCGAATACGATCAGGAAGCCCCTAAGTGACCATAAGATAAGCCAATAAGGCAGAATACCCATGTTTGAACTGCGCATCATGGCAGCAAACTCTCTTTGGAAACTTTAATTTTTCCTGAGAACTCAACTTTGCAAGAGATAATTCTTCTTGAGCCGGAATTTTAAACCGGATTTGAGAGCTCCAGACCTTCGTGGGAGATAGATTTCCCTTGGACCGGATTTTGAACCGGAATCCTTCTTTTTAAACCGGAAATTTTTCTGACGGCCTTTAAATTTTTCACCAATATGGCGGTAGCCTCCGGGACCGGGTTATCTTCCCCTTCAACGTCCTGAGGTTCTTGAAATTTGGTGAAACTGGCAACATTTGCTGAGTCATATCGTTGTAGCCCCCGAGTCTTAATACGACTCGAGGAGTTGTCTTGAGATTCTTCATATTTTGACCATAGCATAAGAGTTGTATTTATTGGCATTGATAACGCAATCCGAATCCACAGAAGGTTGAGGTGACTGCAGCAGGTTAGAAATGATCCCGTATGAGCTGTGTCAGCAACTTGGCCAATGATTCCTCCCAACTGGCTGTTTTGAAGTTAACCAATCTGTACTGGAGGCGACTTGTGTGCGCCTGCTCATTGAACCATCCAGTGCAGACGGTGGCTGATAATATATGATGACCTTCTTCAGAGTTGTTGTAATAGACCGGGAAGCATGAGTGGCGACTTGCACGCGCTCGTTAAGCAACTTGTGCACACAGGCACAACCCAGTTTGTTGATGTAGACCAGACTGCGAGGGACAGACGGTAAAGACAACCGTAGCATCAGAGGAGGCACAGACAAATGAGTCGGCCTCGGTGTTGTAAGCCGACGTGGGCGGGAGAGTCGGCCGGCGCGGACGGGCGGGTGAGTTATCTATGGTGTTGTATACCGGCGCAGAAGGGTGAACTGGCCGTGTTGTTGTTGTTGTTGTTATTGTAGACTGAGCCACAGAGGCGGCGGTTTGCCCACACATTTGTTGAGCAATGGAATATGGTTGGATGCTGGAGCTTGATAATATTGGCGACAACTTTATATCCGTGACATAATGATCATCTTTGCAGTGAATAATTTTCCTGCATAGAAAACATCGCGAGCCAGAGCAATTGTTCCTTGATAAATTAATATATATATATATATATATATATAATATATATATATATATATATATATATATATAATATAGAAAAAATAGCACCTAGTATGTTTATCGGATGAACCCGGATGCTGATAGTGGATAAACGACCTGGCGACTCAATATAGCCCCAAGTAGGAACGGCTCAAAGCGACACATCCATGGCTGGTCCCTCCTTTTTGATGGCAGACTAGGTTCCAATTTGACATGTAGAATTATATTCTGAAATTGGCTCCGCGTGATATTCCTTAGAAAACAAGCATTGTATTCGACCATCTGACGGACGCGCGAATCGTTAGGCGGTGCGGAGGCCCTCGCTGGAGCAGTGGCAGAACAACGGCCGGCGACTTGGTGGAGTCCGCTCATCACGGTGGAGGTGCCGGCTCAGCAGGGCCGGCGGGTTAAAATGGCAGTGCTCGAGCACCGTATAAGAGGCGGCAGTTTGGCCATGGCGGAACCGGCACAGAAGAGGCGGAGTCAGGCCATAGCAGCAGCCACCGATGCAGAGGCAACGACGGCAGCCAGCAGTTGTGACTCCGGTGGCGGCGGCTCACCGCGGCCGACTCGGAGCAGAGAACCGGAGCAACGTGTGACGGCTCGGCGTCGGAGGCTCGAGGCGAAGGCTGGCTTTGCGCGGACGGCGGGTCGATGCACACGGAGGTGGTGCAGAGCGATTTGTTGCGGCGAATTGGTGATGCTCCTGCCATCGGCCAAGGCAGGCAGTGATGGCGGTTTGAACTAGCGGAGGCAAGCTGCAGCAGCGACTTGAGGCAGAGGGCCGAGGCCAGTAACGCCAGGTCGTAAGGGCACGTCGCCGGCAGGTACACGGCGGAGGCGAAGACAATAGCAGTAGACGAAGACACTAGAGGTCGTCCGTCAACGTGGAAGAGCCGGATGCGGACGCGGCGACGCTGGAGGCTGGCTGTCAACGCGGAGGTGCTGGATGTGGATGCGACGAAGGCTGGAGGCCGGCGATGGTCGCGACGATGCTGGATGTCGTCCGTGGATGCGAAAATGTTGGAGACGCCAGCCTCCATCTTCAAGTTTTTGGCCACTGTGCATACAAAGGAATGCAAGGAGTAGTACTACCCTTGGAGCTAGCAAGTGAAAGACTTGACGAAGCCTTCATCCGTGTTAACTTGGCCCTCTCGTGTTTGACCTATGCACAAGTTCCATTGTGACCTTATTTGGAAAGAAAAATAATTGTAGAGGCATCTTCTTCTCTTTTCTTTTGTCCTTTTTTTCTTGGAACTCAGACCGAACATGGTCTGTATGTAGCCCTTCTTCTCCTGAAGATTGGAGGACCAATAGTCGGATTTGACAGCCAAGTTATAATCCAACTCGAAGTGCTCCTTTTTCTTTTTCTTCTTTCTCTGATCCAACTTGTTCTCACATTTGGTAGCTTCGCTCAGTAGCCATAGTAATTGATGATCTTACAGATTGTTTGAGCCGTCTTATGATGTTAGATGACCGCTCTGATTTGATTTGGTCTCCGTGACAGAAAAACAGCATCGGCAGATCGCTGTCGGTATCGGTACTTGATCCAGTAGTAGATCACGCACGGAATAAAAATATACAACAACAGACGACACTTTTCCATAGGAACTAGGAGCAGCAGTAGTAATAAGATCAGATCAGCTCGGGTCTTTTCTCTGTATACCTTGGCAGATTGGGTTCAATCAGAACACAAGCCGTAGGGCACAAGTTGAATATGCTACCGAAGCTTCCATCGTCATCGCGACAAAAAAAACAGTGTGCGACACACACGCAACCCTAAACTTTTATACTTAGTCTTGTATATGTCGCTGCTGAAAACTTCTTCAATCATGACTGGTGAAATTTGTAGTTGACGTGAATTCTTTCACGCCGGCTCTTACTTATCCGGCAGGTCGTAGCTTTTGGTCCATGAAAGAAATCCCTTCAAGAACTCAACACCACCGTGCACAAGCACCACGGTGGGCGCCAACTGTCGTGGAATTGTCATGGCAGATGTCCTAGTGTGAGGACTTAGTCGTGAGGACAATGCATCTATGTGATAGCTTGAGAGGGGTTGATCAGAATCGAGAGACGCAACACAAGAGAAGAGTTTAGACAGCTTCAGGCCCCGAGAAACATCATCCGGTAATAGCCCTACATGCTGTTTGTGGCTAGGTCTCATTATTCTCATGAGGGAGCCGCCGTAAACCGGCTCTCCTCTAGTTGTGTCTAGCCTTAACAATTATCTCTTGTCCCTCTTGGCGTTCCCTACCCCTCCTTATATATGTTGAAGGGGCGGGTTACATGACTAGTCCTAGTAGGATTAGGATTAATCTATTACAAGTGGAGTCCTAGTCTTGCTTCCTTTGTAGGAGAATATTCCTTATGCCTTTCCTCTTAATCCGGCCCACCATAACATGAGCCGGCCTTCTGGGCCTTGGGCCTTGTCATCCATCTAAAACACATGTCGGGTCACCAATTAGTCTCCAGGCCCGGCCGGGTCGTTAGTGAGTCTCCAGGCTCGTGAGTTGTCAGACCAGTGAGCCGCCAGACTCATGAGTCGCCAATCCTCCGGCAGGTTACCAATGAAACACCAAGTCCCAGCCGGGTCATACCGCGGGGTATATCGCCGACAATTTTCGATCAACAATATGTCATTCACATATACATACTTTCTTGTAAATACAGGCTTCACCACAAGTCTATATAGAACCATATGCTTTGATCACCTTATCAAAGTGTATATTCCAACTCCGAGATGCTTGCACAAGTTCATAGATGGATCACTGGAGCTTGCACACTTTGTTAGCACCTTTAGGATTGACAAAACCTTCTGGTTGCATCATATACAACTCTTCTTTAATAAATCCATTAAGGAATGCAGCTTTGATATCCATTTGCCAGATTTCATAAAATGCTTGCTAACATGATTCAGAAAGACTTAAGCATCGATACAAGTGATAAAATATCATCATAGTCAACACCTTGAACTTGTCAAAAACCTTTTGCGACAATTTGAGCTTTGTAGATAATAACACTACCATCAGCGTCCGTCTTCCTCCTGAAGATCCATTTATTCTTAATGGATTGCCAATCATCGGGCAAGTCCACCAAAGTTCACACTTTGTTCTCATACATGGATCCTATCTCAGATTTCATGGCCTCAAGCCATTTTGCGGAACCTGGGCTCATCATCGCTTCCTCATAGATCATAGGTTCGTCATGGTCTAGTAACATGACTTCCAGAACAGGATTACCGTACCACTCTGGTACGGAATGTGCTCTAGTTAACCAACAAGGTTTGGTAGTAACTTGATCTGAAGTTTCATTATCATTATCATTAGCTTCCTCACTAGTTGGTGTAGGCATCACGGGAACGGTTTTTCTGTGATGAGCTACTTTCAAATTTGAGAGAAGGTACAATTACTTCATCAAGTTCCAGTATCCTCCCACTCACATCTTTCGAGAGAAACTCCTTCTCTAGAAAGAATCCATTCTTAGCAACAAAGATCTTGACTTCGGATCTGTGATAGAAGGTGTACCCAATAGTTTCTTTTGGGTATCCTATGAAGACGCACTTCTCTGATTTGGGTTCGAGCTTATCAGGCTGAAGCCTTTTGACATAAGTTTTGCAACCCCAAACTTTAAGAAACAACAACTTAGGTTTCTTGCCAAACCACAGTTCATATGGTGTCGTCTCAACGGATTTAGACAGTGCCCTATTTAACGTGAATGCAACTGTCTCTAATGCATAACCCCAAAACGATAGTGGTAAATCGGTAAGAGACATCATAGATCGCACCATATCTAATAAAGTGCGGTTACGACGTTCGGACACCCCATTACGCTGTGGTGTTCTAGGTGGCTTGAGTTGTGAAACTATTCCACATTGTTACATGAAGGCCAAACTCGTAACTCGAATATTCGCCTCCGCGATCAGATCGTAGAAACTTTATTTTCTTGTTACGATGATTCTCCACTTCACTCCAAAATTCTTTGAACTTTTCAAATGTTTAGAATTGTGTTTCGTTAAGTAGATATACACATATATGCTCAAATCATCTGTGAAGGTCAGAAAATAATGATACCCGCCGCGTGCCTCAACACTCATCAGACCGCATACATCGGTATGTAGTATTTCCAGTAAGTCATTGGCTCGCTCCATTGTTCTGAAGAACGGAGTTTTAGTAATCTTGCCCAAGAGGCATGGTTCTCAAGTATCAAATGATTCATAATCAAGTGATTCCAAAAATCCATCCATATGGAGTTTCTTCATGCGCTTTACACCAATATGACCTAAACGGTAGTGCCACAAATATGTTGCACTATGATTATCAACTTTGCATCTTCTGGCATCAATATTATGAATATGTGTATCACTACGATCGAGATTCAATAAACCATTCACATTGGGTGTATGACAATTGAAGGTTTTATTCATGTAAACAGAATAACAATTATTCCCTGACTTAAATGAATAACCGTATTGCAATAAACATGATCTAATCATATTCATGCTCAACGCAAACACTAAATAACATTTATTTAGGTTCAAAACTGATCTCGAATGTAGAGGGAGTGTGCGATGGTGATCGTATCAACCTTGGAATCACTTCCAACGCACATCATCACTTCGCCCATAACTAGTCTCTGTTCATTCTGCAACTCCTGTTTTGAGTTACTAATCTTAGCAACTGAACCGGTATCAAATACCCAGGGGTTACTATGAACACTAGTAAAGTAAACATCAATAACATGTATATCACATATACCTTTGTTCACTTTGCCATCCTTTGTAACATCCCAAATTTTCAATTTGGAATGTTTGAAAATTATTAGCTAAGCATCTATGCATTTTGATTGAACTGAGTGACATTTGAAAGTTTGAGAGGCATTCGGGTTTTATTTGAATTTGGATTCAACTTGGCATTTGAATTTCATTTCAAAAATCCCTGACAAATACTTGTTCAAAAGTATGAGAGGAGCTAAAATGACACTCCAAAAAAGGTCAGAAGAAAATAATGCCAAAAGTTTGAATTCAAATTTGGATTTATTTGGAATTTTCAAAAAAAATATAAAGTTTTTATTTCACCTCTGAAAAATAGTTCATCTTATAGGTTTTATTTTTCTGAATATTTTGATATATATATATATATATATATATATATATATATATATATATATATTTATTTATTTATTTATATGTCCTATATAAAAGTATCTTATTTTATATTCTTATTTTATTTTCTTCTCGGTCTAATTAAAAAAACAGGCGCCAATGTAACATCCCAAATTTCCTATTTGGAATGTTTTACAATTATAGCTAAGCATCTATGCATTCTGTTTGAATTTGAGTGGCATTTGATGTTTCGAAGTTTTGAGTTGTTGGAATTTGAATTCAAAATTTTGGCAAAGGGAAATCATTTCAAAAACTATGCCCGATAAATACTTGAGAAAAGTATGAGAGGAGTAAACATGACACTCCAAAAATATCAGAGGAAAAACATTGCCAAAAGGTTTGAATTCAAATTTGAGTTTTATTTGAATTTTGAAAAAAATGAATTTTTATGAAGTTTGGATTTTGCCCCTGGAAAAATGTTCAAATGATAGGGAATATTCCCTGATCATTTTGATATATATATGTACTATGTAAAATATTTATATTCTATATATTTTATCTCTGTTTTATTTTCAAAAAATGGAAAAAAAAACCCAGCGCCGGCCAGCTAACTGCCCACCAAGACCTAGGCAGCCCATCGAACGGCCATGGCCCAGCCTAACGGCCGCAAGACGCCCAATGAGCCAGCGCCCGACCCCTCGCCCGAACCGGCTCGGCTCGGTCGGCCGACCGAACCCCTCTCCCCTCACTCACGACGGTGGACTCGCCCCTTCTTCCCCTCGCGACGCCACCACCCGCCGCCGCCTCGCCGGATCCCGCAGATCCTGGATTCGCCGCAAATCCTCCCCGATTGCCCCTCGTCCAAGCCGTGCCTCCCCTATAAGTACTCCCCCCTCACCTCATTCTCCCCTCGCCCCTCGCCGACCTCTCTCTCTCTCGCCCGCCGGCCGAGCAACAGCGCCGCGCCGCCGCCATTAACCCCTTGACTCGCCCTAACCTCCCGAGCTCGCTGGACTCCACCAACCGGACCCCCTCGCCCGTCCGCACCCGCCGGACCTCTCCGCCGACGTCCCCGACCACCGGAGTCGCCGGAGCACTCGCCGCCCGAGCCGCCGCCGCCGTCGACCTTCGGTGAGTCACCGGAGCCCCTCTCCGCCGTCCGATCTCGTTTCAACGGCATAGATTAGATCCCCCCCCCCGAAGGGGTAGGTTCATTTAAAATAAACCGGTTTATTTCCGGTTAGATCGGTTTAGTTAGGTTTTTATTAAACCAGCCGATTCGTTTTAAACCCTAGGGCGTAGTTTAGTTATTTAACGCCGAAGCGTTATATAGGCCCATTAGGCCGTTTTTCTTTATTTTTCGTTTTCTGTTTTAACAGAATAGTTTCAGATTTGAAAAATTCATATCTTTTATTCTACTTAATATTTTTTAGTGATTCTTTTTTTTTGGTTTGCAAATTTCTTATAGTTTCTGTAGAAAATATAATTAGTCATGTTAAAATTATTTAAAACTGCTTTATTTTAGACTTAGACAGAATAGTAATTCTGCTATAAAATGAGTTAGGAATATTATTTTTTAGTGATTCTTTTTGTCACAACTTTGTTTTGACATTGCCTAACCGTAGGAATTTATTTGGGCATTTTAGGATTAATAAAAATAGTTTTAACCAGAATCATGTTATCCTTAATTAATTAACTAGCTACTGTTTTCCTATTGTTTTAGTTAGCAAATAAATTTATTTTTCATATGTGATAGATTATTCTAGGTTAGTTTCTGTAACTTTAGAGCATGAACTTTTATTTATAATAAATAAAACTTTTATTTTATTTTTCTTACTAGAATTTGTTTTAGGCCTAATAGGAGTTTTATAATAGATTTTAAGGTGATTCTTTTTGCTACTAGTGGCTTGATGAATTCTTTTCTGTTAGGTAGCATAAACCCATGCTTAGGTTCTGTTAAGAAAAATTTTGTTATGTAAAACTATTTTTAGTTGTTGCTTGAAGTAGGAAAACTTTGAGTTGGATTTCTTCGAGTTTTCCTTTGGGTTTTGATTCGATTGCTTTGTGTGTTGTGTTAGCATGCTATTATGTTAAGTGATCATATGCTTTATGCTTATTGTGATTATTGTTTGCCTCGGTAGAATTTCCGGAGTGCGAAGCTTGCTACCACGAGTCCCTAGCTTACGAAGATTGTCAGCAAGGCAAGTCATTGATCAGGTTTCTTTACAATACCTATGATTTTGTTGCATTAGAATTATACCTCCCCACCATGCATGCAGTAGGTGAAATTTTGAAGTTATGTTCTTCAATAGTATCATGAGGTAGGATGAACCATTTCCCCTTGTTACCATGACCCGGGACGAAGTAGTTTATTTTGCTATGCTCATAGAGGGGGTTGGTTGAGTGAATTCATAAGGGAGATGTGAGAGTCAAGATGATGACAACCCCATGACTTCAAGATCAAGATGGACTTCAAATTCACTCACTGGGTGGAGGACGGTTGACGGCACCTGGAGAACCCGGTGGTTGGCGGGATGCATGGAGAAGTGCCATGACATCTTGCGGAAAGCTTCACCCAGCCACGAAGAGACGGATGTATACCCCATTGACCGGAAGCTTACCTGTGCAGCCGCAAGCCATTATGGGCTCTGGCTTGGTCAACCCTAGTTGTGACTCTGGCCGGACGGTACTACGAGATGTAGAAGAACGGTAGGATTGGATGGGTACCGGCAGTGGTCAGAAGCACTCTTCGGAAGACCCTGTTTCGTTCGTCCTGTCTTCAAACACCATGAAGTGCGAAGACTTAAAAGGAGGGAACGATTCTTGCGGGTAAAGTGCGCAAACCTCTGCAGAGTTAAAGATCTAATCGATTAGCCGTGTCCCCGGTTACGGACAATTTGAGCCTCTGGAACTTGGAAGTATTCGGAAATCTCAACACTAAAATTAATAAATTAATTGAGGGGGTTATGACTTAATAATTTGGGAATGAGACATTGGTTGGTGGAACCATCTCAATAACTACCAACAATTTGTAGTATTTGCAAGCAAGTCCACTGTAGTAGGGAAAAATTGGTTCTCGCAAAACAATGAAACTTAGAGCCCCACAGCCAAATTGCATATAGTATTAGTACTTTTATTGTTATTCTCTCTTCATGACTTGCCAGCATATTCAAAATGCTGACCTACACGGCTGCAACGTCTTATGTTGCAGAGGAGTATTCCGATCAGGATTGAGGCTACGATCCGCGCTTTGCGATTGCCCTTTGGAGTCGGATGGACTCGCTATTCTTCTACGCTTCCGCAGCTTTACTTAGTTTATTTCTCATGAGTTGGCCTTTGGCCGAATTTATTCTATTGTAATAAAGAGTCGATATGAGAATCGTGTAATAAATTCAGGTGTGATTGAACTTTGATTATTTCATCAATGTACTGTGAGTACCAGCATGATCTTGGGATGGTACAGACACAGAGACTTGACCGATTTTGGGTCGGGTCGCTACAGCCAACCTGGCCAGCCGGCCCAGCCAGCACCCAACCGGCCTGCCCTAGCACGCCAGCACCCAAGCCACTCCCGATCGGTCCTCGATCGTTCTCTCCCCCTCTTCCTCACTGACCAGCGGCGCCCGCCCTCATCTTTTTCCCCTCGCACACACCACGCCAAGCCGGAGCACGACCAGAGCGCGCCCGTCGCCGCGATCTTCCCGGGATCATGCTCCGAAGCCACCCGCTCCTCCAAGTTGACGCCCTATAAAAGCCCCTAGCTCTCCTCTCTCGCACTCCCTAAAACCCTACCCTAACTTCCACCATAGCTCACGCCATCGCCGATCGCATCGCGCCTCCGCCGCCACCGTTCACCGCCGCACCCGCCTCCGGTGAGCCATCACCCTCCCTCCAAACTCATCCAATCGAACCCCCTCGAGTTCCCGCACCTTCCTGACATTGTTTTGTCGCCCAGGAACAACCCACGCCGCTGCCTCGAGCATCGCCGTCGACCACCGGAGCTGCAGAACACAAAGCTCTGCAACTAGTCACCCCGACCGTCTCCGTCGTAGTCGACCACCACCGAGACCACCCCGACTACGCCTTGACGAGCCGCACCCGCCTGACGCCACCGCCGCCTTCCCTGATCGCCAGAATTGCCGCATCGCCCTCGCCCGAGCCACCATCGTCGTCTCCGTCTATCGCCGTCGTCACTGTAAGCCGCCAATTCCCCACCACCTTTAGATCTTTAATGTACGGCTTAGATTAGATCCGCGAATAGTTTGGTTTACTTTTACGTAGATCAGTTTTTCTGCAGTTAGTTTACAATTTAGATCATATGGTTTATTTTTACGTTTTGGTTCTAGTTTAGATCATACTGTTTAGTTAGTTTCGTCAGAGCGTAGAATAGTTACAGATCGCAACCCTTCGGCCCAGTAGCACCTGTTTATTTTTTTCTTTCTTTAGTTTTATTTTCGTCTCTGTTTTAAAACTGAAAGTTCTAGTTTCGTAAAATCTATACCTTTAGGATATTAAATATGTTTAGTTGATTATTTTTGCTCTAGTCTGCAAATTTCCTAAAGTTTCTGTATAAAATAGTTTCGGCCATGTTTTATTTTTTAAAAATTATTTTATATGGGTTTTAGTCAGATTAGTATTTCTGCTATAAAATGAACTAGAATTAATATTTTCTGGCGATTCTTCTTGCCGCTGCTTTGTTTTGACCTTGCCATGCAGTAGGACTAATTTGGGTATTTTTAGATTTTAATAAAATTAGGTTTACATGAAAACAACTCTACTTTAGTTTCTTTTACTTTGTTCTTGTTTTCTGTTGTTTTAGTTACTTTAAAATTTATTTCCACCTCTGTTATAGTTTATTTCAGATTTGTTTCTGTAGTTTTAGAAGGTGAACTTTATTTACAAAAAAAGAAAATGTTTTATTTTATTTTCTTACTAGTTTTGTTTTAGGCATAAAAAGAGTTTTAAAATAGCTTTTAATGTGTTTCTTTTTGCATTAAATTTGTTTGTTGTTTTCTTTTCTGTTATTTAATAAAAACCTTGTTTTAATTCTTTCAAAGAAATTTTTAATGGTAGAAAATTATTTATGTAGTTGGTTTCACTTATAGTAAAATGTTGGCATTGTTTTTATGACTTTCTTTGTTTTTCTCCTTGGATTTCTTTGTGTGTGTGATTGTGTGTTATTAAATTTGACTTGTTGTAGTATAAATTGTATGATGGTATACTTATGTGTGCTATGTTTGACTCAATAGAATTTCCGGAGTGCGAGGCTTGTGTCTACGAAGCGTTAGAGTTTCAGCATCGTCAACAAGGCAAGTTCACCTTGATCATATATTTCCAGTACCCATGTTTTATTGCATAAGTAGTTTTATTTCCACCATGAATAGTAGGATATTGAGCATTGAACTTGAGGTAGTATGATGACGTAGGAGAAACCCAAGACCCTGTTACCATTGCCCGGGAAGGGACGTTACTTCATATTTGCTACGCTTTAGTAGACGCGGTCTGGTTGTGAGATTCAGAACTGTTGTGAGGATAAGTAATTCAAGACCTGGATGATGATCAAGACTTTAATATTTCCAAGGACTCAATATACCTCTGGGTGGATTGGAAAGCATCTTGCAGCCTGATATCTATTATGGTTATGCCCGGGAATCCTGGTATCTACCTGTGATCATCCCGACGGAATGCCACCTAGGCTCAAAGAGATGGCTGGATACTTCAAGGCCGGAAAGCTTACGTGTGCAACCGCAAGCCATTATGGGCTCTGGCTTGGTTGACCTTAGTCGAGACTTTGGTTGGCTAGATTCCTAGCAGATGTAGACGAACGGTAGGATTGGATGAGCACTGACTTTTGGCCGGAGGATCGCTTTGGAAGACCATGTTTCAATCGTCCCGTTCTCAAACACCAGGTAGTGCGAGGACATAACAGGAGGGATCGAATCTTGCGTATAAAGTGTACAAGACTCTGTAGAGTAAGAATCTAATCGATTAGACGTGTCCCCGGTTACGGACAACTTGAGCACCGGAGATGATACTATCAGCTAGTCTCAACACAATTAATAATAATGAGTGGGTTTATTAATAATTTGGGATATGAGAATTGGTTGGAGGAACTATCTCATTAACCACAAATATTTTGTAGTAATTTACAAGCAAGCCCTTTTGTTGTAGGAAAAAAAATTCTTTTCGCAAAAACTTAAACTTAGAGCCCCACAGCCAGAACTGCATATAGTGATAGCATTTTATTATTGTTTTCCTCTCTGTGACTTGCCGGCATATTCAAAATGCTGACCTACATGGCTGCAACGTCTTATGTTGCAGAGGTTTATTCCGACTAGGAGTGAGGCTACGCTTGTCCGTGTCAAAACCGGCGGATCTTGGGTAGGGGGTCCCGAACTGTGCATCTAAGGTCGATGGTAACAGGAGACGGGGGACACAATGTTTACCCAGGTTCGGGCCTTCTCTATGGAGGTAATACCCTACTTCCTGCTTGATTGATCTTGATGAATATGAGTATTACAAGAGTTGATCTACCACGAGATCGTAATGTCTAAAACCCTAAAAGTATAGCCTGTATGACTACGGCTATCCGTATTGGCCTCTACAGACCTAGCCCTCCGGTTTATATAGACATCGGAGAGATCTAGGGTTACATAAGTTCAGTTTACAGAGAAAGGAATCTTCATATTCGATCGCCGAGCTTGCCTTCCACGCCAAGGAGAGTCCCATCCAGACACAGGTGGAGTCTTTGGTCTTTGTATGTTAACAGACCATCAGTCCGGCCCATGGCTAATAGGCCGGACGCCCGAGGACTCCTTAGTCCAGGACTCCCTCAGTAGCCCCCGAACCAGACTTCAATGATGAGGTGTCCGGCGTGCAGATTGTCTTCAGCCTTGCAAGGCGGGTTCTTCCTCCGATGACTTCAAAGTGATGTATCCGGCCTCCCATTTAATGTCGTACCCCTCGGCTTCTGTGTACCAACAACTTCAGCTTCCACGTGTGAAGCGAATGTGAGAGGTTAGGGTATTTTTGCACATAACACCCCGGTCGTGCGAGAAAGAGTGTCTATTTAAAGAGATTGGATCTCAGATCCATTCGGCACCACGCGAAAAAAATCCTCAGAGATTGCTAGGAAAGACCACTCCAACATGTCTAGCGCTCCCAGCTCCTCCTCCCGTCCCCGCGGCCAAGAAAAAGGCGAGTGGGAGAGGTGCTCCGTATCCCATGGTCAGCTGGAGAAGCTGCAAACACAGGGATTTCTCCCTCTTGCGGATCTGGTCCCTGTTCGAGCGGGGTTGACTTCCTTCAATGGTGAGGCCCAAGCAGAGAATTTCCCCAATCCATCTGAGGAGGAACGAGTGTGCTTCGTCCCCTACCTGCTAAGAGGTGTCATGTTTCCAATTCATCCGTTCCTCAGAGGGCTTCTGGAGTACTATGGCCTCCAACTGCACAACTTCACTCCAGCTTCCATTCTGCACATCGCAGGTTACTTCGCTCTTTGCGAGCTATTCCTGGGTTGTGAGGCCCACTTTGAATTGTGGAGAAGACTATTCTGCCTCGTCCCGCGTAATCGTGAGGGATCAATATTTGAAGTGGGGGGAGCCGAAATATGGCGCATCGCCGAAACCGGATACCTATCCGGCACACCAAAGAAGGCATCCGAAGAGTGGCCTTCCGAATGGTTCTCTATTGAGGATGTTGCACTTCCAGACCCAGTTCGGAGGGGTCTTCCCGAGTTCACAAGCGTTCCTTTGAAGAATCGCCACAGCTGGCGCCCTCGGAGCCTCGAGGAGGAAGATAGCGTGTAAGTTCGTCAACTCTTGAGCAAGATAAGGACGCTCGCTCAGTCCGGATTCTCGATAGTCGAAGTAATGGCGACCTCCATAATGCGGGGGGTTCAACCACTCCAATACAGAGGGCTTACCATGTGGCAATACAATGGGGAGGATGACGCCTCCCGCTGCGGCAGAAAGGGTCCGGACACCCCCGCCGCTCTGGCCAAAATATTGGCCAAACGGTTCAAAGGGGAGGAAGAGGAATTCCTGCATATCAAGCGTAGAGAAGGATTTTCCACGTACATTCCTCCTAGCTGGGTAAGCCCCAACTCCTCTACTCTACTCATTCCACTCCTTGAGCTACTTTCAATGAATATTAACCCATCCATTTATAACAGCACTGGCGAAAGATTTCCGAAGGGCTTCATAGCCCCGCCCCGCAGCCCGAGGGCCACAATCGGGACCTTGACCCTGGATTTGAAGAGGATCCGGATATATTCGTGGTGCTCGAGGACGAGGTGTTTTACCAGGCGAGCTATGACGGCACAAAAGTGGCCATCATCGCCGATTATCCTTGTCTCCTCCCTGCTTCACACCTAAGTAATCAAGAGCCATCTCATCCGAAAGAGTTCTCTCATTCTGCCTCACCCACTGCACCGTCCTGTGCTCAAAAGGGGAGGCGTTCGGCGCGTCATGCTGCCCCAGGGGTATCTCCAAAGAGAGCAGCCTCCACGCCGGGCAAGCCTTCGAAGAGGAAGGAAAATAAAGACACAGCCGAGCCTTCATCGAAGAGGTATGGATTCACAACTATGTTCTTTAGCAGTCGCGTCCAACTGTGACTCTTATGTTCATCCTGCATCAGGAAAAGAGTTTGCCGGACTATGTCCGGGGACCCGGCTAGTCGTACTCCCAACAGCCAGGATTAGGTCCCAGCCGAGGAGACGGGGCCCGATATGGGAGTGGCGCCAGACTGTCCTTCAGCTGAGGGCTTGGAAGATATGTCCGTTACCAACTCGGAAGTGGAGAGCGCCATGAATCATCGGTGCCGGAGGGCTGTTTTACGAGATCCCCGCTTCTCAAAAGAGGCGTTCAGTGCCTTCAGCTTGGCTGATGCATATATCCGGGCTGCTCGAGATGGGCTTAACAGAGCCACAGAGCAGCATTTAAAAGATGTGCGGGTAAGTTTACTTTGTTCGAATATGATAACCATGTGCCAGTAGCCCCTGAGACTTGAAGCAGTTGGTACAAATGATTTAAGGATCCTTGTATAACCAGGTTCTTATGGAGAAGACCGACCTGCTAGCCCAAGAGCTGGAAAAGTGTCGGACGCAGCTAACTGTTGTTACCGCCAAACTGGAAAAGTCCAAGAAGGCGTCCGCTGGTAATATTTCCCTCCATCGAGACACAATAATTATATACCAGCTTGTGCTAATGCCGTTGCTTATCTCATAATAGGGTCGTTAGACCAACTGGAGGAGAAATTGAAAGCCGCTCAAACGGGCGAGAAATAGGCAAAAAGACAACATGCCGCAGGCGAGCACGTTCTGACCCTAGTCAGAGAGGAGAAAACAAACTCCAAGATTCAAACACTCAGCTAGGCGAGGAACTGAAAGATGTGCGAGCCCAGCTGGCCGACTCCATGAAGGAGAATAAAAGGCTGCGGGGCGGCATATTCAGTATGTGGCTGAACTTACCTTATGACAGTTCAGAGATGAAAGGAACTGATAGAGTTATGTTTGCAGGTATGCTGACGGGCCGTCCCGAAGAGGAGATGTCCGGATTGTCGGACGATCTGCTGCAAGGGTTGTTGCAAATGCACGAGCAAGCTCGGCAGGCGATGCGGAGTGTTGCCAAGGCCCTATGGCCATCCGCCTCCCCTCTAGGAAGTATGGAGGAGCTTGTAGAGCTATTCAAGGGAGCGTGGTGGCGTATCCGATTATGGAAAATATAGGCCTGCCGGGAGGGTGCGCGAGAGGCCTGGGCCATGGTGAAAATACGATATACCAAGCTTGATCCGAATCGCATGACCAGGGTCGGACCTCTAGGGTCAGATGGACAAGAAGTTCCCGTTAATTTTGTATAAGACAAAGTAGCAGTAGCTGCCAAATATTCCCAACAAGATTGTAAGTTAGACAGCCTGTTGGACGGTATAGAGGAGGAAATTTATGAGTCCAAGTGACTATGTACTTTCCTTGATATATGTAACTCTAGCCGAATGGTAAAACAATTGTCATGGCAGACCTTTTCGCTTCAACCTCTGGACCCGAAGGTGCGGAGTGTTCCCGAATACCAGAGCGGCCGAATGGACCGGGGTAAGCGTGGAAACCAGGTGTAGGGGTCATAGTTGCCTGAACAGACAAGTTGTATCCGGCTAGTTATGTTATATTACATTAAGATGGTAAGAAACATCTTCTAGAGAGAATAGTTCAGTTAAGGGTTCCTTTCCCTGGGTGTGCATGCGTTAATGTGCATGCCCGAAGTGTGATTAAAAAATCGCAGTATAGGTAACTTCTGGGAGTTCACAATGGAGTGAATGCGAAAAACATCTTTAATCCATCGACCGAATATTCCCTTAAGAACGCTAGCTTTCGGCTTCACCCAGTCTGAGGTACACATTTGGATGACCCAGCAGTAACAATCGCAGAGGTGCTCCCTTTATGCCCTAGCCGAAGTAACGGGAACGTAGGGCATAAGCACAGGAGCCAGGCAACCCATCTTGGCCAAAACTTAAGCCATATCGATGCATATAATGGCGAAGAAAAGGTGCATATGGGAAAAATGCATATGTGATGAGCCTTATGCTCGGAAAATAATAATAGCAAGCTTCTGACCAAGAAGCCCCCCAGGTATAATGGACGTACATATTTGAAGAAGTATGCGTCAGGGGTGCACGATCTAACCGCACGAAAGCTTTAAGGCTAAAGAGAAAAATGAAAAAAGTGGAAAATTGATGGAAACGACAGGGGGAAGGAGACGAACAAAGAGTTTGGCGCTAGGCATAGAATCTTCGGAGTCTGGCCGCGTTCCAGGGGTTCGGCTCTAGGCGATTGTCTGATGCATCACGCAGGCGGTACGCTCCTCCGGTGAGTCGTCAATGATGAAGGGACCCTCCCACTTGGGCTTGAGTTTGTCCTTTTTATTCTCCGGCAGGCGTAGAACGAGTTTGCCAATGTTATAAGTCTTGGCCCTCACTTCTCTGCTTTGATACATGCGAGCCTGCTGTTGATAAAATGCGGAACGGGCTTTTGCAACATCGTGCTCCTCCTCCAGGGCATCTAATCTGTCCAGCCATTCAAGCTTGGCCTCTCTCTCTTCGTACATGCGCACTCGAGGTGAGTCATGAATAATGTCGCAGGGTAACACTGCCTCTGCGCCGTACACTATGAAGAAAGGTGTGTATCCGGTAGTGCGATTGGGCGTGGTCCGCAGCCCCTAGAGTACGGAGTCGAGCTCCTCAACCCAGTGCTTGTCTGATTCTTTCAAACACTGCACTAGTCTAGGCTTGATGCCTCTCATAATAAGACCATTGGCTCTTTCGACTTGACCGTTTGTTTGCGGATGATAGACAGAGGCGTAATCAAGCTTGATGCCCAGATTAGTGCACCAGGTTTTCACTTTGTCAGCTATGAAATTGGAGCCGTTATCGGTGATGATGCTTTGTGGAACACCATAACGGTGCACAACGCCGGATATGAATTCTATCACCGGCCCGGACTCGGCCGTTTTAACTGGTTTGGCCTCGATCCACTTAGTGAATTTATCCACCATGACCAGCAGATATTTTTTCTTATGGCTTCCACCATAAAGGGGTCTGACCATATCCAGTACCTAGACCACGAAAGGCCAAGTGATGGGGATTGTTTGTAGGGTAGTGGGGGCATATGGCTTTGGTTGGCGAAGAGTTGGCATCGGACGCAACATTGGACAAGGTCCTATGCATCTGCTCTGGCCGCCGACCAATAAAACCTGTACGGAAGGCCTTGCTGACAAGGGCCCGAGCTGCGGCGTGGTGCCCGCCGAGACCGGCATGAATCTCAGCTAGGAGCTGCCGCCCCTCCTCTTCGGAGATACATCTTTGAAGGACTCCGGTAACGCTTTTCTTGTAGAGCTCTCCGTTGTGAACCTTGTAGGCCTTCAAACGCCGGACAATGTGGCGGGCCTCATTCTGATCCTCAGGGAGTTCCTTCCTATTGAGGTATGTCAAGAAGGGTTTGGTCCATGGGGCGATGATTTCCATAATGAGATGGGCCGACGATATTATTTTGGTGGCTAAGCCCCCGATGATATCGTGTGTTCAGAATCTGGGGTTGTTTTCGGATCCGGACTAGTGTTGCCGCTCTCCCCTTGCCATACCACGGATGGCTTAAAAAGCCTTTCCAGAAAGATGTTAGGTGGGACGGGGTCGCGCTTGGCACCGATGCGAGCAAGGACATCCGCCGCTTGATTACTTTCTCGGGCCACGTGATGAAACTCGAGCCCCTCGAACCAAGCCGACATTTTTAGGACGACATTACGATAAGCCTCCATCTTTGGATCTTTGGCATCTAAGTCTCCATTTATTTGAGATATTGCGAGGTTTGAGTCCCCGCGCACTTCCAGGTGTTGTATGCCCATGGAGACGGCCATCCGAAGGCCATGCAACAAGGCCTCGCATTCGGCTGCTTTATTGGAGTGTGTGTATAATATTTGGAGTACGTACTGGATGACGTCTCCAGTGGGGGACGTTAAAATGACGCCCTCTCCTAGTCCTGCCAGCATTTTGGAACCATCAAAATACATAACCCAATTGGAATATGTGTCGTACTCTTTGGGAAGTTCGGCCTCTGTCCATTCGGCGACGAAGTCAGCTAGTACTTGGGATTTAATGGCTCGACGTGGTTGGTATGTTATGTCGAATTGAAGGAGCTCAATGGCCCATTTGGCAATCCGACCCGTAGCATCGCGGTTGTTTATTATGTCATTGAGCGGTACTTCGGAAGCCACCATGATCGAACACTCCTAGAAGTAGTGTCGTAGCTTCCGGGGTGCCATGAAGACCGCGTATTCTATCTTTTGATAATGAGGGTACTGGGATTTGCATGGTGTGCAGACAGTGGATACGTAATATACTGGCTTCTCAAGCGGGAATTTGTGTCCGTCCTGTTCTCATTAAACGATGAGCACGGCGCTCACCGCCTGGTGTGTTGCCGATATGCATAATAACATGGGTTCGCCGATGTTCGGCGCGACCGGGATTGGGTTGCTTGCCAGAAGGGTTTTTATTTCTTCCAGTCCAGTGTTGCCATATCCATCCACTCGAAGTGATCGGTGCACTGTAGAAGGCGATAGAGTTGCAATGCCTTTTCTCCCAATCTGGAGATAAAGCGGCTTAGAGCTGCCACGCAACCGGCGAGTTTTTGGACCTTTTTAAGGTCCGTTGGCATAGCCAATTGTGACAGAGCTCAGATTTTGGCTGGATTTGCTTCAATTTCTCTATTGGAAACGATGAAGCCCAGCAGCTTTCCAGCGGGGACGCCGAAAACACACTTTTCCAGATTGAGCTTGATGTCATATGCACGGAGGTTGTCGAATGTGAGACGTAAATCGTCTATGAGTGTTTCTACGTGTCTAGTTTTGATGACGACGTCGTCCATATATGCTTCAACTGTCTTGACGATCTGTTTCTCCAGTCATGTTTGGATCATGCGCTGCGCCGGTGTTTTTTAGCCCGAAGGGCATGCTGTTGAAGCAGAATGGCCCATATGGGGTAATGAATGCTTTTGCAGCTTGATTGGACTCCTCGATTTTAATTAGATGGTATCTGGAATATGTGTCGAGGAAACGCAGTGAGTCATTCCTGCGGTAGCATCGATGATCTGGTCGATGCGGGGGAGGGGGAAGGGATCCTTGGGGCAAGCCTTATTGAGGTCTTTAAAATCGATGCACAGGCGCCAGGATTTGTCCTTCTTTGGCACCATCACCAGGTTTGCCAGCCAGTCCGGGTGTTTTATTTCTCTAATGAATCCGGCCTCTATTAGCTTGGCTATCTCCTCCCCCATAGCTTGACGTTTGGGTTCGGAATAACGCCGCAGTGTTTGTTTGACCGGTTTATATCCCTTCAATACATTAAGGCTGTGTTCAGCCAACTTGCGTGGGATTCCTGGCATATCAGAAGGGTGCCAGGCAAATATATCCCAGTTCTCACACAGGAACTCTCGTAGCGCGGCATCAACCGTTGGGTCTAGTTGTGCTCCAATAGATGCTGTCTTCTTGGGGTCCTTTGGATGGACTTCGAATTTGACTATTTCTTCTGCCGGTTTGAATGACGTGGATTTGGGTCGTTTGTCTAGGATTACATTGTCCCTGTCCACCGTGGAGTGCAGCACGGTTAATTCTTCGGCCGCGAGGGCTTCGGATAGTGCCTCAAAGGCCAGGGATGCGGTTTTGTTTTCGGCACGGAGTGCTATGTCCGGATCACTGGCGAGAGTGATTATACTGTTAGGCCTGGTCATCTTAAGCTTCATGTACCCGTAATGAGGTATAGCTTGGAAGCGTGTAAATGCCTCTCGCCCTAGGAGGGCGTGATATCCACTGGTTAAAGGGGCCACTTGGAAGGTTATCTCTTCGGACCGATAATTCTCCGGCGTACCGAATACCACGTCAAGTGTGATTTTTCCCACACACCGCGCTTCCCGACTGGGAATGATTCCTCGGAAGGTTGTGCTGCTTTGCTCGATGCGGCTCCTGTCTATTTCCATTTTGTGGAGTGTATCCTCATAGATGAGGTTTAGTCCACTGTCGTCGTCCATGAGAACCTTGGCTATCCAAAAGCCGTCCATGATTGGACTGAGGACCAAGGCGGCTGGTGCTCGGACTATCCTATATTTGGGTTCATCACCGGCACTAAAAGTTATAGTCGTGTCATTCCAAGGGTTTATTGCTGCAATCTGGCAGACTTCAGCGAGTTCGCGGAGTGCCCTTTTGTGCCTATTATTTGAAGCAAATGTCTCGAAGATCGTCAATACTTTGAGGTCGTCATCTTCTGGGGGTGTTGTTCTGGGGTATTCTTGGTGAGGATATCCTCGCCGCTCTTGGCCACTTGCCGGAGTATCCAACATGCTCTAAGGCTGTGGGTTGGTATGTTATCCGGTGTTGTGTGTATTTTGCATGGCCCATCGAGCCATCTTTCCAGAACGGTTCCGCGCCCCGTACTGGGCTTATATTTCTTTGTTATTGGACCGGGCGTGCCTCGAGGGTGCGCCCTTTTCGCCTGAACGAGGGGTTGAGTGGGGACCGATGATTCCCAATGGGCCGCCTGAGTTTTCCAGGCACTTTCCATTGCGCTGTACTTCTGTACGATAGTTGCCAAGTCAGCGAAGTGTAATATGCGACGGCGGTTGATGGCGTTGAGGGTTCCTTCGTCCGTGCAATTGTTGCGGAACGCTGAGTTTGCGTCTTCGTCGCGGCAATCTTTAATCTTGTCTTTGACAAGGAGGAATCTGGCCCAGAAGTGGTGGACCGTTTCCTGAGACTGCTGTTGTATGCTTATGAGAGCACTTATATCTGGGTGGGTGGGTGGATTTAAATCCGCACTCTGACCCAATTTTGGGTCCGGAGTCTGAAGATTCTCCGAACTTAACAGTTCGGGCTCCGGGATATCAACTGATTTCTTAAGCCCGTCGTTCGATTTTATGTTCGAAGGACAGGATGTATCTCTTCGCAGGTGAGTGTCCGGATCTTTGAGGTTGGCGATCCGAATATAGTCCGTCCTTAGTATAGAGGAAGAGTTGTCGTCTTGCGCCTCGACTACCGCTATCTGGTGGGTGATCGGTGGAGTTTTAATTTCTCTCTGATAGTGTTTAAGCCCAATTTGATCGTAGTTTGTAGCGACCCCCAGGGCGGCGATGCGATCTAGGATCTCGTTTAGAGACAAAAGCTCCACCGGATCCATCTGCTTGGAGTGCTCGGAATCAATAAGAAGGGAATTTTTGATGACTTGAGAGGTCATCGTCGGCTTAACGGCCGAACGGGCGGTCTTGGTAAAGCCGCCCAGCAGGAGGCTTTGGCCTGGGGCCAATGCTCCTCCAGAGGTGATGTTGTCCTTGAGAACGAGGTGAGCCATCAGTCCTATCTTCGACACCACAGCGGAACTCTCAATGAAAGCACCAATGTTGGTGTCAAAACCGGCGGATCTCGGGTAGGGGGTCCCGAACTGTGCGTCTAAGGTTGATGGTAACAGGAGACGGGGGACACAATGTTTACCCAGGTTCGGGCCCTCTCTATGGACGTAATACCCTACTTCCTGCTTGATTGATCTTGATGAATATGAGTATTACAAGAGTTGATCTACCATGAGATCATAATGGCTAAAACCCTAAAAGTCTAGCCTGTATGACTATGGCTATCCGTATTGGCCTCTAGAGACCTAGACCTCCGGTTTACATAGAGACCGGAGGGATCTAGGGTTACATAAGGTCGGTTTACAGAGAAAGGAATCTTCATATTCGATCGCTGAGCCTACCTTCCATGCCAAGGAGAGTCCCATCCGGACACATGTGGAGTCTTTGGTCTTTGTATCTTCATAGCCCATCAGTCCAGCCCATGGCTAATAGGTCAGACGCCCGAGGACCCCTTAGTCCAGGACTCCCTCAATGATCTATGCTCGATGGTTGCCTTATGGATTCAGATGGACTCGCTTATCATCTACGCATCCGCAGTAGGTTATCTCATGAGTTGGCCTTCGGCCGAATTTATTCTATTGTAATAAATACTCTATATGAGAGTCGATGTAATAAAGCATGTGTGATTGCACTTTGATATATTCATTGATGTACTGTATGTGCCAGCATGATCTTGGGATGGTACAGATACACAGAGACTTGACCGATTTCGGGTTGGGTCGCTACAGAGATGGCATCAGAGCACACGCTGACCATAGGACGTAACCCCTAGGATCAGAAAGCCATAGAAAAAAACTATTTTACAATTTTCCTATATATCCTTTGGTCTATAGTGTCTATTCATTTCTATCTCTTTTCCGATTCACTAAAATAGTCGTTGACCCCATCACCGAGTCTGCTCAATCTGACGATACCTTGCCTATGAAGACGACGCTGACAAAGAAGAAGTTGGAGTCGACGTTGATCTGATGAAGTCTTCCACCGATGAGAACTAGATTCAGACCAGCATGTAAACATTAGAAATTCGTTAGCCGGTTGGATTCTCGATTAGTTTGTTACGATCGGTGTGTGAAACTTGACTGAAGTGATTGGTGTGTTAGTGATTGTTGCATACATGTGGGTAGTGTTATTTCTCTTTAGACCCTTGTTCTATTCTAATTTCTCATCCACTCCAAAACATCAGATGCCTCCGAGACGTGACCCCAGATTCACATTCCCGCCGGAGCTCGCCCAGCTGATCCAACAACAGAATGCCTTGACGAAGATGATCATCCAGAACCAACTCAACAACAACAACAACAATCCACCACCACCACCCCCTGTCGATAACCCGACCCGTTTCTTAAGGCTGAATCCGCTGGTGTTCTCTAGCAGCACCGAGCCGATTGTAGCTGATGATTGGCTCCACAAGATCAGAAGGGAGCTACCACTTCTGGATGCACAGATGCTGAGAAGGTGCATTTTGCCGCACATCAACTAGATGGACCCGCAGCATCGTGGTGGGAAAACTACACTGCCACCTACCACATGGCCACAGTTACATGGGATCAGTTTCAGCAGGCCTTCTGCACCGCTCATGTCTCAGCTGGAGCCATGAGTCTGAAGAAGCGTGAGTTCCACAACTTACGCCAGGTGAATGGTACTGTGCAGCAGTACGTGGATAGGTTCAGCCAATTAGCTCGCTATGCCCCGGATGATGTGGCCACAGATGCCGCAAAGCAGGAGAAGTTCCTCGAAGGACTCAATGATGAGTTGGGAATGCAACTGATGGTGGCTACCTTCAATAACTACCAGGAGCTGGTAGACAAGGCCACCATTCTTGAGGGCAAGCAGCAGCAGATAGAGAGTCAGAAGCGGAAGTATAGACAGGGAAAGTATAGCCCGCCCCCTGCACCCCGTACTCAGGAGGACACAACCACCATACCCATGGAGGCCATACTCATGGAGGACATACCCATTCCAACACCAACAACTAGAAGAATGGCAATGGAGGAAATGGTACTCAGCATCATTCCGCTCCAGTGATGAGGGACCTGAGCACCGTCGCCTGTTTTAGGTGCAAGCAGACTGGACATTATGCCAACAAATGTCCTGATGTTAAGCCGAACAATGGCAATGGAAATGGAAATGGTAACGGTAATCTGGAATCAAGAAGCCAAACCCTTTTCCCCGAGCTCAAGTGAACCACATTGATGTGGGGGAGGTCTATGATCAGTCGGATACTGTAATCGGAAGTTTTTATTAAATTCACATCAGTATTGGTAATTTTTTATTCTGGTACCACACATTCATTCATATCAACAGTAGTTGTGGAAAAATATGGGTTACCCATTAGGACCCTTAGAAAACCCCTCCAGATCAGTTCCCCAGGCGCCGAGATGATGGCAGGATTAGGATGTCACCCGATGAACCTCAGTATCGGGAATCATGAATTCCCCACAAACCTTATCGTATTAGAGTCACAAGGATTGGATGTAATCCTATGCATGGATTGGCTGACCAAGTATGAAGGGGACATTGATTGTGCCTGCAAGACGATTTTGCTAACAACCCCGGAGCAAAAGAGGATCAAGTATGTATCCAAGAACATACCAAAGAATACTCAGGTAAATTCCCTCACGGGAGTTGTTCAGGAAGAAGTGCCAATAGTGCAAGATTTCCCCGATGTATTCCTGGAGGAATTACCCGGAATGCCACCGGACAGAGAAATAGTATTTTTGATTGAGTTATTACCCGACACGGCCCCAATATCCAAGAGACTTTATCGGATACCCCCGAATGATTTGGAAGAGATCATGAAGCAGATGAAGGAATTATTGGAGAAAGGATATATTCGCCCAAGTTCATCACCTTGGGGAGCCCCAGTTCTTTTGGTAGAGAAGAAGGACGGAACCCAAAGAATGGTTGTGAATTATCGCTCGTTGAACAATGTGACCATCAAGAACAAGTACCCTCTGCCGATGATAAATGATTTATTTGATCCGATAGTCGGAGCCAAAGTATTCTCCAAGATCGATCTTCAATCAGGGTATCATCAGTTGGAGATTCGTGAACAGAATATACCCAAAACAGCTTTCACCACCAGGTATGGTTTATATGAGTATAAAGTCAAGTCATTCGGATTAACTAATGCCCCTGCATATTTCATGAGCATGGTTAACAAGGTATTTATGGAATATCTTGACAAGTTTGTCGTGGCGTTCATTGATGACATATTAGTTTTCTCCAAGAGAGAGGAAGAGCATACGGAACATTTGCGTCTAGTTCTGGAGAAACTCCGAGAACATCAGTTATATGCCAAGTTTAGCAAATTTGACTTTTGGTTGAAGGAAGTCAGATTCCTCGGACATGTTATTTCAGGAGAAGGAATAGCAGTCGACCCCACCAAGGTTGAATCTGTCACCAAATGGCAGTCCCCCACATTAGTCAAGGAGATCCACAGTTTTCTCGGACTTGCAGGGTATTATCGGAGATTTATTGATAATTTCTCCAAGATTGCTAAAGCCATGACTGAGCTGTTGAAGAAGGAAACCAAGTACGTTTGGACTGAGGATTGTGAAGCCAGTTTTCAGGAACTGAAGAAACGATTGGTTACAGGCCCGGTGCTAATTTTGCCGGACATACATTAGGATTACCAGGTATATTGTGACGCTTCTGATCAAGGACTTGGAGGAGTGCTTATGCAAGAAGGAAAATTTGTAGCTTATACCTCCAGACAGCTACGACCTCACGAGATGAAGTATGCCACACACGATTTGGAGTTAGCAGTCGTAGTGCACGCACTCAAGACCTGGAGACATTTCCTTGTCGGAAACAGTTGTGATGTTTACACGGATCATAAGATCTTGAAGTATATTTTCATGCATAAGGAGTTGAACATCAGGCAGAGGATACGGCTAGAGTTGATCAAGGACTATGACATGAGATTGCACTATCACCCAGGGAAGGCAAATGTTGTAGAAGATGCCTTGAGTCGTAACTATTATGTGAATACCCTTACATCGAGAGGATTACCCCAGGAGTTAGCCGATGACCTCAGAGACCTTCGACTGGAGATAGTTCCAAGAGGATATGTTGCAGCATTAGAAATTCAGTCCACTTTGACTGAAAGAATCAGAGAAGCCCAGAAGACAGACAAGGAAATTGCAGAGATAAAGGAGAGGATGAGTAACGGAAAGGCTAAAGGTTTCCGTGAGGATGAACACGAAACTTTATGGTTTGAGGATCGTACCTATGTGCCCAATGACCCAGAGGTCAGGAAGTTAATTCTTTAGGAGGCCCATGATTCACCATGCTCCATTCACCCAGGCAACACCAAGATGTATCTGGATTTGAAGGAAAGTTTTAGGTGGACATGTATGAAGAAGGATATTGCTGAGTACGTAGCAGTATGCGATGTTTGTCAGCGAGTAAAGGTAGAACATAAGAAACTGGCAGGGTTACTCCAACCTTTGCTGTTACCCGAATGGAAATGGGAGAAACTTGGAATGGATTTTATCACCGGATTACCCAGGACTCATTCAGGTTACGACTCTATCTGGGTACTGGTTGATCACTTGACCAAGGTAGCTCATTTCATCCCAGTGAAGACCAACTATACCAACACTAAGTTAGCCAAGATATACATGACCATGATCGTATGTCTGCATGGAGTTCCGAGGAGTATCGTGTCAGATAGAGTAACACAATTTACCTCAAAGTTTTCGAATTAGTTGCAGGAAACCTTGGGTACGAGGCTAGAGTTCAGTACAACTTTTCATCCGCAGACAGATGGACAGACCGAGAGAGTCAACCAGATTTTGGAGGACATGTTGAGGGCCTGTGCGCTAGACTATGGATCTAGCTGGGATGATAATCTACCATACGCAGAGTTCTCGTACAACAACAGCTACCAGACCAGTCTAAAGATGGCCCCTTTGGAAGCTCTATACGGAAGGAGGTGCGGAACACCATTGTTGTTGGATGGTGTTGGAGACCGAAAACTTTTTGGTCCGATTTTATCAGAGACTCTGAAGAGAAGATCAAGCTGATTCAAGATTGACTCAAGGTAGCTCAGTCGAGGCAGAAGAGCTATGCCGACAGTAAACACAAGGAGATAACGTACAAAGTGGGAGATCGAGCATATCTCTGTGTGTCCCCACTTTGAGGAATTAAGAGGTTCGGTGTTAAAGGAAAGTTAGCACCCCGGTTCATAGGCCCCTACAAAATCCTCGAACATAGAGGAGAACTTGCATACAAGCTGGAATTGCCGAAAGGATTGTCAGGAGTTCATGTTGTCTTTCACGTTTCCCAGCTGAAGAAATGCCATGCTGAGATGGTCGATATTCCTTTGAGAGACACAGTGCCCGTTGATGACCCACAAGTATAGGGGATCTATCGTAGTCCTTTCGATAAGTAAGAGTGTCGAACCCAACGAGGAGCAGAAGGAAATGATAGGCGGTTTTCAGCAAGGTATTCTCTGCAAGTACTGAAATAAGTGGTAACAGATAGTTTTGTGATAAGATAAATTGTAACGAGCAACAAGTAACAAGAGTAAATAAAGTGTAGCATGGTGGCCCAATCCTTTTTGTAGCAAAGGACAAGCCTGGACAAACTCTTATAATAGGAAAAGCGCTCCCGAGGACACATGGGAATATCATCAAGCTAGTTTTCATCACGTTCATATGATTCGCGTTCGGTACTTTGATAATTTTATATGTGGGTGGACCGGTGCTTGGGTGCTGCTCTTACTTGAACAAGCATCCCACTTATGATTAACCTCTATTGCAAGCATCCGCAACTACAACAAAAGTATTAAGTAAACCTAACCATAGCATGAAACATATGGATCCAAATCAACCCCTTAGGAAGCAACATATAAACTAGGGTTTATGCTTCTGTCACTCTAGCAACCCATCATCTACTTATTACTTCCCAATGCCTTCCTCTAGGCCCAAATAATGGTGAAGTGCTATGTAGTCGACGTTAACATAACACCACTAGAGGCTAGACAACATACATCTCATCAAAATATCAAACGAATACCAAATTCACATGACTACTAATAGCAAGACTTCCCCCTTGTCCTCAGAAACAAATGTAACTACTCACAAAGCATATTCATGTTCATATTCAGAGGGGTAATAATATGCATAAAGGATCTGAACATATGATCTTCCACCAAGAAACCAACTAGCATCAACTACAAGGAGTAATGAACACTACTAGCAACCTACTAGCACCAATCCCGGACTTGGAGACAAGAATTGGATACAAGAGATGAACTAGGGTTTGGAGATGAGATGGTGCTGGTGAAGATGTTGATGGAGATTGCCCTCTCCCGATGAGAGGAGCGTTGGTGATGATGATGATGATGATGATTTCCCCCTCCCGGAGGGAAGTGTCCCCGGCAGAACAGCTCTGCTGGAGCCCTAGATTGGTTCCGCCTCGTGGCGGCGGAGTCTCGTCCTGAAAGGTTTCTTAATGTTTTTTCTCATCGAAAGACTTCATATAGGAGAAGATGGGCATCAGATAGCCACCAGGGGGCCCATGAGGTAGGGGGCGCGCCCCCCACCCTCGTGAGCAGGGTGTGGGCCCCCTGGCCTTCATCTTTGGCGACGATTTTTCTTTATTTATTTTAAGATATTCCGTGGAGTTTCAGGACTTTTGGAGTTGCACAGAATGGGTCTATAACATTTGCCCCTTTTCTAGCCTAGAATTCCAGCTGTCGGCATTCTTCCTCTTCATGTAAACCTTATAAAACAAGAGAGAATAGGCATAATTATTGTGACATAATGTGAAATAACAGCCCATAATGCAATAAATATCGATATAAAAGCATGATGAAAAATGGACGTATCAACTCCCCCAAGCTTAGATCTCGCTTGTCCTCAAGCGAAAAGCCGATAACAATAAATATGTCCTTATGTTTAGAGGTAGAGGCGTCGATAAAAATAAAATACGGACATGAAGGCATCATGATTATTCTCATAACAACAACATATATAGATTTTGTCATATGATTACTTATATTCAAGTGATGATCTTTTCACAATGCAAAGGTATGAATCAGAAACCTTATTGGGTACCAACAAATTATAACCTGAGTCATTGAAGCAATTGCAATTTATCATAACATCGGAAAGAGTCTATGTCAGAGCTTAAAAGCAAGTCCACATACTCAACTATCATTTAGTCCTTCATAATTGCTAGCACTCACGCAATACTTGTGGTTAAGGAGTTTTAATCGGACACAGAGAAAGATAGGGGCTTATAGTTTTGCCCCACAACCTTTTACCTCAAGGGTAATGTCACCAATAATAATTCATGCTCCCTACATCCAATTAGATATATATATATATATATATATATATATATATATATATATATATATATATATATATATATATATATATATATATATCATGTTCTTTCCAACATGCTGGGCTTGCCAAAGGATAAAATGAAAAAGGAAAGGTGAAGATCGCCGTGACTCTTGCATAAGGTGGAGGATAATAATAAAAGATAGGCCCTTCGAAGAGGGAAGCAGAGGTTGCCATGTGCTTTTATGGTTGGATGCACAAAATCTCAATGCGAAAGAACGTCACTTTATATTGCCCCTTCTGATATGAACCTTTATTATGCAGTCCGTCGCTTTTATTACTTCCATATCACAAGATCGTATAAAGCTTATTTCTCCCACACCAATCAATCATACATATTTAGGGCAATTTTTATTGCTTTGCACCGATGACAACTTACTTGAAGGATCTTACTCAATCCATAGGTAGATATGGTGGACTCTCATGGCTAAACTGGTTTAAGGGTATTTGGAAGCACAAGTAGTATCTCTACTTGGTGCTGAGAATTTGGCTAGCATGAGGGGGAAAGGCAAGCTCAACATGTTAGAGGATCCATGACAACATACTTTATCTCAGATATAAGAAAACATAACTCATCAAGTTGTCTTCCTTGTCCAACATAAACTCTTTAGCATGTTGTATTTTAATGAGTGCTCCCAATCATAAGAGATGTCAATGATAATATATCTATATGTGAAACCTCTCTTTCCTTATTACTTCCTATTAATTGCAACGATGACCAAAGCTATATTTGCCAACTCCCAACAACCTTTAATCACCATACTCTTTCTATGCGAAGTCATTACTCTCAATAAGATCAATATGAACTCTTTGTTTCTTTTTATTAATTTTCTTCTTCCTATTCCTTTATTCACCTAAGATCATGGCAAAACAATCAAGCCCTTGACTCAACACTAAACTTTATTATATATATAGCTCACGGACTCGATTACATAGAGAGATCATAAAGCAAAACTCAAAACTAGATCATGCCATAACTTTATTCTACTAGATCAAGATACTACTAATAGGATCGAACTAAGAAAAACGGTAAAGATAGGAGTTGTGATGGTGATACGATACCGGGGCACCTCCCCCAAGCTTGGCAGTTTCCAAGGGGAGTGCCTATACCCATGTGATTATGTCTCCTTCTTTGTTGTTGGTGTAATATTCTTGGCGATGATTCCCCTCAAGATACGGTTCTCCTCCTCGAGCTTATTGACTTGCTGCTTGAGGTCCATTATTTCCTTTGAAGCTTTCACATGTGGCTAAAGCTCCTTGCACCCAAGGGTGTTGCATAGCTGCGGGAGAACAAGAGATACTCCTCCTCATATTTTCATAAGAAAGAAATCTAACATTGGAAGGGATAACCGAGTTTGGAATGGCTGAGCTCTGTAGTTTCCCCATCATAAACCCAACTCGGAGGCGAGAGGTGACTTCTTGATCCTCCATGGCATCTACCCTCATCAAGTCGGCCTCCATATCTTCCTCCGTTGCTGGCCCAAAGTGGTCAACATCGCTGTTTGCCCTTGGTTCCGGTGCCGGATTAGATACCCGGCTCTCCCCGACTGACTCTTGAGAAGACATCTTGCTCTAATCTGCAGCAGCAACAGCTCAAAACAAGAACAGAGGAAAATTGCGTGATACGGGAGTCAAAACCTTGGGGAGAATATATAATGAATTTTTATCTACCAAAATACGTATCATGCAAGAAAACACAGTCCGGAGGGCACACAAGGTGCTCACGAGGTAGGGTGGCACGCCCAGGGGGTAGGGCGCGCCCACCACCCTCGTGGGGCCCTCGTGTCCTTCCCGGACTTCCACTTATTTTTCTATTTTTCTAAATATTCTAAAACAGAGAAATATTGCCTTAAAAATTGTTTTGGAGTCGGTTTACTTACCGTACCACATACCTATTCCTTTTCGAGTCTGCAAAGCAGTCCGAAAGTGTCCCTTATGTATTCCTCCGGGTTACGGTTTCAATAATATTGGTTTCAACATTTATGGGATTACCCGAGATATAATGTTTGATTCTTTGACCGTTTACCACCTTGGATTTGTGCCTTGAAGTTGTTGATTTTATGGCACCGAACGATAGACCTCCTCGATAACGTAGGGACCTTCCCATTTAGAGAGAAGTTTTCCTGCAAAAAATCTTAAACGAGAGTTGTATGGCAATACATAATCACCTACATTAAACTCACGCTTTTGTATCCTTTTGTCATGCCATCTTTTAACTTTTTCTTTAAATAACTTGGCATTTTCATAAGCTTGGGTTCTCCATTCATCAAGTGAGCTAATATCAAATAACCTCTTCTCACCGGCAAGCTTGAAATCATAGTTGAGCTCTTTAATAGCCCAATATGCCTTATGTTCTAGTTCGAGAGGTAAGTGACATGCTTTTCCATAAAATAATTTATACAGAGACATACCCATAGGATTCTTATATGCAGTTCTATAGGCCCATAATGCATCATCAAGTTTCTTGGACCAATTCTTTCTAGGTATATTAACAGTCTTTTGCAAAATTAATTGGAGCTCTCTATTACTCAATTCTACTTGACCACTAGACTGCGGGTGATAAGGAGATGCAATTCTATGATTAACGTCATATTTAGCAAGCATTTTACGGAAAGCACCATGAATAAAGTGTGAACCACCATCAGTCATTAAATATCTAGGGACTCCAAACCTCGGAAAAATAACTTCTTTAAGCATTTTAATAGAAGTGTTATGATCAGCACTACTAGTTGGAATAGCTTCTACCCACTTAGTAACGTAATCAACAACAACTAAAACGTGTGTATATCCATTAGAGGCAGGAAAAGGTCCCATATAATCAAAGCCCCAAACATCAAATGGTTCAATGACAAGTGAATAATTCATAGGCATTTCTTGACGTCTACTAATATTACCAATTCTTTGACATTCATCGCAAGACAAAACAAACTTACGGGCATCTTTGAAGAGAGTGGGCCAATAAAAACAGGATTGCAATACCTTATGTGCAGTTCTATCTCCAGCGTGGTGCCCTCCATAAGCTTCGGGGTGGCACTAGCATAGGATCTGTTCCTGTTCATGCTCAGGTACACAACGTCTAATAACACCATCTACTCCTTCTTTATAAAGATGTGGGTCATCCCAAAAGTAATGTCTCAAATCATAGAAGAACTTTTTCTTTTGTTGGTATGTGAAACTAGGCGGTATAAATTTAGCAACAATATAATTAGCATAACCAGCATACCATGGAGTGCTACGAGAAGTGCTTATGACATTTAATTGTTCATCAGGAAAGTTATCATCAATAGGTAGTGGGTCATCAAGAACATTCTCTAACCTAGATTAGTTGTCTGCAATGGGGTTCTCAGCTCCTTTTCTATCAACAATATGCAAATTAAATTCTTGCAGCAAGAGAACCCATCTAATAAGTCTAGGTTTAGCATCTTTCTTTTCCATAAGATATTTAATAGCAGCATGATCAGTGTGAATAGTTACTTTAGAATCAACAATATAGGGTCTGAATTTATCACAAGCAAATACAACTGCTAAAAGTTCCTTTTCGATAGTAGCATAGTTTCTTTGAGCATTGCCTAGAGTCTTACTAGCATAATGGATAACATTTAATTTCTTATCAACTCTTTGCCCTAGAACAACACCTACAGCATAATCACTAGCATCACACATAATTTCAAAGGGTAAATTCCAATCAGGTGGCTGAACAACAGGTGCAGAGACTAATGCTTTCTTAAGTATTTCAAATGCTTCTACACAATCATCATCAAAGACAAATGGTACATCTTTTTGTAATAAATTAGTCAGAGGCCGAGAAAATTTTGAGAAGTCCTTAATGAACCTCCTATAAAATCCGGCATGACCAAGGAAACTTCTTATACCTTTGATGTCCTTGGGACATGGCATCTTTTCAATTGCATCAACCTTGGCTTTATCAACTTCAATAGCTCTTTCAAAAACTTTGTTCCCCAAGACAATACCTTCATTAACCATAAAGTGGCACTTTTCCCAATTTAAGACAAGATTAGTTTCTTCACATCTCTGCAAAACTCGATCAAGATTGCTCAAGCAATCATCAAAAGAGGAACCATAGATGGAAAAATCGTCCATGAAGACCTCGCAAATTTTTTCATAAAAATCAGAGAATATAGCCATCATGCATCTTCGAAAGGTAGAAGGTGCATTACATAAACCAAAAGGCATGCGTCTATAAGCAAAAGTAACAAAAGGGCATGTAAAAGTAGTCTTTGATTGATCTTTAGCCGACACAGGTATTTGAGAGAAACCAGAATAACCATCTAGAAAGCAATAATGTGTATGTTTGCATAATCTTTCTAGCATTTGATCAATAAAAGGTAAGGGGTAATGATATTTCTTAGTAGCTTTATTTAATTTGCGGAAATCAATTACCATCCTATAACCTGTGATAATTCTTTGCGGAATCAATTCATCTTTATCATTAGGGACAACTGTAATACCTCCCTTCTTAGGGGCACAATGGACATGACTTACCCACTGACTATTAGCAACGGGATAAATTATACCTACCTCCAGAAGCTTGAGTATTTCTTTTCTTACCACTTCTTTCATTTTAGGATTCAAACGTCATTGAGGATCACGAACTGGTTTGGCATCTGCTTCCAAATTTATTTTATGTTGACATAGAGTGGGACTAATGCCCTTAAGATCATCAAGAGTATATCCAATAGCGGCACGGTGCTTCTTCAGAGTTTTCAATAATCTTTCTTCTTCATGCTCTGAAAGGTTAGCACTAATAATAACAGGATATATTTTCTTTTCATCAAGATAAGCATATCTAAGATTATCGAGGCAATGGTTTAAGCTCAAACACGGATCACCCTTGGGTGGAGGAGGATCCCTAAGATTTCAACAGCAAATTGTGTTGCGAATAGGTTCTGTTTAAAGAATACTTCATCTATTTCCCTTCTTTCATTCATGAACATATCATTTTCATGGTCTAGCAAATAATGTTCTAAAGGATCACTAGGAAGCAAGACCAATAATTTCACCCTTACTAGGCAATTCTTCCTCACGATCTTGTTTACTAAATTTAGAGAAATTAAACTCATGAACCATATCATCCAAGCCAATAGTAACAACATCCTTTTTGCAGTCTATCTTAGCATTAACAGTATTCAAGAAGGGTCTACCAAATATAATGGGACAAAAGCTATCTTGTGGTGAACTAAGAACAAGAAAATTAGCAGGGTATTTGGTTTTCCCACACAAGACTTCAACATCTCTAACAATTCCCATTGCAGATATAGTATCTCTATTGGCAAGTTTAATCGTAACATCAATATCTTCTAACTCAGAAGGTGCAATTTCATGCTTAATTTCTTTATATAAGTCATAAGGTATAACACTAGCACTAGCACCCATATCACATAAGCCATGATAACAATGATCTCCTATTTTAACAGAAATAACAGGCACGCCTACCACAGGTCTATGTTTATCTTTAACGCTAGGTTTAGCAATTCTAGCAGATTCTTCACAGAATTGAATAACACGCCCATCAATATTATCAGACAAGAGATCTTTAACAATAGCAATATTAGGTTCTACTTTGACTTGCTCAGGAGGTGTATATGTTCTAATATTGCTTTTACAAACAACAGTTGAAGCTTTAGCATGATCCTTTACTCTAACAGGGAAAGGTGGTTTCTCAACATTAGAGGTGGGAACAATAGGATCATTATAAGTGACAGTCTTTTCTTCAACTTTAATAGGTGCAGCTACTTTTACTTCTATGGGAGGATGATATTTAAACCACTTCTCCTTAGGGAGATCAACATAAGTAGCAAAAGATTCACAGAAAGACGCTACTATCTCAGAGTCAAGTCCATATTTAGTGCTAAACTTACAGAAAATATCGGTATCCATAAAAGATTTAACACAATCAAAATTAGGTGTCATACCTGACTCCTTACCTTCATCGAGGTCCCAATCTTCAGAGTTGCATTTAATTCTATCCAATAAATTCCATTTAAATTCAATAGTCTTCATCATAAAAGAGCCATCACAAGAAGTATCGAGCATGGTGCGATTGTTATCAGAAAGCCGAGCATAAAAATTCTGAAGAATTGTCACTCTTGAGAGCTCATGATTGGGGCATGAATATAATATTGATTTAAGCCTCCCCCAAGCTTGAGCGACGCTTTCTCCTTCACGAGGCCAAAAATTATATATATAGTTGCGATCACGACGAACAAGATGCATAAGGTAATATTTTTGATGAAATTCCAATTTCAATCTTTTATAGTTCCATGATCTCGTATCATCACATAGCCTATACCATGTCAATGCGCCTCCCATAAAAGATAAAGGGAAGACCTTCTTCTTAACAACATCATCGGGTATACCTGCAAGCTTAAATAGTCCACAAACTTCATCCACATAGAGTAGATGTTCATCAGGATGCTTTGTTCCATCTCCTGTAAAAGTGTTAGCTAGCAGTTTTTCCATCATACCCGAAGGAATTTCAAAAGGAGATTCATTTTCAATAGGTTCAGTAGGTTGAGGAGAAACACTTTGCTCTACTGGACGGGGTGAAGATACCCCGAACAAGCCCCTAAGAGAATTACTTTCCATACTAACAAGTGATAGAAAATTTCAGCACACTATATAAATTTTTCCTTACCAAATTCCACCTACCAAAGGCGCTACACTCCCCGGCAACGGCGCAAGAAAAGAGTCTTGATGACCCACAATTATAGGGGATCTATCGTAGTCCTTTCGATAATTAAGAGTGTCGAACCCAATGAGGAGCAGAAGGAAATGATAAGCAGTTTTCAGCAAGGTATTCTCCGTGGTAACAGATAGTTTTGTGATAAGATAAATTGTAACGAGCAACAAGTAACAAGAGTAAATAAAGTGCAGCAAGGTGGCCCAATCCTTTTTGTAGCAAAGGACAAGCCTGGACAAACTCTTATAATAGGAGAAGCGCTCCCGAGGACACATGGGAATATCATCAAGCTAGTTTTCATCACGTTCATATGATTCGCGTTCGGTACTTTGATAATTTGATATGTTGGTGGACCGGTGCTTGGGTGATGTTCTTACTTGAACAAGCATCCCACTTATGATTAACCTCTATTGCAAGCATCCACAACTACAACAAAAGTATTAAGGTAAACCTAACCATGGCATGAAACATATGTATCCAAATCAGCCCCTTACGAAGCAACGCATAAACTAGGGTTTAAGCTTCTGTCAGTCTAGCAACCCATCATCTACTTATTACTTCCCAATGGCTTCCTCTAGGACCAAATAATGGTGAAGTGTTATGTAGTCGACGTTCACATAACACCACTAGAGGCTAGACAACATACATCTCATCAAAATATCGAACGAATACCAAATTCACATGACTACTAATAGCAAGACTTCTCCCTTGTCCTCAGGAACAAACGTAACTACTCACAAAGCATATTCATGTTCATAATCAGAGGGGAAATAATATGCATAAAGGATCTGAACATATGATCTTCCACCAAATAAACCAACTAGCATCAACTACAAGGAGTAATCAACACTACTAGCAACCTACTAGCACCAATCCCGGACTTGGAGACAAGAATTGGATACAAGAGATGAACTAGGGTTTGGAGATGAGATGGTGCTGGTGAAGATGTTGATGGTGATGATGATGACGATGATTTCCCACTCCCGGAGGGAAGTGTCCCCGCCAGAACAGCTCTTCCGGAGCCCTAGATTGGTTCCGCCAAGGTTCCGCCTCGTGGCGGCGGAGTCTCGTCCCGAAAGGTTGCTTAATGTTTTTTTCTCATCGAAAGACTTCATATATGAGAAGATGGGCATCAGAGAGCCGCCAGGGGGCCCACGAGGTAGGGGGTGCCCCCCACCCTCGTGAGCAGGGTGTGGGCCCCCTGGCCTTCATCTTTGGCGATGATTTTTCTTTATTTATTTTAAGATATTCTGTGGAGTTTCAGGACTTTTGGAGTAGCACAAAATAGGTCTCTAATATTTGCTCCTTTTCCAGCCCAGAATTCCAGCTGCCGGCATTCTCCCTCTTCATGTAAACCTTATAAAGTAAGAGAGAATAGGCATAAGTATTGTGACATAATGTGAAATAACAGCCCATAATGCAATAAATATCGATATAAAAGCATGATGCAAAATGGACGTATCACCCCTAGAGGCTATACAGCTTGACAGTGATCTGACTTATGAGGAGAAACTCATCAGAATTTTCAACTACGAACAGAGTTACCCGCAGCAAGATCATCAAGTTCTGCAAGGTTCTGTGGATCCACCATTCCGAGGAGGAAGCCACCTGAGAGTGAGAAGAAGATCTCCGTCGAGACCACCCACACCTATTTGCTAGCCAACCCGAATCTTGAGGGCGAGATTCATCTTAAGGTGGATAGGTTTGTAACATCCCAAATTTTCAACTTGGAATGTTTTACAATTATTAGCAAAGCATCTATGCATTTTGATTGAACTGAGTGACATTTGGAAATTTCAGAGGCATTCGGGTTTTATTCGAATTTGCATTCAACTTGGCATTTGAATTTCATTTCAAAAATCCCTGATAAATACTTGTTCAAAAGTATGAGAGGAGCTAGAATGACACTCCAAAATAGGTTAGAAGAAAATAATGCCTAAAGTTTGAATTAAAATTTGGATTTATTTGGAAAAAAATTTAAAAAAAAAATTATAAAGTTTTTTATTTCGCCTCTAAAAATAGTTCATCTTATAGGTTTTATTTTTCTAAATATTTTGATATACGTATGTCCTATATAAAAGTGTCTTATTTTCTATTCTTATTTTATTTTCTTCTCGGTCTAATTCAAAAAAAAAAGCGCCCTTGAGCCAGTTGCCCAGCCAAGACACCGAGCCAGCCTGCCTGGCGCTCAAATACCGAGCCGCTCCCGATCGTTCACCCGATCATTCTCTCCCCCTCTTCCCTCACTGACCAGCGGGGCCCGCCCTCATCTTTTTGCCCTCGTGCACGCCATGCCAAGCTGGAGCACAACGAGAACGCGCCCGTCCGCGCGATCTTCCCGGGATCACGCTCAGAAGCACCCCCTCCTCCAAGCTGACGCCCCATAAAAGCCCCTAGCTCTCCTCCCTCGCATCCCTAAATCCCTACCCCAACTCCCACCGTAGCTCACACCATCGTCGGTCGCATCTCGCCTCCGTCGCCACCGTTCACCGCCGCGCCCGCCTCTGGAGTGCCATCACCCTGCCTCCAAGCTCATCCAATTGAACCCCCTCGAGCTCCCGTACCTTGCTGACATCGTTTCATCGGCCAGGAACAACCCACGTCGCCGCCTCGAGCATCGCTGTCGACCACCAGAGCTGTAGAGCACCGAGCTCCGCAACTGGTCGCCCCGACCGTCTCCGTCGTCGTCGACCACCACCGAGACCACCCGACTCTGCCTCGTCGAGCCGCACCTGCTTGACGCCACCGCCGCCTTTCCCGATTGCCGGAATTGCTGCATCGCCCTCGCCCAAGCCACCGCCGTCGTCTCCGTCCGTCACCACGGTCACTGTAAGCCGCCAATTCCCCACCAACGTTAGATCTTTAATGTACGGCTTAGATTAGATCCGCGAAAGGTTTGGTTTACTTTTACGTAGATCAGTTTTTCTGTGGTTAGTTTACGGTTTAGATCATATGGTTTATTTTTACGGTTTGGTTCTAGTGGGTTTAGCCGAACGGGTTTCTTTTAATAAGCGATCGCGCGCCGTTTAGTTAGTTTCGGCCGAGCGTAGAATAGTTACAGATCGCAAACCTTCGGCCCAGTAGCGCCTGTTTATTTTTTCTTTCTTTACTTTTATTTTCGTCTCAGTTTTAAAACCAAAAGTTTCAGTTTTGTAACTATATCTTTTAGGTTATTAAATATGTTTAGTTGATTATTTTTGCTCTAATCTGCAAATTTCCTAAAGTTTTTGTATAATATAGTTCGGCCATGTTTTAGTTTTTAAAAATTGTTTTATATGGGTTTCAGTCTGATTAGTATTTCTGCTATAAAATGAGCTAGAATTAATATTTTTAGGCGATTCTTTTTTCCACTCCTTAGTTTTGACCTTGCCTAGCAGTATGATTAATTTGGGTATTTTAGATTTTAATAAAATTAGTTTTACATGAAAAAACTATGTTTTAGTTTCTTTTACTTTATTGCTTTTTATGTTGTTTTAATTACTTTAAAATTTATTTCTACCTATGTTGTAGTTTATTTGAGATTTATTTATGTAGTTTTAGAAAGTGAACTTTTATTTACAGAAAAAGAAAATGTTTTATTTTCTTTCTAGTTTTGTTTTAGGCATAAAAGAGTTTTAAAATAGCTTTTAATGCGTTTCTTTTTGCATTAAATTTGTTTGCTGTTTTCTTTTCTGTTATTTAATAAAAACCTTGTTCTAATTCTTTCAAAGAAAGTTTTAATGGTATAAAATTATTTATGTAGTTGGTTTCACTTATAGTAAAAAGTTGGCATTGTTTTATGACTTCCTTTCTTTTTCTCCTTGGATTTCTTTGTGTGTATGATTGTGTGTTATTAAATTTTACTTGTTGTTGTAGTACAAATTGTATGATGGTATACTTATGTGTGCTATGTTGGACTCGATAGAATTTCCGGAGTGCGAGGCTTGTGTGTACGAAGCTTTAGTGTTTTAGCGTCGTCAACAAGGCAAGTTCACTTTGATCATATATTTCCAGTACCTATGTTTTATTGCATAAGTAGTTTTGTTTCTACCATGAATAGTAGGATATTGAGCATTGAACTTTAGGTAGTATCATGAGGTAGGAGAAACCCAAGACCCTGTTACCATTGCCCGGGAAGGGACGTTACTTCATATTTGCTACGCTTTAGTAGACTGGGTCTGGTTGTGAGATTCAGAAGTGTTGTGAGGATAAGTAATTCAAGACCTGCATGATTATCAGGACTTCAAGATTTCAAGGACTCAATATACCTCTGGGTGGACTGGAAAGCATCTGGCAGGCTGATATCTATCATGGTTATGCCCGGGAATCCTGGTATCCTGTAATCATCCCAACGGAGTGCCACCCAGGCTCAAAGAGGTGGATGGATACTTCAAGGCCGGAAAGCTTATGTGTGCAACCGCAAGCCATTATGGGCTATGTCTTGGTTGACCTTAGTCGAGACTCTAGTTGGCCAGATTGCTAGCAGATGTAGACGAACGGTAGGATTGGATGAGCATTGACTTTAGGCCGGAGGATCGCTTTGGAAGACCATGTTTCGATCGTCCCGTTCTCAAAAACCAGGCAGTGCGAGGACATAACAGGAGGGATCTAATCTTGTGGGTAAAGTGTACAAGACTCTGCAGAGTAACAATCCAATCTATTAGCCGTGTCCCCGGTTACTGACAACTTGAGCACCGGAGATGATACTATCAGCTAGTCTCAACACAGTTAATAATAATGAGTGGGTTTATTAATAATTTGGGATATGAGAATTTGTTGGCGGAACCATCTCATTAACCATAAATATTTTGTAGTAATTTACAAGCAAGCCCTTTTGTTGTAGGGAAAAATTGCTTTTCGCAAAAACTTAAACTTAGAGCCCCACAGCCGAAAATGCATATAGTGATAGCATTTTATTATTGTTTTCCTCTCTGTGACTTGCCGGCTTATTCAAAATGCTGACCTACACGGCTGCAACGTCTTATGTTGCAGAGGTTTATTCCGACTAGGAGTCAGGCTACGCTCTATGCTCGGTGATTGCCCTATGGAGTCAGATGGACTCGCTTATCGTCTACGGTTCCGCAGTAGGTTATCTCATGAGTTGGCCTTTGCCCGAATTTATTCTGTTGTAATAAATACTCTATATGAGATTCGATGTAATAAAGCATGTGTGATTGCACTTTGATATATTCATTAATGTACTGTGTGTCCTAGCATGATCTTGGGATGGTACAGATACACAGAGACTTGACCGATTTTGGGTCGGGTCGCTACATCCTTCTTATCCGCCAAGTATTTGCGATAGTTCTGCTTCCAGTGACCATTTTCTTTGTAGTAGAAGCACTCAGTTTCAGGCGTGGGTTCAGCTTTGGGCCTCTTCTTCACGGGAGTGCCAACTTGCTTGCCATTCTTCTTGAATTTCCCTTTGCCCTTTTTCTTGAAACTAGTGGTCTTGTTTAACCATCAACACTTGATGCTCTTTCTTGATTTCTACCTTCACCGATTTTGTATCGTGAAGAGCTCAGGAATCGCTTTCGTCATCCCTTGCATATTATAGTTCATGACGAAGCTCTAGTAGCTTGGTGATAGTGACTAGAGAACTTTGTCAATCACTATCTTATCTGGAAGATTTACTCCCACTTGATTCAAGTGATTGTAGTACCCAGACACTCTGAGCACATGCTCACTAGATGAGCTATTCTCCTCTATCTTATAGGCAAAGTACTTGTCAGAGGTCTCATACCTCTTGAGACATGCATGACTCTGAAATACCAATTTCAACTCTTGGAACATCACATATGCTCCATGGCATTTCAAAACATTTTTTATGTCCCGGTTCTAAGCCATAAAGCATGGTGCACTAAACTGTCAAGTAGTCATCATTACGAGCCTGCCAAAACGTTCATAATATATGCATCTGCTCCTGCAATAGGTCTGTCACCTAGCGGTGCATCAAGGACATAATTATTCTGTGCAGCAATGAGGATAATCCTCAGATCATGGACCCAGTCCGCATCATTGCTACTATCATCTTTCAACTTATTTTTCTCTAGGAACATATCAAAAATAAACAGGGAGCTATATCACGAGCTATTGATCTACAACATAATTTGAAAATAATATCAGGACTAAGTTCATGATAAACTAAGTTTAATTAATCAAATTACTTAAGAACTCCCACTTAGATAGACATCCCTCAAGGCATCTAAATGATCACGTGATCCATATCAACTAAACCATGTCCGATCACCATGTGATATGGAGTAGTCTTCAATGGTGAACATGTCTATGTTGATCATATCTACTATATGATTCACGTTCGACCTTTCAGTCTTCAGTGTTCCGAGGCCATGTTTGTACATGCTAGGCTCGTCAAGTCTAACCCGAGTATTCCGCATGTGCAAAACTATCTTGCACCCATTGTATGTGAACGTAGAGCCTATCACACCCGATCATCACATGGTGTCTCAGCACGAAGAACTTTCACAATGGTGCATACTCAGGGATAACACTTATACCTTGAAATTTTGTTAAGGGATCATCTTATAATGCTACCGCGTACTAAGAAAAATAAGATGCATATAAAAGATAAACATCACATAAAATCAAAATATGTGACATAATATTGCCATCATCATCTTGTGCTTTTGATCTCCATCTCCAAAAGACCGTCATGATCTCCATCATCACCAACTTGACACCTTGATCTCCATCATAGCATTGTGGTCGTCTCGCCAACTATTGCTTCTACAACTATCACTAACACATAGTGATAAAGTAAAGCAATTACATGGCGTTTACATTTTATACAATAAAGCGACAACCATAAGGCTCCTGGCAGTTGTCGATAACTTTTAAACATGATCATCTCATACAACAATGTATATCACATCATGTCTTGACCATATCACATCACAACATGCCCTGCAAAAACAAGTTAGACGTCGTCTACTTTGTTGTTGCAAGTTTTACGTGGCTGCTACGGGCTTATAGCAAGAACCTCTCTTACCTACGCATCAAAACCACAACGGTGTTTTGCCAAGTTTGCTGTTTTAACCTTCAACAAGGACTGGCCGTAGTCAAATTCGATTCAACTAAAGTTGGAGAAATAGACACCCACCAGCCACCTTTATGCAAAACTAGTTGCATGTCTGTCGATGGAACCGGTCTCATGAACGTGGTCATGTAAGGTTGGTCCGGGCCACTTCATCCAAAAATACCGCCGAGTCCAAATAAGACGTTGGTGGTAAGCAGTATGACTATCACCGCCCACAACTCTTTGTGTTCTACTCATGCATATCATCTATGCATAGACCTGGCTCGGATGCCACTATTGGGAAATGTAGCATGCAATTTCAAAAAAATTCCTACGATCACGCAAGATCTATCTAGGAGATGCATAGCAACGAGAGGGGAAGAGTGTGTCCATGTACCCTCGTAGACCGAAAGCGGAAGCATTAGTTTAACGCGGTTGATGTAGTCGAATGTCTTCGCGATCCAAGCTATCAAGTACCGAACGTTTAGCACCCCCGAGTTCAGCACACGTTCAGCTCGATGACGTACCTCGAACTCTTGATACAGCAAAGTGTCAAGGGAGAGTTTCGTCAGCCTGATGGCGTGATGACAGTGATGGTGAAGTGATCCACGCAGGGCTTCGCCTAAGCACTATGACAATATGACCGGAGGAGTAAATGGTGGAGGGGGGCACCGCACATGGCTAAGAAACAATTGATGGTGTGTATTCTAGGCGCCCCCTCCCCATGTATATATAGGTGGGAGGGGGAGGGGAGCAGCCTTGGGCGCCCCAAGTAGGAGAAATCCTAATTGGGGGCCTCCTCCAATTCGGCCTCCCCTGTCCTTATCTCCGGAGGGGGAAGGAGAGAGGGGAGAAGGGAAAGGAAGGGGGAATCCTATTCCCTCTATTTCCTTTCCTCCTCCCCTTTTCCTTTATCCACTTAGGCGGCCCATATGGAGGCGCACCATCCCACTAGGGGCTGCCCTTCGCCCAATAAGGCCCATATCTTTGCCGGGGGGTGCCCGGAACCCCTTCCGGTGACCCGATATGTACCCGGTACCCCTGGAACACTTTCGGTGTCCGAATACTATCGTCCTATATATGAATCTTTACCTCTCGACCATTTCGAGACTCCTTGTTATGTCCGTGATCTCATCCGAGACTCTGAACAACATTCGGTCACCAAATCACATAACTCATATAATACAAAATCGTCATCGAACGTTAAGCCTGCGGACCCTATGGGTTCGAGAACTATGTAGACATGACCGAGACACCTCTCCGGTCAATAACCAACAGCGGAACCTGGATTCTACGAAGATCTTTACCGGTCGTACCGCAATGACAACATACGTAATTCCCTTTGTCATCGGTATGTTACTTGCCCGAGATCCGATCATCGGTATCTTCATTCCTAGTTCAATCTCGTTACCGGCAAGTCTCTTTACTCGTTCCGTAATACATGATCCTGCAACTAACTCATTAGTCACATTGCTTGAAAGGATTATTATGATGTGCATTACCGAGAGGGTCCAGAGATACCTCTCCGATACTCGGAGTGACAAATCCTAATCTCGATCTATGCTAACCCAACAAACACCTTCGGAGATACCTGTAGAGCATCTTTATAATCACCCAGTTACGTTGTGATGTTTGATAGAACACAAGGTATTCCTCTGGTATCCATGAGTTGCATAGTCTCATAGTCAAAGGAATATGTATTTTCCATGAAGAAAGCAATAGCAATAAAACTTAACGATCATTATGCTAAGCTAACAGATGGATCTTGTCCATGACATCATTCTCCTAATGATGTGATCCCGTTCATCAAATGGCAACATATGTCTATGGCTAGGAAACTTAACCATCTTTGATTAATGAGCTAGTCTACTAGAGGCTTACTAGGGACACAACATCCATGTATCCACACATTTATCAAGTTTTTGGTTAATACATTTCTAGCATGAATAATAAACATTTATCATGATGTAAGGAGATATAAATAACAACTTAATTATTGCCTGTAGGGCACATTTCCTTCAATAGTGATTATGTTTTAAGACATTTACTTGGTAACAATCAAATTTTTTATGAGAATCTTAAGAAAGAAATTCCCGTTTTGGATATGATCCAACAAGTCTTTAATGATGTTAATCAACAATATTCTTGGATTGTAGCCGGGAATGAAAGGGGATACAAAGATGGACAGCTTGATAATGCTAAAATTTCTATGCAAAATGTGTTACAAGTTATATTTGAGAAACCTCCTAACAAAAACACATCTATGGAAAAGAAAACTAAAGATGACAATACTTGAATCTATGAATTATGCCTAGCTAAGGGCGTGAAACGATAGCGCCATTTGGGAGGCAACCCAATGAGTAAAATTTATTTTTTTCCTTTTTCTTTCTATTTTTGTGTGTTCACACAATTATTCTATTGTTATGATTGTGTTTTTATATTTTAATTAGTGTTTGTGCCAAGTAAAGCCTTTAGGATCATGTTGGGTGATAGTCGATTTGATCCTGTTGAAAAATAGAAACTTTTCCATCCAGTAGCTGAATTGTAAAAAATCACAGAAGCGACTAAAATTTTTGAAGTTTTTACACAAGATTGATATACAAATTTCCCACTTATTCCTAATTTTTCAGAATTTTTGGAGTTCTAGAAGTATGGTCAAAGTCCTGATTACTACAGACTGTTTTGTTTTTGACATATTCGGTTTTCTTTTCATTGTATGCTTATTTTGATGAATCTATGGATTGTATTGAAGGGTATAAGCCATGGAAAAGTTAGAATACAGTAGATAGTATGCAATAATAAAATACTAATGGGTTTGCATTAGTACTTAAAGTGGTGATTTTCTTTATTATACTAACGGATCTCGCGAAGGTTTTGTTGAGTTTTGTGTGATTGAAGTTTTCAAGTTTTGGGTGAGATCACGATGGAGGAAGGAATAAGGAGTGAAAAGAGCCTAAGCTTGGGGATGCCCATGGCACCCCAAGGAAATATTTAAGGAGAACCAAGCAACTAAGCTTGGGGATGCCCTGGAAGGCATCCCCTCTTTCTTCTAACAACCATCGGTAATTTTACTTGGAGCTATATTTTTATTCATCACATATCATGAGTTTTTCTTGGAGCGTCTTGTATTATACGGGTCTTTGCTAGTTTTGCTCTCTAGTTTGTCGCAATCATCCTTGCTGGATGCAACTACTTGAGAGAGCCAAAATGATGCTATGATTTTTTAGAATTGCTTTAGTGCTTCACTTAAATTTTTTGAGCTATGGAATTGCTCTAGTGCTTCACTTATATCTTTTTAGCACAGTGGTGCTTTAATTTTTGAAGAAATACTCTCATGCTTCACTTAGATTAATTTGAGAGTTTGATTCTTTTAAGAAATACCCTCATGCTTCACTTAGATTAATTTGAAATTTAGTAGACTTTTGAATAATTCTCTCATGCTTCGCTTATATTATTTTGAGAGACAAATTTTTTTTGTTCATATTCTTCACTTAAATTTGTTTGAGAGCTTGTCATAAGCAATGGTAATATATTAATCTAGTACCAAAGTGATATATATTCAAGAGGGATATAATAAAAAACTTTCATGAAGATCATTGGACAAAATAAACTTGATTCTTTGTAATAGTTTTGAGATATGATGATAGAAATATGTGAGTTATGTTTGTGAGTAATTATGCTTTAGTAAGATTATTGGTGTTAAGGTTTGTGATTCCCTATGCAAGCACGAAAGTCAATAGTTGTGCAATAAAATTACATCCTACTTGTGGTGCAGTATTCGGTGTTAGTTATGCTCAATGCTCGTTTATGTGAATTTTTGTTTCTTGGTTGGTTGCTTCTCAATCTATTTGCTAGCCTTTCCTTGTACTAATTGGGAATACTACTTGTGCATCCAAAATCCTTTAACCCAGTTGTGCCATATGAGTCCACCATACCTACCTATATGCGGTATTTCCATGTCGTTCCAAGTAAATTTGCATGTGCCTTCTCTAATTTTCAAAATGAATTTCCCTTTTGTGTGCCTGTATTGCTCATGAAGCGGCAGGGGTGGCCATTATTTTTCCATGCTAGATGTGCTATTCTCAAGATTAGTGTTTATTCACTTGTCATTGCACGAGAGTGTGGTGGTAATAGGGATGCCCAGTCCCGAAATGAAAAAGAAATTTACTTTATGTTCTCAAATAATAAATTCCTTGGAAAGTGTTGGTATGGAAGGCACCCATGGATACGGCTAGCCATGGATTGTGAAAGAATGGTGGAAAAGGAATAAACTTTATTTTATGTTTGGGGACCGCCTATGATGTATCTAGCATGGAAAGTATTGGGAACTACTCGGTCGTTTCGTTGATGGGAAAAGTATGCCTCGCAAAATACTTTTTATCTCTCAGTTTAAGCTTTGAGCTCTGGCACCTCTACAAATCTCCGCTTCCCTCTGAGAAGGGTCTATCTATTTACTTTATGCAATTTTATTTTTTATTTGAGTCTCCATCTTCTCTTATAAAGCACCAACTAGGGAGCACTATGATCATACTTATGCATTGGATGTAGCTAATATTCGAGTGTGTTTCATGAATGGATCAATGATAGAGCATGATGGGCTAGGGATAACTTTCTTTAGTGTTAATATTTTGGAAGACATGGTTGCTTGTTGATATGCTTGAGTATTGAAATCTTCATGTCAAATATAGACTATTGCTTTGAACCATCTAAAAGTCCAAATTTCCATGCTACAAAAGAAAATATTATGTGATGAACATGTTAGGCAACATTCCACATCAAAAATTCCAGTTTTATCATTTGCCTACAGGAGGACAAGTAGGAATTAAGCTTGGGGATGTTGATACGTCTCCAACATATATATAATGTTTTATTGTTCCATGTTGTCATATTATCATTCTTGGATGTTTTATATTCATTTTATAGCAACTTTATATCATTTTTTGGGACTAACCTATTGACATAGTGCCAAGTGCTAGTTGCTGTTTTTTTGCTAGTTTTTTACTTCGTAAAATGTCCGTATCAAACGGAGTCCAAACGCATGGAAACTTTTTGGAGATTTTTTCTGACCAAACACTACTAGGGAAAACGCTATACACAGAGGTATAGCAGTAGCGTTGGTCAAAACTCGGCGCTAGCGCTACTTAGTAGTAGCGCTTGTTGCAAAACCACGCTACAATCATTATTTTAGCGATGGCGGCGTCTTCACGAAAAGCGCTACTACTAAAATTCTCTCACTAATACCGGTAGGCTAGGAATACTAGCGCTTCTCCCGAAGCACGCCATCGCTAAAAACATTGTAGCGCCTTTCTTCTTCTGAGCGCTCTGCTATGCAAAAGAAAATAAATAGAAAAATAAGTAGATAAGTAAATGAAAATGAAATAAATAGAAAAGGAGAAATGAAAAAAAGAAAATGTAAAGAAAACAAAAGAAAAAGAAAAGAAAGCAGAAGGGTTAGCTGCAGCGTTTCTGCGAAGCGCTATAGCTATCTTAGCTATAGCGTTTCAAAGAAAGCGCGTTCTGCTAGTTGACTCAAATCCCGCGGACTGGCTCAAAATTTCGCTAAGTCCTTTTCCCCTCTCTACTCCCCACTGTCCCCCAACTGCTCCATCACCATCGTTGCCTGCCTGTGGCCTTGAACACACGCTGCCGCCACGCCGAGGCCGCTTTGACCACACCGCGCCGCCCGCCGCCTTGACCACACCGCCGCCCGAGGCCGCCCCTCGACCACAGCCGCCGCCCGAGGCCGTCGTCGACCTCGCTGTCGCCTCCCTCGAGCTCGCCCCGCCGCCCTCGACCTCACCGCTGCTGCCCGAGCCAGAGCCTGCCCTCACCGCCGACCGTAAGGCTATGCCTCTCCTGTCCCTACCCTCCTATTTCTCTCTGCTACGACAATTATATATATGTGTTGATACTGTGTTGATGTTCATATGAACCCTAGATTTTTTTAGGGCAGTAGGCATTTTATAGCATTTAGGAAAAATGCTTTGCAATTTATTTAGGAAATTAGCTAGGACAATTTTTATGAAAATTCCTAAACAGTAATTCCATTTAGCTTTAAACTAATAGAGGTATATAAATAATAGTAGCATTTAGATTTAAATTAACGAGAGGTATAAACAAAAACACTTAGCTATAAAAAATATTTTGACTACGGACCTAAGTTTGTTCCAAATTTAATTCAAATGAAATTTGAATTATTTGGACTATGGACCTGAATATTTTTGAAGAAATTGGGTGTAGGTACTAAGGTCTTGCTGTGGAAATTATGGTGAGGTCAAAAGGGTTAGAGAAAATGTAGTTCCTAGACTTTTAGCTTTAGACAAAAAACAAAAGTATTTAGCTATAAATAAAAAACAGTAGCTATGGCATTTAGCTATAAACAAAAAACAAAATTGTTTTCTTTTCAAAAACTTGGTCAAACAGAGCAGTAGCTATAAATACTTTTAGCTTTAGACAAAAACAAAAGTATTTAGCTATAAATAAAAACAGTAGCAATGGCATTTAGCTATAAACAAAAACAGAATTGTTTTTCTTTTCAAAAACTTGGTCAAACAGAACAGTAGCTATATGTCATTGATGTTCATTTGCATATTCCATTATTGTTGATTATATCTTTTCATTGAAGTGGCCATGTTATGTGCAGCAATAGTGTTTGCTCATGTTATATCTTTTCATTGAAGTTGTTCGATTGTGCCCAAGTGGCTTTGTTGTTTCCAGGGAATGATGCTGAATGGCCTATGTTTTGCCGGAATGTTGATTCATTTCTGTTCCGGCAAATTTCAGGTTCTCGATTTGTCCACCTTTTAGCAAAGGTCATGCCGAAATTTTCCATGAATTTCGGCATGACTTGTGCTACAAACTAGGACATATCGAGTGCCCGGGATTTGCCGCACCAGGAAGGAGTCAACATTCTTGCAAAACAATAGTCCTTTTTTATGTCATTATTCATTTTATTAGGTCTAGAATTAATTGACTAGATTTAATCATAGGAAACATGGCTAGCAACGATGAAGGAAAGGGTTCTGGTGATTGCGACGGCGTCTACGGCGGCGCAGCGAATATTTTAGCCTTACCGATGATCAACCGATGTTGTTCTTTGGGCCCACCGGTGGCATCGGGACTGAGACCGACACGCAGACCGGTGCTGAGACTGAGACCGGCGCTGAGATTCAGACCGACATCGAGACCGGCGCTGAGACCGGTGCTGCCTCGGGGAGCGGAGACGGTGTAGAATCGAAAGCAAAGAGGCAACGGGTTCCTAACAAACTCAGGACTACTAGACTGGTGGTCACGAAGGTGGACGACGGCAGGAGCGTGACGTCCTGAGGGCCCGGCACCGTTGGGACCCAGTGAAGAAGGTTTACGAGACCACTTTGTGTTGGATGATGATTATGATGAGACTATTTGTATGTATATGCTATGATTATATTCGTGGTCTCGCAGGCATTTGTATGTGTATCATGATGACATTTCTATGTGCTAAATATTCTTCTATAAAGCCTGTTCAAATACAAAACAAATATGCCAAAAAAAACCTGTTAAATTAGTAGTAGAGAGTGTATAGAAGTTAGCAGCAGCGCCGCTATAGCGATGGCAGCGTTCTGCAAAGGGCGCTAGAGCTACTAGCGATAGTGTGCTCGATAAGAATGCTGCTTTGCTACACTTGTGTAGCAATAGCGCCGGTGACCACGTGCTAGTGCTATATGTTAGCTGTAGCGCCTTATTAGTAGCGCCCCACCCCGCGCTACTGATACACCTAAAACCCGCGCTGCTGCTAGCCTTTTCCCTAGTAGTGAAAAGACAACTTTGGGAGCCAAGAAACTGCCCGAGGGGAGGCCCGTGGGGCCCACGAGACACAAGGGCGCACCAGAGGCCCCAGGCGCGCCCTGGTGGGTGGTGGGGCCCACGGAGCTCCTTTCCACCGCCTCTCAGTTCTATAAATTCCCAAATATTATAGAAACCCTAGGGGAGTCGACGAAACACAATTCTAGCAGCGGCAAGTTCCAGAACCACGAGATCCAATCTAGAGGCCCTTTCCAGCACTTGGCCGGAGGGGAATGCGATCACAAACGGGTTCATCATCCTCATTGGTGCTCCTTCTATGATGTGTGAGTAGTTTACGCCAGACCTACGGGCCCGTAGGCAATAGCTAGATGGCTTCTTCTCTCTTTTTGATCCTCAATACAATGTTCTCCTCGATGTTCTTGGAGATCTATTTGATGTAATGACTTTTTGCGGTGTGTTTGTTGGGATCTGATGAATTGCGAGTTATTATCAGTTCTATCTATAAATATTATTTGAGTCTTCTTTGATCTCTTATATGCATGATTATTATAGCCTCGCATTTCTTCTATGAAACTTTGGTTTGGTTTGGCCAACTAGATTGATTTTTCTTGCAATGAGCAGCTGTGCTTTGTGATGGGTTCGATCTTGCGATATCCTCACGCAGTGATGGAAGGGGTAGCCAGCCAAGCATGTATCGTTGCTATTAAGGATAAAAGATGGGTTCTATTCCTACACTAATAGATCTTGTCTACATCATGTCATCGTTCTTATTGCATTAGTTCGTTTCTCCATGAACTTAATACACTAGATGCATGCTGGATAGCAGTTGATGTGTGGAGTAATAGTAGTAGATGCAGGCAGGAATCGGTCTAGTAATCTTAGACATGATGCCTATATACATGATCATTGCCTTGGATATCATCATAATTATTTACTCTTCTATCAGTTGTCCAACAGTAATTTGTTTACCCACCGTTTGCTATTTTCTCGAGAGAAGTCACTAGTGGAATCTACGGCCCCCAGGTCTATTTTCTATCATATTGTTTTCAGATCTATTATTCCAGAAATCCAAAAATACCTTGCTGCACTTTTTCTTTACTTTTTTTTGATTTTGCTAGATGTATTTATCCAATCTCATACAATTTTATCTATCTTAATACCGACGAGGGATTGACAACCCCTCTTACGCGTTGGGTTGCAAGTATTTGTTCTATGTGTGCAGGTACCGTTTACATAGTGTTTCTTGGTTCTCCTACTGGTTGATAACCTTGGTTTCATAACTAAGGGAAATATTTACCCTTGATGTGCTGCTTCATCCTGTCCTCTTCGGGGAAATACCAATGCTGATACAAGCAATCGGTCGTCCGTCTTCAGGGGCATAGTCTCACAAGTTTGCAAATCTTGAAGACCTGGGTGCAGAGGAACATCCAAACTTTGGGTCACAATGACCCTCACATGTATAAATACCACGAGAGGAGCGATCCCAATCGTCTCCTCTGGAAGGAACTCTCAGAAAACAAGATCGAAGACCTTCTTCAGTTGCTCACCGGCCTCCTTTTTGAGGATCTGCGCCTTGAGGTGGTCATGGAGCCCTACAATATGATCAATTCGTGACCCATGGTGAGTCGCTTGATATTTACTATTCTATTGCGTCCTCGGGATGCGTCTACCAATATTCTTCTGACGCTTTGTTGCTCTTTCCCAGTCCTTTCCGCATCTGATGCGTGAGTCCCGTCCTCTGCGTCCTCATATTGGTGTTGCAGTCTCTTTTTGCCAAACCCGTTGAAGGTGACTACAAGAATTCTACAGTACTGGCCGGCCAAGAGAGTGCAACCAAAAAATTGGGGCCTACATTAGAGGACAAACCTTCAACTAAAAAACCGGGAACAGTACACATGTCAGTCACCGAAATTTACGAGTACTATAGCTTGAATTACATACAATTCCCGCAGCAAATGTCGTGTGTCAAATTAATCACTGACGGTTTCCAATACAGAACCATGTCTGATTAATAACCCGCTCTAGGCGCCACTCACCTTCCAAACCTCGACGCACGAAATAGAGTGCCAATCGTGTGGGCCCCGGTTGTCTTGCCAGATATTTACATTTTCTTTCCAAATGTAAGGCACGAATGCTTATTTTGTGTTACCATGATATTATTGTATAATGTAATGTAACACATAAATGATTTTCCAACCCATGATGGTTTGTTGTTGCATGTACATGTGGTTCAATTTGAATACGACCATTAAATGGCTAGAAAATCACTTAAATGTCCTTTACAAAAAACAATACCAAACGGAGTCCAAACGGAACGAAACTTTTTGATGATTTTTCTTGGACAAGAAGACACCTACGAAGCATCGGGAGGAGGCCAGAAGAGCCACGGGTGAGCCACAAGCTCACTAGGATTTCCCTATGAGCTTGTGGGCCCCCTTTGGCCCCTCTAAACCTAATCTTAGCTCCATAAATACCCAAATATTCCCCGTATACTAGAGAGCACACCTAAAATACTTTTTCGCCGCCGCAAGTTTCTGCCCTGTGATATCCCATCTGGAGACCTGTTTTGGACTCTGCCAGAGGGGGATTCGATCACGGAGGGCCTCTACATCAACCTTGCTGCCCTTTCGATGATGTGTGAGTAGTTTACTATAGACCAACGGGTCCATAGCTAGTAGCTAGATGGCTTCTTCTCTCTCTTTGATCTTCAATACAATGTTCTCCTCGATGTTCTTGGAGATCTATTCGATGTAATCTTCTTTTGCGGTGCGTTTTTGAGATCTGATGAATTGTGGGTTTATGATTTGATTATATATGAATATTCTTTGAGTCTTCTCTGAACTCTTTTATGCATGATTAAGATAGCATTGTATCTCTCTTTGATGTATTGATTTGGTTTGGCCAACTAGATTGATCTTTCTTGCAATGAGAGAGGTGCTTTGTAATGGGTTCAATCTTGTGGTGTCCTCACCCAGTGACAGAAGGGGTAGCAAGGCATGTATTTGTATTGTTTCCTAAGGATAAAAAGGTGAGGTTTATTCATATTGATTGGATCTATCCCTCTACATCATATCATCTTGCTTAAGGCGTTACTCCGTTCTTGTTAACTTAATACAATATATGCATGCTGGATAGCGATCGAGGTGTGGAGTAATAGTAGTAGATGCAGGCAAGAGTCGGTCTAATTGTCACGGATGTGGTGCCTATATTAATTATCACTGTCTTACATATCATCATAATTATTCGCTTTTCTATCAATTGCTCAACAGTAATTTGTTTACCCATCGTATGCGTTTTTTCATGAGAGAAGCCTCTAGTGAAAACTATGGCCCGCGGGTCTATTCTTATCATATTATTTTCTGATATGTAGAACTAAAAAACCAAAAATACCTAGCTGCAATTTATTTACCTTTACTTTGTTTTGCACTTTTACTTATCTTTTATACCTATCACTATCAGATCTCATACTTGCAAGTAACCTGAAGGGATTGACAACCCCTTTATCGCATTGGGTGCAATTATTTGTTTGTTTGTGCAGGTGCTATCATTGGAGACTTATGTGTTCCTCCTACTGGATTGATACCTTGCTTCTTAACTTAGGGAAATACTTATCTCTACTTTGCTGCATCACCCTTTCCTCTTCAAGGGAAAAACCAACGCAAGCTCAAGAAGTAGCAGGAACAATTTCGGGCGCCATTGTCGGGGAGGTTCCACATCAAGCCTACCAATACCTATCACAAACTCTCATCTCTTGAATTTACATGATTCACCATTTGCCTCTCGTTTTCCTCTCCCCCACTTCTAAAACTGTCACATCCCTAGCTTCTGGTAATGCACTAGGCTAGCCTCATGTGTGCATCATGTTTATTCTTGAAAGAAACTTGAAATGGGGATTGCCTAAACCCCTAGCATCAAAGGAATTCACTAGGTTCACCTAAAATATTTTCAGTAAATCCAAATGGCTTTCAAAAATGTTCATCATTTATGGGAAATGTTGTAAACAGTAACCAGAGGTGATGCACATTTTTCCATGACATATTTGGGCTCTGAACTAAATCATACTCTATTTTCATTTGGGCATTTAAATGCTACAAAATATTTTAAATGCTCAAATAATCATAAACTAAAATGTTTACTATTGGATATATTCTAAACAGTAGCCATGATTAGTTTCATGATTTTTGGAAATGCCTTAGCATTTTAGTTAAGTCAAAACAATTGCAGAAAAATAGAAAACAGAAATAATTTAGAAAAGAGAGAGAGAGAACGCCTACCTGGGACACTTACCTGGCCACCTACCTGTGCAGCCCACCAAAGCCGGCCCAGCCCACCATCGCAGCCCCTCTGTCACCTTCCTCCTCACGCCAGTAGGCAGAGGCGCGTGCCCGGCGCGCACAGCCACACGCTGGCCACCTCCTCCATGCCTGGCTGCCTCCTCCTCCCCCTGGACGTCTCTCGCAGCGCCACGCCACCCCCTGGACCTCTCTCACTCTCTCCCGTGCTCCTCCCCTCCTCTGGCTCTCTCCCTCGCACCACCCGAACGCGCCCACCGCCGCCGACGTGCACCACCGCGGCCACCGCCTCCCCCTCGCTTCCCTAACTGGCTCAAGAGCTCTGCCTCGTTGCCCTAGACCTGTCCACCGAGCCACGCGGCACCAGGCGCCTCCAAACGCCATCACCGTGGTCGTCTTCTACCTCAGGCATCCGAGATCCCCGGCGACCGCACCTCGTCTCCAGCCCGTCCCCGAGCCCGCTAAGACCGCCGTACGACCACCTCGTCTCCTGATTCTTTCCCCTTGCTCGCCCGCTCTGTTCCCGTCCCCTAGCTCCGTCTTCCACCATGGCCGAAGCTTGCCGCCGCCGTGCCTCGTCGCCGTCATGGCCAGAGCCGCAGTGGCTCGAAGCCAGGCACACCACCGTGCTCCACACCTCACCAGGAGCACGTAGCACACACCAGCGCCTCCCCTAGCGCCCTGCATCGCCTAACCCGCCGTTGGCCGAACTCCGGCCGCCACCGCGAGCTTGCTTCCGACGAGCTCGGTCCACCCCAGCTGCTCCCGCTTGCCACGTTAGACGTGCCTCGTCGCGCTGCACCCGTAGAGCCTCTCCGCCGCCCATTTGGACACCTGTGGGCGATTTCTGAGCCGCGCCGCCGTCTCGGGCCTCGCCGGTGTCGAGTCGCCGGCAAGTTTGACCCCGCTGACCGTTGACCCCGGGTGGTCCCAGTTTGACCCCCTGGGTCACTGACGTGTGGGCCCCAGGACACTAACTAAACTAGGTTAGTATTAGTTTAACGCTAACTAAACTTAGTTAGTTTAACTAACTACTGACAGACAGGACCACTGGTCGGTTTGACTGGGTGGCCCGTTGACCGTGACGTCCACGGTGGCGCGATCTTGTGTGATAACTCTTTTTCTGGATTTATTATTTTACAGGAAATTCCAGAAAATAGCCAAAACTTCTAAAAATTATAGAAAATCAACCGTAGCTCAGAATGAAATAATTTATATATGACATGATCAGAAAAATCCAATATATCCACCTGTACCACTTTCATGCATGTTAGAACAACTTATGGCTGCTTTTAGGCCAAATCATATAAATTGCATCTAAACTCTCACATATGGAGTTTGAATTTGAACCTAGGGTTTAAACCAACTCCATTTAACATGTTGCTAGTTGCATTAGCTCAAAACACAACATATTCACATGTCATGATCATGCATCATATTGTGCACTGCATTGATTGTGTTTTCCTTCTCTGTTGCCGGTATTTGTCCCCTCTCGATAGACGTGCTTCCGACGATGAGTTTGATGACACCGATGAAGAGCTATATTATCTTCAGAAGTGTCAGGCAAGCATAACCCCCTTGTTCATTCCGATACAATCCCACTCTCTCGCTTCTGCTCTCTTTTACTGCATTCGGATAACAACGATTCAACTATTACATGCTGCGGTAGTTGAATCCCTTTCCTCTGCATGACCTGTCATTGCCACAGTAAATAGATGAAACTCACTAGCATGAGTAGGAGTTGTTTGAGCCCTGATGTGCCTACTCATTCATGCTTGTTGTCATGCCTGCTACTGCTTAGAGTTGAGTCAGGTCTGATTCATCGGGGATGAATTGGAGGTGTGTGAACATGTATTACTGTTGAGAGCTAAGTGTGTGAACACGATCGATAAAGGTATCGATGAGAGGCCATGTAGGAGTACATGGTGGGTTGTTTCATTGAAGCCGTCCTTAGGAACTGAGTTCTGTGTTTGTGATCCATGATCAGCTACTACCACACATTGGGATCCTTAATTGACTCTCTCGGCTTCTTAACCACCCTTGTCCTCTGTCCAGGAGTAGCAAAGTAGTTTCTTATGTTTGTAGTATGCTGGAGGCCGTGCGCAGCGCTGACCCGAGGGGTGGGCTGTGATGCGGTAGGCACGTGGTAGGGTATGCCGGGCGCCCGTTTGGTGTCTCGGAACCCTGTACACATCGTTCGGGGACGTATGTGGAAACCTCGGTCGGACTCCCTGCGGATGGAACCTGAATAGGCGATAAACCTGGACTAGAGACTTGAGTGTTTAGGTAGGCCGTGGCCGACACCCTCGCTGGGCTTCCGCTTGAAGGTTGCCGAGTACATGTCGTGTAAACCGCGATAAGTGGTGAGAGCGTGTGTGAAGAAGTACACCCCTGCAAGGTTAACATCATCTATTCGAATAGCCGTGTCCGCGGTAAAGGACTTCTGGGATGCCTATAACAGTTTATAGACAAGTGAAAGTGGATACTCTAAAACTCGCAAGATAAGCGTGAGTGCTATGGATGGCCTTCTCGTAGGGAGACGGGAGCGGATCCATGGTGGTGTATTGATTGGTGAATATGTGGACTCGTGTGCGCCACCTCAAAAGAGTTACTTGCAGTAGTAGTTCAGGATAGCCACTGAGTCAAAGCTACCTTGCTGCAGTCAAACTCCACCACCCCCTTTGTTGATACTGATGCATATGTAGTTAGTTCTGATGTAAGTCTTGCTGGGTACATTTGTACTCACGTTTGCCTACTTTACGTTTTTGTAGAGAGACACAGTCTCGCTAGTAGTTCCGCGTGGACTTCGACGTTTAGCTTGTTACCTCATCTACGATCTTGTGCCCTCGGCAGGGTCTTTCAGATAGTCAGTCTTCTCAGCCTTTTTCATTTGTAGTTGCCTATACTCAGACAAGTTAAGCTTCCGCTTGTGCTTGTTGCATGTATGACTTGAATGTTGGGTCATGAGACCCATGTTTGTAATTATCTCGCTCCTCGGAGCGTAATGAATAAATACTCGAGTCGTAGAGTTATGTTGTGATGCCATGTTGTATTTACACATATCGAGCATATTGTGTGTATGATTGAAATGCTTGGTATGTGTGGGATCCGACAACCTAGTTGTTTATCCTTGGTAGCCTCTCTTATGGGGAAATGTAGTCTTGTGCTTCCATGAGCCATGGTAGTCCGCTACAGCCCGGTTCACCGGAGTCGTGCTAGCCCAGCGCTACTTCTCCGGAACACTTGAGTGGCCGGCATGTGATTCACTTCGTTCCTATGTCTGTCCCTTTGGGGAAATGTCACGCGGTGACATCCGGAGTCCTGCCTAACCTGCTACAGCCCGGTTCACCGGAGTCTTGTTAGCCTAGTGCTACAGCCCGGATTCGCACGCTGCCGACCGACATGCCCGATGTTGATTCATGTATGCCTGTCCCCGTAAGTTAGTGCCGCTTTGGGTTCATGACTAGTCATGTCGGCCCGGGTTCTCTGTCATATGGATGCTAGCAACACTATCATATACATTAGCCAAAAGGCGCAAACGGTCTTAGGCCATTGTAAGGCGACACCCGTGGGAATACCGTGTGTGAGGCCGCAATGTGATATGAGGTGTTACCGGCTAGATCGATGTGACTTGGAATCGGGGTCCTGACAAAAACATTTTCAGAAAAACAAAAAATACTTGCCTTTTTATTCGCCTTCTTTCTGTTCATCTTTTCGTTTGCTTTTAGTTTGCTTGTGTGCTAGATTGTTTGCTTTGTCATCATGTCCCATTCTAAAGGTCTTGATCTTTACCACATAAACTTGGAAGAAATTGAAAATAATGCAAAAGTTTTCATGTCTGTGCAATTTGAGCATAATAGTTTCTTTAGGAATGAAATTAAAGAACAAAAATACTATGATTGAGCATATCAATAAAGAGCCTGATGATGTTACTAAGTAAGTCTTTGGTCTTAAATCTCAACTTGCTCATATTGAAAATTTAGTAGGCCAAATTTTCAAAAAACAAACCACGTTAATAAATAGGATGGTTGCTAAACCCGAATCTTTGAATCTTTATGAAGATCTTAAAGTGATTGGTGTGACTCCTATTGAATATTTGTTTGCTAATATAAACCTTGATAAATAAGGGACTGGAGATGAGTCAACTTTATCTAGAAGGCGTCTGAATAATTTAGAGGGTGAAGATCTTAATGAAAAAATTGATAAAAGTGGGATTGGCGAGGTCAAAACTTTAACTAGTGATGAGCCCACTCTTTTGGATTTCAAGGATTTTAATTATCATAATTGTTCTTTGATTGATTGTATTTCCGGGTTGCAATTTATGCTTAATTCACCTCATGCTTATAATCAAAATAAGGCTTTTACTAAACATATCATTGATGCCATGATGAAATCTTTTGAAGAAAAGCTTGAGTTGGAAGTTTCAATCCCTAGAAAGCTTTATGATGATTGGGAAACTACCATTAATATTAAGGTTAAATATTATGAGAGCAATGCTTTGTGTGATTTGAGTGCTAGCGTTTCCACTATTCCAAAAACTTTATGTGATGTGCTAGGTTTCCACAAACTTGATAATTGTTCCGTAAATTTGCACCTAGCGGATTCCATTATTAAAAAACCTATGGGAAGGATTAATGATGTTCTTATTGTTGCAAATAGGAATTATGTGCCTGTAGATTTTATTGTGTTTGATATAGATTGCGATCCTCCGTGCCCTATTATTCTCGGTAGACCTTTCCTTAGAACGATCGGTGCAATTATTGATATGAAAGAAGTAAACATTAGGTTTCAATTTCCACTAAGGAAGGCACGGAACACTTTCCAAGAAAGAAAATTAAGTTTCCGTATGAATCTATTATGAGGGCTACTTATGGATTGAATATCAAAGATTACAATACCTAGATCTATGCATTATGCCTAGCTAGGGGCGTAAAACAATAGCGCTTGTTGGGAGGCAACCCAATTTTATTTTTATGTTTTTGCTTCTATTTTTCAATAAATATGCAATTATACTTCATTTATAATTGTGTTTTGGTGTTTTAATTAGTGTTTGTGCTAATTAAGACCTTTGGGATGGTTTGGAAGATTGCTGATTTTATTCTGTGAGAAAATAGAAACTTTTGCACCAAGTAAGAGAGTTGATATGATGTGCTGGACCGACGACAAAATCCAAGTTTTTTCCAATTTATTTATATGCAAATTTCCCACGTTGTCCTAATTTTTTAGAATTTTTGGAGTTACAGAAGTTTGGCTAAAGTTTAGATTACTACAAACTGTTCTGTTTTTGACAGATTCTTTTTTTAATGTGTTGTTTGCTTATTTTGATGAATCTATGGGTAGTATCGGGGGGTATGAACCATGAAGAAGTTATAATACAATAGATATAACACCAATATAAAATTGGAATGAGTTTGCAACAGTACCTAAAAGTGGTTATTTGCTTTGTTTCACTAACGGAACTCATGAGTTTTCTTGAGTTTTATGTTGTGAAGTTTCAAGTTTTGGGTGAAGTTTCGATGGATTATGAAATAAGGAGAGGCAAGAGCCTAAGCTTGGGGATGCTCAAGGCACCCCAAGGTAATATTCAAAGACAACCAAGCATCTAAGCTTGGGGATGCCCCGAATGGCATCCCCTCTTTTGTCTACGATCCATCTGTAAATTACTTGAGGCTATATTTCTATTCACCACATGATATGTGTTTTTCTTGGAGTGTCTTGTATTATACGAGTCTTTGCTTTTTAGTTTGCTACAATCATTCTTTCTGTACACACCTTTTGAGAGGGACACACATTAATCGTGATTTTATTTTTTGACTATAAACAGTAGAGTAACAACCCCACTGCAACTTTTATTAATTAAAAGGTAGAAACAAAGAAATTGTCTGATAGGTTTGAGGTAAGCCCAAAAAGAAAAAAAAAGAGAAACTAAGGTAACTAAAACACTAAGAAACAAAACAATTAAAAAAGAGCTAAAAAGCTAAGAATGTACAACTAAATCTACCATTACAACAAGGCCTCCAACCAAGAAGTGAATTGCAATTCATATTTCTCTTTCATCCTATATTTGAGTAGTTTGAGCTCCTCCATGAATATGAATTTCCAGCCTTGAAATGAGGGTGTGATATTCTCGAAGATTTTGTTGTTTCTGGATATCCAAATAGCCCATGATCCCAAGATGACGATCTCCATGAAAAAAGGGCAGTTGAGCCTTTCCTTAAGGTCTTGATACGCTTCTAATACAGATAGATTAGGAGTTCTGGTAGGACAGATAAAATCCCAACATCTAATAGCAAAGGGACACCCCCAAAAGAGATGATGTAATGTTTCTTCTTGCTGGCAATCTCTCACTGCATAGTTATAAACTTCCAATTCGAAACTTTTCCTTCTTAAGATATTCCTTGTGTTTACTCTATCATGTAGTAGCATCCATAAAAATACTTTGTGCTTGGGTTGACAAGAGCTCTTCAAAATCTAGTTGAAATGTGGTGGAGTTTGTTTGTGACCAATCAGAACATTATATGCTTTAATGGAGGAATAAAATTCATTTCCCCATATGTAAATACATGTATCCATTGCATCCAAGTGTCAGATTGCCTTAAAGAGATGCAGATGTCTTCCATTTCTAAGAAGTCCTCATATGATTGTGTTGTCAGTGACAGACGAAAGAGGTCCTGAAGATATTCAATATTTATGACTTGCTGAACACTTGTGAGTGGATTCCTGACAAAGGAATAAAGATGATCGAATTTGTGCTTGAGAACAAATTGATGCCACATGTCATCCCAGAACAAAGCACTTCTACCATCACCCACATTGCACCTGGCTATAGCTTTAAAATGATCAATTAGGGCCAAGTTTGATTTCCACCAGAAGGAACCCACTTTTTGATCTCCTAGAAGTTGTCCATTACGGTAAGAAGTTTCCCAAATTAGGTTCACCCAAGGAATATCATGTCTATTGAAGAATTTGTGCATGTTTTTCATGAGCAGAGTTTAGTTTTGTGTATATATATATCCATGACTCCCAAGCCGCCCTGGTTTCTGGGTCTGCAAACTGTATGCGAGGCCACCAGTGCTAGTCTGTGATCCTCCAGGTCAGGGCTCCTCCATAAGCAATGTCTCAAATACTTAATGATATGCTTTTTAATAGTAATAGGGATGTCCAAACAGCACATGAAGAAGATTGCTAGGGATGCCAGCACAGATTTGACTAACAACAACTTTCGTTCCTGAGTCATAAAAGAAAAGATACCAGCTAGTCTCTTAGCAATTCTGTTGACTAGAGGCAGACACTGCTCCACAGTTGGTTTATAAATCCTCAGAGGAAGGCCCAGATAAGTAAAAGGAAGTTTTCCCCTGGCACACTGTCGAGTGTTTGTGAAAATGCTTACTCTATCTTTTGCAATATTTATGGGCACCATGATTGATTTTTGATAATTTTCCTTTAAGCCAGTAGCTGATGCAAAGGTGTTTCATAGAGCTTTGAGGCATATTAGCTGTCTAGCATTTGCTTGCATAAGAAACAGTGTATCATCTACATATTGCACTATTGGGAAGTCCGGGAAAGAGTTAACTTGAAGTGGTGGAGTAATAAGATTTCTTCTCATAGCTTTGTACAAAATTGATCGAAGCAAATCTACAGCCAGAACAAAAATTAAAGGGGACAGAGGGTCACTTTGTCTGACTCCTCTTCTGCAGTAGAATTTTTTCCGAGGAACTCCATGCAACATCACAACTGATGAGGTATATGTGAAAATTAATTGCATCCATGAGATCCACTTCTCTCCAAATCCCTTTGCTCTGTGAATGTCAATAATAGCTTGGTGCTCAATAGTGTCAAATGCCTTTTCAAAATCCAGTTTGATTACCAGCATTTCTTCCTTTGATTTGCGACACTGATGAATATATTCATAAGCCCAACCAAGATAATCTTGGATGACTCTACTCTTTAGAAATCCATATTGATTAATGTGCACCATCTTGAGGATCACTTTTTGCAGTCTATTTGCCAGCAGCTTTGTAATAATTTTGAACACTCCATTTAGCAGTGAGATTGGTCTAAAATCATTAGGAGATACTGGCACTTCCTTTTTTGGTATCAGAGTGATAAATGAAGTCCTTATACTCTCAAGGTTTAAATTACCAGCATGAAAGGCCATAATGAGATCAGAAATGTCCTCTTTGATTATATCCCAACAGGCTTTAAGAAACTCATTATTAAATCCATCAGGACCTGGTGATTTGTCTGTGGGTAAGTTCTTAACCACCTCATCAATTTCCTCCTGTGAAAAAGGTTTCTCAAGATCTTTAAAGAGTTGAGGGTCCACTCTGTGCTCATACAAAAACTTTAAGTTAAAGTGCATGGTATGGCCATTGGATTGTCCTAATCTTTTCTTAAAAGCCTCCCATAGAATTGCAACTTTACCCTCATGATCAGTAATTTCCACTTGGTCATCATTCAGAAGCATGGCAATTTTGTTATGTCTGTGGTTAATTGAGGCTTTTGTAGGGAAGAATTTTGTGTTTTCATCCCCAAACTTAACACCCTTGATTTTACCTCTCTGCTTCCAATAAATCTTCTGATTGATGAGCACTGACAATTAGAATTCTTTCAAAATAGCTCTACAATTGCTCTAAAAAATGGTGAGACTCTGTATTCCTCCAACATGTCCCACAAGAAAATACATTCATTCAATTACTCAATCTGCTTTTTAAGACATGAAAAACTCTTGGCCCGTAGTTTTAGGGCTCTTCTTAGATTTTTTAACTTGGCATTAATTTTGTTGGCAGGATCAGTAAAACCCACAGGAATATTCCAGGCTGCTTGAACAATCTCTTTGAATGAGATGTGCTTTTACCAATAGTTCTCAAATCTAAAAACCTTTGACTTAGGAATGCTTGTGCCAACTTTGATTACACCTGGCAGATGATCTGAGATGGGTTTTGCTAATGGAAGAGTAGTGGTGTCAGGGTAGCTTGTTATCCAAGCTGCAGAAGTGAAAAACCAATCCAATTTTTTAACAAGTGGGTTGTCTTGCATGTTGCCCCAACTGAATTGTCTACCTTTGTGAGGAAGTTCAATTAGCCCCAAGTTGCTAATAGCTTCATTGAATAGTAACATTTGATTAACATCCCCACCAGGTCTGTTTTTGTTCTTAGGTGATCTAATGAAATTAAAATACCCCATGACTATCCAATCCACCTCATCAGGCATTTGAATATTACTGAACCAGTCAATAAATTCCAATTTTTATTCAAGGTTGCAAGGCCCATAAATGTTTGTGAGAATCCAAGACTTAAGTGTGGTGTTACAAGTGAACTGCAGAGTTAAAGAGAATTTTTTCTGAAAGAGCATTTCACTAGTAAAAAGAGTACCATTCCAAGCAGTTAGAATACCTCTAGAAGCCCCAATGGAAGGCAATAATTCAAATTTGTTGAACCTCTATGGGAAAAGTTGTTGACATAAGCAAGGTCAAAATTTTCTCTCTTTGTTTCCTGAATGCACAAAATGACAGGAGCACTTTCCTCAACTTTTTTGTCTAATAGCCAACCATTTCTCTAGGGAATTCCAACCCCTCACATTCCAGTTTAAAATATTCCAAGATCTGTTTCTATCCATGATGAACCAGATGAAGTTTTATTTGATATACCAGGAACCATCTCCTGGCATAAAACCCAAGCTGAGATTTGCTTGCAAAACTGTTGCTTTTAATTCTAGTGTTCACTTTGTTCTCATGCAAGCTATTAAAAATAAAGTGATGTAGACTCAGCATCAATATGACAAGAAGTGACATAGCATTGCAAAATGTAACCAGAGTAGTACCAACATTAGCATACAAGCACCAGTTCCAGGATTCAGTCTTAGGGAGCAAAAGACCATGATACAAAAGAAGCCACACTGACTCATAAATAGACATGTTACATGTTCTCAAATCAGTGACCACACCACACTCATTGCATCCACCATCCAAACTAGACATATGCATTATTACTACCCTGAGACTGCTACTAAGTTGTGCGCTCATTATTACACAATCTTGGAAGGACTTGTAGCTCCTATGGCCTTGGAAACCTTGGCCACATCCTCCTGTCCCTTCTTCTTGGGCCTTTTGGAAAGCTTCTCTTGAAGTCCTTCCTCAAACACGTTGCAGACAGCTTTTGATTTTTTACCACTTTCTTTTGCACAATTGGTGGTATTGTATTGCAAGGAAGGCAAGATTTAGCATCACAAGACTTTCTTTTGTAGCCATTATTATCTTTCTTAATTCTATCACTTCTTCTTACCTCAGTTTCCACCAGTGGCTCTTTGTCCCTTCTTTTCTTTGAGACAGCTTCCCCTAGAGGCAAAGGTATCTCCTTATTAGGAGACACTTGTCTTAATGGGCTTCCAGCTCCAGTAGAGGAGTGAGGAGCAGGGCTAATGCCCTCATTCTCTTTGCCCAGGCCTTGTATTATCTCCTTACAGCTTGGATCCTGTGTAGTAGCACATCCATCAAGGATATGAAACAAAATAGTTTCTTCAAGTTCACAATTAGCAGTAAGCATTTTCCATAACTCAGATTTGAGCAGATGCATTGTCTAGCCAAATTTTTCAGGAGTCAATAGCAGGTGAATTATGAAGTTAAACCAACTTATTGGACTCTCAATTTTGAAAGTGTTAACTTCTCCCTGTGTTGCTGGAGAAAAGTGCTGAATCCATAGATCCAGACCTTCTTCAGAAATCAAATGGGCACCATCAATAATATCCAAAGTATGAGATTTAATAATTTTTCGAAGATCTAACAAGTTATTAGAGGTTGGGAAAGATATACCCTCAATACCTTTCTTATGCATACCAGATGAAGTGCCAACCTGAGGAATTGGAACATCCTCTTTGCCCTTAATTGTTGCCTTGTCTGCCAAAACCTAATTTGCTCATGGCTCTTTGGGAGCAACCAATGTATCATTCACCATAGGCATATCAGTGTTGTGTATAACTGCATTATCACTGCCAGTGGCTATCTCTGTTTGTGTCATTGAAGGTTCAGAGGCTCCAGGATTCCCAGAGCTATCAACAATTGGCACCATAGATTTTGGGACATGTGGAGAGGCCGGATGATGAGCTTCTACTAAAGCCACAGGAATTTCCATTCCCCTGGTGCTGTAAACCTTCTAAATTGTTATCTGCTAACTGAACATCTTCCCCTTCCTCATCTGCTTGGTAGGCTAGAAGAATATTTTGCAGTCCCATGCCCATAGGATTTACTGGAGCTCCCTGGTTGACCTCCTCACTAGCAGTGTGAGCATTAGACCAAATTCCATCAGACAGAGACATCGTTGTTGTAATACTTCTCTTGGGAGCACCATCATCTTGGAGAATTGGAAATTCTGCTTGCTGCTGAGGTGGCTCGGGATTGTTGGGCTGAGGAAAGGCCCAGTGCCCTTGCTCTTCCTATTCCTCCCAATCATCCCAATCTTCATTCTCAGCATGCACATTGTTAATTGGCACAGGTTCAAAACCTGGGAAATCATTAGCATGTTGTGGAACTAGATGTGGGTCTACTCCAGGAGGTGGAATAGGGTCCTCATCATCAGGTCCCCCACCTAGCATTTCTTCCAAGAGAACCTCAACTAAACATGTCCAGGATTCCTCCTCAAAACACACTCCTTTAAACCACCTGATGCTTTTTGGAATATCAGTGAGCTCAGTCACTCTGGCCTTAACTAGGATTTTCCCTCTTAGAGCACCTTCTCTTTCCCAGTTGATAATTCTACCCCACTTAGCAATAGCAGTGGCAATGTCCTCAGTGTTACAGTAATCAAATGGAACTCCTATGAATAGCAACCAGCAAGTTCTATTGAAATGAAGCCGACGCCAATTCCTGCCTCATTGTGCTTAGTGAACAAAATAAAAACATCTCCAAATGGATGAGGACTCTGCCTGATTAGTCGATCTCTATCTCGAACATGCCAGAACTGAACATAGCTTCACCAAAAGGACACGACTGGATTTCCCTGAACCCTACTTGCTCCACACCTTGCAAAAACTCTTAAGAACCTCTCTAACATTGGGGGAAAAATACCTCGTTTGGATGTGGCTGGATGGTTGCAATCACCCAATCCTCATGCCTTCTTGGTCGGTGCGGCAAGATTGCTCTGGAAACCCCCGTCCTCCCTTCGACTTCGAGAATCTGAAAACCATGGGGAACAAAGGGGATATGGTCTATTGGAATGTTGGCCATGGGTGGTGCTTCCGAAGAACAGACCACCAATGCCTTCACCGGCGATGACGATGGAGGCGGCGAGCTTGTCGAGGTGGAAGCAGAGTTGGTAAGAGCAGAGGAATGCGAGGAGACAGGCAGCAGTTTTGGCTGGAAATTTGGAAAAAGGTCCTTGACCAGCTCCTTAAATGATGATACCTGCCTAAACGGGACAGCCGGCCTTGCACATCTAAACCAGGCCACCACCTCACCCTTGGCCCAAGCCTACTCAGGGGGGCATGGGAAAGTGCTAAATCGAATAAAAGGCCAAAGCCCAGGTAAATTAGGAGCCATGTAGTTACGTGCATAGTGCCCATGTTCTCCGCATGCATAGCACACTACGTACGTGCCAGAATTTGCAAGTTGAGGCGCCTGAGTCCGGTTTTGGGCGCTACTTAAATCAGAATTAACAGCAGGCGAATTCAAAGCAGCCCCTTGATTACCTCTGAAATGAATGGGCCCCGATAACCGCTCAAAAACTGATCAACCATCTCTGACCACCGAGCTGTAACATCGGCGATCACCGGAGTTGGCAGACACTGCCTTGCCATTTCTTCCTACCAACGTCCACTATTTTTCAAGCTCATTGTAATAATAAACTTCTTCCCTATGAAAATTCGGACCTCCAAATTTCCATAGGCTAAAAACCACCTCAAACTCTTTTTCAACAATTCTACCCGCATTGTAGATCTCAAAACCAACAAACTTTGAAGCAATGGAAAACTTGAAATTTCTATCTCTCAAATGACGAACCCTAAAGCCTTGAGCATAGCCACCACACATTGCAAGGAGAGAGACACTAACCATGTGAACGTCAAGTTTGAAAGATGATCGGCAGTAAGAAACCACCAAGGGGAATTCCCGTTGACAAAAGCCAGGTGAAAAAAACACCGGGTGCCCAAACTTAGACCTCATATCTGCTTGAAACTTTTTGCCATGGTCAAAGTTGAGGGCAAAGGGAGCCATCTTGGGGGGGAGGGGGTGGCTGCCGTGGCCAGAGTGGCCGGCGACAGGGTTAGGGTGGCCTTCGGGGCCGGAGTGGACACCGACACAAAGTCGCCTAGGACAGGAGAACATTTTGAACTAATCGTGAATTTATTAGAATACTCTATGTGCTTCACTTATATATTTTGATCTAGGTAGTTTCTGTAGTGCTTCACTTATATCTTCTTGGAGCACGACGGTGGTTTTATTTTGAAGAAATTGATGAACTCTCATGCTTCACTTATATTATTTTGAGAGTGCTTCACTTATATTATTTTGAGAGTCTTAAAAATAGTATGGCAATTTGCTTAGGTTGTGAATCTAGTCCTAATATGATAAGGTATTCAAGAGGGATGTAATAAAAACTTTCATGAAGATCATTGAATATATGAGAAGTTTGATTCCTTGCATTTGTTTTGAGATATAAAGATGGTGATTACAGTCATGCTAGTGAGTAATTGTGGATTAGTAAGCATATTCATGTTAATGTTTGTGATTCCTGAAGCATGCACGTATGGTCTCTCGTTATGCGATGAAGTTGGAGCATGATTTACTTTTTATTGTCCTCCTTATGAGTGGCGGTTGGGGACGAGCGATGGTCTTTTCCTACCAATCCATCCCCCTAGGAGCATGCATATTAGTACTTTGTTTCGAGGGCTATTAAACTTTTCCGATAAGTATGTGAGTTCTTTATTACTAATGTTGAGTCCATGGATTATACGCACTCTCACCCTTCCACCATTGCTAGCCACTTCGGTACCGTGCATTGCCCTTTCTCACCTTGAGAGTTGGTGCAAACTTTGCCAGTGCATCAAAACCCTGTGATACGATACGCTCTTTCACATATAAGCCACCTTATATCTTTCTCAGAATGACCACCATACCTACCTATTATGGCATTTCCATAGCCATTCTGAGATATATTGCCATGCAACTTCCACCGTTCTGTTTTATTGTGAGACACAACATCATTGTCATATTGCTTTGCATAACCATATGCATGAGGCATTCATATAGAGTCATATCTTTGTTCTAGTACTGAATTGTAATTTTTGAGTTGTAAGTAAATAGAAGTGTGATCATCATCATTATTAGAGCATTGTACCATGTGCGGAAAGGATGATGGAGACTATGATTCCCTCAAAAATGGGCCAAAGAGCCCAATACAAAAAAGAGGCAAAGAGCCCAAAAAGAAAAAAAAGAAAAAAAGAAAAAATGAGAGAAAAAGAGAGAAGGGACAATGTTACTATCCTTTTCCACACTTGTGCTTCAAAGTAGCACCATATTCTTCATTATAGAGAGTCTCCTATTTTGTCACTTTCATATATTACTAGTGGGAATTTTTCACTATAGAACTTAGCTTGTATGTTCCAATGACTTTCGTACACTTATAGCTCTAGTGCATATGTGATACGTCACCAACGTATCTATAATTTTTTATTGTTCCATGATATTTTATTATCTGTTTTGGATTTTTTATATGCATTAATATGTTGTTTTATATTATTTTTGGGACTAACTTATTAACCTAGAGCCTAGTGCCGGTTTTTGTTTTTCCTTGTTTTTGAGTTTTACAGAAAAGGAATATCAAATGGAGTCCACTCGGAATAAAACTTTACGATGATTTTTCATGGACCAGAAGACATCCATGGAGCTTGGAGGCCAAGTTAGAAGAGTCCCGAGGACTCCACAAGCCTCTAGGGCGCGCCCTAGAGGGGCGCCCCTGGCTTGTGGCCCCCCGGAAGTCCACCGACCTCCCTCTGAGTTCTATAAATCCTCAAATATTCCATTATCAATAGAAGCGTCTACCAAAATACTTTTCCACCGCCGTAACCTTCTGTTCCCATGAGATCCCATCTTGGGCCTTTTTCGGCATCCTGCCAGAGGGGGATTCGATCACGGAGGGCATCTACATCAACTCTATTGCCCTTCCGATGAAGCGTGATTAGTTTACCAGAGACCTACGAGTCCATAGCTAGTAGCTAGATGGCTTCTTCTCTCTCTTTGATTCTCAATACAATGTTCTCCTCGATGTTCTTGGAGATCTATCCGATGTGATCTTCTTTTGCGTTTATGTTTATTTACTTTTATGTTTTAGTAATCTCTTATATCTATCTTTATCAGATCTCACCTTTGCAAGTGACCGTGAAGGGATTGACAACCCCTTTTTCGCGTTGGGTGTAAGTGTTTGATTGTTTGTGTAGGTGCATATATTGGGGACTTGCGTGTTTCTCCTACTGGATTGGTACCTTGGTTCTTAACTGAGGGAAATACTTATCTCTACTTTGCTGCATCACCATTTCCTCTTTAAGGGAAAAACCAACGCAAGCTCAAGAAGTAGCAACCCGTTGCATGGCAATACCTACTCCTGGCATTGACATCAATTGATGGGCATCTCCATAGCCCATTGATTAGCCTCGTCGATGTGAGACTTTCTCCTTTTTTGTCTTCTCCACACAACCTCCACCATCATATTCTATTCCACCTATAGTGTTGTATCGATGGCTTACTCGCATGTATTGCGTGAAAGTTGAAACAGCTTAAGAACGTCAAAAGTATTAAACAATTGCTTGGCTTGTCATCGGGTTTGTGCATGATACTTTGTGTGATGAAGATAGAGCATGACAAGATTATATGATTTTGTAGGGATGACTTTTTTTAGCCATGATATTTTCAGAAGATATGATTGCTTTTTAGTATGCTTGAAGCATTATTGTTTTTATGTCAATATTAAACTTTTGTTTTGAATCTTATGGATCTGAATATTCATGCCACATAAAGAAAGATTACATTGATAAACATGTTAGGCTTGGGGATGTTTTTATCATTCCACATAAAAAATTGTTTTTATCACTTACCTACTCGAGGACAAGCAGGAATTAAGCTTGGGGATGTTTGATATGTCTCCAATGTATCTATAATTTTTTTATTGTTCCATGCTATTATATTATCCATCTTGGATGTTGTATATGCATTATTATGCAATTTTACATCAGTTTTTGGGACTAACCTATTAACCTAGTGCCAAGTGTCAGTTGCTGTTTTTTCCTTGTTCTTGTCTTCTATAGAAAGTCTATACCAAACGGAGTCCAAATGAAATGAAACTTTTTGACAATTTTTCTCGGATTAGAAGACACCTACGAAGCTTCGGGAGGAGGCCAGAAGAGCCACAAGCTCACCAGGCGCGCCCTAGGGGGGCGCGGCCTATGAACTTGTGGGCCCCCTGAGGTTCCTCTAACCCTAATCTCAGCTCCATAAATACCCAAATATTCGTCGTATACCAGAGAGCACACTAAAAATACTTTTCCGCCGCGCAAGTTTCCGTCCTCGTGAGATCCCATTTGGAGACATGTTCCTGTACTCTGCCGGAGGAGGATTCAATCATGGAGGGCCTCTACATCAACCTTGTTGCCCTTTCGCGGATGTGTGAGTAGTTTACCACAGGTCTACGGGTCTATAGCTAGTACCTAGATGGTTTCTTCTCTCTCTTTAATCTTCAATGCAATGTTCTCCTCGATGTCCTTGGAGATCTATTTGATGTAATCTTCTTTTGCGGTGCGTTTGTTGAGATCCGATGAAGTGTGGGTTTATGATCAGATTATTTATGAATATTCTTTGAGTCTTCTGTGAACACTTTTACGCATGATTAAGATAGCTTTGTATTTATCTCTGATCTATTTATTTGGTTTGGCCAACTAGATTCATCTTTCTTGCAATGGGAGAGGTTCTTTGTAATGGGTTCAATCTTGCGGTGTCCTCACCTAGTGACAGAAGGGGTAGCAAGGCACGTATTTGTATTGTTGCCATTAAAGATAAAAAGGTAGGGTTTACTCATATTGATTGGGTCTATCCCTCTACATCATGTCATCTTGCTTAAGGCATTACTCCATTCTTGTTAACTTAATATACTAGATGCATGCTGGATAACGGTCGATGTGTGGAGTAATAGTAGTAGATGCAGGCAAGAGTCGGTCTACTTGTCATGGACATGATGCCTATATTAATGATCATTGCCTTAGATATGTTCATAATTATTCGCTTTTCTATAAATTGTTCAACAGTAAATTGTTTACCCACCGTATGCGTTCTTTCAAGAGAGAAGCCTCTAGTGAAAACTTTGGCCCCCGGGTCTATTCTTATCAGTTATTCTCAGATCTATAAAACCAAAAACCCAAAAATACCTTGTTGGAATTTCCTTTACTTTGTTTTGCACTTTTACTTATATTTTATACCTATCACTATCAAATCTCATCCTTGCAAGTAACCGTGAAGGGATTGACAACCCCTTTATCGCATTGGGTGCAAGTATTTGTTTGTTTGTGCAGGTGCTATCATTGGAGACTTGTGTGTTTATCCTACTGGATTGATATGTTGGTTCTTAACTAAGGGAAATACTTATCTCTACTTTGCTATATCACCCTTTTCTCTTCAAGGGAGAAACCAACGCAAGCTCAAGAAGTAGCAGAGTGTGGCACCCGATCCGCATGGAGCAGGGGGCCTTCGCACGTCAGCCCAGGATAACACCTGACGCACGACAGGTCCATAATACAACATTCTAGGTACAAGAATATTCATCAAATACATGTATGTAAGATTACATCATTGATGAATACAATTATCTTATGACGCCCCCGATTCAATCATACACTAATCATGCACGCAAATGTGTACGATCAAGATCAGGGACTCACAGGAAGATATCACAACACAACTCTAAAACAAAAATAAGTCATACAAGCATCATAATACAAGCCAGGGGCCTCGAGGGCTCGAATACAAGTGCTCAATCATAGACGAGTCAGCGGAAGCAACAATATCTGAGTACAGACATAAGTTAAACAAGATTGCCTTAAGAAGGCTAGCACAAACTGGGATACAGATCGAAAGAGGCGCAGGCCTCCTGCCTGGGATCCTCCTAAACTACTCCTGGTCGTCGTCAGTGGGCTGACGTAGTAGAAGGCACCTCCAGTGTAGAAGGAGTCGTTGTCGACGGTGGCGTCAGGCTCCTGGACTCCGGCATCTGGTTGCGACAACCAGGTAGAAGGGAAAGGGGGGAAAAGAGGGAGAAAAGCAACCGTGAGTACTCATCCAAAATACTAGCAAGCAAGGAGCTACACTACATATGCATGGGTATATGTGTAAAGGGCCATATCAGTGGATTGAACTGCAGAATGCCAGAATAAGGGGGGGATAGCTAGTCTTATCAAAGACTACGCTTCTGGCAGCATCCGTCTTGCAGCATGTAGAAGAGAGTAAACTGAAGTCCTCCAAGTAGCATCGTATAGCATAATCCTACCCGGCGATCCTCTCCTCGTAACCCTGTTAGAGAGCGACCACCGAGTTGTATCTGGCACTTGGAAGGGTGTGTTTTATTAAGTATCTGGTTCTATTTGTCATAAGGTCAAGGTACAACTCTAAGTCGCCCTGTTACCGAAGATCACGGCTATTCGAATAGATTAACTCCAACTCCAAGGACTAACTTTGAAACAAGGATGTACAGGAGATTCAGGTTTCGATCCTATGGAATGTGGGTTGTAGGCCCACCATGTGGGTTAAAAGTAGGGAGGGCGCTGTCATCTTGTGCGATCATGATAGCAAGGCATGCCAGAGAAGAGACTATCAGTTATGTCGGCCACAACATCGGTACCAAGGGCGAGGGACGAAGAGAACCATTTTCCTACTCGTCGAACGAGGCGGACCAATAGGCAAAGTTCTCGTCCATCGGTGGTTACTGGAATGTCATTAACAATGGTAACAAGGTCTTGCTGACAGAATTGTACACCGAGGTGTTTACATAAGCAGGAGAATATTACTGCTTAGATCATATAGATCACCAGTAAGGTTAAACAAAACAATGGAAAGTAAAAATGTGTTTAAACACATATTTCAGGGAACTATCCTTCCCAAGGACAAGCGGAGCATGATATCCATGGCAGGATATAATGTAGAAAACTCTTTAGGTAGGGGAGAGAAATTTCATGACATTACCCATACAACGGTGTTTGGATAATTGAGCAGGAAACATTTAGCATTGGGATTCAAATGTTCTTGTTGAAAATCGGAGTACCACAAACATGCTTCGAGATAGCATTGCATGGTCTTCAAGCAAAGGTCAGACTTTGGATACTCAGAGGATTCATCAGGAATAACTTATAGAATAAGTCTTACAATTCCCTCATGGAAGAATGGTTAACCTTGCCAAAAAGGAACAACTACAACAATAGGTCCTCCGGCCAGGTGTGCTAGGCATGACATCACCTTACTAGGTCTTATAAAGACTAGTGTTATAACTCTTGTAAATATGTTCCAACCATCATATCTGACGGAGATTCAGAGATGATTGGTGTCAGGATACCTCAAGCTCGGGGAACGAACTATGGGAGTGAGTTCCCAAACGAGAGTTCATCATTAAACTAAGGAGAGGATGAGGAGGTGGCTGATGGACTCAGCGACAACTCATCGAGATTTCCAAAAAGATGTATTTCCACAATTATGTGAACATGGAGATATCATTTGTTAGATCAAATGATATAAGGATTTATGCTCGAGCAAAACATACATATTTAAACATTGGTTGAAAGTTGCACCCGAAATATGGGCTCGATAGGACGATCAAGGTTAGAATGGTAATTCGATAACCATTGGTCTAAGAATGAACTGTCGATCATTAACTTCAGAGCATTAGGGTTGCCATAAGTACATAATCCAAACAGCACCGTTCACTTGTTGGTACCCCGGTTAGAATCAACACGGGAACAAGAAAGAATGGTGATGGTGAGAAGTATTACTTGCATCAATAATTCATAAGAGGTGATGAAAGTCTCATGACCTTCTTGACAAGACAGATGGTAATACTCCAAGGTAAAGAAGAACAATTTTTGGATAGCACGGAACTCAAGGTACAACACAAAACAAGAACAAGTTTTGTGTTGGAGGGAATGCAATAATGTTGTCGGTGTTAACCCAAATCATCGAGGGGGCAAGCATGGAATTTCTCATCAGGAACTCAATGTGCGTATCGGAAGAAGTTAGAATGTTGGCGATGATCATGACACATTTATCGAGAGGTTTGAGAAGATGTAATCGATCGGCGAAGACATCACATCAAGGGAATGGTGAAGTAAAGGTTACTATAACCATAGATAAGATGCCATCTCGAATTGGAGATGTCTCTCAATACAAACAATATGATGCGGAAAGTTCGATGTAAGCTTAGAAACCTTTGTCGGGATTGTGTCCCGGGGATGAAGGACATAGGTAGAATGGTCAAGCAGTCAGCCTGACGATGATGATGTAGTCAATCCGTTGGGAATGACATGATGAAGTGCAAACTCGTAAGCAATGAAGATTACTAAAAGTTGTTGAATCGCAGTGCGGAATCGGTCCACTATTCGGTGTTCTCGGTTGACGACAACCCAGAACTCGTGGGGTGACTATGACAAGGAAAGGTATTACTCCATTACAAACTCATAAGATGTAGTGCAATGGCATGATATCCTCGAGATACCAGGTGGATAATACTCGAAGGCATATCAAATTAAAGGTTGAAGTGGGGTGTATTGATCTATAGAAGACAAGGGCTTTAACTTGTCTGAGAAATGGAATCAAAGGAAGAAATTATGGTCGGAACCACAATCATAAATGATCAAATCAAGGATACAAGATGAACTCATAACAAGTGGGTAATTATTTTCACGAGCAGCTTCCATGATAAGTTCTACATCGTGTCCATGGGCATGAACGCAAAGTTCAAGGTCGAATCCCGCTTCTCCAATGCATAACCTTTCATTCACTCCTCAAAATAAAAATGATTTCAGTGTCAAAACCTACCTGGTGCATTACCAGAGGAGTATGACACGTGAAAACTTTCGGGTTCACATAGATTATGGAAAGCATAGGTTCAACCCATCGGGGCATCTTAGAACATATACCATGAACTTTAGGGTCAATTAACACATGCTCGAAGCAGAGCATGGTTGACAAGGCATAGGATATAACTTGCCAAAGGAAGAAGACATAATTTACCAAAGGAATTATGTATCAGGGGAGGAACTCTCAAGGTTATTGGAAATGAAGGACACGGTCGGATAATAACCAAGCAAATGGTCTAGCGGACCACAAGGAACCTGATGTGAGTATCGGTACTAAACCAGAAGGGAAAAGAATGCAAATGCAACAGGTTATGGAATCATCTGAATAATTTGAAGCTTAAATGCAAAGGAATTATGATTCCAAATCAAAGGATGAGAAGCAGACGCTCTGATTAATCATGGATAATTTGAGTAGGCTTAGGGGTACAATCGACGGCAAATTGATTGGTCGATAACCAGCTCAGGTTCAAAATGACATCTGAGCTGGAAAGATAATTTATAAGGATCAACCGATGATTGCGGGCACTCGCACTCATGTTGAATCAATAGGATCAAAAGGCGGCGTCAACGAAGACTAATGAATATAGCGGACATATGGGAAGCATCCATAATGCAAGCAGACAAGTATTTGCGAGCAATAAGCTGCTAAGGATTTCGGAGGATCGAATAGTATATTGAAGACTTTTGTGAAACGAGAAGAACAAGCGGGAGAAACAAATCCTCGGTATGTGTGAGGATTAATTTGTAGGTGTATTCAGAGAGAAGAAAGCGCAAGGCGGTAGGCACAAGGGATTCTCGGAGCAATAGAGAGAATTTCTGGGTATCTTGTAATAACAAGATCAATGGATAATGATTGTATGAATGACAAGTGTACATGGTTATCCATCGAGGTTTACCGATGGAAAGGAATGGCTAAAATGATGGCACAAAGTCTCGAGAGAACATCGTAGAGTATCTTCGGAATCTCCTGGTGTAGCAGGCGAACATCTGTAATAAGGGGCTCTCCGGGAGAAAGTAGTTACGAGAACCTAGAGTCAGATTTAGAAAAATCATTTAACCCGAATAGAAAAGAGATCGAGTCGAGCAAAGATCGAGGGTAAAAGATCCTAATACCACCCAAATGGTGACGTGGGCCCATGGGCCGCACAGCCATGTTAGTAAAACAGTTTTCATCGACTAGACTCAACTTCGGCCAAGGAGTTGGAAAGGGGGATTCCTACAGGCAGTCGGCTCTGATACCAACTTGTGACGCCCCCGATTCAATCATACACTAATCATGCACGCATATGTGTACGATCAAGATCAGGGACTCACGAGAAGATATCACAACACAACTCTAAAACAAAAATAAGTCATACAAGCATCATAATACAAGCCAGGGGCCTCGAGGTCTCGAATACAAGTGCTCGATCATAGATGAGTCAGCGGAAGCAACAATATCTTAGTACAGACATAAGTTAAACAATATTGCCTTAAGAAGGCTAGCACAAACTGGGATACAGATCGTAAGAGGCGCATGCCTCCTGCCTGGGATCCTCCTAAACTACTCCTGGTCATCGTCAGCGGGCTGCACGTAGTAGAAGGCACCTCCAGTGTAGAAGGAGTCATCGTCGACGGTGGCGTCAGGCTCCTGGACTCCGGCATCTGGTTGCGATAACCAGGTAGAAGGGAAAGGGGGGAAAAGAGGGAGAAAAGCAACCGTGAGTACTCATCCAAAATACTCGCAAGCAAGGAGCTACACTACATATGCATGGGTATATGTGTAAAGGGCCATATCAGTGGACTGAACTGCAGAATGCTAGAATAAGGGGTGATAGCTAGTCTTATCCAAGACTACGTTTCTGGCAGCATCCGTCTTGGAACATGTAGAAGAGAGTAAACTGAAGTCCTCCAAGTAGCATCGTATAGCATAATCCTACCCGGCGATCCTCTCCTTGTAGCCCTGTTAGAGAGCGACCAACGAGTTGTATCTGGCACTTGGAAGGGTGTGTTTTATTAATTATCCGGTTCTAGTTGTCATAAGGTCAAGGAACAACTCCAAGTCGTCCTGTTACCGAAGATCACGGCTATTCGAATAGATTAACTTCCCTGCAGGGGTGCACCACATAACCCAACATGCTTGATCCCATTTGACCGGACACACTTTTCTGGGTCATGCCCGGCCGCGGAAGATCAACACGTCGCAGCCCCACCTAGGCCAACAGAGAGGTCAAGACGCCGGTCTAAACCTAAGCGCCACAGTGCAGGCCCATCGCCCTTAGCACACTGCACGTTGCGTCTGTGACGAAAGCGAACTAGTCCCCTTAATACAAGAGCAGGCTTACGTTCCAATCCGTAGCGCGCGCTCGTCGTTGAGTCACGAAGGCTTCGGCTGATACCACGACGCCGAGTGCCCATATCTTTCCCAAGTAGTTGGTTAGTGCGTATAGACCAAATGGCTAGACTCAGGTAAAATACCAAGATCTCGTTAAACGTGTTAAGTATCCGCAAACGCCGACCAGGGCCAGGCCCACCTCTCTCCTAGGTGGTCTCAACCTGCCAATCGCTCCGCCACAAAAGTAACGATCGGGGCCGTTGGGAACCCAGGCCCACCTCTACGGGATGGAGCCACCTGCCCTTCAACCCCCATCTCGAACAGTATCATAAGTAATGTAACGATATAAAGTATATAGCATATGCCCATGATCACCTCCAAGTGATCACGGCCCAATAGTATAGCATGGCGAGACGGACAAGAGTGTAGGGCCTTGATGGAACACTAGCATCCTATACTAAGCGATAGGATAGCGGTAAGGGTAACAACTGTAGCAACAATGACAGGCTATGCATCAGAATAGGATTAACCGAAAGCAGTAACATGCTATGCTACTCTAATGCAAGCAGTATAGAGAAGGAATAGGTGATATCTAGTGATCAAAGGGGGGCTTGCCTGGAAGCTCTGGCAAGAAGGAGGGTTCATCAACATCGTAGTTGAACTGGGGGTCGCCGGCAGTCTCGGGGTCTACCGGAAAGAAGTAACAGAGGGGGAACACAAATAAATATTAGAGCAATCAAAGCAACACAAATCATAACATGAAAGTACGCGTGCTAGGGGTGACCTAACACAGGGATAGGTGATACTGGCGAAGGGGGGAAAACATCCGAGAAAGTATCCCCGGTGTTCCGCGTTTTCGGACAGATGAACCGGAGGGGGAAAGTTGCGTGTTCGATATGTTAGGTATGTGTGGCGGACGAAGGGCTACGTATCCGGATTCGTCTCGTCTTTCTGAGCAACTTTCATGTACAAAGTATTTTCATCCGAGTTATGGATTATTTTATATGATTTTTCAAAATTTTATTGCATTTTCTACATTTCTTCTATCTATTTCCTGTAATTACTAAATAGGCGAAACCTTGGCACCTACTAGGGGCTAGCCATGTGTATGTGAGTGGGGCGAGGTGGTCGATCGGCAGGGTCAATAGCAGTTGACCAGTCAATGTTGACTGGTGAACTGGGTCAAGAGGACCCACATATAAGTGTCACATGAGCTAATAAAAATAGCTAGACTAAATTAATCTAGAAGGGGCCGCATGTCATCTACACATTTGACTAATTAAACAAATAAACTAGCTGATCTATTCCTAGACTAATCCAACTCTAGCCAAATACGCCGACCAGAGGCACAGCCGGTTGTGCACATATGCACGGGCACATGAGGCACCGGCGGCCACAACCGGCTAGCAGGTTAACTGCGGCAATGACGCAGGCAGCAACATCAAAACAGCAGCCGCGACGGCTAGCAGATTAGCAAGCAGGAAAGCGGGAGCAGCATGCGAGTAGCAGTAGAACCAGCGGCAGCGGCAACAACCAGCTGCACCGGCAGGAGCAGCAAGGGCCAAGACAGCGGGTGGCTCTGGTAGCAGCGTAGAAAGATGGCGCGACCAGGAGAAGGGCTACTGCATGCGGGGTGGCTGTAAGGCGTGGCCAGGTCATCGCGGGATGCAGGGAGGGCTGGGGCGAGGCGACCATGGGCATGGCCGGACCAGGCGGCAGCGGACGAGCAGCAGCGAGGGCAGCGACACCAGCAGAGCCGCAGTCTGGCGGCAGGGCGGGCGCGGACAAGCCGAGCACGCAGCGTGAGCGCTGGCAGGGTGCTGCCTCGGTGAGGCAGGGCATGGGTGGGGCACGCACGCGAGGCCCGGCGGCGCGGTGAGCCACGAGCCTTGGCGATCGATGGCGCAAACGGCGACTAAACAAGGGAAAAGCGAGGGAATCGGTGGAGTCGCTCACCGCGGAGCTGGGAGAGGAGAAGGCGAAGCCGACGGTGGTCGGACCTGCGTGGATGGACGCCGAGAAGCAGTGGTGTGTGATGAGGAAGAATAGGTCGATGCGCTCGATCCTTGATGACCCGGCTCCAATCCGTGAACGTAGGCGATGAAGGTGATGATGGTGTTGCTCCTGGACTTGGTGGTGCTATGGCGGACGGCCGGTGGCCACGGGATCGACGGCGAGCTTGGCAGCAATGATTCGGCCATGTATGCAGGAGACGAAATCGGTGCGAGGGAGAAGGTAGGAGAGGCTAGGTTTCACCAAGGGGAGCTGGGGGCTCGGCCATATACTCCATGGGGACCGGGGGATGGCCGGCACGCGCCATGGCGCGGCCATGGCCGGTCGGATGCCCGCCACGATCCCCCGCCTCCCTGTAGCAGGAGATTGGGGATGAGTGGGGTGTGTGGGCTGGGCCTGGCACTATGTGTGCAGGGCCGTGTGTTGTGGCTACTAGGGCCCGGCGCACCGTAGTTGTTTCTTTCTTTTCTTTTCTGTTTTCTTTTAGTTCCTAATTATTTTAGTTTTAATAAAATACCAAAGTGGCACCTAAATTGATGTTACATATTATGTCACAACCACAAAAAGTTTCATCCCAAATAATATAGTTTAGCATTTTACAAAATATAATAGGCATTTAATTAATGGTTTTAGCTACTGATTTAATTAGTTTAGTGCATTTAAACATTTTATAAAGACTTGGTTTCTCCACCAATATCTCTTATGAATTATTTGTCACCTCCGAATATTTTAGTTTTAATATTTGAAAACTTTTGTGGTTTGCCTTTATATCAAATTTGAATTTGAATCGTTTTGAAGTAACGCGAAATTAACAACAGTAATCGTGGTGACGTGGCACCGTTAGCAAAGGATTACTGTAGCTTAATTATCCGGGCGTCACAAGGCAAGTGTCGGTCTACTTGTCATGGACGTGTTGCCTATATTAATGATCATTGCCTTAGATATCTTCATAATTATTGGCTTTTTTATAAATTTTTCAATCGTAAATTGTTTACCCACCGTATGCGTTCTTTCAAGAGAGAAGCCTCTAGTGAAAACTTTGGCCCCCGGGTCTTTTCTTATCAGTTATTTTCAGATCTATAAAACCAAAAACCCAAAAATACCTTGTTGGAATTTCCTTTACTTTGTTTTGCACTTTTATTTATATTTTATACCTATCACTATCAAATCTCATCCTTGCAAGTAACCGTGAAGGGATTGACAACCCCTTTATCGCATTGGGTGCAAGTATTTGTTTGTTTGTGCAGGTGCTATCATTGGAGACTTGTGTGTTTCTCCTACTGGATTGATATGTTGGTTCTTAACTAAGGGAAATACTTATCTCTACGTTGCTATATCACCCTTTTCTCTTCAAGGGAGAAACCAGCATAAGCTCAAGAAGTAGCGAGTGTGGCACCCGATCCGCATGGGCAGGGGCCTTCATACGTCGACCGAGGATAACACGGCCTTTGACAGGTCCATAATACAGCATTCTAGGTACACGAATATTCATCAAATACATGTATGTAAGATTAAATCATTGATGAATACAATTATCTGGCATAGCCCTAAGGCTATTAAATGACAGCGGAAGTCTGAATGAATGGCAGCGGAAGTCTTGGTTTGGCAGCATAACAACTCTGGCTGGGCTCCACAACTCACAGGACTGGCAAGGTTACGGCCTAGCACGACGGATCAAGCAAACAATACGGGTATGACCTACAAAACTGGCATGACACGCCAGGTCAGTACATTAAATGTACTTGCAAGACAACCAAATACATAGCATCTAAACAAGCAGAAGACAAAGCAAGAACCAAGCATATGCAGCAACCTATCACATATCAATTAATAAACATGGCATAAGCATGAACAACATCATAGCATCTACTAACGTGACAATAACATGGCATAACAAAACATGTTTATAACATGGCAGTAGCAAAACATAGCATCAATCAAGGCATAATTTAACATATCAATCATAGCATGGCATGGCATCATGAAACTGTGCTCAAAATAAACTACCAATAATATCCAATGCAAACATAGCAGGTTAACTTTATGCAATCATATTCTGCTCTGCCTTAGGTTTTTAAATGCAACATATGATATAGTTCTCATGCAATGCAACCAAAATTGTGCACCGAGTCCCTCAGACTCTCTTACCAACGGGTTGCCTCGCAACCGAACGGTGATCTTTCCAGCGATCACAACCACGACCAACACTTGGTCTCCAACACTCACCTAGACCTCGTCTCGTGATCATATCAAACCATCGCCGTGACTTCTCACGACTATCTGATAGTCCAGGTCACCATATTCTCGTTATCACATATTTATTTACCAGCTTAATTATTTCAGGTTTATCCTCCATTTCGACCAAGACCTGATAGTGGGACCTACTATGAACTGTTGCTATAGATAGACTTTATGTACACTCTGCAGAGGTAGCACACTGTACCCACACCACGGAACCCATGGCCTCGTCATTCCATTCGGGTGGTGAGGGAGTCATGGATTAGGGGGTGTCCGGATAGCCGGACTACCATCATCAGCCGAACTATCATTGGTCGGACTATCATCATCAACCGGACTCCAAGACTATGAAGATACAAGATTGAAGACTTCGCCCCGTGTCCGGATGGGACTTTCCTTGGTGTGGAAGGCAAGTTTGGCGATACGGATATGTAGATCTCCTACCATTGTAACCGACTCTATGTAACCCTAGCCCTCTCCGGTGTCTATATAAACCGGATGGCTCTAGTCCGTAGGACCACATCATCAACAACCCTTACAATCATACCATAGGCTAGCTTCTAGGGTTTAGCCTCCTTGATCTCGTGGTAGATCCACTCTTGTAAACATCCACAATATCAATATCAATCAAGCAGGGCGTGGGTTTTACCTCCATCAAGAGGGCCGAACACAGGTAAAACATCGTGTCCCTTGTCTCCTGTTACCATCCGCCTAGACACACGATTGGGACCCCCTACCGAGATCCGCGGTTTGACACCGACATTGGTGCTTTCATTGAGAGTTCCTCGTGTCGTCACCAATAGGCGATGGCCTCTTCAATCAACAATGGCGCAGTCTGGGTGAGACTTTTCGCCGGGCAGATCTTACGTATTCGGCGGCTTCGCGCTGCGGGCAACTCACTGAGCCATCGGGAGCGGATCGAAAGCTTCGCCCTGGCGTCGGTCAGGTTTGGAAGCCTAAACTTCACGGCCGATATCCGCGGGGACTTGATGTTCGATGGATCTGAGCCACAACCGAGCATGCCGCGCTGCCACGATGGGCATGACCTAACTCTGCCGTTGGACAGCACCTTGGAGGCCGCACACGAGTCCGCTCCGACCCATAGTCCGGAGCCGATCGCTCGGATCGAGGACGGATGGCTGGACACCGCCTCGGGGCTGCAACTTCTCTGGCGATGGGCGAACACCTTGTCCGCATAAAGATCATGACTCGAGGTGCGGACTCTGCGGACTCAGACCTCCTACGCCCGCCGGTCGAATCCGATTGGGCACCGATCACGGAATTCACCGCTGCGGACATCTTTCAGCACTCGCCCTTCGGTGATATCATAAATTCACTGAAGCAACTCTCGCTATCCGGAGAGCCTGGCGAACTACGGCCAGGATGGTTGAGATGCGGACGGACGAAGAAATTCAGAGCCCACCCACCACCCACGCCGTAGCCACCGTCGGCGATTTAACCGGCGTGCTCGACTACGACTCCGAAGACATCGGCGGTATGGGCGGCGATGCGGAGACTACCAAGAACCGGTGCCTACGAGGACCTTTGGAAGACCACCTCGTCATACGACATATACATGGTGGACACCCCAAAAGATGGGCACGGCAAAGAAGCAGCGGAGGCCGATTCCTTAAAAAAACAGCCCAAGCGCCCGATGTCAGCGGCGCGCTCTAAATCCGCCACGGCAAGAATGGAATTCCGGCACGGGAGATAATAACACCCGAAAGTGCGAAGACAACTCCCTCGGCCACGATCCAGCGAGGAGGAGGCGAAGCAAGCCCTCACGAGAGGCGGCGGGCGAAGAGGTCGAGGATGACTATTACTTACCTCCCTCCGGAGCGAGGCAAGCCTCGGCGGCGAAGAATTCGTCGTGCACGAGGATCCCGTCGAACTAGAGCATTTCAGAGCGCAGGCTAATGGCCACGGCAAACAGCCTAAAGAAAAAGCAGCAACGACTTCAAGCTGATCAAGACCTCTTGGCCGACAGATGGACCGAGGTCCTCGCGGCGAAAAGTATGAACTCGAGCGCCCCTCAAAAGTTACCCAAAGCGCAAGTTGCTCCCCGATTAGAGGAGGAGGCATACAAACCTGCATCACCAGCGCTGTCGGCGGACCGGCCACCTCATGGCGCGGACGAGGCGTGCAAGCCCTCCACCAAAACCGTACCCGGCATCGCTCAAAAGCATGAAGCCACGGGGAATGCGCGGACTTGCGGGATATATTGGAGGACAAGGCAAGACAATCCAGATCTATCTATGGATCACGTGGGCGCCCCAAGACCCGACGAATACCGTCGCGCGGATACAACTACTCCGGCGGGCGAACACAGCGGAACAACGCTCTCTCGAGCTACATCGTGATATTGCTCAATCTGAGGCGCCGCACACCCACTATGCTTCAGCGGCGAAGTAATGGATCATCAAATCCTGAAGGGTTTAAATCCGTTAATATCGAATCCTCGATGGCACAACAGACCCAGCGGTTTGGATTGAGGATTATCTCCTCCATATACATATGGCCCATGGCGACGATCTTCACGCCATCAAATATCTCGCTCAAGCTTAAAGGACCAGCTCGACATTGGCTTAATAGCCTGCCCTTGAGAATCAATTGGATCTTTGGGAAGACACGGAAGCCGCATTCCTCGACAACTTCCGAGCGCGTATGTGTGACCACGGACACAGATGACCTAAGCCACATAATCCAGCAGCCAGACGAATCGGCGGGCAATTACGGACCACGGTTCTTAACAAAGAAAAATCAAATCGTCATTGTCCGGATCACGAGGCCCTCGCTGCCTTCAAACACAACATCATGACGAGTGGCTGGCCCGGCACCTAGGGCGGGAGAAGCGAAATCCATGGCAGCCCTCACTTCACTCATGACCGCTTACATGCGGGAGAGAATAGCTGGCTAGCTCACAGCAACAACCTCGGCAAAAGCGCTGGCAGTCCGGATACCAAAGACCGCAGCGGCAGGTTGCGTCGAAACAAAACAAACGCCGCGTGCTGGCGACAGCAATGAGGATCGACGATCAACGCCGGATTCGAGGCTCCAAGCCGGTCAGCGGAAGAAGCCATTTAAAGAACCACTCGGGCCCGTCCAATTTGGACCGTATACTCGACCGCTCTGTCAAATACATGGAACCCCGAAAAGCCAGCTAACCATACCAGCAGAGATTGTTGGGTATTCAAGCAGCGAGGCAAATTAATCGCCGAAAACAGTGACAAGGGGCTACAGCGATGGCGAGGAAGAGACCGGCCGCCCGAACAACGAGAGGACAAAGGATTCCCCCCTCAAGTTGGACGGTAAACATGATATCACGCGCATATTCCCAGAGGAGCAGGCGTGCACTAAGGGGCGTATCTGCGATGGAGCCGATCGCCCCAAAATTCAACCCATGGTCCTCTTGCCCGATCACTTTTGATCGAAGAGACCATCCGACCATATCCACCATGGCGGATTCGCGCATTGGTTTTAGACCCAATCGTCGATGGATTTCACCTCACGAGAGTCGATGGGCGGCGTAGCTGAACCTGCTTTATCGGGATACGGTCGCAAGATGGGCATAGACCCTTCAAGGATTAAACCTACAAAGACAACCTTCAAAGGCGTCATGCGGTGTCGAGGCCAATTATACAGGCTCGATTACCTTTGAAGTGGTCTTTGGATCCCGGATAATTTCGAGCGAGGAGTTAATCTTGACATAGTCCCGTTCCGCGGCTATCACGCTCTGCTCGGACGAACGCGTTTACAAAATTCAGCGGTGCCGCATTATACATACCTTAAGCTCAAGATGCGAGGCCCTCGTGGAGTCATCATGGTCAATGGAAACACGGGCGCTCCCTCGAGCGAAGGAACATACAGCGGCTCTCGCGGCAGAAATCTGAGCAGCCTTTTAAGGCAATTCTCGAGTCCGGCCGTTAAGCGACCGGACACGACCAACAACGCCGAAGCAACATCAACCAAGACCACGTGGCACGTTCCGAGCACGCATAGCAATGCGGCCTTAACCCCAGCCCTCGCAAAATTGTAAGACAAACTCTCCGCGTACATAACTACGCCTTGGAGATACCATGGGCATAGGGGTAAAGGCACAACCACAACAGACCCAGAGTGCGATTTGACCACACCAGGGGCTCCCAAGTGTGTCGCTCTTTTTTCTTTTATTTTTCTCTTTTTCGTACAGAACTCTGTCCGGCGGCGACCCTGCCGAACTCATGATGCAATAGCCAGGGAAGGACAAAGGCCGCGACGAACACTCAGGTGGTCTCCATCACGAGCATTAAATTTGTCAAATACAACATTCCGTGGCCTACCCCTGGAGGGAGACGCCTTTAATTCATCCAATCCCTTGCTTTCCGCACTATTTGTATCATTCCGCACTCATAGCATATCTTCTCGAATAAAATGCAGCACTTTTTGCCCATAATTGCATTACCTTATATATATATATATGTTCATTTACGACATGTTGCACCCATTACATTTTAGTGCGGCCAAATACACCGAGGGCTGATGTTCTCCGCATTATGGTGTGATAAAGTCCGAACACTTTCACAAGTGCGGCACCCGAACTTATAGCATTATATGAATCGACTCGAATCATGTCTTGGGTCAATAGTTGGGTTTGCCCGGCTCCCATGTTTGGCACCTTACGTTCCGTTCTATCGGCTAAGGTAGCCTTTGGGAGAACCACTGCGATTGCGCCCTGGTTGAGCGGGTTAACGCCTCGATGGAGAAAGCTAAAACTGATTGTCATGATAAAGCGAGAGACTGGTCGCTGTTCGAGAGGTCCTTCGGGTCCTTAAAGACCTCGCCGCTTGAGCGAAGTTCGGATAATGTCCAGCGAAGGCGTGGATAGTGCCCCTAATTCGGTCCTCCGAATACTAGGGGCTTCACTGAAATTAAAATTATAGAATTCTATGGCTAAGTGAGAGTGTTCAAGCACTATAAGTCCGGTTGCCTTGTTTGTTGTGTTGGCGCCTCCTCGATGGACCCAAAATGGGAACTAGGCGCTCAAGTTTATCGAACACCCCAGCACTCATGGCATGGGGGCTGAAGCCGACGACTTGCCATCTCTCAGATTTAATAAACGGCCGCACAGAAGGTAATATTTTAAATTAACAAGCGTTGCTTAGCACATATGAACAAAGTTTTCAGCGCACAGGATAACACATTGCGAATTTACTCAATAATTACATCCCTGGGGCACTCATCCGCAATCTTGCGGGCACCCTTCAGGACAGTCTTATAGTACATTTGGCGTATGATATTCCTTGCCCTTGGCGGCGCGTCGAGATTAGCTTCTCCGCATCCAGCTTGCCCCAATGCACCTTTGCGCGGGCAAGGGCCCGACGAGCACCTTCAATACAAAGCGGGCGCTTGATAACCTCCACCCGGGCACGCATCCACCAGCCGTCATACGAGGCGAAGTAGCTCCAGGCATGGCCTCTCGAGGCCACACCGGACTATGAGGCCCTTCATGGCCTGCTCGGCCACCTTGTGAAGCTTCGACCAACTGCTTCAGCTGGTCGCTAGGGGCACGGATGGCGGCCTCGACATCTTGAGACCGAAGACCTTCTCCGTTGAGCTCCCTCCTCGGCTCGATAGAATGCGGCTGGCATCGAGACACGCTGCGAGGCAGATCTGCAAACGCATACAGAAGCTCGAATTCGGGTAAGTAACACGTAATTTACATTCACATGCTTGCTTTGCATGAAAAATGCCTTACCCGCCGCTATCTTCCTCATCAACTCAATCTCTGAAGGGACTTATGGGCATCGGCCTTGGCAGTTTGGCACTTTCGAGGCCGAGCAAGCTCGGACTCTCGAGTCTTTGAGTCACGCTCCAAACTCTCATGCTTTTCCATGAGAGCCTGGAGCTCTTGCTGAACCACTGCCACCCGCACCTCCTTCTTTTCTCGCTCTGCCCGTTCCGTGGCCGCATCACGTTCGGCCGCGGACACGGCCTCCTTCAGGGTCGCCACCTCGTTCGTGGCCCCAGCAGTACCCACGTTATCCTTGTTATTTTTGTTGCAACCTAAATCCTTTTCTGTAAGGTACAAGTTCAAAGTGGTGTTACTCACCTTCTTTGTCTGGAGCTGCTTCTGGCGGCCGAGCTCTTGCTCGGACCGCTCGAACTCTGCCTCAAGGCACCGACCTCCATGATCGGTCTGACAGAGGTCAGCAGCGTAGCCTGCAACCCATATTGACATAATTTTTAGCAACCCTGCGTATATCTTCTTTTTCAGATCCTCGGTCCGGCTTTTCTTTCCGAACACCGAACCGAGCATCGAGGGCTCTGTCTATGCGGTATTACATTGCATATTTTAACTTCTTACCTCAAAGCACGATAGAAGGCTCTGCGAGCTTCGGTCAGCCCGCTCTTGGCGAGCTGCACTACGGATCACCGCACTCATAATAGTGCGGTGTTCTTCCTCGATGGGCGCGCTGCAGCGCCTCAACAAATTGCCCGGCGCCTCTGGTTGGGCCGGAAGCCGCCGGCGTCACGGTCTTGCCCGCCGTTGAAGGGCGCCGGCGAACTCCGGAACCACTGCGGGTTCCGATGTGGAGTCGGCGCAAAGTCCGGGAGGGCGCCTTGTGGCGCCTCCGAGCCTCCCCGATGGGTCCCTTCTTGGGATCCCACCTCGGCGTCCTCGGTGTCGCGAGGGTGGAGGCGGTCGGGATGGAGTCTACATCCGGCGGAGCCAACGACCCTTTCGATGAAGCGGGAGATCATCACCGGCGGACTACGGGCAGCATGCGGCATCGAGAATGACACTATGTGACGCGAAAAAAAATTATAAATCATTCAGGAATCCGGATACTTACGATCTCGCGGAGGCTGGCCCTTGAAGGCCATTCTTCCTCGCCAATGTTGGCGTTGGCGGAGCTGTCCGGGAATAGTCCTTCCCTCTTGGACCCTTGGCCTCCCCTGTTGGGAAGCCTTCCTCTTCCTCTCTCCTCCTCAGGGAGAGTCCTATTCTCCTCCTCGTTTTCGGGAGGAGTCCGCCCAGTCGTCGGACGCTGGCAGGAGCTCTTTCGAGCACCCGTGGCCTCCTTCTTGGCCTTCTTCTCGGCACTACGTGCGGTGCGGAACCAACAGCTTCGCTGAGCGGCGTCTCTGGATTTTCGGCATAGGTGTCGGGCGGGTAATCTGCTCCGCCTTCTTCATCCAGTCTGTCAAAGAAAAATTAAAACCCATAGAGTCAAACTATGAAAAACAAGTGTCCCGTAAAGGGGTAGAATCACTTACCTCGTCGGCCTGGAGCTGCGAGCGAAATCCGCGATCTTCAGTCGCGGATGCGGGGGCTTCAGCGCCCTTGAACAGCACCCTCCAGGCGCCTTTGTACGTCGTGTCGAAGAGCCCGCTCTTGGCATGGGAGAATCCGGCGGACGAGCATGACTTGGACCACGTTAACCAGCCTGAGCTTCTTCACCAGCTTCTGGATACAGGCTTGGAGTCCGTCGGCTCCTTGAACTACCCCACAGCAAGCCCTTCTCTTTCCGGGAGGTGAGCTGCGTGGGGATACCAGATCTAAACTCGGGGCCGCCGCCCATGTAGGGTCCGCGGCTCGGTGATATAGAACCACCCGATTGCCACCCCTTGACGGATTCCACGAAGGCCCCTTGAACCAAAGGGCGTTGGGCATCTTGCCCAACATGGCGCCTCCGCACTCCGCTTGAGTGCCCTTCACTACCTTCGCTTAACATTGAAGGTCTTGAGCCACAAGCGAAGTGGGGCTGGATCAGAGGAAGGCCTCGCACACGACGATAAGCGCCGAGATGTTGAGGCTGAAGTTGGCGCCAGATCATGGAAATCCAGGCCGTAGTAGAACATGAGCCCCGGACGAAGGGGTGAAGTGGAAAGCCAAGTCCATGGAGGAAGTGGGGAAGAAAGACGACCCTCTCATGGGGCACAGGGGTGGGGATGAGCTGCCCCTCGTCGGGCAGCCGGTCTGTGATGTCGCCGGAAAGGTATCCGCGCCGCAGTTTAGCGATGTGCTCCTCCTTAGCGGTGGAGGCCAACCATTTACCTCCGCTCCGGACATGGTCGTAGAAGGTTGAGGCGAGATCGCGAACTTGGGCGCTGGAGCTCGAGTCTTGCGGAGATGGATAAGCAAAGGAGGAAGAAGGCGTGGGTGAGAAGGTGAATCCTTATCCCTTATATGGGCGAGCGAAGTCTTCGCGCCCCCACCGCCCTGGTAAAACTCGCTTATCTCCCAAGCGTCACCATCAATGGCGCGGTTGGGTTACCCACGCCCATATTGATGAGAATCCCGGATTAAGGGGAAACACGATCTCTGCTTCGACAAGACGTCCCGAGGAAACCGCTTCGCTAAATGCGCTGAGGTGGTAAAGTAAAAAACAATTCAAGTAATGGCTTGGTAGTTGCGTGACGTCATGCCGCAAAAAACATCAGCAGATTGAACTTGTGTATATATTATTCTCTCTACGGTGGAATGCGGAATCTATTTTGCAGAGTCGGACACTATCCTGGTGTTCACAATCTTCTATTATTCGGAGGAGGAACCCGCCTTGCAATGCCAAGCAATATATCGCCGGACTTATCGTCATTGAAGCCTGGTTCGAGGGCTCTTGAGGAGTCTGTATTAGGGGTGTCCGGATAGCGGACTACCATCATCAGCCGAACTATCATTGGCGGACTATCATCATCAACGGACTCCAAGACTATGAAGATACAAGATTGAAGACTTCGCCCCGTGTCCGGATGGGACTTTCCTTGGCGTGGAAGGCAAGCTTGGCGATACGGATATGTAGATCTCCTACCATTGTAACCGACTCTATGTAACCCTAGCCCTCTCCAGTGTCTATATAAACCGGATGGCTCTAGTCCGTAGGACCACATCATCAACAACCCTTACAATCATACCATAGGCTAGCTTCTAGGGTTTAGCCTCCTTGATCTCGTGGTAGATCCACTCTTGTAAACATCCACAATATAAATATCAATCAAGCAGGACGTAGGGTTTTACCTCCATCAAGAGGGCCAGAACCTGGGTAAAACATCGTGTCCCTGTTACCATCCGCCTAGACGCACAGTTCGGGACCCCCTACCCGAGATCTGCCAGTTTTCACACCGACAGGTGGACCAACGGCATTCCGACAAAACTGACCTACTGCCATGACGCTCTCCCGGCTACTCCGACCCAGTCCCAACTGGGCTAGTCCTGGGTGGCCCCGTGTCTACCACCGTTGTGGCCAAAACGTCCCTCACGGGGACCGGTACCAAAAATTCTAACAAAGGGCACACAAGGTTATGTCTGCCTACCTGATCAGGGTAAGCATGCCCATAGCCTTCCCTAGCGGGAGGCACCAGCGAGAGGCACGACAATAGCTCGCATTAAGGCCTTCCCACGAAGGCAAATGTGGCTGCACTGAGAAAGTTCGATTTGGCGGCACTATAACTCAATCCCAGCGATGATGGAGGAGGTTTGCTATTATTAAGTCATTTTATTTCCTTCTCCATCATCATGAACATATTTAATATGGATGCCACAATGAGCATGCAGCATACAAATGCATGGCAAAATATCAAACTTCTCAAGTGCACAACTATAACATAAAGAACATGACAATAGCATATCAACAGTGCATTTAAAATTCTCATAACATTTTATAACGATGACATGCAAATAAAGTAGAGTGGTGACATGGCATTATAAAAACATCATTCTAATTAACATGGCAAAGGTATCATGAAAACACGAGCATAAAAGATAAGCATAAAGAAATAACTGCCGATGAAAACGATATGAAACAACTGCAACTACACACACACAAGGTGCAAGCAAAGTCAACGTGCAAGTTCAGGGCTCATGATAAGAGGTTGGCTTTCCTGGGGGTCGGCAAATACTCCGGGAAGAAGTGGGAAACGATCGCGGAAAGATTTGCCGAAAACAGTTCTCTCTCAGAGGGGGCTGTTTACGGGCAAGGGCCAAAAGGTCACTTTCACTGTGTGAAAAAATTATGTAAATGATATCAACCGAACGGGCTCGATGAAATGAAGACGTGGGCTTTGGAATCACCTGATTCGGAGTTACGGGTAAAAAGATACGGACGTTTAAAGCTCAGGGACTAGTCTGTAAAAATACTTCTACAAACAGGTCCCTAGTAGCTTAAACAGAACGTGTCTTTTCTGATGGTGGGAAGGAGCTGGTGGTGGTGTTCGGCTCCTAGGAAGGCACCGATCGCGTTGACGCGCTCAGGCGCGAGCTATGGTGGCTAAAACGACGGCGGCATCGTAGCCGCCGGCGATGAGCTCTCGGGCTCGGCGGAGCCAGCGGTTAGAGGAAGTAATCGACATCGGGGAGAGGAGGTTGGTGCGGGGCTCTGGCGATCACGAAGAGGGGCTCGGCTTGCTCGGGGGCGGCTTGGCGACGGCGAATGGACATCGGCGGTGACCGCTCGAGGTTGAAGACGACGGCATTGATGGCGGTAGAGCTCCAGCGTCGTGCTCGACGAGGAGGACGGAAGCAGAGGCGGATCCCCAGGCGCGTCGGAGAGGCGGGAGGGAGGCAGTGGCTGCGGCTAAGGCAATCGGCGGCGGCGGGCACGTTCGGGTGGGATAGAGAACGGTGAGGGAGAGAGACCGAGGAGGGGGATGGCCGCAGGAAGAGTCGAGAGGGGGCCAGGGAGGTGCGTGGAGTCGTCTGGGGGCGCCCAGGGCGTCGGTGAAAGCAGGAGGTGGCCGTGGCGCGTGGGCGCGCACGCCGGCCACACGCCTCTCGTCCTACTGGCGAGAGGTGGGAGACGGTGGCGCTGGTGGGCTGGGCCACCAGCTGGGCCAGCGAGGTGGGCTGCCAGATAGGTCCGGGTAAGTGGCCTGGGGCCTCTTCTCTCTCTCTTTTTAATTGTTTTTTTTTTGTTTTCTAATTTTCTGTAATTTGTTTTTGAGTTAGTAATAATACCAAACCATTTCATAAAATCCTGGGAACTGTTATGGGTGCTTTCTGAATTATTTCAGGGACCCTTAACAATTCCCAACATTTTTGGAGCATCTAAAATATATATATAGCATTTAAAGGCCCCAATTCAAATACAATATGAGTTAATTTAAAAATCCAGAGTGGCCAAAAAATAAGTGCAGTATTTTTGCCAGAGGTTTTCACCTTCATCAAAAATAATGAATTTTTCTAAAGGGCATTCTGGGTTCATTGAAAATATTTTTATTTTGATCCTAAATGCATTTCATTTAGTGCTAGGGTTTGTCATCCCCATTTCAAATTTCATGAAAATTAAACATGATGCATGGATGCAATGCCACTAGTTACAAGCAAGCTCTAGGGCTGTGACAGCCAGGCCCTTCGGTCGCCGACAGGTGGGGCCGCACGAGGAGGGGCCCGCCTGGCCTGGCGTCTTCAACCTCCCGCTCGGGATCGAGCGAGGCTGAGGGAGGAGATCACCTCGACGGCGGTCGCCCGCGGCGTCTGCCACCACACAGGCGCACAACCTACCCAGACTTCGGGAGGACGAGGTGCACCTCGTGGTGGGCTCGGTTGCTTGCGGCGAGCCTTGAGAGGGAGCCACCTAGCCACGACGGAGAGGGGCTTCGCCTCCCGTGAACTAGGGGCTCGGTGGGGATCGGACGGGCAGGAGTCGGGAAGGGTCGCGAGTGTGGCGCATCCATCCAGGATGCACACGGGTGCGGGGAAGGGCCCACGGGCAGGAACGGCCGAGGGATCGGGCGGCGGCTATGACAGCGGTGGTGGTCGAGGAGGGCTCCGGGCGAAATGAGGAGCATGGGGAGGCGTGGGGAGGATGGGGAAGGCTGATGATCTCGGAGGGGTCGCCCCTTAAATAGCCAGGCGAGGGCAGCCAAGCCGGTGGCCGCCGAGCGAGTCCCGCCACGGCTCTGCTGCGCTCAGCAGTCACGGGGAGGCACGGGGAGACGACGAGGAGGATCAAGACGAACGCCAGGGAGTCACAGAGATGAGCAAAGTGTGAGGACGAACGGAGGAAGAAGACATCAGGGAGGAAGATGACGATGCACAGGAACGCACTATTCCGGTCGTTGGCACGGCTCGCCGGAGAAGAAACCGAAGGGGGCCAGAGGCCCAGACAGAAGACGACATCGAGGGGGAACTATTGGGCATTAATGGCGAGGTCAGAGATGGCCGGAGCAGCGATGCCGACGACAACAGTGGCTAGACCACCGTTTTGGCTGGCTGCCCTCGTAGTCACCACTGGCATGGCGCGCTGTGGGGTTTTTACTGATGTAAGTCCATGTCTACCGCATAGTCCTTCCAGCGTGGAGTATTACAAGTGAGCTGAGTAAATCAAGATCCACAAGTTTGCTGTTGCAAACTTGACCACATCCTAGAGAGTAAACCAGAGAGGGTAAAAGGTGAACTTGATGTCTGGGAGGCTTGGGGTAGAAAGGTCTACGGTCCTGGGAGTTTTGAGGTAAAATGGACAACTATTTACCATAGTTGTTGTACAACCACGAAATCTGACCCAAAACTGAATCATGATGAAGCACTCACTAGGAGTGAGGGATTGAGCTATAACTTGGCAAAGCCTGATGATTTGGACATACCATGATGCTGTAAAAAGTTCATATCAAATGGACTTACCAAAATGGCACTTCCTTCACAGCTATCATTTATGTCCAAAAACTTCAGAAAAATCCTCAAGGCAATTGGTCAAGTGAAATGATCCACAATATTGTGGAGATGAATCATATAGATAGGAGAAGGCCTAGAAAAATTACCAGCCATAATGGAGCAAGATAAAATACACTTGCTTCACAAACTGAAGATTTGGACAGAAAACAAGAATTGCTCCTGTGCTCACATAGTTCAATGAAATGAACTGAATTTGGGTGGAGGATAATGATTTGAGATACATGAGAGGATGGAAAAGTTTCATCCCATTTGGAAACACTATGAAGGTACTTCCTTCACAAACTTGTGTTCTGGTCAGAAACTTTGAAAAATTGCATAGGGAGCTAGGATGAATGGATTGAGCTCATCTTTGGTATCTGCTACGTCTTGAGCTTGCGTTGGTTTTCCCCGAAGAGGAAAGGACGATGCAGTAGATTAGCGTAAGTATTTCCTTCAGTTTTTGAGAACAAAGGTATCAATCCAGTAGGAGGCCACGCGCAAGTCCCTCGTACCTACACAAAGCAAATAACTCCTCGCAACCAACGCGAATAGGGGTTGTCAATCCCTTCACGGTCACTTACGAGAGTGAGATCTGATAGAGATGATAGATAATATTTTTGGTATTTTTGGTATAAAGATGATGTCGGCGTTCTGGGAACGGGGGTCCCCAGACTTGCCTGCCTGCGTCCTGCGGCGTGGCTCAAGTGGGGGCCCAACGCGGCCCAGCTTCATCAGCTCAAGCTGAAGACCCTCGCGAGGGGCCAAGCCTCACAGGGCGGACGACAGGAACCTTCCTCAGGAGCAGCCTCGTCAGGCAGGCTCACGAGGAGGCGGAGAGATCAAGGCAGGGTACGTCACGAGGGTGCCCCGTGACGCAAGCCAATGACGATCGAGATCAGGCGGGCGCCAGGCGGGCGCCAGCCTGCGCAGTGTCCTCGTTTCCCCTTTGGTGCAAAGGAGGCACCAGGAAAAGGTTACCGCTTCGATGCAACAAGACCAAGACCAGCAGAGCGGCAGGACGGAGGTCATCGTGGAGCCCAGTACGGCGTCATCGTCAGAGCCTTTGGCAGCCAAAGACCAACTTTAGTCAGGATAAGTGTACTAGATGTTCCCCTTCAAAATGGCCAATTGTTGGCGCCCTTCCCGCTCGTTATTTGGGAAGAGGCCCAGGGCCTCCATCTGTACATAGGACTAGCCACCACAGAGAGATGGGACGGGTAGAACCTAGAGAAAGAGAGAGAGAGAGAGAGAAGCGACTGGACTCACCCAAGCAGTCCACCGCACCAGCTCAAGAACAGCCCCTCGCGAGGCTGTTCTTCCTTTGTACTGTTCTTCATCAGCCCCGGAGGCAATCCACCACACCACACACTAGAGTAGGGTATTACACCACAACGGTGGCCCGAACCAGTATAAATCTTGTGTCTCTTGTGCTGTTCATCATTCCTAGTTTAGATCCCTTGCAAACCATTTACGTGTGAACTGGTAGGGAAAAGATCTCCATGCGCACCCTAGAGTTCGAACCTTAAGGGTCTGCCCGAACCCGTAATCCGACATTTGGCGCGCCAGGTAGGGGTGCGCCGGAATCTTTCTTCCGCTGGTCGCGTGTGACCTTCCGTCGTGTCCATGGCTGACCCTCGCCGAGCCCGCGCCGAGCGTCGGGCTGCTTGCGCCGCTCGAGTCGCCCGGATGGCTCCCGTCGGCAGAAGCCCCCGTCGTTCCCCGTCGCCTGCCGCCAACGCCCCCACCGGCCTGGTGGGGAACGAGCAGCAGGCCTGTTGGGGGGGAGCTGCGCGACCTCTACCTCGCCCATCGCGCCGGGCCGGCACCGCCGGTCGTCGCAGATCTCCTAGGCAGCTCACTGGCGCCACGTCAAGCCGTACACCCGCCAGGTCACCACCGCCTCCAAGCGCCAGGGAGGCCCGCCGGGCTGGGTGGCGCCCGAGGCCGACCTGCTCTTCAACTCGAACGATCACCCCTCCAACCCCGCCGGTTCGGGTGCGCTCCCGATGCAGTGCACCCCCACCATCTGCCAAGTGGCCGTCACCAGGATCCTCATGGACGGCGGGGCCGGCCTCAGCGTGCTCTCTGTGGAGGCCTTCAGCCTCCTCCATGTGCTACCAGAGCGGCTCCAGCCCAGCAAGCCTTTTTCAGGAGTCGGAGCCAGTTCCACCACCTCCCTGGGACAAATTCGCCTCCCGGTGACCTTCGGCACCCACAACAACTTCCGCACAGAGCTGATCAACTTCGACATCGCCCCCATCGGCCTCCCCTACAATGCCATCCTCGGGTACCCGTCCTTGGCCCGGTTCATGGCAGCGACTCAACCGGTGTACAACCTCATGAAGGTGCCCGGAAGCAGCGGCGTCCTTACCGTATCAGGAAACACAGGAGATGCACTGCAGGTGCTCAAGCTTGTTTTTAAGGCGGCTGCGGCGGCACGGCCCGCCAGCGTTGACGCCCCCGAGCCCAAGGGGGTCGCGTCGTCCAAGAAGAAACAGCTATTCACTCAAAACAAGGCGGAAACCAAGCAGGTACCAGTCAACGAGGACGGGTCCACTGACGCCTCCTTCACCATAGGTGCAAACCTCGAACCCAAGTAGGAGGAGGCCTTGGTGAAGTTCCTACGCGTGAACAAGAAGGTGTTCGTGTGGGGACCTGATCAGTTGGCAGGGGTCCCGAGGGGCGTGATTGAGCATCACCTCAACGTGTGCCCCAACGTGCGCCTCGTGAAGCAGAAGGCGAGGCGACATTCCACAGAGAAATAAGCTTTTATCGTCCAAGAGACCCGCAAGCTAGAGGCAGCAGGGGTTATTCGCGAGGTCCGCTACCCGGATTAGCTGGCCAACCCAGTTGTCGTGCCAAAAAAGTGGGGAAAGGAACGTATGTGTGTCGACTTCACCAACCTCAACAAGGCCTGCCCACAGGATCCATTTCCACTTCCCCGCATTGACCAGATTGTCGACTCCACCGCTGAGTGTGACCTGCTGTGCTTCCTAGATGCCTACTCAGGCTATCACCAGATCAAGATGGCGGTAGAAGAAGTGGAAAAAAACGGCTTTCCTGACCCCGTGCGGAGTGTACTGCTATACCTGCATGCCGTTTGGGTTGCACAATGCAGGCGCGACCTTTCAGCGGATGATGCACATCGACCTGGGCCGACAGCTCGGGAGGAATGTTGAGGCGTACGTCGATGACATTGTAGTGAAGTCTCGGGAGGCAAAAACCCTGATACAGGACTTGGAAGAAACCTTCGCGAGCCTTTATAAAGTGGACATGCGGCTCAACCCGGAGAAGTGTGTATTTGGAGTCCCCTTGGGTAAGCTCCTGGGTTTCCTCGTGTCCCATAGGGGCATCGAGGCCAACCCGGAAAAGGTCAAACCAGTCGAAGACATGAGCCACCAAAGACCCTCAAAGAAATGCAGAAACTCACCGGGCGCGTGACCGCGCTAGGACGTTTCATCTCCAAGCTAGTGGAACAAGCGCTGCCATTCTTCAAGCTGATGAAGAATAAGGGCCCCTTTGAATGGACTGAAGAGGCCGACAAGGCATTCCTAGAACTCAAGAGGTACCTTACCAGCCCTCCGGTGATGGTAGCTCCGCATCCTCGGGAGCCTCTGGTGCTCTACCTCACGGCCACCCCCTACTCCGCCAGTGCAGCCCCGGTAGCGGTCAGGGAGGAGCATCAGGCCAAGGCCGCAACTGCCCTCCGGGCAGAAGCGAAGCGAAGCCAAGAGAGCCTCACAAAGACCGCGGCCGTGGCCGAAGGGGATCAGCCACAGCAGGAAAGCGCGCCCGGAGTAGGAGCGGCCTCACCAAGCGACCAAGCTACCGGGGCTCCGTCTGCCTCGAGGCGCCTAACCCACGGAGGACGCGAGCAGCGCCAGTGCTCACAGCCTCGTCGAGCACCCTGTGTACTTCGTCAGCACGGTGCTATGGGACGCGAGGGCGCGGTTCCCCATGCCCCAAAAACTCCTCCTCGCGCTATTGGTAGCCTCACGCAAGCTGCGACACTACTTACAAGGTCATCCCAGCAAGGCCGTCTCAGCATACCCTCTGGAGAGGGTGCTCAGGAGCCCCAACTCAGCTGGAAGAGTCTCCGAGTGCAAACATTGAACCGCAAGCGTGAAAGCACAAGTGCTCCCTAGGTGGTTTTGGTAATTAATGACAACATATCTCTTGTTGGACTAACACTTTTATCTAGTATGTTTCAGATAAGTTCAACAATGGAGTGGCATGGACTAAAGGATGTGGGAACTCCTTCAAGATGCTAAGGACAAAGGATTGGCTCAAGATTCAAGCTCAAGACTCTTCATTTTATATTTTAGTGATCCAAGGTCACATTGAGTCTATAGGAAAAGCCAATACTATCAAGGAGGGATGCGGTGTTGCTTAATGAGCCTCTTGCTTCATGTGCTTAGTGATATTCTCCAAAACCCTCAACTACTTTCCCACTTCCACACATATGACCTAAACCTAAAGTCAAACTCGGCCCTACCGATTCTTTCTATCCGGCGCCACCGAGTTCAGATGTCATAGCCAATGCCACAAACCCTAGGCAAATCGGTTTCACCGATAGGGATCTCGGTCTCACCGAGATGGGATTGTAATCTCTCTGTGTATGTCCATTACCAAAATCGGTCCAACCGAGTTTGAGAAATCGGTACTACCGAGATTACAATGCAAACTTTCTGGTTAACTTATTACCAAAATTGGTCCCACCAAGTTTGAGTAATCGGTCCCACCGAGTTTGCCTGACCAACTCTTTGGTTAGCTAATTACCAAAATCGGTCCCACCGAGTTTGTGTAATCGGTCTCATCGATATTACGTTATGCCCTAACTCTAACCATATCGGTCCTACCGAGTTGCATATCGGTCCCACCGAAAACCCTAACGGTCACTAGGTTTACTAAATCGGTCTGACCGAGTTTGATGATTCGGTTTCACCGAGTTTGGTAAATTGTGTGTAACGGTTAGATTTTGTGTGGAGGCTATATATACCCCTCCACCTCCTCTTCATTCGTGGAGAGAGCCATCAGAACAAGCCTACACTTCCAGCATCCTATTTCTGAGAAAGAACTACCTACTCATGTGTTGAGGCGAAGATATTCCATTCCAACCATATGAATCTTGATCTCTAGCCTTCCCCAAGTTGCTTTCCACTCAAATCTTCTTTCCACCAGATCCAAATCCTATGAGAGAGAGTTGAGTGTTGGGGAGACTATCATTTGAAGCACAAGAGCAAGGAGTTCATCATCAACACACCATTTGTTACTTCTTGGAGAGTGGTGTCTCCTAGATTGGCTAGGTGTCACTTGGGAGCCTCCGACAAGATTGTGGAGTTGAACCAAGGAGTTTGTAAGGGCAAGGAGATCGCCTACTTCGTGAAGATCTACCGCTAGTGAGGCAAGTCCTTCGTGGGTGACGGCCATGGTGGGATAGACAAGGTTGCTTCTTCGTGGACCCTTCGTGGGTCGAGCCCTCCATGGACTCGCGCAACCGTTATCCTACGTGGGTTGAAGTCTCCATGAACGTGGATGTACAATAGCACCACCTATCGGAACCACGACAAAAACATCCGTGTCTCCAATTGCGTTTGAATCCTCCAAACCCTTCCCTTTACATTCTTGCAATTTGCATGCTTTATTTTCCGCTGCCTATATACTCTTTGCATGCTTGCTTGTTATGTATTGAGAATGTTAAACTTGTGCCTAAACTCCACTTAAACCTAAAGAAGTTAAAAACTGCAACTTTGGTACTTAGTGTATAATCACCCCCCCTCTAGACACCTCTTCTCAAGATCCTACAAGTGGCATCAGAGCATTGGTCTCTGAGGGAGTCCTGGACTAGGGGGTGTCCCGATAGCCGAACTATCATCTTTGGCCGGACTCCAAGACTATGAAGATACAAGATTGAAGACTTCGTCCCGTGTCCGGGTGGGACTTTCCTTGGCGTGGAAGGCAAGCTTGGCGATACGGATATGTAGATCTCCTACCATTGTAACCAACTCTGTGTAACCCTAACCCTATCCGGTGTCTATATAAACCGGAGAGGTTTTAGTCCGTAGGACGAACAACAATCATACCATAGGCTAGCTTCTAGGGTTTAGCCTCCTTGATCTCGTGGTAGATCTACTCTTGTACTACCCATATCATCAATATTAATCAAGCAGGAGTAGGGTATTACCTCCATCGAGAGGGCTCAACCTGGGTAAAACATCGTGTCCCTCGTCTCCTGTTACCATCCGCCTAGACGCATACCGGGACCCCTACCCGAGATCCGCCGGTTTTGACACCGACATTGGTGCTTTCATTGAGAGTTCCTCCTGTGTCCTCATCTATAGGCCCGATGGCTCCTTCAATCATCAACAATGAAGTTGTCCAGGGTGAGACTTTTCTCCCGCATGTACCTTCAGATTCGGGCGGCTTTGCATCGCAGCCAATTCACTTGGCCATCTGGAGCAGATCAAAAGTCACGCCCCTGGCCATCAGGTCAGATTTGGAAGCTTGAACTATACGGCCGACATCCGCGGAGACTTGATCTTCGACGGATTCGAGCCACACCAAGGCGCCAGACCTGTCTCGAGGGGCACGATCTAGCTCGCCGCCAACAAAGGTGTCTGGATGTCAGCACCAGCGTCCGGCCCGACCCTTAGCTCGAGCCGACTCCCGATCGAGGACGAGTGGTTGGACACCGCCGGGGCTATGATCTCAACGGCGATTGAGCCGAACTCCATCCCTGTCTTCGCGAAGACTGTGACTCAAGGTGCCGGACTCTTCGACTCCAAACCCTCCGCGCCGCCAATCGAATCCGATTGGGTGCCGGTCATGGAGTTCATCTGCCATGACATCTTTCGGCACACGCCTTTGGCGGCATCCTGAATTCAAGAAAGTCTCTCTCTTTATCAGAGAGCCTGGCCGACTACGGTCGAAGGTTTGATGCGGACAACGAAGAAATTCAACGCCCACCCACCACCCACTTTGTAGCCATCACAAAAGCTTACACGACGTGCTCGATTTGATTCAAGACATCGACGGTATGGACGACGATGTAGGAGACAACCATGAACCATCACCTATAGGATGCTGGACAACCACCTCATCCCATGATGTATACATGGTGGATACACCTAAAGGAAGTGACGACGAGGAACAACGGACGCCACGGCGATAAATCCCTTGAAAAGCAGTCAAACGGCAACATAAACGCCGCACCAAGTCCCGCCTCAACAAAGACCCAGCCATAGAGCAGGGGCGAACCGGTGGACATTTAACATGCTATCGAAAGCAATCGTCCGAACAGACAACTTGGATAAACAACCCGTCCCCGGCGAAGATAACAGTCCGGACGATCTCACGCGGACAAATTGTTGGAGCAGAATAACCTCCATAAAAGGCTCGTCGCCATCGCTGCAGAGCTGAAAAAAAGCGGAAGCTCAAAATAGCCAAGATGCACTCGAATCAGATGGAGCAAAGTATTCAACACTCGAGATAAATACGGCACACATCACGAACAAAGAGCTACCCAAAGAGAAAACTACTGCCTGAATTTGATGAGGAGGCCGTAGAGCCCCCACAATCAAAAAGCAAGAAGGCCACCCGGTCGGATGGACGACCCCATGGCAAACAGAGAGCGGCAAATGGCGCTGCACACAAGCCGGTACGCGATCCGCATAAGGATTCACATCAAAAGGATGGCCCAGTTAGGTCCATCTATGGGCTGAGAAAGCAAGCTCTTCAAAGCAATGCAACACGCCAAATATCCGAACATCATGGCACACCCAAATATAGGGGTGCCGCACACCCCCTGTGTTTCACCGATGAGGTGCTGGATCACGAATTCCCAGCGGGATTCAAACCCGTAAACATAGAGGCATACGACGGAACAATAGACCCTTGAGTCTGGATTGAGGATTACATCATCCACATACACATGGCTAGAGGAGATGATCTCCACGCCATAAAATACTTACCCCTCAAGCTCAAAGGGCCAGCCCGGCATTGGCTTAAAGGCCTCCCTGAAAATACCATTGGAAGTTGGGAAGAGCTCGAGGATGCTTTTCGGGCAAATTTTCAAGGGACTTATGTCCATCCTCCGGATGCAGACGATTTAAGTCATATAACTCAACAATCCGGAGAGTCAGCCCGCAAATTCTAGAACAGGTTCCTCACCAAAAAGAACTAAATAGTCGACTGTCCGGACGCCGAAGCCTTAGCAGCTTTCAAACACAACTTCCGAGATTTAATGGCTCACAGACACCTCGCTAGGAGAAGCCGAGAACCATGGCTGCATTAACAAGTTTCATGACCCGTGATTTGCGCGGGAGAGGATAGTTGGCTGGCAAGATGCAGTACCAGCGACCCAAGTACATCCGAAGTAAGGGATGGAAATGGGAAACCACGACGCAACAAGGACCAGCGCCGGAATAGGGGGAACGGTCCAAAGAGCGCGGCAGTCAACGCCGGATTCAAAAGCTCACGGCAGAACAATAAAAAACTGCCCCTTAAGGACAATAGTGATGAGCTATCCAACTTAAACAAAATCTATTACACCGTGCAGCTCTATTTCCAGCACGGGGAAAAGGTCTCCAACGACATAGCAGAATATGAAGGCCTTAGAGCCGGCCTGAGAGCCGCAGTCGCTTTGGGGGTAAAGCGCCTCATCATCAAGGGCGATTCACAACTCCTCGTCAACTTCTCCAACAAGATATACGAGCCGAAGGACGAGCACATGGAAGCCAACCTCGCGGAGGTTCGCAGGATGGAAAAACAGTTCTGGGGGCTGGAGCTGCAGCATGTGCCTCGCGGCACCAATCAAGAGGCGGATGACATCGCCAAGAGGGCGTTCAGGCGGCTGCCTCAGGAGCCTGGTGTCTTCGAAGAGCGACTCTTCAGGCCCTCAGCGGCACCATCATTATCAACCGCGGCGCAACCTCAGGAGGAGCTCCCCCAGCCGCCTGCCTCGGGAGCCCCGGTCTGCGGCCCGGTCTCAGGGGCACGCCTGCTCCTAGCGTTGGATCCTCAGGAAGGGTGCTGGATCACAGAGCTCAAGAGTTACTTGACGCAGGGGACCCTACCGGAGAAGGAGGAGGAGGCGGAGCATGTGGCGCGGCAAGCCACGGCCTACTGCATCAGGGATGGAGAGCTTTACCGGAGGCGACCGAATGACGTGTCCCTACGTTGCATTTACAGAGAGCAAGGGAAGGAATTGCTGGAAGACATACACGGCGGAGACTATGGGCATCACTCATCGTCATGAACCCTCGTTGGCAAGGCGTTCCGCAGCGGGTTCTACTGGCCCACAGAACTCAGCGACGCTGTTGAGCTGGTAAAGGCTTGCGAGGCCTGCCAATTTCACGCCAAGTAGATCCATCAGCCGGCGGAAGGTCTGCAAACTATACCCCTCTCATGGCCATTCGCAGTTTGGGGGCTGGACATTCTAGGCCCGTTCCCTCGGGCGCCAGGGGGCTGTCGCTACCTCTATGTAACCGTGGACAAGTTCACCAAGTGGGCTGAGGTGGAAGCTGTCCGCACCATCCCAGCGGGCTCTGCGGTCAAGTTCATTAGGGGCCTCGTGAGCCGATTTGGGGTGCCCAACCGCATCATCACCGACAACGGTTCACAGTTCACCAGCAATCTCTTCAAAACATACTGTGCTAACCTTGGAACGCAGATATGCTACGCTTCGGTGGCGCACCCCCGGAGTAACGACCAGGCCGAGCGAGCCAACGCGGAGGTCTTGAAGGGCCTCAAAACCAGGACCTTCAAGAAGAAGCTAGAGGCCTGCGGCAGGGGCTAGCACGACGAGATCCAGTCTGTGCTGTAGTCCATCCGCACAACCGTTGCCAAGCCGACTGGAGAGACCCAGTTCTTCCTCGTCTACGGAGCATCCTCCCTCACGAGGTTAGGCGTCGCTCCGCACGGGTCCTGGCGTTCGACGAGGCGCAGCAGGACACCATGCGGGGGACAGATCTCGTGTTGGGGGAGGAACATCGTCGAGTGGTCGTGCTGCGAGCGGCAAGGTATCAACAGGCGCTGCGGCGATACCACTGCCGCAACATCCGCCCCAGGATTCTTGAGGTAGGGGACCTCATGCTCAGACGGGTCCTCTGTGGAAGGGTTGCATAAGCTTTCTCCCATGTGGGAGGGCCCGCTCAAGGTTGTTCCTGCTTCTAGGCCCTGCCCGCATGCTTGGAGACTCGGGGAGGGGTGCCCATCCCAACGCGTGGAACGCCCAAAGATCTCCGGAAGTTCTACCTTGAAGAAAGGCCCAGAGCTCAGTAAAACGGCCCGAGCTCTGTGAAGAAGGCCAACGCCTGTGAAGCTCATTTCCCCGAGAAAGGCCCGGAGCCTGTGAAGAAGGCCAACGCCTGTGAAGCTCATTTCCCCGAGAAAGGGACAGAGCCTGTGAAGAAGGCCAATGCCTGTGAAGCTCGCCGCCCGTGACACTCTCACGTAATAACGAGTTGGGGCTGTACACGCCCCGGAGTCTCCGGAGAGCCGCCCTTGGGCCTCGGGGGCTCCCGCCCATGCCCAGTGGCAGCACTTAGCTCCGCGCTGGTGAGAAGACGTCGAAGACTAGATTAGGTGCCGGACGCGGCTTTTTCATGTGCTTTCTGCAGTTGGCTTGTTCGTTCCTATTTGGAGTATTATTGAAGTTGTTGCCATCCTTAGCTTGTGACTCTTTGTCTTTTTCGCTCACTTGCCTCGTTTTCTCTCGCGCAAGTCTCGTGAGGGAGCAACGCGGGCATCCTCGCGAGTGTGTCGTTTGAAGCTTTCCTAACCAAGTCCACTATGGGAGCACCCCTCCCAGTCCATGCCCCACGGGCATCGCGACGCGAACACAGGACCTGGGTCGGTCGCCTCCACAACTGAGACCGGAAGCTACCCCTCCTGAATAATCCTTGCAGGACATGAAGCGCGAGGCGAGGCCTCGGCCTCGGGAAGCAAAGACCGCGACAAGTCCCCCCAAGCTAATTAATTCCTGCACGCGGGCATGCGGCACAAAAGCACAGCACAGAAATAGCGGAAACAACATGATAATTAACAACAACAGTTCAGCACGCCCCCACAAGGCCCTACACTACTTTCTCTTTGCGCAGGGAAGGGAGAAAAACAAAATAGGCACGACTTGCTTGGCACCAACTCGCGGCGAAGGCTTCTCATCGCCTCCGAGCTCACCGATCCTCCTCGCTTCACTGAGGCGCGACGGCGGGCTGACCTGCTACCTCCCTCCAGGCGGGCGCGATGGCAAGGAGGCTGGTCGCGGCCACCGCTGGAGGAGCTGCTGTCCGAAGGAGAGCTGCCGAAGCTCGACGAGCCCCGAGCGCCGCCGACCACGCGCCTGCTGTCATCTTCATCCCGATCATCGCCGGGGCTGGGTACACGGCCGAGGTTATCGTCTTCGGGCAGCACCCGACACGGCGACCTCCTTTTCCAAACACCCTCACGTAGAGGGTGGCGCCGCCGAACTTGAAGTGCAGGGTGCACCGCTTAGGCTATGCGCTGGCAAACGCTTGCCACCGCTGGTCAGGGCCGCATTCCCGCAACGGAGACCTCCAGCGGGCCTGTGAGGCCCTGCTGCAACAATCCGCCCGAAGCGAGGGCCCGAGCGCCCGCCGAAGTTCACCTACAAAGAAGCGGGAAGTGGAGTTGTGCTGGTCGGCTCCACCGACCACACGATTTAACTCCGCAGCACCTCCGCCGAGTGGAAGCGCCAAGGGGGGCCAAGATCACACGCGCGCCTTCGCCGACAACTCGGCGCCCATCGCTGCAAGAAGGGATCGCTTCCACGATCGCTGGAAGCCGCCACGGAGCCACAGGATGCTTGCGAGGACGGCCTCGGCCCCGCATGGCCGGGGAGAGTCAGGCCCGACCTGGTGGGCCTTTCCCTTCTCCGCGGCTGAGAACCTCTTCGACGGAGCCATGGGGAGAAAGGTCTAGCAAGAGGGGATGGACTGGAAGGGCTTGCGCCGTTCCGTACTTATAGCTGGAGGAGGCCAACCGTTGGCCTCCACGATCACAGGTAATCATGACCCATTTCTGCGTGTAGGGACTTGTCAAGTCATGCGGTTGCCGAGGGATCATGCGGAAGCGGAGACGCCCAAGTTCAATCAATCGCCACGCGGCGCCTAAGGCAACAGGCTGTTGGGGCCCGCGGCGCTTCGCACTTTCCCCTTCGCTTCTCTGATAAGCCAAGTCCGGGCGCGCCTTGGCCCCGGGGGCTACTGTCGGCATTCTGGGAATTGGGGTCCCCAGACATGCATGCCTGCGGACTGCGGCGTGGCTCAAGTGGGGGCCCAGTGCGGCCCAGCTTCATCAGCTCAAGCACAAGACCCTCGCGGGGCGGACGACAGGAACCTTCCTCAGGAGCAGCCTCTTCAGGCAGGCTCACGAGGAGGCGGAGAGATCAAGGCAAGGTACCTCACGAAGGTGCCACGTGACGCAATCCATGACGATCGAGATCAGGAGGGCGCCAAGGGCGCCACTGCAAGCAGTCCTCAAGTACTCCCTTTGGTGCAAAGGAGGCAAGCAGTGCCAATGCACTGTGCAAAGGTTACCGCTCGTGCAACAAGACCAAGACCAGCAGAGCGGGCAGGACGGAGGTCATCGTGGAGCCTGTGATCGGCGCCACCGCCGAGCCTTTGGCAGCCAAGACCAACTTTAGTCAAAGATAAGTGTACTAGATGTTCCCTTCAAAATGGCTAATTGTTGCGCGCCTTCCCGCCATATTTGGTAAGAGGCCCAGAGCCTCCCTCTATAAGTAGGACTAGTCACCACAGAGAGAGGGGACGGGTAGAACCTACCAGAGAGAGAGAGAGAGAGAGAAGCGACTATACTCACCCAAGCAGTCCACCGCACCAGCTCAAGAACAGCCCCTTGCGAGGCTGTTCTTCCTTTGTACTATTCTTCATCAGCCCGGGAGGCAATCCACCACACCACACACTGGAGTAGGGTATTACACCACAACGGTGGCCCGAACCAGTATAAATCTTGTGTCTCTTGTGTTGTTCGTCGTTCCTAGTTTAGATCCCTTGCAAACCATTTACGCGTGAGCTGGTAGGGGAAAGATCTCCGTGGGCACCCCAGAGTTCGAGCCTCAAGGGTCTGCCGGAACCCGAAATCTGACAGATGCAAAGTAAAATAAAAAGGCAAAGTAAAGAGCAAAGTAATAATAAAGCGTAGGAAGATTAATATGATGAAAATAGACCCGGGGGCCATAGATTTCACTAGTGGCTTCTCTCAAGAGCATGGGTATTTTACGGTGGGTGAACGAATTACTGTTGAGCAATTGACTGAATTGAGCATAGTTATGAGAATATCTAGGTATGATCATGTATATAGGCATCACGTCCAAGACAAGTAGACCGACTCCTGCTTGCATCTACTACTATTACTCCACTCATCGACCGCTATCCAGCATGCATCTAGAGTATTAAGTTAAATGAAAACAGAGTAACGCCTTAAGCAAGATGACATGATGTAGAGGAATAAATTCATGCAATATGATAAATACCCCATCTTGTTATCCTCGATGGCAACAATACAATACGTGCCTTGCAACCTTTCTGTCACTGGGTAAGGACACCGCAAGATTGAACCCAAAGCTAAGCACTTCTCCCAATGCAAGAACTACCAATCTAGTTGGCCAAACTCAATCATAGATAATCTTGATAACTCAATCATACATAAAAGAATTCAGAGAAGATTCAAATATTGCTCATAGATAATCTTGATCATAAACCCACAATTCATCGGTCTCAACAAACACACCGCAGAAAGAAGATTACATCGAATAGATCTCCACGAGAGAAGGGGAGAACATTGTATTGAGATCCAAAAAGAGAGAAGAGTCTATGGACCCGAAAGTCTGAAGTAAACTACTCACACTTCATCGGAGAGGCTATGATGATGATGTAGAAGCCCTCCATGGTGGAATCCTTCCCATGGAGCTCCTAATGTGCCCCAAGATGGGATCTCGTGGATACGTAAAGTTACGGGCGGTGGATTTAGGTTTTGGCTCAGATTCGATCTGCTGGGGGTACGAGGTATATAGGAGGAAGGAGTATGTCGGTGGAGCTGGGGCCCATGAGGCAGGGGGCGCACTTAGGGGGTGGGCGCCCACCACCGTGGTCGCCTCCCTCCTTTCTTGACCGAGGGTCCAAGTCTCCGGATCTTATCTGATGAGAAAATCACGCCTCAAGATTTAATTCCGCTTTGACTCGCTTTGATATTTCGCTTTTCAAATACTGAAATAGGCAAAAAACAGCAATTGGCTGGGCCTCCTAATAGGTTAGTCCCAAAAGTAATATAAAAGTGGAAAATAAAGCCCAATATAGTCCAAAACAATAGATAATATAGCATGGAGCAATCAAAAATTATAGATACGTTGGAGACGTATCAGTATCCATGGGTTATTTAACAATGTTAAACACACTGCCAAATTGCAGCTCAATTGGACTTAGGAATAAAGCACTTCGTTTGCAAAATTTCAGCGAAGGCAGAAACTTGCATTGGATCATGTGCCAAATTGTGAATTGTAGAATCATGAGATTAGGGTGGAACTAGTGATTATGTAGCAAGGACAAGCTCCATAATTTATGTGGGAATTTTCTCTGCTATAAAAATAGTAGTTCCTTTGGAAAATGGCATAAATGCAATATTGGCATTAAATAGGAAAAGGCAATTTTCCTTATTTAATTATGGCCAATATACTTGCCAAAGCTTGGATTAGGCATAAGCATCAACTCCACCAATTCTCATGAATTTAGGAGATGGCTAGTTATGCCTTTGGATTTTATTCCTCAAAAAGGCAAGAAAAGGAATAAATCATAATTCAAAAATATTGCATGAGACATAGCAATATTTTTTTATATCCAAGGTTCAGAAAGATAGGATGATCTCTGGGAACAATTGGAATGATCAACAGATCAGGGAAAATGATGGCTCCTTTGAAATCACAAGGGACACATTCAAATTCCAAAAATTTGGAGTTTTAGGGTTTGAGAGGATTTGAGCTGATGCAAATGAGGTCTTGCCCACTGAAAAAGACATGAGCAAGGTTTTGGAAGGTTGGAAATGACAAAATTTATCTGAGTCATCTAGCAAACTCAGAAGAAATTTTTGAAAATGAGTGCCAAGAGAGAATAACAGCACAAAAATTGATAACCCAATTTTGGGGCTGTTACACAGAGGCCCTGGGACAAACTTTGGGGAAAGCGCTTGCTGACCATAGCTCGTCGGCGGAGGCCATTATCGAGGTAAATGGACCTTAGTCATCACCTAGTAGCCCCCCTTAGGCAATTTAGATGTGTTAATGTGCTCGAGGGTCTTCTTTCGTCTTTCCATGACTCGACGACTCATATAGCAGGGCTGGATCGTCGAGCGTATGACTTGTCACGACAGATCACTAGTGAAGAGGAGTGGATCCTTCATTTACAGAGTTCGCTGGTTGACATCTCCTGTAAGTTTGTTCATGTGGTAACTATTTGACTGCATGATGTTTCTGTGCCGACCTCTTCATTGTTTTTGCGGGTCTGCAGGTTTTGAACAGCTTCAGCGGCTGCAGGGCCAAGTGGACTCTGATTGCAAAGCTGCGAAGCGCACACAAGAGGTGGAAAACATCAAGGGTATGGAGGCCCGCTCCTACCAAGAGCTATTAAAGGCGGATAGTGACCTGCTCGCTGATAACCATGGTATCGCCGAGGGTCCCTGGGCTCAATTAAGGGAGAGACAAGAAGTAGAGGACGACCTGCTATGATGGCTCGGGGCTGCCAAAGGTCCCTTTACTGGCGCCTAGGTCAGTTTGGTGGGTTGCAGGGCACATGAGGCTTCGTTGGTGGAGCCCGAGACGCGTTCTGCAAGGGATCTTCAGGAGCAGCGCTCGCGCCATAGGCGGTTGGAGGATGCTGCAAACTATAAGCCCCTTCATTAGTTCTATGGATTGGCGTTTTGCATGTTCCCTAATCATGTTGTGTGACATCTATTGTTGCGTGCTCCCGTGCTTCCGGACTTGATTTGTTAGCGGGTCTCTGCATGCCTCGGTGTTATGGCGTAGACTTTGGACAGGATGTCCGAGGCTCTGGCGCAGGCCGCCAGTGTCTTGTGTCCAAGAGAGTGTCGGCGTTCTGGGAACGGGGTACCAGACTTGCTCGCCTGGCCCACGGCGTGGTTTCAAGGGGTGGCCCAAGACGGCCCATCTTCATCAAGACAAGCTCAAGACCTCGCGAGGGGCCAAGCCTCACAAAGGACGACAGGAAGCTTCCTCGTGCACGGCCTCGCCAGCTGGCTCATGAGGAGGCGAGAGATCAAGGCAGGGTACCTCACGAGGTGCCCATGACGCAAGCCATGACGACCAAGGGCGCCAGGCGCGCGCCAGCCCACGCAATGTCCTCATTTCCTCTTTGGTGCAAAGGGGGCAAGCGCAGGTGAGAGCATCAAGCAAAGGCACCCGTTTCGGTGCAACAAGACCAAGACCGTCGCAACGGCAGGAAGGAAGTCACCGTGGAGCCCAAGCCAAGGCCACCACCAGAGCCTTTGACAAAGCGAGGACCAACTTTAGTCAGGATAAGTGTACTAGATGTTCCCCTTCAAAATGGCCAATTGTTGGCGCCCTTCCTGCTCAATATTTGGGAAGAGGCCCAGGGCCTCTGCCTATAAATAGGACTTGCCACCCACAAGGTGGAGGAAGAGGATCCAAGGAGAGAGAGAGCGACTGAACTCCCCCTAGCAGTTCATCACACCGGCTAAGAACAGACCCTCGCGAGGCTGTTCTTCCTTGTATTGTTCATCATCAGCCCAAGAGGCAAACCACCACACCACACACTGGAGTAGGGTGTTACACCACAATGGTGGCCCGAACCAGTATAAACCTTGTGTCTCTTGTGTTATTCCTTTGGTATTTTAGATCCTAGCGAGGCGACGAGGTCTGTAGGTAGGGGCTAGATCTCCGCGCACCCCTGTAGTTCGAACTCAGAGGGTCTGCTGAACCCGAACCGACATTTGGCGCGCCAGTAGGGGTGCGCGGAGCATTCTCTTCCACCAACCCGCCTCCACCGACACCGCCATCTCGCCTGCGATGAGCAGCGCGCCGCCCACCTGGGCCTAAAGAAAGGCTGGGGGCTGGGGTTCGAGCCTTGGCCCCAGCCTTTGCGATAAAAGGGTGGCCGAACAAGTTCATATGAGAAGCCGCCAGACATAACGGCACAACTGATCCGGCTGCCTTCCTGGCTGGCACGAGGAGGCCTATCTCAAGCAGGAGGCGACAACAGGGTCATGGCTAACTGGCTTCCCATGGCCCTCACCGACGCCCCACGCATGTGGCTGCTCCACCTGCCAGCGGCTTCCGTGGCCTCTTGGGAGGAGTTGCGCGACCACTTCCTCGCCCAGCACGCTGCATTGGCACCCCCGGTCGTCGCAGCTCTCCTGGGCGGCTTGCAGGAGCCACCTTCAGACCGCCACATCAAGTCGTTCGCACGCCAGATCAGCGCTGCCTCTGCGCAACATGGAGCTCCTCCGGGTCGGTCGGGCGCCCAAGGCCAATCTGGCCTTCAGCTCGGAGGATCACCCCTCCAATCCAGCCTGCTCGCCAGGCCCAATGCTGTGCACCCCACGATCTGCCAGTGGCCGCCACCAGACTTCATCGACAGCGGCGCTGGCCTCAGCGTGTTTCGTTGAAACCTTCAGCCTCCTCCACATACCGCCGGAGCGGCTTCAGCCCAGCAAGCCCTTCTTGGGCATCGGGGGCGGTTCATCCAGCTCCCTGGGGCAGATCCGTCTCCCGGTAACCTTCGGCACCTACGACAACTTCCGCACGGAGCTGATCGACTTCGACATCGCCCCCATCGACCTCCCATACAACGCCATCCTCGGCTACCTAGCGCTAGCCAGATTCATGGCCGCAACTCACCCAGCGTACAACCTCATGAAGATGCCCAGGAGCAACAGCGTCCTCACCGTGTCCGGAGACACCGGGGATGCGTTGCATGTACTCAAGCTTGCCTTCAAGACTGCGGCGGCGGCCCAGCCCGCCGGCTCAGACACCCCTGAGCCCAAGGGGGCTGCGCCGGCCAAGAAGAAGCAGCTGTTCACCCAGGACAAGGCAGAAGCCAAGCAGATACTGGTCGACGAGGACGGATCCACTAACGCCACCTTCACCATAGGCACCAAACTCGAACCCGAGCAGGAGGAGTCCCTGGTCAAGTTCCTGCACGCGAACAAGAAGGTGTTCGCATGGGAGCCTGATCAGCTGGCGGGGATCCCTAGAGGCGAATCGAGCATCACCTCAACGTGCCCCAACGCACGCCTGCGGAAGCGTAAAGCGAGACGGCAGCCCACCGAAAAGCAGGCTTTCATCGCCCAAGAGACCCACAAACCGAAGCTGCAGGGTCATTCGCGAGGTCTCGATACCCAGATTGATGGCTAACCCTGTTGTTGTGCCAAAGAAAGGGGGAAGGAACGATGTGTGTCGACTTCACCAACCTCAACAAAGCCTGCCCGCAGGATCCATTCCCGCCCCTCAGACGATCAGATCATCGATTCCACCACCGAAAAGCGACCTGTTATGCTTCGATGCCTTCTCCGCTATCACCAGATCAAGATGGCGGTAGAAGACGGGAAAATACGACCTTCTTGACCCCTGTGGAGTGTACTGCCACACATGCATGCTGCTCGCTGGCGCAACGCAGAGCGACCTTTCAGCCGCCGATGCACATCACCTTGGGCCCGCAGCTCGGGAAGAATGTTGAGGCCTACGCCGATGACATTGTGGTGAAGTCTCGTGAGGCCAAAACCCTGATACAAGACCTGAGGAAACCTTCATGAGCCTCAACGCAGTGAACCCGCGGCTCAACCCGGAGAAGTGTGTGTTTTGGGTCCCTCCGCAAGCTCTGGGCTTCCGTGTCCCACCGAGGCATCGGTTAACCCAAAAGGTCAAGGTGGTCGAGGACATGAGCCCACCAAAGACCCTCAGATAAATGCAGAAGCTCACCGGGCGCGGACTCGCACTAGGATGCTTCATCTCCAAGTTGGGGAGCGAAGCTGCCTTTCTTCCACTGATGAAGAAAAAAGGGCCCTTTGAATGGACTCAAGAGGCCGATAACATGCTCCAAGACCTCAAGAGGTATCTAACCAGATCTCCGTAATTGTAGCCCCGCTACTCAAGAACCCCTGGTGTTTCTACTCTGCAGCCACTCCCTACTCCGCCAAAGACCGCCTCGGGTGGCGTTAGGGAGGAGCGCCTGACCAATGCGCGGGCAGCTGCCCGGTCAAGGTGAAGCAGGATCAAGGAAGACTCACAGAGACTGCTGCCACAGCTGAGAAGGATCAGCCGCCGCAGGGAAACACACTGGATAGAAGAGACCCTCCTCCCGGGCGACCAGTCACGGAGGCTCCACTGCCTCAGAGGCGCCACGGTTTCCGGGAGGGCGCCGCCGACACCAAAGACTCCCAACCTCATTGAACACCCCTGTACTTCACAAGACAGTGTTGGGGACGCAAGGGCACGGTACCCCATGCCCTCGTAAACTCCTCCTCAAGACTATTGGTGGCCTCAAGCAAGCTGCTGCATTATTTTCAGGGCCACCCCATCAAGGTTGTCTCAGCGCACTTTGAAAGGGTGCTTAGGAGCCCCAACTCAGCTGGAAGAGTCGCTGAGTGGAACATCAAACTGCAAGCATTTCAGCTCGAATTCAGCACAACCAGAGTCATCACGGGGGCCGCATTGGCGGATTTCATGGCAGAATGGACGGAGGCGCCGGGCCTCAAGGCTGATGAGGACCGATCCCTCTCCCCGGGAAGCGAGGCGCTGGACGGTTGGGTCATGTACTTCGACGGGGCGTTCTCCAGGCACGACGCGGGGGCTGGAGCAGTGCTTATATGTCCTACTCAAGACAAGCTTCTACTGCGTCCTGCATCTCTGTTTCCAGCACGGAGAAAAGGTCTCCAACAACATAGCGGAATATGAAGGCCTGATAGCAGGCCTGAAGCCCGCGGCTACCCTAGGAGTGAAGTGCCTTACCATCAAGGGTGATTCACAACTCCTCATCAACTTCTCCAACAAGGTATACGAGCCGAGGGATGAGCACATGGAAGCCTACCTCACAGAGGTCCGCAGGATGGAGAAGCAGCCTGGGGCTGAGTTGCAGACAGCCCTGTGGCACCAATCAAGAGGCCGACGACATCGCCAAACGGGCATCCAAAGGGCTACCTCAGAGCCCAAGGCCTTCAAAGAGGGGTTCTTCAAGCCCTCGGCCATGCCATCGCTGTCAAGCATAGTGCAGCCTCGGGAGGAGCTCCCCCAGCCACCAGCCTCAAGAGCCCCGGTCTGTGGCCCGGCCTTAGGAGCGCGCCTGCTCTTGACGCTGGAGCCACAGGAGGGGTGCTGGATCATAGAGCTCCGGAGCTACCTGTCGCAAGGGACCTTGCCGGAGAAGGAGGAGGAAGCGGAGCGTGTGGCGCGGCAAGCCACAGCATTCTGCATTAGGGATGGAGAGCTCTGCCGGAAGTGACCAAATGATGTGTCCCTATGCTGCATCCCTAGGGAGCAAGGGAAGGAACTGCTGGCAGATATACACGGTGGAGACTGTGGTCATCATTCATTATCGTGGACCTCGCTTGTAAGCATGCCCGCAGCGGTTCTATTGGCCCATCGCGCCAATGACGCCTGCCGAACGGGTGAAGGCTTGCAGGCCTGCCAATTCCATGCCAAGCAGATCCATCACCGGAGGGAGGTCTGCAACTATACCCTCTTGTGGCCATTCGCAGCCTAGGGCTGGATATCCCGCCCGCTTTCTGGCGCCAGGGGCTATCGCTACCTCTATGTCGCCATGGACAAGTTCACCAAGTGGGCTGAAGTGGAAGCCGTCCGCACCATCCCCGCAGGTTCTGCGGTCAAGTTCATCAAAGGCATCGCGAGCCGGTTCGGGGTGCCGAACCGCATCATCACCGACAACGGTTTGCAGTTCACCAGTAACCTCTTCAAAACATATTGTGCTAACCTTGGGACGCAGATATGTACGCCTCGGTAACATACCAGCGGAGCAACGGTCAGGCCGAGCGGGCCAATGTAGAGGTCCTGAGGGGCCTCAAAACCAGGACATTCAAGAAGAAGCTGGAGGCCTGCAGCAGAGGTTGGTATTAACGAAGCTTCATCCGCGCTATGGTCCATTCAAGACGACCGCCACTCAAGCCAACGGCGAGACCCCTGTTCTTCTTGGTCTATGGAGCTGAAGCGGTCCTCCTCACGAGGTCGACGAAGTTCGCGACAGTGTCCCGGGCGCCGACGAGGCGCAGCAGACGCCATGCGGGGATGGACCTCATGTCGGGGAGGAGCATCATCGAAGAAGCGCGATGAGCGGCGAGGTACCAGCAAGCATCGCGACGATACCACCGCCGCAACATCCGCCCCTGTAACTCTTGAGGTAGGGGACCTCGTGCTCGTGCAGGTTCTTCTGTGGAGGGACTGCATAAGCTCTTCCCATGTGGGAGGGCCCGCTCAAGGTTGTTCATGTTTCAGTCTGCCCACGCTACCGAGAGTCAGGAGGGGTGCCCGCCCGTAACGCTGTGGAACATCCAGCACCTAAGGAGGTTTTACCCCTAAAAAGACCCGGTGCCTGTGAAGAAGGCGAATGCCTGTGAAGCGTTGCGTTTTGGAAAATGCCCAGAGAATGTGAAGAAGGCGAATGCATGTGAAGCCCTGCATTTTGGAAAAAGGCCCGGTGCCTGTGAAGAAGGCGAATGCCTGTGAAGCACTGTTTGGAAAAAGGCTCGGTGCCTGTGAAGAAGGCGAATGCCCGTGAAGCATTATGCTTGGAAAAGGCCCGAGCTCCGTGAAGAGGGCCAATGCCCGTGAAGCTTATCTATCTATGAAAGGCCCGAGCTCGTGAAGAAGGCAAACGCTCAGAAGTTTATTTTTTCGAGAAAGGCCCAGAGCCCGTGAAGAAGGCCAGTGCCTATGAAGCTCGCCGCCTGTGACACTCTCACGTAATAATGAGTTGGGGTTGTACACGCCTCGAGTCTCAGAGCGCCAGCCAGGCCCCGGGCCCTCCCACGCCCAGTGGCAGCACTTAGCTCTGCTACCGGTGAGAAGACGTCAAGACTAGATTAGGTGTCTGGACGCTGCTTTTCTCATTTGCTTTCTGCTTGGCTTGTTCATTCTCATTTGAAGTTTTATTGAAGTTGTTGCCGCCTTTGGCTTGTGACTCTCTCGCTTTTTCGCTTCTCCCGCTCGATTTTTCGCTCGAGTCTCATGAGGGAGCAGCGCACAGACTCACGAAAGTGTTTTCTGCCCTTATCGCTTGAGGATTCCTACCCGGGTCCACTACAGAGCACCCTTCCAGTTGCGCCCCACGGGCACCGCGACACTAACACAGACCTGGTCGGCCGCCCACAGTACCTGAGGCTGGGAGCTACCTCTCAAGACTAACCTTTGCGGGACGTGAAGCGTTCGACGAGGCCTCGGCCTCGGGAAGCGAAGGCCGCGACAGGCCCCCCCGAGCTAAGTAATATATACGCGCAGGTGTGTGGCACAAAAGCAAAATACCGAAATAGCGAAAACAGTATGATAATTAACAGCGACAGTCCAAGCATGCCCCCGCGGGGCCCTACACTACTGTCTTTTTACGCAGGAAAGGAAAGGGACAAAACAATCATGGCCCGCTTGACACAAACTCGCGAAGAAGGCTCGAGCTGCCTCCGGAGCTCACGCGGACTCCCTCTCGCGCTTCACCGAGGCGCAATGGCGGGCAGACCCGCTACCTCCCCCCAGGCGGGCGCGGCGGCGTGGAGGCTAGGCATGGCCACCGCTGGAGGAGCCGCTGCCTGAAGAGGAGTTGCTGAAGCTCGACGAACCCCGTGCGCCCCCGACCACGCGCGTGCCGTCATCTTCATCCCGATCGTCACCGGGGCTAGGCCCACGGCCGCTGTTCGCCGGGCAGCACCCGCACGGCGCACCGTTTTCCCGAACACCTCACGAGAGGGTGGCATCGCCACAAACTTGAAGTGCAGGGTGCACCGCGGCTCGCACCACGCACTGGCAATGTCTCGCCACCGCTGGTCGTGGCCACGCTCCCGGTGAGGGAGACCTCCAGCAAAGCCCAGCTAGCCCGGCTGCAGCAACCATCCGCCTGGAGCCAGAGGCTGCCCGGGGCGCCAGCCGGAAGTTCACATAGGAGGAAGCGGAAGCTGGAGTTGTGCTGGTCGGCTCGGCCGACCACACAACAAACTCCGCAGCACCTCCGCCAAGTGGAAGCGTGGTTTAGGGGTCGCGCTGTCAGAGCTTGCCGCCTGGCCACCGCAGGCAGAGATCACCTCCACAGCGCGAGGAGCCACTATGGGAGCCACGGGTGCTTGCGAGGACGGCTCGACTGCCGCTTGGGGGGAGAGTCAGGCTCCACTGGCGAAAGCCTTCCTTTCTCCGCTGCCGAGAACCTCTTTGGCGGAGCCATGAAGAAGAAGGAGAAGCAAGAAGGGATGGACCGAAGGGCACACGCCTGCCTGCATTTATAACCGGGAAGGCTAACCGCCGGCCTCCATGATCGGAGGTAATCATGACCCGCTTTGCATGCAGGGACTTGTCAATTCGCAGCTTGCCGAGGCGCGGGGAAGCAGAGGCACCCACGCTCAATCAATCGCCACGCGGCGCCTAAGGTCAAGAGTTGTTAGGGCTCAAGGGCGCTTTGACTTGCCCTTCGCTTCTCCGCTCAGCCAAGTCTGTGCACGCCTTTGGGCCCGAGGGCTACTGCTGGCATTCTCGGGAACGGGGTACTTAGACTTGCTCGCTCGCGCCCGCGGGTGGTTTCAAGGGGTGGCCCAAGATGGCCCATTTTCATCAAGACAAGCTCAAGACCTCGCGAGGGGCCGAGATTTCGCGGCGCAGACGACAAGAAGCTTCTCGTGCACGGCCTCATCAGGCTGGCTCGCGAGGAGGCGGAGAGATCAAGGCGGGTACCTCACAAGGTGCCCGGACGCAAGCCATGACGACTAAGGGCGCCAGCGGTGCCAGCCCAGCAGTTGTCCTCGCTTCCTCTTTGGTGCAAAGGGGCAAGCAGCGAGAGCATCAAGCAAATGCACCTGCTTCGTGCAACAAGACCAAGACCGCCGCAACGACAGGAAGGAAGTCATCATGGATCCCAAGCCAAGGCCACCACTAGAGCCTTTGACAGGCGAGGACCAACTTTAGTCAGGATAAGTGTACTAGATGTTCCTCTTGAAAATGGCCATTGTTGGCGCCCTTCCCGCTCAATATTTGGGAAGAGGCCCGGGGCCTCTGCCTATAAATAGGACTAGCCACCCACAAGGTGGAGGAAGAGGATCCAAGGAGAGAGAGAGAGCGACTGAACTCCCCCTAGAAGTTCATCACACCGGCTAAGAACAGACCCTCGCGAGGCTGTTCTTCCTTGTATTGTTCATCATCAGCCCAAGAGGCAATCCACCACACCACACACTGGACTAGGGTGTTACACCACAATGGTGGCCTGAACCAGTATAAACCTTGTGTCTCTTGTGTTATTCCTTTGGTAGTTTAGATTCTAGCAAGGCGACGAGGTCCAGGTAGGTAGGGGGCGAGATCTCCGCGCGCACCCCAGAGTTCGAACCTAGAGGGTCTGCCGGAACCCGAAATCTGACAGAGAGGTTGAGGCCGCTGATATTGTTCAGCGCATTGCATGCATGCGGAAGCAGCCCAACACCTGATGGATCTCCAGGAGGTCACCACTGCAGCGGGTGCTCAGTACATGTTGACGAGGCTGCGAGCGTGTGGCCCAGAGTGGTCCATGCACGACTTGGTGACCATAAAGCCACAGGCCAGGCTGACATAGAACTTTTATGCAGATGTGGGGTCGGCTGTGGTGTTTGCTGCTGACTGTAGTTGTCAAGACGCCTAAATCGTGTAGCCTGAAAGCAAAGCAAAACCACAACTCCCTTTGTGATACTTATTAATATGACCTCTTTTACGCGTTTTTGATTGCTTGAGAAAGAGATGTATGTGTCATATTTATGTCGTAGAGGCGGTGAAGTGCCTCTGCCCATGTTAGAAGCAGAGATCCCCTTTGGTGCATGTTGACGCTGTAGGCATATTTAGTGTGGCTCAGCGTGACCAAAATGCCTTATTTAGTCATCGAACATCCTCGATGGTTACTCTCCTCGAAGGAAGGACTACCAACAAAATTGCTTCGATACAGCCCCGGAGCACTAGGCTGTGGGAGGTCGGCAGAAGAAACAACCACAAGGGTCCAGATCAAGGAGCAGGAACATATGATGCAGCCTTCGTATGGAGCTATGGGGGGTCCATTCATAGCTATGCAGCCCTGAGTCCATCAACAAAGAGATTTGTTTGTTCTTTCGCAACTTGTCTATCCTAAGGGGTTTCAGTAAAGTATTTTGTTGCCGAATAGCTGTGTGTCATGTTACATTTAGCAAACTAGAAGGAACATGAAAAAGTGTGGGAGGCCATTGCAACCTCCTTATTTTCCAACCTAATATTGTTTGAGTTAAAAGTACATGAAAATGCAGGTTTTGCAAAGTAGGTTATGCAGAGAAGTATGTCATACTTAGAGACCTATGCATAAAATTGGCGGAGATGCTTGACATTCTGGGGTCGCGATGTAATACGGCCTGTTTTCTTGTTACGAAGGTAGTATACTCCGTTGTTGAGGACCTTGCGAACGACGAAGGGGCCTTCCCATGGAGAGGACATCTTGTTCTTCTTTGGTTTTTGCTTGAGGCATAAGATGAGGTCGTCGACGTTGAACTCACGTGCCCGAACGCGACGACCTTGATATTGTCACAACTTCTATTGATATATGCTGCTGCATTTGATGGTGATGAGGTGTGCTTCTTCCTTGGCAGTGACGTCATACTTCCTGCTTTCATCAGCAACCTCCTCGTCATACGCCCGGACCCATGGCGAGTCATATTCGATGTCTGATGGGAGCACCACCTCCACTCCATAGACCATAAAGTAGGGTGTGTAGCCATTGGACTTGTTGGGGGTTGTGTGAAAGCTCCAAAGGATGAAGGGGAGCTCCTTCACCCAGTTGCTTGTTGCCGGAACGAGTGGTGTGATGATTCGTGGCTTCAGGCCTTCCATAATCAGCCCGTTAGCTCGTTCGACCTATCCGTTGGACTGAGGGCGTGCCACAGACGTGTAATCTATGTGGACCCGCCGTTGGTGGCAGGAATCGGCAATTTTTGAACACCGAGGCAGTAAAGTTGGACCCGCTATCATTTATGATGATGTACGGGAAGCCGAAGCGGTGTAAGAGGCTGGAGACGATCTTGATCATTGTGTCGATCTTCGTGTTTGTCACCAGTTTAGCCTTAATCCACTTTGTGAACTTGTCGATGGCCACCAACAAGAATTTGCGGCCTCCTGGTGAAGCATGAGCTTGCCGACCACGCCTAGCCCCCACAACACAAATGGCCATGTCAGTGGGATTGTCAGTAAAAAAGGTTTACGCAGGGTCTTAATCTCGCTGCACGTCTGCGCCTGTGTCTCCGTTGTGCCATTTCCTGGACGGGTGTAGCACGATTGTCATCTGTAAAAGAGAAGAACTTAGGTGAAAGTTGTCGTGCAATTATTCTCAATAAACCATTAAAATTCAAATAAGTCAAGTTAAGCCGAACTAGCCCTGTTTACACGCAGGAAGCCCCTGGTACAATCTATGAGGGTATAACCATCAAAGTAATCTCAGGCAAATCTAGTGATGCGCCGGAATAGTCTAACCATGTCCGCGGTCTTGACGACCGGCCATTTATTCTGGTTGGTGAGGTCGTCTAGTGTTCGGCTGTTAAAGTCGTCGCACATTCTTCTGCTTGTAAGGAACGTTCAATATTTCCACTGACTGTGATGGTGGCACGTGGACCAGGCATCTTAAGCTTAAGAGAAGTGTAATGTGGTACCGCATTAAAACGAGTGAAAGTTGTTCTTCCGAGTAGTGCTTGATAGCCGCTTCGGAATGGAGCAATGTCGAAGTCTAACTTCTCACTTCGGTAGTTGCCAGGTGAACTAAATACAACCTATAGTATTAGAGAGCCCGTGGAGCGGGCCTCTGGGCCTGGTATTACTCCCTTGAAGGTAGTATTACTGTGGCCGATTTTGTCGGGTCTATCCCCATTTCGTGGATCGTGGTCCTCGATATACGGGTTCATCCTCATTTCGTGGATCGCGGTCCCGATATATCGCTTAAGACTACTGCCGCCGTCCATAAGGACTCGTGTGAGATGGTATCTGTTTATTATTGGGTCTAACACCAAGGCAGCCAATCCTTCATGCCGGATGCTTGTCGGGTGATCCCTGCGATCAAAAGTGATCGGGTAGGCCAACCAGGGGTTGAACTTAGGGAGACGGGCTCTACGGCGCGTGTGTCTCGGAGTGCATGTTTGCTTCTCCTCTTCATCACGTGGATCATGTTTACTGTTTTGACCTTTGGTGGGAATTTTTTCCGTCCTCCAGTGCTTTGCTGGCGAGGTTCGTCCTCGTCTTGGCTTGGTGTCTCCCTCCCCTTGTGTTCGGCGTTTAGCTTACCAGCCTGCTTGAAGACCCAGCATTCTCGTGGGTGTGATTTGTGTTTACCGGGGTGCCATGAATCTGACATAGTTTTTCTAGAATCTTGTTTAGGCTGGACGGTCCATCTCGCTACCTTTGAAAGGCTTTTTCCATCGACCTGGTCGAGAGCCCTGAACCGCCGCTCACCGTCAGATTATCCGGGTTGTCTTCTTTATTTCGACGCTTGCTTTTATCAAGGCCGTGGTTTTGCATTGCCATCCCCGACATCGATGTGCTTGGGTCGCTGGTGCTATCGCTGGCTAACTAGCTATCTTCGCCAGCAAAAGAGGGTCATGAGGCTTGTCGGCTGCCATTGTTCTCAGCTTTTCTTGGCCGAGGTGTTCCGGGCGAGCCATTCGCCCTCGGACGACTGGCTTGAAAGCTGCTAAGGCTTCGAGGTCCGGGCAGTCGACGATTTGGTTCTTCTTAGTGAGAAACCTGTTCCAAAGCATTCGAGTTGACTCTCCGGGCAATTGAATTATATGACTTAAATCGCTCAGATCCGTAGGTCGGACATAGGTCCCTTGAAAATTAGCCCAAAAGCATCCTCGAGCTCCTCCCAACTTCCAATTGAGTTTTCGGGAGGCTTTTCAGCCAAAGGTCGAGCTGGTCCTTAAGCTTGAGGGCAAGTACTTGATAGCGTGAGATCGCTCCGGGAGCCATATGGATATGGAGGATAAAGTTCTCAATCCGCACCTGTGGTCCGTGGTCCCGCAGATGCCTCTATGTTCACCGATTTAAATTCTTCCGAAATTGTGGTCCAAGACTCATCGGTGAAACATAGGGGGTGTGCGGCACCCCTGTATTTGGATGTATCATGGTGTTCGGACGGTTGTAGTATTCGGTTTTGATTTTGTGCCGGAGCGTGCTTCCTAGATCCATAGACGGATCTGGTCATACTGGATTTTTGGCGCAAGCCCTCACGTAGATCGTGTGTTGACTTATGTGCAGCCTTGTTAGCCGCTCTAGTGCGGCCACAAGGTGGTTGATCCGACCAGTTGGCCATTTTATTTTTCGGCTGTGTGGGCTCTAAGGCCTCATCGTCGAATTCAGGTAATAGCTTGAGCTTTGGATAGCTTTTTGTGTGGTAACTTCCACCATACTTTTCTTTGTTGTCGAGCACTTTGTTCCATCTGCTGTTGAGCATATTTTGTGCATCCTTAAGCCTTTTCTTCTGCTTCTTCAGACTCCTCGCCGTGGCAATAAGCCTTCTGCGGAGGTTCTCTTATTCCAAGTGCCTTCCGGATGATGTGCATCTTCGTCCGGATTGTTTTCCTCCCGAGGGAGGTTGATGAGTTTTATCCTCGCCGCCGCTGTATTCAACATCGGATCCGCATTATGTTTGCCATTTGCAGCTTTCATCGTGTTCGCCGCTGGATCATCGTGGTCGCCGCTCTCCGAGTCGATCGTGTTATTTTCTGCGCCGTTATCGCTGTTTTTACCGAGGCGGATTTGGAGCGGCGCCACGCCGACGCTTTGTTTGCTTCTCGAGGGAGCTATCCTTCGCTTCATCCTTCCGCTTCTTCTATTGTTTTGGGTGTATCCACCATGTATACGTTATGTGATGAAGTGGTTGTCAAGCACCCCGTAAGGCAGTGTTCCTGTTCCTCTCTCGCATCGCCGCCCATGCCGCCGATGTCTTCGGAGTTAAATCGAGCATGTCGGTTAAATCATCGATGAGGCTACTAAGTGGGTGGCGGTGGGGAGCGAATTTCTTCGTCCGTCCGTGCATCCCATCCTAGTCGGACATAGTTCGCCAAGGTTCTCCGACAAAGAGAGGGACCTTAATGAATTTAGCACATCACCGAAAGGCGAGTGCTGAAAGATATCCGTGGAGATAAACTCCATGATCGGTGGCCAATCGGATTTGGTAGGCACGGACACAGGTGGTTCGGAGCCTGTGGCCGGGGACGAATCCAATAGTTCGACAATACGGCTCTCGCAAGGGGTGAAGTCAGTATTCGGCTCTATCACCACTGAGAATGCGGCCTCCAGGGTGGGGTTTATCCACCCGTCCTCAGATGACGCAATTTGCTCCGGATTGAGGGCCGGAGTAATTGCAGGTGTGATCTCCTAACACCGTCCGCGGCAGTAGCTAAATCATGCTCGCCGTGGATCGTGGCGGTGCACTGACATGGGCTCAATCTGGTCAAGATCAAATCTCGCGGATGTCGGTAGTGTATTTCAAGCTTCCAAACCTGACCTGATGGCTAGGGGCGTAGCTCTCGATCTGCTCCAGATGGCCAAGGGAGTCGGCCCGCACTGCGCAGCCGCCGAATATGAAGATCTGTCTGGGGAGGAAAACCTCACCGACCGCGCCGTTACCGATGATCAAAGGAGCCATCAAGTTTACGGTGACGACATAGTGGAACTCTCAATGAAAGCACCAATGTCGGTGTCAAACCGCGGATCTCGGTAGGGGTTCCCGAACTGCGCGCCTAAGGCGGATGGTAACAGGAGGCGGGGACACAATGTTTACCTGTGTTCGGCCCTCTCGATGGAGGTAATACCCTACTTCCTGCTTGATTGATCTTGATGATATGAGTATTACAAGAGTTGATCTACCACGAGATCATAGAGGCTAAACCCTAGAAGCTAGCCTATGGTATGATTGTTGTTGTCCTACGGACTAAACCCTCCGGGTTATATAGACACCGGAGGGGGATAGGGTTACACGAGTCGGGTTACAAGGGAGGAGATCTACATATTCAGATTGCAAGCTTGCCTTCCACGCCAAGGAGAGTCCCATCCTGACACGGACTAAGTCTTCAATCTTGTATCTTCATAGTCCAACAGTCCGGCCAAAGGATATAGTCCGGCTGCCCGGAGACCCCCTAATCCAGGACTCCCTCATCTACCTACAAAGTAACCATTGACATATCACTCAGGTCCCAGTAAACATAATCTTCATTAATCATTCGTTTCTTTTTCACAAATGAATTTGGCCCCTATAGCTTTTTCACAGACATACCTCGGCATAACCTGCCAGGGGCTCGGTATGGGAACAAATGAGTTGCCAACAAAGTCCGAACAGCTTTATAGCGTACTTTGGCATCGTGAGTTTGGCCTTATATGCGTCAGCTCCGAATCATGTCTTAGGTCAATGGTTGGGTTGCCCGGCTCGTGTGCTTGCTTCCTTACATTCCGCTCTATCGGCTAGGGTAGTAAAGGGAGAACTATTGCGATTGTGCTTCCGGTTCATCTGGTCAAGCACCTCAGTAGAGAAAGCCGAAAACCAATTGTCATGATGCTGCGAGAGCTGGTCAACCACTTGATGACTTATCGGAATCTGTCGCGATTCCCTCCGTATCACATGAAGGACCTTTTTTTCAGGTCATATATGTAACGCACCATATTGGAATAAGCCGTACACATATTGGAATAAGCCATACCAGGGGCTATATCGTAGACCCCCTATAAAACTCCTATGGCTAAGTGAAAGTGTTAACGCCCTATAGTCTGATTGTCTGGTTCGCCGCATTATCACCTCCTTCATGGACCAAGACGTTGGGTCAAGAGTGATCAAATGCTTTTCCTAACACCCCCGTACTTCCTACGAAGAGGCTGAAGCCGACGACTGGAAAACTTTTAGATTATATAAAACGTCCGCACAGGAGGAACACAAGCTTTCGAGCAAAACATAAAAATAAATTAACTATAAATTTGTCTTTTACAATTCCCGTACACCTAACTCAAATATTATGTCTTTCGAGCATTGACCCTCTATCAAGCGGGCGGCCTCTAAGACGTCTTCAAAATAATGCTCCGGTGCGTGACGGTCCTTGCCCTTGGGTGGAATCTTCGCCACAACATCGATGGCCTTCATCTTCCCCAAGAATGTCTTGACACGGGCAAAGGCCATCCGTGCACCGTCAATGCACGCCGACCGCTTCACAGCGTCGATACGTGGCACCGCATCAACAAGCCGCTGCACCAAGCCAAAGTAGCTATTCGAACAGCTCACCGGCCACGCCGGATTATGACGCTCTTCATGGCAGCGCCGGATATCCTATGAAGCTCGCCCATTGGGACATCTGCTCATTCAGCAATAGAGGGCACTTTGCCGCGCCTAAATTGTGACCGAAAAGCCCGTCAGATACCCTCTCAAGGCTTGGTAAAATCGCGCCAGATCGAAGAACTCTTCCGCAAGTCGAAAAACTCGTCGGGAGAACTCCACACTTGGTTAAGCTGAGCATAGTTCAGATCACCGAACTTAGCCTGTAGCAAAAAGGGCTTACCGGCCGCAATCTCCCCAGCTTGCCGAATGTCCTCACGGGCTGCTCTATATTCAGACCGTGCTTCTCTCGCCTCTCGTAAGGCCTTGTCAAGTTCAGCTGTTTTGGCTTCATTCTCCTTCTCAAGAAATTCATAGCGGCTAGTTGGATTTTTTAGTTCGAGCGCCATCGTGGATATCTTCTCCTCTTCTTGGCGTCGAGCAGCTTGTTTGGCCTTGAACTCAGCCGATGCCTTTGCAACAGCCGCATTACTAAACCGGGCCTGCTCCTTGGTCTGGGCTAGCTCCGCCTGAAGATCTCAACAGCGGCAGCACCATCTGCATCCATGCATATCCCAGTATATAACTTTCAGCGTCATGCTTATATTACAAAAATGTATGTGAAAGGACTGCTCCGAATACATACCTTGCGACTCATCAAGACGCATATTGATTAACGCAATGTCATCCCCTGCCACATCAAGCTTCCGCTGCAGCTCGGCAATATACATAGTTTGGGAAGTAGCCAGGGGGGAAGAAGCTTGTCTTCTAGTTAATCATAATTGTCCTTGAGTATTTCTTCTTGATCCTCCGTTCGCCTCCCATGGAAGCCAACCCGAGTCTCAGGGGCTACTACCTATACACAGGTGCATCTTTGTAACTAAAATATAGTTGAAAACATTACATCACAAACCTTAAAGCCTCTTAGCAGGCTCATGAAGGCTTCATTCAATCCGCTTTCATGATGTAATCTTCTCAACCATCTGTACTCCATCAAGGTACGCTGTTCCCCAAGATAGATGCTTTTCGCAGCATATCCTCAATATATCCGCGCCGCCGGTCTCCGGAAGTCGCTGTAGGAGCACGACCATCCTTTGAAGGAACCTGCTCACCCGCTCTGTAATCATCGCTGGCTGAAAAACCGACAGTCCTGGGCCTTTCATTATTGGCCCCCGCATCCCAAACAATCGGAGGTCCAGCTTCGGGTACTGCCTCTTTCATCCCCTGCACCGCTTGTTGATCAAGAAAAACCCTCCGAGATGACACTTCGGAGTTGTCCACCTTATTGGGCGAGGAGGTTGGGGGAGGCGTCTTGCTTTCCATCATCTCTGGGAGGAGATCTCCCGAAGAAGAGGATTGCCAGAAAAACTCTTTGCCGCACTGTAAAAATACACAGGCACATTACATGTCTCTTCGGTAACAGGAAAGGAGCGGGATGCTGTCAAAGCACCCCGGATTCACTTACGATTTGGTTGAGGGCTTCTCCTCACGACGGAGCTGTTCAACGACGTCGCCTTCCAATCCCGAGCTGCTCGACGGTGGCATCTTGCCCCTCTTAGGAGACCGCCAACCTTCAGAGGTGGCCTTTTTCTTCCTGAATAGAGAAGGGATACTTGCTTCTCTTTCGCCTTTGTCTTCGGGCGAGGAAATGTCGATTTCTCCGTAATCAGTATCTAATTTATGTCCGGAATGAAGGTCACCCGGGTCTTCTCACTCTCCACCTTGCCCTCCCCTACCGGCACCTTGTACGGTGCCGGTGCCAGCATCCTTGTTAACACGGGGTCCGCTGAGTCTTCGGGAAGAGGGGCCGGACACCTAATACGTTCCGCTTTCTTTATCCAGCCCTGGAAAAAGATGGTTTTCTCAGTGTCTTACTAGAGGATAGCTGATTATAAGGTGTTCATCGGACGAGTACTTACCGTGGTATCCGGATGGTTACAGTCTAGGCCGGTATCTTCAGTGGTGTCCGGCCATTGTTTTCGTTTCCCAAAAAATAGTTTGCACATTCCTTCGTGCATAGTGCCGAAGAAGTACTGAAGAGTCTGTGTCCCTTCTGGGTTAAACTCCCACATGCAGAGAGGCCATCGATGGCAGAACAGGGTTCGGTGGACTAGCATTACCTGAATAACGTTGACAAGATCGATGTCCTTCTCAATGAGGCTTCGGATGCGACTTTGCAGAGTCTGCACCTCGTCAACTGACCCTAGTCCAACACCTTATTAATCCATGATGCAAGCAGAATTGGGGGGCTAGATCAAAACGCACGCGCGGCTGCCCACTTGGAACCACGGGGCTCGGTGATATAGAACCACTCCTGCTGCCATAAGTCGGAAGATTCTTTGAAAGATCCTTTTAGCCAAATAGCGCTGGTAAGCTTGCTCACTGAGGCACCAACGCACTCTGCCTGCTCTCCTCTATCATTTGCGGTTTCACATTGAAGGTCTTGAGCCACAGCCGAAGTGTGGAGATGTTCGGAGGAAGGCTTCGCACGTGACGATAAACGCCGAGATGAGAAGAACAGAGTTCTGGGGAGATCGTGAAAATCTAGTCCATAATAGAACATGAGCCCCCGGACGAAGGGATTAAGGGCACCCTCGAAGGAAGTGGGAAATTAACACGAACCTCTCACTGGATCTAGGGGTAGTGATAACCTTGCCCTCCGCGGGAAGCCGATGGAGGATTTTTTCGATCAGATATCTTGCCGCCCGAAGCTTCATGATATCCTCCTTTGTGACAGATGAAGCCACTCACCGGCCTTGATGGCTGGATCCGGACATGACTAAGTCTTGCGGAGGGTGAAACCTGGGTGTTGGAACTCGAGGTAGTAAGAGTCGAGGAAGAAGCAAGCGTGGAGAGGAAAGGCGGGTCTGTGCCCCTTTATAAAGGCCGAGAATATCGAACGCCTCCTCCCAGGCCTTAAAATTTGCCTATTCCCAAGGAGTTGTGCCCTAAGGATGGTTGGGTTACCCACGTTTGTGTCGATAAAAGAATCCCTTAATAAGGGGACACGATCTCTGCTGGGATAAGACGTGCCAATGACAACCGCGTCTTGGAACGTGGGGTCGCAGGCGAAACAACGGTTCAAAATAATGACCGGACTGACATGATGTCGTGTTGTAAAAAGTTGCTAGAGGATTTATGGGGACCCCGGCTCATAAGTCGTGATCACCGAATGCACGTGTAGAGTGATCCCAGAGATCAATGCTCACTGAACACACAGAAGCTGAATAACAAGAGTCTTACATCCATACGTACCGTCTTACATAAATTATGACCATTATGGTTGAGTCTTGAGTATAACTTCGCAGGGAAATCCTCGTCGATAACTTGGACCCATGCCATCTTCCTTAACCCTACAGGCATTCTGACTGGGAAGCATCCTAGCTCGCATGTTCGTCACCGAAGTATTCTTCATCATATCCTGTTCTTTCATGCCTGGCCAATAAAATAACCAGTGGCAAGCCAATGAGTACTTTGAATGTACTCGCAAGCATCCCATGATTGGAACAGGGCAAAACAATGCAACGATATAGCACTAAGTAGGTAGTTTGTAGAAAGCTAGTTTTGAGTGCAATGACATGATCTATCAACATGTAATGTATGCATCATGGGAGTACATATATCCGTATGGACAAGTTGCAGATATCAACATAAGCAGAGTTGGACACCAATCCAACTTGATCATTGTGTCAACTCATCTGGCTTAACCCAATTAGCTTCATCATGACACACACGTGGTTTAAGAAGCACTGCCCAACTGTCCTTGACCGTGGACATGGCTACTCGAATAGTTTTACACTCTCCAGAGGTTGCACACTTTACCCACAAGATCCGGGGTACTTTCGTGTCATCCACGACCAGCGGTACCTCAAGTACCCGATCACTATCTTTCCCTAGACAAAACTAACATAGAGTCCACTCGATTGGTAGTAACCCCCGTGCCCAACATTTCACAGCTTAAAATTTTGGAGCTTTGCTCCCATATTCATCACATACCACAAGCACGGGGTACCAACGGTGTGTCCGGTGCCCTGTAAAAACAGTCATGGCCGCCCTACCTGGCACGACCCCATCCAGAGAGAGCGCAACAATGACTCTCCCATCACTATTAATGCGGGCTCCAAGCTAGTATCGGCCTAGGTAATCAATAATGCCCTTTCCCATATAACGGTAGAGTGGTTGCGCATGTATGGTTGGGACAGTCGACAAATCTTAAATCTAATCCGTTTTTGAAAACAACACACACACTTGCCTCGGTACACCACTTCGTCATCAAGTGGTTACCCAACTCATTATCTCCCTCGGGCATAAGTGGCACCCGATGGTTTTTTTAAAAGCCTTTGAAAACAACTTGGTTTCCTTCACCATGCATATACCCATCCCATTTGCGTAGCAGCTTCTTAGGATCCTAACTACACCCACTCGCATAACCCTCATAGAAGGGTAGGGTCATGCACAATGCAATCATCAACAAGGAGGAAACGAAGGAAACCCACCGAAGTGGCTACCATCTCATCATGATTCCGATGCAACAATAATGAAGTGATATATGACATGCGTAAAAAGGGGTTTCATAGACATGGTCAAATGGCTGCTTGCCTTGATCTTCAAAGTCTTCAAGTCCTTCTCCTTCTTCTTATCCAACTACTTCGTCAAATACGGGATCTATGCTTCGCAAAAGAAATGATGGGAGAATAAGGCAATAGCAAAACAGAAAAACCAAAGTGCTCAGAAAAATGTCAACCTATTTTTTACAAATACTAGGGTGAAAACTAAGAAGGATAAAATCCCTAGTTTGAAGTTTGGAGTTGTGCAAACAGTGCTACGGATTTACAAAGGTATATTTAAATGCTTAAAATCACATTTAAATATTTCCAGTGAAGAAAAGGTTGTTGGATTTGAATGAAAGTTGCACCATTAAATACGCTGTAATATTTCATGAATTTAGGAGTTGGAATTAATTTATTTGGACAACTATTCATCTCTGTGGAAATTTTGGAAATTTATCAAAAAAGAAAACGGAAAAAGGGGCACTGACTGGCCGGGCCGTAACAGCCATTGTGGCAGCTGCCCAGCCAACGGCCCAGCCCAGCCCACCGACGCGCTGGCCAGTTTTTAAACCCGACGGGCGGGCCTCAAGGCCAATGAAAGAGGGCGTGGGAGAGGGAGAGGACAGAGAGGCTGACGAGCGGGGCCCCTTGCCAGTGACTCATCAACCCTCGTTCGACGGCGACGAGGATTACGGCGACGATGCATGGCCCGGCGAGCTTGGGGAAGGGTAGGGACGGACTCAGAGTGATGTCGTCATTCATGTGGAGGTGGAACTGGTCACCGGGGTGGCCTGGTTCAACGGCGACGAGGTCACGCGGCGGAGGAGCTTCAGGTGGCGGCAGTTCCGGCTGTTTCCGACAGCTACAGAGAGGGGAAACGGGGGGGAAATGATCAGTGGTGCTCGGGGGTTCTAGACCGAGGCAGAGGAGGAGCGGGGAAAGCTTCTACCGTGTGGACGACGGTGAGCCGCCGCAGCGGAGCTCGAGCTCGAGAGCTTCTAGAGAGGAGTGGGTGGTGTAGGGGGGTGCTTAGGGGAGTGAGAGAGCGAGTGGTGAGGAGAGGAGGGCTTGGGGAGGCCCTTAAATAGGCGAACAGCGGGGTGCCATGGACCCGTACGCCGACGAGCTCCTACTCGTCGCCACAGGGCTCGGGAGGAGCTGGCGCCGTGTCTGGGGTGTTGCTAGGCGTGGACTACGTCGAGGGGAACTAAGGGAGAGAGCGGGGGAAGGCCAGAGAGCATCGCGCATGTGAGCCGTGCCATTGGCGCGCTTAGGCGGCCAGCGCGCGTGCGAGCAGGGGCGAGAGAGGGGGAGAGAGGCGGGGGACAACGCCATGTCGTGACACGGACGTCGAGGGGCATTGGTTGGCGTGCTGGTGTCGGTGTACTAGAATAGGGGTACCCTAGTATCCCGAACTTGTGCACGGGCAGTTGCAGCACCCCGCGGCAAGGCTTGCCTGGTGACCGCCAAGGTCCTCCGCGGCTCCACTGGAGCCATTCAAGAACAAAGTATTCAAACCAAAGAGACAAGGCCCGGCAAGAGGAGCTTGCCGAAGGCCAACCAAGGCACCTAGGAGACAAGGCCCCAAAGAAGAGGAGCTTGCCGGAAGGCCCGTGAGCGACAAGCTTCCGGACGCGACAAGACAACAACTGCTGCAAGGCGCTTGTCAGCGGCAGACACCACTCGCTCAAGGCCCAACAAGATCCACCAACATGTCGCCTGGGACCCTTCCAGCGCAGCGCTGTGGCAAGAGGTCAGGCGGCCAGTGAGCGCAGGGCAAGCGGCGCCGACAAGATTGCCATCGTGGCAGGCGGTGGCGCCGACGGTCCCTGTTGTAACTGTTTGGGCGACGAGACGGCATTTAATGCCTTTGTCCCCGCCGCCGTGGTTAGGTACGGGACACTCGCATAAGTAGCAGTACCAACCACACTCTTTTTCCATTTTTGCCCTTGTTCACGCTAAGCCACCGCCGGAGACCCTTGAGCATATAAAAGGAGGCCCATGCGTAACGTAGAGGAGGGTTCGAATGGTTCGAACATAGAAAACACCTACGCTAGGTCTCGTTAGCAGCTGGTGCGTATTGTAGCATTCAGCGCCCCTAGCAAGAACACAATACAATCAAACAAGCAGCAGAGGAGTATTATCTCTCCGAGAGCTCCGCTGGGTAAACTGCTCGTGTGCTTCACCGATCTGCTCTTCGTACACGACCTCCGCCCCCACCGAACCGAAGGGGCTCGGTCCGCCAGTCCCATAGGTGTTCGTGGGTCGATCAGTTTCCCGACATCTTTGGCGCGCTGTAGGGGCGCCGAGGCTGTGTGAACCTGATCCGGCGCTCACACGAGCTACATCTTCATCATCTTCATCGACATGCCACCGAAGAAGAAGGCTTGGCGGCAGCAGATCCATCCACGCCGATCCCACCACCACCGGAGCAAATGGGTGGTGGGGTAGACGCCAGCGAAGGGCGGGCGCCGACGAGGGAGCCCACGACTCGCCAGTCCAAGGACAAGGCTGCGCAGACCTCGGCGTCCGTGACATGCACCGCCCATCTCGGTATTCACAGTACCATACGCCTTGGATCAAGATCGAGCTGGTGGATCTCGGGGCCCTCAAGACCAGCGTGCACGCCAACATGCCGGCACGAAGCGAGGCACGGTCGTTCGACGGGATACGCTCCTTCTAACATAGTTAGAAGTCCGAGCATATCCCGCCTCGCACCGCTCGCCATCGCCGCCCACCACTCAAGCGTAAGCTTTGGCGATAGCTCAATCGCTCCTAGATTACCCTCCAACAGCCGACAAGGTCGATTTAATGGAGGGCCACCATCCGAGTCTCATCGGCTTTGCTAACGGCGACACTCCGCGGCAACCGACTACATCGCTGCCGCGGCAAGACTGCTAAGCACGAGCCGGCGGCGAAGAGACCGTGGAGGTGCGACCACCATGCACTCTCCACCCGAAGGCCAAGATCGCCAACTCGCCGGATCCACCTCGACAGCGACTCCACCGCGCCATCAGATCCGCGGGCTCGCCGCGATCAGCGCCAAGTTCTTCACGAACGACAACGAGAAGACGTCAACTTCGATCGAAGGCCAAGAGAAGCGGCGCCAATCAGACCAGCGCTGGGCCCTCTCGTCGATATGCATGCGCCAGGGGAACCAGCGACTTGCCGACGCTGTAGGTTGCCCTGCGCTCACTCGTGAGCTGCGGCAAGTCCAATGGCCCAGCAAGAAGAATTTCAAGCCGATGTACCGAGAAGTACGACGGCAAGACGATCCGTCGGAGTTCCTCAAGCATCTACACCATTGCGGTGGAAGCTGCCGGGGCGAGACGACAAGGTTACGCCAACTACTTCCCGCTGGTACTCAAGACCAATGTCGATCTTGGCTCATGCACTTGCCGGACAACTCCATATCCTCTTGGGCAGATCTCATGCGATCAGTTTGTCGGCGCTTCACAGCGGCCACAAGCCCCATGGCCAAGAGAGCGACCTTCATCTCGCTAGCCTGGAAGGAAGGAGAGCCCTGTGCAAGTACATTCAGAGATTCAGCCACAGACAAAGACAACATCCCGGATGTCCACCCTGCCTTGGTAATCAGCGCGTTCCATCAGAACGTGCGAAACCGCAGGATGCGGGAGGAGATGGCGATGTGCAAAATCAGAGACGTCAGCGAGCTATATGCCCTGGACGACAAGTGTGCACGTGCTGAAGAAGGGAGGAGACTCCCCGGAGAGATTACAGAAGCAGCAAGATCTGATAGTGAGGAGGCCGCCCCGGCAAAGAAAAGCAGGTGGCGGAACAACAGGAAGAAGAAAGGCAAAGATGTGCTAGTTGTTGAGCAGTCCGGCAACGGAGGTGGCGCCAAGAAAGCCAAAGTTGGTAACTCCGGCAAGGAGGTTGCCGCAGGCGCCAACTGCCAGGCTGTGGCGGTCGCCGACAAGCAGGACGGCTCCAACAAACAGTACTGCGAGATCCACCACACCAAGGGTCATGACCTCCAGAGCTGCAAGAAGGTCGAGCAGCTTGTCGAACAGCAAAAGGCTGAGTACGAGCGGCGCGACAAGGAGAAGGCCCAGGAAGGTGCTGGAGGAGCCAGCAAGAAACGCCCCGGCCGGGGAGGACGCCGCGGCAAGGCCAAACAGCGGCAAGGAGACAGACCTCCCCGCGGCCGTGACAAGGACGAAGATGATGACGACGATGAAGACATGGATGATGACGAGACCGATGAGCAGGAGTTCCAGAAAGCCACAGAGGTCCTATGTGTTGACGGTGGTGCTTCTCTGCATACTTCACACCACCAACTCAAGCAGTGGATACGGGAAGTCAATGCGCAGAACCATCCGCCGAGTCACGCAAGCCTCTCGAATGGTCCAAGACGCCTATCATCTTTGATATTGAGGATCACCCCGACCGCATAATCTGCGGTCGGTGCTTGCCGATGTTGGTTTCACCAACTATCCGCAACCTCAAGGTCACTAAGATGCTAGTTGACGGCGGGCCGGCTTGAACCTGATCTCCTCGCGGTACTCCGTAAACTCCGCATCCTCGACAACGAGCTCGAGGAGACCGCACTTTCCAAGGAATCAATCCGGGAAGGAGCAAGCGAAGGGAAAGATCACGCTTGCGGTAACATTTGGCAGCGAAGTTAAACTTCAGGATCGAGAGGGTCACCTTTGACGTTGCTGACTTCCCACCGCCTTACAATGGGATACTTGGTCGCCCAAAGACTCGCCAAATTCATGGCAGCCTCTCACTATGCATACAACTTGCTGAAAATACCAGGCCCGATAAGTGTCATCTCCGCCCTGGCGACAAGAAGGATGCTCTTATCTCGCGCCGACAAGATCTACCGGAAGCAGCAGCCGCAACAGATCACAAGTCACTTGCCGCTGAAGCTCCCGGGGAAGAAGAAGACCAAGTCCGCAAGAGCTCGATGCCCACTCCGCAAGCGCACCTCTTCGGAGTGCTGCGCCACCGCCGAGGACGCACCATCGAGCTCCACCGCAAGTGTAAGAAGACGATGGCAGCTCCACCAGAGACCAAGAAGGTGTCCGCCAGGAGGACGGCACCGGTGGTACCTTCACCATCGTGCCACTCTTGACCCTAAATAGGAAAGCGCCGTTGCTTTTCTCGGGCTAACGCCGACGTGTTTGCATGGCAACCGTCGACATCCCCGGTGTTCCTGTGAGTAATTGAGCACCACCTTGCCGTCTGTCCTCATGTGCGCCCGCTGTCGAAAGTCGGGAAGCAAGCAAAGGAGCGCCAAGAATTCATAGCAGAAGAAATCAAGAAGTTGGAAGCAGCAGGCCTTGTCAGAGGAGTGCTCCATCCTACGTGGTTGGCCAATCCCGTAGTCGTGCGCAAGGCAAATGGAAAATGGAGGCTTTGTATCGACTTTACTGATGTTAATAAAGCTTGTCCCAAAGACCCATTTCCCTTACCGCGCATCGACCAGATTGTTGACTCCACGGCCGGATGTGATTTGCTTTCAATTCTTGATGCATACTCAGGGTACCATCATATCTTCATGGAAGAAGAGGATGAGGAGAAAACCGCATTCATCACCCCATGTGGCACATACTGTTTCGTACGGATGCCTTTTGGTTTAAAGAATGCTGGTTCAACATTTGCAAGAGTAGTCCATGACGCTTTTGAGCCGCAAATACACAGAAATGTGGAAGCATACATGGATGACATAGTGGTCAAAAGCAAAGACAAGGCAACTCTGATTCAAGATTTAGATGAAACCTTTGCAAATCTGCGCAAGATCAACCTCAAGCTCAACCCCGAGAAGTGTGTGTTTGGAGTCCCTTCCGCAAGCTTCTTGGGTTCTTCGTGTCTCAAGGGAATTGAAGCCAATCCCGACAAGATCAAGGCCATTGAGCAGATTGAAGCACCAAAGCACGCCAAGGATGTACGAAGACTTGCCGATTATGTAGCTGCTCTCAAGAGGTTTATCTCTAGGTCATCGAAGCGCCCCGCCATTTTTCAAAATTTTGAAAAGGCAGGTCCAATGAAATGGACTCGAAGCGGAGGCTGCGCTGCAGGACTTAAAGAGATACCTGTCCTCCAAGATAATACTTGTCGCACCTAAGCCACAAGAGAAGTTGTGCTGTATATAGCGGCAACCAATCAAGTGGTTAGTGCTGCGTTAGTAGCGGAGAGGAGGCGGATGATGAGCTAGCAACCACGGCAGAGACATCCAGCGACAAGCAAGGGACTTCACCGCAAGCTCGTCCCGACAAGGATGGATCTACGCAGACGCAGTGAGAAGATACAGAAAAGGATGGTGCAACGCCAGTTTATTTTGTCGGGCCTCACCGCAGGGGCTAGGTCATGGTACTGTGTGCGAAATTGCTTTTCGGACTTCTCATGGCCTCGAGAAAGCTGCGCCATTACTTTCAAGCACATGAGATCACAATCGCACTCGCTTTCCGATGAAGAGGATACGCAATATCCGAAGCAACAGCAGGATTGTCGAGTGGGCATCGAACTGCAAGCTTTGGCCTCAAGTTTGAGAGCACTTCAACTATCCAAAGCGAGCATTGGCAGAATTCATAGCAGAGTGGACGCCAACGCAAGATGAAGAAATTCCGAAACGAGCATCCCCGCCAAGGAGGCAAGCAAAGAGTGGCTGATGTACTTTGATGGTGCCTTCTCGCTGCAAGGCGCCAAAAGGGCGCATCGCTTGTCGCACCCACCGGAGAGCACCTCAAGCACGTAGTCCAGATGCACTTTCCCAAGGAGCAAGCAACAAACAATACTGCAGAGTATGAGGGTTTGCTTGCCGGTCTTAGGATCGCAGTAGACCTTGGGATCAAGAAGCTCATTGTCAGGGGTGACTCACAGCTTGTCGTCCGCCAAGTGAACAAGAATTATCATAGTCAGTTGATGGAAGCTTATGTTGATGAGGTGAGAAAGCTAGAAGAGCACTTTGACGGCCTACATATTGAATATGTTCCAAGAGCTCAGAATGACATTGCTGATGGCCTGTCAAAGTGCGCCGCACACAAGTTACCTGTGGAACCAGGGATCTTTGTGCTCAAGCTGACTCAACCGTCTGTAACACCATCAACTGGGCAGAACAAGAAGAGGAAGTTGATTTCCGGTGACTAATTTCCGGCAGAGCTCCCCGAAGCCGCCACCAAGAAGGTCCCCAAGATCAACACCGAGACTGCTGAGGGGCAGTCCGCTCCGACAAGCCCAAGGGTTTGTTTCCTTGAAGCAGACGCTCCCGACAAGTTTTGCTCCGGCAAGCTTGCCGGAGAACGTCAAGCTCCAGCTGAGCCGCATGTTATCGCCGTAGAAGCGGATGTTCCCGCAGCAGCAGATGTGCCTTTAGACCTTGTTGTTGAGCCGCAAGCTCCAGCATGGGCGCATCAGATCGTCCATTTCCTTCAAACAGGATAACTTCCCAAAGAGCAAGAAGAAGCGGAAAGAGTAGCCCGGCAGTCAAGTATGTACCAGTTTGTCGACAACACAATCGCATGTAAGAAGACTCAACGGAGTGAAATTGAAGTGTATTCACCGAAGATGGACAGAAGTTGTTGGCGAGATACATGGAGGCATATGTGGTCACCACATTGGCGAATAGAACTTGCCGCAAAGCTGCTCCGCAAGGTTTCTTTTGGCCGACAGCCTCCGTGATGCAACTCGCACAAGTAACCAAGTGTGAAGCGCAAGGCCCATTCCAAGCAGATACACCAGCCAGCTCAAGCTCTCCAGACGATCCCTTTATCCTCGCCATTTTCGGTCCGGGGCTCGACATCTCGCCCCTTTCCCGAAGTTGTCGGGGCTTTGAGTACTTGTACGCTGTAATCGACAAGTTCACAAAGTGGCCGAAGTGGAAGCAGGAGGAAGGTGACAAAGACAACAAGAGTCAAGTTCTTCAGTCGATTGTTTGCCGCCGATCCCTAACAGGATCATCACCGATAACGGCACGCATTCACAAGCCGCACCTTCATGCAAGACGCCCAAGATCTTGGCGCCAAGGTCCGCTTCGCTTCGTTGCTCATCCGAGAAGTAACGGTCAAGCGGAGAGAGCGATCGCTGAAGTGCTGCGCGGGCTCAAGACCGTAACTTTCGGCAGTGCTGCACAAGTGCGGAAAAACTGGATTGAGGAGCTGCCGGTGGTTCTTTGGTCGATCAGACGACGCCAAATCGAGCCACCGCCATACACCTTTCGCCTAGTCTATGGAGCAGAGGCAGTTCTCCCACGGAACTCGTGATGCGGGTCACCTCGAGTGCTCGCTATGATGAGTTTGATCAAGAGCAGCTGCGACAAGATGACGCGCTGCTCCTTGAGGAGGACCGCCTTTGAGCTGCTGCAGACGAGCTGCTCGGTACCAGCAAGCTTTGCGCCGCTACCATATCCGCAGTTAATGCCGAAGTCTCGAGGAAGGCGACTTTGTTCTTCGCGCGCTCAGTCCGCCAAGAATTCCAACGAAGTTGACGCTGGTGGGAAGGCCCTTACCGGTGAAACGAGTCACTAGGGCTCGGCGCTGTCCGCTTTGAGACCAAGATGGCATTCCGTGAGCAACTCCTCGAACATTGAGCATCTTCGTAAGTTTTACCCATATAGGCGCGGTTGCCGGAACCTGTTCCGGCAACCACCTTTTGTACAAGTCTTGCCGATGTTGCATGTAATCCTTTGTACAAAGCCGGGCGCATATCCCGTGCATAAGTAAAGCTAATGTGCTCCGCACATCTTGTCAATTTCATGCTTTCTACTCTATTACTTTGCATGCATTATCTGACACTTTGTGCAGCACCTACACCGGTAAACAATAACGAGCCATAAGGTTCCATATCTTTATTTTCTCTTCTTTCTCTTTCTCAAAGAAAGGAAGGTCCCCTCGCCCACAAGTTTGCCGGTGGGGAAGGAGAAGATAATGGTGTGGACCAAGCGTCGTTCAAGAAAGTTTCGCCTTACCGGGAAGCAAACGGCAGAAAAGCTAAGTTGCTAAAGTTTGAGCAATCAGTTTTAAAATTATTTAAGTTATCTTCCTCGAACGACCGTACTTTGTATGGAAAACCTGTGCGCGGAGGAACCAACTCGTAGCTAGTTGCGCCCTTTCTTTGTTTCGAGTCCGCTCAACAACTTAAGTGAGCTGCAACTAGTTGCGACAAGGTTGTTTGTCGGAAGCGGCACCGCAAAGAAGCTGCCGACGTTCAAGACTCAGCGCCACGCAAAGGTGCCTGCACCGACAAGTTCCCTAAAAGCGTAAGGCAAAAACATACAAAGGAAGGAATTAAGTAAAGGAAAATAACATAGCAATCACTACCCGAAATAGAGTTATATTACAAGATAACTTGCCACAGCTCTAATAGATTGTTCTCATAACATGATCAGCAGCGGCAAGGAAAAGAAAAAAATGGGTGGCCTAATCTACGCGGTCGCCATCAACCCTCTTGATCTTGCTCACCTTGTCCACAATGGGTGCGACAAGGGTCTTGAGCGCCTCCACATCAGCATCCGGCGGCAAGGACTTGAGGACGTTGGTGAGGTTGAGGCCTGGATTGCGGAAGGCCACCTTCATCGGCACCTTCGAAGGGCTCCCGCAGATCCGGGCGCGAATCGCCGCCAACTGCTTTGGGATCTCTTCCCGGAGTCGCTGGAGGGCCGTCACCACGCCCTTGAAGAACAAGCTGGGCTTGGCGCTGGGCTGGAGGTGCTCATCGGAGGAATACCCAAGATCTACCATCCCCAGCTCCGCCAACTCCCTGTCGATGGCCGTGGCAACATCCACGAGACCTTCGGTCCAGTGCTCCACATTATCCCTGAAGGTGTTCTGGGCGGCAACAGCACTCGCCAGCAGCGCCTCGTCGGCCTTGATCTTCTCCAATAAGGCCACCTCCCGCTCCTCGGCGCCGCCCAGCTGCTCGAGTCAAGGTGGTCAGCTTCAACTCAAGATCTGCTTTGAGTCCTTGGCGGCGCTGAGCTCCTTGCTCCTCTCAGCGAGACGGCCCTGCAGCTCCCCAAGAGTGTAGGCGTCCTTCTCGCGCTCATGCTTGAGTGCACCAAGCTCCTCGCCGCTCTTCTTCAGATTGGCCTCCAGCTGCGTCACCTTCGTTTCCGGTTCCTTCTTGGCGGCCTCGGCAGCTGCGGCGGCATCCTTCGCTTCCTTGAGAGCCCCGCCAAATGTCTGCTCGCGCATGGCAAGATCCTCTTCATGGCTGTCAAGATTGACCTTCCTTCGCGCCCATTCGCCTTCCTGCGAGATAGCTTCTCGCAGCAAGCCTTTGTTGTTTTCACCAAGCCTTCTCGAGGAGGAAGGCTTTACGCCTCGACGAAGTTGCTCCCGCCTTTGCTGTGGCCCGAGAGCTTGGTTAAGGCCCCGAGCTCCTCCGCTTGTCGATGTCCGCCCGCCGCGACAAGCGCTTCCCGGGATTCCAGCTTGGCTTGTCGGGTGCGGTAGAGCGACAGCAGATTTCGCAATAGATTGCTCCTCCTCGGACTCGCCTGTTGCTGCTTGGCACGCCGACCAACGCCAGCCCAGCGGAGGCGAGCAGCTCTTCGTCAAAGGTCTCTCCTTCGACCGCGCCTCGAGCTCGACGCCCATGGGAGCTTGATGAAGACGCCATCGCCGCCTTCGAGATAGGCGCGGGCTGGGGCTCTTCGAGCTCGATGTCAAGCAGGCGGAGGGATCGGCGGTCGGTGTAGCGCTCGACGCCTCCGCGGCCTCGGGGCTGCCAAGCAGGATCGCTGACCTCGCCACTGCGGCGGCAGCTTTGGCGGCCTCTTCACGGCGTGCTCGTCTGGCCACCTCTTCTTCGATGGCGGCGGCGTTGCCAAGATTGCCACAAGGCCCTCCTCGCCGGGCGACCTCGGCCCATTGGCTCAGAGCAGATGGATCGATGACCAAAAATGAAGAAAAGTCAAGCAGATATTCAAAGAGAAAATCAAGAAAAAGAACCCAAGGGAAATTTTCAGGCAAGGGCATTACTCGCGATGGGATCTGCAGCAGGGTCTCAACCACCGGAGGGTCACCGGTGCTATCCTTGCCGGAGACGCCTCCTTGCCGGAGAACACCCTTGCGGGGATCCTCCTTGGCGGTGTAGTCGGCAGATGGCATGTCGAGCGGCTTCAGACACTCTGGTGGGGCTGCTCGCTCCTACACAAACCTGCAATGACATCGCCAAGAAAGAGCACCCATGTACGCCCAACAGCAGAAAGTAAACCATATACTTACGCTGGGGCTGCGCTGAGAAGAGTCGCTGGTCCGGCAAGGAGGTCTCGGGACGCGCCTCCGCTGCTGCATGTGGGTTCGCCCTCGATGACAATCACCGGGCCTTGGCTCTCTCGACGCCTTCTCGGGCCAACGTCCTGAAAAGGAAGGGTTTCATAGTGAAGAAAATCAGATACAAGACAAAGCAACAAAGTTGAAGAACTACAAGTACAACACAGAAGCTTACTCTTCATCTTCCTCGTCGGAGCTGAGTGCGGAGAGATCAAATTCTGGCTCGCCTCCGGTGCGACGAGGCGGAGGAGTGGGTTCCCTTGGCCGCTTGGCGGAAGCAGAAGCGGTGGCCTGGGAGGGCCCCGCTCCGGTTGCCGCAGCAGCGTGAGGTGCTCCCGCGGCAACAGTGCTTGCCGCGGTGGAGCGCGGCTGCATGCGCTGGCGGCTGTTGGGCCCGTCTGCCGCCCGCCACGCCTCCAGCCTTGCGGATACGCCTCCTTGGTGGAGCTGGGGCTCCGCCATGCAAGCTACTTGAAGGTGGGGAGGAGACGCCCTCGGCTGGCTCGCCGACTCTGCTTCAGCTCGGCAATCTCCTCCTCGCCGCAAACTCTCCTCGCCGACAAGACTTGCCGCCTCGCTGCCTCTGCCTCCTCCACGGTGAACTGAACTCGCCATGGCAGCTGTTGCTGCCGCCTCTTCCAGCCTGGTGGCGCGCTGCATCTCATCGCTGGTGTCGCGGTGAGTCCTCTCGCCATCGGGCGGACCGGCACTTCTACCAGCTGTCGAAGAACTTCGCGACGACGTCATCCGCAGTTCCTCGCCAAGTGGGGACAATTCCATGCGAAGTCGCACAATGGCATCATTGCACGGATGCGGTCGAGCGAGGAATTGTTGCACAACGGAACTATGCCCCTCGGCAACCTAAACATTTCGGGATGGTCTGAGTCGGGCTTGAACAGCTCCAAGAGCATCGTGTCAAGTTCCAAGACAGTGAAGTTAAAATTAAGGCCCGGCGCAGCCTCATGATATCCGCCGCGCTCAAACTCCTGTGCAGGTCTCCTCCTCTCCCGCAGGGAAGCGGCGCGCGCGGCGAAGTCTGGGCCAACGGTGCCTACGGTGAGCCCGGCAAGCCTAAGGCGAAGGATTCGGGTGACGGCAATCTTCAGCCTGGCATCTTCCGGGGCCATGTTGCTCCAATCATTGCCGCGCACTATTGGGGTTTGGCGCTGGGCGGTAAAGGGCTGCGGGTTCTCCTCAACGATCCAACACCAATCTACCCTCCATTCCTCCCACTTGCTGCGGAGCTCTCCCTCCAGATAGGCTTCCTTCTTGCCGATCCTTGAGATCCAAGCGATTCCTCCGGCAAGTGGCTCTCCTCTCTCGACTCGGGGCATGAAGAAGTGGCGGAAGAGGGCTACGTTTGGGTGGACTCCGACAAAGTTTTCGCAGAGATGTGCGAAAACTTCCATGGTCAGGACAGCATTGGGGGTGAAGTCAAGGAGGCGGAATGTCACGCCCAATATGCGACCCTATCCAAAAGGAACTCGAAGGTCCAACCAAGGATAGACCCGCATATTGAAACGCTTTTGCAAGGTGGATATCATTACATCAACATTACATAATAGTGGGGATACATACATAAGGCACGAGTGCCACAAGAATACATCAACATCATATACAAGATCAACATCCGACTACGGCTGAAACATAAACAGAAGCTCAAACGACATCCACCCTGCTAGCCCAGGCTGCCGACCTGGAACCTATCCCCTGATCGAAGAAGAAGCAGAAGAAGAACTCAACTCAACGCAAGCAAGCATCGCTCTCGCGTCATGATCATCGCATAACCTGTACCTGCAACTGGTGGTGTAGTATTCTGTGAGCCACGAGGACTCAGCAATCCCATTACCATGGGTATCAAGACTAGCAAAGCTTAAATGGGTAAGGAAGGGGTAAAGGGGTGAGGTTGCAGCAGCGACTAAGCATATATGGTGGCTAACATACGCAAATGAGAGCGAGAAGAGAAACAAAGGAACGGTCGCCAACTAGTAATGATCAAGAAGTGATCCTGAACTCCTACTTACGTCAAACATAACCCAGAAACCGTGTTCTCCTCTCGATCAACCCCGAAAAGAGACACTCACGGTGACGCACACGGTTGGTGTATTTTGGAAGAGTTTGCTTCAAGTTTACTACAACCGGATATTAACAAATTCCCATCTGCCACATAACCGCGGGCACGGCTCTCGAAAGTTTAAACCCTGCAGGGGTGTCCCAACTTAGCCCATGATAAGCTCTCGCGATCAACGAAGGATATTCCTTCTCCTCGGGAAGACCCGATCAGTCTCGAATCCGGCTACAAGACATTTCGACAAAGAATAAAACAAGACCAGCAAAGCCGCCCGATGCGCCGACAATCCCGATAGGAGCTGCACATATCTCGTTCTCAGGGCAACATCGGATGAGACTAGCTACGAGTAAAACCAGACCTCGAGTTTCTCCAAGGGGGCCCCGCAGGCAGCTCGGTTCAGGCCAGCAGTTAGAGAAGCACTGGCTCGGGGGGGCTACAATAAAGATGACCCTTGGGCTCCGGAAACCCAAGGGAAAAAGGGCTAGGTGAGGCAAATGGTAAAACCAATGTTGGGCCTTGCTGGAGGAGTCTTATTCAAAGCGAACTGTCAAGGGGGTCCCATAAATCACCTGACCACGTTAGGGACGCAAGATCCGGGAACATAATACCGATATGACGGAAACTAGGGCGGCAAGAGTGGAACAAAACACCAGGCATAAGGCCGAGCCTTCCACCCTTTACCAAGTATATAGATGCATTAATAATATAAGATATATTGTGATATCCCAACAAGTAAACATGTTCCAACAAGGAACAACATCTCCATGATCCAACAAGGAACAAACTTCATCTTCACCGCAACTAACAACGCTATAAGAGGGCTGAGCAAAGCAGTAACATAGCCAAACAACGGTTTGCTAGGAAGGGTGCAAAAGGTTAGAGGCTGACATGGCAATTTGGGATGGCTTGATAAACAGGTAATAGGTAGCGCAGCATAGCGATAGGACGAAGCAACTAGCATAGCAATGATAGTAGTGAGATCCAGGGTAGCGGTCATCTTGCATGAAATCCCGCAAGGAAGAAGAACGAGTCCATGAAGAAGACGGACGGATGAAGCCGAACCAAGCATAGACGAACGAATCCTCACGATCGCAATGAAACAGGAACTAACAAGAAGGAGCACACAACATAGTAAACACACCACACATAGACAAGACAAGATGCACAACAAGCATGATGCATGACAAAGCTAGATGAGGCTACTCATGGCAAGAGATGATGCAAACAAGAGCAACACATCAAGGCAAGTTTAAATGAGGCCGGGAACAACATATAACAATTCCGCTAAGTCCTCATATGCAAATTTCGAAATTGGTCCAGATCTGAATAAACCTTATGTTCAAGTTGTTAAACAGCAAGTTAAGATGCACCACGATGATCTATACGAAAATCTAGTCAAGTTACAGATAAAGTTCATTAAATTCGGAGCTACGGCCTAGAAGATATGAGGAAAACAAGTTGAACATGGCATTGATGCAAAATGCACCCAAACATCAAGCAAACACCTCAAAACATGAATGCAACATGATAATATGAAGCTACATGCAAAATCAAGCAAGTTTCATATAGAGCACACTCAAAACGGAGCAACGGATCAACACATACACACCATACAAGTCATGACAACAATCTGTCCAAAACAGCAACTAGGCATATTGCAAGCATCAAAACAACATGCTACAGAATCCCAACGTAAAAAAAAGGCATGGCCATGATGTACAGGTAAAGAATTACAAAACATGAACACTGAACTATCTCCAGAAATCACTAGAACATGCTCAAACACACAGGGCAAGATTGCAAATAATAACAGTTCGGACTTTGCAGAAAATAACATCAGGTTGCACTGTTTAGAGCTATCAAACAACATGTTACAAGAACTTATCATGGAAAACAAAGGCATGGCATGAATCTACTAAATGCATAGATCAAATGTCCTTTAGTGACCATGAGCCAAAACGGATCAGAAAATATGATGGCACCCATGTAAACATGGCAAGTTATATGACAGATTTAAACATGGCAGGAACAACAATAAGTAGACATGTTGGTGAGCTTGAACCACTCACCACAGAGCAAAACATGGCATGTCAAGGCAACCAACAGTAAGAAGACATGGCATAGAAGCTATACATGGCAAGAACAACATCATAGCATACACGGATCAACTACAACAACCTTGGCAAAATTGAATAACATGTCAACAATCTGCAAGGAAACATTTTATAGCAAAGGTAGAGCTCGATTGACTCAAGATAGACTACTCCATAATTGCAAACAAGGGCATGGATGGATAGAGAATAACCATATGTTCAAAACCTCCTTACTGAAGTAACTCAAAATAAGCATGGATCTCTCTGTAGCATCAAGTTTACATGGCATAAAAATATCAGCAGAAAAGGGGCTGAAATCAGCAACATCATGAAGCATAGTTTGCATGCTTGTGCGAGTCACCACAGAGATCACAAAAATACATGGCATACACCCCTGTAAATACGGCATGGCGTATTACAAAACACATGTAGGACTCAAGTTTATAGGGTGCACATATCAATCATGGCAAAAATGACAAAAGTGCATGTTCTGATAAGAATCTGAAACTAACATCACATAGCCCTCTTCCAACAGCTTTTCGGGAATCAATATGAGCTCAAATGTAAATGATGCAATGAGATGAAATGATGTAATCATCGAGACGAACAATTTGACATATTACACGCACGAAACGGAGCAATATGCAGAGAGTTGTGGCATGATGAATATGGCATCAAAATGTCACAGATTCGGGGACTTGGGGGAATTTCACCTCGCGGGTTGACCGCGGCACGGTTCTCGATGCGGCGGCGGATCTCGCCGGAGATCGACCGGAGGGAGGCCGGAGGAGGCGGGAGAGGCGCTGGCGAGGTGGTCTCGACCGATCCGCCGGATCCGGCCGGCGGCGGGCGCGGAGGCGGCGGGAGGCCGGGCGGGCGAGGAGGCGGCGGGCGCTGGCAGCGGGCGGCGCGCACGCCGGGCGAAGCGCGGCGCCCGGCGAGGTGCGGCGTTCGGGCGAGGGGCGGGCGCGCTGGCGGGCGGCGCGCTATCGCCCGAGGCACGGGCGCAGCGAGGGCGGAGGGCGAGGCGAAGCCCCGGGGAGGCGAGCTCGTCGGCCGGAGACCAAGGCGGCGGCGACGGCGGCAGGGAGCGGCGGCGGGCGCCGCGGGAGGGCGACGACGGCGGCGGGCGTGGACGGGCGGCGGGCCGGAGGCGGGCCGAAGGGCCGGGCGGCGGCGCGCTGGGCGCCGAAACCACGTGGCGCGCGATGACATGCGAACGGCGGCGGCTGGACGGAACGGACATGTCCGGCCGTCGGTGGACATGTCCGGGGCGCGGAGGGGAATTTTTAGGGTTTCGGGGGGAATTGATCCGGGATTTCGGGGGAGGAGGCATATTTATAGGTAGAGGGAGCTAGGAGAGTCCAAATGAGGAGCAGTTTTTGGCCACGCGATCGTGATCGAACGACCGAGAGCATGGAGGGGAGTTTGCTGGGTTTTGGGCCACTTTGGAAGGGTGTTTGGCTGCAAGACGAAAGAGGCTTTTACGGTTACCCGGTTAACCGTTGGAGTATCAAACGACCTCCAAATGATCCGAAACTTGACAGGCGGTCTACCGGTGCTATACCAAGGCCGCCTGGCAAACCTCGGTCCATTCCGAGACCGTTAAACACCCGCACACGAAAAGAGGTAAAAGAGGGCGCCAGGAGACATAGGAGTGCCGGATTGCAAAACGGACAACGGGGAAAATGCTCGGATGCATGAGACGAACACGTATGCAAAATGAAATGCACATGATGACATGATATAAAATGCAGATGATGACATGGCAAAGTGCAACACGCAAGCACATGACATGGCAACGATGGCGAATAACTGGCAAACACCTGGCGCATTGAATCTGGGGCGTTACAACACTCCTCCACTAACAAGAGATCTCGTCCCGAGATCTTAGGACCGAGACGGAAGGGAAAAAGGGATGAGGTGAAACAGGAACTCAAGAGAAGAAGCAAAGAATCGAGAGCACTCGAGGAGAAGAGAGGAACGACGAGAATGACGAGAATCAAAAGCTCACGGAATCAGATAGACTATGAAACGACTCGTTCTAACCGGAGTGGTTAGAATGAGAAAAGAAACGGATAATACTGAAAGGATTTAGGCAGCACTCCGGTTGAACAAGGAAAGAATAGAACACGAACTTCACAAGATGGAATGACACTTGACGACATAAGCAACGCAATACCTCCGGAAGAATTGAAAGAATGGAGTGAAAAGAACTTAGAAGGAAGGATTGAATGGAGTTGTTGAGAAAATCAACAACGAAAGAATAAGCTTGTTGTGGACTTATAGATAACGTCTCAAAATTATGAGGTGATAACCGACCACAAACGGAAAAGATTGGATAGCTGAGAAGAACGAAGAAATGCAAATCTCCACTTCAAATGAATACGGAGAATTAAATGCACTTTGCGACGCAAGAAAGAAAAGGTACTTGAGCTCCACCAACAAAATCTTGATGGACTCTTGAAGAATGAATGAAATCATGAAGAACCACCATGAAGAACTCCGGTAACAAAAGATGATGAGATAGGAATGAAGGATGAAAGAATAAGATGAGCCTTGCGGTGATTTAGATGGAGGTTCCGACGAAATGGCCGAGAAAATTTGAACTCCGAAAAAGAAAAGATGAAAACACTTGGAAGTAGAATTTATTCCTCAAGAACAAACTCCGAAGAAAAAGGATTACTCACTTGGATGAAATAAGAATAAGATTTATTGTATGCTTATCCTTCATCAAATTAAATTGATGACAAGCAATGGATTTGCATACTACTTATTCTTCTTGAAAAGGATTGAGAAGTGACATATCGCAAACTTGAGAAGGACTTCATGAACCACCGGTAGGATTGAAAAGAACGAATGGATTAAAGTGATAATCAAGGAAAAAGAATCTTGAACGAACCACCATAAGAATGAAAATGAACGAAGAGAAGAGAACGAATCGCCGGAAAGAATTAGAAGAACCAATATGCTAGAGGGGATTTAGATTCAAAAGAACAAAGAGATCATGAGCTGATTAAAGAATACTTGAACGAAGCACCGGGGTAAATAGAGAACAATAACTAGAATGATGGCCTCCGGTGAAAGAAATGGAAAAACAACTCCTGACATACTCCGGATGGGTAAGAAAAGGAATATCTGAGAAATGGAATAATTCGAGAGGATAGCATGAAGCTAGAACCACGAATCTTCGGGAGAACGGGCAAGATTTAGAGGGAAAAAAATTCTCTTCTTCAATCTTCAAATGACGACGAGAAACACCACCAAAATTACCGGGATACTCCGGGAGAATTAAAAACAGAGAGGTTGAGCCAACAATGAAATGATTTGAAATTGATCTTGGAAAAGGCATGTGACTGATGGAATCCATTCTTACGTCACACTTGAAAAGAATTGAGAATAACTCCGGGGAAATTAGAAGAGTCAGGTAAGATCCTGGGAAAAGACCTGTGGGTTAGGGCCCACTAAAAGAAAAACACTGTTGGAAAGGATTGTTGAAGAGATAGGTGATGCACCGGAACAATTGAAATATTTGAATGAGGTGACAACCACGAATTAATTCAAACATAGACGAATCTCCTGAGATGTGTTGAACACTCTGGAAGGATAAACTGGCGAGAGGCGAACGAGCAAAGAAAACACTTGAGCCGAGGAAAAGAATGTGATTAACCCGAAAAAACTTGAATTGAGTCCACCGGAAAAAGAAAGGGATGAAGAATGACGAACGAGACGAGAATTCACCAGTTGAAATGATTGAGGGAAGACTGAAGAGACTCCGCACGAATGAGATAGATGGTCGAGAGAGAGACATACTCCGGGAAGAAGAGGGTGGGAGGGCGGTAAAAACAAAGGCAACTTGGAAGGGAAAACGACGAATATCTTGAAGAGAAAAACACCGATTGAAATCATTAAGGAAAGGAAGCAAAGACTTCACACGAGTAGGATGGATACTCAATTACGGACTCCGGTTCCGAGAAGAAGAAGGGAGGGCGGGTGGGAAAACAAGGACAACTTCGGACAAGGAAAAACAACGACGTCGGAGGAAGAACTGAGGACTGAACTTGGCAAAGATGGAGAGACTTGAGTCGACTTGACGAGAAATGCACCGGATGCAAAGAGCTGGGGAACAACTACCGGAAAACCAACTGCGTGATCCTAAAGAAAATTTTGAAGGGGAAGAGAAGTAATTCAAAACACCTACGTCAGGATTTCTCACCAGAGCGACGAAGGGGATGAGGAGTAAAAAGAATTTCTACTCTCCGATATAACTAGACTCAGAAAATAGTTTTTCTAGACTCGACATCGGCCAAACTACACGATCAACCAAGGGGGCTCCTAGGGTCGGCCGAGGCTCTGAGACCAACTTGTCACGCCCAATATGCGACCCTATCCAAAAGGAACTCGAAGGTCCCACCAAGGATAGACCCGCATATTGAAACGCTTTTGCAAGGTGGATATCATTACATCAACATTACATAATAGTGGGGATACATACATAAGGCACGAGTGCCACAAGAATACATCAACATCATATACAAGATCAACATCTGACTACGGATGAAACATAAGCAGAAGCTCAAACGACATCCACCCTGCTAGCCCAGGCCGCCGACCGAACCTATCCCCGATCGAAGAAGAAGCGTAAGAAGAACTCAACGCAAGCAAGCATCGCTCTCGCGCCATGATCATCGCATAACCTGTACCGCAACTGGTGGTGTAGTATCTCGTGAGCCACGAGGACTCAAAGAATCCCATTACCATGGGTATCAAGACTAGCAAAGCTTAAATGGGTAAGGAAGGGGTAAAGGGGTGAGGTTGCAGCAGCGACTAAGCATATATGGTGGCTGACATACGCAAATGAGAGCGAGAAGAGAAACAAAGGAACGGTCGCCAACTAGTAATGATCAAGAAGTGATCCTGAACTCCTACTTACGTCAAACATAACCCAGAAACCGTGTTCTCCTCTCGATCAACCCCGAAAAGAGACACTCACGGTGATGCACACGGTTGGTGTATTTTACAAGAGTTTGCTTCAAGTTTACTACAACCGGATATTAACAAATTCCCATCTGCCACATAACCGCGGGCACGGCTCTCGAAAGTTTAAACCCTGCAGGGGTGTCCCAACTTAGCCCATGATAAGCTCTCGCGATCAACAAAGGATATTCTTCTCCCGGGAAGAACCGATCAGTCTCGAATCCGGCCACAAGACATTTCGACAAAGAATAAAACAAGACCAGCAAAGCCGCCCGATGCGCCGACAATCCCGATAGGAGCTGCACATATCTCGTTCTCGTGGCAACATCGGATGAGACTAGCTACGAGTAAAACCAGACCTCGAAGTTTCTCGAGGGGCCCTGCAGTAGCTCGGTTCAGGCCAGCACTTAGAGAAGCATCGCCCTGGGGGCTAAAATAAAGATGACACTTGGGCTCCTAAACCCAAGGAAAAAGGGCTAGGTGAAGCAAATGGTAAAACCAATGTTGGGCCTTGTTGGAGGAGTCTTATTCAAAGCGAACTGTCAAGGGGGTCCCATAAATCACCCGACCGCGTTAGGGACGCAAGATCCGGGAACATAATACCGATATGACGGAAACTAGGGCGGCAAGATTGGAACAAAACACCAGGCATAAGGCCGAGCCTTCCACCCTTTACCAAGTATATAGATGCATTAATAATATAAGATATATTGTGATATCCCAACAAGTAAACATGTTCCAACAAGGAACAACATCTCCATGATCCAACAAGGAACAAACTTCATCTTCACCTGCAACTAACAACGCTATAAGAGGGGCTGAGCAAAGCAGTAACATAGCCAAACAACGGTTTGCTAGGAAGGGTGCAAAAGGTTAGAGGCTGACATGGCAATTTGGGATGGCTTGGTAAACAAGTAATAGGTAGCGCAGCATAGCGATAGAACGAAGCAACTAGCATAGCAATGATAGTAGTGAGATCCAGGGTAGCGGTCATCTTGCCTGAAATCCCGCAAGGAAGAAGAACGAGTCCATGAAGAAGACGGACGGATGAAGCCGAACCAAGCGTAGACGAACGAATCCTCACGATCGCAACGAAACAGGAACTAACAAGAAGAAGCACACAACATAGTAAACACACCACACATAGACAAGACAAGATGCACAACAAGCATGATGCATGACAAAGCTAGATGAGGCTACTCATGGCAAGAGATGATGCAAACAAGAGCAACACATCAAGGCAAGTTTAAATGAGGCCGGGAACAACATATAACAATTCCGCTAAGTCCTCATATGCAAATTTCGAAATTGGTCCAGATCTGAATAAACCTTATGTTCAAGTTGTTAAACAGCAAGTTAAGATGCACGACGATGATCTACACGAAAATCTAGTCAAGTTACATATAAAGTTCATTAAATTCGGAGCTACGGCCTAGAAGATATGAGGAAAACAAGTTGAACATGGCATTGATGCCAAATGCACCCAAACATCAAGAAAACACCTCAAAACATGAATGCAACATGATAATATGAAGCTACATGCAAAATCAAGCAAGTTTCATATAGAGCACACTCAAAACGGAGCAACAGATCAACACATACACACCATACAAGTCATGACAACAATCTGTCCAAAACAGCAACTAGGCATATTGCAAGCATCAAAACAACATGCTACAGAATCCCAACGTAAAAAAAAGGCATGGGCATGATGTACAGGTAAAGAATTACAAAACATGAACACTGAACTATCTCCAGAAATCACTAGACCATGCTCAAACACACATGGCAAGATTGCAAATAATAACAGTTCAGACTTTGCAGAAAATAACATCAGGTTGCACTGTTTAGAGCTATCGAACAACATGTTACAGGAACTTATCATGGCAAACAAAGGCATGGAATGAATCTACTAAATGTATAGATCAAATGTACTTTAGTGACCATGAGCCAAAAGGGATCAGAAAATATGATGGCACCCATGTAAACATGGCAAGTTATATGACAGATTTAAACATGGCAGGAACAACAATAAGTAGACATGTTGGTGAGCTTGAACCACTCACCACAGAGCAAAACATGGCATGGCAAGGAAACCAACAGTAAGAATACATGTCATAGAAGCTATACATAGCAAGAACAACATCATAGCATACACGGATCAACTACAACAACCTTGGCAAAATTGAATAACATGTAAACAATCTGCCAGGAAACATTTTATAGCAAAAGTAGAGCTCGATTGACTCAAGCTAGACTACTCCATAATTGCAAACAAGGGCATGGATGGATAGAGAATAACCATATGTTCAAAACATCCTTACTGAAGTAACTCAAAATAATCATGGATATCTCTGTAGCATCAAGTTTACATGGCATAAAAATATCAGCAGAACAGGGGCTGAAATCAGCAACATCATGAAGCCTACTTTGCATGCTTGTGCTAGTCACCACAGAGATCACAAAAATACATGGCATACACCCCTGTAAAGATGGCATGGCATATTACGAAACACATGTAGGACTCAAGTTCATAGGGTGCACACATCAATCATGGCAAAAATGACAAAAGTGCATGTTCTGATAAGAATCTGAAACTAACATCACATAGCCCTCTTCCAACAGCATTTCGGGCATCAAGATGAGCTCAAATGTAAATGACGCAATGAGATGAAATGATGAAATCATCGAGACGAACAATTTGACATATTACACGCACGAAACAGAGCGATATGCAGAGAGTTATGGCATGATGAATATGGCATGAAAATGTCACATATTCGGGGACTTGGGGGAATTTCACCTCGCGGGTTGACCGCGGCACGGTTCTCGATGCGGCGGTGGATCTCGCCGGAGATCGAACGGAGGGAGGCCGGAGGAGGCGGGGAGAGGCGCCGGCGAGGTGGCCCCGGACCGGATCCGGCCGGATCCGGCCGGCGGCGGGCGCGGAGGCGGCGGGAGGCCGGACGGGCGAGGAGGCGGCGGGCGCTGGGCGGCGGGCGGCACGGCACTCGGCGGGCGGGCGCGGCGCCGGGCGAGGTGCGGCGTTCGGGCGGTGGTCCGTGGCGCTGCGCCGGGCGGCGCGGCCCATCGGGCCGAGGCACGGGCGCGGGCGAGGGCGGAGGGCGAGGCGAAGCCCGCGGGGAGGCGAGCTTCGTCGCCGGAGACCAAGGCGGCGGCGGATGGCGGCGGCAGCGGGCGGCGGGCGCCGCGGAGGCGCGGCGGCGCCGGGCGTGGACGGGCCGCTGGGGAAGGAGGCGGGCCCGAAGCGGGCGGGCGGCGGCGCTGCGGGCGCCGGGCCACGGGCGCGCTTCGATTGGCGCGGACGGCGGCGGCTGGACGGAACGGACATGTCCGGCCGTCGGCGGACATGTCCGGCGGCACGGAGGGGAATTTTTAGGGTTTCGGGGGGAATTGATCCGGGATTTCGGGGGAGGAGGCATATTTATAGGTAGAGGGAGCTAGGAGAGTCCAAATGAGGAGCTGTTTTTGGCCACGCGATCGTGATCGAACGACCGAGAGCATGGAGGGGAGTTTGCTGGGTTTTGGGACACTTTGGAAGGGTGTTGGGCTGCAAGACGAAAGAGGCTTTTACGGTTACCCGGTTAACCGTTGGAGTATCAAACGACCTCCAAATGATCCGAAACTTGACAGGCGGTCTACCGGTGCTATACCAAGGCCTCTTGGCAAACCTCGGTCCATTCCGAGACCGTTAAACACCCGCACAAGAAAAGAGGTAAAAGAGGGCGCCGGGAGACATAGGAGTGCCGGATTGCAAAACGGACAACGGGGAAAATGCTCGGATGCATGAGACGAACACGTATGCAAAATGAAATGCACATGATGACATGATATAAAATGCAGATGATGACATGGCAAAGTGCAACACGCAAGCACATGACATGGCAACGACGGCGAATAACTGGCAAACACCTGGCGCATCAAATCCGGGGTGTTACACGGAACCCGTAGGTGTTCATAATATCGCAGAAAAATTCAGAGAAGGGCGGGCAGAGCCCGCAGTAGAAGAAGAGCGCGAAGAAGGGATACCCGTTCGGAGCCAGTTCCGAGGCAACGGCCGGGAGTACCTTTGTGCGCGGATGCGCTCGCATCTCCGTCGACCAGAAGAGGTAGTAGTTCTCCCTCAGATCCCTTGCGGCGAAGCCGGGGGAAGATGGCCTGCTCCTTTTCATGGCGCCATGAGCCGCTGCGCCGGCTGACTTCACGCCCTTCCCCTTGTCGGCTTTCGGAGCCATGGCGGAGGTGGTGGGGGAGATCGACGGCGTTGGTGGTGCTGGTGGCTATGGGGGGCGGAGCGCTGCTCTCTTCAGACTTGGGAAGAAGGGGGGAGCAGCGGAGGTTTTTTCGAGATTGGACAGCAAATGGCGAGGTGGGCGAACTGCCCCTATTTCCCCTGCTTATAAAGAGGGAGGGGGCGGACGTTCCGCCTTTCCGAATAAAGAAACCCCCCACGATCTCTCCCACGATGCCGCATTCGACGCGTGCTGCCTGTGGGGGCGTGGTGGGTCCAGAGTGAGTTATGGCGTAACCCAGCCGCGCGTGCGTGCCGTGCCTGTTTTGGGCCCGCCCAACAACGCCGCACTGTGTGGCCCAGGCCCGGGGGCTCCTGTCGGTGTACTAGAGTAGGGGTACACTAGTATCCCGAACTTGTGCACGGGCAGTTGTAGCACCCCGCGGCAAGGCTTGCCTGGTGACCGCCAAGGTCCTCTGCGGTTCCATTGGAGCCATTCAAGAACAAAGTATTCAAACCAAAGAGACAAGGCCCCGGCAAGAGGAGCTTGCCGGGAAGGCCAACCAAGGCACCTAGGAGACAAGGCCCGGCAAGAGGAGCTTTGGGAAGGCCCGTGAGCGACAAGCTTCCGGACGCGACAAGACAACAATCAGGCAAGGCGCTTGCATGGCAGACTACCACTCCGCTCCTGCACTCCAGCAAGATCCACCAACGTGTCGCCTACAGGACCCTTCCAGCGCTGCGTGGCAAGAGGTCAGGCGGCCAGCGGAGCGCTGGTGGCAAGCGGCGCCGACAAGATTGCCATCGTGGCGGCGGTGGCGCCCGACGGTCCCTCTTGCCTTTGTTTGGGCGACGAGACGGGCATTTAATGCCTTTGTCCCCGCCGTCGTGGTTAGGTACGGACATCGTACAAGTAGTTGTACCAACCGCACTCTTTTTCCATTTTTGCCCTTGTCTACGTTGCCACCTGTCGGAGACCCCTTGAGCATATAAAAGGAGGCCCATGCGCAACGTAGAGGAGGGTTCGAACGGTTCGAAGGCAGAAAACACCTACGCTAGGTCTCGTTAGCAGCTGGTGCGTATTGTAGCATTCAGCGCTCCCTAGCAAGAACACAATACAATCAAACAAGCAGCAGTAGGAGTATTATCTCTCCGGAGAGCTCCGAAGCTAGGTAAACTGCTCGTGTGCTTCGCCTCGATCTGGTCTTCGTGCGACCTCCGCCCCCCACCGAACCGAAAGGGGCTCGGTCCACCGGTCCCATAGGTGTTCGTGGGTCAGATCAGCTTCCCCGACAGCTGGGCAGGCCCGAGGTGGTCGGAGGCGTCGGGCAGAGGGCGGGATGCCTAGGCGCATCAGAAGCGCTCGAGCATGCAAATGGCTGGCATGGCTATTTTAAAGGGCAGGCATGTCCCTTTGTGCCTTGGGGTTTCCTTGGATGCCCTGGGGTGGAGAGATGCTAGGTGGAGTGCTGGCATATAAAAATGGGAGAGAGAGAGAGAGAGGTGCTGCCATGGGTGAACAGAGAGAGAAAGAGGTGGTTTTACCCCCCAATAATTGTTCTGAGATGCTGCCATTGCTACTGGAGGTAGAGGGGGACTAGGAGGGGCTGTGGTAAAAGTTTGAGCCCATGGAGATTAGTCGAAGGGGTCAGAATGGTGTTTTTGGAAATGTGGCAGAAAGTGTTTGATATTGGTTTGGGCAAGCAGATGATTTCCATTTCTCATGAGACTCCACAGGGTGAAATGGCACATATAATTAGGTCCTTCCACCAATTTTGAGCTCATTTGGGCAAAGTTGCTAATGCAACTTTTGTAAACCCTAGAAATCAACAGAAATGCATTTACCAAGATCTAGTCATGCAAAACCATTTCCCTTGATGCACCACTTGGTGTAGTGTCATCATTTGGGCTTGTTAGCATGACCACAAAGTTTGGGGGTATTTGGAATAAGTTGGCAATGTAAAGTTGTTCAAACTTGAATCTGGACAGAGATGGTTTTGGGGCACTATTTTGAACCAAAACAGTTTGGATTGGGCTGAAACTTTGCAATGTAATCATATTATGCATATGTGACTTTCTAGAATTTTCTTCGATTTATTTGAAAACATTTCTTGTAGAAATATTTCAAATACTTGAAATGAGCAGAAATGGTTAGGAGGGTTTTGTCCAATATTTTGAACATGACCATGTGTTGAAACTCTTATATATGGAAATTATATGTCCACTGAGTTTCCCTGATTTTTCTCAAATATTTTTGAAGCTTTTAAATAATTTTAACCTATTAAAGACCATTTCTGGCCTAAAGAAAAAGCCTTTAAGTAAAATAGGGATATAACTTTTAAAATTATATTTTTGTGGTTTATGGGAGTCATATATCTAATAGGAATCAAATATACCTTTTGAAAGATCTTTCACACCCCAAATCAAGTACTTGAAGTGTAAATCTCAATTCAGGGGTTTTTGGAAAACTAATTTTAGAAAATACTTTTGGGCCAAATTATTATTGTAAGAAAATACTATATTGCTCTATACACATGACATGATCATTGGGCAGAAGTTTGGGGCAAGGATATGAAGTATAGAAGGTGGAGTTGTGTTGACTTTAAAGGGCACTTTGAAAAACACAGAGAGAAAACCAACTCCAAATAAAAGCCAAATAATGCAAAAGTTTTGTCAAACCACACTTTATCATGATTTATTAGCTTAAGTGTTGTGGCATGAAAATCAGGGTGTGACAGACCTACCCCCTTACAAGAATCTCGTCCCCGAGATTCCCAAACTAAGCATTGACAGGAATACGAAAACTTGGATCTGGGGTAGTCTTCACTTCTTCATATTGCTTCTGCTTCCGAGTGGTGCTCCACTGAACCTTGAAGTACTCAATGGCTTGGCTTTGTGTATGATGTCCTGCTTGATCCAGACTGCAATTGGGGTCTTTCACGTAGGTCATATTGAGCTGGAGGTCGATGGCTCGTGATTGGTTTCTTTGTAGAGACCGGGCTAGTTAGGAAGTTGGAAACGTTTCCGTAGTGGTGTCGTGTGGAAAAACTTTGTGCACAGTGGGTGACTCAGGTGGTAACTCTAGCTGGTAGCCATCTATTCTTTGTCTTGGAGTTATCTCGGAGAGGGGCGATAAATCTTGGTGTAAGCTTCCCTTTGACATGGAAATGCTTGGTTCCTTTGAGAGAAGTGGCTTGCAGACGCACCTGGTCTTCGACGAGAAAGTTCACTCCTTGACGGTAGTGGTTGGCATATTTCTTCCTCCTTGGGATGGCGGTCTTCAAATGTTTCCTAACCAGCTGAACGATTCTTCTTCCATCTTCAGTTAGACGAGTAGGTCACCAAGTAAAAGTGACAACCAACGTGACCAAGTATTCCATGAAGTTTCTGTTCATGGGGTACATAAGGTAGGCTGGGGCATTGGTGGTGGTAACGGTTGAGTGTGGGCCAAGGTGTTCTCGATCTAGAGTCAAGACCCCAAGGTCATGATCCGACCATGTTGTAGCTTTGTAGGGCTTAAGGGTTTCAAGGATTCTAGGGTGCGGGTGAACGTTTATCATCTTATCCTTGAGCACAATTCCTGAGATGCCAATTGTTCTATCTAGTTCTCCAAACAGATCACCTTATACCGCTGAAAGCATCATTTCGTATAGGTCAACTCCAATAATAACTCATGTGATTCATATCCTCATAGCTCCGAGAGGAGGTCTAACAAAATCATATATGTCTACGATCCCCGAACTCATATGTATGGCTACCCCTAAAAATCCATGGGTAGAGCATACAAGCTTCCAAGCTGGAATAAAACATGACAATCCAAGTGCTCATCCTATTCTTCCAATGTCCATATTAGTGCATCTTTATCCTAAGGAAACATGTCGTATGCTACTCCAAAATCTGGTTTCCTTCCTATGAATCCAGTCCAACAGCCCATTAACTTCCATCAATCATTACACAATCCATTAGTTCTACAAATCCAATGTTTATGGTGTTCCACATGATATCTGTCAGGACCCCGATCCTAAGTCACACCGATCTAGCATGTAACACATCATATCACTTTGCGGCCTCACGCACGGTATTCCCACGGGTGTCGCCTTACCATGGCCCGGGACCGTTTGCGTCTTTTGGCTCACGTATATGATAGTGTCGCTAGCATCCATATGACAAAGAACCCGGGCCGACATGGCTAGTCGTGAACCCAAAGCGGCGCTAACCTATGGGGACAGGCATACATGAATCACATCGAGCATGTCGGTCATCAACGATATAGTCGGGCTGTAGCACTGGGCTAACAGGACTCCGTATCCCGGCTGTAGCAGGCTAGGCAGGACTCGAATAACACCGCGTGACATTTCCCGAAGGGATGACATAGGAACGGTGAAACACATGCCGCCATCAAGTGTCCAAGCAGTAGTCTTTGGGCTAGCAGGACTCGTGAACCGGGCAGTAGCGGACTACTATCGCCGTAATCACGAGACTACATTTCCCCATATGAGAGGCTGCCAAGGATAAACAACTAGTTTGTCGGATCCCACACATACCAAGCATTTCAAACATACACACATTATGCTCAATATGCGTAGATACAACATGGCATCACAACATAACTCTACGACTCAAAATACTATTCATTAGGCTCCGAAGAGCGAGATATTACAAACATGGGTCTCATGACCCAACACTCGTGAGCATACAAGTCAAAGCACAAGCGGAAGCTAAACATGTCTGGGTACAGACAACTACAAATGGAAAAGGCTGAGAAGCCTGACTATCTACCAGATCCTGCCGAGGCACAAGATCGTAGCTGAGGTAACAAGCTAAACGTCGAAGTCCACGTGGAACTACTAGCGAGACCGACGCGTCTCTCGCAAAACATAGAATAGGCAAACGTGAGTACAATTGTACTCAGCAAGACTTACATCGTAACTAACTACATATGCATCATTATCAAAGGGGGTGGTGGAGTTTGACCGCAGCAAGCCAGCTTTGACTCGGTGGCTATCCTGAACTACGATCGCAAGTAACTCTTTTGAGGTGGCGCACGAGTCCACATATTCACCATGGCAATACACCACTATGGACCCGCTCCCGTCTCCCTACGAGAACGCCGTCCATAGCACTCACGCCTATCTTGCGCATTTTAGAGTATCCACTTTCACTTGTCTATGAACTGATATAGGCAACCCAGAAATCCTTTTCCGTGGACACGGCTATTCGAATAGATCATATTAAACCCTGCAGGGGTGTACTTCTTCACACACGCTCACCACTTACCGCCGTTTACACGACATGTACTGCAACCTTCAAGCGGAAGCCCAACGTGGGTGTCGGCCACGGCCTACCTAAACACTCAAGTCCCTAGTCCAGGTTTATCGCCTATTCGGGTTCCATCCGCAGGAGTCCGCCGAGGTTTCCCATACAGCCCCGAACGATGTGTGCAGGGTTCGAGATACCAAACGGCACTCGGTACATCGACCCACAGTGCCTCACCGCAACACAACCCACCCCTAAGGTCAGCGCTATGCGGCCCCAAAGATGCTACAAACACCGAAACTACTTGCAACTCCCTGACCGAGGACAAGGGTGGTTAAGAAGCCGAGAGGGTCAATTAAGGATCCCAATGCGTGGTAGTAACTGTTTCATGGATCACAAACACAGAACTCAGTTCTCGAGGACGGCTGCAATGAGACAACCCACCATGTACTCCTACATGGCCTCTCACCGCTACCTTTACCAAATCGTGTTCACACACTTAGCTCACACACAATAAGACATGTTCACACAATTCCAATTCATTCCCGATGAGTCGACCGACTCAACTCTAAGCGATGAGAGTGCATGACAACAAGCATAAATGAGTAGGCACAACATGGCTCAAACAATTCCTACTCATGCTAGTGGGTTTCATCTAATTCTTGTGGAATGACAGGTCATGCAAAGGATCAAGGGGTTCAGCTACCGCAGCAAGTAACACATGAGTCGTTGTTGTCCTAATGCAGTAAAATAGAGCAGGAGCGAGAGAGTGGGATTATATCGAATGAACAAGGGGTTTTGCTTGCTCGGCACTTCAAGATAATATAGTTCTTCATCGGTGTCATCGAACTCATCGTCGGTACATCGCTCTACCGGAGGGACTATTACCGCAAACAAGAGAGAACACAATCAATGCAATGCACATTCACATGAATGACATGTCATATTAAGGTACTGAATTCACCTAATGCAATAATAATCCAAGTTAGTTGAAGTGGAATTCAAACAAGGTTGAACTCCAACTCCAAATGCTATTTCATAAATTACCCTAATCATGATTCATCCTATTCAGTGAGGTTAACTTGTTCAAACATGCATGATCATGGCATAAACAGATTCTTCATATTTTTCTAATCATTTTTCATATATAAATTATTTCCATCCGAGTTACGGTTGAATTTCTATGATTTATTAAAGTTTAGGGCATTTTCTGAAATTTCCTGAATTAAAATAATTCCAGAATCATTAATGCGTCAGCATGACATAGGCGTGACGTCAGCGGGTCAACTGGGTCGCTGTCCAGGTCAACTCTGACGCTGGAACCCACTGGTCAGAGTAATTAGCTTAATTAGATTTAATTAAAACTAAACCTAGTTATTAAACAGGGCTGGGCCCCACCTGTCATTGACTCAGGAGAGTCAACCAGGGCCCACCCATGGTCAAATCCCACGCTGGCTGCCGGCGTTTAGCCGCCGGCGAGCCCGACGTGGCGGCGAGAGTGGTTTTTGCCACTCCGGCGACCAAATGGCTCGCGGAGGGCATCTAGGAGGAGCTGGGGAGGAGCCGAAGCTCTTGGTGGAGTGGCTTGAGCTCGGGGCGGTCGGAATCGACGCCGGCGGCGACCTATGCGGCCGCCGGAGCTCGGGCGAGCTCGGGCTCGACGCTGCGGTGCACTAGAGGGGAAACGGAGGGGCGCTGCGGGCTCCTGGGAGGGCGGCGAACTTCGTGGTGTGCTCGGGTGCAAGCTGGGGTGGCCCTGGCCACGGCGGCGCCATGGCCGGCGGTGAAGAGTGCTCGGGTGCGGTGGTTGGCGCGGTTAGGGGAAGCAGTCGATCGTGGGGAGAGGGGGAAACGGCAGAGGAGCTCACGGCGGGTGCGGCGATGGCATCGGCGAGCTCGGGGGGGCACCGGAGCCGACGAATTCGACGGCGGCGATCGGCGGGTCCGAAGAGGGGAAAACGGTGGGGCGGCGCCTCGGGCGCTCCGGCATCGGGAGGCTCGGTGAGGAGGGCGAGGATGGAGTGGCGGGGCTTGGGGGCATGTCGGGGAGGTAAGGGGGAGGCGGTGGCCGCGGCGAACGGCGACGGTGGCGACGAGGCCGCTCGGTGGTGCGCGTGGGCGGGAAGCAGAGGAGGGAATGGGATCCAGGGAGTGAGGGAGGGGGTCCAGGGGGTCGGGGCGGCGCCGAGGAGAACGCACGAGGCGTCTCGGTGATGCAGGCGAGCAGGGAGGAGGCGTGGCGTGCTCGGGGGCGATCGCCGTGTCCCTCCCCTGCCTACTGGCAGAGGTAGGCGACGAGCGGCGTTCGGTTGGTGGGCTGGGCCACCAACTGGGCCAGCGAGGGGGAAGGCTGGGCCGGTGGGCTGCGCAGGTAAACCAGGTAGTCCTTCTCTCTCTTTTTCTTTATTTCTGTTTTCTATTTTCTGTAAATATGTTTGGCTTTAATAAAAATGCCAGGGCATTTTCAAAAATCACTAAACTGGTCAATGTCACTGTTTGGAATATTTCCAACAACAAATACTTCAGTTTATGATTATTTGAACATTTAAAATATTTTATAGTATTTAAATGCCCAAATGCAAATACCATATGAATTAACTCCAAAGTCCAAATGTCATGGAAAAATGTGCATCACCCCTGGTTATGTTTTAAAGCATTTTTCCAGATATGAAGAACATTTTTGAGGTCCATTTGGTTCATTGAAAATATTTCTTAGTTGAACCTATTTAAATTGTTTTTGGTGCTAGGGCTTGGTCATCCCCATTTCAAATTTTCATGAAATTAAACATGATGCATGGATGCAATGCCATTGGTTACAAGCAAGCTCTAGGGCTGTGACAACTCACCCCCACTAAACAAGAATCTCGCCTCGAGATTCAAGACGTGAGGCAAGAGGAAAAGGGAGGTCACAAACTATCACAATCTTCATGATCCATTTGCCCTCCTCGAAAATGTTGATTCACTCCATCATCTTGGTCTTGACGCCCTTGCTTTCGAGGTCTTCACCGACATGACAATGTAAAGAAGGGGAAAACCCTACATGATTCGACCTTCACGAAGATCAGGTAAACATGATCAACTCACGGACTGAGATGGTGACACATCTCGAGTTGAGGCACAAAATGCATCGAGAGGGATGGAAGAACAACAACGGGGTTTGATTGGTGGCAACAATTCCACGCTTAGGGAGATGGTGGATGGTGTCAAGGTGGCGAGGAAGTATTTATCATGATCCCGTAATGGGACACCTCGAGAAAAGTGGCGCAAGGAACTATTCCCTTAAGTGGCAAAAAGAATTACTTTTGATCCATAGATCATTGGAACTCTTTATACCAGCCTAAGGCAATTCACAACGATCGTTTGACGGAGTGCAAAGGAATAGTACACCCGGACTAGAATGGATGATGTGGACTACCTTGTTGAAGACAACGCAATGGATGATTTTTGCTTATCACCGGAGGAGGAGGGGACCCATGGTGGGACCACTTTTGAGGATGACCCTGAATAAGAGTTACTAAGGAGGCAGTCTATAGCGAGATAGCACAAGGACGGTGCAAGCTGGGAACGAAATGCAACTGTTGGAATGTTCCAACCATCATATCTGCCTGAGATTCAGATCCGATTGGTGATGGGATACTTGAGACTCAGCATGTCCGAAAAGGAAAGGTTGCAACACGTAATCGACGAGATGACGTTGCGAGATTCTCGGGATATGAACTACGATAGCAAGCTCCAAAACATGAGCTGGTTTGCTACAAACATGTGAACACGTTGTCCTAGACAAGCATGACCACATAGTAGTCTTATAATACAACACTACCGAGTTCAGGTGGGGAACCATAATCGAGGATATCGGAGTTTAACATAAGTCATACGATTAGCTCTTATGAAGAAACTTCTTCTCCTTGTACAAATCAGTTAGTGGCTTGGTGTGCTAGGAATACATACGGAATGAAGATGATCAGTCTATCAAACCATAGAATACTTCGCACATGCATGACTGACTTGGAATGATTCCAGAGGGAGCAAAACAAACCTTCCTCATTTTCATGGCGGCAACTTACACCAAATGCACATGAACTAGAGGAAGTCACTACTTTCATCCAAACATATGCTTCATGAACGAAACACGAAGAAATGCTTACACAAGTTTCCAACACTAGGTTGATGTTCAACACGACTCATGGGGGAAACAAGATGCTACTGATGGGCTCAACAGCAACTCATCGGAATTTCCATATCACTGGACTTCCACCAGCATGTGAACACGTTGATAGCATTGGTCAGTCCAAAGATGTAATGGGTATGCTCGAGGGATTAACCACGGGTAAGACAACATCACGAATATCGTTGGTTCTGATTTGACTCGACAATGGCCCATACTCGAATCAAAGAGTTGATAAGACAATAGGTCCAGCAACTGATCACAGGGTCCAATCGGTGAAGATATCATCCTTCTTCAACACACACTACACAGGAATATCCCTTTGGAACGAACTAAGTTGGACAAGCTTTATCTTCCAACTCTCCAGGTTGTTGTCTAGCTTAACCGACTAGCTCAGGGGTATCCAACACAGATTCTTGGAGAAGGGGTGGTTCATAAGAAACCAACTTGATCACGAGCTCAACATAACAGTCAGGAAACAATCCGGTAACACTTCCAAGAAGATATTTGGAAAGTCACGAACCACCGGTATGTTACTAAGCTCGAGAGCAATCTTGCTTTTGAGGGCAAGACGATATGATCCGATGAGTGAGGACTTGACAAGATCCTAACTCATCAATCGAAGAGTGCACCGGAAATAAGGACTAGGTAGCACGATCAATCTTAGGATGATGGTTTAATAACCAACACGATAAGAATGAGAATATTGTCCATTCACTACCAAGCAACAAGTTGCTCGGGGTATTGATTTCACACATCACAATTCACTTGTCGGCGTTCCGGTTGCATCAACACGGAACCGAGGAATGAATAGTGATGGCGAGAAGTATCACTACGTCAAGAATTCCTAAGAGGTTGTGCAATTCCCATGACAGTCTTGACATAAGATGGCAATACTTCAGGGTAGAACAGAATCAAAAGCTGGATGGCACTTTGATCTGCGGAATGCAACTGCTTTGACCTAATCCTAGAAATGGATGAGGTACTGGAGTTTGTTTCTCCTAGTCATTCCGGAATAGAATGGCTTGACGGACCACAAGGATAAAATGCATCGATGAACACAAATGCACACATACCCTTGGCTATCAATTGATAGATGAAGGTCGAAGGCATCTAAGAGAACAACTCAAAGGAACATATAATTTTCTGAGTTGTGGATGCACAGATTAGTATGTCGAGCAAGCTCAACATTTCTTCCGGATAACCCATGCAGAAAGGTAGAATTGGCAGATTCACAATTATGAATGGAGAACTCCTCAAGAGCACTCTTATTGTGATCTTTTGGCTCAAAAGAACTTCTGCCATAATTAGTTCATGGTATTTGGAAGAAGGAAATACCACGGACCTTGAGGACTATCGCAAGGTTACTAATATCCTAAAGGCACTAGCAAATACTAACAACATGAAGTAGGATGAATCTCGGGTTCAGAAACCCAGGAGTAGAATACCTACTACTAAATGGCATCACGGGATGCTTTCAAGAATACTGGCCAGAATCATCACACTTGGGATACAAAAGCATTGCTAAATTGCTAGGTGACTTCCTAAACACCTAAGGTCATAATAATAGTTCCAACATATATGTCGAGGCAACAAAGTACCTCAACTGACTGGTTAGTGTGCTTAACCTGGCCCAAAAGGACATCAGGAACGGAAGAAGGGATTTGCAGATGCATCAGACTATTTAGAGACCTGGGATAACTCGGACAGCATAACGGCTGTAAATGCTCAAAGTGATTTGAGACATCCTGCAGAAAATGGTGGCATAACCACTCAACAACATCATAACAAGATTCTGGGATCAACAGTTATCATACAGGAGTAGTAGGAACTGAACTGGGGATTAAAACCGACAATCTTATAAGTCTATGGATTAGTAACACGTCATCCTAATAGATAGATGAGAAGCCTAGTTCCTAAACCCCGTAGAAGAGGAGAGGATGACTCAGATCAGAAGGCCATGAGGTATAAGGAGTAAAAAGAGCCTTACGTTCCCTTCCACAATCAATTCCCTTACATAACTAAAGCATTTCTAGACACACTTCACCAGTTTGGCTTGGTAATCCTACTGAGCATCAAAGCTCGATACCAACGCTGTCGGGACCCGATCCTAAGTCACACCGATCTAGCATGTAACACATCATATCACTTTGCGGCCTCACGCACGGTATTCCCACGGTGTCGCCTTACCATGGCCCGGGACCGTTTGCGTCTTTTGGCTCACGTATATGATAGTGTCGCTAGCATCCATATGACAAAGAACCTGGGCCGACATGGCTAGTCCTGAACCCAAAGCGGCGCTAACCTATGGGGACAGGCATACATGAATCACATCGAGCATGTCGGTCATCAACGATATAGTCGGGCTGTAGCACTGGCTAACAGGACTCGTATCCCGGGCTGTAGCAGGCTAGGCAGGACTCGAATAACACCGCGTGACATTTCCCGAAGGATGATATAGGAACGAAGTGAAACACATGCCGCCAGTCAAGTGTCCAAGCAGTAGTCTTTGGGCTAGCAGGACTCGTGAACCGGGCTGTAGCGGACTACTATCGCCGTAATCACGAGACTACATTTCCCCATATGAGAGGCTGCCAAGGATAAACAACTAGTTTGTCGGATCCCACACATACCAAGCATTTCAAACATACACACATTATGCTCAATATGCGTAGATACAACATGGCATCACAACATAACTCTACGACTCAAAATACTATTCATTAGGCTCCGAAGAGCGAGATATTACAAACATGGGTCTCATGACCCAACACTCAGAGCATACAAGTCAAAGCACAAGCGGAAGCTAAACATGTCTGGGTACAGACAACTACAAATGGAAAAGGCTGAGAAGCCTGACTATCTACCAGATCCTGCCGAGGCACAAGATCGTAGCTAAGGTAACAAGCTAAACGTCGAAGTCCACGTGGAACTACTAGCGAGACTGACGTCTCTCTGCAAAACATAGAATAGGCAAACGTGAGTACAATTGTACTCAGCAAGACTTACATCAGAACTAACTACATATGCATCATTATCAAAGGGGGGTGGTGGAGTTTGACTGCAGCAAGCCAGCTTTGACTCGGTGGCTATCCTGAACTACGACTGCAAGTAACTCTTTTGAGGTGGCGCACACGAGTCCACATATTCACCATGGCAATACACCACTATGGACCCGCTCCCGTCTCCCTACGAGAACGCCGTCCATAGCACTCACGCCTATCTTGCGCATTTTAGAGTATCCACTTTCACTTGTCTATGAACTGATATAGGCAACCCAGAAGTCCTTTTCCGTGGACACGGCTATTCGAATAGATCATATTAAACCCTGCAGGGTGTACTTCTTCACACGCTCTCACCACTTACCGCCGTTTACACGACATGTACTGCAACCTTCAAGCGGAAGCCCAACGTGGGTGTCGGCCACGGCCTACCTAAACACTCAAGTCCCTAGTCCAGGTTTATCGCCTATTCGGGTTCCATCCGCAGGAGTCCGCCGAGGTTTCCCATACAGCCCGAACGATGTGTGCAGGGTTCCCGAGATACCAAACGGCACTCGGTACATCGGGCCACGGTGCCTACCGCAACACAACCCACCCCTAAGGTCAGCGCTATGCGTCGGCCCCAAAGATGCTACAAACACGAAACTACTTGCCACTCCCGGACCGAGGACAAGGGTGGTTAGAAGCCGAGAGGGTCAATTAAGGATCCCAATGCGTGGTAGTAACTGTTTCATGGATCACAAACACAGAACTCAGTTCCTGAGGACGGCTGCAATGAGACAACCCACCATGTACTCCTACATGGCCTCTCACCGCTACCTTTACCAAATCGTGTTCACACACTTAGCTCACACACAATAGGACATGTTCACACAATTCCAATTCATTCCCGATGAATCAGACCCGACTCAACTCTAAGCAGTAGCAGGCATGACAACAAGCATAAATGAGTAGGCACAACATGGCTCAAACAATTCCTACTCATGCTAGTGGGTTTCATCTAATTACTGTGGAATGACAGGTCATGCAAAGGATCAAGGGGTTCAGCTACCGCAGCAAGTAACACATGAGTCGTTGTTGTCCTAATGCAGTAAAATAGAGCAGGAGCGAGAGAGTGGGATTATATGGGAATGAACAAGGGGGTTTTGCTTGCCTGGCACTTCTGAAGATAATATAGTTCTTCATCGGTGTCATCGAACTCATCGTCGGTACATCGTCTCACCGGAGGGACTATTACCGCAAACAAGAGAGAACACAATCAATGCAATGCACATTCACATGAATGACATGTCATATTAAGGTACTGAATTCACCTAATGCAATAATAATCCAAGTTAGTTGAAGTGGAATTCAAACAAGGTTGAACTCCAACTCCAAATGCTATTTCATAAATTACCCTAATCATGATTCATCCTATTCAGTGAGGTTAACTTGTTCAAACATGCATGATCATGGCATAAACAGATTCTTCATATTTTTCTGATCATTTTTCATATATAAATTATTTCCATCCTAGTTACGGTTGAATTTCTATGATTTATTAAAGTTTAGGGCATTTTCTGAAATTTCCTGAATTAAAATAATTCCAGAATCATTAATGCGTCAAGATGACATAGGCGTGACGTCAGCCGGGTCAACTGGTCGCTGTCGAGTCAACTCTGACGCTGGGACCCACTGGTCAGAGTAATTAGCTTAATTAGATTTAATTAAAACTAAACCTAGTTATTAAACAGGGCTGGGCCCCACCTGTCATTGACTCAGGAGAGTCAACCAGGGCCCACCCATGGTCAAATCCCACGCTGGCTGCCGGCGTTTAGCCGCCGAGCCCGACGCGGCGGCGAGAGTGGTTTTTGCCACTCCGGCGACCAAATGGCTTGCGGAGGGCATCTAGGAGGAGCTGGGGAGGAGCCGAAGCTCTTGGTGGAGTGGCTTGAGCTCGGGGCGGTCGGAATCGACGCCGGCGGCGACCTATGCGGCCGCCGGAGCTCGGGCGAGCTCGGGCTCGACGCTGCAGTGCACTAGAGGGGAAACGGAGGGGCGCTGCGGGCTCCTGGGAGGGCGGCGAACTTCGTGGTGTGCTCGGGTGCAAGCTGGGGTGGCCCTGGCCACGGCGGCGCCATGGCCGGCGGTGAAGAGTGCTCGGGTGCGGTGGTTGGCGCGGTTAGGGGAAGCAGTCGATCGTGGGGAGAGGGGGAAACGGCAGAGGAGCTCACGGCGGGTGCGGCGATGGCATCGGCGAGCTCGGGGGGGCACCGGAGCCGACGAATTCGACGGCGGCGATCGGCGGGTCCGAAGAGGGGAAAACGGTGGGGCGGCGCCTCGAGGCGCTCCGGCGTCGGGAGGCTCGGTGAGGAGGGCGAGGATGGAGTGGCGGGGCTTGGGGGCATGTCGGGGAGGTAAGGGGGAGGCGGTGGCCGCGGCGAACGGCGACGGTGGCGACGAGTCCGCTCGGTGGTGCGCGTGGGCGGGAAGCGAGAGGAGGAATGGGATCCAGGAGTGAGGGAGGGGTCCAGGGGTCGGGCGGCGCCGAGGAGAACGCACGAGGCGTCTCGGTGATGCAGGCGAGCAGGGAGGAGGCTTGGCGTGCTCGGGGGCGATCGCCGTGTCCCTCCCTTGCCTACTGGCAGAGGTAGGCGACGAGCGGCGTTCGGTTGGTGGGCTGGGCCACCAACTGGGCCAGCGAGGGGGGGGGCTGGGCGGTGGGCTGCGCAGTAAACCAGGTAGTCCTTCTCTCTCTTTTTCTTTATTTCTGTTTTCTATTTTCTGTAAATATGTTTGGCTTTAATAAAAATGCCAGGGCATTTTCAAAAATCACTAAACTGGTCAATGTCACTGTTTGGAATATTTCCAACAAGAAATACTTCAGTTTATGATTATTTGAACATTTAAAATATTTTATAGTATTTAAATGCCCAAATGCAAATACCATATGAATTAACTCCAAAGTCCAAATGTCATGGAAAAATGTGCATCACCCCTGGTTATGTTTTAAAGCATTTTTCCAGATATGAAGAACATTTTTGAGGTCCATTTGGTTCATTGAAAATATTTCTTAGTTGAACCTATTTAAATTGTTTTTGGTGCTAGGGCTTGGTCATCCCCATTTCAAATTTTCATGAAATTAAACATGATGCATGGATGCAATGCCATTGGTTACAAGCAAGCTCTAGGGCTGTGACAATATCCTAAAGTTCCTATAATCCCCAAATACTTGAAAGGGCTACCTCACTATAGTCATTCCACCAATTTCCATTATCATGGTCAAGTAAACTCCAAGGTCAAGCTTATATCAACTCCGACAATTAATCCAATCTCCTAGTTTATTGTCCATCGAGAAACATTGTATCAAGATTGAGATCATCAATCTAAATCCAATTTACTTCGAACCATGTAGACATACTCAGCATCTATATTCAACTAGAATCACCTACTTAAATACAAATCTCATGTCCAATGAGAATTTCTTCACCTTTCCCCAAGTCATTATCGTAATCTCAACTATCTCCTATCAATATCCCTTAGCTAAGTCTAATCCTCATGCTTCCAAGAATCTCAGCTTGCGATCATAATTTGCCCTACTAAATCCAATTTACTCAGGGGTAATGTAAGCTATGCTACTCTATTGAAGTGATCCAACCAAGTTCATCTACCAACATGAAGGCCTTATAATCCATCGAAGAGTCTCAGATAATTCCTCAAGTTCTCTGATATAAATTCATCAAGTCATTTGTCCTCTATTCCTATATCCTCAAATTGATCTTCCTATGGCATCATCAGTTCTTGTGCTATATTAAGATGACAATGTGCTTGCTCACTACGTCCAATAGTTTCATAATGAACTCTGTGTTGTGCAAGGTTACAGAGGCTTAACTGGTTTTCTTGTAATTTGTTGGTTAAGATCATGGTTAAGAATTTGAGTGAAGTCTCGAGGGGTCTAGGGATGGGTTTCTGATCTTTGAGGGGTAAACCTAACTCTACGGGGTTGCACTGGGTCGAGGAAGCTGTAGCAAAAAGTCTTCAGTGCTAGTTGATCGCCGAAGTAGAATCCTTGGTGCATCTTGTCTTGCTGGCCTTTAGTTGAGGAGAGAGATGAGAGGGAAAAGTAGCATAGAGGAGGGGAATGCCTAAAGGGGGTTCTATAGTGCAGGTGCAAACAAGCAAGTGCCGAAAGGGCCAAACACAAGCATTAAGATAAGGAAGGTGATATTGTCGCGTACTTGTTGCCTAGGGAAAAAGGGCGACTTATATCGAAACTTAAATAGATAAGAACAAGCAACACTCAACATGGTTTCATTTTTACCATCATATGGACTCGACTGCGCATAGGGGGTACATGACTCATCCTACCCTAGGGGATATCGGATTCGGTAGTCGTGCCTTCTGCCTCGTGCAGTCTTCTGAGTTTTCCTCAGGTGTTGCTACGTCTCTTGTTTGACAAAACAATCTGGGTTGGGCCTGAAGAATTTTCAACAACTTCTCGCCTGATGAGGTAATGGGGTGAAGGTGGCTCCTAGTCGCTGGCATAGACTTGATCTCCTCTTGTCTTCTTAATCATGATGATCACTTTTGCCTTTTTAAGGTGTCGATGGTACTAGGTAGGTAACCCTTTATGTAATGACATTAGCAAGGCATAGTAGAGGTCCAACCTGTCGGTTATGTTGATGACAACATCGACACCAAGAGTGGGGGATGAAGAGAACCGTTTTCCTGCTCACTATAGTGAGGCTGTCCAAATGGCGAGGTTCTCATCCACCGGTGGTTGCCGATGCAACAACGATAAGGAAATGGTTTGTCTATTAGCAATGTATATCATGATCTTGCATTTCCTATGCCCTGATCATCATAGGCTAATGTTGCATCATCTTGGGGCAGTATCAAGGGTGTCACCATCTTCTGGGTCTTCATGTCCTCATTCCTCGAGGATGTATCCTCTGTTGGTATCATCTTTTTGTGGTGTCGCCAATCTTGTGTTCAGAAGATGTGTGAGGGAGTCCTGGATTAGGGGGTCCTCGGACAGCAGGACTATATCCTTTAGCCGTACTGTTGGACTATGAAGATACAAGATTGAAGACTTCGTCCCGTGTCCGGATGGGACTCTCCTTGGCGTGGAAGGCAAGCTTGGCAATTCGGATATGTAGATCTCCTCCCTTGGAACCGACTCTGTGTAACCCTAGCCCCCTCCGGTGTCTATATAAACCGGAGGGCTTAGTCCATAGGACAAGAACAACAATCATACCATAGGCTAGCTTCTAGGGTTTAGCCTCTACGATCTCGTGGTAGATCAACTCTTGTAATACTCATATCATCAAGATAAATCAAGTAGGATGTAGGGTATTACCTCCATCGAGAGGGTCCGAACCTGGGTAAACATCGTGTACCTCGCCTTCTGTTACCATCAGCCTTAGACGCATAGTTCGGGACCCCTACCCGAGATCCGCCGGTTTTGACACCGACATTGGTGCCTTCATTGAGAGTTCCACTATGTCGTCACCATAAGGCTTGATGGCTCGTCTTGTTGTCAAGGACAACATCGCCTCCAGGGGAGCCCTGGCTGTAGGCCAAACTCTCCGACTAGGCGACTTCATCATGACCGCCCGTTCAGCTGCTGCGCTGACGATGACCTCTCTGGTCATCAAAACCGCCTCCGCGTCGGCTCTGGATTCGCCGAGCAGATGGATCGAATGGAGCTCTCCTCCTTGAACGGGCTCTTGGATCGCATCGCCGCTTTGGGAGTCGCTACGGACTATGATCGGATTGGACTTAAACCCGACCAAAGGGAGATTAACTCTCCGCTGGTCACCCATCAGATAGCGGTTGTGGAGGAGCAACTCAGCGATTCCTCCTCCATCTTGAGGACCAACTATGTCCAGATTCCTGAGCTCTCCAAGCCGGATACCCGTCTACGGGAGGACATGGCCCAAGCCTTGAACCTAGAATCAGACAGCGGGCCAGACCTAGCGGGCAACATCCCGGAGCCCGAACTTCCAAGAACGGGAACTCCTCCGCCCCTGGGTCTCAGATCGGGTTAGGGTTCGGAGCTAAATCTACCCACCCACCCAGATATAAGTGATCTTTCCCACATTAGACAAGAGCCCCAAGAGACAGTACACCACTATTGGGCCAGATTCCTCCTTGTAATGAGCAATGTTAAGGACTGTCGCGAGGAAGTCACAATTTCATTCTTTTGTAAAAAATGCACGGTCAGGGGAATCCTCAATGCCATAAGTCACCGTTACATAGCACACTTCACTGACTTGGCGGCCATAGTACGGAAGTACTGTGCGATGGAAAGCGCCTGGAAAACCCAAACAAAATTTTGGGATCCTCCGGCTCTGACAAAACCCCTAGTCCGAATTAAAAGGGTGTACTCTCGTAAGTCACCAGATCCAATTACAAAGAAGCAAAAGCCCACTACAGGGCGTGGAACCATATTGGAGGGATGGCTTAATGGGCGATGCAAAATTCACAGTACAGCGGATACCATGCCAACACACAGCCTTAGAGCATGTTGGGTACTCCGGCAGGTGGCCAAGAGCGGTGAGGATCTCCTCATCAACAATACCGTAGAGCACCATCCCGTGGAGAACAATAATACAGTATTGACAGTCTTCGAAACCTTCGCGTCAAATAATAGGCGCAAGTGAGCACTCCGTAGCCTTTGCCGAAGTCTGCCACGTAGCAGCAATAAATCCATGGAGCGATACGGCTATCACCTTCAATGCCAGTGACGAACCTAAATTCCAAACAGCCCGAGCACCAGCCGCCTTGGTCCTTAGTCCAATTGTGCAAGGCTTCCGGCTTACTAAAGTGCTCATGGAAGGCGGCAACGGATTAAACCTCAACTATGGGGAGACTCTTCGAAAAATGGAAATAGACAAAAGCCGCATTGAGCAAAGCAGCACGACCTTCAGAGGAATCATCCCTAGTCGGGAGGCACGATGTGCTAGGAAAATCACACTAGATGTGGTATTCGGCACGCCGGAGAATTATAGGTCCGAAGAAATCACATTCCGAGTGGCCCCGTTCAATAGCGGATACCACACCCTTCTAGGGAGGGAGGCATTCACGATCTTCCAAGCTATACCCCATTATGGGTACATGAAGCTCAAAATGCCCGGGCCCAATGGAATCATCACTCTAGCTAGTGATCCGGACATAGCACTCCGCGCCGAAAATAAAACAGCCGCACTGGCCCTCAAGGTGTTATCCGAAGCCCTCGCGGCCGAGGAATTAACTGCGCTGCGCTCCACAGTGGACAGGGACGACGTGATACTCAACAAGAGATCCAAGTCCACCTCTTTTAAACTAGCGGATGAAATAGTCATATTCCAAGTCCATCCAACAGACCCTACAAAAACAACATCCATCGGGGCACAGTTAAACCCCACAGTAGACGCTGCGCTACGGGAGTTCTTACGCGCGAATTGGGACATCTTCGCCTGGCATCCTTCAGACAAGCCAGGAATCCCACGCAGGCTGGCCAAGCATAGCCTTAACATCCTAAAGGGATTCAAGCCGGTCAAGCAAACTCTTTGGCGCTTCTGAGAGCCTAAGCGACAAGCCATGGGAGAGGAGCTAGCCAAGTTACTCGAGGCCGGATTCATTCGAGAAATAAAACATCCAGACTGGCTAGCAAACCTGGTGATGGTACCAAAGAAGGACAAATCCTGGTGCCTATGCGTCGACTTCAAGGACCTTAACAAGGCTTGCCCAAAGGATCCCTTCCCCCTCCCTCGCATCGACCAAATTATTGATGCTACCACATGACACGACTCATTGTGTTTCCTTGATGCATACTCCAGATACCTCAAATTAAGATGGCGGAGTCCGATCAAGCCGCAACGGCATTTATCACTCCATACGGCCCCTTCTGTTTTAACACCATGCCTTTCAGGCTCAAGAACGCCGGTGCAACCTTCCAACGCATGATTCATACATAGACGTTGTGGTCATTAAAACCAGATACGTCGAATCCTTAATAGACGACTTGAGGCTCACGTTCGACAATCTCCTAACATACGACATTAAGCTCAATCCAGAAAAATGTGTCTTCGGCGTGCCCGCCGGAAATCTCTTAGGCTTCATCGTCTCCAACAGAGGAATCGAAGCAAATCTGGCTAAAATACGAGTTCTGTCAGACCTCAAGGAAATCCAGAAACTAACTGGATGCGTGGCTGCCTTAAGCCGCTTCATCTCCCGATTAGGAGAAAAGGCACTGGCTCTTTATCGCCTTCTTCGATGCACCGAACACTTCAAGTGGACGGATGCGGCCACAGCCGGATTAGAAGAAATAAAAGCCGTTTTGGCCACAAACTAAATCTTGGTCGCGCCTAACATCGGCGAACCAATGTTGTTATATATAGCGGAAACACACCAAGTTGTAAGCGCAGTGCTCGTCGTCGAATGAGAGATGGAAGGACATAAGTTCCCGCTTCAAAAGCCGGTATACTATGTATCCACTGTCCTCACTCCATGCAAATCACGGTACCCACATTATCAAAAGATAGCATACGCGGTCTTCATGGCATCCCGGAAACTACGACACTACTTTCAAGAGTGTTAAATTACGGTGGCCTCTGAAGTACCACTCAACGACATAATAAACAACAGCGAGGCCACGGGCCGGATTGCTAAATGGTCTATTGAGCTCCTCCCGTTCGACATAATATACAAACCACGGCGAGCCATTAAGTCACAAGTACTAGATGATTTCATCGCTGAATGGAGAGAAGCTGAACTCCCTAAAGAATACGATGCGTACTCCAATTGGATTATGCACTTTGACAGCTCTAAAATGCTGGCTGGTCTGGGGGCTGGCGTCGTCCTGACATCCCCCACTGGAGATACAGTCCAATATGTACTCCAAATACTATACACAGACTCCAACAATGCAGCAGAATATGAGGCCCTGTTACATGGTCTCCGGATGGCAGTCTCCATGGGCATTCCACGCCTGGAGGTGCATGGGGACTCGAACCTCGCTAAAATAAGTGGAGACTTCGACGCCAAGGATCCAAAAATTGCGGCTTATCACAACGCCGTCCTCAAAATGTCAGCTCGGTTCGAGGGGCTTGAATTCCACCATGTGGCCCGGGAAAACAATCAAGCGGCGGATATCCTCACCCGCATCGGTGCTAAGCGCGACCCTGTCCCACCTAATATCTTCTTGGAAAGGCTGTTTAAGCCATTCGTGGTATGGTAAGGAGAGACCGGTAACAATAGTCCGGACCCGGCCACAACACCAGATACCGAACACTCTGACATAATCGGAGGCTCTGCCATCGAAATAACACCTTCCGCCCACGTGATAATGGCTGTCATCGCACCGTGGACAGAACCATTCCTGGCCTACCTAACTAGGAAGGAACTACCCGAGGACCCAAACAAGGCGCGCTGCCTTATGCGGCGGTCTAAAGCCTACAAGGTCCACGAGGGAGAGCTCTATAAGAAAAGCGCTACCGGAGTCCTTCAAAGGTGAATCTCCAAAGGGGAAGGACGGAAACTTTTGGCAGAAATTCATGCTGGACTGGGCGGCCACCACGCCGCAGCCCGGGCCCTTGTAAGCAAGGCCTTTTGTACAGGTTTCTACTGGCCGACGGCCCGAGCAGACGCACAGGACCTCGTTCAACGTTGCGTCGATTGCTAGCTTTTTGCAAATCAAAGCCATATGCCACCTACCGCTCTCCAAACAATCCCCATCACTTGGCCCTATGCGGTCTGGGGGCTTGATATGGTCGGACCTCTTAAAAGGGGAAGCCATAAGAAAAAATACCTATTGGTCATGGTGGACAAATTCATCAAATGGATAGAAGCAAAACCAGTTAAAACGGCCGAATCCGGACCAGTTATAGACTTCATATCCGGGGATGTACACCGTTATGGTGTCCCCCACAGCATCATCACCGATAACGGCTCAAACTTTACAGCCGACGAGGTAAAACTTTGGTGCAGCAACATGGGCATCAAGCTCGATTATGCTTCTTTCTGTCACCCGCAAACTAACGGTCAAGTCGAGCAAGCAAATGGTCTAATCATGAGCGGCATTAAACCCTGATTAGTGTGATCCTTGAAGGAATCCGATATGCACTGGGTAGAGGAGCTCGACTCCGTACTATGGGGGCTGCGGACCACGCCGAATCGCACTAACGGATACACACCATTTTTATGGTGTACGGCACAGAGGCGGTACTGCCCTGCGACATAATTCATGAATCACCTCGAGTGCACATGTATGAAGAGAAAGAAGCCGAGCTTGATTGGCAGGACAGTTTGGACGCCCTGGTGGAGGAGCGCCACATGGCAAAATTTCGTTCCGCATTCTCTCAGCAACAGGCTCGAAGGTATCAAAGCAGAGAAGTAGGGGCCAAAACTTATAACCTTGGCGGACTCGTTCTACGCCTACCGGAGAAGAAAAAGAACAAGCTCAAGCCCAAATGGTAAGGTCCCTTCATTAATGACCAAGTTCTGACCGGTGGAGCGTACCATCTGCGGTATGCATCGGACAATTGACTCGAGCCAAAACCATGGAACGCAGCCAGACTCCGAAGGTTCTACGCCTAGTGCCGGGCTCGGCGTCCGTCTCCTTACCTCTGTCAATTTTTTATATATTCGTTATCTATCTTTTCTTTCTTTCTTTCTTCCCCTTTTTCTTCAAAGCCTTAAAAGGCTAAAATGTGTCTTGACTACACAACCTTGACGCGCTAGCTGCGCTCATGATACCTGGGGGCTTCTTATACAGAAGCTTAATATAGCTACGTTCCGGGCTCTAGGCCCCAAACATGTGTTACTTTTCACATGTACCTTTTTTCGCCATTATATGCATCGATATGACTTAAGTTTTGGCCAAGCTGGGTTGTCTGGCTCTTGTGTTTATGCCCTACGTTCCCATTAATTCGGCTAGGGCATAAGGGGAGCACCTCTGCGATTGTTACTGCCGGGTCAGCCGGATGTGTACCTCAGACAGGGTGAAGCCGAAAACTAGCGTTCTTAAGGGAATATTAGGTCGGTGAACAAAAGACGGTTTCTATTTATTGTACTACATGCCCCCAGAAGTTTATATCTCGTGTCTCTTTTCGCAGTCCGGACATGCACATTAATGCATGCGTACCCAGGGAAAGGAACCCTTAACGGAACTATTCTCCCTGGAAGATGTTTCCTACTACCCATGTAATATAACATAGCTAGTTGGGTACTTGTCTGTTCAAGCACTTATGACACCTACGCCTGGTTTCCATGCATATCCCGGTTTTTACATAACTAAGCGGGTATTCGGATACACTCCGGACTGTCGAGTTCGGAGGTTGAAGCGAAAGGGTCCGCCATGACAAATGATTTACAATCCGGCTAGGGACAATATATGTCATTGGAAGTACACAGTCACTTAGACTGACTAAATTCTTCTTCTATACCATCCAACAGGCTATCTAGCCTACAGTCCTGTTGAGAATACTTTGCGGCTAATTCTACCTGGTCATAAACCAAACTGACGGGGATCTCTTTCCTGTCAGGTCCCATAGGACCGACCTCGGCCATGTGGTTCGGGTCAGCCTTGGTATATCGCGTCTTCACCATGGCCCAGGCTTCCCTTGCACCTTGTCGGCAGGTTGATATCTTCCATAGTCGGAAGCGCTGCCGCGCTCCCTTGAGCTTTTCTACAAGCTCTCTCATGCCTACTGGTAGGGAGGCGGATGGCCACAAGGCTTGGGCAACGCCCTGCATCACCTGTCGTACTTGTTCATGCAGTTGTGGGAGCTCTGGCAGACGATCGCCTGTAGACCCGGCCATCTCCTCCGCGGGATGACCCGTTAGCATACCTACAGATATAACTCTGCCAGCCGGTTTCTTCGCCGAACTCTTTAAAAGTTCGCTCAAGCACTTACTAAAAATGCCGCGTCGAAGCCCCTTATTCTCCTTTACGGAGTCAGCAAGCTGGGCTCGAACATCTTTCAGTTCAACGCCCAGCTGGGTATTAGCATCTTGGAGCTCGTTTTTCTCCCGCCTAACCCGTGTAAGCACGTGCTCGCCAGCCTTTAGCTGTCGGTTAGCATGTTGCTCATCCCCTCGCACGACCTCCGGATTCACCCCGGAGTCATCTGCAGAATCTATTATTAGATTCAAACGCATGCTGCAGACCACCTGGTACATGCCATTCTTTACAATAAAAACAAGTGTTACCAGATGGGGACTTCGCGGACTCCTTCACCGCGGCAACTGCGGCCCGAAGTTGGGCTTTGCACTCCTCCAGCTCTTGAGACAACTGGGTATTCTTCTCCGCAAGAACCTATTTAAACAATGATCCTTAAATCAGTCGTGCCAACTGTTTCAAGTCTCAAGGGCTACTGATATACATAATTATTAGATTTTCTTACCCGTATATCTTTTACATACTGGTCCGTGGCTCTGGCAAGACCATTTTGAGCAGCTCGGATGTACTCGTCTCCTGAGTTGAAGGCATCGAACGCCTCTTGGGAGAAACAAGCGTCACGGAGTACGGCCCGGCGACGCCTGTGATTCATGGCGCTCTCCACTTCGGAATTTGTAGAAGATAGCCTACCCGCATCCTCTGTAAGAGGAACATCCGGCGTTGGCCCCATGTTAGCGTCCGCCTCTAAGTCCGGCTCTGGGGCCCGACTGGTGGAGGCGTGACCGGCAACCTCTCCGGATATAGTTCGGCGAGCATTTTTCCTACTAGGAAACATGGGCGTTATTATATTTTAATAGACGACCACCACGGAGTGGGTTCTCTTTCGTACCTCTGCGACGGCGTCTCAGTCCTGACCGCCTTCCTTTTAAGCCTACCCGGCTTCGGTGCCCCTTGTTGGTGAGTCACTGTGGGTTCGACATGGCGTCCCGAGGGCCTTCACTGTAAAACACCATATTTTTGCGGTAGGTGAAGTGCAGAAAAAGGGATCCTTCTCGGAAGTTAGGACTCCGGTTTTACTAACATGTGATGCAGGGAGTAGTCCCGGATAATCGGCTATGATGGCCACCATGGCACCGTCCCAGCTTAATTGATAGAACTTCCTTCCAATAAGCTCCACAAATATGTCCGGATCTTCTTCAAGTCTGGGGTCGAGGGCCCGGTCAGGGTCCTCCGGTTGTGGAGGCGGGCTGTGGACCTCCCTTGCAGCTTTCCGCAGCTCCTGCTAGGAAATGGCAATGTAAATACTTATGACAAAGAATGTGGGAAGGTTGGGAGTAAAAAGTAGCAGCTCACCCAGCTTGGAGGGTTGTACATGGAGAATCCATCCCATGGCTTGATGCGAATGAACTCCTCTTCCTCTCCTTTGTACAAATTCGGACATAATTTTTGCTAGAGCAGCGACTGAGTCCGGTCCCTTACGACCGCAGCGGGTGGCATCGTCTTCTCCGTTGAAGTGCCACATGGGTCGCCCCCGATATTGAAGTCGCTGCACCCCCCGCATTATACATATTGACATAACTTCGCTTACTGTCAATGCTGACTGGGCCATCATGTATATCCGACCCATCAGGTAAAGGACTTCCCCGTTATCTTCCTCCTGAGGGCTCCGAGGGCGCCAGCTGTGGCGTTTCTTCAAGGGAGCGTTGTCGAACTCAGGAAGGCCCATCCGAATAGGGCCTGGAAGGGGGACGGCCTCCATATAAAACCACTCCGAAGGCCAGTCTTCAGATGTCTTCTTTGGACTACCGGACAGGTACCCAGTCCCAGCGATGCACCATATTTCGGCTCCGCCCCCTTGATATATTGATCCCTCCTGTGTACGGGGTACGAGGCAGAATAGCTTCTTCCATAGCTCGAAATGAGCTTCGCAGTCCAGAAACAGCTCGCAAAGGGCGACATAGCCAGCGATGTGTAATATGGAGGCGGGAGTAAAGTTATGCAGCTGGAGGCCATAGAACTCCAGGAGCCCGCGGAAGAACGGATGAATTGGAAATCCAAGCCCTCTTAATAAGTAAGGGACAAGGCATACCCGCTCCTCCATGGATGGGTTAGGAAAGCTCTCCGCTTGCTCTCTGCCATTGTAGGTGGCGAGCCCGACTCGAATGGGGACCATATACGCTGGAGGGAGAAATCCCTGGGTCTGTAACTCTACTAATTGGATGTGAGGGACGGAACACTTCTTCCAATTGCCGGGCTTAGGGCTACGGGAGCGAGAGGAGGAGCTGCGATGGCCGGCCATGTTGGAATGGATTTTTCCAGGTGCTCTCCGATGGATACTTGCTGCGGGAGGATGGTGTGATCTGGATCTGAGAATCCCCGTCACTTTAATAGACGATTTACTCACATGGCTAGGGTGGAAAATGTAAAAATGCCCTGGCTTCTCGCATTCGCTCGACACGTGGAAGATAGCCATTATTAGGCACGGAAGCCAAGGAGTGCAACATTTATGGGAAGCCAGACACTACTCGAGAAGGTACTCAGAATTTGGAGAAGAACCCGCCTTGCAATGTCGAAGACAATCTGCGCACCAGACTGATCGTCATTGAAGCCTGGTTCGGGGGCTACTGAGGGAGTCCTGGATTAGGGGGTCCTCGGACAGCCGGACTATATCATTTAGCTGGACTGTTGGACTATGAAGATACAAGATTGAAGACTTCGTCCCGTGTCCGGATGGGACTCTCCTTGGCATGGAAGGCAAGCTTGGCAATACGGATATGTAGATCTTCTCCCTTGTAACCGACTCTGTATAACCCTAGCCCCCTCCGGTGTCTATATAAACCTGAGGGCTTTGTCCGTAGGACAAGAACAACAATCATACCATAGGCTAGCTTCTAGGATTTAGCCTCTATGATCTCGTGGTAGATCAACTCTTATAATAATCGTATCATCCAGATCAATCAAGCAGGAAGTAGGGTATTACCTCCATCGAGAGGGCCCGAACCTGGGTAAACATCGTGTCCCCCGCCTCCTGTTACCATCCGCCTTAGACGCACAGTTCGGGACCCCCTACCCGAGATCCGCCGGTTTTGACACCGACAATGTGGGTGAATGTCTGACAAGGCATCCTCCTTCTAGACTATCCACAAGGATTTCAAGGAATCCGGTGGTCAGGGGCATAAGGGTTCTAGCGACCAAAAGTTTTGAAGGGGGAAGAGATCAATAGGGAAAGTATACCTTAGCTTTCGAAAAACTGAGAAGGAAGAGAAGTATAGATTGTTTTGAAAATTGGTAATAGTTTTGAGAATAGTTTTAACCTAACTAAAGAACATGCTAACTATGGCTTCCTACAATCAGGATGGCTCTGGTACCAGCTCTATGGGGACCTCGGTTCATAAGTCGTGATCATCGAATGCACGTGTACAGTGATCCCAGAGATCAATGCTCACTGAACACACAGAAGCTGAATAACAAGAGTCTTACATCCATACATACCGTCTTACATAAATTATGACGCATATGGTTGAGTCTTGAGTATAACTACGCAGCGGAAATCTTCGTCGATAACTTGCACCAAGGCCATCTGCTTATAGTTTTGAGTGCAATGACTTGATCTATCAACATGTAAAGTATGCATCATGGGAGTACAGATATCCGTATGGACAAGTTGCTGATATCAACATATGCAGAGTTGGACACCAATCCAACTTGATCATCATGTCAACTCATCTGGCTTAACCCAATTAGCTTCATCATCACACACACACGGTTTATAAAACTCTGGACGTAGTTTAAGCAGCACCACCCAACTGTCCTTGACCGTGGACACGGCTATTCGAATAGTTTTACACTCTGTAGAGGTTGCACACTTTACCCACAAGATCCGGGGAACTTTCGTGTCATCCACGACCCGCGGTACCCCAAGTACCCGGGGTAAGAACCTGATCACTATCTTTCCCTAGACGACACTAACATAGAGTCCACTTGATTGGTAGTAACCCCCGTGCCCAACATTTCACATCTTAAAATTTTGGAGCCTCGCTCCCATATTCATCACATACCACAAGCACGGGGTACCAACGGCGTGTCCGGTGCCCTGTAAAAACAGTCATGGCCGCCCTACCTGGCATGACCCCGTCCCGAGAGAGTGCAACAACGACTCTCCCGTCACTAGTAATGCGGGCTCAAAGCTAGTATCAGCCTAGGTAATCAATAATGCCCTTTCCCATATAACGGTAGAGTGGTTGCGCATGTAAGGTTGGGACAGTCGACAAATCTTAAATCTAATCCATTTTCGAAAACAATACACACACTTGCCTCGGTACACCACTTCGTCATCAAGTGGTTACCCAACTCATTATCTCCCTCGGGCATAAGTGGCACCAAATGTTTTTTTAAAGCCTTTAAAAACAACTTGGTTTCCTTCACCATGCATATACCCATCCCATTTGCGTAGCAGCTTCTTAGCATCCTAACTACACCCACTCGCATAACCCTCATAGAAGGGTTGGGTCACGCACAATGCAATTATCAACAAGGAGGAAACGAAGGCAACCCAACGAAGTGGCTACCATCTCATCATGATTATGATGCAACAATAATGAAGTGTTATATGACATGCATAAAAAGGGGTTTCATAGACATGGTCAAAGGGCTGCTTGCCTTAGTCTTCAAATTCTTCGAGTCCTTCTCCTTCTTCTTATCCAACTACTTCGTCAAATACGGGATCTATGCGTCCCAAAAGAAATGTCGGGAAAATAAGGCAATAGCAAAACAGAAAAACAAAAGTGCTCAGAAAAATGCCAACCTATTGTTAATAAATACTAGGGTGAAAACTAAGAAGGATAAAATTCCTAGTTTTAAGTTTGGAGTTGTGCAAACAGTGCTACAGATTTATAAAGGTATATTTAAATGCTTAAAATCACATTTAAATATTTACAGTTAAGAAAAGGTTGTTGGATTTGAATGAAAGTTGCACCATTAAATAGGCTACAATATTTCAGGAATTTAGGAGTTGGAATTAATTTATTTAGACAAATATTCATCTCTGTTGAAATTTTGGAAACTTACTAGAAAAGAAAAAGGAAAAAGGGGCACTATGCCTGCTGGGCCAGGACGGCCACAGGGCAGCGGCCCAGCCAGCGACGCGGCCCACCCGAGCCGACGCACGCGCGCCAGGTTTTGAAACATGACAGGCGGGGCCCGACGTCATTGAGAGAGGGTGCGGGAGAGGGAGAGGATAGAGAGGCTGACGAGTGGGGGCCCTTGTCAGGATCGTCATCAACCCTCGTCCGACAGCGGCGAGGCTTACCGGTGACGATGCAGGGCACGACGAGCTTGGGCAAGGGCAGGGACGGACTCAGAGTGATGTCGCCGTTCAGGTGGAGGTGGAAACGGTCACCGGGGTGGCCTGGTTCGCCGGCAACGAGGTCACGCAGCGGAGGAGCTTCGGGTGGCGGCGGTTCCGGCCGTTTGCGACAACTACAGAGAGGGGAAACAGGGGGAAACGATCAGTGGTGTTCGGGGGTTCCATATCGAGGCAGAGGAGGAGTGGGGAAAGCTTCTACCGTGTGGATGACGGCGAGCCGCCGCGACGGAGCTCAGTCTTGATCTCGAACTCGAGAGCTTCTAGAGAGGAGCGGGTGCTGTAGGGGGTGATTAGTGGAGTGAGAGAGCGAGTGGTGAAGAGAGGAGGGCTCAGGGAGGCCCTTAAATAGGCGAACAGCGGGGTGCCGTGGACCCGTGCGCCGGCGAGCTCCTGCTCTTCGCCGCAGGGCTCGGGAGGAGCTGGCGCCATGTGTGGGTTGTTGCTGGGCATGGACTACGCTGAGGGGAACTAAGGGAGAGAGCGGGGGAAGGATCAGAGAGCATCGCGCGTGTGAGCCGCGCCATTGGCGCGCTCGGGCGGCCAACACGCGTGCGAGCAGTGTCGAGAGAGGGGGAGAGAGGAGGGGACAGCACCGTGTCGTGACGCGGATGTCGAGGACCGTTGGTTGGCGTGCCTGGGAGGCCCGAGCTGGTCGGAGGCGTCGGGCAGAGGGCGGCTACAGTGCCTGGGCGCACTGTAGCACGCTCTAGAGCATGCAAATGGCTGGCATGGCCATTTTTAAAGGGCCGGGGCATGTCCCTTTGTGCCTTGGGGTTTCCTTGGATGCCCTGGGGGTGGAGAAATGCTAGGTGGGGTGCTGGTATATAAAAATGGGAGAGAGAGAGGTGCTGCCATGGGTGAACACAGAGAGAAAGAGGTGGTTTTAACCCCCAATAATTGTTCTAAGATGCTACCATCCCTACTGGAGGTAGAGGGGGACTAGGAGGGGCTGTGGTAAAACTTTGAGCCCATGGAGATTAGTCGAAGGGGTCAGAATGGTGTTTTTGGAAATGTGGCACAAGGTGTTTGATATTGGTTTGGGCAAGCAGATGATTTCCATTTGTCTTGAGACTCCCCAGGGTGAAATGGCATGTATAATTAGGTCCTTCCACCAATTTTGAGCTCATTTGGGCAAAGTTGCTAATGCAACTTTTGTAAACCCTAGAAATCAACAAAAATGCATTTACCAAGATCTAGTCATGCAAAACCATTCACCTTGATGCACCACTTGGTGTAGTGTCATCATTTGGGCTTGTTAGCATGACCACAAAGTTATGGGGCATTTGGAATAAGTTGGCAATGTAAAGTTGATCAAACTTGAATCGGGACAGAGATGGTTTTGGGCACTTTTGTGAACCAAAACAGTTTGGATTGAGCTGAAACTTTGCAATGTAATCATATTATGCATATGTGACTTGCAAGAATTTTCTTGGATTTATTTTAAAATATTTCTTGTAGAAATATTTAAAATACTTGAAATGAGTAGAAATGGTTTAGGAGGGTTTTGTCCAATATTTTGAACATGACCATGTGTTGAAACTCTTATATATGGAAATCATATGTCGACTGAGTTTCCTTGATTTTTCTCAAATATTTTCGAAGCTTTTAAATAATTATAACCTATTGAAGACCATTTCTGGCCTAAAGAAAAATCCTTGAAGTAAAAGAGGGAAAATAACTTTTAAAATTATATTTTTGTGGTTTATGGGAGTCATATATCTAATAGGATTCAAATATACCTTTTGAAAGATTTTTCACACCCCAAATCAAGTACTCGCAGTGCAAACCTCAATTCAGGGGCTTTTGGAAGGGCATAACGAGCATAATCTTGAGGGCGAGAGTTCCATCGAAGCTACAATGGAGACGCCAAGAACTGGGGGGCAGCAAGCAAATCCAATGATCGATGAAAGCAAACCAAAAGAAAGCAAAGGCCGGAATAAGCGCAAGTGTAAGAGATCAAAAATCACCTTATTTGGACTATTGGATAAATATCAAAAGAAGAGTGAAGAGAAGAATGCTTATCGGCCAAATCATGCAAAGAAACCAAGATCACCCCCAAGGCGCAAATATGAGGATTGGTATTGGCAAAGTGATAATTTTAATGCAACATATTCATATCCTTATTTTGGTCCACCAATGCCAATGTCGTGGATGCCTCCCTATGCTCATATAGATACATATTCATCATGGGACAGGTATGATACAAGGGCACATTCTCCATCTTATTCTAGACCATCTCACCAATACTATGCAGCTCCAAGGAGATCAACATTTGAACAATCACGCGTCAAAGACCGTTTCAATCATAAGGAATCGGTCCAGAGCTCAAGGAAGAAGAAAGAGGTGGTAAAGCAAGTTTACCTCGTGAAAAGAGATGGTCGTAAGTGTGTTGCTTAAGATTTGATCTCAAATAACAAAGAGCCAATTAAAGTGTTGACATTGGCCACAAAAGGCAAAGAAGTGAAGCAATCAATTGATAAAAATCAGGGTGCCAAATCTGAAGAAAATAAGTTGAGGGTGCACAAGGCCCAAAAAGAGTTGCCATTGGTTGAAACAAAATCACAGTCGAGGTGCTCACTCGGCTTATCGTATTGGCAAAAGAAGGAGTTACAAAAGCTTAGTGCACAAGAACTTGAAGAAAGGAACATGGCATGGGTTCCCAAAGGAAGTACTCAAAATAAGAATTATGTGCAAGTTTCCATTACAAGGAGTGCGGCAAAGGTGAAGAAGGAAAATCGGTCTACACATTATCCATATTCCTCAACTATGCCATGGGTTCCCAAGAAGATCAATCAACACAAAAATGATGTGCATGCTTCTGTTGCAACAAGTACAATAAAAGTGAAGAAGGAAAATAATGAAAGCAACAAACAATTAAGCCGAAGGTGCGCATCACAACATCAAAATCTTCGGTTAGCACATCATCCATTTTCTTCAACCATGTCGTTGATGCCTTTGCCATGGAATTCATCACTAGGTATGATCAATTACCCTCCATTGATTTATTTTGATCCATGGATGCAACATAATTTTCTATATCATGAGAGAGTATTACCAAATTACCATACATTTGGTTAGTTACATTGTTGCTAATACAAAGGGGCCGAAATATTTTATTCCTATTTTATTTGTTTATTTCGGCTATACATACTTTGGTGGGTGATTTCTACATGGACCTCATGTTAATGGCTGATATTTATCTATTGCCCTAAGAATATGTCAATGCATGGCCGGTGTAGTATCCTAACATCGTCATTAGTCCAATTGGAGACCAAAACAAGCCTCATGCCGCTTAGAATATTTTTGCACAAACAATCAAGCCGAATATGAAGCATTGTTATTCGGTTTAGAGATGCTACTTGCTATAGGTGTTACACATATTGAGGCTTACGGTGATTCGTTACTAGTGGTGCAGCAAATATCCAGAGTCTTTCAGTGTTTGGACGAATCACTTAATGTTTATCTTGAGAAATGTCTAGATATAATTTCTACTTTGGATTGTTTTAGCATTGCACATATATCTAGACATGACAAGCTGGAAAGCAAATGAGTTGGCACAGCAAGCATCTGGATATCATGTTGATCGTGGCATGTTTCATATCTCTCAAAACCGATGTCTTGTCTTGCCAATATGGGAGAGGCCGAACCTGAACCCTTGATTGACCATTAACAAAAAATCTAGTGCAGGTGATAATTCCGACTGGAGAAAGACCATTGTTGATTACTTGTGCAATCCGAGTGAAAGGGTGGACAGGGCTGTTCGGCGTATGGCTTTTAAGTATACAATGAGAGATGATGGTCTTTATCGCCGAAAAGTCGATGATGTTCTTCTAAAGTGTTTGGATGAGGACCAGGCAAGAGTTGCTATGGCGGAAGTACATGAAGGTATTTGTGGCACTCACCAGTCGGCTCCCAAGATGAAATGGTTATTGCGACGCGTCTTTGGGTTTTATTGGCCGACTATGATTAATGATTGCTTCAGATATTATAAAGGATGTGATGCTTGTCAAAAGTTTGGTGATATTCAATTGGCTCCTGCTGCTATGTTACATCCTATTATCAAACCGTGGCCTTTCAGAGGTTGGGGTTTAGATTTCATTGGACAAATCCACCGTCTTCTTCAAAAGGGCATCGGTTCATATTGGTGGCAACTGATTATTTCACTAAATGGTGCAAGCAGTACCTCTCAAGAACATGACACATACGGAGGTAATTCAGTTCATCACCGAGCACATTATTCATAGATTCGGTATTCCTCAAACGTTAACTACGGATCAAGGTTCATCTTTCATGTCACACCAAGTCAGAGAGTTTGCCGAATCTTATAACATAAAGTTGCTCAATTCCTCTCCATATTATGCCCAAGCTAATGGACAAGCTGAGTCTAGCAATAAAATTTTAATCAAGCTCATCAAGAAGAGGATTGAGGATAATCCGAGGAGATGGCATGAGTTGTTGTCTGAAGCTTTGTGGGCACATAGAATTTCAAGGCATGGTGCTACCAAGGTGACTCCATATGAGCTTGTATATGGCCAAGAGGCTGTTTTACCAGTGGAAGTAAATTTGAATGCTTTGAGAATAGCCAAACAAAATGATTTATCGGCAATAGACTTTTATAACTTGATGATGGACACTATTGATGAAGTTGCCGATAAACGTTTGGTTGCTTTGAAGTACATAGAGAGAGACAAGTTGAGGGTTGCAAGAGCTTACAATAAGAAAGTTAAGTTGAAGAATTTTCAAGTTGGTGATCTCGTCTGGAAGGTGATTCTGCCAATTGGTTGAAGAGATAGGAAATTCGGGAAATGGTCTCCGAGTTGGGAAGGTCCTTTTAGAATTACAAGGGTTGTTCCCGGAAATTCATATTTGGTGGAATCAATAAAAGTGGCATTGTTACCCGAGCTCTCAACGGAAAATATTTGAAGAAGTACCACTCGAGTGTGTGGCAGGAAGCTGAGTAGGCAATGGCGATATCGACTATCGCGCTTAGCACAAACATAGCCGATACATAATAATCGCCTACGAGGAAAATAAATGGCCGATGGAGTGTTGACATCGTCCTTAGAACGAACACTATGCATATTATTTTTGGCGTGCAAGCTTTGCCGAAAAACAGGGGGCATGTGTTGACGCCTGATTTTGGCAAGATCTGAGTGAAAGGGTTTTCAGCATGAAAAAGTTTCACATCACCGAATGGAACAACTTTAATGTTTGGACCATAATTATTGGCATCATATCAAAGACCAAAACTACACTCAGATTGTCATGTTTAGGTGTTCTGAGTGCTTTTTGGTCAATTAAGCCTCCAGGACAACCTCGGATGAAGGAATGCTCTACATGAATTGTCTTCGTCTCGTCAACGGTCGATTTTTTTATAAAAATCATCTCAATCCGAGTTCGTATGCAAAAGTTAAAGCTATCTGAATGCAGCCCTGTCAAGAGGCGAAATATGACGCGGGAGACCAGACATGTCTTGGCAAGTGTCTGACGTAATGCGTGAGTGTTTTGCCTGAGAAGATGGCCTATAATCGGAAAACGTTCAACACGAAAGTTGTTCGTCTCGTCGAAGCGGTCAAGATTGCTTTAGGGCTTGTTTCGATCCGAGGTTGTTTACCACCACAAAAAAGACCCGCAAAGTGCAGCCAGTTTAAACCGAACGGTTTTGGAAAGTTCGGATAAAACCAATCCGAATTTGACTAGGGTTTTGGACGTGAATTGATGCAATTTTCTTGTAAGGAAAGCCTAGATGAATCTTTTTCTTGTACGGGAAGTCCAGCCGCCTCTTATATATGTTGGGGGTGACGGCCGATTGAACAACAACGCACAATCGATCAATCAATCTACCACTTTTTATCTTTTATCTTTTCTCCTTAACCCTAGTTCTTCTTCTTCCTCGTTCTTCGTTCGTTCTTCTTCATTGCAGGGCGGCGAACCTCGAGGCCCTAGGGGCGATCAGGTCGACCTAGGGCAGCCCATAGCCGCCGCGCGCCCTGACGGGGTCCCTGCCGGGCGTGTGGGGTTTCGGGTCTACAAAAGAGCCCGCCGGATTGCCTGCGTACCGCGCTTCCGGACGGGTCTCTTTCGACGTGAGCTGCGGTGCATCACCCTCGGCGTTGGAGGTACACGGTGACGTGTTCGTGTGCGAACAATGGTCCTCCAGGAGCCCCTAGAGCCTCCCGAGCCTCAGGGCCCCGGTGGCTCATGAGGAGCTACCCCTTCGTTGCACGCCTTGAGCTGCCTCAACTCTCCTTCGTCGATGGCACCAGGTGACATTTTCCAAGTTCATTTAGCTGGGAGCGCCCCTCGGGCTGCATTATTCCCAGGCCGTGTGAGTCCGTCCCTGTGGCGTGTATCCTTTTCTCATGTTCAATCTATCTATGATTACCACCTACTAGATGATCGCCTCCCACGGGGCCTTCCGAAACTGGCACGGCGCTGGTGCATGGATCCGTCCCTGCCACGTCGACAAACCTGAGCGGTCGAGCTCTGGCTCGCGGCACGCCCCGCGCACGCCACCTCACCAGGCCCTCAGTGCATTCATTTCCTCGCGAAGCAGCCAGTGGCAGGCTGGCAACCATAACGGCAAAACAGTGCTTTTCCTTGTGATGGATCGCAGCAATCTCATGAAGAGGATAGCCGGCGGCACCACGAGCTTCCTTTCCTCTCGTACAATCCGCTTGAGCGTAAAAAGGGGGGCTCCTGAGCATCGCGACTCAGGAGCTCTTACTGGCTCTCCAGCCCTCACCCTTTGGCCTTGCCCACGGCATCGCGACCTGGCATACCAGCGGTGGCTGAGCTCGCTCGAGGGTCGGGACCTGAGGACGTAGAGCACTAAGGAGAGCATGGGGAGAGGGAGACTCGTACGGGCCTAACCTAGCTACGCTGCGGGTGTTCGCGCACAGGCCTGGCGCATGTCGAAGAATCGACCCCGAACCACTGAGATAAGTCTTGTGCTCGGATCGGCTAATCGTTGGAACCTAAGGGTCACACTCGTCGCAGCCCTGTCGCGGCCACGTCGCCTCCCTTTCTTATCTTTCCATAGCTGCTTGAGCGCTAAAGGGGACCTCCTCAGCATCACGCCTCAGGGGCTCTTACTGGACCTCGGGCCGCTCACCTCCTGGCCTTGACCACGACACGCGACCTGGCATACCAGCGACGGCTGCAGCCTGCCTGGGGACCGGGACGTGTCAGCATAGAGCAACAAGCCATCGCGTGGTTGGAAAGGGGAGACCGAGTCGTAACAGGACATGCATTTCGCAGATTTTCATAATAAGGAAGATATACACAAAAGGCATTACAGATCCTTACACGCCCCCGTGGGGAATTTCTTGATCCCTTGCAGGGAACAAAATACGAGAACCTAGTGGAATCCTATCTACACCCTCCCGCGGCTGACGCCATCATCAACAGTGGGCCACGGGAGGCCGGCGCCAACCTCATCCAGATCAGCGACAGCGGCGCCCAGATGTTGCGGCCCTGCCCCGAGAACGGCGTGAGCTTGTGGGCACGTAGCTGTCGTCGCTCGTCTCCGGAGTCTCGTAAAGCTCAGGAGAGCCACTGGACTCCCAAGAGTCACTACTGTTGGAGCAGCCGCGAGAGGGGCGCGCCTCACCTTGGCGCTCCCCTTGGGGAAGCACTCCAAGCGGCGAGCCTCCGCATCGAAGACCTTGAAGAATAGCATGGAGGCGCCATCGTACTTGAAGTGGATCGCGAGGGCGCCCTCCGTGCGGCGAACCCGCGCGACCTCGCCCTAGCCGCGGGTCATGAAGATCTTGCCGGTGGAGACTGCTTCAACCTCCGCTCCGGTCGCGGAGCGTCGTAGACGGCATGCTGCAACCAGAGCTCGAGAGGCCCCCTCAGCGGCATCACGTCAGAGAAGAAGCGCTGGAAACGGATCCAGGAAGTTTGGGGCATCGCCGCCCACAACACGAGCTCGCGTGACGAGTCCGCGGCATGGACTCCGGGAGCGACGGTGCATGTCGCCGCAGCGCGTCCATCTCAGCCGCGGTGCGCGTGTCGACGCTCGTTGCTACTTCCTCCCGAGCCCCCAGCTTGGGCGTACAAAGGCAGCGGGTACCCAGGAGGAGGCCGCTCGTACCACTACAAAAAAAATACACTTTCGTAATGATACGTGTTTGTCACAGTAGGTCGCGTTTTTTTTCATGCATGTACATCCATGACAAATTTATGACAGAATCAAGATAGTCATACCTGTGCTGTCGTAGAAATGTTCCATGACATTACAAAAATTATCATCACGGAAGTGTCCACTTCCATGATGATAAATCGTCCGTCATAGAAGTGCTTTCGTCAAGGGTAACCGACACGTGGCATCCACCGTAATGGAACGCCGTTAAGCTATCAGGTCGGGTTTTGGATCCGATAACCCGTTAACAGCCCCGACCAATGGGGATTTTCCACGTGTAAAATCATCATTGGCTGGAGGAAACACGTGTCGGCTCATTGTTGGGACAGATGTCATCCACTCATTGGACAGAAGGCACCTACGATACATCGACACGTGGCACGGCCCATAAAGTTTAAATGGGCCGGCCCAACTATAGGCCCACATGATTTTGCGGACCATAATGGGCCGGCCCAGCTAAAGGCCCACGAGATTTTGCGGACCATAATGGGCTGGCCAACCTAAAGGCCCACAAGATTCGCGTGCCATATTAGGCCGGCCCAGGTAAAGGCCCACAAGATTTTTGTGTGCCATAATGGGCCGGCCCAGGTAAAGGCCCACAAAATTCTTGCGGATCATAATGGGTCGGCCTAGCTAAAGGCCCACAAGATTTCGCCGACATTAATGGGCCGGCCCAGCTGTAGGCCCACAAGATTTTGAGGACCCTAGTAGGCCGGCCCATTAACTGACTGCCATGTTTTGGGCCAAATGCCGACCCATATTTGATCCGGTCCATTAATGGCCTAATAATGGCCCATATAAGATCCGGCCCGTTAAAAGCCTCCCACTTTTTGGGCAAAATCACGGCCCAGATCAGGTCCGGCCCTTTAAGAGGCTTTGGGCTCATTAATGGCCCATATCAGATTCGGCCCATTAACTGGACGCTATGCTTTTGGGCCCACTTGCTAAAGGCCCATGTAGTAATTCGGCCTGATATTAGTTTCGGCCTCTTAAGGGCCCGTTTAACATTTCGGCCTGTTAAAAGCCCGTCATATAGTTGGGCCTAACTACGGCCCGGTTTGCATCCGGCCTACTCGCAGCGGATATCTGATTGGGCCAAACAAGGACACAGACAACTTTGGCCTGTTAAAAGCCCGTGAATTGATTCGCACAATCATGGGCCGGGTCCATTTCGGGCTGCTGCCGGCCCGTGAGTTATTCGACACGTTTCAGGCCCAACTGTAACGCCCCGGATTCGATGCGCCAGGTGTCCGCCAGTTATTCGCCGTCCTTGCCATGTCATTTGCTTGCGTGTTGCACTTTGCCATGTCATCATCTGCATTTTATATCATGTCATCATGTGCATCGCATTGGCATACGTGTTCGTCTCATGCATCCGAGCATTTTCCCCGTTGTCCGTTTTGCAATCCGGCACTCCTATGTTCCCCGGCGTCCCCCTTTTGTCTCTCGTTGTGAGTGGGTGTTAAACTTTCTCGGAATGGCCTGAGGTTTGCCAAGCGGCCTTGGTATACCACCGGTAGACCGCCTGTCAAGTTTCGTGCCATTTGGAGGTTGTTTGATACTCCAACGGTTAACCGGGGAACCGTAAAAGCCTCTTTTGTCTTGCAGGCCAACACCCCTTCCAAAGTGGCCCAAAACCCATCAAACTCCCCTCTATGCTCTCGGTCGTTCGATCACGATCGTGTGGGCGAAAACCACACCTCATTTGGACTCTCCTAGCTCCCTCTACCTATAAATATGCCCTCTCCCCCGAAATCCCGGGTCCAAACCCTAGCCTCCACCAACCTCCGTCGCCGGACATGTCCGTTTCCTACCGGACGAGTTCGCGCCACCGCCCGCAGCCAACCACACCGCGCCACCTAGCCTCCGGCCTCCTCACGCCCCGCCACGGCCGCCCGGGCCAGCGCTGCCGCCCAAGCCTCAAGGCCGCCCGAGCCTCCTCCGCGCCTCCCTTCGCCCGATCGGCTCCAGCGCCGCCCGAGCCGCCTCCCGCCGGCGACCGTCCTCGCCGCCGCCGCGCCTCCCCTCGCCGCCGCCCGTCGCGCCGTCGGCTCCTCGAGCTCCGCCGCCCGTCAACAGTCCCGGCAGCGCGCCGCCGCGAAAGCCGCCCTCGCGCCCTCGCCGTCCGGCGAGCCTCGCTGCCTCCGCCGCGGATCCGCACCGCCGCCCCTGCCGGTGCCTCCCCGGCCACTCCGGCCGCCGTCCCTGTCGTCTCCGGCGAAGCTCCGGCCGGATCCGAGGGATTGGATCAGATCCACCACTCCCTCCATCCAAACGCGCGTCTCCGCCCTGGATCCCACCGTCCCGATCCGCGTCGTCCAGTTTTCGGAGGTCTAAGTTCTTCTAAGTCCCAGATTTTGCACATAATCATGCCATGTTCATCGCATCATAACTTGCTGCATATTGCTCCGTTTTGTGCGTGTAATATGTCAAACTGTTCGTCTCAACGAGTACTTCATTTCGTTCCATTGTGCCTCGTTCATTTGAGTTCATCTTGATGCCTGAATCATCGTCGCAAGAGTGCTATATGATGTTAATCTGCTGAAACTGTTATAACATGATGATTTGTCATTTTTGTTGCATTTGATGTGTGCATCTTATGAGTATGATCTCTACATGTGTTTTGTGATACATCATGCCATCTTTACAGGGGTGCTATCCATGTATTTTTGTGATTCCTGTAATGAGTGCATCAAGCTTGTTAAGTAGGGTACTTGCTGTTGCTGTTTTGCTAGGCTGATTCTGTTATACTATGAAGCTATGTAAACCTGCTTCTACAAGTCATTCTATGCATAATCTGGAGATGTTCACTAAGGATGTTTTGTTATACATATCTTGCTCTATCCATCCATGCCCTTTGTTGCAATTATAGTCTGCTGTAACTTGTTGTAATCTTGCTCTCAAATTGCTAAATAATGTTGCTGTCAGCCTGTTAACATTAAGTTTAATGTTGCCATGATTGTTGCTAGTGATCCATGCACCCTATGAACTTGCTCTTGCCATGCTTAGCTTCATAAACATGTCTTATTACTGTGAGTTTCCTTTCCATGCCATGTATTTCTCTGTGGTGAGTGGTTTAAGCTCACCAACATGCCTACTTATTGTTGTTCCTGCCATGTATGAATCTGTAATATAACTTGCTATGTTTACATGGGTGCCATCATATTTTCTGATCCTTTTTGGCTCATGGTCACTAAAGGACTTTTGTTCTATTCCATTAGTAGATTCATGCCATGCCTTTGTTTGCCATTATAAGTTCCTGTAACATGTTGTTTGATAGCTCTAAACATTGCAACCTGATGTTATTTCTGCTAAAGTCTGAAATTGTTATTATTTGCAATCTTGCCATGTGTGTTTGAGCATGTTCTAGTGATTTCTGGAGATAGCTCAGTGTTCATGTTTTGTCATGCTTTACCTATAAATCATGTCCATGCCTTTTTGTTCTCATGTTGGGGTGCTGTAGCATGTTGTTTTGATGCTTGCAATATGCCTAGTTGCTGTTTTGGACATTGTTGTTATGACTTGTATAGGGTGTATGTGTTGAACCGTTGCTCCGTTTTGAGCGTGCTCTATATGAAACTTGCTTGATTTTGCATGTAGCTTCATATTATCATGTTGCATCCTTGTTTTGAGGTGTTTGTTTGATGTTTGGATGCATTTTGCATCAATGCCATGTTTAACTTGTTTTGCTCATATCTTCTAGGCCGTAGCTCCGAATTTAATAAACTTTATATGTAACTTGACTAGAATTTCGTGTAGATCATTTTGGTGCAACTTAACTTGCTGTTTAACAACTTGAACATAAGGTTTATTCAGATCTGAACCAATTTCGAAATTTGCATATGAGGACTTACCGGAATTGTCATATGTTGTTTCCGACCTCATTTAAACTTGCCTTGATGTGTTGCTCTTGTTTGCATCATATCTTGCCATGAGTAGCTTCATGTAGCCTTTGTCATGCATCATGCTTGTTGTGCATCATGTCTTGTTCATGTGTGGAGTGTTTACTATGTTGTGTGCTTCTTTTTGTTAGTTCCTGTTTCATTGCGATCGTGAGGATTCGTTCGTCTACGCTTGGTTCGGCTTGATCCGTTCGTCTTCTTCATGGACTCGTTCTTCTTCCTAGCGGGATTTCAGGCAAGATGACCGCTACCCTGGATCTCACTACTATCATTGCTACGCTAGCTGCTTCGTTCTATCGCTATGCTGCGCTACCTATTACCTGTTTATCAAGCCTCCCAAATTGCCATGAACCTCTAACCTTTTGTCACCCTTCCTAGCAAACCGTTGTTTGGCTATGTTACCGCTTTGCTCAGCCCTCTTATAGCGTTGCTAGTTGCAGGTGAAGTTGAAGATTGCTCCATGGTGGACAGGATTTTGTTGGGATATCACAATATCTCTTATATTATTGATGCATATATATACTTGGTAAAGGGTGGAAGGCTCGGCCTTATGCCTGGTGTTTTGTTTCACTCTTGCCCTCTCCACCACCTATTTTCCCTTGGGAGTAATTAACCCAAGGGTCATCTTTATTAGCCCCCCCCCCCCCCCGGGCCAATGCTTGTCTAAGTGTTGACCCGAACCGAGCCGCCTGCAGGGCCACCGCGGGGAAACTCGAGGCCTGGTTTTACTTGTAGCCTGTCTCATACGGTGTTGCCCTGAGAACGAGATATGTGCAGCTCCTATCGGGATTGTCGGCGCATCGGGCGGTCTTGCTGGTCTTGTTTTATTACTGTCAAAATGTCTTGTAGCCAGGATTCCGAGACTGATCGGGTCTTCCGGGAGAAGGAATATCCTTCGTTGATCGCGAGAGCTTATCATGGGCTAAGTTGGGACACCCTGCAGGTATAAACTTTCGAGAGCCGTGCCGCGGTTATGTGGCAGATGGGAATTTGTTAATATCCGGTTGTAGTAAACTTGAAGTAAACTCTTCTAAAATACACCAACCGTGTGCGTAACCGTGAGTGTCTCTTTTCGGGGTTGATCGAGAGGAGAACACGGTTCTTGGGTTATGTTTGACGTAAGTAGGAGTTCAGGATCACTTCTTGATCATTACTAGTTGTCGACCGTTCCGCTTGCTCTCTTCTCGCTCTTATTTGCGTTGGTTAGCCACCATATATGCTTAGTCGCTGCTGCAACCTCACCACTTTACCCCTTCCTTTCCCATTAAGCTTTGCTAGTCTTGATACCCATGGTAATGGGATTGCTGAGTCCTCATGGCTCACAGATTACTACACCACCAGTTGCAGGTACAGGTTTGCGATGATCATGACGCGAGAGCGATGTTTGCTTGTTTGGAGTTCTTCTTACGCTTCTTCTTCGATCGGGGATAGGTTCCGGTCGGCAGCCCTGGGCTAGCGAGGTGGATGTCGTTTGAGCTTCTGTTTATGTTTCATCCGTAGTCGGATGTTGATCTTGTATGTAATGTTGATGTATTCTTGTGGCATTTGGGCCTTATGTATGTATCCCCACTATTATGTAATGTTGATGTAATGATATCCACCTTGCAAAAGCGTTTCAATATCGGGTCTATCCTTGGTGGGACCTTGAGTTCCTTTTGGATAGGGTCGCATATTGGGCGTGTTCAAGTTGGTATCGAGCCTCGACCGACCCTAGGAGCCCCTTGATTGATCGTGTAGTTTGGCCGTTGTTGAGTCTAGAAGAAAACTGATTTCTGAGTCTAGTTATATCGGAGAGTAGGAATTCTTTTTACTCCTCAGCCCCTTCGTCGCTCTGGTGAGGAATCTTGACGTAGGTGTTTTGAACTACTCCTCTTCCCATTCAAATTTTTCTTTAGGTTCACGCAGTTGGTTTTTCAATCGTTGCTCCTTAGCTCTTTTGATCCGGTGCATTTTTCGTCAAGTCGAATCGAGCCTCTTAATCTTTGAGTTCAATCCTCAGTTATCTTCTTTTCCCACCCGCCCACCCCTTTTTCTTCTCGGAGCCGGAGCCCGTAATCGAGTATCCATCCTACTCGTGGAAAGTCTTTGCATTCTTTCAACGGGTGTTTTCTCTTCAAGATATTCGTCGGTTTCCCCTTCCAAGTTGCCTTTGTTTTTCCCGCCCTCCCACCCTTTTCTTCCCGGAGCTTGAATCTCTTTCGAGCATCAATTTCATTCGTACGGAGCCTCTTCAGTCTTCCCTCAATCATTTCAACCGGTGAATTCTCTTTTGTTTGAGATTCTTCATCCCTTTCTTTTTCCGATGCACACAATTCAAGTTTTCTTCGTTGTCGATCATATTCTTTACCTCAACTCAGATATTTCCCTTTGCTCGTTCGCCTCTCGCCAGTTATCCTTCTGGAGTGTTCAAGATATCTCAGGAGATTTGTCGGTGTTTGAATTAATTCGAGGTTGTCACCTCAGTCAAATATTTCAGTTCTTCCGGTGCATCATCTATCTGTTCAACATCCCTTTCCAATGGTGTTTTCTTTTAGTGGGCCCTAACCCACAGGTCTTTTCCCAGGATCTTACCTAACTCTTCTAATTTCCCCGGAGTTATTCTCAATTCTTTTCGGAGTTTGACATAAGAATGAATTTCATCAGTCAGATGCCTTTTCAAGATCGATTTCAAACCATTTCATTGTTGACTCAAAATCTTTGCTTTTCATTCTACCGGAGTACCTCAGTTATTTTGGTGGTGTTTCTCGTCATCATTTGAAGACCGAAGAAGAGTTTTTCCTCTAAATCTTGTCTGTTCTCTCGAAGATTCGTGGTTCTAGCTTCAGATTATCCTCTCGAATTTATTCCATTTGTCAGATATTCTTTCTTACTCATCCGGGGTATTTCAGGAGTTATTCTCCCGTTCTTTTTCACCGGAGGCCATCATTCTTGAAGAATTCTCCGCCCTCATCATTTCAGCTATCGTTCTCTATTTATCCCGGTGCTTCGCTCAAGTGTTCTTAATCAGCTCATGATCTCTTTGTTCTTTTGCATCTAAATCCCCTCGAGCATATTTGTTCTTCTAAGTCTTCCCGGCGATTCATTTTCATTCGTCAGTCATTCTTGATTTCTTACGGTGGTTCGTTCAAGATTCTTTTCCCTTGATTATCATTCAATCCATTCCTTCTTTCAATCATACAGGTGGTTCACGAAGACTTTCTCAAGTTTTGCGCCATATACCCCTTAATCCTTTTCAACAAGAATAAGTAGTATGCCAAATCCATTGCTTGTCATCAATTTAATTTGATGAAGGATAAGCATACAATAAATCTTATTCCATCAAAGTGATTAATATTTTTCTTCGGAGTTTGTTCTTGTTGAATAAATTCTAGTTCCAAGTGTTTTCATCACTTCTTTTCCGGAGTTCAAAAATTTCCTCGGTCATTTCGTCAGAACCTCCATCTAAATCATCGCAAGGCTTTATCTTATTCTTTCCACCCCTCAATTATATCTCATCATCCTTTTGTTACCGGAGTTCTTCACGGTGGCTCGTCATGATTTAATTCATTCTTCAAGTGTTCATCAAGATTCTTTTGGAGGAATTCAAGTACCTTTTCTTCTTGCATCTCGAAGTGCAATTAAATCTCCGTATTCTTTTGAAGCGGAGTTTTGCATTTCTTCGTTCTTTTCAGCTATTTAATCTTTTCTGATTGTGGTTGGTTATCACCTCATCATTTTGAGAGGTTATCCATAAGTCCACAACAATCTTATTCTTTTCGTTGGTGATTTTTTTCAACAACTCCGTTCAATCCTCCCTTCTAAGTTCTTTTCATTCAATTCTTTCAATTCTTCCGGAGGCATTGTGTTGTTCCTCTCGTCAACTATCATTCCATCCTCTCAAGTTCATGTTCTATTCATTCCATGTTCAGTTGGAGTGCTGCCTAAATCCTTTCAGTCTTATTCGTTTCTTATCTCGTTCTAACCGGAGTGGTTTCAAAGTCTATCTGATTCCGTGAGCCTTCGATTCTCGTCATTCTCGCCGTTTCTCTCTTCTTCTCGTGTGCTCTCGATTCTTTGCTTCTTATCTTGAGTTCTTGTTTCGCATCTTCCTCTTTCTCTTCCGTCTCGGTCCTAAGATCTCGGGACGAGATCTCTTGTTAGTGGAGGAGTGTTGTAACGCCCCGGATTCGATGCGCCAGGTGTCCGCCAGTAATTCGCCGTCCTTGCCATGTCATTTTCTTGCGTGTTGCACTTTGCCATGTCATCATCTGCATTTTATATCATGTCATCATGTGCATCGCATTGGCATACGTGTTCGTCTCATGCATCCGAGCATTTTCCCCGTTGTCCGTTTTGCAATCCGGCACTCCTATGTTCCCCGGCGTCCCCCTTTTGTCTCTCGTTGTGAGTGGGTGTTAAACATTCTCGGAATGGCCCGAGGTTTGCCAAGCGGCCTTGGTATACCACCGGTAGACCGCCTGTCAAGTTTCGTGCAATTTGGAGGTTGTTTGATACTCCAACGGTTAACCGGGGAACCGTAAAAGCCTCTTTTGTCTTGCAGCCCAACACCCCTTCCAAAGTGGCCCAAAACCCACCAAACTCCCCTCTATGCTCTCGGTCGTTCGATCACGATCGTGTGGGCGAAAACCACACCTCATTTGGACTCTCCTAGCTCCCTCTACCTATAAATATGCCCTCTCCCCCGAAATCCCGGGTCCAAACCCTAGCCTCCACCTACCTCCGTCGCCGGACATGTCCGTTTCCTACCGGACGAGTTCGCGCCACCGCCCGCAGCCAACCACACCGCGCCACCTGTTCTCCGGCCTCCTCACGCCCTTGCCCTGGCTGGCCCAGCGCTGCCGCCCAGCCAGCAAGCCGCCCGAGCCTCCCCGCGCCTCCCGCTTCGCCCGATCGGCTCCAGCCGCCCGAGCCGCCTCCCGCGGCGGCCGTCCTCGCCGCCGTCGCGCCTCCCTCCGCCTCGCCGCCCGTCCGCCCGGTCGGCTCCCGAGCTCCGCCGCCCGTCAACCGTCCGGCCGCGCCCGCGAAACCGCCCTCGCGCCCTCGCCGTCCGTGACCCCGCCGCCTCCGCCCGCGGATCGGCACCGCCGCCCCCCGGTGCCTCCCCGGCCACTCCGGCCGCCGTCCCTGTCGTCTCCGGCGAAGCTCCGACCGGATCCGAGGGAGTGGATCAGATCCACCACTCCCTCCATCCAAACGCGCGTCTCCGCCCTGGATCCCACCGTCCCGATCCGCGTCGTCCAGTTTTCGGAGGTCTAAGTTCTTCTAAGTCCCAGATTTTGCACATAATCATGCCATGTTCATCGCATCATAACTTGCTGCATACTGCTCCGTTTTGTGCGTGTAATATGTCAAATTGTTCGTCTCAACGAGTACTACATTTCGTTCCATTGTGCCTCGTTCATTTGAGTTCATCTTGATGCCTGAATCATCGTTGCAAGAGTGCTATATGATGTTAATCTGCTGAAACTGTTATAACATGATGATTTGTCATTTTTGTTGCATTTGATGTGTGCATCTTATGAGTATGAGCTCTACATGTGTTTTGTGCTACATCATGCCATCTTTATAGGGGTGCTATCCATGTATTTTTGTGATTCCTGTAATGAGTGCATCAAGCTTGTTAAGTAGGGTACTTGCTGTTGCTGTTTTGCTAGGCTGATTCTGTTATATTATGATGCTATGTAAACCTGCTGCTACAAGTCATTCTATGAATAATATAGAGATGTTCACTAAGGATGTTTTGTTATAAATGTTTTGTTCTATCCATCCATGCCCTTTGTTGTAATTATAGTCTGATGTAACTTGCTGTAATCTTGCTCTCAAATTGCTAAATAATATTGTTGTCAGCCTGTTAACATTAAGTTCAATGTTGCCATGATTGTTGCTAGTGATCCATGCACCCTATGAACTTGCTCTTGCCATTCTTAGCTTCATAAACATGTATTATTACTGTGAGTTGCCTTTCCATGCCATGTATTACTCTGTGGTGAGTGCTTCAAGCTCACCAACATGCCTACTTATTGTTGTTCCTGCCATGTATGAACCTGTAATATAACTTGCTATGTTTACATGGGTGCCATCATATTTTCTTATCCTTTTTGGCTCATGGTCACTAAAGGACTTTTGTTCTATGCCATTAGTAGATTCATGCCATGCCTTTGTTTGCCATTATAAGTTCCTGTAACATGTTGTTTGATAGCTCTAAACATTGCAACCTGATGTTATTTGCAATCTTGCCATGTGTGTTTGAGCATGTTCTAGTGATTTCTGTAGATAGCTCTGTGTTCATGTTTTGTCATGCTTTACCTATACATCATGTCCATGCCTTTTTGTTCTCATGTTGGGGTGCTGTAGCATGTTGTTTTGATGCTTGCAATATGCCTAGTTACTGTTTTGGACAGATTGTTGTTATGACTTGTATATGGTGTATGTGTTGAACCGTTGCTCCGTTTTGAGCGTGCTCTATATGAAACTTGTTTGATTTTGCATGTAGCTTAATATTATCATGTTGCATCCTTGTTTTGAGGTGTTTGCTTGATGTTTGGATGCATTTTGCATCAATGCCATGTTTAACATGTTTTGCTCATATCTTCTAGGCCGTAGCTCCGAATTTAATAAACTTTATATGTAACTTGACTAGAATTTCGTGTAGATCATTTTGGTGCATCTTAACTTGCTGTTTAACAACTTGAACATAAGGTTTATTCAGATCTGAACCAATTTCGAAATTTGCATATGAGGACTTACCGGAATTGTCATATGTTGTTTCCGGCCTCATTTAAACTTGCCTTGGTGTGTTGCTCTTGTTTGCATCATCTCTTGCCGTGAGTAGCTTCATGTAGCCTTTGTCATGCATCATGCTTGTTGTGCATCATGTCTTGTTAATGTGTGGAGTGTTTACTATGTTGTGTGCTTCTTTTTGTTAGTTCCTGTTTCATTGCGATCGTGAGGATTCGTTCGTCTACGATTGGTTCGGCTTCACCCGTTCGTCTTCTTCATGGACTCGTTCTTCTTCCTAGCAGGATTTCAGGCAAGATGACCGCTAGCCTGGATCTCACTACTATCATTGCTATGCTAGCTGCTTCGTTCTATCGCTATGCTGCGCTACCTATTACCTGTTTATCAAGCCTCCCAAATTGCCTTGAACCTCTAACCTTTTGTCACCCTTCCTAGCAAACCCGTTGTTTGGCTATGTTACCGCTTTGCTCAGCCCTCTTATAGCGTTGCTAGTTGCAGGTGAAGTTGAAGATTGCTCCATGGTGGATAGGATTTTGTTGGGATATCACAATATCTCTTATATTATTAATGCATCTATATACTTGGTAAAGGGTGGAAGGCTCGGCCTTATGCCTGGTGTTTTGTTCCACTCTTGCCGCCCTAGTTTCCGTCATATCGGTATTATGTTCCCGGACTTTGCGTCCCTAACGCGGTTGGGTGATTTATGGGACCCCCTTGACAATTCGCTTTGAATAAGACTCCTCCAGCAAGGCCCAACCTTGTTTTACCATTTACCTCACCACCACCTATTTTCCCTTGGGAGTAATTAACCCAAGGGTCATCTTTATTTAGCCCCCCCCCCCGGGCCAATGCTTGTCTAAGTGTTGGCCCGAACCGAGCCGCCTGCGGGGCCACCGCGGGGAAACTCGAGGCCTGGTTTTACTCGTAGCCTGTCTCATCCGGTGTTGCCCTGAGAACGAGATATGTGCAGCTCCTATCGGGATTGTCGGCACATCGGGCGGTCTTGCTGGTCTTGTTTTATTACTGTCGAAATGTCTTGTAGCCGGGATTCCGAGACTGATCGGGTCTTCCCGGGGAGAAGGAATATCCTTCGTTGATCGCGAGAGCTTATCATGGGCTAAGTTGGGACACCCCTGCAGGGTATAAACTTTCGAGAGCCGTGCCCGCGGTTATGTGGCAGATGGGAATTTGTTAATATCCGGTTGTAGTAAACTTGAAGTGAACTCTTCTAAAATACACCAACTGTCGTGGAATTGTCACGGCAGATGTCCTCATGAAAGGACTTAGTCGTAGGGCCATCGTACGGGTTTACCTAGAGGGGTTAAAGCGGACACAAGACACGGAATTATCTTGGTTCGCCCTTCGATGAAGGTAAAACCTACGCCCAGTTGTGATGTGATTGATATGGTTTCGGCGACTAGGGAGCAATAGCTTTGCCTTAGCCTCGAATCCTCTCTCCCTAACTCGCCGCCGGGTCGTCCCCTTATATACACGGGTTGACGCCCGGCCGGTCCACAGAGTCCCAATCCGGCTCATACAAGAACCCGGCTTGGTCTCTTCTTTCTTGTCTTACAACACAAGCTACAATAATAAGGCGGTTTACATATATGGACCTTAATTCGCCTCTGGGCTCCAGGCCTCCATCATGGGCCTGGATCATGAACGAGGTAAACCGGCCCTTCCGGGCGGTTCACACTCCGCAGTTGTATCCCCAACATTAGGCCCCAGATTGACTTGAACCGTTCAGTTAATCTTCAACATCTTCAGAAACTCTTGATCTCCTTTCACATTTCAGAAACCGCCACCCGCTTGAACCGCCGTGACATCATCCTCTGATCTTCGTGTCAGGGCACCCTGACGTCATTTTAAACAAAAAGATCCAAACAGTAAGATTCCCTTCATTAAAGCTATCCCGGAAATCGAGGCGGCCGCTGCACCTTCCGCCGCTTTTGACTCCTCGATTCTCGCGCCCGTTGATTGCTCCGGTCCCTTATAAATAGACCGGTCGGGCCCTTCTCTCCTTCTTCTTCCTCTCTTCTCCTTCCTCGCGACGCTCCGACCCTGAAGCTCTTGCCGTCGCCCTCAACCTTCGACCGACGCTTCACGCCGGGCCGCTGCATCAACCTGATCCTACCAGAGTTTGATGCTCCTCCGCGGTTTCCGCTTTCGTCGTAAGGTTTCCTTCAAACCCTAGATCTCATCTGAAAACTCTGTTCGTCTCATAGCTCGTAAGCGTTCATACCAGTTCTTCATACTTGCTCCGCCATGGCCGTGACGGCTCAGCCGCACCGCCATCTGTGCAAATGGCTGCTTTCACCGTCCATCCGACTCTATGCATCTTCCCTTTTTCTGTTCAGATCCTTTATTTTAACATGCCTGAACCTTCCTGCGCTTTACGAGGTTTGCATAGGTCGTAGAAATTTTTCTTACTGAACTCCGGTAGATCTAGATTACTTCCATTCGCGTGTCAAACCTGTTTCTGTCTACACTTAGTAAATTTTTCAGCTCTGCCTCCTTTGGCGGTTTAACTTTTGATTGCTAATCCGTCACTCCATTAGTCCTCAGTTAAATCGGAATGGGAAGTCGGCTGCTGAATCGCCGGTTTAACAATATATAATATGCCTGAACCGTTCAATGGTGAACCGTTTTCTTCCTTTCTTTCGCAGCTTTTAGTCTTCCGGAATGGCTCCTCAATTCTCCGCTTGCAACTGGGTCCGGTCCAAAATCACTGAAACGCAGCTCAACGGCTATGTCACCACTGGAGGTTTGGCTCCAAAAATGTCCTCCATTGGCGTGTTCCGGAGGGCGAGTTTCCTCCCGAGCCACAAGCGGGAGAAGTAATTGTTTTTATGCAGCATCTAGACCGGGGGTTCTGCCCGCCCGGTTCAAAAATTTTCCGGGACGTCCTTGCCAGTTTGCAACTCCATCCGCAGGATATCGGCCCGAATTCTGTGTCGAACATATGCAACTTTCAAGTCTTCTGTGAAGTCTATCTTCAAGAAGAACCATCTGTGGAGTTGTTCCGGGATTTTTTCCATTTGAACCGTCGCACAGAATTTTCTGATGGTCCCAACACGGAGCTGGGCGGCGTTTCAATCCAGAAGAGGAAGGAAGTCGATTTTCCTCACGCCAAGCACCACAGCCATCCAAAGGATTGGAACCAAACCTGGTTCTACTGCCGGAACACCGCTCCTCGCCAACGAAAACCCTTGCGGGTTACCGTTCTCACCGGCTCAGCAACCAGCATCCGCTGCCTTCACGATTAACCGCCGCGGAACGGAAGAACTTCGCACCGCAAATAATCAAGCTCCGGGCTCTAATGGCCAATGGCTTAACCGGCGTGGATCTTGTGCGTTGCTGGGTTTCTTGGGGCGTTTTGCCACTAAGCCGCCGGCCCGGATTGATGCACGAGTACACCGCAGCCTCAAAGATCCTCAAAGCGCCACGAGCTGCCCATAATCGAACAGGAGGTCACCGAGATCGTCAAGAAGATGCTCGATGAGCCAATCTCCGTCTGCAGCCTAACCAGGTTGGCTCCATTTTATGCCGCCAACAAACCGCCGGCGGTAATCTCTACTCACCGCTTTTCAGGCTCTTAATACTCTATTGATATACGCTAACCCTTGTTACTTCTCAGGCTGACAGCTCCTTCTGGAAACGCACCAAACCGGTTCGGGCGCCGCGTGTAAAATCCAAGGCCACCAAGAAAGCAAGCAAGAAGAAGACCGCCGAGTCCTCTGATCCGCCGGAGGACGAAGAATCAGATGCTGAGGTAAAACTTGACATTCTTACGAGGGAGCCGCCGTAAACCGGCTTTCCGCTTTGTATTTCTTCTTGCATATGCTTGGCCCCTTTACCTTCTTTTTACCGACAATTTTCTTCCCAGGATGATGCTGAAGCCAGTCATGCCGATCCTGTTGAGGTAATCCTTCTTTCTTCCGAATCCGACCTTGCGCCTGTTAATAGAATTCATCGCGCCGTCCGGAAAGTGAAAAAATACCATTCCTGTGCTTACTTGAATCCAAATCTTTCCTTGAAGACACAGCAGGCTGAAGAGCGCCGTACAACCCGGCACAGTGGCCAACGGATTTCCTCATCCGGTTTACCAGACACTCCAACCCGGAAGCGTCGTCCAGAGGTGACTTGCTCTCCTGAAAAGCGTTATCCCTTAAAAGGTTTCTTCCGATGTCCTCTCAATCCGTCTGACCCGAATTATCAGGCCTCTTCCAACTCGTCTGGCGGTTCATCCACCACACAACTGCCTCCGCTGAACATCGCCGCAGGGTATGTAATTGCTGTCCGTCAATTCGATTCACCATCACCTTGGTCAATTTGTCTTGATCCAACTCTGAATATTGCAGCACCAAGGCTCGCTTGAGCAAGAAAGCGAAAACTCTTGATCCTACTCCGGATGTTGATCCGGAAAAAACCCCAGAACAACCACATGAAAATCCTGAAGCCGCCAAGGAAAGCTCTGGCGAGTTGTACAAAGACGATACTGCTGACCCGCCAAGTTGAACCGAGGTCCAAGTGGAAACCTCACAGCCTGCTCCATCAAACCCGTCCGCCCGAGCGGTCGTGACTCATGAACCACCGAGCCGAGCAAAACGACATCAAGCCCAAACAAGACCGCTGAAAATGACGATGTTATTGTGACAGGTATCGCTACACTGCCCCTAGCCAACCGGTCACTTTAGCAAAGCACAAAGATCAAAGAAAGTTCCACTACTATGAGCAAAGACAAGGGGAAGACTGATATGTCTGCTTACGACAATTTCTCTGCCCAAGAACTTCATTCCGGCTTCCTGAACCGTCTTTACACAAGCCGTGATTTTGAAGCCGGTCTAGTAAATCGCATGAAGGACCGCTATGAGGTAATGAGTTGACTTTTCTTATATTTTAACTGCATAGTAGCTCTCAAGGGTCGGTTTAACGTTGCAAAGTTAAACCGACTTAAGTTGTGTCTCCTCATAGCGCATCGAGATCAACTAGCCATTAGCCCCCAAGTGCCAAGTTGAATACTTGTATTGAGCTTGGGACTTTGTATAATGAAACAACTAACATGTTCCCTTTGTCACCGTAATGAAATATATCAGCAAACTATGCAACTCAAGGACCTTCGAGCCAACTGAGACTCAAATAGCGAAGCCACCAAAGCCAAAGACGAGTTAAAACTGCCCCGACCACCATGGAACAGCTGAAGGAGTGGTACAAACCGAGCGGGTCAAGCTGGGACACCGAGAAAGCCGGTTTAATAAAGCGGGCGGAAGAAGTCAAGCAGCCCTTAAACCGGTGATCAAGAACTTACCGACTCAAGCGCCAAGTGCATGCCATGACTTCGCCGTCTTTGGTAAGAAAACTTGCACGGACTATCTTAATTTTGATATTTCTGCCGGTTTAACTTGAGCTGTCTCGAACTTGGTGCAGCAAACGCATTGCTCATCCGGGCTCGACGCGCGTAAAGAAGCTCAAGGCTTCTTACACTCTGATTGAACAGCTATATACCGCGCCTAACGAGCCATATGCGCCATATCATACGACAACACGGGCGCCATCCTCGATCGAGATACACCGGACCGCTGTCCATGATTCCGTGGCAGCTTGAAGAGTTAAAGCGATCCGCGCCCGGCTGGCACCCTATCGCTCGACTCGTGCTAAGGCGTGATAGCGGATCTTGATCCGCCGACATAGCCAAAGGTTTTCCCAGCGCCAAGAGAACGGTGAAGCCTTTGATAACGACGCTCAAGCGGATTACAAAGGAAATGCGCCCATTGGCGAGTCAATTGGCAGCTGAAGCCAACCCGAGGTTCACCGCTTTTTATGACGCAAACAACAAGCGGGTGGAGTTTGTCATCCCGAAGTGCGTAGCCTTGTTCCTCCAATCCGTAAGCACACTTATGCCCTCGACGTTGATCCGCTGAGCTGATAAGTGAAGAAGCTATCTTCGTGCCTTAACCCGGATTGACTGGTCCACCAATGATTTCCGGCTTTGGGTGAGGAGGAAGAAGAAGCTGAACCGACGCCAGCGCCGTCCCTCTACTCGCGCCAACCGGTGAAGCAGCGTAATTCGTCAAGCCGGGTGACGATCCAAAGCTTCAAGGCATAACTCTACCAAACGCCGGGCCTCCAAAGGCTTTGTAATAGGATAGTTAGTGCTTTATTTTGAACAATGCCGTACAACCTCGCCGTAAACCTTTGTATGGCAGTCTTTGGATACGCTGGGTTTGAAGTAGTGAATCCTGCAACATATTTTGCCTCGCAATCACAAATTTAAACTGCCTGGCGGCTTGCGCCCAAATGGATTGTGATGCCAATATATTTATATAAGAAAATATCGAGGTATACGATCCAAATTGTGCGACATAAACATACCTGCCAAATATTCGGCACACATGAGGCTTTAACCAATCCCAAAGCGGAGGCCTTTATAAACCATCACCGTCAAAGGAGAACGATCCTCGTGTGTATAATGCCGATTTACCATGTAAATCGTGGTCGGGCATGATAAGCCCCTGTTACTCCATAATGGGATGTTAACAGTAAAATCAAACCGGAACAAAATCGCCAGCTTAAAAACGACGAACTCTTACAACGAACCGGTTTAAAAAGTTTTGTCGGTTTAAGAAGGCCAACAAAAGCCAAATGACTGGTATAAAGACCACATGGAAGCAAAATCAATGAGAAAATCATTTTGCAAGAAAAGGCTGTATCGAGCCTGATCAGATGGTGTTACCATGGTCGGACAGACCAAGCCCCTATACGGTGTAGCGATGGTTCAAGTCAGCCAGTCCCCAATCGAACTCGTGGCATGATGCCGATCAAGTGGCATTGCAATGGTTGGGTTCACCAAAGCCCCAAGTGATTCTATGGCCTTAGGCCACCAAGAGGCGTGATGGTTCAGACGTGACCATGTCCCCAAATGATCTGGTGGCTTTCGCCGCCAAGAGGTGTTGCATTGGTTCGACACGACCAAGCCCCCAAATGACAAAAATTTCTGAAAACAAGGCCAAGGGTTAAACGGAGGCCGCTTCACGACAAGATCTCCATGTACCCAACCGGTCTTTTATGCAGAATAGATACCCGCCTTTAGCCGAGGATCCGTTTATTGCCTTTATTCATAATATATACATTGTCTTGATATGTACATAAGTGGAGCCAATGGCTCGGGTATAATAAGGTCAAGATGAGCTATGTTCCATGGCTCGTTGGTCTCCTCCTCGACGCGGCGTGAGTCCTTTCGCTCTCGAACATCAATCGATAGTAGGACCCGTTGTATAGATTCTTGCTGACCACAAAGGCCCCTCCCAAGGTGGGGATAACTTGTGCATATCTTTCGGTCTTGAATGAGCCGCAGCACTAAGTCTCCTTCCGAAGGTTCTGGTTTTAACCCGCCGCTGTGATACCGGCGAAGATCCTGCTGGTAGACCGCCGAACGAGCTGCTGCCATATCGCGCTCTTCGTCCGGTCGATCCAAATCATCTTGACGTGCTGCCTCGCTATCCGCCTCAACATAAGCTGCTACTCGAGGCGAAGTCGTGACGGATATCACTGGGAAGGACCGCCTCCGCCCATAGACCATAAAGAACGGCGTGTATCCAAAGTGGATCGGTTGGGGTAGTATTTATACTCCATATCACCGATGGTAACTCTTCCACCCAACAACCCGCGTCCTCTCTAAAGGGACCATAAGCCGGGTTTGATACCTTTCAAGATTTCTGATTAGCTCGTTCCGCTTGACCATTGATTGCGGGTGGGCTACGGAAGAAACATCGTCGGATGTGCTCGCTCACAAAATTCCTTCATAGCTCCTTTGGACAAATTGGTGCCATTGTCCGTGATGATCTTGTGTGGAAACCCAAACCATAAAATCACCCGCTTGATGAACTGAACCGCCGTGGTCAGATCACACTTGCTAACAGGCTCGCCTCGACCCACTTGGTAAATTTATCAACCGCTACCAACAGTGGGTCTTTTTGTCCTTGGACCTTTGAAAGGTCCAACCATATCCAGCCCCCAAGTCGCAAATGGCCAAGTAATTGGAATCATCCTTAATTCTTGGCTGGCACATGAGCACGCCTCGAGAACTTTTGGCAACCATCACATCGCTCGACCAGATCCTCCGTGATCAAGCATGGGCAGTCAACCAATAGAAACCATGGCGGAACGCTTTGGCCACCAGGATTTTGAACCGGCGTGGTGACCACAATCCCCTTCATGAATCTCTCGCAATATCTCACAGCCCTCTTCAGGGGTCACACAACGCTGAAACACCCCTGACACACTGCAACGGTGTAACTCGCCATTAACAATGGTCATAGACTTAGACCGCCGAACTATCCGCCGGGCCAACGCCTCATCTTCTCGTAACTCGCCCCGTTCATGTATGCCAAATAAGGAGCGCCCAATCCGGAATGACATGCAGGGCCGCCACCAATTGAGCCTCCGGATCAGGATAGCCAAATCAATTTCATCAGAAGCTTAATCGACGGTTTGTGCAGCACATCAAGGAAAACGCTATGGACCGGTTTACGTTGAGAGCCCAGCCGGCTCAAAGCATCAGCCGCTTCGTTCTTCCGACGATCCACATGGTCCACCTGATATCCTTTAAAATGTCGTGCAACAACATCCACTTCCCGACGATATGCAGCCATGAGCGGTCTTTGAGTCCCAAGTGCCGGATACTTGCTGGGCCACTAAGTCCGAAGTCACCAAAGCATTTAACCCGCTGAGATTCATTTCTTAGCCATCCGGAGACCATGGAGCAAAGCTTCATACTCAGCTGCATTGTTAGTACAAGGGAACATTAGGCGGAGAACATAACAGAACTTGTCACCTCGTGGGGAAGTTAATACGACTCCAGCCCCGAGCCCTCCAATTGCCTCGGACCCATCAAAGTGGATGGTCCAATAGGTGTGATCCGCTTCTTCCGGCGCTTGCAACTCCGCCCAATCATTAATGAAATCCACAAGTGCTCGAGATTTTACGGCTGTCCGGGCACATACCTTAAACCGTATGCCCAAGTTCTATAGCCCACTTAGCAATCCGCCGCCGCTTCCGGTTCAAGATGATATCGCCCAAGGAGCCGAACCGACCACCGTGATGGGGTGCCCTTGGAAATATTGCTTTAGCTTCCGCTTGCCATAAAACTCCATATACCAGCTTCGCCAATGCGGATATCTTTGTTTAGATTCGATGAGAACCTCGCTGATGTAATAAATCGCCGCTGAACCGGATACTCCTTCCCCGCCTCCTTGCGCTCCACCACAATGGCTACACTCACGCCTCGCATTAGCAGCAACATATAACAGGAGCGGCTCCTTGTCAATAGGGGCAGCAAGAACAGGCGGGTTGGCCAGCTGCCGCTTTAAATCCTCCAATGCCTCATCAGCAGCTGAGCCCGCATTTAACTGATCCGTCTTCTTCAAAGATCTCGTAAAAGGGATAGCCTTCTCCTAGGCGACTGATAAACCGGCTTAGCGCAGCAATCCGGCCTGTCAAACGTTGGACATCGTTGATGCACTTTGGCTTAGCCAAGGAGGTGATAGCTGTAATCTTCTCCGGATTAGCCTCAATCCCCCGGTTGGACACAAGAAAACCCAACAATTTGCCTGCCGGAACACCAAAGACGCACTTGGCCGGGTTGAGCATCATCTTGTACACCCGCAAGTTGTCAAAAGTTTCCTTTAAGTCCTCAATCAATGTTTCCTTCTGCCTTGATTTCACCACGATATCATCCACATAAGCGTGCACATTACGGCCGATCTGTTCATGCAAACAATTCTGCACGCAACGCTGATAAGTTGCTTGGGCGCTCTTGAGCCCAAAAGGCATAGATACATAGCAGAAAGCTCCAAAAGGGGTGATAAACGCTGTTTTCTCCTGGTCCTTAACCGCCATCTTAATCTGGTGATAACCGGAATACGCATCCAAAAAGCTCAAACGCTCACAACCCGCCGTCGCATCAATGATCTGGTCAATACGGGAGGGCGAAGGATCCACGGACAAGCTTTGTTAAGATCCGTAATCCACGCACATGCGCCAAGTGCCATTCTTCTTAAGGACCAACACCGGATTAGCAAGCCACTCGATGAAAGACTTCAACGATAAACCCTGCTGCCAAAAGCCTAGCAACTTTTCTCCGATGGCCTTGCGCTTTCCTCGTTAAACCGCGAAGAAACTGTTTTACCGGTTTGTATTTCGGTCAACATTAAGAGTGTGCTCAGCGAGTTCCCTCGGTACACCTGGCATGTCAAGGCTTCCATGCAAAATGTCCCGATTCTCACGGATGAACTCGATGAGCGCGCTTCCTATTTAGGATCCAAGTTGGCACCGATGGTGAGCTGCTTGGACGAATCGCCGCACAAAATCAACAAGCTTCGCCTCACCGCCGATTTGAACTTCAAGTCCGGATCATGCCCGTGGCAAAGGGGTCATATCCGCCGGATCAACATTGTCCTTATAATACTTTAGCTCTTCGTGGCACAAACCGACTCTGCAGAAGCCGCATCACCTTCCTCGTGACTCCAAAGCGATCCGGCGGCTCCCATGAACCGTTATCGCCTTTGTGACCCGCATTTTCAGCTGTAAGTAAACATAACAGGTCGTGCCATAAACTTAGCATAAGCCGCCGCCCAAAGAGGCGCGGTAAGGGCTTTGAATTTTCACCACCTCAAATGTCAATGTTTCGATCCGAGTCATGTTCGTCCCCAAAGGTCACCTCCAGTGGCTATCTTACCGACTGGTACGCCGACTTGCTGTGCACCAATTCGTGAAACACCGGCTTTGGATGGCCTAAGATGCCTATCCACAACCCCATACGCCGGAAGGTCTCATAGTACAAGATGTTGATGCTGCTTCCTCCGTCCATAAGAACCTTGGTAAACTTGTACCTCCTACCGGGGTGCCACCACCAGGGCTAATCGACCGGATTGTAAACTCGGGAGGATGGTCCTCTCTGCTCCACACAATCGGCTGCTCGGACCAGCGTAGGTAATGCGGCGCAGCCGGTTCAACAACACTGACCGCCCGCTTTTGAAGTTTTCGGTCTCGTCGGTCCAAGCTGGTGGTAAAGACGTGGTACTGTCCACTATTCAACTGCTTTGGGTTACTCTGATAACCCGACTGCTGCTGTTGTTGATTGTAGCCCCTTGGTTTCGATCGCTCGATTACCTTGATTATTCTGATTGTTTTGCCCGCCCGGATTACCACCGAATCTCGGGCTGGGATTTCTCCATCAGAATCCGGGCGGACCTCGAACCGCCACCGGCCCTTGATCATACCGGAAAGAGTTGGAGTTCTTGAACTCCTGCATAATATAACAATCCTTCCAAAGGTGGTTCGCCGGTACCTCCTTCGTCCCATGCTTCGGACAAGGTTGATTCAATATGAAATTCAAACGATCCGGATTGTGACCGCCTCGTTTGATCTGTTTACCCCTCGCCGCTGACCCTTGTCCTGCTGGTGTTGGCCACAAAGCCCATGTTGCCGTCGCTTACGCTTGTTCCTCCATTGCTCGCCGAATGATGCTGCTGGCCCTCGAGTTGCCGCTCGCTTTTCCTTCCCACTTCATCATTCTCGATTCGGGATCCTTGGTACTATCGTAATCAGCGATTTTACCAAAACGCCCATTAGAGTGCCCATGTCGTGGCAAAAACGCTTCATGCGACCTAGCTTCAATTTCAATGGCTCGAACCGCAATTGGCTTCCAAGGTCAAGATCGCAGAATCCGGGTTGATCCGTCTCAAGAATGTAAACTTCCGAACGCGGGCGCACCCAATGGGTGGTAGACTCTCCTCCGCTCGACACAAGCTGCCGATCCACCACGTATATGGGCTGTTTACAGGTGTCTTTGAAATTTTGATGAACCGGTTCGCAATCGGGTCCACGAGCTGATAGAGTTGGGCGGCAAGTTCTTCAACCAAGTCCGGCCGCATTCTTCCAAAGATCATTGTGAAGTACTTCGCACACGCGGCTTCATCCACGCCTAGCATCTCCATGGCCATCTCAGAGCTTTTATCCACGCCTCGAGCCAAATCGGCAGATAATTTGGCACCTTGCGGCCCCTTGAAGTCCTTGGGCAAGCGACGCTATGTAAAGCGGGACGAGGCAGGCACTTCAAAGAGCCGACGTGACCCTGGCTCAAGATGGTCGGACGAACCGCGCGGGCGGATGATCCTCTCGCTTGTGCTGCTAACTCGCCTCCCCACGCGTTCCCGGCGCGTCCACTACCACTTGAGCATCTTCAAAGCCGCCCGGATTGTTGCCGCGAGGCGGACCACGCCGCATTGCTTGATACGGCCGGTTCGCCGACGCGCGGCTATAGCTCCGCTCGGGCGGGGGTGGAGTGGATCCGATCCCGACTATACTAATACGCTTTGCCGAGCCAGGCCGCCCCGAGGAGCTCCTTAACCCGGCGTGTCTCTACCGCCGTGGTGAATCGCCTTCAATTGAATCGCTTCCAACCGTGCCGCAGCTGCCACAAGATTATCCATCGGGTTGGAGTAGTGACCGAGGTGTTCGCATACCGGGCGCACTGCATGATGGCGAGGTAGATCTACCACACGGGCTGAACTGTGCGGCCGCCCTGTGTGCTTCCGCCGGTTTACCAACGGCGGCGGATTACTAGTCCTCGCCTGGTATTGAAAAGCTCCCTACCTCAAAACTGAAGGTAAACGGGACCGTATTTCCTTTTCATGACTTCTCGTGACGCGCTCGTCCAGCTCGAGCCTATAAGCTCATGGATCCAAAGCGCTCGCTCCATCGCCATCCGCTCGTCGCGGCCGCCAGTCCGCTTAGCTTTAGTGATCTGTTCCTCACCTTTGCAATCTCCGCCAGCAGGTCCTGATCCGGGCGGATTAGCTTCCGCCATGAGCACAGCCAACGCGCCGAAAAGCTCGACAAAACTTGAGCCGGTGGGCGACAGGCCTCCGCCTCCCGCTGCCATCATCGCTGCTGAACCGGGCGACCAGGGCGCCATGGTCGAAGAGTGAAGCGCCTCGCTGCATCGCCATGAAGACCCCAACCCGTTGGGTAGATCAAGGTCCGAATACTCTCACCGCCGGAACAGCCCCGATCCGCCATCCCGCAGCTGGTATAGAGACTCGCTTCTCCACCGACGATTCGCCGCCAGAGTAAACGACAGTTTCATCACCAGATGCTGATCCGCCAGAATCCTCCGTGGACGACTCCCACGAAAACATGCTTGACCGCCGGTTTAGCCAGGCAGGACTCTTCTTCGCCCATCGAGCCGCCTCGACGAGGTCGGGCAGACGCCCAGCCCAGGCCCCGACTCGCTAATCTTGCCGATGAACACGTATGCCGCCAAAGGGGACCCGCACCAGATTAACCGAGCCGCCTCGGGCCCCAGTCCGCATCATCGATGTAGAGCTTGCCGCGACGACTCTTAGTCATCCGCCCATCGCATAGCCTTCGAGTCCTTCAAACTTGCCTCTAAGATCATCAAACCATCGCGCGATAGCCCCACGGTGGGCGCCTAACCGTCGTGGAATTGTCACAGCAGATGTCCTCATGAAAGGACTTAGTCGAGGGCCATCGCACGGGTTTACCTAGAGGGGTTAAAGCAGACACAAGACACGGAATTATATCGTTCGCCCCTTCGATGAAGGTAAAACCTACACGTGGGGCCAGGATGTGATTGATATGGTTTCGCGATTAGGAGCAATAGCTTTGCCTTAGCCTCAATCCTCTCTCCCTAACTCGCCGCCGGGTCGCCCCTTATATACACGGGCCGACGCCTGCCGGTCTGACAGAGTCCCAATCCGCTCATACAAGAACCCGCTTGGTCTCTTCTTTCTTGTCTTACAACACAAGCTACAATAATAAGGCGGTTTACATATATGGACCTTAATTCGCTCGGGCTCCGTGCTCCATCATGGGCCTCGGATCATGAACGAGGGTAAACCGCCCTTCCGGGCGGTTCACACTCCGCAGCTTGTATCCCCAACACCAACCGCAGCGTAATCGTGAATGTCTCTTTTCGGGTTGATCGAGAGGAGAACACGGTTCTTGGTTATGTTTGACGAATTAGGAGTTCAGGATCACTTCTTGATCATTACTAGTTGTCAATCGCTCCACTTGCTATCTTCTCGCTTCTTATTTATGCTGGTTAGCCACCATATATGCTTAGTCGCTGCTGCAACCTCACCACTTTACCCCTTCCTTTCCCATTAAGCTTTGCTAGTCTTGATACCCATGGTAATGGGATTGCTGAGTCCTCGTGGCTCACAGATTACTACACCACCAGTTGCAGGTACAGGTTTGCGATGATCATGACGCGAGAGCGATGTTTGCTAGTTTCGGAGTTCTTCTTCTGCTTCTTCTTCGATCAGGGGATAGGTTCCAGGTCGGCAGCCTGGGCTAGCAGGGTGGATGTCGTTTGAGCTTCTGTTTATGTTTCATTCGTAGTCGGATGTTGATCTTGTATGTAATGTTGATGTATTCTTGTGGCATTTGGGCCTTATGTATGTATCCCCACTATTATGTAATGTTGATGTAATGATATCCACCTTGCAAAAGCGTTTCAATATGCGGGTCTATCCTTGGTGGGACCTTCGAGTTCCTTTTGGATAGGGTCGCATATTGGGCGTGACACCAACCTACTTCTCAGCCTCCTAAAAGCCCATTGAGTTTTCTTGCGAGAAGAGGGCCGGTGGTTACTCGGCCTATTAAAGGCCCGAATCTACTAGTGGGCCAGTTTGACGGGGCCCATGATGCGGATCATACATCGTGATTGCATGACGGCCCGATTATGTACCGTAATTTTATGGTTTGGCCGGTTTACTGCGAAGACATGATATATATACAGTAAAATAACTGCAGCATCATGAATAAGAAAAAAACCTAGACTATACAATAAAGAAATTATGGCATATTACATCCACTAGGCATCAAAATTCGCCACTATGATAATAAAGCACAAGCCGAGAGCAGATTACATACACTGGGCATCAAAGATCGCCACCAGGCAAATAAACACGCCAAAAAATAATATACAAAACCGACAAAGACTTCAATAGAGTTCAAGAAAGGTTAGCCTGCTGGGAGCTGCAGCGCAAATAGCTGAGCAAGATGATGAGATCGCGCTTGTTCAACACTTATATCTTCCCCGACTCAAAGATAAACAAGGCATGATGACAGGTTTTGCACATAAAAGTATCGTTATTGATAATTCATCACATTTCTTATCGATTTAATAAAGTGACACAGTTTAAAATTGCATTAACACAATATGGTATTGTTCAGGTCAAGACATGGCAGGAAATGACATTGTGAAGGAGTTGGCAGCTTCACGACACCACTGGATTACAGATCAAGAACTCATAAGTATCAATGGTTAGTGTGCTGTCAATTTATCCCATTTCATATTGGCAAATAAAGAGACGGTTTAAATAATAGTAGAATGATATGACATTGTTCATAGTTAAGACATTGCAGAATATGACATTGTGTCAGTAGTGGGTAGGTTCACCACACCACCGGATTACGGATGAAGAATGTAGCATACATGCAAGGCAAAAGAAGATCACTTGCTCAGATAGTTTAATTTACATGGTATGAAGAAGGAACTTGGTTGTACAACTAAAACTTAAATTGAGAAGGACAAACTTTTGTTTATGTACATAATAAACTTTAAACATGCAATTTGATGCAAACACCAAAAATAAACAGTTGTTGCAGTCATGGCTAACCAAAATATACATAACAAAGTTTGAAGGCTTGAGAAGGACAAACTTACATTATTGGTGAAGACAGGCTCTATACAGCCCTTGTCCATGCTGATGGGGGAATTCAAGAAGTTTAGCACATAATCTTCTTCATAAGCATTGCCTTTATTCTACATTTTGTTAAGAGTAAATATAGATGTGATAATATACGAAAAAATGGAGAATATTTAAGATAAGATGAAGAGTGATGCTACAAAACCAAGTAGCTATAAATGTATGTGCAGCGACACAGCAAAAGGCACAGCCAAGAGCAATGCACAGCTAAACTTATTCAAGACCAACCTTATGGTAAGAGTAAATATAGATCTGATGTGTAGAAAATGGAGGGCAAAGGAAAATAAGCTGCAGAGTGATGGTACATGAACAACTACTCGTCAATATAAGTACATCGATAAAGGACAACATGTACTTACAAGAACAATGCAGAGCTAAAAAATTCATTGGCATTGGATATATTCTACACTAATGTAACCATTCATACAGATCAGATAATTTGAGCTTAACAATTGATAAGCAAGCTATCATGCATACTGCTGTCACATAATGAACAGGTATGTATGCAAGTACAAGGATACAGAGAACATGTACAAACAAGAGCAAAGCAGCGGGCAACATATTTGCGATATCCTCGTCGTTCTTTTCAAACCGAATTCTTCTTCGAGCAGATTTCCTGCAAAAAGATCCATAAGGCACATGCGGAAAAGTAGAAGTTCAAATTGTCATGTGATTTCATAGACAGAGCTCATCCCGAACGAGACCAGTGCATAACAAGGTTTTCCCATTCAATGTCTTCTAAATTTAGCAGTGAGACTTCACCGAAATTCGCTTATAGACTTGCCATCAAAGTGTGATTTCCTCGTAACACCGACATCGCTGTAATGCTTCCTTGAAAAGCACAAGCAAGCTTTGCTCTTCATGACTATCCAGATTGACCTCGCCTAGTTACAACAATGTAATGTAAAACATTGGTGTGTTCTATCAGCAGAAAACAGGAAAATAATAACCATGAATAATAGCACTTACACGTAAGTTGGAAAGAATATGTGAAAATGGTGTTTGTCTTCACTATAATCTTCCCATGATGGGAATATATGCACGTAGTCCCTAACAACATTGAAAGCATTGTCTTTTAAACTGGGAATAAATGGAATGGGGTTCCAATCTGCAGGAATTGGCCGTCTCTAGGTCTTCGGCCGGTGGACTTGCTGTACTTTTTGGTGGAGTGGGATTTTTCTGTGGTACGACTGGTGCTATGGCAAATGAAATCGATATACCTTTTGCTAGAGTGCAGGTCCTGTGTGGTGGGGCTAGTGGTGTGGCTAGTGAAGTATGGGTACATCATTGAGTCGGTCCTATGTTTTGTGTCACCGGTTGTACATCCAATATAAGTGGGCGCTGTCCGATTTCTCCGCACCACCACATTTTTCAAGGACTTTGCTGGTGCTCCTTCAGGTTCGCAATCACCTCTTCCTTTTTGATGTCCGATGCACAAGAACAACATTTGAGTGAAAAACATGGTATGATGATGATGGAATATGTATTGATAATGGATGGGCATGGCATCTCGAGTTTTATGATGGGTAAACTAAGCAGATGGCGGTGCAACAAAGTAGAAGAAATGCAAGACAACATATGCAAGATACGCGCAATCAATAAAACCTTGCCAAATTAGAACAGGCACGTTGATGGATGAACAGGACAGGCCATCTGCCTTTGACTCCTCCAGGTTAAGATAGTCATTAGGATGATATTCTGAACAAGAATCAACAGGTGGCGAGCGTACGAGTTTCATTGCTTCCAGAATGGCACTCAATGCCTTGGTGCCAATTTTGTAAGTCATTGCAGTGTTCCACAATATTCTTCTGATGCGCGGAGTCTGATATTCACTATAATCGCGTATAATATCTGAGAACCATGAAAACATAAATAGTTGTGAGATTATCTTTGTAATGCAGATGATATTATAATATAGGGCGCTCAGTAAACACTTATGTGCTATCACCGGATTCGATGAGAGAGCTCATGTGTGCTGTAATATGGTGTGTGCATTTATATAATCCGCACAAGTACACACAAAAATAGGCTCCGTAAGTAAGGATAGCTGATGATGATAGGTTCATAATATACCAGATAGAGAGTTTATTGCCAAACCATGATAACAAGAGCACACAAAGAACTAGGCAGATCATAGTGTACATAACAGGGTACACCATAACCATGATATATAAATCGGAAAGTGGAACTGGCTTGAAAATACGGTGTTGTATTGCCGCTAGTAATTGAAAGCCTATCGATCACGTACAGGCCAGCTCTATCGAACATGGTATAGAAGAGCAAGCAGATTTTGGATAATAAAATGTTGGTTGCACAGTGCCCACACATGATGAACCAGAGCGCATGAAGAATGCAACGCCTAGCTGTCTCTCGACCATTTCAGGCGGTTGTATGAAGATCCTACGTCTCCTAACCCTTCTTCTTCCTCGTCTCTGATTCTTCCCATACAGAACACCGCACGGGCCGCCGGCCGGACCATCGGCCCACACCGCCTGTGTTACTCCGCCACCCCCAGCCCCCACCCGCGCTCCAACCCCCACCCACATCGAGTTTTCTTCGTTCAGCGAGGCCCCACAACCAACCGAGCCCCTTCGATCGCACCAGCAAACTCCGACGAGCTCTGAAAAATCGACTGACCCAATTTTGAAATTTAGTCTACTGTGATTTAACTAGTGTGGAATATAAAAGGGGAAAACCATAAGCATTGGGAGTATAGTGTTGAGCGTGCCATGGCGGATCTGAAGGTGCAAACCGGACAAAGGCAACTTCGCAACCAAGACAAGAAATCAGAGTAAAGCGGTGGGATCTATTTTCTTGCTGCGATAAAAAGTTGAGCAGATATTTAAAGAGTACCGCCTGTGCGGCGCGCGCTGCACGATTCATCGAGAATTTGACGGTGCTACGGTAGAGATGGCTGTCGGCAGCGTGGAAGCAGATCTAGGAGGGTAGACGGTGGCGGCAGGGCGGGGTGGACGAGACAGTCGTAGGAGCGGCGCCGGCAAGGTGGACGACAGCGGGGATGAAGCGAGAGGACAGGATGCAAGGATCCCGGTCCGAAGGCGTGGATGAGAGAGGTTGATCTCTTGTAATGGACAGCGGGCTGGGTATCAGCCCGCATGGTGGAGGAGGACGGCGGTGGATGGGGTGGCGGATGGCGGCGGACGGAGGAGGGTGGGGTGGAGAGGGTGTTTTGGCGCCCACGGAGTACGAATGGGGAAAAGGGAGGTAGAGAGGAAGGGGGAACCATGTATTCAGGGCGCGCTTGTCTCAAATGCAAGGAAATTTACAAACTTAGCCCCCGTTTCAAATTTATACTACATCACAACAACATTAGTAGGTTGGGGATAGGACGGTAATCTCAAGATACAATCAATATTTGCCGATTTAGAGTTTGTTTTTGGCGTCCACCGTGTATGAATATGAATCAGGGAGGGTGTCGATTTCGGCCGAGGACACACTTTGTTTTGGCACCCACCATGTATGAATTCGGGTGAGAGGCGGTTATGTCATTTTTGGGTGAAATTACAAACCTACACCTATCGAAACCTATAGAAATCCAGCAGATAGGCTTTGCGTGGCAGGGATAGGCAGTAGTGATTTCCATCTCGCATATTTTGGTTTCGGGCAGTTACTGTGACTTTTCCCGCTTCATTCAAATTTTGCAGAGTGAACGTTTACCGTGCCAACTCAATTCGAATCCCGTTTGTATTCTACTTTTTTTCGGGCAAGATCCATTTTCAATTGGAATTACATTCTATATACATCATTTTTTATATATACTTTCAAAAGAACAACACCATTTATACATAAATATGGTTTACAAATGGCATGATCTCAGATTCATAAGGTTGTATCCATCAATTTGGATTTTCAAATATTTGAAACCACTTTATGTTGAAATCCTATCTATGCATTCCTCGCTAACTGTCTCCAATTAATGTGTGTTTCATGCGGGGTTTTTTTAAACTTCTCAAACATATATAATGTGTTTCACACACGCAACATATAGTGTAATCCCGTTTAGACATTAATTGCATATAAACCATGCATTGTTTGTAATTTAAGAATCTATGGATCACCAATATCGATAAACTATATAACATTACACGGTGCCCAAATTCAAATGAATATGCATGTTTGATACACCAATTTATGCTATGATATTATCGATGTCATGATCTCCAGCTTTAAATATTTGAATCCACTTTAATCCGAGATTCGCCTCATATAGCTATCACTCATGCTTATATAGGACTATCTCTCTGACCTATACGCTGCTCATCGCCTCTCGTATCTCTCGTATACCGTATGTCGACAATGACCTTTTATCTTCGTGAACACACCGACGGTACTCTCTCCCTTGACCTTCATCACTCTATCTCTCTCTAAGTATATCTCGCTCCCTGCTATGTGTCCCTAACTATGATTCTCCATGTGGAATCTCTTTCTCTCACACAAACACAAAACTTTGTCTCCCGGGGTCTCATTTCTCTCTACTATTCCCATGTGTGCCACTCGCACACCCCTCATACAGAGATGTATTTCGCTCCTTAGATATGAGAACCTACGACTCCTCCTCTTCAATATCTCTTTATCACACACAAACACAAACTCTGTCTCCCAGGGTCTCATATTTCTCCATTGTTCTCTTGTATGTCGCTCGCACACACCCTCTCTCCCTAGAGATATCTTGTGTTCCCTCATATGTCTCTCTAGCTATCACTGCTAGAAATATCTTTCTCTCGCAGACACAAAACTCCGCCTCTAGATCTCATTTCTCTCTCGATATCTGTTTGTATGTGACTCACATGCACCTCCTCTATCTCTCTCACACCCACACACATAACCCAGCCTTCCGATCCACTGACTCCTATCTCTAACGCACACTAGCTAGCATCTTTATCTTTCTATTTATCTGTTTCTCCATCAACATTCTTTCTCGCCCTCACTCTCGATTCCTATCACGCACACTAGATATGTTTCTCTCTACATGCAGTCAAGTGCCCTCTCACACACATTTATAACTTCACCCTTTGAACCACCCGACGGTCATCTCCAACACCCAAACTAGCGGATGTCCCTCTAGCTAGCATCTCCATCTTTGTATCTATCCGTAGTTTCTCCGTCAACATTTCTTTCTCGCACGGAGTCTTGCTTCCTATCACCCACACTATATATGTCTCTCCATACATATGCATTTATAGGTTGATCTCTTTGCACAATCGCTGCGCCTCACCCCTCTCGCCGCCATATATGCATGCTCCAGCCCACGCCACTATCTCTTAAAGACAAAAACAAATGCTCAATTGTCGGGCCTTCTTCCCTGCATTCTCACATGCATGCATATTGTCATACCGATCCGCTCTCCCATGCCATTGATCTTATGACTTATGTCTTCTTTCTTTATCTCGATCATGCACACAAGCACACACACACATCCCACGATACATGTATACCTCTCACACATGCACGCTCAAGGTCTCTATGTCTCCATACGTAGTTAATTACCTCAATCTAATGCCACATCGAATCGCTCTCCTCTTTGTGCACATAACTTCCGCTGGATGGGTAAAACACACACTCACACTTAACAATCTCCTTCTAGCTAACCCCCCGCCGCCTCTCACTCTTCCCCTATATCCCCAAACCAATAAGACCATCCCTTTGTTTAATTCTCGCCACATATGCACCATCGATATATAGTAGTCTTCCTCGGTGTCTCTCAAACAAACACGTTCTCTCGATGTCGACTCCTCTCATGCGCACGCACCTTATCTTCCCTCTCTACAGGCATTTTCTCTCTCGCACCCCATCGTTGGTGGCCTCTGCCATACACATCACCTCTCTGTGATGAAGCCATGCACACTTAAATTACATCCGTCACAGAGGATCCCGTGACACACACACACACACACACACACACGCACGCACGCACGCACGCACACCCCCTCCCACAAACACACTAAGACTCCATCTCTCTCTCACACACACACACACAAACACACACACACACGCACGCACCCACCCCACACATACTTGGACTCCATCTCTCTCTCTCTCTCACACACAAACTAAGACTCCATCTCTCTCTCTCCTCCCTCTCTCTCTCTCTATCATACACACACACACCCCACACACACACTAAGACTCCATCTCACACACGCATGCTCTAGGCGGAGCATTTGTTCCTACCACCCTTCATCCAACCTTACCCGTATGATAAACAATCACCTTTATTTACTTGCATAACATGGACAAATTCCACTTTAACTTTAGTAGTCAGCAAACTTGTCATCTGTACCCTTATAAAAAACGAGTTGGCAATGATGGTGTGCCTGCCATCTTGTAATACAGACTGTATGATCTATATCTGATGGATAGAAAGCAAACTATGATAATTTTACAAAAGATACCCGCACCTCTCTACACATCATTATCTCCCGCAACCTCATTGCTCAGCAATTAAAAAGGAATAAGTCTCGAACAATCTAGCATGCATGGTGGTCGCTGCGCTCGCCGCACCGCCCATCCCCATGCCTCCGCCCATTCCACCACCACCACCACCACGCCCACTGCCCTCGCCTTTATCTCTCATCTTTCATTCTTTTGATGACATTCTCGAGATAGCAGTTTTCCTATAAAATTCTCGAGATATCATTAGTTTTTACACATGGGATTACTCCTGCATGGGTCAATCACAACAGGTGTTTGGTAAAAAAAATTCATATTGATGTTCCGTGCAATGCACGAGAATCTTGCTTGTAATTATATAACGTAAATAACGAGCAAGAAGTGACATTTTTTTGACACAACCACGTTAACATGGCCACGTAAATCACTAGCTAAAGTGAATACCATTATACTTATATCCCTTTGCAAAAGGTCGAGTACATGTCCGAAGAGTAGAGTCGCACACACGCACTCTGTCTCTCAGAATCTCTCTCACACACACACACCAGTCACGTGACGCCCACTTAAGGCATACATTTAGTAGTATGTTATAATTTGTGCACCCGCTGGTACACGTGATGCTGTGCATTTATTTAAGCCGGAAGGCGAACCCAAACAGTAGCTGGATTCATTCCCCTCCCGCCGCCTCTTCTCTCGTCGCTGCCGCCTGCAGCCATGGCCCGCCAAGGTAACAACATACGCCATACTCCCACCGAGCGACGCTTATTATGGAAATTTTAGTGGTCATGCATGCATCTTTTGTGCTAGCACTCCTATATAAGGGTTGACTGTCGCTTCATGGACGGCGCGACAAAGGAAGAGGAAGGAGAAGGAAGTGGGCTGTGGAGTAACGTTTTTACCACAATTTCTTAGGAAACTATGTTATAATTGAGTAGTTTTGCAAACTACCAAGATTACACCTAAAACGGTTCAAAACCTATACTATTTTGCCGCCAAGGCTTCCCGCGTGAAACGGTCGGCTGCCGCTCGAGCTGCCGCATTAATGCCCGGCTAGAGCGGAGGCGACCTCTCACCGGCGCCGGCTTTGAAGTGGCGCGACGGCCGAGAGAGCGCCGCCTGGGCACGCGATCGCTCAGCGCCGAGACTGGCCATAGGCCCTGTTTGGATCCATGGGTTAGAGTTAGTTTGAGCTAGTTGGGGCTCAAATAGCACTAAAGTATCCAAGCATTAGGGTTTAAATTGGAGCAAGTTGCACCAACCCACTAAAAAACTATCCCACCCAAGAGGTGCTAACTGGAGATAGTTCTCATTGGGACCATCGAAAAATCACTTTTCTCTCCATGAAGTGCATTTATTGTCAATCTAAGCCTGTCATCCAAACACCTCTTTGGCTACAAAGCTTAGTTCAGGTTAGTCATGAGTTAGTCTAACCTCTAGCTAAGTTAGAGTATCAAACAGAGCAGTATAGGACATGCAAGTTGCTCAAAGCATACATGCAAATTGCACGTGAAAGGATTTTTTATTTTTGAAAACGGAACGTGAAAGGAATTTTTTAGAATGCTCTTGGCATGTCGCTAACATGTGATAGTTAACCGACCTCAATAGATGGCGAAACGCCAGCCCGCCGTGACTTTGATAGAGACGAGGAGGAGAAGCGATCCAAAGCTGCTGGATTACTAGAGATAGGTGTCGCATACGGAAGCCAAGAAATATGGTGATAGTGTGGGTTAGCCATGTACTAGTATGATGTAACTACATTGGGCTGCCGTGTTTCAGACTCTTCCAATCCAATCGTGGAGATGATTGGTTAATTTTATATTGCTGAATAATATTAAATATTATGAGTGCAGACGCCCACCACGAGGTTCCTTGCTCCTTCTCGGTCGTCCGGAATCTATGTTCTTCCACTCTATTTTTTTACGTGAGCTTTGTTCATCCTTTGCCAACACGCCGAGACATCAAGGTGCACGTGTTATGCAAGGATCGCTCCATCTATATGAAGAACACGGGACTGAACTACGAGACGGACATGTACCTGTGGAGTGGACGATTTAACCTGAGTAATGTAGCGTAGTAAGTGAAGTAGAAAGGCACAAATGGTATGAACATGCGTGGCATATAGGGTGTGTTTGGTTGCGTTCTCGAATCAGCATAGTTGATCCCTCTTCATGCATGCTCAACTCAACACCCCTCTTCATGCATGCTTCTAGTGTATTTGTGCTAAACTAGTGTGGACTCATGCACCCTCCGTACAGTCTACCAAACACACAAAAGTAGGTCGAGAAGGGAACTCTTAGGCGGCATTTGTCTCTTACTACGAACTACCACTAAATGTTGTACGTGCAATGCACGGTGATGTTATGGAGTACGTGCCTACACTACTAGGAAAAGGCCTATTAATGGCGCACTGGTTTTGCCTACTAATGGCGAATTACCAGTGCGCCATTAGTAGCACGCCACTAGAATTCTTTACTAATGGTGCACCACTGGTGCGCCATTAGTATCTCTGGTGTACTAATGGCGCACCAAGCAGTGCGCCATTAGTAAGTAAAACCATGCGCCATTAGTGTGCCTCTCGGGGGGCCATATGTAAGCATGTGCTTTGTCATACTAATGGCGCATTCTGTGCTGATGCGCCATTAGCATCCTTTGGCTTAATAATGGCACACCTGGTGGTGATGCGCCATTAGTATGAATATTTGGTTTTTTTTGCTTTTCTGATTTTTGCACAGGTTACAAAATATATTATTGGACAGAATATAGACAGCAGCACACAGCAACATCAGATTCATCGAATACAATAGAAGATTAGTCTCCGAATTCAAAAAACAGAACAAAGATAAAACATTACAAGTCTCAAGACTGCGAGTATCGAGTTTGTCTTCACATTACAAGTCGATATCGATCATCTAAACTACCATCACATAGAAGAGAGATGTGGTCATCACGATGAGCATCATCGCGATCAAACTGGTCTTCATCTAGTTCCTCCAACGCTCCCTCCTCTCTCCCGCTAGATAGCGGGCGTATCTAGATTCGGCCTCCGCCCTAGTGGTGTACCCTTTGTAACTGTTACCCGTGAAACGGTGAACCTGTCTCCGACACTCCTCCCAGTCGTCGCAGTTCGACCTGATGCGCCATTAGTATGTATGGAAAAATGGAAAAAAAAATTTAATACTAGTGGCGCACCCTGTTCTGGTGCGCCATTAGTGTCTTCCACACTAATGGCGCATCACCAACAAAGCGCCATTAGTATATAGTAGTGGCGCACTACTTCCATGGTGCGCCATTAGTATCAATCCTATCTATAGCCCTTTTCCTAGTAGTGCTAAGTACTCTACTACTACTATATTAGTTGGAGGCACATATTAACTTTTATATTTGTTTACGTGTATGCCCCGAGACCTTCCAACTAGACGTGTTTTTCTCTCCAGGTCGCACTTTGTATCATTCATACCACTAAGTACTACTACTTGTGATCTCTGACCCAGAAGTGCAAGAAGTGGAGACGCTCTACCATGCTGTTTTTTTTTACGCTGAGCTCTACCACGCTGTTCATGTCCCACTCCTTCCGCTGACGTGTGGGACATCCAGCACGTGCCGTGTCTGGCACCCTTCGTCGTAAGAGTTGAAACACTAGCATTCATCAAAAATAAAAAATAATTATAAATCAGCAGTGATACTATTTTTTTCCGAACCAATCAGCAGTGATACTATACCACGTGGTTTCCTTGCTCCTAGATATCGGAAAGAATACTTCCGTTCGCCAACATGTGGGACGCCGACCATCTTGGTATAGGCTAATGTACTGGTAATTTGCTCTAAAAGCTACAATAGTAACTAGTACTAGTATTGGTACATGCTCGTACTTAGACACAGACACACACACACTAACTACTAGTACTACTACTTCTCACATGTTGGCCAGACGACGTCGTTCTCCTTCCCAGCTTTGTTGGCGACACCCCACCGTGCTTGGATCTCCGCCGACCTCTCCGCAGCAGCGCGTGCGTCCTTCTCTTTCTTGCGGCGGCGGGCTCTCTTGTCTTGAGTGCTTTCTGACTTTTCCACTCCCTCTGTGCGGCTTTGGCTGCCTCTTGCTCTACCGCCCATTCGGCCTTGGCATCTTCAAATTCCTCCCACATAGTTGTCAGGTCGCGAGCGTATAGCTCCGTATTTGTCTGGTTGACCAGTCAGACAGTCGGCATGTGCCTCATCAGCTCGTGTTCTTTATCTATATATCTATGCGGGCCTACGTGTCAGTGAAGAAAGAAATAAAAATCCAAAATTATGCGTATGTGACATTACTGTTTAGACGTTTGCTCGAGGCCTCCACGAACACCGAGCATGTATTCACCTGGCTCAACACCAATGGTCATACTCATGACTCGGCCCCTTGCTCATGTATGTCATCCATCACAACGACAATCTATAAAACAGCCTAGCTAGAGAGGGTCCTATGGTGCGGAGTATGTGCTATCGTGAGCAACCGATCATAGTGCCACTTCACACGAGTGTGTGTCTGATCAATTCGTCCATTATTCATAAATTATGTATGGTTGTGTGGTGTCTAATGGTGGTCATTGAATGCTAACTGGCGACAAGAGCGGTTGCATGGACGCCTGGTTGTCAATACGTGCCGCATACGCTTCAAAGGCTCGTCATCCACGAGTTCACATTTTACCACCATGCCAACGTCGACCGCCTCGCCTATCAAACCCCTTCCATCGCTAGCGAAGCGCTTCCGCCCAAACGATCACCGCCTCTCCAGAACGCCAATGCCGATTCACCATCCTTAATCGCAGTAGTTGGTGTCACCGACATGCGTGCTCGATACCCGCCGGGCCCACATGTTAGTGAGACAACGCACCTGCGGTTAAGTCATCAAGCAGCGCCCGTGATTCACGCCGACGCGACCTCTCACTAGCGCCGGCATTGCAGCAAGGCGCCGCCGAGAGAGCACCACCCGCTGCATCCTGGGCAAGCGATCGCCCGTTAACGACACCACACCTACTCCGCTGCCAGCCGCCCATTCAGATTCCGCGGCTCATTGCCATTCGCCCGCTTATATTAACTTGAGCCCCAGCTCCCAGCCATAGCCAAAGACCCACACTCATTCTCTTCCGTCCTTCCTTTTGTTGGCACCACTCAACCATGGCCTCCTGTGCACTCCAAAGATCTCTTGGACGATGTCGCAGGAGCAGACGAAGGACATTGGTGGTTCCGCCCGGCGCCGCCTCAAAGCTCTTTGAACGCATTTCGCAGGAGCACACGGCGAGATCGCGGCTCCCCGCCGCCCTCCGCCACCACCACGGCCGGGCTTACAGGCGCTGGGCGCAGCCGGCAGCGAGGAAGAGTAGTACATGGTAGGTCGCCATCGCTCGTCCTAGGAAGGCCACCGCCTCCACTCACCAATGCCAAGCTTGGTGGGATAAAATCGGCGGCCGATTAGCCGCTTGATGGCGACGTGGAGGCGGAAATCTCCATAACCTTGTGCTTCGGAGGAGGAGGTTATCGAGGCGGATAAGGAGGAGGCAAAGGCAATGGCCGACTTTCTCGGGTTCATGGCCGGACATGGTGGTCGGGGCCCGCGATCGCTTAGATTAGGTTTATGAGGTTTTAGTACGGTTTTTATGTAGATATGTAATGAATTTCATCGAGTTTATAGGGAAAGTTCTCGAAATGTAATGAATTTCATCCGGTCAATTTGAAATTTGCTTTGTTTGCACGAATTTCGTCCGATTAGTTCATATAGTTGTCGAAAGGTATGCGGGCAGCATCGGATGGCATCTATCAGTGTCCTCGGACAGATGCCGATGTAAATTTGTGGGCCAGCACTGGAGATGCCCTAACTATCATGCTATAATTGCTAACAATCCTCCATTATTTGGCAGGGAACAGTTATCCTCGATCAAAATCAGATCCGCGGTGTTTCAGACTCCTCCCGCCAGAAGAGTGTAAACTCTTGCTTACATAAAATGGAGCAAGTGGACGGCATCAGTAGCACGCCATATCACTCGAACTAGACCGCTTAACGAGCGGAAAGCACCGCCTCATCATTTTGTGCTGGATTTCTATCGACCGATCGCGCGAAAATGTTACGCTTCGCAAGTTCTAAAGGAAAAGGCGACACACTTACGACTCGTATGCGTCGCAACCCCGATAATCCGCTCGCACACAGCTCACCGGAGGGGACACACATTGTCTTGCAATTTCACCGACATGTGGGACCGTGAATTGAATAAACCGCCGATAGTCGAAATCTAATCGTCGGCGGGCGTCGGCCGAGAAGAGAGAAACGGGGAGGAGAAGAGATCACCTACCGCAGCGCACGGACTCCAAGAAATATATGGTGATAATGTGAGGTGGGCCATGCTGGAGTCCGGACCGCCTCGAGCCCGCCTCACCGCCTGGCCCTCAAGATGCCAGCTGCCCGCCGCATGCATGCATAGAAAGTACTCCCTCCATTCCTAAATATTTGTCTTTCTAGAGATTTCAACAAGTGACTACGTACGAAGCAAAATGAGTGATCCTACACTCTAAAATATGTCTACATACATACGTATGTTGTAACCATTTGAAATGTCTAGAAAGACAAATATTTGGGAGCGGACGGAGTAGTACTCCTTATGTGGAGGAGAGAGATGCATTGACAAAGTCAAGGAGTGGGCTCTGCAAGAGCCCGTCTCTACACGTGCTCCTAGGTACAAAAAAATAATTCTAAAAAAGGCATAAAAAACAATTGTGTCTTAAAAAAGAAAGGTAAAAAACATTTGAGAGGAAATAGATAGAGAGAAAGTGAGAAAAAGTTGTAACCTGGGCATTACATGAGGAAGGAGGGAGTGGTGCACATGCCAAGTTCACTGGGCTGCCGTGTTTCACACTCCTCCGTCGTAATAGTGGAGACAATAGCTTTCATCAAAAATAAACAATGAATACTCGTTGCTCGTCCTCTATATCGGAAAGAATACTTTCATTTGCCGACATGTGGGACGTCGACCATCCTGGTCCACCTGCCATGCACAAAATTATCCTGGTCTACCTTGGCCGTATCGCAGGCCCAACCTTTCCCACTATAAGTTGTTTGGACGAAGGAACTACCATGACTTCGTTGAATTCCGCTTCTTCCAGAAAACTTACTGTACCTGCAATACTGCTACCACACGCGAAGACTGGACGACACTGCATCACGGATATCACCGAAACTCCACTAGGCCAAACTAGCCTGCCTAGGTCATCTATTTTGGAACGGAGGAGTACGCCTCAGACCGCTATGATTTTGTGTTGCACGCTTCTCAGACTTTTGCTATGATTTTCCTACCCTATGAACCAAATGAGGCCCGAATGTATGTCGGCTATTGTCTGATCGATCGCTAAGCCTACAATTTTAGGAGCTAGGGCTATTGGTCGATCGACGAAGGATAAGTATAAGCGTACCACGAGCTCATCAGCCCCAACATTTCTTTTCGGTGAGTGTTTTGCAAGTACTATAGATCGCAAGAGCTAGCCTACTAACACCAAGAATCATCAAACAAGCCTCGCTGATATGATAAACAGTTCAAACTTACATCTAAGCATGCCATATATTACATCAAAAGCTGGTGAGGATACATCTGTTTCCATAACTCGTAGAGGGTTCGCATGATTCACTATCAAACAAAAGTAGCAAGATCCGCCACACAAGACAAAGTGCACTAGCCCTAAGATGGTTTCATAACACACATCGCTCGTAATTAAACACGTGGCAATGCAAACTACCTCAAGGATTAGCGCGACCAACTATTTCTTGTCATCGATCTCTCGGCAATGACCACAAAGACGGACAGCGGCATGGGAATCGATTTCTGGGGCGATGTCCGCAGGACTGACCGCGACATCGGAATTGATCTCTGGGGCGATGTCCACAGGATGGATAGCAGCATCGGAATCGATCTCTGGGGCGACGCCAACAGGACGGGCCATGACATTGGAATCATTCAGGACGTCCACCAGCACCTGCACAACCCTAACATATTAGCAAGCACATTGCAAATAATCAAAAACCACAACCAGTACTGGAATCAGCTACTTTGCCATCTGCCAGCTCTTTGCCATCTGCTAGCCAACGACAAAGAAGCTCTTTGCCATCAGCTACCGAAAAGCAGACGGCAAAGAAACGGCAGACGGGAAAAGAGGCCTTTGTCATTGGTCGGCTCTTTGCCATTAGCCACCGACGGAAGACTTTGCCGTCACCTGGTCGACGGCAAAGAGAGAGGTGCCCCGCCCGTTTTGAAAAAACTTAACGCCTAGCAGACGGCAAAGAGAGATAAAGGCGGACAACAAAGTTCGGCGGACGGCAAAGAGCATACTAACTAACGACCGCCATCCCCCCCTTAATTACTCTCTCTTCTCGCCTCTTCTTCCCGATGCCCCGCCACCATATCCCCATCCAACGCCGCCGCGCTCGGCGCCGCCTCGCCTCGCCGCACGATCGCGCCGCCGCGCCGCCCGGCGCCGCCTCGCCTCAAGACCCGCTCGCCTGTCAGCCCCACCACCCCGGGCCCCACTTTAAAATGACCCATTTTACCTAGATTATCTCCAAATGATCCATTTTACCTAGATTATCTCCAAAATGATCCATTTTACCTACGTTAGCTCTCAAATGACCCATTTTACCTACGTTAGCTCCAAAATGACCCATTTTACCTACGTTAGCTCCAAAATGACCCATTTTACCTACGTTAGCTCCAAAATGACCCATCTTACCTACGTTAGCTCTAAAATGATGCATTTTACCTAAGTTAGCTCATAAACGATCCATTTCACCTAAGTTACCTCACAAACGATGACGTGCTTCTTCTTCTAGTCTTCTTCTAGTCACCTTTTCCTAACTTTCTTATTTGCCATTTTGCAGATTTCATTCACTTCTCGGAAGCTAGCTTGCTATGATGGAGTGCTTGTTTTTTATTTCATTCTCTTCTAGTATTCTTCTAGCCTGCTACGATGGAACTTTCTATCTTGATGAAACTTTGCATTGTAATATGTATGTGCAACTTCCTAATGGTTGCAACTTATGTGTATGTGCAACTTGCTATGTATGAATGGATGGAACTATATATGTATGTACAATGAAACTTATGTGCTGGATATGTCATATATTTGCTGTTAAATAGCCCTATGAAATATATCTATATATGTCATATATATTTGCTGTTAAAATTGTTGGATTAAAAAAAACAGAAAAAAGAGCCAATATGCAGGCTCTTTGCCGTCTGCCACCGATGGCAACAGGCTCTTTACCGTCAGCCGCAGACGGCAAAGAAGCCACGTGGCAGCCAACTGTGCTTCCTGGGAGCTGACCTATTTGGTCAGTTTGCCTATAGTGGCAGACGGCAAAGAGTAAACAATTTTGCCGTCAGCGGCGGACGGCAAAGGCCTGCCATGTAGTGACGTCTAGCTGACATCATACGGCGGACGGCAAAGGCAGGAAAAATTTTGCCGTCAGCAGTGGACGGCAAAGGCCTACCGTTAGCCACCTAACGGACTAACAGCGCAATTTTTGTCATCTGCTTTCTTTGTCGTCCGCTGCTGATGGCAAAGGCCCCTTTGCTGCCAGCCACCAAAAGCAGACGGCAAAGTAGCTCTTTGACGGACCTTACTTTGCCGGATCCTTTTGCCGTCCGTGGCGGATGTCAAAGACCTTTGCTGTCCGCCATTCATGCCTTTGCCGTCCGCCGTGGCAGACGGCAAAGTAGCTGATTCTTGTAGTAAACTATGGTAATAAGCTATTATTTTTTACCTTGTGCAGCTCACCGGGGGATCTCATCCCTCCGGGGGCCATCTCCTCGTCCTCGATGGGGGCCATCATCTTGCCAGGGGAATACTACTTCTCAACGAACACTATCTCCTCAAACTCGGTCTTGAGCCTCACATAGGTGGCAATCAGAGTTCCTGGGGTAGGCACGGTGGGGCACTTGCTGTTCTTCCAACTTTCTTTGAGGAGTTCGTCCGCCAACGTCCTCAACTCTTGGGCCAGTGCTTGTTTCTTGGAGTTCTTCATCTCCATGGGTTGGCCTGCCAACATGGTCAACTCGTTGGTCGGTGCTCGCTTCCTGGAGATCGTTGTCTCAAGTGGGTTGTCCGCCGGCAACTCTTTGCCTAGTGCTCCAGGATCCATCAATGAACTGACAAACAAAAAGCAATCGAAAGGAAACCACAATCACAATGAAAACGGGAAAAGAATAGGATGTCAGAATCGGTCGGTGCTTCACAAAAAGAAGATTCTTGGAATGAAAATATAGCAGCATAATCGATTCGCCCACCTTTCCTTCGCCGGCATGTAAGAAAATGGCAGAAGTGAGTAGCCTGGAGTGAGGTTTTCTTCAAGAAAGGGAAGAAAAGGGCTTGAACGAGCGTTCCAGTGAAATGATGGTTGCTTCGTCCAGTCCAACTTGGAGGCCACCTTACCACTGCTGGTAAAGGTGTGGGTTTTGTGATATGACGGGTCATGACGGCCACACCGGGGTGACAGGTGAGTCTCGACTATAGCACCTCGCTGTGATTTGGTGGATGGCACGCGGGCCCGGATGCTTTGAAATGTCCCGCATGTAGATAGAGCGGCTAGTCGTGTAGAAGTACTCAATATTGTGCACCACGACCAAGGCGGAGAGGAAAACGAGAGAACTACATAATTAATGCATGAGTTTAATTAGGGTAGTTTTGTAAAGTACGAGATATATTCCTCCAATCGCAAAATGCCTTGGTTCATGAGATTTGAGATTTGAGCCCTATAAACTGGAAGGGAGGGGGTACTGCACACGGTGTAGTCTAGTCACTTGTTGAAATCTCTAGAAAGGCAAATACTCCTTTCCGGTTTACAGGTCTATGCTACTCCCTCCATCTAAGGTGTGTAAGTCATCTTACGAAAACCAAATAGTCCCAAAACACTTAGGGGCGGTGCATTAACTTCTACCTTGTTTCTTGTTTCTTGACATATCAACCAATATATGAGAGGTGTGCATGCTTTTAATGACTTGCAATGGCTAGTTCATGGCATGCAATGCTATTAATTATCAAATAAACATTGGTGACCCCAAGAGGAAACGGTGCTAAGCGCATGGACCTATGCAGAATGAGTATCAACCAATGCATAATGGAGTTTAATTGTTAAAAAATACTCCCTCCTTTCCGGTTTATAGGGCTTATCTCAAATTTTTATGTTTTCCATTTTATAAGGCTCAATTTGGTTGTTTTCCATCACATTTTCAGATTCCAAGGTGCATTAAATCATTGCATGCACGTATTAAGAGAAATTTGACCAATGCATGTACTTTATGCATGCATGCATTGCAATTAATGCATTGATAAACATATTTTTTTAGGAAAACAAGAGCATTAATTAGGTGCGTTTGCAAAACTACAAACTGTATTCCACCACTCACCATATACATTGATTGGTGAGGTTTTTTAATTGAGCACTATAAACCGGAAAGGAGGGAGTAGCAATTTTGTCTCCTGCAAGAGCTCGGCTAGTATATGCGTGCTCCAAGGAACCGCACCACACGAGCGCTCAGAATCGCCACGCTCGGGTTGCGCTTGATCTTCGCCTTCGAGAAGACGAACAATGATGCTACTCCTACTTCTACAAAGATTTAATCCATCGCTGCATGTATGTACTCCTCGTGAGGGAGGGACAGCATGTAGCTTAAAGTTTACTTTATCGCTCCCGCTTATGCCTATGACAGGTGGGCCCAACAGGTGGTTGGCCCTCCCGCCATGCAGCCAAAGGCAGGTGCAGTTAAGGCAACAGAGCTCAGTCCGCGAGGGAGAGGGCGTCGTAGTAATCAAATTTCTCGGTCTTGTATGAGTTGACGCGACACATCAAAGCACTGCACTCGATAAAAGTCTTTTTACACATTTCAAATGGGCTACTTCAGATGTAGGAGTAGACATATTCTACTTCAGATGTAGTCACTTGTTGCACTCTCTAAAAGACTTATATTTGGAAACGGAGGGAGTACAATGCATGCATGCATGCCGTGACTTTCCTTTTGATACTTGCATGTGTTGATTTGATGCACCTTGCCAAATTTTGACTATAAATTTAACTAACTAAATTTTCATGCATGTCACAAAAATTACGGGCTGTTTGGATTGTGACTATGTTTGTCTTATGTTGCCACATTATTTTTCCCAGACTTGCCACACTTGCCTAACCTGAGTTGCTCAAATTGTTAGACACACTTTGGCTTGCCTAAGGGAATCTTGCCACAATTTTTGTGTCTATGACATGTGGGGTTCACTGCTAACAAAAAAATTCTTGTCTTAGGTGTGGCTAATAAAAAAGACTTATATTTTGGAACGGAGGGAGTAGAAAATATAAATAATAATGCGTGTTGGGGCAACCCACTTTTCCGCTAATTTTAGCTGTGGGCTTGTTCACAATTTTTACGAGGGGGTGGTTGTTCATTTAATGGAGGGACTTGTAGTACGAGACTTGAACGATACAAAGTGCGACCTGGCACACCGTAACACCACTTGGAACAAGCGGGTAGCTATCTCAAAAAACAATCAACTAAAAAAACCGCGATCTGGCATGTTGTAGTACACAATTTTAGACGATTGTTTTGATGGAGTGAAAAAGGAAAACTACCCCACTACTTATATATAGGCCGGAGCCTCCGCGCTTGCTTGCTAGGGTTGCTCTATTCACATGCTCTCATCCTCTCCAGGTCTAAGCAAGATAGGGGTAGTAACACTGTCTTTCTCCCTTCAAAAAACACTGGCTTTCTATCCTCACCGTTGGTTACACATCCAGACGTATCCCCTCCGCCGGTGAAGGGGAGGAGCGGCAGCATTTAGGCCGTCGTTGACAGCGAGGGAGGAGACCCACTACCGGCCGCACCGTTATCTCTGGCCGAGCGCCGGCGCGGGAGGTCCTCCGATCCCTTTGTCGTTGCCTGTGGGCGGATCCGGCCTCGCGCCGCCCACCTATCCACATCCCGACGACCTTCAGGTATATCTTCGTTTGAAACCACCTTAGCTCTACTTCCCTAGCTCGATTGGTCACTGCATGTGGATCATTTTCTACCTCTCAGCCCCTCTCGATCGGATGGTCCAACGTCACCTTTTTTTTCTTCTATTGTTAGAGGTAAAGCTACTTCATGGAGTCGAATCTTGTACTCCCTCCGTCCGAAAATACTTGTCATTGAAATGGATGTATCTATATGTATTTTAGTTCTAGACACATCCATTTTGATGACAAGTAATTCCGGACGGAGGGAGTACTTGGTCCAAACAAGAAATAAAGTGGGGGTGGGGAATTTAGTATGTACATTGGACTTGGTACAAACATGAAGGAAAGGGGGTGAAATTAGTACAGACTGGTCATCCAACCGGTCTCTTGGTCGAAAAGGGAAATATAGGGGTAACGTTGTACACAGTGGTATGACCAGGACTAGATTTGCTATCCACACATAGGAGTAGGTGGCTAGAGGAACAAAATGGGACCAACCCAGATATGTTTCTTGCATGTTTGTTTCTCGGGCAACAAACTATGAATCACCACTTTATGCCCATGTTTACGTACATGGTGTCAGATGCTGGTGCACCCACTGTCCCATGCCCTTATACCAAATATTTGGGCTCGGTCGGAATAAAGGGCAGAAAACATAGAGCTTGATGAAAATAGAGTAATAGGAAAGGAATGCAGGTATGAAACTATGGAACAGCGAACCGGAGGAAACTCTCAAGAGAATGTGTTCGGATGGACTACGAAATGTATGGATTTGTTTTTTTAGAGTAGCATGCTTGGCAAGATGAGATGCTATTTGTTTATTCAGGTGCACAGTGACTACTCTTGTCCTCACCTCACGCATCACACATAGGTTGATTTTTTATTCCGCAAACACAGACAACAACCTGTCTAACGCATGGCAGCGAAGCGCCGCTTCGGGCTTCCGCCAAAAATGAGCAGCGTGGATGTTTCTAATTCTATGGAATCAGATACTGCACTAACTTTCCTATGAAACACTATTCACCTTTCCTGTGTCCGAACGGTTGGAAGGGAAAGAATACCGTAGGAATTGTGTTCCTACGAAAATCCTGCACCAAACCAGTGAAGCCATGCCACTGTTTTTGCCTGTAATTGTTTGAGACTCTGACAAGTTTAGCCAAATGTTTTTGCCTGTAATTGTTTGAAACTCTAGCTGTTTCCTCTGTGCCTTTTTGTGCAAACAGGGATATCCAATTCACCTGGTTGCTGTTGTGACCTTTTGGTGCACTGCACAAAACTCTTCTTAAAAGAAGTGACTTTTGTGCTGTTTAACTGGAATGTTAGAATGGAACAGTTGGTTCATTTTGGTGGAACTGCACAAAGGGAGATTTGTGTTCCAATCCTCATCATCCATATTGGCGCCATAACCTTCCATTAGGTAAGAATGATATTTAATGCATGTGTTCATCTCTATTTTCCGACTGCCATGAGAAAATAATGCTATTTTTTACTAGTACACTTGTACTCCCTCACTGACAAAACCAATTCTGAATTAGAAGGCCAATCATGTACTTGGTTTCACCAACTGGTGAGGAGAAAGAGAAACAGAGCATGAAGAGGAAGAAGAAGAAGAATAAACAGTGCCAAGGCGATCTTGCTGAAACCAGAGGCCTTAGTCGAGGCCATTCAAGGGCTCCGGCAATGACTACCTTACATGTGAGACGATCCTCCAGGGAGCCCTTGCACTTCTGCTGTCTCACTTAATTAATTAGGAGTACTTAAGTACCACTAATTTATTACTGCTAATTTTCTAGTTGGAGTAAAACAAATCTTTAGTAGGACCCTATGCTGAATCATGTACGTGTGAATGTTTGTCTATGGAGGTGAATCATGTGGTGGAGCAGGGAGGGAATATTATTAGTGTCATGACATAATAGTGCTATTGTTTTGCATGTCAATTTATTGCCATTGGTTCAATGAGGCAATGTTTTGCATATTGTCCATCATGAATTTGATGCTACTGTTTGAGTAATATGCTAATGTCTTCCTATCCTTTCTCACTGAGCTAATGAAGGTTTCACTTTGTTCCTACTTGTGCAAACAGGGACCATGTTGTGCCAATCATACATTTTAGTGGAACTACACAAGACAATACAATGCACTGTATCCCAGCCAGTGCTTTAACTCTGCTGGAAGTTCTTGATAATCTTTCGATATAATCTCGGCACTAGTAAACAAGAGTGATTTCAACCATACATTTGAAGTGCACAAAAATATATAATATTGTGTGATTCCAGTGAGTGCTTTATCATCTCTTATGGGACTACATGAATAAGCTTTTTTTCTCAGGTTGGTACGGGCCTAAGGCCTTCATCCATGTTAGTTTGCTGTCATCTCTGTTTGTATCGTGCTACTGTCATGAGAAACCCCTTTATCGTTGCACTTTTAAGTTTTGTAACCTATGATAAATGGCAATGCTTTGAGTGTTGAGTTGAGCTAATTGGCACTGATTAAATAAACTAATACCTCTCTTTAAGCAAGACTACTATGTTGCTAACTTTACCCATTAAGATAATGAGGGTGCTTCTATTTGTTAGTGTATGTTTCATCAACTAGTCCCACTATTACAGTAATCTCACTCACTCAATATATGTGCCAACAGGGATGCTTGATTTTGGTGGAACTGCACAAAAACATTGGGTGCTACATTGCCTCGACAGCTTCCGTCCTTTCCTGTCAGTCGCGAATCTCCGCTTGCTTTCTTCCTTTGTCGATCTACCGCTATTTATCTCAGCTTCCAGTCAAGGAAATAGTAATTGATATGCTACCTCGCACAGGTTGGTACTGGTCTTTATCCTGATTATTGTGCCTGTCATATGTATTGGTAATTTGGTATTGTGTTACTGTTTGCCGATTTCATAAAGGAGTAATTTGGAGCCTGAACTCGCATGCAAATCATTACATCGGGTGATCTCAGTAGAACTGCACAAAATGATTAGATGGTCAGGTACTTATGATGCTGCTATGTACTCCAAAGCTCACTCAGACAAGCATCGATGTTGATAAGAAGTGCCTATATTCATTCGAGTATCAACCGGCGTGAACAAATTGTCAAACTCCAAGTATTAGGAGAGTGAACACCAAAAATATTGCTTGTTGCATAGCCCAGAAAAACGCAATCCAGTCTTTGGTCCCAACTTGTGCCTTTTGGTTATCGGCACATATGGTAGCGAACTATATGGCATGGAGTCTAAAGATTCCAGACAAGTTGGTTGATGCGTATATTCCTCTGGCACTTAATCAGTCTGAATGCCAAGGATGCTCCATTTTAGTTGAACTGGATAAAAATTTGGTTGGTTCATTTTCTCAACCACCTCCTTTCTCGTCTGCAATGTAGAATTTTGGCGAGATACAGGACTAAGAAGAGCCAGTAAACTAGTTGGATGAAAGTAGTGGCCAAGTTTCTCAAACCTCCCTCGGCACGAGGCCACTATTTGAGGATAAACCTACAAGCAAAGTTCAGATTGTCTGTGCTGCCTCTTATGTACTCGAAAGTTTACTCGTACAAGAACTAATTTTAGCAAGAAGTACCTCCGATTGAACACCATTTACCAGTCTGTACCCTAGGTAATTAAAGTTCGTCCATGGATCATATTGGCTGTGATCTCAATAATTTGGATGCATAAACATACTGAACATGTGTATATCTGAATCTTTTTGTGAATTATGTATGAATATTGTTATGTGATCTATCAATCATTTGGATGCATAGATATGCTGAGCTTGTGTATATATGAATCTTTTGAGTTGTTGATAGTGAATGTTGGCTATGAATATGGACGTGTCCTGTGAACCTGAGTTTGATATGAATGTTTACCTTTTCTGTTGTATTTTTGTGTGAACTTGTTAGTATGCCTACTGTGGGGTATAGAACGCAGGTCTCTTATAAAAGTAATGCTGTGTCCAATTTATGTTTTCCCTTCTAACCACATATATATTTATATTATTACTATTATCGTATATTTTATAGAGACTTATACATACATTATAAAAACATCCCATGTGTTATTAACTTATAAAAGTAAATGTTTAACGGAAAATCTTGGTTGTTTTTGACTCACGGGCAAGGAAAATCCTGGTGATTATGCATAAAAGCTTATAAGATTTTGAAGGACCAATTTAATAATAACGCGCTCATTTTTATTTTGAGCAATAACTCGCTAATTTCTTAATTATATATATATATAATGTGCCTCTCCGGTTTATTCTTTGATATTAATTGCTCCTTCTAACATAACATTATATATATAACGAGCCCACCTAATACGTGTATTTTAAGGAAGTGCAAATGGGCTGGGATTTCTTAGAAAATATAAATGGGCCTGATTGACGCGAAATTATTTGTTCACCCAGCCCAGCAAATGGACTGTACATTCTAGAAAACATGGGTTAAATATATGCCACATTTTTGTAGGCTAAGATGTGGGCCAATAGATCGAAGCCTACGCAGGGCGTTGTCAACTTGGTCAACAAATGATTGTGTCCTCCACAGCCATTGGATTTATATCCAACGGCCGGCATGCACCTTCAATCTCTCGTCTTCTTCCTCCAGCATCGCCGGGACCGCCTGGTCCGGCCTCCGGTGGCTAGCGGCTCTGCTTAGCACGCATCGCTGCAAAGTGCTACCCCACCGCCGGCCAGGCTATCCCTCCACCCCTCGACACCTCGTGTTATTCTCCACAGACTACAGCCCCACGCCGCAACAGAACCAGTTATAACCCTTTTCCTCCTCTCAATCCGCGACTCCACTACCGCGTTTTCCCATCTCCGAGTCGTTCCCGTTCGGGGCCTCGCCGTCGTCCACCGCCTCGCTGTGTTCTGTGCGGCGTTGCCAACAAACGAGAGTCATCGGAAGAGGACTGTACGTGGACAGCCTGACGGCTGGGACCCACGAGGTCCATGGTCGCATGCAAGGAAAGTTCCTCCTTATTAAGCTGAAAAAAATGTTTCCTCCACCTGACAGCTGGGATCCGCCGGCTGTATCTTCGCACGGAAGGAAGTGCCTCCTTGTTTTGGGAAAAAAATTATTCATCCTGTTGACAGCTGGGACCCGTCAGATTTGGTGACTGACTTGTGGGCCTACTAAGCGGACATGTACGCACGGCTTTGTCAACTTAATCAACAAATGATTCTAGCAGTTGGACCGTTGGATGTTAATCCAACAGCCGTGCTCCTTCTTCAACCTCTGTTCTTGCTCCTATCTCCCGTGGGCGGCACCGCGGCTGTGCTGCCGCGCACCCGAACCAGTGAAGTTTCCCACTCCTCTCCATCTGCGACCCTACTGCCCCGTCTTCCCCATCTCCGGGTCGTTCCAGTCTGGGTGCGCTCGGCACGGTGTGCTCAGTGTGGTCAACAACCGAGAGTCAGCGAAAGATGACTATACGTGAGAGGCTGACAGTGGGGACGCACCACGCCCTTGGACGCATGCATGCAATGGAACGCAGCAAGGTCAACGTGGTCAAGGAATGACTTCCATCGGAAGTATACTGTACGTGGAGAGTCTCAGCTGGGTCCACGGCCACAACAAGTAAGTGCCTCCTTATTACGCGAAAAATAATGATTCCTCCAACTCACAGCACGGACCCACTAGATGGGCCACCGTATTTTGTGAAAAAACGTTTGCCCCCTGACTGCTGGGACCCACCTGACGGGCCACCGTATTTTGTGAAAAATAAAACGTTCCCCCCGTTGTCAGCTTGGACCCACCGGAAGTGCCTCCTTATTACGCACAAAAAAATGAATACTCCCCCTGCTAGCTGGGACCCACCTTGGTGGGAGGATGACTTGTGGGCCTACTAAGTTGAGGGGGACGAAGGGCTTTGCCAACTTAGTCAATATGAACGATTCTAGCTCCAGTGACCATACGATGTCCATCCAACAGCCGTAGTGCTTCTTCAACCTCTGGTCTTCTTGCTCCAGCCGCCCAAACCAGCACCGGTTGTCCCTCATGCTCCTGCCTCCCGTGGCCGGCTGTGCTGCCGCGGAGGCCTCACCGCGCCCTACTATTCCCACCGTTGGCCAGGCCCTGTGGCGACGACAGCCTCACACCGCAGCCGAACCAGTGAACCCTCGTACTCCTCTCCGCGCGGGCTTCCACTGTCGCGTCTTCCCCGGCTTTGTGTCGTCCCCTTCCTAGGCCTCGCCATCGTCCACCGCCGTGGTGCTCTCCGCGCGGCATGGTCAACGTGGTCAAGGAACGACTTCCATCAGAAGAGTACTGTACGTGGAGAGGCTGACAGCTGGGTCCACGGCCACAACCCAGTTTTTTTGTGATTTGCCAAGTAAGTCGCTTTGTCAGGCCTGTTGGGCAGCAAATCTTTCAAGACGAGGAGAGCTTTCGTTCGGCTGGCCGAGAAAATGGCCCATCAGTAATGAGAAATAGGCTGTACATTTTTAAAACACATCAAACCGGCAATTAGTTTCAAATATCTTTTTTTTCATTTCGAGATTTTAAATTACATTAATTTTTATGCATGGAGAATTTGTTGGATTTTATATTGATATACATTTATTTTTAAAATCAGTTTGAATGTGAGTCTAAATTTCGGGATTAAAAACAGTTCGGACCGAACCAAAATATGCAAAATTTCGTATAATTTTCTAACCGTGGCCACAATATGGGCTGTAATGCTAACAAAAAGAATATGGGCTCCAAAGAAACCTTAAGAATTAGCGAATGGGCTGTAAATTATTAGAAATAATGGCAGATGGGCTGTATGCTGTTTTCCACAGATTTGAGGCTTTCCTAAAAAAAGGTTGACGCACAAGCAGTGACTATTGGATGGCCATCCAACGGCCGTCGTGCTTCTTCAATGTCTGCTCTTCCTGCTCCAGCCGCTCAAACAAGCGCCGGCGGGACCGCCTGTTCCCTCCTCCCCGCGGCCGGCTCTGCTGCCACGCAGGCCTCACCGCCCCACTGCACCCCCATCGCTGGCCTAGCCATCCCTATACTCACCCACACCTGCTGTTATTCTCCGGCGATGGCAGACAAACCAGTAAACCCTCGTACAGTCATACTCCCCTCCCCGTGGGAAACAACTGTCGAGTCTTCCCTGCCTCCGTGTCGTTCCCTTCCTAGGCCTCGCTGTCGTCCACCGCCCTGGTGCTCTCGCCGCGGCCTGGTCAACATGGTCAACGACCGACATGCATCTGAAGTGGATTCTACGTGGAGAGGCCGACAGCTGGGTCCACGGCCGCATGCAAGGAAATGCCTCCTTATTACGAGCAAAATAATGATTCCTCCACCTGACATCAGGGACCCACCGAAAGGGCCTCTGTATTTCGTAAAAAAACGTTACCACCACTGACATCTCGGACCCACTAGCTATATCTTCGCCCACAAGGAAGTGCCTCCTTATTACGCACAAAAAAAATGAATACTCCGCCTGTAAGCTGGGACCCAAAGATAGTGCCAGTTGACTTTAGGGCCTACTAAGTTGACGGGACGGAGGATTTGTCAACTTAGTCAATATGCATGATTCTAGCTCCAGTGACCGCACGATATCCATCCAACGGCCGTAGTGCTTCTTCAACCTCTGGTCTTCTTGCTCTAGCCGCCCACACCAGCGCCGGTCGTGCCTCGTGCTCCTGCCTCCCATGGCCGGCTGCGATGTGGCGGAGGCCTCACCGTCCCTCTACTCACCCACACCCCCTGTTATTCTGCGGCGACGGCAGCCTCACCCTCGTACTCCTCTTCGCGTGGGCATCCACTGCTGCGTCTTCCCCGGCTCCGCGTTGTCCCCTTCCTAGGCCTCGCCGTCATCCACCGCTGTGGTGCTCTCGGCGCGGCGTGGTCAATGTGGTCAACGACCGACTTCCATCAGAAAAGTACTATGCGTGGAGAGGCTGACAGCTGGGTCCACGGCGGCCGCAAGGAAGTGCCTCCTTATTACGTGCAAATAATTATTCCTCCACCTGACAGCAGGGACCCACCGGACGGGCCACCGTATTTCGCAAAAAAAATGTTTTCCCTGACTGCTGGGACCCACCAGCTACATCTTCGCACGCAAGGAAGTGCGTCCGGGCAAAAAAAACAAACGATTGGCCCCCTGACTGCTGGGACCCACCAGCTACATCTTCGCAGGCAAGGAAGTGCCTGACAGTCGGGACCCACCTGGTCGAAGCGTACGTAGTGTTGTCATTCTGGTCGCGAATGTGTACGTACATATATACTGGTCGATGTAGAGGCGCGCACGTGTCGTAGTAGAGGTGTGCATGTAGCATATACACGTATGTACAGCGGCCAGGGCGCAAGAAAGAAAATACGGCCACGTATGTGTACATACGGGCGGGGTCTCGAACGCCGACTCGCGCATATGTACATGGCTGTGTCGGAATGGAGAAACAGCGTCGTCGTCGTGTTCATGGGAAGCCAACCAGCTGGGTCTGAACGGAATGCGTGGCCGTGTTCATCGGGAGGGCTTGGATGGAACAGGCGATGGAAACGAGGCCTGGCGTACCGCATAACGGAGGAAACGGACATCCTACGTTCGGAACGGGGTCCTGTTGAACGGAGGGGTGTGTCGTACCGCAAAACGGAGGAAACGGACCTCCTACGGTCCTGTTGATCGGGAGGGGTGCGGCGTACCGCAAAACAGACAAAACAGACCTCCTACGGTCGAAACGGGGGTCCTGTTGATCGAGGGGGTGTGGGTACCGCAAAACGGACGAAATGAACTTGTGTTGGAGCGATACGGTCAAAACGGGGGTCCTGTTCATCGGGAGGGGTGTGGCGTACCGCAAAACGGGACTCCACGGATACTGTTCATCTCCACCGTCGACCTCCTCCAGCCTCCACGGCCTACCGTCAACCTCCTCCAGCCTCCATGGGCTCCTGTTCATCCAGCCTCCACCACGCGCTACTCCACCGGCTACTGTTCAACCACCCCTCCACGGGCACCCCTCCACCGTCTACTGTTCATCCAGCCCTCCACACCACGGGGTCGTGTTCAACCATCCCTCCACGGCCACCCCTCTACCGTCTACTGTTCGTCCTGCCCTCCACACCACGGGGTCCTGTTCATCCAGAGGCAACGCCACCCTCACTGTTCATCCAAGCCCCCCCCCCCCACCCCGCAACGCTCACTGTTCATCCAATCGATCGGCTTCAATTAGCAGTAGTAGCAAAGGAATCGCTCGATCGGGTTCAGTTAACAGCCATTGATCGATTGCTCGGGTTGAGAACGCGTAGCCTGCAAAGGCAATCGCCGGGTTCGATTAGAGCCCAACGCCTCGCTTCGGGTTGATTAGAGCCAACGCCGCACACACGCTGCAGCACGCGTACGAGAACGCAGCGCATCGCCGCCCCCGACCTCCCACCGTAACAGGGAACTCCTGGAAATCCCCCCCTCGCTTCTACCATGGTTTTTTCCGTCATGGATGGCCCAAAGAATGTCATCCAGCTGCGTCTCCGGCCCTCCCAGGACGAAAAGCCCATTTTTTGTCATGATTTTTTGTCATAGAAGTAGGAGCCCACCACATCTATGATGATACCGGGTTTTGTCACAATTATCGTCATAGAAGTGTCATATGTATGACAGAAAAAAATTTCGTTCGGCCCAAAATGTCACGGATGTGTCTTTTTTTTGTAGTGTACCAAGGCCTCGTCACCACCTGCAACGCCGCGGTATCTCGATGGTGAACTGACCTCTTCTTCGGTGGAAGCAGCGGCGGCGTGTCGAGGGGAATCTTTCCCTTCTCGTCAGCTGAGAATCTCTGGATCGGCGCAATTGAAGCTGTTGCTAGAAGTGGAGCAGAGGAGGAACAAACAAGCGAGCAAGGAAGAGATGGGCAACTGGGGCTCTGCCCCCCTCCCCATTTATAGCAGAAGAAGGCCAACCAGCGCCTCCCACAATCACAGGTAATGATGATTTTCCTCTCATGTCGCAGGGACTTGTCAAATCGAGCAGTTGCCGAGGCAACGTGGGGAAGCGGAGACGCCCACGTCCAATCAACCGCCACGCATCAACCGAGGCTGCAGGCGTTTGGGGCCCACAGCGCTTGACCTTTGGCTTCGCCTTGAAGCCAAGCCCGAGCGCGCCTTGGGCCCGGGGGCTACTGTCGGCGTTCTGGGAACAGGGGACCCCAGACTTGCCTACCTGCGGCCCACGGCGTGGCTATGCTAGTAGGCCGTACGGCCCATCTTCATCGACAAGGCGTTCAAGACCCTTGCAAGGGGCCAAGACTCGCGGGGCGGACGGTGCAAGACCTCCTTAGGAGCAGCCACACTCGGTAAGCTCGCGAGGAGCAGAGATATCAAGGCGGGGCAAACCTCGCGAGTCTCTCGTGATGTGAGCAATGATGATCGACACCAGGCAGGCGCCAGGCGGGCGCCAGCACGCGCATCGTCCTTGTTTCCTCATTGGTGCTAAGGAGGCAGGCGCAGGTGCGGAGTTCCGAGGCATCAAGCAAAGGTTTCCGTATCGGTGCAACGAGACCGAAGTCCAGCAGGATGGCAAGGCGGAGGTCGCCATGGAGCCCAAGACGGTGTCACCACCAGAGCCTTTTGCAGGCGAAGACCACTTTTGTCAGGATAGCTTGTACTAGTTGTCCCCTTTCAAATTGCCCGCCGTTGTTGGCTCCCTTCCCGCTCAATATTTGGGGAGAGGACCAGGGCCTTTATAAGTAGAGCTAGCCACCATAGTAGGGAGGAGAGGTCAAGAACTGATTCAGAGGCATCTCGCCCACACAAGTTCGTCGAGCACAAGAACACCTCAACCTCAGGAGGCTGTTCTTCCCCTTGTACTATTCATCATCAGCCCAAGAGGCAATCCACCACCAACACACTGGAGTAGGGTATTACACCACAACGGTGGCCCAAACCAGTATAAATCTCGTGTCTTTCTGTGTTGCGAGTTCGTCGAGTTCGTCCGCGAGATCTTAGCGAGCTAGGGCGTGGATCGGTAGGAGGGAAAGACTTTGCGCGCACCCTAGAGTTCGAACCTTAAGTGTTTTGCCGGAACCCGAGATCCGACACACCTAAAGAAAGGATGCGAGCCTCTTCCTCCGCCATGGGGCCAAGGCCGCTCACGACTTCCTCAAGCGCCTCGACCAAGAAGGGAAGCAGCTTGGCGGGGCCATCCTCGTCAGTGGTTAGCGGCTTCTCTAGGCCCTTCTCATAGAGTGTCTTCAGTGCCACGCGAGACCTCTCCTCGAGGAGCGTGAAGGCCGCGCGGTCCTTGGCCAGAACCTTCGCCTTGACGTCAAGTTCGGCTGTCTCCGGCTTCACCTTCCACTCCAGCTCCTATAGACGGTCGCACTCGGTGGCCCACGCCTTCGCCGACTGCTCTAGCTCGGCGTTGCGACCCTTGATGGCATCTTCCGAGCCTTCATCTTCTCCTCCTCCGCCTTGCGGCTACGGGCTTCTTCTGCATGCTCGTTGTGCAGGGTCTTCAGCTCGGCTTCCAGCGCTCGGCAGCGACCCTGGGCAGTCTCGACATCCTTCAGCGCCACCTCGCGAGCAGCGGCTGCTTGGGCGGCGGCCTACTTCTCCTTCTCGGATGTTGCTGTGGCTTGGCTCAGCGCCGCCCGAACGGACACGTCAGAATGGAGCCAGCTAGAGACTATCTCCAGGCGCCCAGCCACCAAGTGGGGGTCGGCACCGTGAAGGTCTTCTCGCAGCCGGGCCATCTTAGAAAGAGCGCGCTCCAAGGCGACAGGGGAGGCGGAAGGACCTGGAATCAGCGGTGCAGCATGAGAAGGAGGAGAAGGTATCGTCACCACATCTTGGGAGACTGGGGGCTCCTCAGCCTTGGAGACCTCATCAGCCGAGCCAGACACCGGCGCCTCCGGAGCCAGCGAGGCCACGGGGGCTGACTACTCCCGAAGATTCCCCCCCCCCCCCAGGCCTCGCGAGGACGAACCATCAGCACCAACGCTGCCCTTCTCCATGGAGGGGGCGCAGCCGGAGCTGGCGGGCTGGTCCCGAGCAGCGCCACCTCCTCTTCCTTCCTCTTCTTCGCCGTAGGCAACGGCCTAATCGCATAGCGGAGAAGCATCAAGAATCAGCAGCATAATCACGAGCAAGAGGGAGCACGAACACTTACTGGTCCACCGTGGTGTAGGCCACCCTCCGCTTGCTAAGCCTGAAGCCCGAGAGCCTCCCAGCCTGAGGCGCCGGTGCACGGGCCCCAGGAGTATAAGAAGGAGCAGCAGGTGGTCCGTAAGCGGCTCTAGGCGGCGTTGGAATAGAAGCAGCATCTCGGGAGATCAGCGCCGACCGACCCCTCGTCGGGATCACGGGCGGCTCTCCCTTCTCCTGGGGGGCGTCGGCCTCGTCGTCGTCAGGAATGGTGCGGAGGATGTCGGCCTTGCTCAAGGGGGAGGTCTCCCGCATCCCGTCAGGGGTCGCCTTTGAGCCGCGCTCCTCTTCTTCCACCGCCTTGCGAGAGTCGTCAGAAGACACCTCCATCGGCACCATCACCTTCGGGGCCACAAGGGGCGCCGGCAGCACCAGGCCGCGCTTGTCGAAGGTGGGCATGGTGGCCACAACATGTGCCCAGTCCTTGTGACGGAACAAGGGAACGATGGCGCTTAGTGGACACACTTGGTCGTCCCCGACCAGGAGACGGAGAGCTACATCCAGCTCCTCGTCAGACAAGGCTCTCGGACTCAGGCGAAGCTTGTCTTCTTCACCCCCAAGCGTCCACAAGGGGCACGAGCACACTTGAAGCGGAGCCACCCGCAGCATCAAGAACTCCCTCAGGAGCGTAGCCCCTGTCAGCTCCGCCGCCTTCGCGATGTCAGGCTTCAGGTCGGTGTTCATCTTCTCCAGCACCGACATCGCCCGGTCATCAGTGAGCTTCACGCAAGACCACACCTTGTCAGACTGGGGCATCTTCGTCGGCAGCCTCAAACGTGGGTGGACGCACTTGGCGTCGGCAGCTTCTTCCCAGCCTTCGAGATCGCATTGTCCTTGCCGGCCGCGATGAAGTTGGCGCACCCGGAGGTACGACCCTCGTTGATGCGGAGGAAGAAGAAGTGCCGAAGCAGAGCCATAGACAGCATCAAGCCGAGATACGCCTTGCAGTAGAAGGCGAAGATCGACAAGAGGAGGATGGAGTTGGGATGGAGGTGAAGGGCCTGTAACCCGTAATGGCGGAGGATGGCATAGAAGAAGTCGGAGAAAGGGGGAACCAGGCCCGCGATGATGCTACTCAGGAAGAAGGGATAGAAGGTGTTGTTCGAGGCCTCCGGCTCGGCGGAGCCGGCCGGAGCTCGGTCTTCCCCTTCTCGTTGCTCTCCCCCGCCGTCAGTAGGCGCGTGGCGCCGAGGTTCTTCTCTGAGACGTTGGGCGCGTCCAGAGCCGGCTCGTACCAAGCCGGGGACGAGGCAGGCTTGACCTTGCTAGGCGCCATTGGTCAAAAGCTCAAAAGGGGATTAGGGCAGATCTGAAGATTTCGGAAGCAAGGAGCAAGAAAGGGGATCTGGAGCAAGGCGAAAGGAAGCAATGAAGGCAAGCGTTGCCCGCGCCAGCCCACGGGCAGTTGCCGAGGCAGCATGGGGAAGCGGAGACGCCCACGTCCAATTAGTCACCACACGTCGACCAAGGTCGTAGGTTGTTGGGACCCGCTGCGCTCCGCACTTGCCCTTTGGCTTTGGCTCGAAGCCAAGTCCGAGCGCGCCTTGGGCCCGGGGGCTACTGTCGGTGTTCTGGGAATGGGGGTCCCTTGACTTGCCTGCCTGCGGCCCACGGCATGTCTCCACTCGCGGCCCAGTGCGGCCTGTCTTCACCAGCAATCACTCAAGACCCTCGCGAGGGGCAAGCCTCACGAGGTGGACGACACAAGACCTCCTCGGGGCGGAGAGATCAAGGCAAGACGAACCTCGCGAGGTTCCAATGACGTAAGCCATGACGACCGAGACTAGGCGGGCGCCAGCGCACACAGTGTCCTCGTTTCGTCTTTGGTGCTAAGGAGGCAAGCACAGGCGAGGAGTACTGAGGCATCAGGCAAAGGTTTCCATATTGGAGCAAGGAGACCAAGACCGAAAGGATGGCAGGACAGAGGTCACTGTGGAGCCCAAGACGGCGTCACCACCAGATCCTTTGGCAGGCCAAGACCACCTTTAGTCTGGATAGCTTGTACTAGATGTCCCCCTTCAAATTGGCTGTTGTGGCTCCCTTCCCGCTAAATATTTGGGAAGAGGGCCAGGGCCTCAATAAATAGGACTAGCCACCATAGTAGGAGGTATCTGGCACGGATCTCAACTCATTCAGTTCATCCTCACACCCACCAAGCACAAGAACACCTCTCCTTAGGAGGTTGTTCTTCCCCTTCTACTGTTCATCCTAAGCCCTAGAGGCAATCCACCACACTGGAGTAGGGTATTACACCACAACGGTGGCCCGAACCAGTATAAATCTTGTGTCTCTTGTGTTGCGAGTTTGCTGAGCTAAGCCTTGAGATCGCAGTGAGGTTGAGGGCATGATTATGTAGGGGGAAATCTTCGTGCGCACCCCAGTGTTCGAACCTCATTGGTTTTGTTGGAACCCGAAATCCGACAAATATGGTACATGCATTAATATAATCTGGCACAAGTACACAAAAAATAGGCTCCAGAATTAAGGATAGTTGGCAGATGATAGGTACATAATATACTATATAGAGAGTTTATTGGCAAACCATGATAACAAGAGCACACAGCAACTAGGCAGATCATAGTGTACATAAAAGGGGTACACCATAAGCACAATATATAAATCAAGAAAGTGGAACTGGCTGGAAAATAAGGTGTTGTATTGCCGCTACTAATTGAAAGCCTATCGATTACGTACAGGCCAGCTCTATCAGCTGTTGACTGCAGATGTCATTGCCCTCGTTCCTGACTAGGAACATACAGTATGTATTAAATACAGAATAACAAAAGAGGAACATGTTAAAGAACATAAGAGGAAGCATATTCTTGAGGTTCCACTTCATTGCATACAATGTTGGTTGCCCACTCATGATGAATCACAATGCCCAAAGAAATGCAATTCCATGCTGTGTCTCTATATGTGGCCACATGCATTTGGAAAATCAAGTGGGAGCATTACCTAACCAACTATGTGCGTGTTAACTAATATCAGTATCATATCACAATTCGTATTTGAAGAATTAAGCTTTGGACTTATGATTTGTGTGTTGTTTAGCTTCAAGAGTGGACTGCTGCTAGTGCGACACAAAGCAGCCACAGAGATCATAGTGTAGATATAATGGGAAAACCGTAAGCATCAGGAGTAAAATCAGCAAAGTGGAACTTGCTGGAATATATGTGCTAGTATTGCCGGTACGACTAGAAAGGCTTCGGATACCGGCTCTTTTCAACTGAAGGTGCGGTACTATTAATATCAAAGGTGAAACATCTCCCCGCATTTCCTTGCTAATCTTATAGGATTCAAGTGAGCAGGCCACTACAATTCCTATTCATATGTTTACAAAATCCTATGAATCAAAGAGGCCCGAAGAGTTCAAAGTGTCCATCACAACCGACCGTATAGACCTCTACACTACAAATGTCCCTGCTCATCTTCACTACAAGGAACATACTGTACTACTATAATACTCCCTCTATTCCAAAATATAAGTCTTTGTAGAGATTTCCACTATGGATCACATACAGATGTATACAGATACATTTTAGAGTGCAGATTCACTCATTTTTCTCTATATGTAGTCCATGGTGGAATCTATACAAATACTTGTATTTAGGAACGGAGAGAGTACTTACTAAAGAAGAACGGAAGAGGAATATGCCAAAGAAGAGCAAGTATATTTTGAATAATGAAATGTTCGTTGCACAGTGCCCACACATGATTAACCAGCGCGGATTAAGAATGCAAATCCCTGATGTCTCTCTCTATATGTGGTGCACGTGCTTTTCGAAAGTAAAGTAGGAACATTAGCTGACCAATTAAACGTTATCTGTTTTAGTAATATCAGGATCTTATCAAATTTGTATTTGAGCAACAAGTTTGGAATTATGAGTGGAACGTTGTTTAGCTTCATGGGTTCAGGAGCAATGCTAAGTAGCTACGATGATGGTACTGAATATAAAGGCATGTCCGCATGCAAGTCGCGTGACTTTTGTCATTTGGGTCAGTCGACCATTTCAGGCGATTGGGTGAAGATCCTACGTCTCCTAACCCTTTTTCTTCCTCGTCTCTGATTCTTCACATACAGAACACTTCATGGGCCGCCGGCCGAACCACCAGCCCGGACAGCCCCCTCCCCCCGCCCTCCCCTGAACCGCCCCATCGCCTGTGTTCCTTCGCCACCATACACCCACCCCGCCCCCACCCGCGTTGAGTTTCCTTCGTTCGGCGTGGCCCCACCACCGCCCCCCACAACCACCGTCCCCACTCGAGCCCCTTCTTTTGCACCGGCAAACTCCGGCGAGCTCTCAAAAATCGACTGACCCAATATTGAAATTATGTCTACTATCACTTAACTAGTGTGGAATATAAAAGGGGAAAACCATAAGCATTGCGAGTATAGTGTTGAGCGTGCCATGGCGGAATAGAAGGTGCAAACCGGACAAAGGCAACTTCGCAACCAATGTTTGCTTTCAACTAACAAGTATGTGATGGACAAGAAATCAGAGTAAAGAAGTGGCGATCTATTTTCTTGCTACGATAAATAAGTTGAGCAGATACGAAAGAGTACCGCCTGTGGTGCGGCGCCGTGTATGCATCTGCTGAGAATTTGATTGTGCTGCGGTAGCGATGGCTTTCAGCGGCGTGGAATCAGATCTAGGAGGTAGATGGTGGCGGCGTGGCGCGGTGGATGAGACGGTCGTAGGAGCAGCGCTGGCAAGTTGGACGACAGCGGGGATGAAGTGAGAGGACGAGATACAAGTATCCCGTCCGAAGCCGTGGATGAGAGAGGTCGATCTCTTGTAATGGGCGACGACGTCGGGGTATCAGCTCCGGCATGGTGGAGGAGGACGGAGGTGGATGGGGTGCTGGACGGAGGAGGCTGGGGTGGAGAGGGTGTTTTGGCGCCCATGGATTACGAATGGGGAAATGGAGGGAGAGAGGAAGGGGGAACCATGTCTTCAGGGCGCGCTTGTCTCAAATGTGAGGAAATTTACAAACTGAGCCCCCGTTTAAAATTTCCTACATCACAACAATAATTGTCGGTTGGGGATAGGACGGTAATCTCGCATACACCGAATATTTGCGACAAGAGTTTGTTTTTGGCGCCCACCATGTATGAATCGGGGAGGGAGTCGATTTCGGCCAAGGAGACACTGTGTTTTGGCATCCATCGTGTATGAATCCGGGTGAGAGGCGGTTATATCACGTTTGAGTGAAATTACAAACCTACCCCTATCGACTAGCCTCCAGATAGGTTTATACACCCGCACACTCGTGCTTCCACTATCGCATACATGTCTCTCTCGCACTCGTTGTATCTATGTAGATTTTTCGTCCCTTCTTGCGACACACCCTCTAAATCATGCACACACACACTATCGCCTCATTTTAAGCTGATACCTCTCGCACACACACTCTTTGTGTCTTTGTCACACATGCACTCCGTCCTCCTCCTCTCTCCCTCCACTACAAAAAAAGACACATCCGTGACATTTTGGGCCGAACGAATTTTTTTTCTGTCATGCTTATGAAACTTCAATGACGATAATTGTGACAAAACCCGGTATCATCATGGATGTGGTGGTCTCCTACTTCTATGATAAAAAATCATGACAGACTTTTCATCCTGGGCGGGCCAGAGATGCAGCTGCATGACATTCTTTGGGCTGTCCATGACGGAAAAAACCATGGTGGAAGCGAGGGCGACGAAAATATCAGGGGAGTTCCCGGTTACGGTGGGTGGTCGGGGGCCGAGCGATGCGCATTTCTCTCATACGTATGCGCATGTGTGTGAGGCGTTGCGCTCTAACTAAACCCGAGCGAGGCATTGGGCTCTGACTAAACCCGAGCGATTGCACTAGCTACGTTACTGAACCCGAGCGATGGATCCCTTGCTGTTAACTGAACCTAAGTGATTCCTTCGCTACTGCTACTAACTGAAGCCGATCGATGCTGCCTCTTGATGAATAGTTAGAGTTATTGGGGGTTTGAATGAATAGTTCCCGGTGGGGGGTTGGATGAACAGGACCCCATGGTGTTGCCGCTGCATGAACAGGACCCCGATTGATCGAGCCGGTGGATGAACAGGACGACCCCGTGGAGGGCTTGGTGAACAGTAGCCAGTGGAGGGCTAGATGAACAGTAGCCCGTGGAAAGGTGGTTGAATAGGACCCCATGGAGAGGGCTAGTTGAATAGTAGCCGGTGAAGGAGCGCGCGGTGGAGGCTGGAGGAGGTCGACGGTGGATGAATAGTAGCCCGTGGAGGCAGTCGACGGTGGAGATGAACAGTATCTCTTGGAGTCCCGTTTTGCGGTACGCCGCACCCCTCCTGATGAACAGGACCCCCGTTTCGACTGGAGCGCTCCAACACAAGTCCGTTTCCTCCATTTTGTGGTACGCCACACCCCTCCCGATCAACATGACCCTGTTTTGACCGTAGGAGGTTCCAGAGAAGTTTGTTTCCTCCGTTTTGCGGTATGCCAGACCCCTCCCTATGAACAGGATCCCATTTCGATCGTGGCCGGTCAAACACAAGGCCGTTTCCTCCGTTCTGCGGTATGCCACGCCAAGTTTCCATTGGCTATTCCGTCCAAGCCGGTTGGCTCCCGATGAACAGCACATGTTCCGTTGCCTCCTGATAAACATGACGCATTCCGTTGCCTCCCCATGAACACGACAACGACGAAGTTTCTCCATTCTGACCCAGCCATGTAAACGAGTCCTGGTCGTACGTATGCGCGAGTAGGCGTTCGAGACCCCACCCGTATATATGTATGTGGCCATATTTACACTCTTGCACCCTGGCCGCTGTATGTACATGTACATGCTATATGCGCACCTCTACTACGACACGTGCCCTTCCTTACTCGGCGACGGTTCATTGCTACAGCCTGCAAACAGACCGATCGTATATGCGTACACGTTCGCAACCAGAATGACAACACTACATATGCTTCGACCAGGTGGGTCCCGATTGTCAGGCACTTCCTTGCGTGCGAAGATGTAGCTGGTGGGTCCCAGCAGTCAGGGGAGAAAACATTAGTTTTCAGGGTAAAAAGGATGCAGTTGCATGCATGCGTCCATGGGCGTGGTGCGTCCTCACTGTCAGCCTCTCACGTACAGTCATCTTCCGATGACTCTCGTTTGTTGACCATATTGACCACACCGTGCCGAGCGCACCAAGGCCGGTGAACGACGGCGAGGCCCAGACTGGAACGACCCAGAGATGGGGAAGACACAACAGTGGAGTTGTAGATGGAGAGGAGTGGGAAACTTGACTGGTTCAGGTGTGCGGCAGCATTGCCGCCCACGGGAGACAGGAGCAAGAATAGAGGTTGAAGAAGGAGCACGGCTGTTGGTTTAACATCCAACGGTCCAGCTGCTAGAATCATTTGTCTATTAAGTTGACAAAGCCGTGCGTACACGTCTGCTTAGTAGACCCGCAAGTCAGCCACCAAATCTGCCGGGTCCCAGCTGTCATCAGGAGGAATAGTGTTTTTTGGGATAACCAGGAGGCACTTTCTTCCGTGCAAAGATACAGCCGGTGGGTCCCAGCTGTCAGGGGGAGGAACAACTTAATAAGGAGGAACATTCCTTGTGTGCTACCATGGAACACGTGGGTCCCAGCCGTCAGGCTCTCCATGTACAGTCCTCTTCCGATGACTCTCATTTGTTGACCAAGCCACGCTGAGCGCAGCAAGGCGGTGGACGACGGTGAGGCCCCATACTGGAAGAACTTGGAGATGGGGAAGAGGCGGCACTAGAGTCACAGACGGAGAGGAGTGGGAAACTTGACTAGTTCGGGTGTGGGGTGGGCCTACACTTGGCAGAGAATAACATGAGGTGCGGAGTGGAGGGATGGACTGGCCGTCGGTGGGGTAGCGTTTCGCTGCGAGGCATGCAAAACACGCCGCTGGACGCTGGAGGCTGGAGCAGGCGGTCCCGGCAGCGCTGGGGAAGAAGACGAGAGATTGAAGAAGAATGCCAGCTGTTGGATGTAAATCCAACGCCTTGCTTAGGCTTTGACCTACTGGCCCACATGTCAGTCAGTCCATTTGTTTTTTTAGTCCATTTGGTGGGCTGGGTGAAACAATGATGTAGCATCTATACAGCCCGTTTATATATATGGTAGAATTAAAAGCCCATTTGCATTTTTCTCGAAATCTACGGACTTGTTGGGCTCGTGAAATTATCCTATTGGGCTGGACGGAGAAATGTTATAAAAACATAGACACATGATTGCACGTCTATTACTGCATTGGTCAGTAAAATCTTTGCAAGCTTATTTATGCAATCACTAGGAGTTAACTTACCAAGTTATATATAAACAATTATTATTATTATTTTGTAAGAACTTTCAATTTATGAAATAAAATATCATTTTAATTTGATGAGTTAATAGGACGTGGGGTATTATTAATTTTTAGGCTAGACGTGGGATAGTTGAGTTGGTTCTAGGGAAAAGTACTGGGATAAAACTCAATTTACATCGAAAAAGAAAGTGGAAGAAAATTCAGATATAGGATTATTGAAAACAAAAAGTAAAGGAAGTTGGAAGGTCTATAAAATGGTTGGACGAAAGACATGTTTAATGGAACCTTATGTTGTTTCTATTATATATATGTAATAAAATAATATATGAATATAGGTTCAGCTTTGCATTCTTATAGAAAACATAGGTTCAGTTTTGCAGTCTTATAGAAAAATAGAACTGAGCTGTGCGCCATCTTGAAAAAACAAACATAACTTGGGCTGCTGATGTTATAGACAAGCTAGGTTGGGAAGCTAAGAGGCCTCTTGATACTTGCTGGACCCAAAAATTATTGAAACATGTCATGGGCTGGCCATATTAAACAACAAAACCTAGGCCATGGACTTGGTGGGCCCGGGACTGTTAGCCTCTCGACGAACAGTTGTGTCCCGATTCCTCTTGTTTTGCTTACCATGTTGGGAACGACAGACAGTGGCGCCGCGGCGAGAGCACCAAGGCGGAGGACGACGTTGAGACCTCGGACCGAACGAACCGGAGCGGGGGAAGACACAGGAGGAGGGGAGTATGAGGGTTGACTTGTTCAGGTGAAGGGTGGGTCGGTGGAGTTGCCGTCACAGGACAATGTGTGGGAGTAAAGGGATGGCCTGGCCAACGCCATAGGCTATGATTGCGAGCCGCTGTACAAAATAAAGAAATACAAATGGATAGGTGGTTGGTCCCATGTGTCTGTGTACTAGACCTTCTGGGTCCACCTGAGAAGGGGAATGTGTTGGGAGGAAGGAGATTCAAAGCACGGCAGCCGAGTGAACTAGTTCTTTTTAATGGACGAGTGAACTAGTTACATACATAAGCAAATAGCCACTAAAAAAGCAAACAGGTTAATGGGTTCTTAAGAGAAATATTTCGGACAAAACAGATAATTACGACACATAGGCTAATGCATGAAACACTCAGATGATAAAGGTTCTTAAATAGATAAAGTACAACATCTAGACCTTCCTGGCACACTTGATCATAACGTTGCGGCTGTCCGTGTACCCGTCAGTTACGGGAAGCAGACACGCCCTCATGTCCAAGATCCGTCTGTACATGTCTTAGCATGCCTATGCGTCCTTTGAAGCGTAGGTTATGTAGGCTAGATTCAGAGGTACCTCCCACATGTTCAGGTGCTAGGTATCATTGTCTTCTTTCATGTTAGCATATCAAGGGTCGATGATGGTCTCGGCAAGGTCAACCACGGAGTCATTCTCCTGCCCGTTGACGATGATCTTGTATTGCTTCTGGATGTCGACAAGCTTGTTGCACCAGATGGCCGAATCATCGCGTTCTTCCTTCTCTCCACCGTAGCGAAGGTGCAGTCGGTGCTGCCGCTGAAACGGGCGAATGCTCCAGAAACTCTGATGGCCCTACAATAGTGGTAGACGAGAACCTCGTCCCGCACACATACCTGGGCGACGGCGATCTGCTGGTCCCTGTCAGGAGATGAATCGATGGGCACAAGGTCTAGACCTGCGACCTTGTGCTTTCTCTTCCTGTAGGTACTACTAGAACTAGGTGAGGCAGAGCTTCACCGAGCCCGGATCGTTTGTGTACATCACATTCAACTTGGTGCAGCCATGGGACTGAACAGCGAACTCAAATGTGAACTCCTTGCTGAAGTCCATATCCAGCAGGCTCACCCCTCGGATCGCCATTGGAGTCTCTTCAAGTGAACGAGTGCGTAGGCGGCGGCAGTAGTTCGTTTCTCAGTTCTTGGGGAACAGGATTCAACAGTAAACTAGTGTGTACAGGCGACAATAGTTACTACCTGTCACAGCCCTAGAATTCTGCTTTGTAATTAGTTGCATCAGTGAGTTGCATCGATGCATCATGTTTTAATTCAAGAAACTGGAATTGAGGTAATTCCGAAGGCCTCAAAATCCAACTAAAAGAAGGGCAAGAACCCTTAAAATTGCATTCAGTGAAACCAAAATGGCCTTCATTAATGTTTGATATTTTAGGCAAGGGTTTGGGTCTAAACCAAAAACAGTGAACATTTTTAAGGAATCATTTTGGCATTGAATTTAAATCACTATGGTATTTGAATTTGAACTTTGTTATATTCTATGTTCATTTGGAGAAGTTCTTTGAATGACATAAAATATCCAGTGAAGTGTTTGTCATTGTTTGAATTTGCTTGAATTCAAAACAGTGGCAAAAGATTAAATAAAACAAAAACATAAAGAAACGAAAGAAAACAAAAGCACTTACCTGGCCTTACCTGCCAGCCCACCTACAACCCACCTATGCGGCCCAACACTGTAGCCAGCCCAGCCCAACTCCTCCCCTGTCTTCAACCTCGTGCGGTAGGGCACGAGGGCGTGGCTCCAGCGCCTCACGCATCGCCCGACCACCTCCTCTCTGCCTACTTGCCGGACGTCTCTGGAAGACGCCACGCGCCAGCCCCGTACCCCCTCACTCTCCTCCCGTGCCTTCCCTCTCCTCTGCTATATCCCCTGCCCGGACCCGAACGTGTCAGAGAGCGCCGCCGTGCGCCGCCGCGGCCACAGCCACTCCCTCGCTCCCTCTCCGTCCCAGGCGTCACCACCTCGCCTTCTTCGTCCTCTCCACCATGTCACGCGGCGCCAGAAGCTCTGCCGCGCCGCCACCGCCGTCGTTTTCCTCGTCGGCCACCGAAGATCGCCGTCGTTGATTCGCCGCCCCGAGCGCCTCCCCGAGCCCACGGAGCTTCTCTTCGACCTCCCAGTGATCTCCTTCACCGTCTTCCCTTATCTCCGTGGCATGTAGCTCGTCGTAGCATCTCTCCATCGTGCCCGTGAGCTTCACGCCGCCGATGAAGTCGTCACCGTGGCTACAACAACCTCAGCTTGCCCCTGAGCACGTCATCGCGCTTGTGCTGCTCCCAGGAAACGAACTAACCCACCTGTTCGTCCCACCGTGCACCACAACACCGATTCCAAGCACTCCCGAACTCCGGCCGCCGCGCAAGTCGCTGCCATCGTCGACTTAGGCCACCGGAGCCGCTGCTGCATGCACCACTCGACGCGGACGAGCCTCCCCGTCGCGTAGATGCCCTCCGCCGGCCATTTGGTCGCCGGAGGAGGAAACCCGCACCCCTCCGCCGTCCCTGGCCTTGCCGGCGACGAGCCCCAGGTCAACTCCGGCGAGTTTGACCCGGGTTGACCCCAGTTTGACTCCCCCTCCTGAGTCACTCACAGGTGGGGACGCCCTGCTAACTAACCTAGATTAGTGTTAACTAAACCTAGTTAGTTTAGTTTAATTCTTGACACATGGGACCCTTGGTCAGTTTAACTGGACTGCCCGTTGACTGCTTGACGTCACGGTGGCGTAGTCTTGACGTGTAACTCTTTTCTGGATTTATTCTTGTACAGGAAATTCTAGAAAATAGCCAAAACTTCTAAAAATCATAGAAAATCAACCGTAACTCCAAATGAAATAATATATATATGAAAAATGATCAGAAAAAATGCAATATATCCATCTGTACCATTTTCATGCATGACAAACTAAGTTATAACTGCTGTATAACTGAAAACATGATAATGGCATTTAAATAACCACATGTGGAGTTTGAATTTGAACCTTGGGTTCAAACCAACTTCATCTAAATCATTTCTAGCTGCATTAGCTCAAACCACAACATATTGCCATGTCATGACCATGCATCATATTGATTGGGTTTTTCGGTGTTTTTCCTCTCTCAGTAGACGACGTACCGACAATGAGTTCGATGACACCGATGAAGAGCTATACTATCTTCAAAAGTGCCAGGCAAGCAAAACCCCCTTGTTCATTCCGATACAATCCCACTCTCTCGCTCCTGCTCTCTTTTATTGCACTAGGACAACAACGATTCAACTGTTACATGCTGCGGTAGTTGAACCCCTTTCCTCTGCATGACCTGTCATTGCCAAAGTAAACAGATGAAACTCACTAGCATGAGTAGGAGTTGTTTGAGGCCTGATGTGCCTACTCATTAATGCTTGTTGTCATGCCTGCTAATGCTTAGAGTTGAGTCAGGTCTGATTCATCGGGGATGAATTGGAATGTGGTGAACATGTCCTACTGTTGAGAGCTAAGTGTGTGAACACATTTTGGTAAAGGTAGCGGTGTGAGGCCATGTAGGAGTACATGGTGGGTTGTCTCATTGCAGCTGTCCTCAGGAACTGAGTTCTGTGTTTGTGATCCATGAACAGTTACTACCACGCATTGGAATGATTAAGTGCCCCTCCCGACTTATTAATCAACCTGATCTCTGTCCAGGAGTTGCAACTAGTTTCTGGTGTTTGTAGGTTGTGTTAGTATTCTACCAGGTGGCACCCGGTACAGGTGGCCTTGAGACAGATTAGGCACCATGGCATGGTGTACCAAGCGTAGATCCATCCGTCGAGGTGGGCTTGGGAACCTTGCACACATCGTTTGGGGTCGTGAGCGACACCCCGACCGGATCTCCTTGCGGATGGAACCCGAATAGGCGATAAACCTGGACTAGGGACTTGTGTGGTTAGTCAGGTCGTGGCTGACTCCCACGCCAGGCTTCCGCTTGAAGGTTGTCGAGATACACGACGTGTACATGGTGGTAAGTGGCGAGAGCGTGTGTGAAGAAGTACACCCATGCAAGGTTAACATTATCTATTCGCATAGCCGTGTCCGCGGAAAAGGACTTCTTGGTTGCCTGTACAGTTCATAGACAAGTGAAAGTGGATACTCTAAAATGCACAAGATAAGTGTGAGTGCTATGGATGGCCTTCTCGTAGGGAGACGGGAGCGGATCCATAGTGGTGTATTGATATGGTGAATATGTGGACTCGTGTGCGCCACCTCAAAAGAGTTACTTGCAGTCATAGTTTAGGATAGCCACTGAGTCAAAGCTGGCTTGCTGCAGTCAAACTCCACCACCCCCTTTGTTGATACTGATGCATATGTAGCTAGTTCTGATGTAAGTCTTGTTGGGTACATTTGTACTCATGTTTGCTTATTTTATGTTTTGTAGAGAGACTTCAGTCTCGCTAGTAGTTCCGTGTGGACTTCGACGTTTAGCTTGTTACCTCAGCTACGATCTTGTACCCTTGGGGGGGTCTTGTAGATAGTCAGGCAAGTTAAGCTTCCGCATGTGCTTGTTGCTTGTATGCTCTGTATGTTGGGTCATGAGACCCATGTTTGTAATACTTGGCTCCTCGAAGCCTAATGAATAAATACTCTGAGTCGTAGAGTCTTGTTGTGATGCAATTTTCTATTTGCACATATTAAGAATATTGTGTGTATGATTGAAATGCTTGGTATGTGTGTGATCCGACAACCTAGTTGTTTATCCTTGGTAGCCTCTCTTATGGGGAAATGTAGTCTTGTGCTTGCATGAGCCATAGTAGTCCGCTACAGCCCGGTTCACCGGAGTCCTGCTAGCCCAGTACTACTGCTCCGGAACACTTGACTAGCCGGCATGTGATTCACTTCGTTCCTGTGTCTCTCCCTTCGGGGAAATGTCACGCTTGATGACATCCGAGTCTGCCTAGCCTGCTATAGCCAGTTCACGAGTCCTGTTAGCCCAGTGCTACAGCCCGGATTCGCATGCTGCTGACCGACATGCTCGATGTTGATTCATGTATGCCTGTCCCCGTAAGTTAGTGCCACTTTGGGTTCATGACTAGTCATGTCGGCTCGGGTTCTCTGTCATATGGATGCTAGCAACACTATCATATACGTGAGCCAAAAGGCACAAACGGTCCCGGGCCATGGTAAGGCGACACCCGTGGGAATACCGTGCGTGAGGCCGCAAAGTGATATGAGGTGTTACCGGCTAGATCGATGTGACTTGGAATCGGGGTCATGACACTACCCCTCCCTCGCCCGCTGCACGCCCAGTAGAAGATGCACCCTTGGCGCATTCAAACGCCCGAAACCTACTCCGGCCACACGTCGGTTCACGAGCGGGTCTGTATTGGTACTGTAATAACAAGTGTTAGTGGTCACTTTACTTAAATTTAATTAGCTTTAATAGAAATTTGTTCATAAAACAAGCAATGCATTGGCTCATTCTATCAGTGCCATAGGATCAACATGCACAACAATTAGAATTATTATTCTCAGGAAACACACGATCAGCACATTTGTCGCACTTTCACATAGATAATACTACCAAGTTTGAACTGTTTGTTATGGTTGTTGTCCTCTGCATCATCATGCCGTGTTTCCCAGCTTGCAAGATTCAGAACCAACAAATAAGATCCAAATAATAAGTAAAACAAAGATGCCCACACATCTCATTGATTCCCAGCTTGCAAGATTCAGAACCAACAAATAAGTTTCAAATAATAAGTACAACAAAGATGCCTACACATCTCATTGATTCCCAGCTTGCCAGATTCAGAATCAACCCATTAGAGCCTTTTGATAAAGTGAATATTGGGATTAAATCCATCTTGTCTAGCCGTGTCATACAACCCAAGAACTTGGCGAATGCTCTTGATCGTCACAACATCTGTAGTTGAGTATTCCTGTTTGCACAACACAAATAAGAAGAGCATGATTATTATAATAATGGCACTCCTTGAACTCAACCTGCAGCTCCACTCGGATGAGGCCTGCCTAGAGTTCCATGATTCAATTCATGCGCCTTTTTCTGCAGTTCACCTGAAATGAAGCAAAGATTGCATCATTCAGCTAACAAGAAGTACTTGCTTTCGTGAGCTGGCAGGTTCTTCTTTAGTAGTTGCACTAAAATTGAGGAACATTAAGGTTGGCTATTCGGCTCATGTAAGGTGCAACTATATTTGTGTAGTTCCACTAAAATAAAGTGCCATTGTGGTGACAGTGACGGCTCATCTTGCAAAGGCTAATTAAATGTTGCACGATATTACCAGTAGAATTTAATGGAGATTTTGGAAACTCCCATCACCATTTTGTGCAGTTCCACCAGAATTGAGAGATGTTGCCCACATGACATTTTAGTTGAATTGCACAAGACACTCATTACAAAAAAAGTGTCTTGTGCAGTTCACCAAAAGTTCACAATAGCAATAAGGTGAAATGGATATCCCTATCTGCAAAAAGGGATAGAAAGTAAACAGTTGTTGGTCAATAATAATATATGAAACATACACGAACTAAAAATATGCATCTTAATTAGGTTCATGGCAATCACGCAAGGACAGTAGAACATTTAAAACATCACCAATGCTTCATGTTACTGGAAGCATTACGATCAACAATGACATTCGTCAAATATGGGATTACTTTAATGGTGGCATTGCTTGTTTACCAGATACAGTAAATCAACAGCAGCTAAAGAGTTGGTTTAAGGGCATGGGACAGTGGGAACACCAGGACACTCAGCAGGATAAAGGAGCAACTTAGTTATCATACTGGGGAAAACAGCAGGATTACCATTTGTAACACAGTTTAATTGCATCATATCACTAGAGGCATTAGATTAACAATAACACTGGTTAGACATGACCTTAAGGTAACAGTGTTATCGCTTCATTTTACATGTGCCCTTACATTAACAATAGCAAAAGGTTGGTATAAGGACATGCGACAGTGGACGCATCAGCACAATGTACCTACAAGGAGGCATAAAGTGGTGATGCGGAGTTTGTCCATGCTCTCAAGGGCAGCAAATCTAATCCTGGAGACCTTTTACTATGTGAGGGCAGCAAATCTAATCCTGGAGACCTTTTACTATGTTAGGGCAGAAAATCTAATCCTGGAGACCTTTTACTATGTGAGGGCAGCAAATCTAATCCTGTAGACCTTTTACTATGTGAGGTAAATCTAATCCTGGACATACTCTGTTGATTTGTCCACCAGCCGCCACTTTCTATCTTTTTTTCAACCAATAATAGATATGTTCCTTATCCAGTTTGTACTGCATTTTCCCATTATTTCCCTTTTCAACCAAGAGACCGGTTGGGTATCCGGTCTCTACTACTTTCACCCTATTATTTCCTCTTTGAATCTAGTCCTAGATTCATGCTATAGCTTCCCCCCTTTCTTCGTTCTTTGAACCAAGTCCTAGATTCGAATGCATGAAGTAGCTTTACCTCTAATAATACTAAAAATTTAGGTGGCTTTGGAAGAGCTGATGGGATTTGAAAAAGATGCACATGCAGACACGTGGGGAGCTAGGGCAGTAAAGCAAGGCCGCTTTCGAAGAACTTATACCTGAGGGTCGTTGGGTTGTTGGCGGCGACAGGTTGGATCTGCGCACAATACGACAGGGAGGAAGAAGGGTCGGAGGACCACCGGAGCCGGCACTGTGTCGGAGAGAACGGCACAGGCAGAGGATCGGACCCCTCCGGCAGCTGTGGGTTTCCTCCCTCGCCGGTGATGACCACGTGAATGATGCACCTAGTCCTCTTCACACACCGGCCGAAGGGATCCGGCCGGATCTGTGACCAGCGGTGAGCAGAGAGAAAATGTCACTACCGCTGTCTTGTTTAGATCTGGAGAGGATGAGAGAATGAAGAGAGCAACACTAGTAAAGCAAGCGCTCAGGCCCCTGCGTACATATATAGTGGAGTGATTATCTATTTCTCTCCACAACAAGCGTTTCAATTTGTGTACGTGGCATTAAAGAAAAGAAACTCTCTATTTAAGGTGACTAACTGTACGACTCCTACTTACTACTAATAGTAGTATTGTTCACTTATGCTCCCCGGCCCTCAATTCATTGAACAACCCACGGGTGAATAAACATACGGTACTAGTATTTATATAGAACGAACAAGCTCGAGCTATTTCCGCGTAGTTAAAAGTTGTGGGCGGGGCTTTTCCTGGGTAGTACGCGCGGCAGTTTTTGCGTAGGCGATTTGACAAAGAGGCGAGGAGGGTGAGGGAGTAGCGGATTCAACTTACTTACTGCTGGAAAAGTCGGGCTGTGCGATTTGACGGCGCGTTAATGCTGGAAAGACTTGTGATATGACTACTCACTATAGTCATGAATTACTGGCGGTACGACCGGGGTGATGCCCCCCTTCTGTTCTGCACTCTAATCTAGTGCATGGTACGTCAAACCAGATGCTAGCTCTCTCACATGTCGGCGAAGTACGTAGTAGTAAGAAGGAGCAAAGAATCATGCGGTATATACTAATAGTACTATTACTCACGTCGGAGGAGTGCGAACCACGACAGCCTAGTGAATCAGCAGTAGAAAACAATGTGGTCATATGGCCATAAAAAAGTGTGCTACGGTCCAGACTGTAGCATGTACAATGCTACTCCTCTTTGTTTGGATCCCTGAGTTAGAGCTAGTTTGGGTTGAAATAGCCTCAAATTATCCAAACGGGAGGGGTTAGCTTGAGCTAGTTTGCTCTAACCCAGCTAAAAAAACTAGCCCGTTGGAGAGGTTCTAATTGGGTTAGTTCTCCTTGGGCCCACTAAAAGAGAACTAAAAAATCTCCCCTCCCACACCAAATCGCTCCCCCCGCACGACTCCTCTCTGTTCCCCATCGGGCCGCCCACCCAAGAGCCGCTCCGTCGCTCGCCCTATCTCTCCTCAGGCCCCGCCCTCCTCCGGCCACCCTCTCCCTCCGGCCTTCGAAGCTGGCCCCGCTCCACCTTCACCATTCATTTTTCTCCCTCAGTCATGCGCGGCAGCGGCGCATCTACCACAGAGGTCGCGAGAGGGGTGATTTTGTTCGTTCGTTCTCTGTCTCACAACCATACCATTGATCTTGCTCGCTTTAGTGCTAATTCATATTTGGAAAAGTAGATCCTGATTAAACTTGGTATAAATTTGTGGTGCACGCATGGAATTGTTTGATGCTGCTTGAGGAGGTAATAAATCTTTCTAGAGGCCCAAAGATTCAGTTCACCTTTTAGGTATTTCAGTTTCAGGCTTGCATTATTTCTAGAGGCCCAAAGAATCATTCACCTTTCTAGGTATTTCAGTTTCAGGCTTGCATTATTTCTAGAGGCCCAAAGCTTCAGTTCACCTTTCTAGGTATTTCAGTTTCAGGCTTGCATTATTTCTAGAGGCCCAAAGCTTCAGTTCACCTTTCTAGGTATTTCAGTTTCAGGCTTGCATTATTTCTAGAGGCCCAGAGATTTAGTTCACCTTTCTAGGTATTTCAATTTTAGGCTTGCATTATTTGTAGAGGCCCAAAGATTTGGTTCGCAGTCGTCGGCAAGTGGCCCTACTACCCATGCCGGTGTCGACCTCAACTCGCAAGCGCCGGCGTCGGAGGGGTTCCCGGGGCTTGGTCTCTATAAAGCCTTCCTCCAGAGCGACGATGATGAGCTCCTCCCTAGGTGCGTGAGGGGCTTTGGGCTCCCTCCTTCTCGTGAATGACTTCCATGAGGAGTTAGCTCGTGCTTTGTTTCATGGAGTGTATTTTTTTGTGAAGCTTGATCTATGACTTGTGTGTTTAAGTGGGATATCTTATTTGTATGGACAAAGTAAAATTTATCATGTATGCATGCTTGATTTCTAAAGATGGTTCATTTATGTCAATTGTGAGTGGGAGGAGGCCACACAAGAGCCGGCCACACCAAATCCGGCAGGAAATAGGGTCCAAAGTAGTAAAATGATTGAGAAAGAACATTTATTGTCAATCTAACCCTGCCATCCATACACCTCTTTGGTTTAGAGTTAGTTCAGGGTTAGAATCTAACTCTAACCTCTAACTAAGTTAGAGTTCTCCTCGTCTCGGTTCATCGCCATCATACTTTCCCCATTCCTGTATTTTCACTATCCTGCGAATCAAAGAGGCCCTTAGACTGGTTTAGGTCCGGTCATTTTTTATAAATGTGTTATGTCCAAAATTTAATGAACGTGCTCCGGTTTCTATGAAAATAATCCGGTTTCATGTAGTAATTCATTTATTTATTTACTCTTCTGCGGGGGGTTTGCATGTAATTCGTGAGGTCTGAAATGTAAAGTACCCCAACATATGCTCTGATTCGTGCATGCACTATGACCCAGATGCTCTATGTCCCACATGTCGGCCAAAGGGAGCACGTGGAAATAGCCTAGGAGTACATATAGGAGTATAAATGTGTGAAAACATATGTATGGTGAAGCATAGCTGCGGTTCGAATAGGAGACCGAAAGTGATGACAGGTATAGGTCGCACGCACCCAACTAGTGGTACTAGACATACCACTATTTTTCCCTCAAAAAAAGGCGTACGAGTGCTCAGTACTCCTATTCTATCAACACGAGTACCATCTGACAACAGCGTCCGTGCTACAACTAGCTCTTCTCCCTCGTTTCTCTCTTCTAATTCTAAACTCAGCCGACGCCCGATGGGGCGGGTGGGGATTTGCCGATGGTCGGTTTGCTCAACTGCGGCCCCACCTCAAGTGAAAACGTTACGACTAGAATAAAAACACCATATACTCCCTCCGTTCCTAAATATAAGCCTTTTAGATATTTAAAATGGAATACAACATGCGGATGAATGTCGACATATTTTTGAGTGTAGATTCACTCATTTTGCTCTGTATGCAGTCACTTGCTGGAATCTCTAGAAAGACTTATATTTGGGAACGAAGGGAGTACTATACTAATAGAACATTAAGGCCATGAGGCAATGCAGTGCTGGTTACAGGAGGCAAGAAGAAGAGATGCATCCATCGACGACATCCACCTCCTCGACTCAGGGCGCCGGCCCACCAAACGGCGGCTAAGTAGCAACGGATTTTGCGGCCAGGTCAACGTGCTTCTGAACAATGGTGTCCAAAGATTCCAGCCGGTGGAAGAAGACCAACGTATTTCTGTCCTCGCTGGCCTTGTAGTGGCCTATGTAGACGATTTCCTCGTACACGTGGATGTGAAGGTTGACGCTTTCTTGCATGGCGAGGCGCTGCGCGGAGAGCATGGCCTCAAGGTGCACATTCTTCGTCGCGACCTCCGGCACCTGTAGGGCCACTAGGGCTTGAAAGAGTTCATCACCATGGAGGCCGATGATGGTGGCAGGCAATGAGGAGCCTGGGCGCGTGGGCTGGAGCAGTACGTCAAGGTCGTTCGCGCGCTTCTTGACGGTGGTGAACTTGCGGATGGATTTGACCATCATGTCGTCCATGGGAGAGGCGAAGTAAGCGTTGGCGAGGCCTATGATGCCAGCGGTCGCCAGCACCGTCTGGAAACGCTACACGAAGTGGGGCCGCAGGCCGGCGCCTTGGATGATTTGGCACAGCCGACTCCCGCTCGCGTCCGTCGCCTCCATAGGTGCTTGTGGCTTCTAGTCATTTGGTATTGGATTGGAGTGAGCAGTGTTGCGTAGAGACTAGGAGTAGATGGATTGGAGTGGTGCGGCACCTTTATATGAGAGTCCAAACTCTGTTGCATTCACATCATGCTGGCTCTATTATGCTTCTCCAATTAATTCCCTCTGCATGTAATTGAGGATGCATCATGGACCGTTCAACATCTTCGGAACCTCTACCCTCTCCCTCCTATCTATCACGTGTCAGGAGACGTTCTTGTCGACGACGAGGTGCCTATGGTGACTTCGTAAATTTCAACTACCGCTCGCATCTATCGCGTGTAGGAGATGTTCCTGTCGATGACGAGGTGCCTATGGTGACTTCGTAAATTTCAAGATGATAGTGCTACCTCCTTTCCTATTTATAGGGATCAATTCAAAACTCTCACCAACTAAGGTAGATGGTGAGTGGTGGAACAATTTTTGTAGTTTGCGAAACCACTGAATTAATGCGCTTGTTTTCCTTAAAAATTGTGTTTACCAATGCATTAATTGCAAGGCATGCATGCATAAAGTACATGCACTAGTCAGTTTTCTCTAAATACTTGCATGCAATGATTTATTGCACCTTGAAATGTGAACATGTGATGGGGAACAACCAAATTGAGACTTATAAAATAGGAAAACTAAAATTTTGAGATAAGCCCTATAAACCGGAAAGGAGGGAGTATGCCGGCTCAGTCTTTCGGAGGTGCTCATAGGGGTAGGGTATGTGTGTGTGCGTTCATAGTGGTGAGTGTATGCGCGTGTATATGAGCGCTTGTGTCTTTACTGTGTTAAAAAAACGTAAATGCGTGTGAAAAAGAGACTAGTCAGTACTAGTATACTCAATATTGTGCACCGCGACCAAGGCGGAGAGGAAAATGAGAGAACTTCGTATATATTTACGGTGTAGATTCACTCATTTTGCTCCATATGTACTCCGTCTCGGTGTAGTCTAGTCACTTGTTGAAATCTCTACAAAGGCAAATAGTCCTTTCTTGTTTATAGGGCTATACTAGCAAGTACTACAATAGTGGGATCACATAGCAATTTTGTCTCATGCAAGAGCCTGGCTATATGCGTGCTCCAAGGTTCGCAACTGCCAGGTTCATTTTTCGCTTGGCTGTTCGCCTCTTAGAGAAGACAAACAATGATGTTACTACTATTGCTTCTACAGTATCGAATGCACTGCTGCATGTCCGTCCACCGCGAGCGGGAGGGATTGCTTGTTGTAGTACAATAAGCAAAAGCCTGTCCTCATCTGCGAGCCACCGCACGCATGGGCGAGGGAGAAGGCGTGTAGTAGTACAATCAAGCTTCTCCTCATTGTACAAGTTGACGCGACACATCATAGCACTGGCCCCACATGGTTGCCTCTAAACTTGGCTGAAAGACCCGGAGTGTACAATATATTTGCTGCAACCTCTAACATTTTCCCCACCACAAATTAAAATATATATTCATGTCTTGACCATATGAGCGTGCAAACTAAAATCACCAGGTTGACAGGTAGGGCCAGAAGATTATTTTAATAAAATAAAAGCATGGAGCCGACCCCAACGATTTTAAGCTTACAGGCATGGTACACGCTATCCTAGACTACTCTACACATGAAATTGCCTCACGAGCGTCCGGGCTACGCTTGGCTCTTCGCCTCTTCGGGAAGTCGAACAGTGATGGAGTACTACTGCAGTGGAGGAGTACTACAGTATGCTTCTGGCCATCTGACACCGATTAAACTGCTGCATGTCCACCACGTGCGGGAGGGAGAGCGTGTAGCGGAAGCTTCTCCTAGTCTTGCCAGCCACCATGCTCATGGGCGAGGGAGGGACGCAGCTTCATTGACTTACTGCTCCTGCCTTTGCGTGTATGACAGGTGGGCCCAATAGGTGGGTGGCCCACCTGTCATGCAGCCAAAAAAGGTGCGGTTAAGGCACCAGAGCTCTGTCCACGAGGGAGAGGGCGTTGTAGTAATCAAACTTCTTGGTTTTGTATGAGTTGAGCGACACATCAAAGCACTGCACTCGATATATTTCAATAATTTGCATTTACCGATGAATTAATTACAACGCATGCATGCATGCCATGACTCTCCTTTTGATACTTGCAAGTGTTGATTTAATGCACGTTGAAGTAGTATGAATATGTGACGATAAAGCTTTGTAATGCCACGGTCCTAAAGCGAGAGATGGTTGTGCACGAGGAGGGCGAGATCATGCAGATGGAACAGGACCCGGCGATGGAGCTCTCTATGGTTTTGATGGACCTCACCTTGCTCCATTGCCCCTTGTGCCTCCACCCCTTGAAGCATCCAGTGTATGAGGTTCAAATACACCTCTCCGTTCGACTGATCGAGCAAGGTGTAGGTTTCTTGATTGATGTGTTGTTCGATTGATTTGTGCAGTGCAAGGGAGGGCACCTGGCCTGCGCGGACTGCCGCGTCGAGCGCCCCGGGAACCAACGGAAGTAACAGAAGTGCGAGCAAGGCGGTGGCTTCGACGTGCGGAACATGGCGGTGGACGCTGTCCTCTCCTCGGTGAGGGTGGAGTGCCCGCACGAAGGCTATGGGTTCTGCGTCACTTACCACAAGCTCGCCGATCACCAGAGCATGTGTCCGCTCACACGCTTCCAATGCCCCGTCCCCGTCTGCGGCTACGAGGGCCTCCAGCCGGTGCTCTCCCACCACATCAGCACCATGCATCCCATGCCCCTGCACAGGATCCAGTACGGCAAGGTGCTCCAGCTGCAAGTGCCACTGTTGGAGCCACGGCTCTTGCTGTTTGCGGAGGAGGACGGCCGCAAGTTTTTATTGGTCGGCGGCATGCTCGACATTGGCGCGCCTATCGCCGTGTCGGTCGTCTTCATCAGAGAGGGGTCATCCCCACTGCTGCACTATGTGGCCAAACTATGGGTGAACGGCCCGCCAAGCGAGCCCAAAGGCAGGACCGACGCCGTCAAGGTGGAAATGGAGGTGACAAGCAGCAAGGATCCCGGCGACGTCGCCGTGCAGGAGCTGACCTTCTTCAAAGTTCTGCCCAAGCTGCTGGCCGGGGCTAAGCTAGTGTCCCTCCACATTCAGATTGACAAGCTCACGTCCTAAATGATTCTACAGTGCCTTCTATTTATCTCAGTAATATGCTAGTATAGGGGTTAGCTTGGTCTACTTTAGCTTAAGAGATGGTGGGTTTTGGTGGCGATGCAACAATTAGTTCGACATCAGATAAACAGTTAAAGTAATTTCCAACAGTCGAACGGATATTTTGTGTCCGTTGGATATAAAGATCCTTTGGGTAAGAAGTATAACAGCTTATAAGAAGTATAACAGCTTATATGCTTGTTTGTTCAGGAAGTGTTGCATACTTTTGTGAGTTGACGCGACACATCAAACTAGTACTACTACTAGTAGTACTCCCTTCGATCCTAATTTCTCCGCGCCTCGCCATCACTAAGGCTTAACACTGCTGTTACGCCATCCGAGAATAGTTCGAAACTAGAACAGTCAATAAATTTTGAGCTTGTGTATCGTCACATTCCAAATTACTACTACTACCACGCAATATTTAATTGCAAACCTGTTCACACCGATCACAACCTAAACGGTTTCCCACTTAGGAGTGTATTAGTACTCGGTTATAAATACTACTATGCCAAGATGACTGCACATTCCTCCTCAACTCCTCATCCACAAAAACAAACAAGTCATTCAGTATCCAACCCTAGCGTCTGCCATGGCCAGCGTGAGTTCTGGGTCGAGAGATTACCACCAGGGAGAGGTGAGCATGGAAGCGGAAGCACGAGAGAGGTCCCGCCTCGCCATGAAAGCAGCTGACATGTCCCGCCGCACGGAAGTAGCAGCACAGAGGTCCTGCCATGCCGTCGAAGCATCACGGAGGTCCTGCCACGCCGTCGATGCAGTAGATTGGTTCGACCGCGTCACGGAAGCAGCAGAGATGTCCCTCCGCGCCGCAAATGCAGCAGAGATGTCTCGCAGCGCCACGGGGGCCTGGGAAAATGTCTCGTGGGCAGGCGACGACTCTTACAGGCGCATGCATGCAATCGTCCATAGCCAGATGGATCAGATCTCCGGCTGGGCGAGGTTGCAGGACGACATGAAAGCCTCGTTTGAACAGGCTACCAGCGTCATCCGGCAACTAAAGGAGGGAAATGAGAGGCTCCGGGCTGAGCACGACCTGCTGAGGGCGAAGATCGTCCAAAGTGCAGAGCAGCAGGAGGAGACCAATGCCTTGTTGAAGAGGATCGGCGTCATTGTCAAGAAACTTATGGACGAGAATGACATGCTCCACATCGAGCGCCAAAGGCTGGTGGAGGAATCCGTGGATGCTCTCAAGTAGCGTCTTGAGCACACGACGGAGCTCATCGCCGCTCGCTGATGTCTACTACACAACCTTCTTCTTGTAGACATTGTTGGGCCTCCAAGTGCAGAGGTTTGTAGGACAGTAGCAAATTTCCCTCAAGTGGATGACCTAAGGTTTATCAATCCGTGGGAGGCGTAGGATGAAGATGGTATCTCTCAAACAACCCTGCAACCAAATAACAAAGAGTCTCTTGTGTCCCCAACACACCCAATACAATGGTAAATTGTATAGGTGCACTAGTTCGGCGAAGAGATGGTGATACAAGTGCAATATGGATGGTAGATATAGGTTTTTGTAATCTGAAAATATAAAAACAGCAAGGCAACTAATGATAAAAGTGAGCGTGAACGGTATGGCAATGCATTGGAACAAGGCCTAGGGTTCATACTTTCACTAGTGCAAGTTCTCTCAGCAATAATAACATAATTGGATCATATAACTATCCCTCAACATGCAACAAAGAGTCACTCCAAATTCACTAATAGCAGAGAACAAACGAAGAGATTATGGTAGGGTACGAAACCACCTCACAGTTATTCTTTCCAATCAGTCCGTTGGGCTATTCCTATCAGTGTCACAAACAGCCCTAGAGTTCGTACTAGAATAACACCTTAAGACACAAATCAACCAAAACCCTAATGTCACCTAGATACTCCAATGTCACCTCAAGTATCCGTGGGTATGATTATACGAAGTGCATCAGACAATCTCAGATTCATCTATTCAACCAACACATAGAACCTCAAAGAGTGCCCCAAAGTTTCTACCGGAGAATCAAGACGAAAATGTGTGCCAACCCCTATGCATATGTTCATGGGCAGAACCCGCAAGTTGATCACCAAAACATAAATCAAGTGAATCACGTGATATCCCATTGTCACCACAGATACGCACGGCAAGACATACATCAAGTGTTCTCAAATCATTAAAGACTCAATCCGATAAGATTACTTCAAAGGAAAACTCAATCCATTACAAGAGAGTAGAGGGGGAGAAGCAACATAAGATCCAACTATAATAGAAAAGCTCGCGATACATCAAGATTGTGCCAAATCAAGAACACGAGAGAGAGAGAGAGAGAGAGAGAGAGAGAGAGAGAGAGAGAGAGAGAGAGAGAGATCAAACACATAGCTACTGGTACATACCCTCAGCCCCAAGGGTGAACTACTCCCTCCTCGTCATGGAGAGTGCCGGGATGATGAACATGGCCACCGGTGAGGGTTCCCCCCTCCGGCAGGGTGCCGGAACAGGGTCCCGATTGGGTTTTGGTGGCTACAGAGGCTTGCGGCGGCAGAACTCCCGATCTATTCTGTTCCCCGAAGGTTTTAGGGTATATGGATATATATATATATATATATAGGCGGAAGAAATACGTCAGGGGAGGCACGAGGGGCCCACGAGGGTGGAGGGCGCGCCCTAGGGGGGTGGGCGCGCCCCCCTACCTCGTGGCTCCCTCGTTTCTTTCCTGACGTGCACTCCAAGTCTATCAGGTTGCTTTCCTTCCAAAAATAACTTCTCCAGAAGGTTTCATTCCGTTTCGACTCCGTTTGATATTCCTTTTCTTCAAAACACTGAAACAAGGGAAAAACAGGAATTGGCACTGGGCTCTGGGTCAATAGGTTAGTCCCAAAAATAATATAAAAGTGCGTAGTAAAGCCCATAAAACATCCAAGATGGATAATATAATAGCATGAATACTTCATAAATTATAGATATGTTGCAGACGTATCAGCATCCCCAAGCTTAATTCCTGCTCGTCCTCGAGTAGGTAAATGATAAAATAAAGAATTTATGAAGTGTGAATGCTAGCAGGTGCATAAGTTTGATCAATGATAATTTCAATCACCTTTTCTAGCATCATTATATGTCATAACAATAGTTCAACTCATAGAACTTTTCATGATCAAGTAAGAAGCTATTCACATGTTAATGCATAGACCATAATCTTTCTTGAAAACTAATAAACCATGTAATTAGTCATCAAACAATTACAATTCATCTTATTTTCAAGAAGAGACTATGTCAGAGCTTTGATTTAGCAAACTCCACATACTCAACTATCATTTAGTCTTCCATGATTGCTACCACTCAAAGCATATTTTTAGAACAAATAGTATTCATCGAACACAGAGAAAGATAGGGGCTTCATGTTTCACCTCCCAACCTTTTACCTCCAGGGTAATGTCAACAGTAATAATTCATGCTCAAATATATTTGAATGGCCATATATGCCTAGATCTTTCCATCACATGATGCTTGCCAACTAAAGAGTAGGTTGGAATGAGAAGGAATACTACTGAATGTTGCATAAAAGTAAAAGATAGGCCCTTCGCAGAGGGAAGCAGGGATTTGCAGAGGTGCCAGAGCTCGAAGCAAAACAGAGATGAAAATAATTTTGAGAGGTATGCTTTCATTGTCAACATAACGACCAAGAGTTCCCAATATCTTCCATACTACATACATTATAGGCGGTTCCCAAACAGAAAGGTAAAGATTTTACTCCCCCTCCACCAACAATCATCAATCCATGGCTTGCCCGAAACAACGGGTGCCTCCAACTAACATGAATCCTGGGGGAGTTTTGTTTGCAATTATTTTTGATTTGATTTCGATCTTTTGATCATGGGACTGGGCATCCCAGTTACCAGCCATTTTCTCGTGAATGATGAGCGGAGTCCACTCATCTTGAGAATAACCCACCTAGCATGGAAGATACTGATAGCCCCTAGTCGCTACATGAGCGATTCGGGCATAAAAACAGATTGTTATTTGAAGGTTTAGAGTTTGGCACATGCAAATTTACTTGGAACGGCAGGTAAATACCGCATATAGGTAGGTATGGTGGACACTCATGGAAGAAACTTGGTTCAAGGGATTTGGATGCACAAGGAGTATTCACGCTTAGTACAGATATTTTGGCTAGGAAAGGATTCTAAATAGCAAGCACCACATGTTAGAGGATCCATAATAACATAACTTCTATACAAATATACCATAGCATAACTCATTATGTTGTCTTCCTTGTCCAACTTCAACTAATTTGCTTAGGTTTGAAAATAACTAATGGGGATCACAATCATAGAAGATGTCCAGGATGGTATATTTATATGTGGAATCTCTCTTCCTTCAATATTATTTCATGAATTGTTCAAGTGACCAATACAATGTTTGCTAACCTTCAATAAATTTACCACCTCTAATTCTTATATGTGAAGGCATTACTCCCCATGGGAAAGGCATATGAAACATATATAATTTCAGATTTATGACATTCAAATCATTCAACCATTTACTCATAGGATATAAGTTAAGCACACGAGTAAATGACAAACTACTCGAAAAAGATATAAGTGAAGATCAATGAGTAGTTAAATAATTATGTAGCTATGTGAAGACTCTGTCTTATTTAAGAATTTCAGATCTTGGTATTTTATTCAAACAGCAAGCAAAACAAAATAAAACTACATTGCTAGGATAGTACAACTCATGTGAAGAAGCAAAAACTTAGGTTCAACCTATACTAACTGATAGTTGTTGAAGAAGAAAGGTGGGATGCCTACCGGGGCATCCCCAAGCTTAGATGCTTGAGACTTTTTGAAATAATATCGTGGGGTCCCTTGGGCATCCCCAAGCTTGAGCTTTTGTGTCTCCTTAATTCCTTTTATATCTCGGTTTCCTGAATCTCGAAAGCTTCAACCACACCAAACTCAACAAGGACTCGAGAGATAAGTTAGTATAAACCACTGCAAAACCTTATCATTTTCTACTGTAACAAATCACTAAAATTATTATTCAACATTTTATACTAAATGTCTCTGCATATTTAATACTCCTATCCTCAAATAGGATCATTAAACAAGCAAACATATGCAACCAATGCAAACATAACAGCAATCTGTCAAAACAGTACAGTCTGTAAAGAATGCAAGATTCATCATACTTCCCTAACTCTAAAAATTATGAAAGAAAATTCCCAATGTAGTAAATTTATCATAGCTTATTACGCAAAAGGTTTCAACATTTAATCACATTCTGACTTTTCGAGGGAATTTTTGCAACAGCGGTAAACTTTCTGTTTTCAAACAGCAACATGTGTACTTGCAAAATAAGCAAGGTAAAAGCTATCCTTGTCATTTTTATTGAAAATAAAGATGCAAAAAACTATAATAACAGCAAGAAAGACAAAAGAAAAATAAAATGACGCTCCAAGCAAAACACATATCATGTGGTGAATAAAAATATAGCTCCAAGTAAAGTTACCGATGAACAAAGACGAAAGAGGGGATGCCTTCCGGGGCATCCCCAAGCTTAGGCTTTTGGTTATCCTTGAATATTACCTAGGGGTGCCTTGGGAATCCCCAAGCTTAGGATCTTGCCACTCCTTATTCCATAGTCCATGGAATCTTTACCCAAAACTTGAAAACTTCACAACACAAAACTCAACAGAAAACTCGTAAGCTCCGTTAGCGAATGAAAACAAAACACCAATTAAAGGTACTGTAATGAACTCATTATTTATTTGTATTACTGTTAAATCTACTGTATTCCAACTTCTCTATGGTTTAAACTATTTTACTAGCCATAGATTCATCAAAATAAGCAAACAATGCATGAAAAACAGAATCTGTCAAAAACAGAACAGTCTGTAGTAATCTGTAACTAACGCAAACTTATGGAACTCCAAAAATTCTACCAAAATAGGAAGACCTAGATAATTTGATTATTTATCTGCTGCAATTGGTATCATATTTTATCACGTTCTGGTGATTTTAAACAATTGTTTTCATGATTAGAAAGTTTCTGGAGTTTTCAGCAAGATCAAATAACTATCATCCAAGAAGATCCTATAGGTCTTACTTGGCACAAACACTAATTAAAACATAAAACCACATCTAACCAGAAGCTAGATGGGTTATTTATTCCTAAACAGAACCAAAAATCAAGAAACTAAAATAAAATTGGGTTGCCTCCCAACAAGCGCTATCGTTTAACGCCCCTAGCTAGGCATGATGATTTCAAATATGCTCACATAAAAGATAAGAATTGAAACATAAAGAGAGCATCATGATGAATATGACTAGAACATTTAGGTCTAACCCACTTCCTATGCATAGGGATTTTGTGAGAAAACAACTTATGGGAACAAGATTCAATTTGCATAGGAAGGTAAAACAAGCATAACTTCGAAACTTTAAGCACAAAGAGAGGAAACTTGTTATTATTGCAATTCCTACAAGCATATATTCCTCCCTCATAATAATTTTCTGTAGCATCATGAATGAATTAAAAAATATAACCAGCACCTAAAGCATTCTTTTCATGATCTACAAGCATAGAAATTTTATTACTCCCCACATAAGCAAAATTCTTCTCATTCGGAATAGTGGGAGTATCATAAGAGACTCGAATACTATAAATTGTTTCCACATTAAAAGAGTAATGTTCAGAAAAAGGGTAATCATAATCATGACAAATTTTATAAATATAATCATCACTACTTTTTATAGAATAAGTTTCATCACAATAATCATCATAAGTAGCAACTTTGTTCTCATCATAATCAATTGAAACCTCTTCCGAAATAGTGGATACATCACTAAATAAAGTCATGACCTCTCCAAATCGACTTTCATAAATATTATAAGATTCAACATCCTCCAAAATAGTGGGATCATTACTTCCTAAAGTTGACACTCTTCCAAACCCACTTTCATAAATATAATCATCATAAGTAGGAGGCATGCTATCATCATAACAACTTTGCATATCAAAACTTGGGAGGCTAAGTATATCATCATTATTAATCATAGCATCCCCAAGCTTGGGGCAAACATTAATTTCAGCAAATATATTCTCAAATATGTCATCCTCATCAAACATAGCTTCCCCAAGCTTGGGCCTTTTCATATCATAAGCATAATCACTCCCATTAGCACCAATAGTATAACAATTATCATAGTCTTCCAAGCAAGTGCCAAAAAGATTTGCAAGATCATAAGAAGTATCATTATCTTCCCGATCATAATCATCACAACAAACAATAGGCATAACGAGATCATCATCAAGTGCATCATCTTCCACAATTAATTTTGATTCATTTTCACGGGGCACAACAATAATAGGAGCAACATTATTTGGGAGGGATTCCTTTTTACCTCTGTTCCTTTTTCTTTTCTTCTGCTTCACCTCCTGTGTGGGTTCAATCCTCTTTTTGGAGTTCCTTATTAATGAGATTGGTTGAATAGAAGGCTCCTCCTCATCACCTGATTCATCATAAGAAAAAATAGGAGAATATTGGAAAGTCTCTTCCCTTTCGTTAGTATTCTCTTCATCTTCTATTTGTTTTCTTTTCTTTATGAAGTTGGCAATATAAGGATTTTCAATGCAATTCACCGCGCAATACATATAAATTTCCTCTAGATCAAAATGAAGAACTCTATCAAGGGCAAATTTTGGAATATCCTTAGTTATTCGTTTCATTTCTTCATAACCCAAGAGCAAACTAAGTTCATTACGATGTGCAAGGGAAATCAAGTCATCACAATTTTTGGACACAATACGATCATGAAACAATTTGCATTCGGTCCTGAAATGATCATGTTCATTGCAAAGTTCACAAGTATGGCTAAGAAAAAATAAATTTTCGGCACAAACATCTAGCCTTTCTTGCAACCATTTAGTTTCTAAGTACTTATTCCTCTTGCAATATCTATCCTCCCTATTTGGAGTGTACTTGCAAACCCAATGCACTCCACAAAAATTGACATGTTTATAGGAGACATTTTCATCGTAACTAGTGAAATCATCATTAGTACCATGGATATTCTAGGAGTTCATACTAACAACATTGCAATCATGCTCATCATTCAAAGATTTAGTGCCAAACATTTTAATGCATTCTTCTTCTAACACTTTGGCACAATTTTCCTTTCCATCATACTCCCGAAAGAAATTAAAAAGATGAAGCGTATGAGACAAACTCAATTCCATTTTTTGTAGTTTTCTTTAATAAACTAAACTAGTGCTAAAACAAGAAACAAAAAGATTCGATTGCAAGATCTAAAGATATACCTTCAAGCACTCACCTCCACGGCAACGGCGCCAGAAAAGAGCTTAGTTGACGGGGTGTGAGTGCCGCCACCTAACCTCCCGGCAGCGGCGCGAGAAAAGAGCTTGATGTCTACTACGCAACCTTGTTCTTGTAGGCGTTGTTGGGCCTCAAGTGCAGAGGTCTGTAGGACAGTAGGAAATTTCCCTCAAGTGGATGACCTAAGGTTTATCAATCCGTGGGAGGCGTAGGATGAAGATGGTCCCTCTCAAACAACCCTACAACCAAATAACAAAGAGTCTCTTGTGTCCCCAACACACCCAATACAATGGTCAATTGTATAGGTGCACTAGTTCGGCGAAGAGATGGTGATACAAGGTCAATATGGATGGTAGATATAGGTTTTTGTAATCTGAAAATATAAAAACAGCAAGGTAACTAATGATAAAAGTGAGCGCAAACGGTATTGCAATGCGTTGAAACAAGGCCTGGGGTTCATACTTTCACTAGTGCAAGTTCTCTCAGCAATAATAACATAATTGGATAATATAACTATCCCTCAACATGCAACAAAGAGTCACTCCAAAGTCACTAATAGCGGAGAACAAACGAAGAGATTATGGTAGGGTACGAAACCACCTCAAAGTTATTGTTTCCAATCAATCTGTTGGGCTATTCCTATAAGTGTCACAAACAGCCCTAGAGTTCGTACTAGAATAACACCTTAAGACACAAATCAACCTAAACCCTAATGTCACCTAGATACTCCAATGTCACCTCAAGTATCCGTGGGTATGATTATACGATATGCATCACACAATCTCAGATTCATCTATTCAACCAACACATAGAACCTCAAAGAGTGCCCCAAAGTTTCTACCGGAGAATCAAGACGAAAACATGTGCCAACCCTTATGCAGAAGTTCATGGGCGGAACCCGCAAGTTGATCACAAAAACATACATCAAGTGAATCACGTGATATCCCATTTTCACCACATATACGCATGGCAAGACATACATCAAGTGTTCTCAAATCATTAAAGACTCAATCCGATAAGATTACTTCAAAGGGAAAACTCAATCCATTACAAGAGAGTAGAGGGGGAGAAGCAACATAAGATCCAACTATAATAGCAAAGCTCGCGATACATCAAGATCGTGCCAAATCAACAACACGAGAGAGAGAGAGATCAAACACATAGCTACTGGTACATACCCTCAGCCCCGAGGGTGAACTACTCCCTCCTAGTCATGGAGAGCGCCGGGATGATGAAGATGGCCACCGGTGAGGGTTCCCCCCTCCGGCAGGGTGCCGGAACAGGGTCCCGATTGGGTTTTGGTGGCTACAGAGGCTTGCGGCGCCGGAACTCCCGATCTATTATGTTCCCCAAAAGTTTTAGGGTTTATGGATATATATATATATAGGCGGAAGAAATACGTCATGGGAGCCACGAGGGGCCCACGAGGGTGGAGGGTGCGCCCTAGGGGGGTGGGCGCGCCCCCCTACTTCATGGCTCCCACTTTTCTTTCCTGACACGCACTCCAAGTCTATCATGTTGCTTTCCTTCCAAAAATAACTTCTCCAGAAGGTTTCATTCCGTTTCGACTCCATTTGATATTCCTTTTCTTCAAAACACTGAAACAAGGGAAAAACAGAACTGCTTTGGGCTCGGGTCAATATGTTAGTCCCAAAAATAATATAAAAGTGCATAGTAAAGCCCATAAAACATCCAAGATGGATAATATAATAGCATGAATACTTCATAAATTATAGATACGTTGGAGACGTATCACTCGCCTCGGAGACTAGTTCCCGCCTGCAGCAATGCATCAAGAAAGTTTCAGCGAGCCAGATCGTTGTCTTCCTTCTTCTTTTGCCCTTGTGTATTTTGGGGGTAACCGCATGTGGCTTTTTTCATTATCTTCCTAATTATGTAAGACAATTATTATCCACTGTCGTCGTCCTTATATATTCATCAGTCTTGCTATAAGTCGCAGTAAATGCTATATAGGTCCATCGGATCTTGTCGGCGTCCTGGGAATGGGGGTCCCGAGACTTGCCTGCCTGCGGCCCACGGCGTGGCTCCACCAGTGGCCCTGTATGGCTCATCTTCACCAACGAACCCTCAAGACCCTCGCGAGGGGCCAAGCCTCGTGAGGCAGATGACGCAAGACCTCCTCGGGGGCAGCCTCACCAGGCAGGGTCGCGAGGGGCGTAGAGATCAAGGCAAGGGGCACCTCGCGAGGTTCCTGTGACATAAGCCATGACGACCGGCGCCAAGCGGGCGCCAGCGTGCAGTGTCCTCGTTACTTCTTTGGTGCTAAATAGGCAAGCGCATGCGAGGAGTCCCGAGGCATCAGGCAAAGGTTCCCATATTGGTGCAACAAGACCAAGCCCAGCAGAACGACAGGATGGAGGTCATCTTGGATCCCAAGACAGCGTCATCACCAGACCCTTTGGCAGGCGAAGACCACCTTTAGTCAGGATAACTTGTACTAGTTGTCACCCTTCGAATTTGGCCGTTGTGGGATCCCTTCCCACTCAATATTTGGGAAGAGGACCAGGGCCTCTATAAATAGAACTAGCCACCACCATAGAAAGGGGATCGACTGGACACACACAAGCTGACCAAGCACAAGAACACCTTGTAACTATTCATCCTCAGCCCAAGAGGCAATCCACCACACCACACTGGACTAGGGTATTACACCACATCGGTGGCCCGAACCAGTATAAACTCTCGTGTCTCTCGTTCCTTGGGTTCGTCGAGCTAGGCCTCGTGATCATTGCGATAGCGAGCTAGGGAGAGAGAGATCTTTGTGCGCACCCCAGTTTTCGAACCTCAAGGGTTTGCGGAACCCTTAATTAGACATTTGGCGCGCCAGGTAGGGGTGCGCTGAAGCTTTCCTTCCGTTGATCTATGCTTCGCCACCACCGCGCTTCGCCCCCATGGCCGGCGCCGCTCTTCCGGCTATGACGACGGACGCCCCCGGCGGGGCCAGGTGGCTCCGAGCCTTGGCCCCCACCTTGCGGCGGGTGCAGTGGCCACCCAAGTTCAAGCCAGAGATGCCGCCGCGCTACGATGGCGCGACGGACCCGTCGGTTTTCCTGTTGGCGTATGAAGGGGCTGTCTTGAAGGCTGGCAGCGACGTCAAGGTCATGGCCAACTGGCTTCCCATGGCCCTCACTGGTGCACCGCACGCCTGGCTGCTCAACCTCCCAGGGTCCACGGTGACATCCTAGGAGGAGCAGTGCAGCCTCTTCGCTACGCACCTCGAGGCACCGGCGCCCCACGCTGTCGCGGCCCTCCTCAGCAGCTCACAAGCGCCGCCCTCGGACCGTCATGCCAAGTCGTTCTTTCACCAAATCGGCGCCGCCTCCATGCGGCGGGGGCTCCTCCAGGTTGGGCGGCGCCCAAGGCCGACCTGACCTTCGACTCGGGAGATCACCCTGTCACCACCATCGGCTCGGGCGTGCTCCCAATGCTTTGCACGCCCACCATCTACAGCATGGCCGTCACCAAGACCCTCATCGACGGCGGCCCGGCCTCAACGTGCTCTCTGTGGAGGCTTTTAGCCTCCTTCACGTACCGCTCGAGCGGCTCCACCCCAGCAAGCCCTTCTCCGGGGTTGGCGGCGGCTCCTCCAGTCCCCTGGGGCAGATCCGTCTTCCCGTGACCTTCGGTACCCACGACAACTATCGCACTGAGCTGATCGACTTCGACATCGCCCGGATTGGCCTCCCGTACACCGCCATCCTCGGGTACCCAGCTCTCGCTCAGTTTCTGGCGGCAACCCATCCGGCCTACAACCTCATGAAGATGCTCGGGAGCAGGGATGTCCTCACCGTAGTTGGAGATACCAAGGAGGCTCTGGTGGCGCTCAAGCTTGCCCTCAAGACCACCACGACGGCGCGACCGGCTGATGAGGCCACCTCTGGAGTTAAGGAGGTCGCGCTGGCCAAGAAGAAGCAGTTTTTCACTCGAGATCGGGAATAGACCAAGCATGTGCCGGTCCAGGAAGATGGGTCCTCTGGAGCCACCTTCACCATAGGTGCCAACCTCAACCCAGATCAAGAGGAGGCATTGGTGAAGTTCTTGCGCGCAAACAAGGAAGTGTTCGCCTAGGAGCCCAAACAGCTGGTAGGGCTCCCAAGAGGGGTGATCGAGCATCACTTGAGGGTGTGCCCCAATGTGCGCCCTATGAAGTAGAAGGCACGACGAAAGTCCACGGAGAAGCAGTCTTTATCATCCAGGAAACCCGCAAGTTGAAGGAAGCAGGTGTCATTCGCGAGGTTTGGTACCCCGAGTGGCTGGCGAACCCCATCATTGTGCCAAAGAAAGGCGGGAAGGAGCGCATGTGTGTCGACTTCACCAACCACAACAAGGTGTATCCCTAAGATCCGTTCCCGATTCCACGCATCGACCAGATCATCGACTCCACCGCCGAGTGCGACCTGTTGTGCTTCCTGGATGCGTTTTCAGGCTACGACCAGATCAAGATGGCGGTACAGGATGTGGAGAAGACGTCCTTCCTTACCCCGTGCGGGGTGTACTGCTACACTTGCATGCTGTTCGGGCTGCACAACGCATGCGTCACTTTTCAACGGTTGATGCATATCGCCCTGGGTCAGCAGCTTGGGAGGAACGCTGAAGCCTACGTCGATGACATTGTGGTAAAGTCTCGGGAAGCGAGGACTTTAATTCAGGACCTGGAGGAGACCTTCGCGAGCCTGCGTTAGGTGGACTGAGCTGGTGAGGTCCTGCGAGGCCTGCCAATTCCACACCAAGCAGATCCATCAGCCGGCTCAGGGCCTCTAGACCATCCCGCTCTCGTCAACATTCGTAGTTTGGGACTGCTTATCTTAGGCCCGTTTCCCCGAGCGCCTGGGGGCTACCGCTACCTCTACGTCGCCATCGACAAGTTCACCAAGTGGGCGGAGGTAGAAGCTATCCGCACCATGCTGGCCGGATCCACGGTCAAGTTCATCAAGGGTCTCGTGAGCCGGTTCGGGGTCCCCAATCGCATCATCACCGACAATGGCTCAAAACTCACTAGTAGTCTCTTCAAGACATATTGTGCTAACCTCGGAACGCAGGTCTGCTATGCTTTTGTGGCACACCCCAGGAGCAATGGTCAGGCCGAATGCGCCAACGTGGAGGTCCTGAGAGGCCTCAAGACCAGGACCTTCAAGAAGAAGCTCGAGGCCTGCGGCAGGGGCTGGCACGATGAGCTCCAGTGTGTGTTGTGGTCCATCTGCACCACCGCCACCAAGCCAACAGGCAAGACCCCGTTCTTCCTCGTCTATGGAGCAGAAGCGGTTCTCCCTCATGAGGTCAAGCATCATTTCACGGGCATGGTTCTCCCTCATGAGTCCTGGCGTTCGATGAGGCGCAACAGGACACCATGCGGGGGATGGACCTCGTGCTGGGGGAGGAACGTCACCGTGAAGCCATGCTCCGGGCGGCAAGATACCAGCAGGAGTTGCTACAGTATCACAGCCGCAGCGTCCGTTCCAGGACGCTCGAGGTGGTTGACCTCGTCCTAAGGCGGGTGCTTTCAAGGGAAGGGCTGCATAAGATTTCACCCATGTGGGAGGGCCCATTTATGGTCGCCCCTGTCTCCAGGCTGGCGCCGTGCGCCTGGAGACGCAGGATGGGGTCCCCATCTAGAACGCCTGGAACAACCAGCACCTCCAGAATTTCTACCCAAAGAAAGGCCCGACGCCTGTGAAGCAAGGCCCAGTGCCTGTGAAGGTCTCTGCTCGTGACACTCTCACGTAATAATGAGTGGGGCTGTACACGCCCCGGAGTCTCAGGAGTGCCGCCCTCGGGCCTCGGGGGCTCCTTCCCACGTCCTAGTGCCAACACTTAGCTCCGCGCTGGTGAGAAGACAAGAAGACTAGACTAGGTGCCGGGCATGGCTTTTCATTTAATTTCCGTAGTTGGCTTGCCCCTTTTTAATGAAAATTTGCTTTCTGGTGTTCATTGCCTACTTGGTTCTGCCTCCTTTTGCCTCTGTTTTGCCCTCGGTTCCTTGTTTTGTCTCATACTCTCCCTCGTATGCCTCGTGAGGGGGCTGGACAGGTGCCCTCGTGAGCATTTTTCCTGTTCTTCGTGAAGCACCCTCGTTCGAGCTCGCAAGTTGGCGCTTCTCTCTCAGTCCATACCCCTCGGGTACCGCGATGCGAAGCTCTGGGTCATGGCCAGCGGCGCCTATGACCAGGGCTCGGAAGAATAAGAGTTTCCTAACAAACTTTTGCAGTTCCTAGACACCTCCCAAGCCAAGGAGGCCTCGCCAAGTACTGGAAACGCGCGCCTCACGAGGCGGAAACTACTTCAAGCGTGTCAAGCTAAGTTATTTCTACGCGTCTACACAAAATGTTGATACTGCGACATGACACAAGAACGATAAACATAGCATAGCAACTTGAAAATCATGGTTCCTTGCACGCCCCCATGGGGCGCCATACTTGTCTCTCTCTCAATGTAGGAACAAAAGGAAGAACGAAATAGAAGTGGCGCAGCAGTTTGCGAGGATGGACCCATGGTGCTCTCCTGGGCTCAGCCAGACCCCTCCTCGTGCTTCACTGGGGCACGGTGGCGAGACGACCCGCTGCCACCCTCGAAGCGGGCACGGCAGCGTGGCGGCTGGTCGTAGCCATTGCTACTAGAGCTGTCGCCGGAAGAAGAGTCCCCGTAGCTAGATGAGCCATGGCCGGCGCCAAGGACAAGCCCGCCTTCACCCCCGTCGTGGCCGTCGCCAAGGATGAGCACCTCACGACCATCGTTGTCCTCAGGGCAGCACCCGACGCGGCGACCATCTTCCCCGAACACCCTCACATAGAGGGTCGCGTTGCCGTCGTAGTTGAAGTGGAGGGTGCACCACCGGCCTAGTTCGCGTGGGCGGGCAAACGTCTGCCAGCCACGGGCCAGGGCTGCGTTGCCCGCGACAAATACCTCGACCGCGACCCATGAAGTCATGTTGCTGCAGCCGTCCGCCTGCAGCCAGAGACAGACTGGACCTTTGGCTGGCAGCTCGCCGGCGATGAAGCGTGGGAGCTGAAGCCAGGTGCCGGCCGGGTTCTCTAACCACACGATGAACTCCGGCGGCACCTCCGCCGAATGGAAGCACGGCCGGGGAGGCCGCGTAACCATGGCGCGCCTCCCTTCATCGACAGGGCTGCCACGACCTGGCGACTCCCACCACACGAAGAGGCGTCACCGCGGCCGCGAGGGGCCATGGCGGGAGTCGCGGTGTGTTAGCAGGGGCGGCCGCGCCCCCTCTTGGGTGGCGGTGAGCCGGGCCCCTCCTGGCGGGCCTTCCCCTTCTCCGCGGCCAAGAACCTCTTTGTCGGTGCCATGGGTATCGCTACCAGCAATGAAGCAAGGGAGAAGAAGCGAGCAGAGTAGGAAGAGATGAGCGACGAGCGCTCCACCCCCTCCTCATTTATAGCGGGAGAAGGCCAACAGGCGATCCCCACGATCTCACGTAATGATGATTTTTCTTTGCATGTAGCAGGGACTCGTCAAGTCGGGCAGTTGCCGAGGAAGCATGGGGAAGCGGAGACGCCCACGTCCAACCAATCACCACACGTTGAATGAGGCCGCAGGATGTTGGGGCCCGCGGCGCTCCGCACTTGGCCTTTGGCTTCGCCTCGAAGCCAAGTCCGAGCGCGCCTTGGGCCCGGGGGCTACTGTGGGCGTCCTGGGAACAGGGGTCCCCAGACTTGCCTGCCTGCGGCCCACGACGTGGCTCCACCAGCGGCCCTGTACGACCCATTTTTACCAGCAAACACTCAAGACCCTCGCGAGGGGCCAAGCCTCGCGAGGCGGATGACACAACACCTCCTTGGGGGCGGCCTCACCAGGCAGGCTCGCGAGGGGCGGAGAGATCAAGGCAAGGGGCACCTCGCGAGGTTCCTGTGACGTAAGCCATGACGACCGGCGACCGGCGCCAGGCGGGCACCAGCGCGCGCAGTGTCCTCATTTCCTCTTTGGTGCTAAAGAGGCAAGCACAGGCGAGGAGTCCCGAGGCATCAGGCAATGGTTTCCATATCGTTGCAACAAGACCAAGACTAGCAAGACGACAGGACGGAGGTCACCGTGGAGCCCAAGACGGCGTCACCACCAGAGCCTTTGGCAGGCGAAGACCACCTTTAGTCAGGATAACTTGTACTAGTTGTCTCCCTTTGAATTTGGGCGTTGTGGGATCCCTTCCCGCTCAATGTTTGGGAAGAGGACCAGGGCCTCTATAAACAGGACTAGCCACCAGCATAGAAAGGGGATCGACTGGACACACACACAAGCTGACCAAGCACAAGAACACCTCTCCTCAGGAGGCTGTTTTTCCCATGTAACTGTTCATCCTCAGCCCAAGAGGCAATCCACCACACCACACTCGAGTAGGGTATTACACCACATCGGTGGCCCGAACCAGTATAAACTCTCGTGTCTCTCGTTCCTTGGGTTCGTCAAGCTAGGCTCGTGATCATTGTGATAGCGAGCTAGGGAGAGAGAGATTTTCATGCGCATCCCAGTGTAAGAACCTCAAGGGATTGCCGGAACCCGAAATCCGAGAGATCTTACATCAAGATCAGTGCAAAATTTTCTTTTCAGATTTTCTTTTTTCTCTCTGAAATCTCAGTCGAGTGAGACATAGCCACGCCATTAAACAGAGGCTCGGGGGCCATTAATGGATACCTTGGGAGAGAGGTGGACGATAGATGGAGGTCAAAGGGCTCTCCTCCCGATAAGCACACGCATGGGTCTGATCGCACGCCTCCCGCACTCAAATAGCTACCCTACACGGCGCCTCCTAGCTAATAAAAAAGGGGACGCGTTGCGGCACGTAAATGGTAAATAGAACGCCCATAGTTTCAATAATACTTGTGTTTCCGATTGTAACGTGACAGCACTTGTTCCAGAATGACTTTGTTGATTGTTAATGTGTGCGCCTTCGCAAATCGGACAGCAAAATTACCACAGCATGTTGGTGCCATGTCATGACACCAAGCCAAGTTTCATGATTTTCATGCGTGTTTTGGATTTACATGAATAAAAAAACCAAGGTTCTTAATGTTTCCAGCCGAGCCACGACGCCCAGATATTTGAATTTCATTCCCATTTCGTGCATGGGACCTAGAAATTTACCCGTGGACACACATGTGATTTTTCAACCAACTTTGGTGTACTGGAGCATGTGCTTGTATTACAAATTTGAATTATGCACACAAAGGTGTCACGTTCCCTCTCAGAACCACGAGCCTTCTTGAGAGAAGCTCCTGTTTGCAAGACACATATACCAAAACTTGTTCCTATTCTGCCAATTTTTTTTACCACAGCATGGTAGTACCATGACATTACACCATGCCAGGTTTCATGATTTTCAGGCGTGTTTTGGATTTACATGAATTTTAAAACCAAGTTTCTCAATGTTCTCGGCCGAGGCACGATGCCCATATGTTTGAATTTCATTCCCATTTCCTGCATGGGACCAAGAAATTCACCCGAGGACACACATGTGATTTTTCAACCAACTTTAGTGCACGAGAGCATGTGCTTGTAGTTCAAATTTGAATTATGCACATTAAATGACTAGAAACACAATTAATGTATAAAAAAGGCCAAACGAACCCGAAATAATTCCAAAATTTAACAAGGCACTCATGTAGTTCTATGTTGCCTCTGTAGAGAAACTCAAGGGGGGCAACATATATTGTTCGCACTCAAGGGTGACACGTTCCCTCTCAGAACCACGAGCCTTCTTGAGAGAAGCTCCAGTTTGCAAGAAACTCATACCAAAACTTGTTCCGATTCGGCCAATTTTTTTACCACAGCATGGTAGTACCATGATATGACACCATGCCAAGTTTCATGATTTTCAGGCGTGTTTTGGATTTACAAGAATTTTAAAACCAAGTTTTTCAATGTTCTCGGTCGAGCCACGATGCCCAGATGTTTGAATTTAATTAACATTTCTTGCATGGGACCTAGAAATTCACCCGAGGACACACATGTGATTTTTCATCCAACTTTGGTGCACGGGAGCATGTGCTTGCAGTTCAAATTTGAGTTATGCACATTAAATGACCAGAAACTCAATTACTGTATAAAAAAGGCCAAAGGAACCCGGAATAATTCCAAATTTTAACAGGGCACTCATGTAGTTCTATGTTGCCTCTGTAAAGAAACTCAAGGGGGGCAGCGTATATTGTTTCGCACGCAAAGGTGACATGTTCCCTCTTAGAACCATGAGCCTTCTTGAGAGAAGCTCCGGTTTGCCAGAAGCTTATACCAAAATTTGTTTCTATTCGGCCAATTTTTTTACCACAGCATGGTAGTATCATGACATGACACCATGCCAAGTTTCATGATTTTCAGGCGTGTTTTGGATTTACAAGAATTTTAAAACAATGTTTCTCAATGTTCTCGGCCGAGCCACGATGCCCAGATGTTTGAATTTCATTCCCATTTCTTGCATGGGACCAAGAAATTCACCCGAGGACACACATGTGATTTTTCAGCCAACTTTGGTGCAAGAGAGCATGTGCTTGTAGTTCAAATTTGAATTATGCACATTAGATGACCAGAAACTCAATTAATGTATAAAAAAGGCAAAATGAAACCGGAATAATTCCAAAATTTAATAGGGCACTCATGTAGTTCTATGTTGCCTCTGTAAAGAAACTCAAGGGGGGCAACATATATTGTTCACACTCAAGGGTGACACGTTCCCTCTCAGAATCACGAGGCCTTCTTGAGAGAAGCTCCGGTTTGCAAGAAGCTTATATCAAAACCTGTTCCTATTCGGCCATTTTTTACCACAGCATGGTAGTACCATGATATGACACCATGCCAAGTTTCATGATTTTCAGGCGTGTTTTGGATTTACAAGAATTTTAAAACCAAGTTTCTCAATGTTATCGGCCAAGCCACGATGGCCAGATGTTTGAATTTCATTCCCATTTCATGCATGAGACCTAGAAATTCACCCGAGGACACAGATATGATTTTTCAACCAACTGTGGTGCACGGGAGCATTTGCTTGTAGTGCAAATTTGAATTATGCACATTAAATGACCAGATACTCAATTAATGTATAAAAAAGTCCAAACGAACCCGGAATAATTCCAAATTTTAACAGGGCACTCATGTAGTTCTATGTTGCCTCTGTAAAGAAACTCAAGGGGGGGCAGCGTATATTGTTTCGCACTCAAAGGTGACACGTTCCCTCTTAGAACCACGAGCCTTCTTGAGAGAAGCTCTGGTTTGCAAGAAGCTTATACCAAAATTTGTTTCTAACGGCCATTTTTTACCACAGCATGGTAGTATCATGACATGACACCATGCCAAGTTTCATGATTTTCACGTGTGTTTTGGATTTACAAGAATTTTAAAACAAAGTTTCTCAATGTTCTCGGCCGAGCCACGATGCCCAGATGTTTGAAATTCATTCCCATTTCTTGCATGGGACCTAGAAATTCACCCGAGGACACACATGTGATTTTTCAACCAACTTTGGTGCACGGGAGCATGTGTTTGTAGTTCAAATTTGAATTATGCTCATTAAATGACCAGAAACTCAAATAATGCATAAAAACGACCAAAAGAACCTGGAATAATTCCAAATTTTAACAGGGCACTCATGTAGTTTTATGTTGCCTCTGTAAAGAAAATTAGGGGGGCAGCGTATATTGTTTTGCACTCAAATGTGACACGTTCCCTCTCAGAACCACGAGCCTTCTTGAGAGAAGCTCCAGTTTGCAAGAAGCTTATACAAAAATTTGTTCCTATTCAGCCAATTTTCTTAACCACAGCATGGTAGTATCATGACATGACACCATGCCAAGTTCCGTGTGCCGGCCCGCTATCTTTTGACCAAGTCAAACAGGTCGCCTTTTCACCGGAATGGGCCTTTGTTGGGCCATGCCACATGTCGTCGTATCATAGGCGCCTCCTGTCAAATGAGTGGATGACATCTGTCCCAACACTGAGCCGACACGTGTTTCCTCTGACCAATGAGAATTTTACACGTGGAAAATCCCCATTGGTCCGGGTTGTTAACGGGTTACCGGATCCAAATCCGGACCCGATAGCTTAACGGCGACCCATTATGGTGGATGCCACGTGTCGGTCACCCTTGATGAAAGCACTTCTATGACGCGCGATTTACCGTCATGGAAGTCGACACTTCCGTGATGATAATTTTGGTAATTTCATGGAACATTTCTACGACAGCACATGTCTATCTTGATTCTGTCATAAAATTGTCATGGATGTACATGCATGACAGAAAACGTGACCTACTGTGACAAACACGTATCATCACGGAAGTGTATTTTTTTGTAGTGCTGTCTCTCTCACACACACATGGGCTTTTTGCAACAACTATCAAGATGCCCATGCGTTGCACGGAACATCAAGATGCATTTGTATGAGTAGTTTATCTTGTGGGAGAAAAGGATGAACGAGGGAAAGCCTTATTTGCAAATTTGGATAGGGGTGTGGGTATCTTTTTGAAAAATTTCCATAGTTTCCTTCCTATCCGTCAGATATAAATCGGACGGCCCATATTGTAGGATGGCAGGAACACCATCATCACCAACTCTGTTTTTGTCTCTACTCTTATAAAAAGCATAGTCGGTGATTATGGTGTGCCTACCATCCTGCAATATAGGCCGTCCGATCAATATCTATCGGATAGGAAGGAAACTATGGCAATTTACCCGCACTCCTCTCCACATTTGCAGATAAGGCCTTCCCTCGTTCATCCTTTTCTCCCACAAGATCTTGATGTTCCATGCAACGCACGGGCATCTTGCTAGTAAGAGTAGAAATTAGAGATATACCACTTCTCGAATCTTGAAACCAACAACATTTCTCCCTTATCTCATCAAAACCGCCAAAGGAATATATTTTGAGTGAAACATAACATATTTTTAGTGATATACATATTTCAAAACTAGAATCTTTTTTCTATCAAATCGGCGAATATGTATTAATCTACTTTGATCGTGTGGCAACGCATTGGCACATTTCTAGTAGTTATTACTACTGTACAATCTTTTGGACACTAGACAAACAGTGGAGTACATATACGAAGAGAAGAGGCGCACGCACGCAGTTGGTCTCTCGCTGTCTCACACACATGAGAGTTAAGTCAAGGCACTGTTAACAAATAAATACTAAAACCCTAGGTGCATGACTGCTGCATGCGCGGGTACCAGGTACATGGTGGAGCGCACCTTTGTTGGAATAGTCAGCTCGCGTGATAATTTAATCCGTAGGAGTTGATGGTCGGGACCACAGGTGAACGACCTGGAGGCAGTGGCTCGCCAGTTGCCATAGATCGAGTAGCCACATTTAAAATATCATATTTTTAGCGGGATAAGAGTTCCGATTTTCAATGGCGCGTTATAAGTAGTTAAGTAGTTTTTAGAACAATTGGTATGGAGCGAAAATGGAATTCATAACTACTACCTACTTGGCGTATGGTTGTATGGGTTTATGTTGCGAGATGTAGAACTTGGTAGTTCTAGGGAAAATACTATATGGTTTAGATGTTGGTTTTCGGTATTGAAAATACGAAGGGGGAAACCCTTCTTTGATAAAAAAACTACTGCCTCCATCCTGGTTTACTAGTCCCCATCGTATTTTGGGTCAAAGTTTGTCCACAAATTTTACTTATAAAATGTGAATGGAAAACGAGATTTTTTTATACCCAAACAAAAAGGACTGGAGGGAGTTATTGCTCTAACATGGACGCTGCCTCTCATAGCGCAGGCATTGAACCGGCGCGCCGGCCAAGAGGGCCCCACTCACTGCAGGCCCGGCTGAACACGCCTCCTCGCCACATGCAACTGGCTTCAGACTGCCCCGCCTGCCTCCAATGAATCTGCGCGTGTGCCGGCAACTTGTCCTTCCGCGAGCCGACCGGCATTTTAGAACACAAAAAATGACCAAAATATAATTAATTACGCATGGTCTTGACTTGTTGTGCTCGCACTGGTAGCAGGAACTAAAGGTTTTTCTTTATTTATAACTCTCCTCACATTTTTTTGGCTTTGAAGTGAATCATGGTTGTGGACATTATCTATGAATGTGCAGATATCTATGAACATGAGTTTGATGTGGAAGTTGTACTTGGAATGTTGGTCTTGCATGTGAACTATACCATGTCCAATGCTTCGTCTGTTATTGTTGGAAAGTAATTGCTATTACCACATGACCCTAAAAAAATTATTTTGTGCCACATTAGTAGATGCACGGACATCACAACAGGCATGTTGACCGGATAAACATTTGAACCTAGCTATTATGAAGGAAAATTTGTATTGACAACAATTTTAGATAGTAGGTGATGCCTAGCCTGCTCTGCCTCTACTAGCTTCTTTCTATCTTCTTCCATCTCTTCTTTGGCTTGTGTGAAGAGAGCATCTAATTGCTCTTTTTGCTTCTTCAGGAACTCAGCTACATTCTCAAGGGTTGTTGCACGCTTTCTTTCAGCCTTTACTAGAGCCACAAGGACACGAACAGTTGCCGACTCCACCTGGCTTGTGTGTAATCCAGCATCATCTGGTAATTTGCACCTTGTGTATAATCCAGCATCATTAGGGAACTCGCACCTTGTGTGTAATCTAGACTCATTTTGGAAACATGATCTCGAGGTTGACCATACTTACCTCCTCGTAGGAACCACATCATGACATGAAGTTACGTCTTTTTTAGATCAATACTCAGAGCAACCCAGATCCATTTAGTAGAAGCCAGATAAACAGGACTCGGAGAAGTGAATTCAAAAAGAAAAATATAAAAACAGACTACAAGGTGAGAACACCCACTTCCTACATCAAGCTGAAAACAGACTCTTCTTATAACACATTGAAGAACACGAGGCTAAGAGAAAAAGAAATTACAACATATACACATCGAATAACACGAGGGTAAACGAAAGTAATTGAAAGGGTGTTACTTACCAAAGCTTGTTTTACAGGTTCGTTGTAGCTCCTCTTTAACTTGCCACGCTCCTTGAAGATGTACCCAATATCCCTTGTTTGGTCTTCATTTCCCCTCTGCATGTTCGCACTCTTGGTTTTAAAATCTCAACATGGCACTAGTGTCAAAAATGTTCTTATATTATGGGACGGAGCGAGTAGTAATACTCACACATCTTGTGGGCAACATTAAGGCACTCGTCTGCCATGTTAGAGCATCTCCAACAGAAGCGCAATGCGCGGCGCTTTAAAAAAGCATTTACAGCGCCGAAATAGCCAGTTTTTGCGGGCCAGAGTGCTAACATCAAGAAGTAGTTATAGAGAGTAGAGACTAGAGAGTAGAGACATAGATAGTTCTCAGCATAGATATAGCATAGATAGATAAAAAATAGATAGTTCAACTACTCCTCGTCATCCGACTCCTCCTCGGTGATGTCCTCCTCAAACGTCTCAATGTCGGCATGAAGATACCGATCGTCGTTGGATTCCCAGGGCGACGCTGCTCCTAGCCTCATGTTGAATTGAGTGTCTGCTTTTAGCGTACGCTTGTCCTCGTGATAGGCGGCTCGCTCCGCCCTCCTCTTCTCCCTCTCCACCCTCCTTTGCACGTAGAACTCACACTCGTTGATGATGTCCTGCGGGAAGCGTTGGCGCCACAGTGCCATGGCTTCCTCGTCCATCACGGCATCCGGTTGTTGTGACGATCCTCGTCGTTGATAAGCCGCGGCAGAGGCGCGAGCTCCTGCAACCGCTCCCACGTCGGCATGTTTGGGAAGTTCAATGTTCTATGAGGCCACAGGAGGCGCCACGCCACCGCGTCATACGCACTGGAGGCCTCGTTGGTGGTGTCGAAATTGCCGAGGCCGAGGTGCATCCCGCGGAATCGGATCTTGGTGGAGAAGCCGCCGGAGGGGCGCGCGCGGATGCCTTAGTATCCCCAAGTTTCCCGGCGACGCAACGACATGGTGGCACGGTGGCGGCAAGGCGAGAAAGAGCAGGGAGAGAGCGGCGGCGAGGCGCAGAGCAGAGAGAGAGAGAGTGGTGGCAAGGCATAGAGCAGGGAGAAGGCGGTGGAAGGGACATAGTGGTGGGAGGGCGTTCGGTTTTATAAAGCACGCCGGACGCCACGCGCCAAAACTAGCGCGCGCCCGACAGCATTTTCCAGCGCGGGCGCGATCCTTTCCCGACATCCCTGCTATCTCTACTCTCTTCTCTACTGTTATATTTTTTATATTTAATATTTATCTCTATTTATATTCGACGGATAGGAAGGAAACTATGGAAATTTTTCAGAAAGATACCCACACCCCTCTCCAGATTTGCAAATAAGGCCTTCCCTCGTTCATCCTTTTCTCCCACAGGATAAACTACTCATTCAAATGCATCTTGATGTTCCGTGCAACGCACGGGCATCTTGCTAGTTCTAAAAAAACTTTCCATCATTTGCCACACTACTGGTTGGAGATGTAGAACCTACCCAAGCACAGAGCGATACAGGAGGGACGCACAATTACAAGCTGATATTCTGTTGGACAATGGAGGCTATAACCAATTACTTTTACGGGAACAATAGCAACCAGGAAATTTGAAGGGTAGGTATGAACAAAATTGGAATTGCACATGTACTGCTAAGTGATTCAATAGACACATTACCAATCGAGGAGGAGAAGGATGGTCGCGGCGGCCTCTGCGCATCATGGTCGGGAACGGGAGTCAGTCCATTGTGGACGACGGTGGTCCTTCTGCGGTTGGCGTCGGCTTCCGGGAAGCAGATCCGAGACCGTGGAAGACGGTGCCGGGGAAGAGGCTCCTTGTACGACGACGACGGTGGACCGGTTTCAGTGCGGCATACGAGGTCATCGATGAGGCAGATGCAGTGCGGTGGACCAGTGCGCCGATGTAGAAGGGGTGGAGCACGAAGGCTGCGGTGCCGTGGAGAAGTCTATTTTGCGGTGGGGATAGAAAATGGGGAGTATTCAGGTGTACTACTCTGGGTGCTGTGCTGGGGTTGGCTGGGTAGGGTGAACCTGAAGTTACGAAAACAACCCCCTACCAAGCATCATCCGTAGGACTGTTCCGAAGGCTATGAAGGTAACTTCGCACTGCTCGAATCAGGGTCGCGGGAGATTTTCCCGCTGACCTAAAAAAATTTGTGATACTGATCTCCCCGTGTGGCGGGTTGGGTGAGTGGGCTAAGCAACTAGCGAGTAGTACTAGTAGTTAGTAGTACTAGTAACTACTAGTACTCCCTCCGTTTTTATTAACTCCGCATATTAGGTTTGACCGAAGTCAAACTTCCTAAAGTTTGACCAAGTTTATAGAAAAATGTAAACATTTACCATAACAAATATGTATGATGTGAAAGTACTTTCAATAATGAATCTAATGGTATTTATATGTTATTGTATATGTAAATATTTTTTGTTATAAACTTTCTGAGAGTTTACAAAACATGACTTTGACCAATGCTAATACCGGACTTAAATAAAAACGGAGGGAGTACACATTTGTTTTCTTAGTTTGTAGTGAATTAATCATTTTTGTAATTGTGAAATAAATTTATTAGGCTACTGACTTCGAATGTAATGGTCTATACAATTCAATAGTTACAATCATTGTTGAATTCCTAGATGTATAAGAGGTCTATAGTACTTCACAATATGCTCAAACACACATAATCCGAGTCAAATGAAAACCTAAATGCATTTCATAGTTATTACTTTGTAGGATGAAACAAAACCAACCATAACTCTACATCATCCATTATAAAAGCAACATTTTGAACACATCCCAATGTGTGAATGAAACGTGTAGAGAGAGCTTGTGAAGATGGAGCAGATAGGGTGGGAAAGATTGTATGTATGTGGACGAGAGAGTTGGAGACAAACCTAATGAGAGAGAGCGAGACAGAGAGATAAAGAGAGAGGAAGAAGTTAGGTCTGTGAGAAAGATGGAGACATGTAATATACGTGAGTGCGTGTGCATTCGAATTCTATACATGTGGAAGAAGAGACAACAGGTTTGATGAGAGAGCTGGAAAAACATGGATGAGAGGGGAAGGATCTTGTGGGTTGAGGGATTGATAATTTTGTGTGGGAGAGAGAGAGAGGGATTGGTAATTTTGTGCAGGAGAGAGAGGGGGGGAGGAGTTAGTCAGCCGTCGTCAAATCATCCTGCTTCCAAATGGCCCCTCATTCTCTAATGCAGTGTGGTCGCCGTCTTCGATCTCCTCGATGCCATCTTTGAAGATTGAGGTGTTGTGCATGCTGGGGTGCAGAGAAGCACAAGTGAGAGTGGTCGCCATATAACCTTGGATGGGGATGAATTGTGTGCTCGGGGGAGGGGGTGTGTGTGTGTGTGTGTGTGTGTGTGTGTGTGTGTGTGTGTGTGTGTGTGTGTGTGTGTGTGTGTGTGTGTGTGATATTGAGAGAAATTAAACATATGGAGAGAAATGCGTGTGTATGTGACAGAAAGCTACATGCTAAATAGGGTTTTCACGAAGAGATTATGCGTGCGAGATAGAGTGCGATGTGCGGGCCTTGAGGTGGGCAGGGGCCGGGTGAGGGCGTCAAAATTTGTGTGTTGATGCATGTATTACATGCGATCGTGCGAGGGACGGACGAATCTAGAGAGATGGTTGTTGTGTTACGGATGCTCCTCTCTCTCTCTCACACACACACAAGTACAAATAGAAGACCGTTCTCTCATGTGTACACAACGTATCGGCATCTGTCTATGTCTCACTCATGCATGATCATTTGAACATTCACACCTATCTATGTCTCTATCACACGCACACAGTCTCCACGTTGCCCTTCCGCCACAACACACATATGGACACATATACACGTTCTCTCTTAGTCACACACACAAATTAAGTATTAAAAAAACTAGGGCGCACCTAATGTGTCCAAATCCAAATAAACATGAACTGGAGCTAAATCCAAATATATGGAAATATTGTAGCGTCAAGAACTTTTCCAAGAGAAAAAGTTGAGTAATATTCGGGGATTGTTTTCATCGACACAAAAAGGTTCGGTGGATGTCCTTCGATCCTTGATTATCATTTTTATCCATTCGTTCCTTCAATCCTACCGGCGGTTCATGAAGACTTTCTCAAGTTTGGTGCCCCCCCTTAATCCTTTTCAAGAAGAATAAGTAGTATGCCAAATCCATGGTTGGTCATCAATTTAATTTGATGAAGGATAAGCATACAATAAATCTTATTCTTATTTCATTCAAGTGATTAATCCCTTCCTTCGGAGTTTGTTCTTGAGGAATAAATTCTAGTTCCAAGTGTTTTCATATTTTCTTATCCGGAGTTCAGTTTCCTCGGTCATTTCGTCGGAACCTCCATCGGAATCATCGCAATGCTCATCTTATTCTTTCATCCTTCATTCTATCTCATCATCCTTTTGTTACCGGAGTTCTTCACGGTGGCTCGTCATGATTTAATTCATTCTTCAAGAGTTCATCAAGATTTGTTGTAGGAGTTCAAGTATCTTTTCTTCTCGCATCTCGAAGTGCAATTAATTCTCCGTATTCTTTTGAAGTGGAGTTTTGCATTTCTTCATTCCTCTCAGGTATTCAATCATTTCCGTTTGTGGCCGGTTATCACCTTATGATTTTGAGAGGTTATCCATAAGTCCACAACAAGCTTATTCTTTTGTTGTTGAAAATTTCCAACAACTCAGTTCAATCCTTCCCTCTAAAGATGCTTTCAATTTCATTCGTGGCACAAGTTGTCATATTCTTATCCGTTCTTTTCATTCAACTTTTTCAATTCTTTCCGGAGGTTTTGTGTCATGTCTTCATCAAGTATCTTTCCATCCTCTCAAGTTCATGTTCTAATCCTTCCATTTTCAGCAGGAGTGCTGCCTAAATCCTTTCAGTCTTATCCGTTTCTTTTCTCATTCTAACCACTCCGGTTAGAACGAGTGCTTTCATAGTCTATCCGATTCCGTGAGCTTTCGATTCTCGTCATTCTCGTCCTTCCTCTATTTTTCTCGAGTGCTGTCGATTCTTTGCTTCTTCTCTTGAGTTCTTGTTTCACCTCTTCCTCTTTCCCTTCCGTCTCAGTCCAAAGATCTCGGGACGAGATCTCTTGTTAGTGGAGGAGTGTTGTAACGCCGGATTCGATCGCGCCGGTGTCCTTGATTATTCGTCGTCTTTGCCATGTCATTTGCTTGCGTGTTGCACTTTGCCATGTCATCATCTGCATTTCATATCATGTCGTCATGTGCATCGCATTTGCATACATGTTCGTCTCATGCATACGAGCATTTTTCCCGTTGTCCGTTTTGCAATCCGGCACTCCTATGTCTCCCGGCGCCCCCTTTTACCTCTTTTCATGTGCGGGTATTAAACTTTCTAGGAATGGCCCGAGGTTTGTCAAGCGGCCTTGGTATACCACCGGTAGACCGCCTGTCAAGTTTCGTGCCATTCGGAGGTCGTTTGATACTCAAACGGTTAACCGGGTAACTGTAAAGCCCTCTTTGAGTTGCAGCCCAACACCCCTTCCAAAGTGGCCCAAAACCCAGCAAACTCCCCTCCATGCTCTCGGTCGTTCGATCACGATCGCGTGGCCGAAAACCGCACTCCATTTGGACTCTCCTAGCTCCCTCCACCTATATAAATGTGTCTCGCCCCGAAATTCGCGGATGAATCCACCCCTAACCCTAGATTTCTTCCCCTCGCGCCACCGGACATTTCTTCCCCGCCGCCCGGACATGTCCAGCCACCGCCCCCGACCAATCGCCTCCCGCCACTTGTCGCCGCCGCCATCCCACAGCGCCGCCGCCGGGCCAGATCCGCCCGCCCGGGCGAACAAACACGCCGCCCGGCGCCGCGCCGCCGCGCCCTCGCGGAGTGCCCGGCGCCGCCGTCCATGACCTCCCGCCCGCCGCCGCCGCTGGTGCTGCTCGGCCGCCCTTCAGCCGCCTCGCTCCGCCGCCTCGACGCGCGCCACCGGCTGCGCGCTCCCGGGGCCCCAGCGCCACCGCCCCTCACCGAGCACGCCGCCGTCCTCCGCCCGCGAGCACCGGCCTCGCCCGCCTCCGCTTCGCCCTGCTCGCCGCCTCCTCTGGCAGGCGCCGCCCTGCCGAGTCCGGCCAGATCCGGAGAAACTGCGCCGGATCGCCGCTCCGGCCCCTCCCGCCGCTCGTCGTGGACCCCGCTCGCCGGCCGTGTCGCCGGAGAAGCCGCCGTCGCCGCCGTTCCTTGGCCCAGATCCGCACGGCCCCAGCCCTGGACCGCGACGAACCCCGAACCAAACGGCCGTGCCCCGTCCCGGATCTCGTCGTCCCGTTTTCGTCGGTATAAATTCTTCTAAGTCCCAGATTTTAAGTATTTTGTTGCCATGTTCATGCCATCATAACTCTGCATCCGTAGCTCCGTTTTGTGCGTGTAATATGTCAAATTGTTCGTCTCGACGAGTACATCATTTCATCTCATTGCATCATTTCCATTTGAGCTCATCTGGATGCCCGAAATGCTGTTACAAAAGGGCTATGTGATGTTAGTTTCAGATTCTTATCAGAACATGCACTTTTGTCATTTTTGCCATGATTGATGTGTGCCCCCTATGAACTTGAGTCCTACATGTGTTTTGTAATATGCCATTCCATCTTTACAGCGGTGTATGCCATGTATTTATGTGATCTCTGTGGTGACTAGCACAAGCATGCAAACTAGGCTTCATGATGTTGCTGATTTCAGCCCTTGTTCTGCTGTTATTGTGATGCCATGTAAACTTGATGCTACCGAGAGATCCATGCTTATTTTGAGATACTTAAGTAAGGATGTTTTGAACATATGGTTATTCTCTATCCATCCATGCCCTTGTTTGCAATTATGGAGTGCCATAGCTTGAGTCAATCGAGCTCTACTTTTTCTATAAAATGTTTCCTGGCAGGTTGTTTACATGTTATTCAATTTTGCCAATGTTGTTGTAGTTGATCCGTGTATGCTATGATGTTGTTCTTGCCATGTATAGCTTCTATGCCATGTATCCTTAGTGCGAGTTGCATTGCCATGCCATGTATTGCTATGTGGTGAGTGTTTCAAGCTCACCAACATGCCTACTTGTTATCTGTTTATGCCATGCTCCAGTTTTGCACTAAGTCTGAATTTGTTAATGTTTTTGCTATATTCACATGCTTGCAATTGTATTTTCTGATCCTTTTTGGCTCATGGTCAGTAAGGGACATTTGTTCTATGAGATTAGTAGATTCATGCTATGCCTTTGTTTGCCATGATAAGTTCCTGTAACATGTTGTTTGATAGCTCTAAACATTGCAACCTGATGTTATTTCTGCCATGTCCTGTGAATTCTGCTAAGTCTGTGAACCTGTTATTATTTGCAATCTTGCCATGTGTGTTTGAGCATGTTCTAGTGATTTCTGGAGATAGCTCATTGTTCATGTTTTGTTAAGCTTTACCTGTACATCACGTCCATGCATTTTGTTTTTATGTTAGGGTGCTGTCGCATATTGTTTTGATCCTTATAATATGCCTAGTTGCTGTTTTGGACAGCTTGTCCTTTAAACTTGTATAGAGTGTATGTGTTGAACCGTTGCTCCGTTTTGAGTGTGCTCTATATGAAACTTGCTTAGAATTGCATGTAACTTCATATTATCATGTTGCAACCTTGTTTCGAGGTGTTTGCTTAATGCTTGTATGTATTTTGCATCAATGCCATGCTTATCTTGTTTTGCTCATATCTTCTAGGCCGTAGCTCCGAATTAAATGAACTTTATATGTAACTTGACTAGAATTTCGTGTAGATCATTGTGGTGCATCTTAACTTGCTGTTTAACAACTAGAACTTAAGGTTTATTCAGATCTGGACCAATTTCGAAATTTGCATATGGGGACTTACCGGAATTGTTATATGTTGTTTCCGGCCTCATTTAAACTTGCCTTGATGTGTTGCTCTTGTTTGCATCATCCCTTGCCATGAGTAGCTTCATGTAGGCTTGTCATGCATCATGCTTGGTTGTGCATCATGCCTTGTTCATGTGTGGTGTGTTTACTATGTTGTGTGCTTCTTCTTGTTAGTTCCTGTTTCATCGCGATCGTGAGGGTTCGTCTACGCTTGGTTCGGCTTCTTCCGTTCGTTTTATTCATGGACTCGTTCTTCTTCCTTGCGGGATTTCAGGCAAGATGACCGTCACCTTGGATATCATTACTATCATTGCTATGCTAGATGCTTCGTTCTTTCGCTATGCTGCGCTACCTATCACTTGCTGCTCGAGCCTCCCAAATTGCCATGAACCTCTAACCTTTGTCACCCTTCCTAGCAAACCGTTGTTTGGCTATGTTACGGCTTTGCTCAGCCCCTCTTATAGCGTTCTTAGTTGCAGGTGAAGATGATGTTTGTTCCTTGTTGGAACATGGAGATGTTGTTCCTTGTTGGAACATGTTTACTTGTTGGGATATCACAATATATCTTATTTAATTAATGCATCTATATACTTGGTAAAGGGTGGAAGGCTCGGCATTATGCCTGGTGTTTTTTCCACTCTTGCCGCCCTAATTTCCGTCATATCGGTATTATGTTCCCGGATTTTGCGTCCCTAACGCGGTCGGGTGATTTATGGTACCCCCTTGACAGTTCGCTTTGAATAAGACTCTTCCAGCAAGGCCCAACATTGGTTTTACCATTTGCCTCACCACCACCTACCTTTCCCTTGGGAGTAATTAACCCAAGGGTCATCTTTATTAGCCCCCCCGGGCCAATGCTTGTCTAAGTGTTGGCCCGAACCGAGTAGACTGCGGGGCCCCCTCGGGGAAACTCGAGGTCTGGTTTTACTCGTAGGATGTCTCATCCGGTGTTGCCCTGAGAACGAGATATGTGCAGCTCCTATCGGGATTGTCGGCGCATCGGGCGGCTTTGCTGGTCTTGTTTTATTACTGTCGAAATGTCTCTTAGCCGGGATTCCGAGACTAATCGGGTCTTCCCGGGGAGAAGGAATATCCTTCGTTGATCGCGAGAGCTTATCATGGGCTAAGTTGGGACACCCCTGCAGGGTTTGAACTTTCGAAAGCCGTTCCCGCGGTTATGTGGCAGATGGGAATTTGTTAATATCCGGTTGTAGTAAAGTTGAAGCAAACTCTTCTAAAATACACCAACCGTGTGCGTAACCGTGAGTGTCTCTTTTCGGGGTTGATCGAGAGGAGAACACGATTTCTGGGTTATGTCTGACGTAAGTAGGAGTTCAGGATCACTTCTTGATCATTACTACTTGACGACCGTTCCTTTGTTTCTCTTCTCGCTCTCATTTGCGTATGTTAGCCACCATATATGCTTAGTCGCTTCTGCAACCTCACCACTTTACCCCTTCCTTTCCCATTAAGCTTTGCTAGTCTTGATACCCATGGTAATGGGATTGCTGAGTCCTCGTGGCTCACAGATTACTACACCACCAGTTGCAGGTACAGGGTTGCGATGATCATGACGCGAGAGCGATGTTTGCTTGTTTGTAGTTCTTCTTCGCTTCGTCTTGATCGGGGATAGGTTCAGTCGGCAGCCTGGGCTAAAGGTGGTGGATATTGTTTGAGTTTCTGTTTATGTTTCATCCGTAGTCGGATGTTGATCTTGTATTTGTTGAGATGTTGTATTCTGGTGGCATTTGTGCCTTATGTATGTATCCCCATCTATTATGTAATGTTGATGTAATGATATCCACCTTGCAAAAGCGTCTTCAATATGCGGGTCTATCCTTGGTGGGACCGTCGAGTTCCTTTTGGATAGGGTCGCATATTGGGCGTGACAAGTTGGTATCAGAGCCTCAACCGAGCCTAGGAGCCCCCTTGATTGATCGTGTAGTTTGGTCGTTGTTGAGTCTAGAAGAAAACTGTTTTCGGAGTCTAGTTATATCGAGAGTAGGAATTCTTTTACTCCTCGCCCTTAAATCGCTCGGTAAGGAATCTTGGCGTAGGTGTTTTGAATTACTCCTCTTCCCCTTCAAAATTTTCTTTAGGATCACGCAGTTGGTTTTCCGATCGTTGTTCCTCAGCTCTTTTCATCCGGTGCATTTCTCGTCAAGTCGACTCGAGCCTCTTCATCGTTGCCAAGTTCAATCCTCAGTTGTTTTCTTTCCCGCCCGCCCACCCTTCTTCTTCTCGGAACCGGAGTCCGTAATCGAGTATCCATCCTACTCGTGCGAAGTCTTTGCTTTCTTTACTCAATGATTTCAACCGGTGTTTTCTCTTCAAATTGTTCGTCGGTTTCCCCTTCCAAGTTGCCTTTGTTTTCCCGCCCTCCCACCCTTTTCTTCCCGGAGCCTCTTCAGTCTTTCGTAAATTGTTTCAACCGGTGAATTCTCGTCTCGTTTGACATTCATCATCTCTTTTTCTTCCCCGGTGGTTTCAATTCAAGTTTTTCGTTGTCGATCGTATTCTTTCCCTCAGCTCAAATATTTCCCTTTGCTCGTTCGCCTCTCGCCAGTTTATCATTCCGGAGTTCCGAAGACATCTCAAGAGATTTGTCTGTGTTCCAATTAATTTGAGGTTGTCACCTCATTCAAATATTTCAAATAATCCGGTGCTTCATCTATCTGTTCAACAACCTTTCCAACGGTGTTTTCTCTTTAGTGGGCCCTAACCCACAGGTCTTTTCCCAGGATCTTACCTGACTCTTCTAATTAACCGGAGTTATTCTCAATTCTTTTCAAAGTGTGATGTAAGAATGGATTTCATCAGTCACATGCCTTCTCCAAGATCGTTTTCAAATCATTTCATTGTTGGCTCAACCTCTCCGCCTTTCGTTTCACCGGAGTATCTCAGTTAATTTTGGTGGTGTTTCTCGTCGTCTTTGAAGATTGAAGTAGAGTTTCTCTTAAATCTTGTCCGTTCTCCCGGAGATTCGCGGTGCTAGCTCGATGTTATCCTCTCGAATTGTTTTCAATCGTGCAAATTCTTTTCATCCATCCGGAGTATTTCAGGAGTTACTTTCTGTCTCAATCATCCGGAGGCCATCTTTTCAGAAGATTTCGTCGTTCCAAGTTTTCAAAGTCGTTCTTCAATTATTCTATATCAGTGCCCCTTCGTTCGTCTCAATATTATCCCGGTGCTTCGTTCAAGTATTCTTCAATCAGTTCGCGATCCCGTCGTTATCTTGTCTTTTTATTCCTCTAGTATCTTTGTGCTTTTCTAAGTCTTCCCGGTGATTCATTCTCTTTCGTCAGTCATTTCCAAATTCTTATGGTGGTTCGTTCAAGATTCTTTTTCTTTGATTATCATTTTTATCCATTCGTTCCTTCAATCCTACCGGCGGTTCATGAAGACTTTCTCAAGTTTGGTGCCCCCCCTTAATCCTTTTCAAGAAGAATAAGTAGTATGCCAAATCCATTGTTGGTCATCAATTTAATTTGATGAAGGATAAGCATACAATAAATCTTATTCTTATTTCATTCAAGTTATTAATCCCTTCCTTCGGAGTTTGTTCTTGAGGAATAAATTCTAGTTCCAAGTGTTTTCATCTTTTCTTATCCGGAGTTCAGTTTCCTCGGTCATTTCGTCGCAACCTCCATCGGAATCATCGCAATGCTCATCTTATTCTTTCATCCTTCATTCTATCTCATCATCCTTTTGTTACCGGAGTTCTTCACGGTGGCTCGTCATGATTTAATTCATTCTTCAAGAGTTCATCAAGATTTGTTGTAGGAGTTCAAGTATCTTTTCTTCTCGCATCTCGAAGTGCAATTAATTCTCCGTATTCTTTTGAAGTGGAGTTTTGCATTTCTTCATTCCTCTCAGCTATTCAATCATTTCCGTTTGTGGCCGGTTATCACCTTATGATTTTGAGAGGTTATCCATAACTCCACAACAAGCTTATTCTTTTGTTGTTGAAAATTTCCAACAACTCAGTTCAATCCTTCCCTCTAAAGATGCTTTCAATTTCATTCGTGGCACAAGTTGTCATATTCTTATCCGTTCTTTTCATTCAACTTTTTCAATTCTTTCCGGAGGTTTTGTGTCATGTCTTCATCAAGTATATTTCCATCCTCTCAAGTTCATGTTCTAATCCTTCCATTTTCAGCAGGAGTGCTGCCTAAATCCTTTCAGTCTTATCCGTTTCTTTTCTCATCCTAACCACTCCGGTTAGAACGAGTGCTTTCATAGTCTATCCGATTCCGTGAGCTTTCGATTCTCGTCATTCTCGTCGTTCCTCTATTTTTCTCGAGTGATCTCGATTCTTTGCTTCTTCTCTTGAGTTCTTGTTTCACCTCTTCCTCTTTCCCTTCCGTCTCGGTCCTAAGATCTCGGGACGAGATCTCTTGTTAGTGGAGGAGTGTTGTAACGCCCCGGATTCGATGCGCCAGGTGTCCGCCAGTTATTCGTCGTCTTTGCCATGTCATTTGCTTGCGTGTTGCACTTTGCCATGTCATCATCTGCGTTTCATATCATGTCGTCATGTGCATCACATTTGCATACATGTTCGTCTCATGCATCCGAGCATTTTCCCCGTTGTCCGTTTTGCAATCCGGCACTCCTATGTCTCCCGGCGCCCGCTTTTACCTCTTTTCATGTGTGGGTATTAAACTTTCTCGGAATGGCCCGAGGTTTGTCAAGCGGCCTTGGTATACCACCGGTAGACCGCCTGTCAAGTTTTGTGCCATTCGGAGGTCGTTTGATACTCCAACGGTTAACCGGGTAACTGTAAGGCCCTCTTTGAGTTGCAGCCCAACACCCCTTCCAAAGTGGCCCAAAACCCAGCAAACTCCCCTCCATGCTCTCGGTCGTTCGATCACGATCGCGTGGCCGAAAACCGCGCTCCATTTGGACTCTCCTAGCTCCCTCCACCTATATAAATGTGTCTCCCCCCGAAATTCGCGGATGAATCCACCCCTAACCCTAGATTTCTTCCCCTCGCGCCACCGGACATTTCTTCCCCGCCGCCCGGACATGTCTAGCTGCCGCCCCCGACCAATCGCCTCCCGCCACTTGTCGCCGCCGCCATCCCACCGCGTCCGCGCCGGGACCAGATCCGCCCGCCCGGGCGAACCGGCTACGCCGGGCCGCGCGCCAGCGCCCTCGCCGGAGTGCCCGGCGCGCCGCCGCCATGACCTCCGCCGCCGCCGCCGCTGGTGCTGCTCGGCCGCCCTTCCGCCGCCTCGCTCCGCCGCCTCCACGCGCACCACCAGCTGCGCGCTCTCCGGGGCCCCAGCGCCCGGCCCCTCGCCGAGCACGCGCCGCCCTCCGCCCGCGAGCACCGGCCTCGCCGGCCTCCGCTTCGCCCTGCTCGCTGCCTCCTCTAGCAGGCGCCGCCCTGCTGCGAGTCGGCCAGATCGAGAAACTGCGCCGGATCCACCGCTCCCGGCCCCTCCCGCCGCTCGTCGTGGACCCCGCTCGCCGGCCGTGTCGCCGGAGAAGCCGACGTCGCCGCCGTTGACCTTGGCCCAGATCCGCACGGCCCCAGCCCTGGACCGCGATGAACCCCGAACCAAACGGCCGTGCCCCGTCCCGGATCTCGTCGTCCCGTTTTCGTCGGTATAAATTCTTCTAAGTCCCAGATTTTCAGTATTTTGTTGCCATGTTCATGCCATCATAACTCTGCATCCGTAGCTCCGTTTTGTGCGTGTAATATGTCAAATTGTTCGTCTCGACGAGTACATCATTTCATCTCATTGCATCATTTCCATTTGAGCTCATCTTGATGCCCGAAATGCTGTTAGAAGAGGGCTATGTGATGTTAGTTTCAGATTCTTATCAGAACATGCAGTTTTGTCATTTTTGCCATGATTGATGTGTGCCCCCTATGAACTTGAGTCCTACATGTGTTTTGTAATATGCCATGCCATCTTTACAGGGGTGTTTACTATGTATTTTTGTGATCTCTATGGTGACTAGCACAAGCATGCAAACTAGGCTTCATGATGTTGCTGATTCCAGCCCTTATTCTGCTGTTATTGTGATGCCATGTAAACTTGATGCTACCGAGAGATCCATGCTTATTTTGAGATACTTAAGTAAGGATGTTTTGAACATATGGTTATTCTCTATCCATCCATGCCCTTGTTTGCAATTATGGAGTGCCATAGATTGAGTCAATCGAGCTCTACTTTTGCTATAAAATGTTTCCTGGCAGGTTGTTTACATGTTATTCAATTTTGCCAATGTTGTTGTAGTTGATCCGTGTATGCTACGATGTTGTTCTTGCCATGTATATCTTGTATGCCATGTCTTCTTACTATGAGTTGCCTTGCCATGCCATGTATTGCTCTGTGGTGAGTGGTTCAAGCTCACCAACATGCCTACTTGTTATCTGTTTATGCCATGCTCCAGTTTTGCACCAAGTCTGAATCTGTTGATGTTTTTGCTATATTCACATGCTTGCAATTGTATTTTCTGATCCCTTTTGGCTCATGGTCAGTAAGGGACATTTGTTCTATGAGATTAGTAGATTCATGTCATGCCTTTGTTTGCCATGATAAGTTCCTGTAACATGTTGTTTGATAGCTCTAAACATTGCAACCTGATGTTATTTCTGCCATGTCCTGTGAATTCTGCCAAGTCTGTGAACCTGTTATTATTTGCAATCTTGCCATGTGTGTTTGAGCATGTTCTAGTGATTTCTGGAGATAGCTCAGTGTTCATGTTTTGTTAAGCTTTACCTGTACATCACGTCCATGCATTTTGTTTTTATGTTAGGGTGCTGTCGCATATTGTTTTGATGCTTATAATATGCCTAGTTACTGTTTTGGACAGCTTGTCCTTTAAATTTGTATAGAGTGTATGTGTTGAACCGTTGCTCCGTTTTGAGTGTGCTCTATATGAAACTTGCTTAGAATTGCATGTAGCATCATATTATCATGTTGCATCCTTGTTTTGAGGTGTTTGCTTGATGCTTGTATGCATTTTGCATCAATGCCATGCTTATCTTGTTTTGCTCATATCTTCTAGGCCGTAGCTCCGAATTAAATGAACTTTATATGTAACTTGACTAGAATTTCGTGTAGATCATCGTGGTGCATATTAACTTGCTGTTTAACAACTAGAACTTAAGGTTTATTCAGATCTGGACCAATTTCGAAATTTGCATATGGGGACTTACCGGAATTGTTATATGTTGTTTCCGGCCTCATTTAAACTTGCCTTGATGTGTTGCTCTTGTTTGCATCATCCCTTGCCATGAGTAGCTTCATGTAGGCTTGTCATGCATCATGCTTGGTTGTGCATCATGCCTTGTTCATGTGTGATGTGTTTACTATGTTGTGTGCTTCTTCTTGTTAGTTCCTGTTTCGTTGCCATCGTGAGGATTCGTTCGTCTACGCTTGGTTCGGCTTCTTCCGTTCGTCTTCTTCATGGACTCGTTCTTCTTACTTGCGGGATTTCAGGCAAGATGACCGTCACCTTGGATCTCATTACTATCATTGCTATGCTAGATGCTTCGTTCTTTCGCTATGCTGCGCTACCTATCACTTGCTGCTCGAGCCTCCCAAATTGCCATGAACCTCTAACCTTTGTCACCCTTCCTAGCAAACCGTTGTTTGGATATGTTACCGCTTTGCTCAGCCCCTCTTATAGCGTTGTTAGTTGCAGGTGAAGATGAAGTTTGTTCCTTGTTGGAACATGGAGATGTTGTTCCTTGTTGGAACATGTTTACTTGTTGGGATATCACAATATATCTTATTTAATTAATGCATCTATATACTTGGTAAAGGGTGGAAGGCTCGGCCTTATGCCTGGTGTTTTGTTCCACTCTTGCCGCCCTAGTTTCCATCATATCGGTATTATGTTCCCGGATTTTGCGTCCCTAACGCGGTCGGGTGATTTATGGGACCCCCTTGACAGTTCGCTTTGAATAAGACTCCTCCAGCAAGGCCCAACATTGGTTTTACCATTTGCCTCACCACCACCTACCTTTCCCTTGGGAGCAATTAACCCAAGGGTCATCTTTATTTAGCCCCCCCGGGCCAATGCTTGTCTAAGTGTTGGCCCGAACTGAGTAGATCGGGGCCTCGGGAAACTCAAGTCTGGTTTTACTCGAGGATGTCTCATCCGGTGTTGCCGAGAGCGAGATATGTGCAGCTCCTATCGGGATTGTCGGCGCATCGGGCGGCTTTGCTGGTCTTGTTTTATTCTTGTCGAAATGTCTTGTAGCCGGATTCGAGACTGATCGGGTCTTCCGGGAGAAGGAATATCCTTCGTTGATCGCGAGAGCTTATCATGGGCTAAGTTGGGACACCCCGTAGGGTTTGAACTTTCAAAGCCGTGCCGCGGTTATGTGGCAGATGGGAATTTGTTAATATCCGGTTGAAGTAAACTTGAAGCAAACTCTTCTAAAATACACCAACCGTAATGCGTAACCGTGAGTGTCTCTTTTCGGGTTGATCGAGATGAGAACACGGTTTCGGGTTATGTCGGCGTAAGTAGGAGTTCAGGATCACTTCTTGATCATTACTACGTGACGACCGTTCCTTTGTTTCTCTTCTCGCTCTCATTTGCGTATGATAGCCACCATATATGCTTAGTCGCCGCAACCTCACCACTTTACCCTTCCTTTCCCATTAAGCTTTGCTAGTCTTGATACCCATGGTAATGGGATTCTTTGAGTCCTCGTGGCTCACAGATTACTACACCACCAGTTTGCGGTACATGTTTGCGATGATCATGGCGAGAGCGATGTTTGCTTGTTTGGAGTTCTTCTTACGCTTCGTCTTGATCGGGGATAGGTTCCAGGTCGGCAGCCTGGGCTAGCAGGGTGGATATTGTTTGAGTTTCTGTTTATGTTTCATCCGTAGTCGGATGTTGATCTTGTATTTGTTGAGATGTTGTATTCTGGTGGCATTTTTGCCTTATGTATGTATCCCCATCTATTATGTAATGTTGATGTAATGATATCCACCTTGCAAAAGCGTCTTCAATATGCGGGTCTATCCTTGGTGGGACCGTCGAGTTCCTTTTGGACAGGGTCGCATATTGGGCGTGACAGGTCGCGCCCATGCCGAACCCGCAAACCTTGTGCGGACGCGGAATCTACCTTCAAGACCGTGAATGCCATGTGGGTCCTACAATCTGAAGGAGTAATTTGGGCTAGTCGGCTCTTGTGAGCCGTTGGATGCAAGATGGATGGGCAAAAGGGCTTCTTCAACCTCCGAAATTGATGCAATGTTCATCTTTTCTCTCAGGCATCAAGCCGCTAACCCACCACATGCCTAACCGCCTGCCACCGCCGCCCTGCCCTCCCCTGAACCGCCTGCCACCGCCATGCTCTCCCACCCTCGCCCCCTACCCACGCCATCCGTTTAACCCCGGGCACGATCCATTTTTTCCAGCGAACTGCATTCCACACCCAACACTCATAAGATAGATCATGGACACCCTAGCATGCTAATATAGATACTTGGGTAGCTTCTCTGTCGTCTTCTTCCTTCGCTCCGTCTAACGTCTTTCACAAATTGACTGACCCAAATTATTCTAGTAGTACGAACGTACTATTATGTACAGTAGGAACATGAAGATACGAGCAGTAAAACCAACTGCAAGAAGAACAGTAGTAAGACATAGTACTAGTACTACTATACGTACTAAAGAGTTAAAATAACGAGAAAGAACATAAAGTTCAAATAACGAGAAAGAACATAAACATAGTTCTGCTGGGGGCTCAGCACAACACACCCCTGAAATAAAACTAAGCAACTAGTCCGCTTGACACTGTAGTAGAACCAGCATGAGCGACGGCACTGCCACCTTACTCGGAGTCTGAGTCCACGTCCTTGACTTCGTCCTTGTCCCTCTTCCTCTTCCTCTTTGCCGACGCTTCTTTGCCTGAACCGGACACTGGGCTCTGCTTCTTCATCCAACCCTTGTAGATATTTAAACAAAGGTAGGCATCCATTGCTGCGTACATGATGTGATCTTCATCTATTGTCTTCGACTCCCATGCATGATGAAACTCGTGGTGATATTTCTTCAATTTAGCTTACGAAGGATCAATCATGGCTGCTGCCAGGGTCAACACTGAAGGCTGAGAGGAGGACACCAGGCTTGCCTTCTGGAGATTGAAGGGATGGCCTACAATGAGGCCTATCCGACCCAGGACATCCCCGTCATTCCTAAAGTCTACAATAACGAATTTCACTCTTTCGTCCTTGAGGAAGTTCTTAAAATCCTAGCACTCAACATCGGCATGGCATATGTGGTAGACTAAGCACACGTTATGTACACAAACCTAGATCACGGCGGGCTTCTTCTTCTCTGCCTCCTTTAGAATCTTCTCACTTTCCAGGAATGTGGTGTACTCAACATCTAGCCCAGCGACCCACTCATCCTTTGGACTGTTGAACATGCGTAGGAAGCGAGCAAGGCATGCTTTCACCGTCGCGGATCCACGGGTGTAGATGACAATGAACTCATCGCCGGTGATGGCTCTAACCTGGGACTCAGCATCGACCATGGAGATTTGGGAGGCCATGGAGTTTGGAGGAGGGTTAGGAAAAGATGAACTGGTGTAATGGGAAAGGACGGGACGACTAGGAGTGAACTATTGCAAGGTAGATGTCACGACCGGTTTTCCAATAAAATACTTATTGAGAAACCGACCCTTTTTATTTCCAGTATAGGAGAATCCTCCTTACTGGTAGACAAATTCTTGATACAGGAATCCATAAGTACTAAACATTACACAAGGTTGAGCTGAGGCTGCTCAACGATTTATTACAAGCACGCCGATATTGTACATAAAGGCGGATATGACACAAGGGTATGGTGGCATAACTACTGACTCGTAATAAAAGTGGTGGTGGATATGTCACAGCGACGTGGGTGACATGACTCCTAAATCTTACAGCTCATCGAGCGCCGGAGTGAAGCGTATATGATACAAGTGACAAAATTCCAGGATTCGCACGGGACTGACTGGGACTCCTCTAGGCGTCGGACTCGCTATCGAACTCTTCATCCATAAGATCGCCTTCATCAACATCTGGCCAAATCAACAAGCCAGGTGAGTACTTTGAATGTACTCGCAAGACAATTCGGACATAAGATATAACAAATGCAAACATGATGCACATGAGCAGTTTAGCAATGCACACTCGGATAATAAACTTGCAAGGCATGTTAAAGAAAAAGGGAAGTCAGGCGGTAGTCCTCCCGAAATCCCAATAAAATAATTGAGGACCGATCGGGTGTCTGAAGCGACGCCTCGAAAGGTGAACAAATAAATTAACATGCCGCAGTCAGGGGTCAGGGAGACACCGCATAAAGGGCTTATATTGGAATGTAAATAACAGTGCGTGCCACAGTCGGACGTCTGATCGACATCACATAAAGGGCTTATATCGAAAGTAGATAATAAGAATGCCACAGTTGGACGTCTGAGCGACATCACAGAAAGGGCTTATATCGAAAGTAAATAACAAGAATGCCCCAGTCGGAGTCTGAGCGACATCACATAAAGGGCTTATATCAAAAGTAAATAACCAGAGTGCCACAGTCGGACGTCTGAGCGACATCACATAAAGGGCTTATATCGAAAGTAAATAACAAGAATGCCACAGTCGGATGTCTGAGCGACATCACATAAAGGGCTTATATTTCATCTTCGTATTCAAGCAGTTTAAATCATTCCAAGGAAACACTCATTTCACAATAATAAAAGGGTTAGTCCATCCACGAATAACATTCGACTGAGTTTGACATCCATGTACCGTTATTGGAGATTGTCACTGAGTCTGACACGGAGATGGACATTGAGACTGATATTGACACTGACATAGATGAGTTGACCACAGTCCTTGACTATAGATACGGTTACTCGAATGGTTTGACTCTGCAGAGTTTGTACTCTTTAACCACAGCTAACGGATTTCAGTAGTCCCACGGGACTAGTTCCGTTTACGGTATTTTAGAAGAAACACATCTAACCAGTACACACCCATTCCACATTCTGCTGCCAGGAATCACCCTAGGCAACGTTCAAGAAAAACTTTAAGACGGGGAGGTCACGACCTCGAATAGCATCGGATCAAATTTATATCGCGCGCTCTAAGGGGTGCCCCCTCTCGGTCCCAACCGGAAACACCCATGCCCTATGACAGGATGACGGGCTTTAATCCAGGGCCATGGAAACCTCATCACGGTCCCTCTGTTTGGTGTGTACAAGGAAAGAGGTTTACAACTTACTAAACCACACTCTTTGCAGAAAACATGTGGCAGCACGAAGGGGGAAACGAACGGGATCGAGACCTGATCCATGTTAACACAGGAGTTAGACGGTTGACGTAAGACTGGCATGCCACAACAATACCAGCTTACCACCTTCATGTCACCACATGATCATGTTGTATTCCATCAAATGAATACACCCAGTTTCGAAGCTCGCACGTTGTGGCCTTGCGTGCAGTGTAATACTCATAGTTGCTTATATGAAGATGCCATGAAATAAATACTCGAGCAAACATGCAAAACACTCATCATATCAAAGGTTCAAACATGCTTGCCTGGTTCGGAGTAGTCGGAGTCTAGCTCGGTGAAGTTTGCGGTTCCGTTACCTCCTCCGGTATCTACGGTATAAAGAAACTACGTACTAACGTAAATACCATGTGTGCACAAAAAGTGTTCCAAATATTTTTCAAATAAATATGATAAAAAACTAGACAGAAAAATAAAGATGACAGAAAAATAATCAATCAAAAATCATTTTCTGTTTAAAAGTTATTAAAGTTTTATTCCAGGGGCTTATCTGTAATTAAACAGAAAGTTTCCAGGGGGTAGAACAGAAAAAGACAAAAAAACGTTTTAGTTAGAAGGCGTATTTGCCTGAAGGCATTTTCAGAAAACGGTTCAAAAGAAATAAAAAGCGGACGGAGGGGTCCCACCCGTCAGGTTTAAACGCTGAAACAGAGTCACCGGCGCCCGAAGGCTGCGGTGGTCGCCGGCGGCGATCCACGGCGAGGTAGGGAGAAAGGGGGGTACCTACGGGTTCCTTGGGTCCTTCCGCACCTGTGGGTGGTGGATTTGGTCGTCGGCGAGCACCACGTCGACGGCGGCCTCAACTCCGGCGGACGGTGGTTCGGGTGTTGGTGGATCTCGCAGGGGAGGGCTGCAAAGGTCGAATTGGGGCTCGGGTTAGAGCACTGGGTGCACTAGAGGGTTGCTTACGCGGTTTGGGGGGCGGGGATGGTCTCACCTGAGTGAATCAAGCCGGAGCCCGAGGTGGATCGGGGCAGCCGGAGTCGGGGAAGGAGACCTCCTCGGGGTCCTCGTTGTGGCTAGGCGGGGCTCTAGCAAGGTGGAGGAGTGGTGCGGGGTTGAGAACGAGCTCGAGGGCTCCTTTTATAGCTGGTCCGAGGCGGTGGCCGCGAACGGGATAATTCCGGTGACGATTACGGCGGGGCAGTGGTCTGTCAGGTCATTTAGGGGGCTAGGCATCAACGTGATTGTCTACTGGTTCCGTTCAAGTGCTAAGTTTGGCCTGCCTTGGGTGGTACTCCACGTTTATGACAGAACGGCTCATGGCGCTCGTCAGCGGCAGAGAGCATGCTTTGCGCTGCTCAGGCCACGGCGACGGTGCCGCAGCATGCACAGGCAAGCGGACAGCCACGCGGAAGCTTCGGGTGGCTTGGGCGGTGCTGGACGGCGCCGAAAGGTGGTGCTGATCCCTGCTGGCCGCTACGGGTGGCTCTGCCACCGCAGAAGTTGCCGGCGTCGGCGAGACACGTCACCACCGACGATGGTGCCCGTCCAAATGACCATGCAGCGCTCTGGATAAGGAGGGGGAACAGGGGTCAAGGCGCCACTGCAGTTACTGGCGAGATCGATGCCGTGCTCTGAAGAAAACGACGCTGTCGACTGAACCTAACACTGAAAATCTGAACTTTCTTAATTTGAACAGCAACTGTGCATGCCAGGTGCTCGATGAAATGATTTTGACATGTGGAAAATTTTTCTGGAGCTGATCTATGGTGAGGTGGTCTCTTGATGCACCTGGGGGCTGCCTGATTTATCCCAGAATTTTTGGTGAAGAAAAATATTGAATTTCACCAAAAATGACAAATTTGGTCCAAACTTGCAGTGAGCAAAACTTGAAAATTTTGAATTGTGGAAGAGTGGATCTTGATGGATCTAGGTTCGGGGTGCTAAGGACTAGACAGAGGAGTTGGTTTGGGATCAAAACTAAAAAGGAAACTGGTACTTCCTTTGTAAATCACCTAGGTCCAAAACTAATGACAGAAATTGTTTTGAGGATTAAGTAAATCGAATAAAAATCAAAAATGTGTTGAACTTGTTGGGATTGAATATTTGACTTGACCCAAAGTGGAGGGAGGGGTTTTGGAAGAAAGTTTCAACATGAAGTATGACAAAAGAGAATGAATAACAAGAATAAACCCAAAACCCATAGGATTTCCTTTTAATAGAAAAAATTTCCAAAATTAATTGTGATGGGTTAACACCAAAAGAAAGGTCTTCAATACCAAACACCAAGGTTGAGGATGACACAAAATAAAATATATGTCATAAGAGAATTTTTTTGAGAGGGAGAGTCTTTTTAGAAAGATTTTAAATGGCCTCCTTCAAATCAGATAAAGAGTTTTGATAAAAACCAAATTAAAATTTTTTGGGATGTCACAGTAGAAGACGGGGATGAGTAGGGCGTGTTGGCTTGCCTGGTGGATAAACGGATACAAGCCCCGAAAGAGTTCTCGAGTACTGGGACCCACTAGATGTCATCTCTACTAGACCCATATCGTAGGCCTGACGGTATAGCTTCTGCCTGTTCGCATGCCATGCCGTCGCGTGGATGTCACTTCACTTAATTCCGTCAACCGTCGCGCCTCCCACGACCTTCGCCTCCCTCGCGCGGTCGCGCCCTTTGAGACTTTGACCGGCTATAAATGAGCAATTTTTTTGCCTACTCCGCATGCATGATACTCCCTCTGGTCCTTTTTACTTCCGTCAACCGTTTGCAAAGTTTTTGACCAAATTTATACTACAAATATCAATATCTACAATACTGAATATAATGAGTATAAAACTATGTTTTATAATGAGTATAAAAATATTGATTTGACATTGTGAATGTTGATGTACATTTTTCTATAAGTTTGGTCAAAGTAAAGGTACACTGATTTCAGACAAAACTTAAATGCACAATGCAGATTAGTTCCTCCGTCCAGGTGCGTGCCATATCCTATCTAGTCATCACAACAAGGTTAGCTATTAGAGTACTACTACCTCCCTTCTAGTTTAAAGGGCTCGATTCAAAAATTTCACCTACTCTTACCAAGATAGAGGTGGTGGAATAGTTTTTGTAGTGGTTTCTAGAGTCTGGACTCCATATTCCGGAACCTTCGCCGCCGCCGGCAAGAATGCAAGGAAATGAACCAGAAAGGAAATAAGGCTGGAATGAGTAGTTCCTTATTTTATATAGTGGCAGAGGTGGGTAAATTTCTGCTATAACTCCAATGTCAAGGCCATGTCTCTATGCACACACATCTCCGCCGTTGGTTCCAAGTAGATAGAATGGCTCACGTTGTCTAGAGGCAGACATACCATCACCACCAACTGAGATTTTTATAGGAGTGGTCATGCATGCATGTGGCGTAATTAATGCATCGGTTTACACAAATTTTTGAGAAAAACGAGAGTACTAATTAAGTACTTCTACAAACTACGGAATTAATTCCACCATTCATCATCTACCTTGGTTGAAGAGATTTTCAAATTAAGCCCTATAAACCAGAATGGAGGGAGTACCACATTACCACCACTATGGCCAGCCTTAATCATCGCATGCAATAATTTAGTGCACCTTGAAATCGCAATGCTTGCTTGACTCTCCATCTCCCTCCAGCAGTCCCACCACTCGACCCCGTATAGAAAAAATCTGCATGCAAGACTCTCCTCCACCGGGCTCGTCCAATCCGTTGTGACAAAGATTATTTCCACCCCTTCCCTCACCCGCAATTTACTCCAACAAATATGCCCACGTAGCTGCTTCGGTTACTTAATGTCACACCCTGATTTTCATGCCACTACACTTAAGCTAAGAATCATGATAAAATGTGGTTTGACAAAAACTTTTGAGTGTTTTGGACTTTCCTTGATTTGATTTTTGTCTGCTGTTTGCAAGTGCTCTAAAAATCAAATAAATCCTCCAACTCCTATACTTCATCTCCTTGCTACAAACTCTTGAACCAATGATCATGCCATGTGTATAGGACATAAAAATAATTTCTTACAAAAATAATTTGGCCAAATAGTATTTTCAAAAATTAGTTTTCCAAAAACCCCTGAATTGAGGTTTGCACTTTGCAAGTACTTAATTAAGGGCATTAAAATCTTTCTAAAATATTTTGACTCCTATTAGATATAGGATACCCAGAAACCACAAAAATATAATTTTAAAAATTATTCTTCTATTTTATTTAAAGGCTTTTTCTTAAGGCCGGAAATGGTCTTTAACAGGTTAAAATTATTTTAAAAGCTTTAAAAATATTTGAGAAAAATTAGGGAGAGTCAATGTACATATATTTTCCATATATATGAGTTTCAACACATGGTCATGATCAAAATATTGGACAAAACCTCCCAAAACCATTTCCACTCATTTCAGGGATTTGAAATATTTCTACAGGAAATATTTTCATAAAAATCCAATAAAATACTAAAAAGTCACATATGACATGTTTGATGATCTTGCCAAGTACCATGTCATGGAGAATAGTATAACCCCATGAAACCCTCTCAAAACCACTTCTGTCCTTTTTCAAGTTTGAACATTTTTGCACTGTCAAACATGTACAAATGTTCTCAAACCTTGTGAACATGCTCAAATGGTCTAATCATTCATCTATACCAAATGGCACAAGTTGGAGAAAATGTTATATTGATCAAAGTGCCCCAAAACCCTCTCTGACCAGAATCAAATTTGAACAACTTTGTAACACCAACTTTCTCTCCTTGACCCCAGCTTTTGTGAGCAAGTTCACATGGACAAGTGAGGCTACTACACCAAGTGGTGCATCAAGGAGAAGTGATTTGATCAACTAGATCTACACAAGTTCATTTCTACTAATTTCTAGGGTTTACAAAAGTTGCATTGGCAACTTTGCCCAAATGAGCTAAAACTTGGTGGAACACCCTACTTCTATGTGCCATTCCATCCTGTTAATTTTCATGGCAAGTGGAATTAATTTTCTTGCCCAAACAAACAACAAACACCTTCTGATATTTTTCGAAAATGATCATTTTGACCACTACCACTCTTCTCCATGGCCTCAACTTTTTACCACAGCCCCTCCTAGTCCCCCTGCACCTCCAGTAGCAATGGAAAATCTATAGCTCAATTATTGGAGGGGTAAAACCCCACTTTCTCTCTCTGGACAGCCCATTTCCCTCTTTCCCTCAACCTCTCTCCTCTCCTACTTGCTCTCTAGGGCATCCAATGCCACTCCTACATTGTTTACTCACCCCCAAAACCCCCAGACACAAAAGGACATGCTCATGGCGCATAAACAATGCCAATGCCTGCAGAGCTCGCGCTCTGGAACATGCTACAGTGCTCTCTCGCACTGTAGCTCACCCATGCCAAGGGCATACGACAGCCTTGGGCGACGGGGTGATGTCTCCCGAGATGGCCTCGGCGTCCGGGACACGGCACGCTGCCGGCCCCCTCCATAACCTCTCTCCTCTCCCCTCCACGACCATACCCGAGCGCGTCCGTGGATGCTGCCCACGGTGCTCCGCGGCCACGCCCATTTAGGACACCCCGACTCTTTCTCTCACCTCGGTTCGAACCTCCTCTCTCCCGTACACCTATCAGACACCCCCTCACCCCCCTCGTGCCCTCCTGCCCTCTCCATGGCCACCATGTTCGCCGTCGGCCTCCACTTTGCTCCGCGAACAGAGCCCTCCCTCTCCTTGACCTCCGGAGAGCCTCCGCTAGGCTACGGAGCTTCCCCGCTCCTCTCCGCCTCGTCCCGTGCCTTGTTGTGCCGGTGCCGCCAATGCCTGATGGGGCCGTCCGCCACGACCGTCGCCAGATGCGCTCCGGCCATCCCCTGCCGTCTCCGAGGGCTTCCCCTGACGCGACTCTCCCCGGCGACCCCTCCGGTGGCCGCGGCTTGGCCAGAGGTAGCCTATGTCGCCGGGGGAAGGCTGGCCGCAGCAGACGGGCTCGATCCCCTCTGTCATGAAGCGGGAGGAGGAAGAAGACCCTGTGGCTGGGCCCCGCAGGTCAGTGACCCCGCCGGCCGGCAATGTCATTTAAGTGGAGACGGGCCAGCCATTTTGCGCTTCCCTTCGGCGAAAGCGTCACCCGAGAATACGCCTTCGGCGTGGCCTCCCATCGGGTGTCCGCGAGGAGCTGGGCCAGGCCCAGTGCGCTGCCCGGCTAAATTACGCTCAGCGCGTGAGATTAGGTATAAAACCCTTTTTCTCATTTTCTTTATCCAGTGAACCTCATAAATCTCTAAACAACTCAAATAGTGTCCAAATTTGATTATTCAAATTTCTTATGACTCCATAAATCATGATCTTTCACATGGGGCTATTTGCACATTTTTCCGGAAGCATTTCCTTCACAAATATTTATCAAATCCTATTCTTCCTATTTCTGTGATGAACTTTAGAAAATCACAGAGAGCTCAAATTTGATCCAAATGCCATGATTGAAGTTTCTAGATACATCTAATTTCATAACTTAGGTTATGAACATTTTTTCTTAATACTTTATGTACTCCACAAAATAATGAGCCATTTCTTCATATTTGTCAACTTTGCAAATCATAGGAAATTCATTTGAGCTCCAAATCTAGTGAAACCAACTCCTAGATGCTTCTAAAATCATGGTTTGCTAAATGGGTGCCTCTGCTCATTTTTCAAAAATATATTTCTATACACTTCTTGCAAATCCACAAATCTCTTGATTCCATTATATTGAAATATTCAGAGATATCCATTGATCAAATCCCATTGAAACCACTTTGGTCGTACCTCATATGACCAAAGGTATCCTAGAAAAGTCCAACTTGCAATTTTAGAGCACTTTTATTTTTGCCTTGTTGTGTTGCTTATTGTGTTTGTTTCTGACGTTAGTTGACGAAGTAGACGGAGTACTTGGAGAAGGACCCGAAGACTTGAAGACTCTGATGAACCAGGCAAGCAGCCCTTTGACCATGATACCCCTCTTGTTCATCGGTACCCTTTTTTTTCGATTGCATGATGATGAAGGATGACGGTGGTAAACTTGTTGTGAACCACCACATGATGCATACCCCTACTCATGACCTTACCTTTTTCACGATTGCATTTTCAAGAGACTATTTGATGCATAATGATGCATGTGTACCATGAACTCTTCATGGTTACAATCTTTCGAAAACCCCATCGGGTGCCCCTAATGTCCTTGGGAGATGTTGATCTAAGGTCACCACTTGAGGAAGAAGTGGTGTACCGGAGAGAGATTTTGGTGTGTGTGTGTGTAAAATGATGGATTAGATTTATGTGTGATTATCGTCCCAATGAAACATGTGCAACCACTCTACCCCTTTATAGGATGGGGCATTATTAATTACCTAGGCTGATACTAGCTTGGAGCCCGCATTACTAGTGACGGGGGAGAGTTGGTGCTCTCTCTCGGGACGGGGTCGTGCCAGGTAGGGCGGCCATGACTGTTTTCACAGGGCACCGGACACACCGTTGGTCCCTTCGTGTATGCGTAATAATGTGAGAAGGGAAGAGTCCCACGATCTTTTGCTTATACACGAGGGCCGTGTATCAATGAGTGGACTCCTTGTTAGTTCCGTCTAGGGAAAGATAGTGATCGGGTGCTTCCCCCGAGTACTTGAGGTACTGCGGGATCGTGGATGACACGAAAGCTTCCCGGATCTTGTGGGTAAAGTGCGCAACCTCTGCAGAGTGTCAAACTATTCGAATAGCTGAGTCCACTGTCATGGACAGTTGGGAGGTGCTACTTAAACTATGTCTAGAAATTTTACAAATCACGATGCATGTGTGTGTGGAAAGGAAGTATTTGTGTCAAGGTGGAGACTTGACATGTTGAATGACATGACATTGATTCAACTCTATTTATGTCGATATCTGTAACCTGTTCTCGAGGTTACCCATGTTTTATTGATGCATATCTCACAAGTTGATAGGACATCTTAACTAGCTTGAAGCTAGGTTGCTTACTCGTTGTACAATCGCATTGTTACTTTGAACCAAATCATGGGTTGCTTGCGAGTACATTCAAAGTACTCATTGGCTTGCCACTGGTTATTTTATTGGCCAGGCATGAAAGAACAAGATATATTGAAGAGTTCCTTGGTGACGATCGTGCGAGCTAGGACGCTTTCCAAGTCAGAATGCCTGTAGGGTTAAGGCAGATGGCATGGGTCCAAGTTATCGACAAAGATTTCTGCTGTGATGATATACTCAAGACTTGACCATAATGGTCCTACTTGTGTAAAACGGTATGTATGGATGTAAGACTCTTGTTATTCAGCTTCTGTATGTTCAGTGAGCATTGATCTCTGGGATCACTGTACACGTGCATTCGGTGATCACGACTTATGAGTCGGGGTCCCCACACTTAACTACAGGTGCATTGGGTCACTGACATGTGGGCCCAACAGGCATCTAGCCCACATGTCAGTGACTCAACTGGACCTGTAGTTAAGTCAGTGAAGCTCAATCCATATATTACATAGGTGTGCCATTGCTCGCTATAAATACTACGCCTCCCACGGCATTTGGAAGAATGCTCATGTTCATCGCTATCTCCTCCCCCCCCCCTCTCACGTCGACGACCATGGCACCACCCCTCCCAAGCCCTAGGAGCCCCCCGCTACACCGCGTGGATGGTCACGCGTCGCCATTCCGTTCCTCGCCGCCACAAATCAAGGAGGTCACGTCGATGTTCCGTTCCTCGCTGCCATTAGTCGAGGAGGACGCGTCGGCGTTCTGCTCCTCGCCGCGACGCGTCGAGGTGGACACGTCGGCATTCCCAATCTCACCAGCACGCACGTCAAAGCACGCATCGGCTCCCCGCTACGAGGAGAACGCCACGATGTCCGGCTAGCCCCCCAACCTTCAGGAGCTTTGGAAAGACATGGATGTCGCCTTGTGGGAGGCTTTGCCTCCGGCAGAGCGCGCCAAAATAAAGGCGGAGAAGAAGGCCGAGGAAGAGCGTCACGGAGCAAGCTGCCTGGTAGGCCTATGTCGCGTCCGAGAGAGTCAGGCAATTGGCTCTTTGGCAGAAGTCTCGTGCGAGGGTAGTGAGGGTGGCGGTGGACACCCGTGCCAAAGCCTAGAGTGTAGTCGGGCCCAAGCGCCTCATCTACGCTTGGTGGTTCGTGGACCGGGTGCACGCTTCCAGCGAGGAGGAGTACCTGTTGGCGCCGGATCACCACACTGGTGAGATTGCGCTCGCCCGCCGGCTAGCCGCCAATCAACACCTCACAAGTTGTGAGGCTAAGGAAGAGGCATTGTGTCGGCGCGCTAGGAAATGGCTGCGCACCAGGGCACTTGTTGCGCGCCGCAAGCGCTCCAACGAGTGTCTTGGCTTTTATTAGGAATATAATTTAGTTTCGTAAGGCGATCTCATTAGTTTTGGGATGCAAATGATAACCCCAAATTTTCGGGAATTATTAGGATCCTTAATTAAGTATGTAAAAGGAAAAGTTTGGAAACCTTGTGTATTCGTAAGCATTTTGTAAGTATGTGCATATAGCACAAACTTTACTATATACTATCGCACTACACGTCTCTCTCTATATATGCTTCCAGACTGTGCTACTCCCTCCGTCCAGGTGAATAACTCATCTTTGGTTGTCTACAGTGACCAAGAAGGAGGGAAGACTTATACATCTAGATGGAGGGAGTACTACTATTACTTAGGTACGTGCAAATGCACGTTTTAACATTATGATGCGGTTTTTGTAAAAGTAGAAAAACAACACTAGTCAAGCTTGTGAAACAATTCAATGCAAAACAAATGCAAAAATGCTCGTTTGATTGTTTACTTTTAGCTTCATTCTCTGTGGTTTTTCTCTATCGTACTTTGTACAGAGTATCTCACTAGTCGGGAAGGCATGCAAATTCCCAAACCGCTTCCTACACCCTGTATCGAATTTTTTTCCTAACAAGTTGTGTCGTGTTGGAATTCCAACTTCTTTTTTGAGGGAAATATGTTGGAATTCCAACTTGAGTACTACTACTAGGGGTCCAGGCGCCAGTTCTTTTAGGCTTCTAGATTAGTAATCCCATAACTACTACCTACATCCTGGTTTATTGGTCCTCTTTGTAATATGTGTCAAATTTTGACCATAAATTTAACTAATGAAATGTTTGTGCATGTCACATGCACTAACATTTTATCTGTTAAATCTTTGGTCAAAATTTAGCACAAATTACAATGCTGACAACTAAACTAGGACAGAGGTACTAGTAGTAGTTTAGAAGCCCAAATAAATGAGTGAGGCGCCTTAATGCTACTCTCCACTGTGACTAGTATTATGGGAAAAGCTGGGGAAGAGACGCCTTATTTTTTAAGCCGCCAAAAGAACTGCCCCTAGGAGTAGTAGCTAGGGATACTAGGAGTAGTAGCTAGGGATCAAGTGTGCGAGATGAACTGAAGAAAGTAAATGCAGAGAGATGAAATGCAAAAAAGACGAAGGGATGTGATGGTTGCTTGTCCGTTTCTTTTACCGGGCCACTTATTACTGGGAGAGGGTGGGTTTTGTTATATGACGGCTTTACTGCTGCGCCACGAGCGGGGTGAGACTCCCGTGCAGTGCCGCCCTCTACACTAGTACTACATCGGTCGTGTTTTATTAGTCCCCCATTGAATTTTACTGAAGATTTAACTGACAAAATTTTAGCGCATGTCAACAAAAACTATATCATTGGATTCGTATTTGAACGTAGTTTTCAATGATATAATTTTAGGTGACATGCATGAGCATTTATTGTACTACATTTAATGTTAGTTAAATTTTTGGCGGTACTAATCTATAGTAAGGTGACAGTGCGTTGCACGGAACAGTGAAATGCATTGATCGGGGAGTTATTTATTTTGACAAAGGATGTGGGGTCATCTCATGTGTAACGGGTATCGATAGGTTTCTTCAGATATTATTTCATCTCTAGAGCTCACAAACATCCAGGTGAAATAGATAAAAAAGTATGTTTTGCAAAAAAAAGTGTTCAACTGTTCAACCTGCATCCAAAACTTGTGAAGAAATAACACCTATTGTGCTTTGCAAGAAATGATCTTTAAGTATTAGTTTTTGAGTATCGATTGTTATACATGTTGGCTACAGATGACATGGCACTTTCTTATAGTCAACAGCTGGCTGTACTATTAATTATTAACCATCCTCTTATACACCTAGACGGAGGGATTAAATCAGGATGATTTGGAAGGGGGCAGAGGAGATGTAAGAAATGGTTCATCATAAGTCTTTCACCAGTACTGTAGTAATAATTCTCAGTTAATCTCATAAATGGCAAGCGAGAACTCTAATGGAGCAAAAGCATATATGGAATATTCTATACTAAACCATACATGGATAAACTTTTACTCAAGCGCGATACTCTAATAGAGCAAGATCATTCATGGAAGGTTCTATACTATATAAATAAGAAGTCTCCACATGCTTAGACAACGGATTACATTGAGCAAAGACTAATGATCGTCATTTAACTTGGTAATGCATATGTATAGGTGAACCTCCTTGGAGTCCCCGTGCACCATGTTTGGGGGGATATCATACCATGCATCTTCCATGTCCACGTCAGTGGGAAGGTCCTAGCTCCGCACAGTCCTAGTCAGTGTCATGGAGCGGGTGTGACCCACGTACCTCTGAGGGCCAGTACAGTGAGCATGCACCCATACATTGGCCTCATGTCTACGTCAGCGTCAGCGGCGCCGCCCCTCACGCACACTACAGAGAAGGGGTGGCGGCCTGCGCGGGCCTCGCCGGTGCCCACGATCAAGAGGAAGACGCTGCCGCCCTCCTCCGAGACTACCAGGCGGAAGTGATCCTCTAGCAACTCTGGCACGGCAAACGGGTAGCGATTGCCGGACGCCTGCGTGAGGTGATGCACGAGGTCTGCCGGCGAGCCCCAAAATGGCATCGGGCACTCATAGCAGTAGACGAAGGGCTCCTTGGAGGCATCGACCAGGCCGTCCATGAAACGAGAGTGGCTGTAGGGGATGTTGCGCCAGTTGAATATATGAGCAAGGTACTAAGAGATTTAGTCTGAATAAGCACAAAATAAATCATGACTGCTATAATAGAGATTAAACTAATCATGTGGACTAGGATAGTAGATGAATAGATCAAATCTAGGACAGAGACTAGAAATATGAATTCTACCACGATTTTGAACAGGAAGAACAGAACCACATACGGTGCAACGGGAGCAGCACCGTTGGCGTTGAGGTTGTCGCCCATTTCGTTGACGAAGAGGTTGCCGAGGTCGGGGAAGAAGACGCCGTCGGTGAAGTCGTCGCTGCCAGCAGTCGCGAGAGTACGCTCCCAAAATTTCAACATCGCCCGCTGAATGGAGCGCAGAAGGGAGTGGCTGTAGGGGACGTTGCCGCGGCCGAATGGAGTGCATGAGTAGCACACGAAGGAGTAGATGGTGCTCCTCCCTAGTCTCTATCTCTACTCTTGTCTCTATATCTACTACTCTTCTTTATTTTTTATAATATACCAGTAGCTGTCAAATAGAATAGTACTGTGCCGCTAGCTGCACGCTCGGCTGAACACGCCTCCGTTAAACCCGCATGCAAACCGAGAAACCTACTCCGGCCCGCGGGAGGAAATTTGCCGGTTGCCGTTGGAGAATAATAGAGTCACATCCAATCCATTTCAGTTAATTGCGTGTATGATTCTCCTTCCATAAAAAGTTAGCTGCATCCTTAATCTTGGATTCTAAGTGCTCTGTGGGTTCCACTGTCAGTACAATGTACATGACTTGCAGGCTGGCTACATATTCGTACAAAAAGTTAAAAAGAAACAAATCCATCCTTAATCTTTTATTCTAAGTACTCTGTGGGTTCCACTCCCGGTAAAATAGTGAAAGAAGTATATATTGAAAAAATATAAAAAGCTACAGTTTAGGACAGAATTCGAACTCAGGTCATCACGCTGCAAGCATCCGGCTCGGACCAGTACACCAGGTGTTCGTTGCGGACGATGAAAGTGATAAACCTTTATAGCAATGAGCCCGTTCATTGCAACAGATCCAAAGTAGAATAGGGCATAGTATAACTGTAGGGAGTACAGTAATGTGATCACTCAAGCAAGTTGTCTCGCATCGATATGACCCTACGCTGCTGGTATGTGTCTCATAAGTCAAGCAGCGTGCTGTAGTCATCATCACCTGTCCACTTCCATCAACGCATATTCGCTTCTCCATCTTAGTCCGCACATAATCGTCCAATCTTCCATCCCCGCTAAGGCGCCTCCCCCTCTTCTGAAACCCAAGCACTAACAATGGCAGAACCAAGCAGCATCCGCCAAAAGAGTTGCTGGAATTCGCTCCCCATAGAGGTAATCAAGCTCACTGTTTCACGTGTGGACAATCTCAGTACCATGCCCCTCGCTGCATGTGTCGGATCTGGGGTTCCAGCAAAACTCTTAAGGTTCAAACTCTGGGGTGCGCGCGAAGTTCTTTCCCCCCGCTTACCGATCTACGCCCTGGCTCACTAAGATCTCGCGGACGAACTCGACGAACTAGCGACACAAAGACACAAGATTTATACTGGTTTGGGCCACCGTTGTGGTGTAATACCCTACTCCAGTGTGTGGTGGTGGATTGCCTCTTAGGCTGACAATGAACAATACAAGGGGAAGAAAAGCCTCCTGAGGTTGAGGTGTTCTTGTGCTCGTCGAACTTGTGTGGGTGAGACGACTCTAAGTGAGTTATCCGATGTGATCAAGGCAAGATTCCCCCTACCGTGGTGGCTAGTTCTACTTATACAGGCCCTGGTCCTCTCCCCAAATATTGAGCGGGAAGGGAGCCAACAACGACGGCCAATTTGAAAGGGACAGCTAGTACAAGCTATCCTGACAAAAGTGGTCTACGCCTGCAAAAGGCTCTAGTGGTGACGCCGTCTTGGGCTCCATGGTGACCTCCATCCCGCTGGCCTGCTAGTCTTGGTCTCGTTGCACCGATATGGAAACCTTTGCCTGATGCCTCGATACTCCGCGCCTGCGCTGGCCTCCTTATCACCAAAGAGGAAACAAGGACGCTGCGCATGCTGGCGCCTGCCTGGCGCCTGCCTTGTGTCGATCGTCATGGCTCACGTCACGAGAGCCTCGCGAGGTTTGCCCCGCCTTGATATCTCTGCTCCTCATGAGCCTGCCTAGAGAGGCCGCCCCTGAGGCGGTCTTGCGTCGTCTGTCGTGGTTCTAAGTCTGATAGTAGAGTGGGGGTAGGTATGGAGAGGCAAGATCCTAGCTATGGAGTAGTTGTATACGCAAGGGATTCATGAGTTCAGGCCCTTCTCAGAGGAAGTAATAGCCCTACGTCTCGGAGCACGGAGGCGGTCATTGGATTATATCGTATGTGTTACAGAGTGCGAACCCTTCTACTGTGGAGGGTGGCTTATATAGAGTGCGCAGGACCCCAGCCAGCCCACGTAGTAGAGGGTTTAAGGTGCGTTAAAGTTAGGCGTTACTGGTAACGCCTTACATAAAGTGTCATTAAGATCATAAAGACTATTTAACAACAGACCGTTTTGGGCACCGAGTGGCTCTTGGACTCCTGGTGGTCGAGTGGGTGTTCATGGTCGAGTGTCTTTGAATCTGTCGAGTGGAAACCTACCAGGTCGACTGGAAGGCTGCTTCTCTTGCGAGTGTCCTTGTGGAGGGTACCTTTGGGCAGGTCTATGACCCTACCCCAGGTACATGACTTCATCATTAGCCCCTGAATGGATCGAGGTTTGAGTGAGGAAGGAGGTTATAATCTTTCCGACCTGTTCTTCGTGTTGCGAGTGTGTCTTACTCTGGATCAATGACCTTTTAGTGATGGCATCAACTTCTCTTTCAGTCGCCTTGATCCATTCTTCACGTTTGTCGAGTGAACTCTGTGAACTTGAGGATTTCGGCGACGGATCGGAGGAATCTGCTATCGACGAGTTGCTCCGCGGTTAGCGGATTTCGCGGGATCCGAATTTTGGGAAGCGCGCGAAGCGGAGAAAACTGCGGCACTCGGATGGGATAAGACGATGACGCCTCGATCTTCGTGCCGCCTTTTCCGCCATGTATCGCGTGCGCGCCTGTTGCCGGATTTGACGGGATTGCTTGGGCCTACCAGTCAGCCACTCGGAAACAGCCCCATATAAAGTGTCGGACAGGGTATTTTGAACAGTGCGACTCCAATCTTCTCCTCCCTCCGCCTCCAAATCTTCTCGCTGCGTCCTTAGCCTATCCAGCACCGCAGCTCAGTACTTTGCTTCGCCGGCGACCATGGTGAAGGAGAAGACCGCAGCCCTGGAACGGGTGAAGAAGGAGGCGGCGAAGGCTAAGGGAGGCGCCCGGTCAGGCGGATCCGCCAGCGGTCAAACTACCGCAAGGCTGGGTCCAAGGAGATTGGATCCGCTCGACCATCAACGAGAAGGACCTCACCGATCTGGCCAATGAAGGACTGATCCCCCATGGGTCGGCGAGGCTTCCGGGAACGGAGTGGCAACCGCAGCCTGAAGAGGGTGAGTCGTTCTCCTGGCCACCCGTGGATCGGGATTTTCTCTGCCACGAATCCTTTTTACGGGGTTTCTGAACTTTTGGGGCGCAACTCCATCATTTCCTCCCAACTCCATTGTCTATCTTGCTGCTTTCATTTCGTTATCACGAGAGCTTCTTGGGTTGTCGACCGCACTTGGGTCTCTTCAAGCACATATTCACTGTCGCTCTCGGACGGTGAAAAAGCGAACCGAATGCGAGAGAACCCAAGTAATCCAGATGTGTGGGGACTCGGGGTCAGATGAGGGGAAAGCGCCTTTCCGGCTATGACTATCCACGACTCGGTTAGAGGGTGGCGATCGACCTGGTTCTCTGCCAAGACCAGCCGCGCCGGGCGATCATTGGGCTCCCTCCTTTCTCCATGAGTCAAGTGAACAAGCCATCTTCCCTGAAGGTGTTACCAAAGGCGAAGGCCCAAGTAAAATTGCTGATGGAGCGCGTAGTCCAGCTCATTCGCGACAGGGTGACGGGCATGGATCTCCTGGAGGTTTTCCTTCAGCGGCGTATTCAGCCACTCCAATACCGAGGTCATCCGATGTGGATGTACTCTGGTACGGATGATACCACTCGGGTCCATCCGGAAGAGGTCGATGACGCCATCTTTGGAGAAGTGGATGACTGCCATCACGAAACAAAGATAACCCAGCAGACTGGGAGATTCCACCACTCGACCGGACATCTGAAGTAGACAAGGTACAACCACTTATCTTCGACTGTGATTTAGCTGCATTCATTCTGTTTAGATGCCAATTCATCAACTGACTTTCGCCTTGTTTTGTTGTCTTCTAGGTCACCACTGAGATGTACTCGATGCCCAACGGGGCGCAGGAAACTGTCGAAGAAGAAGAAGGAAGTGGAGGTGAAAGTCAGGAGGAATGGGAGTCCAACGGCGAGGAGGATGATAGCTCTGACGACGAGGAGGAGGAGGAGGAAGAGGAGGAAAGCGTCGATCCTCCTCGCTCGGAGGAAGGTCAAGTCGATGCATGACCCGCGGCGGGCGTGGTAAAGCTGTTGTGCCTTTGGGCGGTCGGCAAGCGACCGGGACAACTTCCCTGCGCCCGACCGAGAAACCGCGAAGCAACCTCGAGCAACGTCGTCAAAGCCGTGAAGGCTCTGCCCAAGATGCGGATGGTCATCCCCACCATCTCCGGGTAACCAACAGAACCTTGTATTTTCTTATTCCACATGAGTGAACTTTGGGTCGACTTGATGGTGATCAGCCGATTCTTGAAATCTCTGATGCCGCTACCTCCGAGACTTCAGCCAAGCACGAAGATCAGGAAATGGAGGATGCTGCCACCTCCAACCTTGGTATGATCTACGAGGTTTCGCTTCGGTCGATTGGACTTCCATGTTTACTTTTGAATCTTTCTTGTATTTCTGCCTCCGTCATTGATCTCCCCGATGATGACGAGGAAGCGCCATTGAGGAAGAGGAAGAACAAGAGAGTGCCTGCTGGCAAGGCTGCCCCAGTCGCGGCGATTCCTGAGACACTGATTTCCGAGGGAGGCAACCCCACTCGGACTTCTGTGTCTTTTGCTGTACCGCCGACAAGCGCCAGACCCACTTCGTCGACTGCTGATCCACCATCTCTCTTTGCTATACACCACGTCCTGGAAGACCAAGTCAATGCTGCTAAGGAGGCCATATGCCAGGCAGGGATCATGATGGAGCAAGTGAAAGCGGTCCGAGAGGCTAGCCAGGCGGCCTATGATGCTAGTTCAGCTCTCCAGAGCAATGTCCAAGTAAGTCGATTGTTGCTTGCTTTGTTAGGATATGCTACGTGAAACTGCTTCCTTCTGGAGATTTCCATATCCGTACACCCACTGGGTGTGTGTGTCGATTGAATTTTTGTGGGGGCACGTTGAGTGCACCCACTGGGTGTAGTCCCCGAGACTATGGTCGACTGCGTGCAGTCGGCTATAGTCTTAATGCTGTGAACTTCTTCACTCGACCTGGACGGACCATGTCGAATGGAACCGTAAAACCGGTGGGGGCACGCTAAGTGCACCCACTGGGTGTAGTCCCCGAGACTATGGTCGACTGCGTGCAGTCGACTATAGTCAAAAGAACTTTGCGTTTCTTTTTTTTTCTTTTGGTCGACTTGTCGAACCAAATTGGTAAAACCAGTGGGGGCACACTGAGTGCACCCGCTGGGTGTAGTCCTCGAGACTACTGTCAAATGTTTTGATTCGACTGTAGTCTTAGAAATGCTACTATTTTTCCTTAATCACTCGGAAGTGCTCTGTCTTTGATGTCTTTCGTTGGTTGACTCTTTGTAGAAATCTTGCGAGCTTGTGGCTCGCTATACTGAGTTAGAGAACAAACATATCCAGCTCAACCTCGATTTGAAGCTTGCTCAGGAGAATTTGCAGAAGGCAAAGGATGAAGCAAAAGGTATGGCTGGTGAGAACTTTTGACGACTGCCTTTATTTTTCTGTTCATTCTCAACTCTGTTCTCATTGTTGCTTTGCAGATAAACTGGAAGAGACTTTCAAGAAGGACCTTGACCTTGCAGAGGCACAGAAGGCGGCTTTGGAGAAAACAAAGCTTGTTGAAGAGAAGCTTGCCTCAGTCGACAAACTTGAAGACGAAAATGCCAAGCTGAAAGCCGCTCTTGACGCGGCTAACAAGGAAGTTAGTCAACTGAAGGACGACAAGATTGCTCTGTCTGACAAGGCTGGCCAATTGGCGGGGAAGCGAAATGACCTGGAGATTTATCTTGGAGGGCTCGCCAAGAAGCTGTTTCTCATGCTTGAACGTAATCTCTTTTACCTGACTGTCTTGCTATCACCGGCTCATCACATGATCGTTATTTTGAGTCTGAGCTGTGTTTTCAGAATTCTACCAAAACTTCACAGAAGAAACCAGTCGAGTGGAAACCAGCTTGGACCCTATCAACTCTCCTATGAAGGACGAAGCTGCTATGAATGTGCTCCGACTGGAATCTCGCTTTGCTAGCGTGGTGGATTATCTTGCTCGACTGAAAGTTGTAGTGTCACGGATTGACTCGACTCTCTGGCCAGAACAGACGCTTCAGAATGACCTTGAATCCCTGATGACTCGACTGAATGAGATTCCAAGTCGAGTGCAAGAATGGAAAAAGTCTTCTGCCAGGTGTGGTGCTGATGTTGCTCTATCTCTGGTTCGCGTCCACTGCAAGGAAGCGCAAGAGGACAAGCTGGTGTCTCTCAAGGTTGCCAACACCAGGAAGCACGACTTCAGATCTTTCATGGAGACTTTCATCACTGCTGCTACCCGTATTGCGACGGAATCGACCTCGACCAGTTTGTTGCAACTTCCGGTCCTCCGCCGGAGGAGTAAAAACTTCTAAGTCCCACCTTAAATTTGCCTCGGAATGCGAGTGGTTTTTATGGCGATAAACTTTAACATGCTTAACGCGCTGAGCACCTTTGGATCCGTGGGATGTTTATCGAACTTGATTTATCCTTTAACATGCTTTGTTTGCCTTCGAGAGAACTTTATTCCTCATTCGGAAGATATTCTGTTGAAACTCCAGTCGACTTGTGCTTCATCTATCCTGCAGGTAGAGATGGAACACAGACTGCGACTGACCTCATCGTCCTTGCGGATTGGGATGAACCGCACGTTGTACTTATGGCGAATGCTCCGAAGGAGGAGGTAGCAGTCGACCTGCACCTCGTCGTCCTTGCGGATTGGGATGGACCGCACTTTGTACTTGTGGCGAAGCTCCGAAGGAAAAGGTAACAGTCGACCTGCACCTCGTCGTCCTTGCGGATTGGGATGAATTCTTTACTTAGGCGAGCACTGGGCTGTAGCTAAGCCTCCGAGTGGGAGGTTTGCTCTCCACTCGGTAGGATTTTTATTACTTAGGCGAGCACTGGGCTGCAGCTAAGCCTCCGAGTGGGTAGTTTGCTCACCACTCGGTAGGATTTCTATTACTTAGGCGAGCACTGGGCTGTAGCTAAGCCCCCGAGTGGGAGGTTTGCTCTCCACTCGGTAGGATTTCTATTACTTAGGCGAGCACTGGGCTGCAGCTAAGCCTCCGAGTGGGAGGTTTGCTCTCCACTTGGTAGGATTTCTATTACTTAGGCGAGCACTGGGCTGCAGCTAAGCCTCCGAGTGGGAGGTTTGCTCACCACTCGGTAGGATTTCTATTACTTAGGCGAGCACTGGGCTGCAGCTAAGCCCCCGAGTGGGAGGTTTGCTCACCACTCGGTAGGATTTTTGTAGCTTTGAAGGAGAAGGTAGCAGTCGACCTGCACATCGTTGTCCTAGCAATTTTCATTATTTTGGATGTTAAGGCGAATCCTTGGGCTGTTGCAAGCCCCCGAGTGGGAGGCTGGCTCACCACTCGGTAGGATTTGAATACTTAGGCGAGTACTTGGACTGTAGCTAAGCCTCCGAGTGGGAGGTTTGCTCTCCACTCGGTAGGATTTTTATTACTTAGGCGAGCACTGGGCTGCAGCTAAGCCTCCGAGTGGGTGGTTTGCTCACCACTCGGTAGGATTTCTATTACTTAGGCGAGCACTGGGCTGCAGCTAAGCCCCCGAGTGGGAGGTTTGCTCTCCACTCGGTAGGATTTCTATTACTTAGGCGAGCACTGGGCTGCAGCTAAGCCTCCGAGTGGGAGGTTTGCTCTCCACTTGGTAGGATTTCTATTACTTAGGCGAGCACTGGGCTGCAGCTAAGCCTCCGAGTGGGAGGTTTGCTCACCACTCGGTAGGATTTCTATTACTTAGGCGAGCACTGGGCTGCAGCTAAGCCCCCGAGTGGGAGGTTTGCTCATCACTCGGTAGGATTTTTGTAGCTTTGAAGGAGAAGGTAGCAGTCGACCTGCACCTCATTGTCCTTGCAATTTTCATTATATTGGATGTTAAGGTGAATCCTTGGGCTGTTGCAAGCCCCCGAGTGGGAGGCTGGCTCACCACTCGGTAGGATTTGAATACTTAGGCGAGTACTTGGACTATAGCTAAGCCTCCGAGTGGCAGGTTTGCTCTCCACTCGGTAGGATTTTTATTACTTAGGCGAGCACTGGGCTGCAGCTAAGCCTCCGAGTGGGTGGTTTGCTCACCACTCGGTAGGATTTCTATTACTTAGGCGAGCACTGGGCTGCAGCTAAGCCCCCGAGTGGGAGCTTTGCTCTCCACTCGGTAGGATTTCTATTACTTAGGCGAGCACTGGGCTGCAGCTAAGCCTCCGAGTGGGAGGTTTGCTCTCCACTTGGCAGGATTTCTATTACTTAGGCGAGCACTGGGCTGCAGCTAAGCCTCCGAGTGGGAGGTTTTCTCACCACTCGGTAGGATTTCTATTACATAGGCGAGCACTGGGCTGCAGCTAAGCCCCCGAGTAGGAGGTTTGCTCACCACTCGGTAGGATTTTTGTAGCTTTGAAGGAGAAGGTAGCAGTCGACCTGCACCACGTTGTCCTTGCAATTTTCATTATTTTGGATGTTAAGGCCAATCCTTGGGCTGTTGCAAGCCCCCGAGTGGGAGGCTGGCTCACCACTCGGTAGGATTTGAATACTTAGGCGAGTACTTGGACTGCAGCTAAGCCTCCGAGTGGGAGGCTGGCTCGCCACTCGGTAGGAATTTGAATACTTAGGCGAGTACTTGGACTGCAGCTAAGCCTCCGAGTGGGAGGCTGGCTCGCCACTCGGTAGGATTTTGAATACTTAGGCGGTTACTTGGACTGCAGCTAAGCCTCCGAGTGGGAGGCTGGCTCGCCACTCGGTAGGATTTTGAATACTTAGGCGAGTACTTGGACTGCAGCTAAGCCCCTTAGTGGGAGCCTGGCTCGCCACTCGGTAGGATTTTGAATACTTAGGCGAAGCGGATTCGCAACTAAGCCCCCGAGTGAGAGACTGGCTCGCCACTCGGAAAGGATTTTTTTACAAACTTAGGCGAACCGGATTCGCAACTAAGCCACCCACTGGGGGAAATTTCAACAAAAAGTAATAACAATCACTGGGAAAAATATAACATTCTTGTCTTAGATAAACAAACTACAAAAGTACTTTTATTACATCTCAACCGAGTGAGTATTAAGTGTAAAAGGGGCGGAGCAGCTCCGCTTTCCAAGCTCGAGGCTCGTCGATCTGGCGATCAATGTTGTAGAGATGATATGCTCCGTTGTGGAGAACTCCCGTGACGATGAAGGGACCTTCCCAAGTGGGAGCGTGCTTGTGTGGTTTCTGTTGATCCACTCGGAGGACCAAATCTCCCTCTTGGAAGGCTCGACTCTTCACATTTCTGGCATGGAATCAACGCAAGTCTTGCTGATAGATAGTCAAGTGGATCAGGGCCATCTCCCTCTCCTCTTCCAAGAGGTCGACTACATCTTGCCGGGCTTGTTCCGCTTCTTCTTCAAAGTATAGTTCGACTCGAGGCGCATTGTGAAGCAGGTCACTCGGTAGAACCGCTTCAGCTCCATAGACCAGTAAGAATGGAGTTCTCCCAGTCGACCGATTAGGAGTCGTCCTCAATCCCCAAAGAGCGATGGAAGTTAAATGGACCCAAGCTCTGCTGCGTGCTTGAGATCACGCATCAGCCTGGTTTCAGCCCTTTGAGAATGAGGCCGTTTGCCGCTCTGCTTGTCCATTCGGTGAGGATGAGCAAGCTGAAGCATAGTCGACCAGCGTGCCGAGAAGCGCGAAGGCTTTGAACTTGTCATTATCGAAGTTTGACCCATTGTCGATGATGATGCTATCACGGAACTCCATATCTGAATATCAACTCTCGATGAAGCGATAGCGATGCATGCATCGAGGTTCTTGATGGGCTTGGCTTTGATCCACTTGGTGAACTTGTCATTGCTACTAGCAAATGAGTGAAGCCGCTTACGCCATTCTCAGACGGTCCAATCATGTCTAATCCCCAAGCAGTGAAGGGCAGACGAGTGGAATGGTCTTCAAGGCTGAGGCGGGCTTGTGTGACATGTTGGAATAGAATGACACCCTTCACACTTGTCGACTATTTCTTTTGCTATTTCATTTTCTTTGGCGATAAAATCCCCTCGGTATGCTTTAGCCACAATGGTCGAGAAGGGCGCATGATGGCCACAGGTCCCAGTGGATATCCTCAAATTATCGACCTTCTTACGGCGTGATACACTTACGGCCGACTCGATCGTGCTTTCTCTGTACAATTGTCCCTTGATCCATGTAAAGGCCTTAGATCGACGGACGATCTGTCGCGCCTCTTCTTCATTCTCTGGGAGCTCTTTCCTTAAGATATATGCGATGTACGCAGCCTTTGTCGATCGGGGTGATGACCACAACTTCCATAATCAGGTCGACCACGGCTGGGACCTCAACTTCAGTCGGATCATTGGCACTCTTTTGCTGCGGGGCTTCTTCTGTGAAAGGATCCTCCTGCGCTGATGGTGCATGAATGTGTTCCAAAAATACATCACTGGGAATGGCTTCCCTCTTGGACCCTATCTTAGCCAAATCATCTGCAGCTTGATTTTTCATTTGGGGTATATGATGAAGCTCTAACCCTCGAATTTCTTCTCCGGCTTTCTCCTTTGCATTACAATAACCTGTCATAGCTGGGCTTCGACATCAACTCCTTCATCACTTGATTAACAACCAGATCCGAGTCGCCGTAGACCATAAAGCTGACAGGGCGCCGAAAGTGAAATGGCCATCGCAACCCATACAGAAGTGCCTCATATTAAGCTTTGTTGTTGGAAGAATCAAAGTGAATATGGAGAACATATTGAGCTTATCTCCTCGGGGAAACCAATACAACCCCTTTTGAACCGTTCAACATCTTGGAACCATCGAAAAACATAGTCCGATTGCTCTGAGTGAACTTGAGTCGGAAGCTGTTGTTCGATCCACTTTCGGCGAGGAAGTCTGCTATTGCTTGGGACTTGATGGCTTTCTTTGCCTCAAATTTGATATCAAGGGAAGGAGTTCAATCGCCCATTTAGCAACTCGACCAGTTGCATCTCTGTTATGAAGAATTTCCGATAATGGGGCGTCGGCATTGTAATGGAATGATCGGAGAAATAATGAGCAACCTTATTTGTGGTCATATAAATCCCATAAACAAGCTTCGATAGTGAGGTATCTTTGCTTTGATGGGGTGACACTTGAAAGATAATAAACTAGGCGTTGAACTTTGAAGGCTTTCCTTCTTCTTCCCGCTCGGCCGTAAATGCAGTGCGGCGACTTGTCCGATGGCTGCAATATAAAGCAACAAAGGCTTGCTGATAGGAGCAGCAAGCAGCTGGCTGGGTGGAAGCGAGCTTTTAGCTCTGCAAGCGCTGCATCGACACAGAGGCCACTCAAACTTGTCGACTTCTTCATCGATCGGTAAAGAGGCAATGCCTTTTCACGGTGAGAGATGAATCGACTTAAGCGGCCAAGCATCGGTAAGCTTCGGACGCCGTGCACGCATGCAGGCGCTTCATTGAGATATAGTGCCAACCTTTTGAGGTTAGCATCGATTCCTCGCTCGAAGCGAAAACCGAGTAACTTTCGCGGGAACTCAAATGTGCACTTTGATGGGTTAAGCGATATCATACCTCCACGAGATTGGCAAATGTTTCAGCAAGGTTAGTCAACAGGTGGAACCCTTCGTGACTTGACCACTATATCATCCATGTACACTTCCACATTCCGTGATTTGGTGAGCAAACACTTACGAATCATCCTCATGAATGTGGCTCCGGCATTCTTGAGACCGAATGGCATGGTGACATAACGAAGCACCGAATGGAGTGATGAGCGCTGTTTTAATCTCATCGGGTCCACTCTGAGGCGGATCTGATGGTACCGGAATAGGCGTCTAAAAGACAACCTCTCACATCCCGCAGTTGAGTCAACTATTTGGTCAATGCGAGGAAGAGGGAAATGATCTTTCGGGCAGGCCCGATTGATATGCTTGAAATCAATGCACATAAGCAACGACTTGTCCTTCTTGGGGACCATGGCGACATTGGCGAGCCACTCGGGTGGTAGATCTCTCGGATGAACTCTGCGCTAAGAGCGAGCCACCTCCTCGCCAATGGCCTTTCTCTTACGGGCGGCGGACCGCTGAAGATATTCTTTAACGGTTTGAATTTTGGGTTGACTCGTGGCGATGCTCAGCCAGCCCCACAGGAACACCGGCATGTCGTGCGCTTCCATGCAAAGATGTCCCGATTCTCACGGAGGAACTGGATGGCGCTTCTTCCTATTTTGAGTCGAGTGTTGTTGAGATGTTGGTGAACAGCATTGGGATCAGTCGGGTGAATGTGAACCTGTTTACGTCTCACGGTCGGTGAAATGCTGACTCCGTGCGAGCTTCTTAGCTCGCAACAAATCACTCGGATCTGCAGTTTTCGATACTCTTGTAGCTCTACCACTGCCAACACAGCATCGGCGATCTTGGAGCCTTTACGGAAGCACTCTTCCGCCTTCTTCCGATTGCCCGTAACGGTGATCACGCCCTTGGGACCAGGCATCTTGAGTTTAAGATACCGTAACATGGTGGGCCATGAAGCGTGCATAAGCTGGCCTTCCGAATAGCGTGATAAGCGCTCTGGAAATCCACGACCTCAAGGTCAACTTTTCCTTCGAAATGCTTGAATCACCAAAAGCTACATCAAAACAATTTGGCGAGTGACTCATCTTCTTTCGAGGAATGACTCCATGGAAGCTCATATTCTTGATCTTGAGTGCGGACATCGAATGCCCATCCCTTTCAACGTCTCGCGTACAATATGTTCATGCCACTACCACCATCCATCGGGACTTTGGTCGGTCAGTGCCCTCAACAATGGGTCGACCACCAATGCTTGCCTCCGGGGGGTGGCAATGTCGTCGGGTGATCGGTGGTCGAATGTGATGGCGATGCAGGACCATTTCAGATAATGGGGAGTCGCCGGAGCGACCAAGTTCACTTCCCGATTGATAACCTTCAATCGACTTTTGCTTTCGAGTCAGCAAAAATCATCAGGGTGGAATTGACATGGGGATATCCATCATCACTGTCATCTTTGTCTTCAACTTTGTCTGTTTCCTTATCTTTATCCTTGAGTTGTTTCCCTTGGAACTGCTGAATCAAGAGCCGACACTGTTGAGTGGTATGTTTCGGGTAAATGAGTTTACCCTCTTCATCTTTCTTTGTATGAATATGAAATGGAAAATCGAACACGTCGTTTCCATCCTGGTCTTTCACCTTCTTGGGGTTCCAAGGACCCTTGGGTTTCCCCTTGAACTTTCACAGGGTCACTGACCAAGGCCTCTCCGGGAGGCGGGTGGCTCGACTTTGCGCTACCTTCGCTGGAATTTCCTCCGCCCGGCCTCATTGGCGGCGATTTATATCTACCACTCGGGCCGAACCTCTTCTTCACCATTTGCATACTTGGTGGCAATCCATCATCCGACTCGAGGTCATATCTCGGTTCGACCAAATTTCAAACTCAACTCTCTGTTCTTGACACCTTCTTTGAAGGCCTGGCTACTGGTGATCGGATACATTCTCATTGTGTGGTGCAAAGTGATCCACCTCTGGATATAATCTCTCAAAGTTTCACTCGACTTTTGCACACGATGCATGCTCTCGTCAATCATGCTGGTGGTTTGCAAGTTCCTTCAAATGTCTGACAAACACTCGGGCAAGATCTTCCCAAGTGTAAATCTGCTGGGTGCTAACTAATTCAACCCATACTGGCTGAACCCTCCAACATAAGAGGCAAATGCTTCATGGCCACCTCATCGTTGCCACCGCCGATCTGAACAGCCACTCGGTAATCTTCAAGCCAAGTGTCGGGCTTGGATTCACCGATGAACTTCTGACTCGATCGCCAACCTGAAGTTGGGAGGAATCACCGCGGCTCTAATGGCTCTGCTGAAACACTCTGGTCCCGAGACATGAACTCTGCTGCTGGAAGCAACATCTCTATCATGGCCGTCTCGGTGAGCTCTGTTCTTGTCGACCAAATCTTGAACGATAATACATCTCGCATCAAAGCCTGGTTCCACAGGGTCATTGGAACTCTTCGCCAACTCTTGTCTTTGGCGTCTGTCGTCCTGCTGCCGAGGCGTATGATCCACCCCTTAGGGAGGAGTGGGCACTCGGCGTTGATCGTTGCGATCGAATCGGTGCTCATACTGCTCGCGGCCCTTGTACTGATCATCACGCCGGCCCCCACGTTCCTCACGCCTCGGGGCGATCTCGGACTATGGGCCGACTGGATTGAATTCGTAGCGACGGATCGGCTGTGAATCCTGTTCCGTGACTGTGATAACACTGAGTTTTGATCTCCTGCCGCCCGGAGCAGATCTCTGATTTGGAGCAAACCTCTACCTGCCTCCGACTAGGAAGGCTGAATTGACTCTGCTATACGGGCATCAGCTGCTAAATTCTGAATCGGAGTTCGATATACCTGAGTTGGCGGTTGAAAGAGCTCACGTCGACTGGATTCTTGGACCCTTGGTCGCGCGTGCTCGTCGAGTACTCACTGAAGGTTCTCCAGTCGAGTGCGCTCAGCCAGGTTGGCCAAGCGCGCATCCTCCAAGGCACGAGCCTCGGGGGTTTCTCCAACGATAGGAGTGTGAAGTGCATCCATGTTCCGACGGTGAAGCTCCTCCCTCTGGAGCGAAGTGAGGGGCTCGGGCAGGTACTCTTCGTGGGCTTGCTCCGGATCGCCTCCACCGTCACCTCCGTTGGTGCGGGTGAATCCGGGGGGACTACATGGTCCATCGACCATCAGAACCTCTGCTGCGGGTCCTTTGCTATCGCATTGGACGCTTGATCTCTGCGGAGCCAGTCGGCAGGTCGAGCAGGCCGTAGAGAGATTCGTCGGGCTCGATCGCCGTGACTTGGGGGTGGCGGTGGCGGGCCACCGCATGTTTCACCCTGCTGAAGCCTCGACCATTGGGCAGCTTGCGCGGTGGGAGGCCCAGGAGCGAAGAGCGGCACACGAGCCGACCCATCTTGGGTCGGCGGTTGCCTTGAGGAGGGCGTCGCGGACACCGCAGCGAAGTCGTCGCCCAGCAGACGGGGCGCGTCCACGTCAGTGGAGCCTCCTGAAGCCAAAGCGGAATCGTCGGCGACGAGCGTGGCGCACCGAGGCGGATCTCGTGGCCGTCAGCAGAACTCCACCTGAAACCATGATGTAGGAGATCGATAGAATGCCAACTTCTCCAACAAATCGCTAGAACACCTGCCCCACGGTGGGCGCCAACTGTCGTGATTCTAAGTCGGCGGTAGAATGGGGGTAGGTATGGAGAGGCAAGATCCTAGCTATGAAGTAGTTGTATCGCAAGGGATTCTGAGTTCGAGGCCCTTCTCGGAGGAAGTAATAGCCCTCGTCTCGGAGCCGGAGGCGGTCATTGGATGATATCGTATGTGTTCTGAGGTGCGAACCCTTCTACGTGGAGGGTGGCTTATATAGAGTCGCCGGGACTCCAGCCAGCCCACTTAGTAGAGGGTTTAAGGTGCGTTAAAGCTAGGCGTTACTGGTAACGCCTTACATAAAGTGTCATTAAGATCATAAAGACTATTTAACTACAAACCGTTTGGGCACCGAGTGCTCTTGGACTCCTGGTGGTCGAGTGGGTCTTCATGGTCGAGTGTCTTTGAATCTCTCGGTGAAACCTACGGTCATTGGAAGGCTGCTTCTCTTGCGAGTGTCCTTGTGGAGGGTACCTTTGGGCAGGTCTATGACCCTACCCCAGGTACATGACTTCATCATCGTCCGCCTCGCAAGGGTCCTAAATGCCTTGTTGATGAAGATGGACCGTGTGTGGCTATTATACTATGCTTGTTGTTTTAGTGCTGTGTGGATATTCTGCGCAAAGGTAACTTAGCCTGGTGCATTCGGGGCGCCCTCCTTCTTACGAGGCGTTTACTTCCTTGTGGCCATCTTGACCCTGTCATCTGCAATTGCTCAGGAACTTCAAAAAATTTGTTAGGGAGTTTGCCAGGAGATTCATCGTTCACCCAAGCCTTGTATCGCGGTACCCGTGAGGCACGGATTAGGAGACATGCGCTAGCTTTCGGTCTCAAACGAGGGTGGCTCGCGAGAAAGCAGAGAAAAGAAAAAACGCTCGCGAGGGCACCTGCCTAGCCCCCCTCGCGAGGTATGCAAGAGAGAGAACACAAGCGAACCAGAGTCAGGAAATGCGGTAAGAAGCAAGGAATCGGATCAGCAAGGAACACCAGAAGCAAACTTCGATTAAGGAAAAGCGAGCCAACTACGGAAAGCAAATGAAAACCGCGTCCGGCACCTAATCTAGTCTTCTAGTCTTCTCACCAGCGCGGAGCTAAGTGCTGCCACTAGACGTGGGAGGGAGCCCCAGGGCCTGAGGTCGGTGCTCCTGAGACTCCGGGGCGTGTACAGCCCCACTCATTATTACGTGAGAGTGTCACGGGCGGCGATTCTTCACATGCACCGGGCCTTCTTCAAAGGCTCTGGGCCTTTCTTCACAGGCTCTAGGACTTGCTTCATGGGTAGAACTTCCGGAGGTGCTGGATGTTCCAGGCGTTCTGGATGGGTATCCCGTCCTGCTTCTCCAAGCGCACGACGCCAGGCCTGGAGATGTGGACGAACTTGAACGGTCCCTCCCACATGGGTGAAAGATTATGCAGCCCTTCCCTAGAGAGGACCCTCCTCAGGACAAGGTCACCTGTCTCTAGCGTCCTGGAGCGGATGTCGCGGCAGTGGTATCGCCGCAGCGTGTGCTGTTACCTTGCTGCTCTCAGTGCAGCTTCGTGACGACTTTCCTCCCCCAGCACGAGGTCCATCCCGCGCGTGGCGTCCTGCTGCGTTTCATCGAACACCAGGACTCGTGCGGAGCGATGCTTGACCTCATGAGGAAGGACCTCTTCAGCCCCGTAGACAAGGAAGAATGGGGTCTCGCCCGTTGGCTTGGTGGCAGTGGTGCGGTTGGACCACAGCATGGACTAGAGCTCGTCGTACCAGCCCCTGCCATAGGCCTCGAGCTTCTTCTTGAAGGTCCTGGTCTTGAGGCCCTCAGGACCTCCGCGTTGTCGCGTTCGGCCTGACCATTGCTCCTGGGGTGCGCCACCAAAGCGTAGCAAATCTGCGTTCCAAGGTTAGCACAATATGTTTTGAAGTGGTTACTGGTGAACTGGGAACCGTTATCGGCAATGTTGTGGTTGGGGACTCCGAGACGGCTCACGATGCCTCTGATGAACATGACCGCGGACCCGGTGATAGAGGCGAGGGTCCCGATCTTTGGATGAGATGATAACAATCGATTTGGTGGAGACGACTTTGACGATCCGACTACAAACGTGCACGACGTTGCGCCTTAGCAATCGCTAAACCAACTCTGAGAGGTTATTGACCACGCTGGAGCACGATCAACCTGACCACGAAGGTCTATTCCTACAAGCAATCGAAAAAACAAGCAATAATATGATAAAGCAATCTAAATATTGTGAATATATATGAAGTATTGATAATGGTGGGTGTCAGTGTACTAGAGTAGGGGTACCCTAGTATCCCGAACTCGTGCACGGGCGGTTGCAGCCCCCGGCGGCAAGGCCTGCCTGGTGACCGCCCAGGTCCTCCATGGTTCCTTTGGAGCAATTCAAAAACAAAGTATTTAAGCCAAGAAGACAAGGCCCCGACAAGAGGAGCTCGCCGGGAAGGCCCGGAGAGCGACAAGCTCCCGGACGCGACAAGGATTCAGCCGCGGCAGGCGCTTGTTGACGAGCAACCACTCTTCATCTCCGCTCCAGCTCATCCACCAACGATGTCGCCATGGGACCATTCCAGCGCAGCGTGTCAGAAGAGCTGTCTTGACCGGCCGGAGAGAGCAGCGATGGCGGGCGCCGACAAGAGTGCCATCGTGGCAGCGGTGGCGCTCTGACGATCCTTTTGCCTTGTTTAGGCGACATGGGCGGGCATTTAATGCTTTTGTCCCTTGCCGTCGAGTTAGGTAGAATACACCGTACAAAGTAGCTGTACCAACCGCAACTCATTTTCCCGTTTTGCCCTTGTCTCGTTGCCACCTGTTGGTGACCCCTTGAGCATATAAAGGAGGCCCATTACATAGCGTGGGGGGTTCGACTCATTCAAAACTAGAGACACTCACGCTAGGTTTTGTAGTTCTCGGTGCTCCCTAGCAAGAACACAATACAATCAGACAAGCAGCAGTAGGAGTATTATCTCTCCGGAGAGCTCCGAAGCTGGGTAAACTGCTCCTGTGTTTCGCCTCGATCTGCTCTTCGTGCAATCTCCGCCCCCCACCGAACTGAAAGGGACTCGGTCCGCCGGTCCCATAGGTGTTCGTGGGTTACGATCAGCTTCCCCGACATCTTTGGCGCGCTAGGTAGGGGGCGTCGAGGTTGTGTGAACCTGATCCGGCGTTCACACGAGCAACATCTTCATCATCTTCATCAACATGCCACCGAAGAAGAAGGCTTGGCGGCAGCGAGCAAATCCACGTCGATCCCGCCACCACGGAGCAAGCGGATGGCGGGGTAGAGCGCCAGCCGAAGAATGGGCGTCGACGAGGAGCTCATGGCGCTGCCAAGTCAAGGACAAGGCGCGTGAGACCTCGGCGTCCGTTACCGCACGCGCCCATCTCAGAGGCGGGACCGACAGCGTCATGGTATTCATAGTACCATCGCTCGTTGGATCAAGACCGAGCTGGAGGATCGCGAGGCCCTCAAGATCAGCGTGCGCGCCGACATCTTTGGGCGGCGAAATGCTGATGCGCTGGGCGGGATGCTGCTCCTTCTAACATAGTTAGAAGTCGAGCATATCCGCTCCTCGCACCGTTCGCCATTGCCACCCACCACACTAGCGGAAGCCTTGGCGAGAGCTCAGCGCTCTAGACTACCCTCCAACAGCCGACAAGGTCGGCGAATGGAGGGCCACTATCAGAGTCTCGCCGGCTTTGCCAACGGCGGCGCCCGCGGCAACCAACTACGCCGCTGCGGCGGCAAGGCGACAAGGCACGAGCGGTGGCGGCGAAACCTGTGGGGTGCAACCACCATGCACTTTCGCCACCCGAAGGCCAAGATCACCAACTCGCCGGATCCACCTCGACAGCGGCTTCGACGCGTCGCCGGATCCACGAACTTCGCCGTGATCGGCGCAAAGTTCTTCAAACGGCAACAAGAAACGACTTCGAACTGCGCCAGCGCCCGAAGATAAGCGCGGCGTCAATCCGACCAGCGCTGGGGCCTCTGTCGATATGCATGCGCCCGAAGAACGAGCGACTTGTCGTCTGCGCGTAGGTTGCCCTGCGTTCACTCGTGAGCTGCGGCAAGTCCGATGGCCCAAGAAGAAGAATTTCAAGCCGGGACGTGCGAGAGAAATGCGATGGCGGGGCGCATCGTCGGAGTTCCTCGGCATCTACACCATCGCGGTGCAAACTGCAGGGGGGCGAGACGACAAGATTCTCGCCAACTACTTCCCGCTGGTACTCAAGCCCAATGTCAGATCCTGGCTCATGCACTTGCCGGATGGATCCATATCCTATTGGGCAGATCTATGCCATCAGTTTGTCGGCGCCTTCACAGGAGGCCACAAGCCTCATGGCCAAGAAAGCGACCTTCATCGCTGCGCCGGAAGGAAGGAGAGTCCTGCGCAAGTTCATTCGGAGATTCAGCCGTGTGCACTACAACATCCGAGATGTCCACCCTGCAGCGGTGATCGGTGCATTTCATCGAGAACATGCGGAACCGCAGGATGAGGAGGAGATGGCGATGTGCAAAGTCAGGGCGTCGGTGAGCTGTATGCCCTGGCCGACAAGTGTGCGCGTCTTTGAGGAAGGAGGAGACTCGGGAGAGAATCTGAAGCAGGATCGATAGTGAGGAGACCGCCCGGCGAAGAGCCGCGGACGGAACAACAAAAAGAAGAAGGGCAAAGAGGTGCTAGTTGTCGAGCAGTCCGGCAGCGGTGGTGCCTTGTAAAGCCAAAGTTGGTGGCTCCGGCAAGGAGGTTGCCGCTGGCACCGACCGCCAAAAGCTGTGGCGGCCGACAAGGAGGACAGCTCAACAAACAATCTTGCAAGATCCACGCACCAAGGGCCCACGACCTCGAGCTGCAAGAAGGTCGAGCAGCTTGTTGAACAACAGAAGGCTAGTCTGGCGAGGCGCGACAAGGAGAAGGCCAGGAAGGTCTGGGGGAGTTGGCAAAAAGCGACCGGCGGGGGACGCCGCAGCAAGGCCAAGCAGCGGCAAGGAGACAGACCTCCGGCGCGACAAGGATGAAAACGGCGGCGGCGATGAAGATATGGAAGGCGACAAGACCGATGAGCAGGAATTTCAGAAAGCCACGGAGGTCCTCTGCATTGACGGCGGTGCTTCTGCGCATACTTCACACCGCCAACTCAAGCAGTGGATGCGGGAAGTTAATGCAGCAGAACCATCCGTGGAGTCACGCAAGCCTCTGAAATGGTCCACACGCCTATCATCTTTGATATTGAGGACCACCCTGATCGCATAACCCGATTGGTGCTTGCGATGTTGGTCTCACCAACTATCCGCAACCTCAAGGTCACCAAGATGCTAGTTGGCGGGCCAGCAAACCTGATCTCCTCCGCGGTGCTCCGAAGCTTCAAATCCGACAGCGAGCTCGAAGAGACTGGCACATTCAAAGGATCAATCCGGGAAGGAGCAAGCGAAGGGAAGATCACGTTGCGGTAACATTTGGCGCGAGCTGAACTTCGGATCGAGAGGTCACATTCGGCGTTGCTGATTTTCCATTGCCTTACAATGGGATACTTGGCGTCAGCGCTTCGCCAAGTTCATGGCGGCCTCTCATTATGCATACAACCTGCTCAAGATGCCAGGCCCGATAAGTGTCATTTCTGTCCATGGCGAGAAGAAGGATGCTCTTATCTGTGCCGACAAGATCTACCGAGAGACAGCAGCTGCAACAGATAGCAAATCACTTGCCGCTGAAGCTCCCGGGGGGAAGAAGAAGACCAAGTCCGGCAAGAGCTCTGATGCCCACTCTGGCAAGCGCACCTCCTCGGATTGCTGCACTACCATCGAGGACGCACCGTCGAGCTCCACCAGCAAGTGCAAGAAAACGATGGCAGCTCCACCAAAAACCAAGAAGGTGCCCGCCAAGGAGGACGGCACTGGTGGTACCTTCACCATCGATGCCACTCTCGAACCTAAATAGGAAGGCGCTTCGTTGCTTTCTGCAGGCGACGTCGGCGTGTTTGCATGGCAACCGTCGACATCCCGGTGTTCCCAGGAAAGTAATTGAGCATCACTTAGCTGTCTGTCCTCATGTGCGGCCCGTCAAGCAGAAAGTCAGGAAGCAGGCAGTGGAGCGCCAAGAGTTCATTGCAGAAGAAATCAAGAAATTGGAAGCAGCAGGCCTTGTCGAGTGCTCCATCCTATGTGGTTGGCCAATCCTGTAGTTGTCGCAAGGCAAATGGGAAATGGAGACTTTGTATCGACTTCACGAGATGTTAATAAAGCTTGTCCCAAAGACCCATTTCCCTTGCAGCGCATCGACAGATTGTTGACTCCACATTGGATGTGATTTGCTTTAATTTCTTGATGCATACTCGAGATATCATCGATCTTCATGGCAGAAGAGGATGAAGAAAACGCATTCATCACCCCATGTGGCACATATCTTTGCTTTGTACGGATGCCTTTTGGGTTAAGAATGCTGGTTCAACGTTGCAAGAGTAGTCCATGGCGGCTTTTGAGCATAAATGCACAAAAATGTAGAAGCTTACATGGATGACATAGTGGTCAAAAGCAAGGACAAAAGCAACTCTGGTTCAAGATTTAGATGAGACCTTTGCAAATCTGCGCAAGATCAACCTCAAGCTCAACCCGAGAAGTGCGTGTTGGAGTTCCTTCCGGCAAGCTTCTCGGGTTCTTAAATCTCAGCGAGAATTGAAGCCAATTCCGACAAGATCAAAACCATTGAGCAGATTCAAGCTCCAAAGCGCGTCAAGGATGTCACGAAGACTTGCGGTTGCGTGGCTGCTATCGGCGAGTTTATCTCTAGATGCTGCTGAATCGCCCCGCCATTTTCAAGATTTTGAAAAAGGCAGGTCAATGAAATGGACTCCGAAGCGGAGGCTGCGTTGCGAGGACTTAAAGAGTACTGTCCTCCACTCCGATGCCTTATCGCACCTAAGCCACAAGAGAAGTTGCTGCTGTACATAGCGACAACCAATCAAGTGGTTAGTGCTGCGTTAGTAGCGGAAAGGGAGGCAGATGATGAGCCGGCAACCAAGGCAGATGCATCCAGCGACAAGCGAGGGGCTTCACCGCGAGCTCTGGTCCCGACAACGATGGATCTGCGAGCGCGAGAAGATCTGAAAAGGATGGTGTAGCGCCCAGTTTACTTTGTCAGTTCCCTTCTGCAGGGGGCTAGGTCAAGGTACTCTGGTGTGTAGAAATTGCTTTTCGGCCTCCTCATGGCCTCGAGAAAGTTGCGCCATTACTTCCAAGCACATGAAATCACAGTCGTCACTCGCTTTCCCCTGAAGAGGATATTGCAAAATCTAGAAGCTACAGGCAGGATTGTCGAGTGGGCACTGGAACTGTCAAGCTTTGGCCTCAATTTTGAAAGCACTTGACTATCCAAAGCGAGCATTTGCGAGTTTATAGCAGAATGGGCGTAGCATAAGATGAAGAAATTCGAGAGCGAGCATTCCCGTCAAGGAAACAAGCAAATAATGGCTGATGTACTTTGATGGTGCCTTCTCGTTGCAAAGCGCCCGGTCTTGAGCGTCTTGCTTATCGCACCACGGAGAGCACCTCAAGTATATAGTCCAAATGCACTTTCCCAAGGAGCAAGCGACAAACAATACTGCAGAGTATGAAGGTTTGCTTGCGGTCTCGAGAATGCAGTAGACCTTGGGATCAAGAAACTCATTGTCGGGGTGACTCGCAGACTTGTCGTCCGCCAAGTAAACAAAGATTATCGAGTCCGTTGATGGAAGCCTCGTTGATGAAGTGAGAAAGCTAGAAGAGCACTTTGGCGGCTGCAGATGGAACATGTTCCAAGAGCTCGAGAATGATATTCTTGATGGCACATCAAAGTCGCCGCACTAAGTTACACTGTGGAACCAGGGATTTTGTGCTCAAGCTAACTCAACCGACCGTATGCGCCATCATCTGGACACAATAAGAAGAGGAAGTTGATTTCGGTGACTATTTTCGGCGAGAGCTTCTGAAGCCGCCACCAAAAGGTCCCAGGATCAACACTTAAAGCTGCCGAGGAGCAGTCTACTCCGACAAGCCCTAGGGTTTGTTTCGTTGAAGCGAGCGCTCCCGAGCAAGTTTTGCTCCAGCAAGCTTGCGGGGAACATCAAGCTCTGGCGAGCCGCGAGGTTCTTGCCGTAAAGCGGCTGTTCCCAGAGCGATATATGTGCCTTTAGTCCTTGTTGCCGAGCCTGGCTCCGGCATGGGCACGACAGATTGTCCATTTCATTGAGACGGAGAACTTCCGAAGAGCGGAAGAAGCGGAAAGAGTAGCCCGGCAGGCAAGTATGTACCAGTTTGTCGACAGCACGCTGTATAGAAGAAGACTCAGCGGTGTGAAATTGAAGTGTATTCACGGGAAGATGGGCCGAAGCTGTTGGCGAGAGATACGGAGGCATATGTGGTCACCACATTGGCGCAGAGCGCTTGCCGGCAAAGCTTTCCGGCAAGGTTTCTTGGCCGACAGCCCTCCGGGATGCAACTGCACAAGTAACCAAGTGTGAAGTGTGCGGTTCCACTCAGCAGATACACCAGCCAGCTCAAGCTCTCCGGGCGATCCCTTTATCCTAGCCATTTTCGGTGCAGGGGCTCGACATTCTCGGCCCCTTTCCCGAGCTGTCGGGGCTTTGAGTACTTATGCGTTGCAATCGACAAGTTCACAAAGTGGTCGGAAGTGGAAGCGATGAGGAAGGTGACACCGGATCGGCGATCAAGTTCTTGGTCGGTTGTTTGCCGTTTGGAATTCCTAACAGGATCATCACCGACAACGACACACGGTTCGAGCCGCACCTTCATGCGATGCGTCCAAGATCTTGGCGCCAAGGTCTGCTTTGCTTCTATTGCTCATCCGAGAAGCAACGGTCAAGCAGAGAGGGTGAATGCTGAAGTGCTGCACGGACTCAAGAACAGAACTTTCGATAGGCTGCACAAGTGCGGAAGAAACTGGATCGAGGAGCTACCGGTGGTTCTTTGGTCGATCAGGACGACGCCGTCGAGCCACCGGCGGACACCTTTCTCTCTAGTCTATGGAGCAGAGGCAGTTCTCCCCACGGAACTCGTATATGGGTCACCTCGAGTACTCGCTTATGATGAGCATGAGCAAGAGCAGCTGCGACAAGATGACGCGCTGCTCCTTGAGGAGGACCGTCTTTAGGCTGCTGTACGAGCTACTCGTTACCAGCAAGCTTTGCGCCGCTACCATAGCCGCAAAGTTAATGCCAGAAGTCTCGAGGAAGGCGACCTTGTTCTTGGGCGCGTTCAGTCTGCCAAGAATTCCAACAAGTTGACGCCGAAGTGGGAAGGCCCTTATCGGGTGAAACAAGTCACTAGGCCTGGCGCTGTCCGCCTTGAGACCGAAGATGGCATTCCGGTGAGCAACTCCTGGAACATTGAACATCTTCGTAAGTTTTACCCGTAGGGCGCGGTTGCTGGAACCTGCTCCGGCAACCACCTTTTGTACAAGTCTTGCCGATGTTGCGTGTAATCCTTTGTACAAAGCCGGGCGCAGACCCCGTGCATAAGTAAAGCTCATATGTTGCGCACAACTTGTCAACTACATGCTTTCATAATCATTTTTGCATGTGTTGTCTAACATTTTGTGCAGCATCCACACCCGGTAAGCAATAACGAGCCACAAGGCTCCATAACTTTATTTTCTCTTCTTTCTCTTTCTCAAAGAAAGGAAGGTTCCCTCGCACACAAGTTAACCAGGGGAAGGAGAAGATAATGCCATGGACCAAGCGTTGCTCGAGGAAGTTTTACTTTATCGGGAAGCAAACGACAGAAAAGCTAAGTTGCCAAAATTTTGAGCAATCAGTTTTTAAATCTTTAAGTTATCTTCCTCGAACGATAGTACTTTCTATGGAAAACCTGTGCGGCGGAGGAACCAACTTCGTAGCTAGTCGCGCCTTACCTTGTTTGAGTCCGCTCAACAACGTAAGTGAGCTGCAACTAGTTGCGACAAGGTTGCTTGTCGGGGCGGCACCGCCAGCAGGCTCTTGACGTCCCTTTTCGGCGCTTCATGCAAAGGAGCCCGCGCCGACAAGTTCCCTAAAAGCATAGGGCACAAACATACAAAGGAAGGAATCAAGTAAAGGAAATAACATTGCAATCATTGCCCAAGATAAAGTTATATTACAAAATAGCTTGTCGCAGATCTAATAAATTGTTCTCCTAAACATGATCAGCAGCGATAAGGGAAAGATAAAACTGGCGGCCTAATCTACGCGGTCGCTATCAACCCGCTTGATCTTTCCCACCTCGTCCACAATGGGTGCGACAAGGGCTTTGAGCGCCTCCACATCGGCATCTGGCGGTAGGGATCTGAGGACGCCGGCAAGGTTGAGGCCTGGATTGCGGAAGGCCACCTTCATCAACACCTTCTGGAGAGCTCCCGCACAGATTTGGCGCGATTCCTCGTCCAGCTGCTTTGGGATCTCTTCCCGGAGACGCTGGAGAGCCGTCACCATGCCCTTGAGGAATAAGCTGAGCTTGGCGCTGGGTTGGAGACGCTCGTCGGAGGAGTACCCGAGGTCCACCATCCCCAGCTCCGTCAGCTCCTTGTCGATGGCGGCGGCGATATTCACAAGACCTTCAGTCCAGAGCTCCACATTCTCCCCTGAAGGTGCTCAGGCGGCGATGCACTCGCCAAAGCAGCTCCTCGTTGGCCTTGATTTTCTCAACAGGCCCACCTCCCGCTCCTTGGCACCGTCCAGCGTCTCGCATCGGGTGGTCAGCTTCAGCTCAAGATCTGCTTTGGAGTCCTTGGCGGCGCTGAGCTCCTTGCTCCTCTCGGCGAGGCGGCCTGCAGCTCGCCAAGAGTGTGGCGCCCTTCGCGCTCGTGCTTGAGTGCAGGAAGCTCCTCGCCCGCTCTTGGAGGCTGGCCTCCAGCAGCGTCTGCTTGTCTTCAACTCTTTCTTGGCGGCCTCGGCAGCTGCGGCGGCATCCTTTGTTTCCTTAGAGCCCCGTAGCGACTCCTCATGCGACAAGCTCCTCCTCGTGGCTGTCAAGGTTGATCTTCCGCTGCGCCAGCTCGCCCTCCTGCGCGGATAGCTTCTCGGCAGCGAGCCTCTGCTGCTCTTCAACCTCTGCCTTCTCGAGGATGAAGGCTTTGCGCGGCTCAACAATTTGCTCCCGCTCCTCTGCCAAGGACCGGAGAGCTTCCTGATTGATTCCCCGGAGCTCCTCCGCGCGCTTCTCTATGGCTGCTCCCGCCTTCGCGACAAGCGCTTCCCGGGATTCCAGCTTGGCTTGTCGGGCGCGGTAGAGTGACAGCAGCTTCTTTAGCAGCTGCTCCTCCTCAGACTCGCCGCTGCTGCTGCTTGGCGCGTCCACCAGCGTCAGCCCAGCAGAGGCGAGCAGCTCTCCATCGAAGGTGTCTCCTTTGACCGGCGCCCTGGAGCTCGAGGCCCAGGGGAGCTTGATGAAGACGCCATCGCCGGCCTTCAGATAGGCGCTGGGCTGGGGCTCTTAGGAGCCTACGCTGCACCAGTGGCGGAGGGATCGGCGGTCGGCGTAGCGCCTGGCGCTCCTGCGGCCTCAGGGTCATCAGTGCGATCGCCGGACTCCTCGCCAGCCTTTGCGGCGGCCGCCTTGGCGGCCTCTTCGCTGGCGGACCCATCGGCGCCAGCCTCTTCCTCCATGGTGGCGACGTCGTCAGTGTTGCCGCACGCGTCCTCCTCGCCGGCGACCTCAGTCTCCATCGGCTCTGCGGCAGATGGATCTGACGATCAGAAAAAGAAAGAACAGTCAAGCAAATGTTTGAAAATAAAATCAAAAGAAGAAGAACCCAAGGGAAATTTTCGATCAAAGGGATTACCTGTGATGGGATCTGCGGCCGCGGTCTCAACCACCGGAGGATTGCCGGCGCTGCCCCTTGTCGGAGAGGCTTCCCTTGTAGGAGAAGCCTCCCTTGCCGGAGAACGCTCCCTTGTCGGGGAATCCTCCCTTGGCGGTGTAGTCGAAGCAGATGGCATTTCGGGAGCGGTTTCCGGGCGCTCCTGGTGAGGCTGCTCTGCTCCTACACAAACCAACAGTCAGATATCAACAAAGAAGGCGCACCCATGCATGCCTAACAGTAAGAAATAAACCGTATACTTACGCTGGGGGCTGTGCTGGGGGCTGCTTTGAGGAAGGTTGCGGGTCCGGCAAGGGTGTCTCGAGCAGCGCCTCCTGTTGCCCACGGGGGATCGTCCTTGATGACAACCACGGGTCTTAGCTCTCTTGATGCCCTCTGAGCAGCGTCTGAAAAAGGAAAGAGTTGAGAATGAAGCAAATCAGATACAAGGCGAAGCAACAAAATTGAAGAAATACAAGCACATCATAGAAGCTTACTCTTCTTCTTCTTCCTCGTCGGAGCTGGCGCGAGAGATCAAATTCCGTCTCGCCTCCGGTGCGAAGGCGGAGGAGTAAGTTCCCTCGACCGCTTGGCGGGAGTGGCATGATGGCCTGGGAGGATCCCGCCTCGGTTATGTTGAAGTGTGGGTGCTCCAGCAACAAGATGCTTGCTGTGATGAAACACGTCGCGCAGCGCTCGGCTGTTGGCCCGTCTGCTGCCCCGCCTCGTCTCCGGCCTTGCGGAGACGCCTCCTTGGTGGAGCCGGGGGCTCCGTTTGCGGCAGGCTGCTAGATGGTGGAGAGGAAGCGCCCTCGGCAGGTTCGCTCGACTCGGCCTCGGGTTCGGCAAGCTCCTCCTCGCCGGCAAACTCCCTTCGCTCGGCAAGGCTTGCCGCCTCTGCTGCCTCTGCCTCCTCCACGGTGAACCCGAATGCACCAGCGGCAGCAACTGCTGCCGCCTCCTCCAGCCTGGTGGCGATGCGTTGCATCTCGTCGTCGGTGGTGTCGCGGGTGAGCCTCTTTTGCTCGTCGGGGCGGACCGGCACTTCTTCCAAGCTGTCGAAGAACTGTCGCATGACGTCGTCTGAAGGCTCTTGCCAGGTTGGAACGATCCCATGCGAATCGCTGCGGCATCATTACGCGGATGCGGTCGGCGAAGAGTTGTTGCACAATGGGGCGACTCCTCGAAACCTAAACCACTCGGGGTGAACTGGGTGCTTGAACAGCTCCAGCAGCATCGCATCCAACTCCAAGGCAGTGAAATTGAAGTTGAGGCCAGGCGCAGCCTCATGATATCCGCCGCATTTTGGAACTCCCAAGCAGGTCTCCTCCTCTCCTGCAAGGGAAGCGTCTGTGGCGAAGGAAATATGCGCCAACGCGCTCACGGTGAGTCAGCAAGCACGAGGCACAAGATCCGGGTCACGGCAATCTTCAACCTAGCATATTCCGGCGCCAAGTTGCTCCAATCATTGCCGCGCACTATTGGAGTTTGGTGCTAGGCAGTGAAGGGCTGCGGGTTCTCCTCAATGATCCAACACCAATCGTCTCTCCACTCCTCCCACTTGCTGCGGAGCTCTCCTTCCAGATAGGCTTCTTTCTTGCCGATCCTTGAGATCCAAGCAATCCCTCTGGCAAGTGGCTCTCCTCTCTCAACGCGGGGCATGAACAAGTGGCGGAAGAGGGCTACGTTTGGGTGGACTCCGACAAAGTTTTCGCAAAGGTGTGCGAAAACTGCCATGGTCAGGACAGCATTGGGGGTGAAATCAAGGAGGCGAAGCCCGTAGGTGTTCATAATATCACCGAAGAATTCAGAGAAGAGGCGGGCAGAGCCATAGAAGAAAAAGCGAAGAAGGGTAACCAGTTGGGGCTAGTTCGCAAGCAGCGGCTGGGAGTACCTTCGTGCGCGGATCTTCGCGTCTCCGTCGACCGAACAAGTAGTAGTTCTCCTCAGCTCCCTTGCGTCCGATGAGAGGAAGATGGCCCGCTCCTTTCGGCCTTGTGAGCGCTGCGCCTCGCCGACTTCACACCTTTCCCTTATCGGCTTTGAGCCATGGCGGAGGTGGTGGAGAGACCGACGGCGTTGATGGCGCTGAGTGGCGATAGAGGCGGGCGCTGCTCTCTTGAGACTAGAGAAGAAGGGGGCGGCGGTGGTTTCGAGATTGGACAGCAAATGGCGAGGTGGGCGACCTGCCCTGTTTCCCCTGTTTATAAGGAGGGAGAGGGGCGGACGTTTCGCTTTGCCAAATAAACAAACCCCCACGATCTCTCCCACGGCATACGTTAAGGCGCGTGCCGTTCGTGGGGGCGTGGTGGAGTCCGGAGCAAATTCTGGCGTGATCCAGGCCGCGCGTGCCCGATGCACTGTTTTGGGCCTGGCCCAACAGCGCTCGGCACCTGTGTGTGGCCCGAGCCAGGGGCTCCTGTCGGTGTACTAGAGTAGAGGTACCCTAGTATCCCGAACTTCGTGCTGGCGATTGCAGCCCCAGCGGCAAGGCCTGCCTGGTGAAAGCCCAGGTCCTCCATGGTTCCTTTGGAGCCATTCAAAAACAAAGTATTTAAGCCAAGAAGACAAGGCCCCGGCAAGAGGAGCTTGCCGGGAAGGCCACTCAAGGCACGCAGAAGACAAGACCCCGGCAAGAGGAGCTTGCCGGGAAGGCCCGGAGAGCGACAAGCTCCCGGACGCGACAAGATTCAGCCGCGGCAAGGTGCTTGCCGCGGCAGCAACCACTCTTCATCTCCGCTCCAGCTCATCCACCAGCGTGTCGCCATGGGACCATTCCAGCGCTGCGTGTCAAGAGGTCAGGCGCCAGCGGAGAGCAGCGTGAAGCGGCGCCGACAAGAGTGCCATCGTGGCAAGCGCTGGCGCCCCGACGGTCCCTGTTGCCTTTGTTTAGGCGACATGGGCGGGCATTTAATGTTTTTTCCCTTGCCGTCGAGTTAGGTAGAATACACTGTACAAAGTAGCTGTACCAACCGCAACTCATTTTCCCGTTTTTGCCCTTGTCTACGTTGCCACCTGTTGGTGACCCCCTCTAGCATATAAAAGGAGGCCCATGCGCAACGTAGAGGGGGTTCGACTCATTCGAAACTAGAGACACTCACGCTAGGTTTTGTAGTTCTCGGTGCTCCCTAGCAAGAACACAATACAATCAGACAAGCAGCAGTAGGAGTATTATCTCTCCGGAGAGCTCCGAAGCTGGGTAAACTGCTCGTGTGTTTCGCCTCGATCTGCTCTTCGTGCAATCTCCGCCCCCCACCAAACCGAAATGGACTCGGTCCGCCGGTCCCATAGGTGTTCGTGGGTTACGATCAGCTTCCCCGACGGTGGGGATCCGTAAGCGGTCTTGGTCTGGTCGTTGGACACAAACGAAGTACACGAAGTTGCAATGGCTAACTTTTAACTAAACAAATCCCAACGGAAAAGCTACTAGATGGTTCTACTTACATAGGAGCAAGGGGTGGCAGCCAAGGAGGTGGGAGGACGTCCCAAGGCAGCCAAAAACTAACCCTAGGTCGTACAAGGCCAATGGGCCAAGTGGAGGTGACGTAACAACATTGGACTTGTAGTTTGACTCGGATTCTGCTGCACCACCAGATTGTTTCGTCCATAACTCAACGGTCCAGATGAATTTGAAGGTGAATCCAATTGGGTTAGAAAGTGAACGAAATCTATTTTCCAACAAAAAAAGAATCATCCAATATGGAGTTCGGATGAAAAAGTTAATGACGTTTTGAGTCAGGTATGTCTGTGCAGTCCGAATCTGAGTCCAGAACGTGAGAGACTTGGACTCTATCTTCTCTTGTGCCAAAAGTGACGTGAGAGAACTTTTTGAACAGCAAGTAAATTCCCCTTTCTCCCTTATCTTCATATGTGGACTGTACAAATGTCCCATACACCTGCAATTAGACATGGCATAAAAGTTTGTGAAGTATTTTTGTCCTCGATGACATAAATAAATTATTGCATAGTTTGCATTAGAAATCACCTCACAAATATACATGTATGCAATATTTTTGGTCATATCCAAGGTAGTCATGTCCTCATCATCCTCCCCTTCTTGAAAACAAAGCCGTCCTCGGTGTTGCTTAGTCTGAAATGTGGCTAACAAAAGAGACAAGGTGTACATGTTGTATATGTATATATCATCCATTTTTACTTCCCTTGATTTTTGGACATATGACACATGAATAGATGAGTAACTTGCATAGTTCATAAAATCTAAAGCCAAAACATTATCACAAGAAGTAGAAGGCATGAAAATATTGCAACTCAGTTTGCACATATAAGTGAAGCTCTTATTCATTTCAAAAGATTGACAATGTTCATCATTAAACCATCCCAACGTTGGTGAATAAACCTTACTTGCATCAAATTTACATGCTACAACATGCTTAAATAAGCAAACATGCAATAAGTCATTCGACACAGAATCATCACCAAGATTAGAGGTCATATCAAAATGATTAAACATCGATTCTTTTGCATCAACAGTTAATTCAATGGGTGCACTCAAAATTGTTGGTATTTCAGTTGTTTGATCACATGACGCATTTATGACAGTATCAAGATTCTCTAAAATAGGTGATGTGCTCAAATCACCAAGTAACTCAACACATGATGCATTCAAGTTAACTAGGGATGCATCATTCTCATGTGAAGTTATATCATTAATACCTTCTTTGTTACCTTGTCTCAAAGGCGAGCTGATGTAGGTGCGGGTGTTGACAATGCACCATACACTTGAGATGATGTCGCTCACAATCTAAGGTGGGGCTGCTCTAGTAGGTGCAACGGTGGAGGAACCAACCGGCGGTGGTGAGCATGAACTGGAATAGTAGTTGTTGTAGTCACCCAATGCATCCTCCTGTATCTGTCTCTCAAAGGTACAAGCGAACATACATAGCAGTAATGCAACGAGGAATATAGTGAAATCTTATGCGGATATCATGGTTCAAACCACCAAAAAATCTATTCATTGTATCATCCTCAGATTCTTCTATGTCACAATGATGCTTATAAGATTTGAACTCTTGGTAGTAAGCATGAACAGTGTTACTGCCTTGTTTTAATTGTTTCAATTTGCGAAGCGATTCACGACGATAGTAAGGAGGAAAAGATTGTTGTCTCATTATAGCTTTCAAAACTTTCCAAGTTGTGGGTTGGTTATCAATGTTTTTCTTACAATGTACACTCCACCAAACAGAAGCAAAACCAGTAAATGCTCTAGTGGTAGCTCGTACTCTCTCAAGTTCAGAAAAATCATGGTGACTAAAAACTTCTTCTAATTCAAGCTTCCAAGCTAGATAAATAGCATGATTAAATCTACCCTCAAATGATGGTAAAGACATAACGACCATATGCTTGTGTGTGTTGTCCCAACTCTCGTGATGGTGAAGATGTGTGCGTAGTCCAAGAACTTCTATCTCCGGAACCTGTCATGATTAGTAGAAACAATAAACAAAATTCGAGAATAATGTTCCTATGAACTACTAGGATGTGGTTGTAAAGTGCTCACAAGAAAGCAGATATCAATATCTTACAAGTTCTTACCATGCGGCGGTGGTGACGGGTAACCAACGGTGTCAAGTAACTCTGAAGATTGTGTAAGCGATTTCGGGGAGCGTCGATATACGGTGTAGAAATATGTGGAGCTGTGTTGGCTATATATGGTAGCAAATTTTTTAGCAATAATCAATTCAAAGATGCAATATTGAATAAGCGCTCAATGACGGTCTTGTGCTGGTCCTAGGCTAGACCGGACCAGAGACGCGAGCCTAGAACACTGATGAGGTCACGGCGTAGCACAACTAGCATCAATGAAGGATACTAACTAGCTCTGGACAGCAAGATATAAGTGAAGATCACAACGGTAGTAAAGATAATGATGAAAAACAACTTCCAAGCAGGATATACAACAACTCTCTCTCAAACTTTCCTCTTGAAAAGTTTGAACCAATTTTCCGATAACTTTTCTCAAGAATGGCACTGACTCAAGCTTTCAAACGCAAAAAGAATCACCCAATTCTGAGTTGATATGAGGAGTAAAAAAATTCTAAAGTTGGCTTGAAAAACTGGAATAAGCTGTGTCACGAACTTCGGAGGGCATAAAGACCTATTTAGAAGCCGATTTTGAGGTGCCAAATAATGAACAAGCTTCTGCAACTATTTAGATGCGGCTCGTCGCTAGCTTTCATTTGAGTACTCGCGGCGCCAAAACGAACTTCGTATGAGGAAGTTACACCTATTTTACTGACCAATGCACAAAACAGATTCCAATCCAAATTCAACTATGAGACTGAGTCTAGATAGATTCGAATTTTGTTTTTTTTCTTCTCTTTTTTTGTTTCCTCACACTTTTTTTCTTTTTCTTTCCTCTCTTTTTTTCTAAACGTTTTTTATTTTTTTCTCTCTTTTTTTCTCTCCCTCTTTCCAAAACAAAATAGATAAGACGCAGATTGGATCAAGCGAAGATGTGAACAATCTCAACTATGATGAAGACAATGAACGGTGGGTAGCACGTGGTGGAAATTGATGAATGGGATGGTGGACAGCGGAAGGAATAATGATGCAGCGGTGGCGTGACTAATGTGAATAGAACTCGAAACTCTAAACAAACTAGACACTAAGACCAGCAACTCGACACGGCGATGCAACCGATAATTCAACAATGCAAACAATGAAAAGAAAATTGCAAAGGCTCAGACTGGCTATGATAAAGGATGAATAGATCTAAAAATTTTTTGTGGCTTTCTTGGACAATAGGTAAGAAAATAAATCTAATCTAGGGATAACTGGAAATTCTCACCGAGCAACCTAAAATCTGATACCACTTGATAGAGGCGAGGGTCCCGATCTTTGGATGAGATGGTAACAATCAATTTGGTGGAGACGACTTTGACGATCCGACTACAAACGTGCACGACGTTGCGCCTTAGCAATCGCTAAACCAACTCCGAGAGGTTATTGACCACGCTGGAGCACGATCAACCTGACCACGAAGGTCTATTCCTGCAAGCAATCGAAGAACAAGCAAGAATGTGATAAAGCAATCTGAATATTGCGAATATATATGAAGTATTGATAATGGTGGGGATCCGTAAGCGGTCTTGGTCTGGTCGTTGGACACAAACGAAGTACACGAAGTTGCAATGGCTAACTTTTAACTAAACAAATCCCAACTGAAAAGCTACTAGATGGATCTACTTATATATGAGCAAGTGGTGGCGGCCAAGGAGGTGGGAGGACGTCCCAAGGCAGCCTAAAACTAACCCTAGGTCGTACAAGGCCAATGGGCCCAAGTGGAGGTGACGTAACAACATTAGACTTGTAGTTTGACTCGGATTCTGCTGCACCATCAGATTTTTCGTCCATAACTCAACGCTCCAGATGAATTTGAAGGTGAATCCAATTGGGTTGGAAAGTGAACGAAATCTATTTTCCAACAAAAAAAGAATCATCCAATTTGGAGTTTGGATGAAAACGTTAATGACGTTTTGAGTCAGGTATGTCTGTGCAGTCCGAATATGAGTCCAGAACGTGAGAGACTTGGACTCTATCTTCTCTTGGGCCAAAAGTAACGTGAGAGAACTTTTTGAACAGCAAGTAAATTCCTCTTTCTCCCTTATCTTCATATGTGGAATGTACAAATGTCCCATACACCTGCAATTAGACATGGCATAAAAGTTTGTGAAGTATTTTTGTCCTGGATGACATAAATAAATTATTGCTTAGTTTGCATTAGAAATCACCTCACAAATATACATGTATGCAATATTTTTGGTCGTATCCAAGGTAGTCATGTCCTCATCACCCGGCTGGGATGGTGCGAACAACTTCCACTTCCGCCCACTTGGTGAACTTGTCGATGGCGATGTACAGGTAGTGGTAGCCCCCTGTTGCCCAAGGGAAGGGGACCAAGATGTCCAGCTCCCAGACTGCGAACGCCCACATGAGTTGTATGGTTTGGAGGCCCTGAGCTGGCTGATGTATCTGCTTGGCAGGGAACAGGCAAGCTTCGCCGGACTTCACCAACTCGACCGCGTCGTTGAGCGCCGTGGGCCAGTAGAACCCACTGCGGAACACCTTGCCAACGAGAGTCATTGACGACGAGTGGTGTCCGCAGTCCCCGCCATGTATGTCAACCAGTAATTCCTTTCCTTGGTCGCTGGAAATGCAGCGCGGTGAAACATTGTTCGGTCGCTTCCTATACAACTCACCGTCCCGGATATAGTATGCCGTGGCTTGCCGGGCCACGCACTCTGCGTCCTCTTCCTTCTCCGGCAGCGTCCCTTGCATTAGGTACTCCTTGAATTCCTTGGTCCAGCATGCCTCCACGAGGTTCGGCGCCAAAACAGCGAGCTCTGAGGCGGGCCACAGGCCGGGGCTCCTGTGGCAGGAGGCTGTGGGAGCTCCTCCCGAGGCTGAGCTGTGCTTGAGAGTGGAGGTGTCGCCGATGGCTTGAAGAGCCGATCCTCGAAGACACCAGGCTCATGGGGCTGCCGCTTGGATGCTCTCCTGGCGATGTCATCGGCTTCCTTGTTGGTGCCTCGGGGCACATGCTGCACCTCCAGTCCCATGAACTGTTTTTCCATCTTACACACTTCTACGAGGTAAGCCTCCATGTGTTCATCCTTTGGCTCGTATACTTTGTTGGAGAAGTTGACGAGGAGCTGCGAGTCACCCCTAACAACAAGGCGCTTCACCCCTAGGGCTGCTGCGGCCTTTAGGCTGGCTATGAGGCCCTTGTACTCTGCGATGTTGTTGAAGACCTTCTCGCCCTGCTGAAAGCAGAGCTGCATGGTGTAGTAGAGCTTGTCCTGAGTGGGCGAGATGAGTACTGCCCCAGCCCCCGCGCCCTGATGCGCGAAGGCGCTGCCAAATTAATGACCCAGCCGTCCGGTGCCTCGCCTCCCGGTGAGGTGGACTGGTCTTCGCCAACTTCAAGTGTCGGGGCATTCGTCCATTCCGCCACGAAATCAGCAAGCGCGGCTCCCTTGATGACCCGGGTAGTGCTGAACTCCAGTTGGAATGCTTGCAGTTCGATGTTCCACTCAGCGACCCTTCCAGCGGAGTTCGGGCTCCTGAGCACTCTCTCCAATGGGTAGGCTAAGACGACCTTGATGGGGTGGCCCTGGAAGTAGTGCCGCAGCTTGCGCGAGGCCACCAAGAGCGCGAGCAGGAGCTTCTGAGGCATGGGATATCGTGCCCTTGCGTCCCGCAACACCGTGCTGACAAAATACATCGGGTGCTCGACAAGCGCCGGCGCGTTGGTGAGGCTTGTGTCTTGCTGGGGCCCGGACGTCTCCTGAGGTGGTGGAACTCCTGGTGCATGGTCGCCTGCGGGGGTCTCTGTGACGTCGTCCTGCCGAGCTCGGTCTTCTGTTGACGCTGCTACGGCTCCTGCGGCGCCTTCCTGATCTTGTGTCATCTCAGCTGCAGCTTGGCGCGGCGCGCCCTTGACTTAGTGCTCCTCCTGAACCGCCACCAGCGCTGCGTTGCCAGAGTACGGGGTAGCAGCCAGGTAGAGCACCAAGGACTCGAGAGGCCGTGGTGCCACCATCACCGGTGGGCTAGTTAAGTATCTCTTGAGGTCTTGGAAGGCTTGGTCGGCCTCCAGGGCCCACTCAAACGTGCCTTTCTTCTTCATCAGCTTGAGATGAAGCGTCTCAACGCAGTCACCCGACCGGCCAGCTTCTACATTTCACTGAGGGTTTACAGTGGGCTCATGTCCTCAATGGCTTTGATCTTCTCCGGGTTCGCCTCGATTCCCCTGTGGGACACGAGGAATCCCAGCAACTTGCCGGAAGGGACACCGATCACACACTTCTCCGGGTTAAGCCGCAAGTTCACCTGGCACAGGCTCTCAAAGGTCTTTTCCAGGTCTTGGATGAGGGTCTTCGCCTCCCGAGATTTCACAACGATGTCGTCGACGTAGGCCTCTGTGTTTCTTCCTAGCTGCCGCCCCAAGGTGATGTGCATCATTCGCTAAAAGGTTGCGCCCGCGTTGCGCAATCCAAAGGGCATGCAGGTGTAGCAGTACACCCCACATGGGGTCAGGAAGGCTGTCTTCTCCACATCTTCTACCGCCATTTTGATCTGGTGATATCCCGAGAACGCATCTAGGAAGCACACCAGGTCCCACTCGGCGGTGGAGTCGACGATCTAATCGATGTGTGGGAGCGGGAACAGATCTTAGGGGCAGGCTTTGTTAAGGTTGGTGAAGTCGATGCACATCCGTTCCTTCCCGCCTTTCTTCGGCACTACGACGGGGTTCGCCAACCATTCGGGATACCGGACCTGGCGAATGGCACCCACCGCCTCTAGCTTGCGAGTCTCTTGGACGATGAAGGCCTGCTTCTCAGTGGACTGCCGTCTCGCCCGCTGCTTCACTGGGCGTACATTGGGGCATACCCTTAAATGATGCTGAATACTTGGCTCGGGACTCCTACCAGCTGGTTGGGTTCCCACGCGAATATATCCTTGTTTGCGCGCAAGAACTTCACCAATGCTTCCTCTTGCCCTGGGTCGAGGTTGGCACCTATGGTGAAGGTGGCTCCTGAGGGCCTGTCCTCGTTGACCGGCACCTGCTTGGTTTCCGCCATGTCTTGCGTGAACAATTTCTTCTTCTTGGTCGGCATGGCTACCTTGGGCTCGGAGGCGCCCGCATCGGCAGGCTGCGCTGTGTCAGCGGTTTTGAGGGCAAGCTTGAGTGCCGTCATGGCCTCCTTGGTGTCCCCCTTGATGGTGAGGACGCCCTTGCTCCCAGGCATCTTCATGAGGTTGTAGTCAGATGAGTCGCCGCCATGAACTGGGCGAGAGCTGGGTATCCGAGGATGGCGTTGTACGAGAGGCTGATGCGGGCGATGTCGAAGTCGACCAGCTAGGTGCGGTAGTTGTCACGCGTGCCGAAGGTGACGGGGAGGCGGATCTGTCCCATAGAGCAGGCAGCGCCGCCACCAACTACTGAGAAAGGCCTGCTGAGACTGAGCCACTCAGGTCGCACATGAAGAAGGCTGAAGGCCTCTACGGAGAGCAAGTTGAGGCCTGCACCGCCGTCGATGAGGGTCTTGGTAACAGCCACGTTGCAGATGGTGGGCATGCAGAGCATTGGGAGCTTGCCCGAGCTGGCGGTGGAGTTGGGGTGGTCTTCTAAGCCGAAGGTGAGGTCGGCCTCGGGCGCAGCCCAACCCGGCGGAGCCCTCGGGTGCTTGGAAGCGGCACCAATCTGACGGAGGAACGGCTTGATGTGGCGATCTAAAGGCGGTGCTTGAGAGCCGCCCAGCAGGGCTGCGACTGCATGGTGCGCTGGCACCACGTAGCGAGCAGTGAAGAGGTCGCGGAGTTCCCCAGGAGGCAACCGTGGATCTAGGGAGGTTGAGCAGCCAGGCGCGTGGCTCGCCGGCGAGGGCCATGGGAAGCCAGTTGGCCATAACCTTGTCGTCGCCCCCAGCCACGAGGACTGCGTCTTCGTATGCCAGCTGGAACGCCGACGGGTCCACCGCGCCGTCGTAGCGCGGCGACATCTCCAGCCGGAACTTGGGTGGCCATCGCACCTGCTAAAGGGCGGGGGCCAGGGCTCAGAGCCCCCTGGCCCCACCGTCAGTCCCGGCTGCCGGAGCCGGTGGCAGGGCGCCTGCCATGAGGGCGAAGCGCAGATCGACGGAGGAGAAGCTACGACGCACCCCTACCGGGCACGCCAAATGTCGAATCTGGGGTTCCGGCAAAACCCTTAAGGTTTGAACTCTGGGGTGCGCGTGAAGTTGTTTCGCCCCGCTTACCGATCTATGCCCTGGCTCACTAAGATCTCGCGGACGAACTCAATGAACTAGCAACACAAAGACACAAGATTTATACTGGTTTGGGCCACCGTTTTTTTGAGGAACTGAGACAGTGGGAGAGGCTCCCACTGTTATATATTAATTATCATAACACATTTACAGAGTGTAGTTACATCTTGTACATTGCACCCATCCCACTTTGTGGTGGTGGGTATAGAGGAGTAAGGGATCTGCTAATCAGAGGGTAAAGAGTCTAAAAGTAAGAAGATAAAGTCTTTCTTATTATCTTTAACCCTATACTGTAAAAGGCTAAGATCCTCTTTGAATCTGTTCAGCCAGGATTTATATGAAGGCTGAATATTCTGAACAGCTTGTTATTCCTCTCTTTCCATATGCTCTAGGAAGCTTGCAGGTTAATTTCCATGAAGAGAGGCCAATTCCAGGTAGTTTTTGCTTGTTCTATCCAGGATAATCGGTTGGCTTGGGGTCCAGGGTCCAAACCAAAAGTGGCCCAACAGCTTCTACTAAATGGGCATGTGAGGAGCATGTGATCAATATCTTCTTCTTTTTGTCCACACAGTAAGCAGTTAAGGTTGGTACCGATGTTGTAGTGCCTTCTTTTCAACATGTTTCTTGTGTTTATTCTATCCGAAAGCACAAACCAGGCAAAAACTTTGATTTTGGTCGTGACTTTTGATTTCCATAACCACTGGTACGTTTTGTGGGCCCTCATATCTCTGAAATAGAAATTGTAATATTTTTTTGCAGAGAATTCTCTGCCCCCCAAGTGTATGACCAGACATCCTTTGTGTTTTGATTGTTGTCAAATGTTATATGGTCCATGAGTCCTTGCATATCTTGCACCTCCTCTAGGGCTTGACTGGAGAGTGGCAGATAGAATGCTTCATCAAGGGAGTTTATGGTCAGGAAGTCCTTGACCGAACAATCTTCATTTCTTGCATATGAAAATGCCCTGGGATGTGTGTCCGTGAGGATTTCGTCAAGCCAAAGATCTTTCCACAGTAGCACATTGTCACCAGTATGCATCTCAACCTTTGAGATCCCTCTAAAAATAGGAGTTAGTTTAAGTATGTCTCTCCACCAAAATGATCCACATGGGTTAGAGGCATGTGGAATTTTGTCGGTGTAATAAGTGGACCATAACAGCTCAACCCAAGGGAGATCATATCTGTTGTAGAATTTGTGTAAATATTTTAGCAGCAACACATCACTTTGTATCCTGAGATTTATTATCCCGAGATCTCCACACTTTTTTGGTCTGCATACTCTGTCCCATGCAGCTAAAGAATTATATTTTTCACCTTGCTCTATTTTTTTTGTCCAAAGGCATTTCCTTCTCAATTTGTCCAGCAGCTCAAGTATTTTTGGTGGAAAACGAAGTGTGCAGAGTGTAAAAATTGTCAATGAGGTAATGACTGTGTTCGGGCCACCGTTGTGGTGTAATACCCTAGTCCAGTGTGTGGTGGTGGTTTGCCTCTTAGGCTGATGATGAACAGTACAAGTGGAAGAACATCTTCCTGATGTTGAGGTATTCTTGTGCTCGTCGAACTTGTGTGGGTGAGATGCCTCTGAATGAGTTATCCAATGTGATCAAGCCAAGATGCCCCCTACCGTGGTGGCTAGCTCTACTTATACAGGCCCTGGTTCTCTCCCCAAATATTGAGCAGGAAGGGAGCAAACAATGGCGGCCAATTTGAAAGGGGACAGCTAGTACAAGCTATCCTGACAAAAGTGGTCTTCGCCTGCAAAAGGCTCTGGTGGTGACGCCGTCTTGGGCTCCATGGTGACCTCAGTCCGGCTGGCCTGCTGGTCTTGGTCTCATTGCACCAATATGGAAACCTTTACCTGATGCCTCGGTACTCCGCGCCTGCGCTGGCCTCCTTAACACCAAAGAGGAAACAAGGACGCTGCGCGCGCTAGTGCCCGCCTGGCGTTTGTCTGGTGTCAATCGTCATGGCTCACGTCACGAGAGCCTCGCGAGGTTTGCCCCGCCTTGATATCTCCGCTCCTCGTGAGCCTTCCTGGAGAGGCTGCCCCTGAGGAGATCTTGCATCGTCCGCCTCGCGAGGCTTGGCCCCTGGCAAGGGTCTTGAATGCCTTGTTGATGAAGATGGGCCGTACAGGCCTGCTAGCATAGCCACACCATGGGCCACAGGCAGGCAAGTCTAGGGACCCCCGTTCCTAGAACGCCGACAACATGCTCGTCAGGGCTATACCGTTTACTCAAAGCCCTCAGGCCGGAGCCTTCTAAGCCCGCTCCTTGCTTGCTGTTGTCGCCTGATCTTCAGAAACAACGTGTCACGCGGCATAATGATCGTAGGGTGGCGAGCATCAACCCCCTTGACTGCGATCCGATCCCCGTCACCCTCAACTACATTAACGATATGTACTGTGTCGACATGAACACATCTTGGATGGTGCTCATCGACAATCGCGGAAGCTGGATGCTCGTGGAGGTCTACAACCGGCGATTGATCCCCCTTCCTTCAATTAACACTGCACTGCTTTGGCACCGCGGCCTAGAATACTCGGAATCTTACAGTAGCCAACATGATACCAACTTTGATTTGCTCAAGGTTGTAATCTGCCAAGTTGTGGGGACCCCGACTCACAAGTCGTGATCACCGAATGCACGTGTACAGTGATCCCAGAGATCAATGCTCACTGAACACACAGAAGCTGAATAACAAGAGTCTTACATCCATACATACAGCCTTACACAAATTATGACCTTTATGGTCAAGTCTTACATAGATAAAGCCACAAGGGCTGAATACCAAATAAACTTAAGCAGCAGAAATCTTCGTCGATAAGTAGAACCCATGCCATCTGCCTTAACCCTACATGCATTCTGACTGGGAAACGTCCTAGTTCGCATGTTCGTCTCCAAAGAACTCTTCTTCGAATTCCTGCTCTTCCATGCCTGGTCAATTAAATAACGAGTGGCAAGCCAATGAGTACTTTGAATGTACTCGCAAGCAACCCATGATTTGGTTCAAAGTAACAATGCAATTGTACAACAAGTAAGAAACCTAGCTTCACGCTAGTTGGGATGTCCTATCAACTCGTGAGATATGCATCAATGAACTTGGGTAACCATGAGAACAGGTTACAGATATCAACATAAATAGAATTTGAATCAAATGCCATGCCATTCAACATGTCAAGTCACCACCTTGACACAAATAGTTCCTTTCCACACACACACGCACCGAGATTGTAAACTTTCTGGACATAGTTTAAGTAGCACCTCCCAACTGTCCATGACCGTGGACACGGCTATTCGAATAGTTTGACACTCTGCAGAGGTTGCGCACTTTACCCACAAGATCCGGGAAGCTTTCGTATCACCCACGATCCCGCAGTACCTCAAGTACTCGGGGGAAGCACCCGATCATTACCTTTACCTAGACGATACTAACATAGGGTCCACTCGTTGATACACAGCCCTCGTGTATAAGCAAAAGATCGTGGGACTTTTCCCTTTTCACGTTATCACGCATACATGAAGGGACCAACAGTGTGTGCGGTGCCCTGTGAAAACAGTCATGGCTGCCTATCCAAGCGCGACCCCGTCCCGAGAGTGACCTCAAGTCACCCCCATCACTAGTAATGTGGGCACCATGCTAGTATCAGTCCAAGTAATCAATAATGCCCCGTCCCATAAAGGTGTAGAGTGGTTGCACATGTTTGGTTGGGACGGTAATGACACATAAATCTAATCCATCATTTTACACACTCCAAAAGCCCTCTTCGGTACACCACTTCTTCCTCTGGTGGTGACCTTAGTTCAACATCTCCCAAGGGCATTAGGGGCACCCGAAGGGGTTTTCGAAAGAATGTAACCACGAAGAGTTCATGGTACACATGCATCATTATGCATCGACTAGTCTCTTGACAATGCATTCATGAACAAGGTAATGTCATAAGTAGGGGTATGCATCATGTGCTGGTTCACAACAAGTTTACCACCGTCTTATTTCATCATCGTGCAATCGAAAAAAGGGTACCGATGAACAAGAGGGTGTCATGGTCAAAGGGCTGCTTGCCTTGGTTGGATTGTTCTTCGAGGTCTTCAAATCCTTCTCCTCCTTCTTCCTCGCAACTTCGTCAAATACGGGATCTAATCGTCGCAAGGAAATAATGGAAAAATAAGACAATAATGAAAACAGAAAAGTCAAAGTGCTCAGAAAAATGTCAACTTATGTTTTTAAAATACAGGGAGGAAAACTAGGAAGGGGAAAATTCTTGGTTTTGGATTTGGAGTTATGGGGACACACTAGTGGATTTTCAAACAGAGGTTTTATCGTTCAATTTTGAATTTAAATTTGAACAGTGCAGAAAAGTGTAATGGATGGGTATGAAAGTTACATCAATAAATAGGTGGGATTATTCTGAGATTTTAGGAGTTGGAATTATTTCATTTGGATAAGTATTTTATCCTGTGGAATTTTTATAAAACAGACAGAAAGAGAAAAAGAAAAGTGGCACTGTGCCACTTGGCCAGAAAGGCCACGAGGCAGCAGGCCCAGAGGGAAATCAGCCAGCGCGAGGCCGCCACGTCGAAGGCGTAAAAGTAATCGCCTTCAGCTGCAGGCGAACCGGTCTTGGCAGCGTCGTTTTAAACTGACGGTGGATCCCACCCGTCAGGGCGTGAGGCTGACGGACAGGGCCCACAGCTATCTCGTCTACCTCCGTCCAGAGGCAACGGCGAGCTCGCTGCCGGCGAGGCAAGGCACGGGAGGATGCGTGGGTGGTACCGTTGGACTCAGGGGGATGTCGCCGTTCGGGAGGTGGTGGAGATGGTCGCCGGAGCAGCCTGGTTCGCCGGCGACGAGGTCACGCGGCGGAGGTGCTTCGGGCGTCGATGGTTCCGGCCGTTCCCGGCTGCAAAAAGAGCGGGGAAGAGATGGGAAAGGGTCAGCGATGCCGCGCGCTTCTAGATCGAGAGAAAACGGGGGCGGAGGAGGCATGTGCCGCGCGAACACCGACGAGCTGAGGTGGGGGAGCTCGAGCTCGATCTCGAGCTCGGGCGGCTCCGGAGACAAATGGGTGGTGCGGGAGGTGGATTAGGATTGTGGGGGAGTGATAGGAAGTGAGAGAGGGGCTCGGGGTCGCCTTTTATAGGCTGGCCGAGGTCCACCGTAGGCGCGGCTTACGGGTGCCCGCGGGATCGGCTCGGGTGGCCGTTAGAGAGGGAATGGAGGGATTGGGGGTGTTCGTGGGAGTGGTGTAGGGTGCAAGGGTGAGAGAGGAGGAGCGGGGCGAGCTGCGGGCGGGCCATAGGAATGGCGCGAGCATTGGCCGAGCGGGGCGGCGCTCTGGCGCGAGCTGCAGGAGAGAGAGGAGGGCGCGGGAGCAAGTGGGCGGCTTGCTGGCGTGGAGCGGGCGTCGAGGGGCATCGACTGGCGTGCGGGGGAGGCTCGAGGTGGCTGGGAGACGGGGCGTCAACGGTCGGGTGCCCTGCCAGGCACTCCAGAGCGCGACTACGGCCGACATCGGTGGCTTTCCCGCGTCCGCGCGCGTCCACTTGCGTCTGGCAGCTGAAGGGGGGATGGGCAAAAGCTGGGAGAGCCATGGATGCTCTGGAAAGCTGAGAGGAAAGAGGGAGGCTGAGAGAGAGGGAGGAATCCACTGTCCAGGGAAGAAAAATGGGGTTCTCCCCCCTTCATCATTGAGGGGCAGTAGGAGGGATCGTGGCAGAAAGTTGAGCCCACTGAGATTAGTGGAAGAGGTCAAAAATGGCATTTTGGAAAGGTGTCAGAAGGTGTTTTATAATGGTTTGGGTAAGTAGATGATGTCGATTTGCCATGAGACTCCACAGGGTGAAATTACACATATAATTAGAGCCTTCCACCAATTTGGAGCTTATTTGGGCAAAGTTGCCAATGCAAATTTTGTAAACCCTAGAAATTAGCAGAAATGAACTTGTGTAGATCCAGTTGAGTAAATCACTTCTCCTTGATGCACCACTTGGTGTGGTGGCCTCATTTGGTTATGTGATCATGCTCACAAAAGTTGGGGTCAAGGAGAGAAAGTTGGTAGACAACGTTGTTCAAATTTGGTTCTGGATAGAGAGGGTTTTGGGGCATTTGGGTGGACCAAAATGACCTTAATTGAGATTAGGCTTTGCAAGGTGATCACAATATGCATTTGTGACTTGCTGGATTTTCCTTGGATTTTTAAGAAAATATTTCCTGTAGAAATATTTCAAATCCTTGAAATGGGCAGGAATGGTTTTGGGAGGTTTTGTCCAATATTTTGAACATGACCATGTGTTGAAACTCTTATATATGGTCAATATATGTCCACTGAGTTTCCCTGATTTTCCTAAAATATTTTTGAAGCTTTTAAATAATTTTAACCTGTTAAAGACCATTTCTGGCCTAAAGAAAAAACCTTTAAATAAAATAGGAATATAACTTTTAAAATTATATTTTTGTGGTTTTTGGTAGTCCTATACCTAATAGGTTTCAAATATACTCTTTGGGATATTTTTCATACCCCAAATCAAGTACTTGTAGTGCAAACCTCAATTCAGGGGTTTTTGGAAAACTAATTTTTGAAAATACTATTTGGCCTAATTATTTTTGTAAGAAAATACTATATTGCACTATACACATGGCATGATCGTTGGGCAGAAGTTTGGGGCAAGGAGATGAAGTATATAAGTTGGATTTGTGTTGACTTTAAGGAGCACCTGAAAATCACAGAGAGAAAAACCAACTCCAAATAAAAGCCAAATGATGCAAAAGTTTTTGTTGGTCCAAATTTTCATGCTTTATTAATGCAGATGACATGTTACAAAAGCAGGGTGTGACAGACCTACCCCCCTTACAAGAATCTCGTCCCCGAGATTCCTAAACTAGGCTCTAAAAGAGATCGGGAAACTCGGATCTAAGGTTGTCTTCACGTTCCCAGGTGGCTTCTGCTTCAGTGTGGTTGCTCCACTGGACCTTGAAGTATTTGATGGTGTGGCTTCGCGTACGTCATTCTGCTTCATCCAAAATTCGGATGGGCCTCTCACGGTAGGTCAAATCAGGCTGAAGGTCAATGGCTTGGTGATAGACATCTTTGTGGAGACCAGGCTTGTCTGGAACTTGGAGACATTTCCGGAGTTGTGACACGTGGAATACATTCTGCACATCGGATAGCTCAGATGGTAGTTGCAACTGATAAGCCACCTCTCCTCGCCGTGCAGTGATCTTAAAGGGGCCAATGAATCTTGGTGCGAGCTTCCCATTAACGTGGAAATGCTTGGTTCCCTTAAGGGGGGTTACCCGTAGGTACACATGGTCTCCGACTAGGAAGTTCACCTGTAGACGACGAGTGTCATCATAGCTCTTCTGTCTTGACTTGGCGGTCTTCAAACGCTCTGTGACTAGCTGCACTTGTTCTTCTGCTTCGCGGAGAACATCTGGTCCAAAGACTAGCCCTTCTCCAGTCTCTGACCAATTGAGGGGTGTGCGACACTTGCGCCCATATAACACTTCAAATGGTGCCATCTGAAGACTTGATTGGTAATTATTGTTATAGGAGAACTCAGGAACGGAAGACAATCTTCCCACTTAGCTCCATATGCTAGGAGACAGGCTCGGAGCCTATCTTCGAGAATCTGATTCACTCATTCTGTCTGGCCTCCGGTCTGTGGGTGGAAAGCAGTGCTGAAAGACAACTTGGTTCCCATGGCCTCTTGGAACTACTTCCAGAATCTAGAGGTAAATTGGGTTCCTCGATCTGACACAATCTCTTTAGTAACACCATGAAGACTTACAATTCTGTTGATGTATAGAGTCGCCAGCTGGTTGCCATCATAGGTAGTATTGACAGGAATGAAATGGGCCACTTTGGTCAAATGGTCGACTATAACCCAAATGGAGTCATGACCCTTATTTGACCTGGGTAACCCAGTGAAGAAATCCATTCTGACTTTATCACGTTTCCATTTGGGAACCTTGAGTGGTTGGAGCAATCCAGTAGGTCACTGATGCTCATCCTTGACCCTTTGGCATACATCACACTTTTCAACATAGGTGGCAATCTCCCTTTTCATCCCGTGCCACCAGAATCTTTCCTTCAGGTCTGATCGTCTTGGTCCCTCCGGGATGGATGGAATCTACGGGTGTCATGAGCTTCTTGCAAGATCAGATTCTTGAGCTCAATCTTGTTGGAGCGCACGCAAATCACGATTCGAACCACACAACTCCTTGCTCATCCTCTGAGAAACTTGGGGCTTTGCCCGCCTTGATCTTCCTCTTGATGCCTTCAATACTCTCGTGTCCCTTCCGAGCTTCCTTAACATCATCCATCAGGGTAGGCTTGACTTCAAGGTTGGCTAAGAATCCTGGTGCAACCAGTTCCAATCCGAAGCCTTCAAGTTCTTCATATAAGGCGGGTAACCTTTCCTTAAGCATAGCATTCAAGGAACACGCCTTTCTGCTTAAGGCATCTACTACCACATTAGCCTTTCCAGGGTGGTATTGAACACTGAGGTCATAATCCTTGATCAACTCTAGCCATCTCCTCTGCCTCATGTTCAATTCTTTCTGAGTGAAAATATACTTCAGACTTTTGTGATCCGTCTATATCTCACATCGCTTCCCTAGAAGGTAATGTTGCCAAATCTTTAAGGCGTGAACTACAGCTGCCAACTCAAGGTCATGAGTAGCGTAGTTCTCTTCATGAGGACGTAGTTGTCTGGATAGATATGCTACGACTCTGCCTTCTTGCATCAGGACACCACCGAGTCCGGTTCTTGATGCATCACAATATATTACAAATTCCCTGTGAATATCAGGTGTGGCTAGTACTAGGGCGGTTGTTAATCTCTTCTTCAGCTCCTGGAAGCTCTCTTCACATTTTGGTGTCCACTCAAACTTCTTGTCCTTCTTCAGGAGCTGGGTCATAGGTCGGGCAATGCTTGAGAATCCTTCAACGAACTTGCGTTAATATCCCAAGATTCCAATGAAACTTCTGACTTGCTTCACATTGCTCGGGGTTTGCCATTCAGTCACGGCCTGGATCTTGGTGGGATCCACTGACAACCCTTCGGCATTCAGTACATGACCCAAGAATCCAACCTCATGCAGCCAAAATTCACACTTGCTGAACTTGGCGTACAGTTGGTGCTCTTGAAGCTTGTCTAGGACCATCCTCAAGTGTTGCTCGTGCTCTTCTTCCGTCTTCGAGAAGACAAGAATGTCGCCAATGAAGACGACAACAAACCTGTCCAAATATTCCATGAAGACCTTGTTCATGAGATACATGAAGTAAGCTGGGGCATTGGTCAATCCAAAGGACATGACCGTGCACTCATACAGGCCATATCTGGTTACAAATGCCATCTTCGGAATATCTTGGGTTCTGATTTTCAGTTGGTAGTACCCAGATCTGAGGTCGATCTTGGAGACCACCTTGGCCCCATTGAGTTGATCAAATAGATCTTCAATCTTGGGAAGTGGGTACTTGTTCTTGATTGTAATTTCGTTGAGGGAGCGATATTCAATGCACAAGCGGATGGTACCGTCCTTCTTTGCCACAAATAGAACAGGAGATCCCCAAGGGGAGGCACTCGGGCGGATAAATCCCTTCTTCAACTGCTCTTCCAGTTGCTTCTTCAGCTCTGCTAACTCTTCCGATCCCATTCTATATGGCTTCTTGTAGATGGGTCCTGCTCCGGGCATGAGCTCGATGATGAACTCAATGTCTCGGTCAGGAGGCATTCCCGGTAGCTCATCAGGAAAGACATCGGGGTATTCGCATACTACCGGCACTTGCTCTAACCCAACTTCAGTCAGACAGTTGACTTGGGTGGCTTGAGCAGAGGAGGGGTTGGAGGCAAATTTAACTTCGACTCCTTGGTCATTGGTCACAGTGACAGTTCGGTTGGTACAATCTAACAAGCCTTGGTGCTTTATGAGCCAATCCATTCCTAAGATCACATCCAAGCCTTGCGATCTTAAGATGATAAGGTCTGCTAGAAAATCTACCCCGTTAATGACAATCCCGACTCCCTTACATCCTATCTTGGCTCTCATCTCTGCTCCGGGGGTTTGTACCACCATAGGGTTATTTAGGGGTGTAGGGGTCATGCCACTTTTTAATGCAAACCTTTGGGTGAAAAATGAATGCGTGGCTCCAGAATCAAACAAAACAGTTGCGGGTGTTGAGTTGACAAGGAAGGTACCCAGCACGACGTCTGGGTCTTCCTGGGCTTCTTCTGCAGTGACATGATTCACACGACCCTTGCCATTGTTGGGCGGGTTGCGGGAAGCTCGGTTCCTTGGTGGCATCCCGCGGCCTTGTCCTGGGTTCTACACATTGGGGCGCGGAGCATCGGGCATCTTGTTGGGGCACACCCTTGAGATGTGTCATGCCTGACCACATCCAATGCAAGTGACTTGGTTTGGGTTGTTGATCTTGTTACCTCCACTGTTATTGGGGTTGTTGAAAGATGACCTGGGGTTGGCATACTGCTAAGGCTGATAGTTGGTGTGGGGTGCAGGGGCTCTTGGCTACTGATAGGTTGGCTTGACCGGGGCTGGCTGCCATGGGCGGGGCTTCTGGTTGCTGGAGTTACCCTTGCTGATCATCTTGCGCTTACGAGTATCATCCAAAGCATGTCGCTTGTCCTCAAGCATGAGTGCCTTGTTCACCAGGTCAGGAAAGGTTGGGCAGTCACACACAACAAGTGAGTACTGCAGAGTCTGGTTAAGGCCTTCCATGAAGCGCTCTCTTTTGGCAGCATCAGTGCTGACGTCCTCAGGAGCATACCTTGACAGAACACTGAACTTCTGCATGTACTCCTTGACAGTGCTACTTCCTTTCTTCAGGGCCCGGAACTCATGCTTCTTGATGGCCATAATTCCAGAAGGAATGTGGGCCTTGCGGAATTCTGGCTTGAAGTCATTCCAAGTGATGTTTTTCCCCGCATGCATGACCTTGAATCCATCCCACCAAGCTCTGGCAGTTCCCTCGAGACAGTGGGCAGCATAAGCCACCCTCTCTCGATCTTCAGTGCAGCCGACTAGTTCCAACAGATCCTCAATGGTGCGGACCCAGTCGTCTGCATCCAGGGGTTCAGCAGTCTCGATGAAGGTGAGTGGTGCATGCTTCTTGAACTCTGCCAACGTGGAACGTCCATTGCCGTTCCCCGCCGGCTGGCGGTTGACAGCTTGAGCAATCATCTGGACGGCTGCAGTGTTGGCTTGGCGTTCCTCTCGGAAGGCTTGGAGGAGCTGCAGTGTTGGCTTGGCGTTCCTCTCGGAAGGCTTGGAGGAGCTGCAGTGTTGGCTTGGCGTTCCTCTCGGAAGGCTTGGAAGAGCTGGGCCATGTCCATGTTTGGAGGTGGTGGCAGTGGTGGAGCTTGTCCTTGTGTTTGGCCCTGATTGGCTCCTGCTCCGGCTTCTTGCTGCTAGGTAGAGGTACCAGTACGTGTTACAACAGGAATCCTGTTGGAGCGGTCAAGGGCTCATCATTGGGAAAAAGAAAATGAGGGAAATCAATATAAAGGGAATGCCTAGTAAGGGGGTCGGTATGACACTAATTGTTTTCATGCTAGGGCCAAAGGCCAAACTCATTCATTAAAAATCCAAATGGGTGATGTAGTTTCTTACAAGTTCCCGAAAGGGAAAGTACAACTTCCATCAAAACAAGTCGAAAGCAAACACAACACAACATGGTTTCATTTGAAGCATTACATGGACTCGACTTCGCATAAGGGGTACACGACCTATCCTACCTTAAGGGTTACGGACTGGCCTATCCTAGTCCTGAACGGTGTCTAAACTGTGGAATGCTCGGTCACGTATTCTGGCTCCTTTGGGTCTTCCTCTTCATCTTCATCCGTCTCAGTTTCTTCGTCACTAGAGGGAGTGGGGGAGTGGAGGAGCTGAACACAGCGCTGCTTCGCCGGTGGCACCGTGAAGAGGTTGCGATACTCCTTCGCCGTCATACGACGTGGCTGAGATGATCCCTTGGCATGCGTGACCTGCGGGGGTCGCCCGTCTCGATAGGCAACAACGGGCTGTCCAGGGGGTGCACCATCCTTCTTGATCCTGTCCGCCTTTGCCTGAGCTAGGCGGAGGAGTTCCTTGGTCTCGTGGAGTTCCTTCCGAAGCTCTATCGACTCCGAGGCCAGGTGTTGTGCCAGGCTGTCGGCACACAAGCTGAAGTAGGTCTGGAAACGAAGGGAAAGTCCTTCGTCCATGGGTGGAGCTGGTGCACTGCTCTCGTCATCACCTTCCTTACGATAAGGCAGGTAATGAGTGGCTGGCTCACTTGCCATCTCTGGCAGAAGATCCCAAAGGAGAGTCAGCGCCTTGAGGGTAGCAGTCTCAACGGCGAGAAGCAGGGTAACCATCTGGGGTCCCTCAAAGAACCAGCTTGTCAGGGAGTCGTTCGCCCTCACGACTACCTCCACGTGATACTCCTTCTTAGTACCGTTGATCCAGTGCTCGTGGTACGAGAAGGTGGGGGCTCGAGTAAACTGGCACTTCTTGAGGCTGTCCTCGAGAAGCACGGGAAACCCGGTGGTCAGGAAGTCCTCCGATACGACGGCCATCTACAGAAGTGGAAGGAGAACAGGTTACATATATGAACATAAATAGAATTTGAATCAAATGCCATGCCATTCAACATGTCAAGTCACCACCTTGACACAAATAGTTCTTTTCCACACACACATGCAACGAGATTGTAAAGTTTCTGGACATAGTTTAAGTAGCACCTCCCAACTGTCCATGACAGTGGACACGGCTATTCGAATAGTTTGACACTCTGCAGAGGTTGCGCACTTTACACACAAGATCCGGGAAGCTTTCGTGTCACCCACGATCCCGCAGTACCTCAAGTACTCGGGGGAAGCACCCGATCATTACCTTTCCCTAGACGATACTAATATAGGGTCCACTCGTTGATACACAGCCCTCGTGTATAAGCAAAAGATCGTGGGACTTTGCCCTTTTCACGTTATCACGCATACACGAAGGGACCTAAGGAGTTTGATAATTTTTTGGGTAAGTATATGATTTCCATTTGCCATGAGACTCCACAGGGTGAAATGACACATATAATTAGGGCCTTCCACCAATTTGGAGCTTATTTGGGCAAAGTTGGCAATGCAACTTTTGTAAACCCTAGAAATTAGCAGAAATGAACTTGTGCAGATCCAGTTGAGTAAATCACTTCTCCTTGATGCACCACTTGGTGTGGTGGCCTCATTTTGTCATGTGTGCTCACAAAAGTTGGGGTCAAGGAGAGAAAGTTGGTAGTACAAAGTTGTTCAAATTTGATTACGGGGATGAGAGGGTTTTGGGGCATTTGGGTGGACCAAAATGACCTTAATTGAGATGAGGCTTTGCAAGGTGATCACAATATGCATTTGTGACTTGCTGGATTTTCCTTCGATTTTTAAGAAAATATTTCCTGTAGAAATATTTCAAATCCTTGAAATGGGCAGGAATGGTTTTGGGAGGTTTTGCCCAATATTTTGAACATGACCATGCGTTGAAACTCTTATATATGGACAATATATGTCCACTGAGTTTCCCTGATTTTCCTAAACTATATTTTTGTGGTTTTTAAATAAAATAGGAAAATAACTTTTAAAATTATATTTTTGTGGTTTTTGGTAGTCCTATACCTAATAGGTTTCAAATATACTCTTTGAAATATTTTTCATACCCCAAACCAAGTACTTGTAGTGCAAACCTCAATTCAGGGGTTTTTGGAAAACTAATTTTTGAAAATAGTATTTGGCCAAATTATTTTTGTAAGAAAATACTATATTGCACTATACACATGGCATGATCATTGGGCAGAAGTTTGGGGCAAGGAGATGAAGTATATAAGTTGGAGTTGTGTTGACTTTAAGGAGCACCTGAAAATCACAGAGAGAAAAACCAACTCCAAATAAAAGCCAAATGATGCAAAAGTTTTTGTTGGTCCAAATTTTCATGCTTTATTAATGCAGATGATATGTTACAAAAGCAGGGTGTGTCACAAGTGCCCACAAGATCTGCAAATTATAAAGACTTCAGGCTAATTGCGTTCTTCAACTGCGGTTTCGCTTATCTGAGAGGTCATAACGGTAAGTGGATAAATCTGCACACCCATCCCAGGATCATACATCCTCCATGGTTCTCTGATCCCATTGAACACAAGGGATTCATTTACGCTGTCGACTCCTTCTATGGCTGGACATATTGCTGGCCTACTCGAGTCATCGCTACAAACAACTGTTATAGCAGTATGTTACTTTCTTATGATATCATGATGGCTTGCTTAATTTACTGTCAACATTTACTGAAAAAATATTCATGCTCATAACATGTTGTTCTTAAGGTTGACTACATTAAGAGCCCTTTTTTATTTGACTCCAACTTGATATGATGTTGTAGGCCGCCTGGTGTCCCTACACTTCCTAATCCCAGAACCTTTCAAAGAAAAGCGGCATGGTAGTTGCAAGTGGTTCCTAGCTCGGTTAGACGATGACGAATGATTGATGACCGTTCGCACGTATCAGATGTGTTGTTTCGCGGAATACAATCACAATCACTTCAAGGTCTTTGAGCAGGATCCCAGCTTCTCTGGGCCTGCAGGAATTTTTGACTAGAGGCTGGTAAGTAGCCTTGGTACACGCTCTCTGTTTCTCGGATTGAATTATCCGATTAACCAAGAGATAACCGACGGCATGGATCATGATGGCAGCACGGTTTCGTTCATCAGGCAGAACTGTGTGTACACAGCGTACCATGCATCTCTGCATGCACCATACCCTGATATGAGCCGCCATGCTCTCTAGCCCAAACTATGAGAGTGGGTCGCAAGTAGCAGACTTCGACTTGCTGGATGGAGTTTCCCCCGTCAGGCACCCATCTGGTTCAAGCCGTCAGCCAGTCTCCATAGCTTAATAAATAGTAACGTCTAACTGAGCCAGTTAGTTAGATGCATACACTTGGTGTAGTGGGATCTTTATTTAGTTTGATGCATACACTTGTTCTTTTTTGGTAGCCCTTTTGTAATGATGGCTGATGTTTGGTTTGGAAGAGAGAGCTGCGTCTTTACTCTTACGGCACCTTCGCTATCATTGCACCCCTAGCCCCGGCTCTGCTGCTTGCTTCTTGCTTGATGGTATATTTCTTCTGTTGGTTGAATAAATGTATTGTTATAATGACAAACATAATGTTTTGGAAGTTGTTGCACGGTCCGATCCTTTAGTGCCCCGTATCGTACGTAGCACATACTATTTTTGGTATGGAACACATTTTCCACTTGTTGATAACATGCAGCCCACTGACGAAGGCCCAATAGAGGAGCTCATAATTAACTGGAAGGGAGGCTCTCACATGAATCCGGCCCAGGTACATGCTCATGGTCCCCTAAACATAAATAAAATAAATAAATAAATAAAGCTAAATGCTCATGCACCAGTTCTTTAAATTCATGATTTAACAGGAGGATATTATTTCCTATGAATGTGTCGTTACATTCAGTCGATATTATTCTTAGGCAAAGATAGTGACCAGTCTTCTTTCTCCCACCATTTTCTTCCTACAACCAGCGGACCCATGCAAATCATAGTCAACGTCGTAAATAGTCCGGTCCATTTTTATTTTTCATTAAGAATGTCTAACCCAGCCCATCATATTGGCGACAACACTTTATCCTCCGCCATGGTGCGCTCGCCGCCGAGCCGCCGTCCGGCCCTATCAACATAGTGAATCGAGAGAGGACTATAGTTGTGAGTATGACAGTACGGACCCACCAGGTCCACTCCCGAACACAAGCAAGCGCCTCTTTTACTACTCACATGCACCCCTCATTTTTTACTCTAATCCCCCCTCCGGATATCTAGGATCCACATCAATTTCAACGTATAGTCAATTAACGACAGAATTGCACAATTTTTTTTAAGATTAGTTCGGATGAGCAGGCTATAAACTGGGTTGTGCGGTCTCTGTGGCCCGTCTAACAACATTTCCAGCCCAGCAGTTTTTTCTTTGGGAAAATAGGTAGCCCACTATTTCTTTTAAAGAATACCCAAGCTAGGCCTATTTATTTTCTCCGACTTACTGGGCTGCAAATCTTTCAGGATGAGGAGGGATGCATTCCGGCCTGGCCAAAGAGTATGGTCAGTTTCTGTTAAAATTAATATCAAATGGGTAGAAAATTCCAAGAAAAATTATAGCAAATGGGAAATTAGTTTCTTTTTTGTTTTTGTTCTTCACTGATATTTTATATTTCATTGGATTTTAACATGACATAGTAGTAATTTATTTTTATATTTTTTTTAGTACGGCTACTAATTTTTGGATTAAGAATATTTTGTTCCCTAGCAAAAATTTGCAAATTTACAAAATTTCCCACATTTTTAGTTCAATTTTTTAACCTTGGTACTGACCAGAAAATGGGCGGCAATTGTAAAAATGGAAAATGGGCTGCAATAAATTCCATATGAATTATAAAATGAGTAAAATTTATAAAAATAATAGCAAATGGGATGTACACGCATGTCGGCGTTCTGGGAACGGGGGTCCCCAGACTTGCCTGCCTGCGGCCCACGGCGTGGCTCTGTGAGCGGACCCGTATGACCCATCTTCACCAACAAGCACTCAAGAACCTCGCGAGGGGCCAAGCCTCGCGAGGTGGACGATCCAAGACCTCTTCGGGACAGGCCTCACCAGGTTGGCTTGCGAGGGGCCAAGAGTTCAAGGCAAGGTAAACCTCACGAGGTTCCAATGACGTGAGTTGTGACGATCAAGACCAGGCGGGCGCCAGCGCGCACAGTGTCCTTGTTTCCTCTTTGGTGATAAGAAAGCAAGCGCAGCCGCAGAGTACCGAGGCGTCAAGCAAAGGGTTTCCTTAGCAGTGCAACGAGACCAAGACCAGTAGACGGCAAGACGGAGGTCATCATGGATCCCAAGGCGGCGTCACCACCAGAGCCTTTTGCAGTCGAAGACCGCTTTTGTCAGGATAAGCTGTACTAGTTGTCCCCTTTCAAATTGGCCGTTGTTGGCTCCCTTCCCGCTCAATATTTGGGGAGAGGATCAGGGCCTCTATAAATAGGATTATCCACCACAGTAGGAGGCAACTGGTGTCGAACTCATTCAGTTCATCCTCACACCCACCAAGCACAAGAACACCTCGCCTCAGGAGGCTGTTCTTCCCCTTGTACTGTTCATCCTCAGCCCAAGAGGAAATCCACCACCACCACACTAGATTAGGGTATTACACCACAACGGTGGCCCGAACCAGTATAAATCTTGTGTCCTTTGCGTTGCAAGTTCGTCGAGTTATTCCTTGAGATCTTAGGGAAGCTAGGACGTGCATCGGTAGGGGGAGATCTTCGTGGGCACCCCAGTGTTCGAACCTTGAGGGTTTTGCCGGAACCCGAGATCCGACATTTGGCGCGCCAGGTAGGGGTGCACCGAAGCTTCCTTGTCGTCGCTCCGCGTCCCGCTGCTTCATCGTCCCCATGGCGAACGCTCGCCGCGCTCGCGCTAAGCGCCGGGCTGCCCTTGCCGCCTACGTTGCTCAGACGGCTCCCGTCGGCGGACCACCCCGTCGTTCTCCATCGCCTGCCGCCAAGGCCGCCACCGGCCCGGCGGGGAACGAGCAGCAAGCATCCTCGCTGCACCCCACAATGCGGCGGGATGGCCGCACCGCCACTCCATCGCTGACCCCAGCCGGTTCGTCGTCCCACGCTCATCGTGCTCCCATGGACGCGTAGGCCGCTCTATGCATGGCGTGCGAGCTCCTGCGCTACCGCCCCATCGACAACGTCTACGAGGACTGGCTCAACCGCATCTCCAATTTGTCAGCCCCGTAGGGGGCTCCCCTGCGTCGTCCCTCCCGCTACCTCGCCCTCCGCCAGCCGCGGGCAGCATGGCCCATGGAGCGCCTCCACCACCTCTGGCCCAAGAAGGAGTCTTGGCGCCCAGGCGTGCATCCCCACAATGCGACCCGCCACGTCCGGCGCCCGCGCAAGAAGAAAGAAGCTTCGAAGAAGTCCCTCGGCCGCGAGAAAACACCCCTATGCTCCCTGCACCACCACGGCAAGACCACGTGCCGCCTGCAGCGGCAGTGCGCGAACCCTATCAAGCACAGGTTCTCCACCAGCGCAGAGTCCCGATGACCACAGCAGGTTGCCGCGCCTTCACCCCTGAGCTACGTAGCGTGGCCTAGCCGGGCAAGTTCAAGCCGGATCTACCTCCTCGCTATGACGACACCCCCGCCCCCGCGAAGTTCCTGCAGCTTTACGAGCTGAGCATCGAGGTGGCCAACAGCGATAATAAAGTCATGGCGAACTGGTTCCCCATGGCTCTCAAGGATGGTGCCCGCTCCTGGCTCCTGAAGCTGCCTCCAGGCTTGATCTCCTCCTGGAATGAGATGCGCGACCGTTTCGTTGCCAACATCCAGGGCACTCGCGACCGCCCACCGCCCGCGGGTGACCTACGCCGCGTCAAGCAACAACCAGGAGAGACCCTCCAGAAGTACATCCAGCGCTTCAACAACGTTCGCCTCAAGATCCCCAAGGTGACGGATGATGCCATCATCTCCGTGTTCTCTGATGGCGTCCGCAATGTCAAGATGAAGGAGGAGCTCGCCATCCACGAGGAGCTGTGCACGTCCCTGGAGCTGTTCAACCAGGCGACCAAGTGCGCAAGAGCTTAGGAGGGGCACCTATCCCTCCTCAAGCTCCCGACTACGGACCCGGAGGAGAAGGGAGCAACCGTGCTCGCGGCGGAGCCGGACACCAAGCGCGGAAGAGACCAGCCCGAGTCATCCAAGAGAAGCCGACCGTTGTGTGCCTTCCATAACCTACATAGCCACAACACCAGCGACTGTCAAGAGCTCAGAGCCATTCGAGGAGGACGTTTCGGTCGACGCCCCGAGCGCAGCGACCGGGGCTACGGCCGAGGAGGAGGACGTGGTGGCGGACGCTGGGATGACCGTGGCCCGCCCCAGGAGTGGCGTGACCGGCCTCGTGAGGACCGCTGGCGGGATCAGCCTCGCGAGGGCGCCTGGAGGGATCAGCCTCGTGAGGATCGTCCTCGAGGCAACGCCGGTCTTCCTCCACTACCGCCACCACCAAGAAGGAATGACGACCACCATCCAGACAAGGGGGCTGGGGGCTTTCAGGAGCCGCGTGCTATCGCCTGCATCTTGAGCGGAGCTCAAGTCCCAGCCTCACAGCGTATCTTCAAACAGTTCGCTCGTGAAGTGAATGCAGTCCTCACCAAGCTCGAGGCCACGCCGCCGCTCATATGGTCCAAGTGTGCCATTACGTTTAGCTCGGCAGATCAGCTCAAGTGCGCGGCTACCGCTGGGGCCCTCCCGATGCTCTATTCTCCAGTCATTGGCAACGAGCAAGTTACCAAGACTGTCATCGATGGCGGCGCAGGGCTCAATGTCCTGTCCGTCGACACGTTCGACAACCTCCAAGTATCGCATGATCAGATAAAGCCCACCAAGCCTTTCTCAGGAGTGACCGACGGCTCCACCACCCCGATCAGGCAGGTACGCCTCCCCATCACCTTCGGACAGCATGACAACTACTGCACCGAGCTCATCGACTTCTACATCGCCCGCATCCGTTTGCCGTACAATGCAATCCGCGGGTATCCAGCCCTGGCCAAGTTCATGGCGGTGACCCATCACGGCTACAATGTCCTCAAGATGCCAGGAAGCGGCGGAGTCATCACAGTCCCGTGTGAAGAAAGAGACGCGATGTGCTCCCTCGAGCGTGCCTTCCAAGCTGCAGAAATCAATGACCCCAACAGCAAGGGCGAATGCCCTCCTGAGGCCACCCTTAAGAAGAAGAAGCAGCTCCTCTGTGCAGGGCCTCGGGCAAGCGGTGCCTCAAGCGGCGCCACGACTGGGTTGACGCCCGCACCTGGGGCACCTGAGGGAGTCCTGGATTAGGGGGTCCTCGGACTGTCGGACTATATACTTTGGCCGGGCTGTTGGACTATGAAGATACAAGATTGAAGACTTCGTCCCGTGTCCGGATGGGACTCTCCTTTGCGTGGTAATCAAGCTTGGCAATTCGGATATGTAGATCTCTTCCCTTGTAACCGACTCTTTGTAACCCTAGCCCCCTCCGGTGTCTATATAAACCGAAGGGTTTAGTCCGTAGGACAAGAATTATCATAATCATAGGCTAGCTCCTAGGGTTTAGCCTCTACGATCTCATGGTAGATCAACTCTTGTAATACTCATATCATCAAAATCAATCAAGCTTGAAGTAGGGTATTACCTCCATCGAGAGGGCCCAAACCTGGGTAAACATTGTGTCCCCCGCCTCCTGTTACCATCCGCCTTAGACGCACATTTCGGGACCCCCTACCCGAGATCCGCCGGTTTTGACACCGACAATGGTGCTTTCATTGAGAGTTTCACTGTGCCGTCACGATAAAGGCTCGATGGTTCCTTCGATCATCGGCAACGATGCGATCAAGGGTGAGGTTTTTCTCCCCAGACAAATCTTCGTATTCGGCAGCTTCGTACTGCAGGCCAACTCACTTGGCCATCTGGAGCAGATCGAGAGCTACGCCCCTGGCCGGCAGGTCATGTTTGGAAGCTTGAACTATACTGCCGACATCTGCAGACACTTGATCTTCGACGGATTCGAGCCAATGTTAGGTGCGCCACACAGTCACGACGAGCATGACTTAGCTCTGCCGCCGGACAGTGTTCAGGAGATCACACCTATGGCAACTCCGGCCCTCGATCCGAAGCAGATCGCGTCGTTCGAGGACGGGTGGATGGACCCCGCCACGGAGGCCGCACACTCAGCAGCGATAGAGCTGAATACTGACTTCACCTCCTATGCGACCTATGTTGCCGGACCCTCGGATCCATCCCCAAACACGGGCTCTGAACCGCCTGCATCCGTGCCTATCAAATCTGATTGGGCACTGATCATGGAGTTTACCTCCGCGGATTTCTTTCAGCACTCGCCCTTGGGCGACGTGCTAAACTCATTTAGGTCTCTCTCCTTATCAGGAGGCCCTTGGCCGAACTATGTCCGACTTGAGTGGGAAGCGGACGACGAAGAAATTCTTTCCCCACCCACCACCCACTTAATAGCCGCTGTCGACGACTTAACCAACATGCTTGATTTCGGCTCCGAAGACATCGACGGTATGGACGACGATGTAGGAGAAGAACAGGAACCACCGCCCATAGGGCGCTGGACTACCACCTCATCATATGATATATACATGGTGGACACCCCCAAAGAAAGCGATGGCGATAAGGCAACGGAGGATAATCCCCTCGAGAAGCAATCTAAGCATCGGCGTCAACGGTGCTGCTCTAAGCCCCGACATAGCAAAAGCAGCAATACCGGCACAAGAGACAATAACGCTGAGGATAGTGCCGAAGACAAAGACAATCCCCTCCAGCCAGGATTCAAGAGGCTGGATGGGCAAGCTAGCCCTAGGAAACAGGCAACAAACGGAGAATCAAAGGATGACAATTACATGCCCCTCTCCGGAGACGAGGAGAGCCTCAGCGACGAAGAATTTATCATTCCCGAGGATCCCGTCGAGCAGGAGCACTTCAAGCGCTGGCTTATAGCCACAGCAACAAGCCTGAAGAAAAAGCAACAACATCTTCAAGCTGACCAAGATCTGCTAGCAGACAGATGGACAGAGGTCCTGGCGGCCGAGGAATACGAACTCGAGTGCCCAACCAAAAGTTACCCAAAGTGCAAGTTGCTACCCCAACTCGAGGAGGAAGCATTAAAACCCACACTTCTAGCGTATGATGAGGCTGATAGGACACCTCGTGGCGGAGACAAAGCATCATATCAGCCCAAAGCCCAGCCCGCACCCCGCCGCGAGTCAAACAAAAATACCAAGGCCCGGGGTAACACGCAGGACCTGCGAGACGTATTGGAAAACAAAGCAGGACATACAAGGTCAATCTACGGATCAAGGGGGCGCGCCGCAACGCGTGACGATGACCATCACACCGGATATACTAAAAGCAAATCTGGCCGGGCCGAATACAGCAGACAAGACTCGTATGAACTGCGTCGTGACATAGCCCGGCACAGAGGCGCCGCACACCCCCTATGCTTCACTGACGAAGTAATGGATCATGAATTCCCAGAAGGTTTTAAACCCGTGAACATTGAATCATATGATGGTACAATAGACCCCGTGGTATGGATTGAAGATTTCCTCCTCCACATCCACATGGCCCGCGGTGACGATCTACATGCCATCAAATACCTCCCACTAAAACTCAAAGGGCCGGCTTGGCATTGGCAGAATAGCCTGCTGGGAAACTCCATTAGCAGTTGGGAGAATTTGGAAGACGCACTCCTTAACAACTTTCAGAGCACTTATGTGCGACCACCAGATGCCGATGACTTCAGTCACATAACCCAACAGCCAGGAGAATCAGCCAGGAAATTATGGACTCGGTTCCTAACTAAAAAGAACCAAATTGTCGATTTTCCGGATGCCGAGGCCTTAGCGGCATTTAAGCATAACATCCGCGACGAGTGGCTCGCCCGACACCTCGGCCAAGAGAAGACGAAGTCCATGGCAGCCCTCACGACACTCATGACCCGCTTTTGTGCGGGCGAGGACAGCTGGCTGGCTCGCAGCAACAACACATCAAGAAATCCGGGAAATTCAGATGCCAATGATAGCAATGGCAGGCCATGTTGCATCAGACACAAGCGCCGCAACAACGGCGACAGCGTCGAAGACATGGCCGTTAATGCCGGATTCAGTGGCTCTAAATCCGGTCAGCGGAAAAAGTTGTTCAAAAGAAGCAATACGGGCCCATCCAGCTTGGACCGCATACTCGATCGCTCGTGTCAAATTCACGTCACCCCCGATAAACCAGCCAACCACACCAACAGAGAATGCTGGGTGTTCAAACAGGCCGGCAAGTTGAACCCTGAAAACAAGGAAAAGGGGCTGCATAGTGTGGGGACCCCAACCCATAAGTCGTGATCACCAAATGCACGTGTACAGTGATCCCAGAGACCAATGCTCACTGAACACACATAAGCTGAATAACAAGAGTCTTACATCCATACATACCGTCTTACACAAATTATGACCATTATGGTAAATGCCAAAAAATGTCTTAAATATAGCCCACGAGACCTGAAATGCGCCAGCAAATCAAACCCGTGGTATAATGGTGATTGCTTAACGTTGGAAAATTTTAGAGGCGAAACGATGAACTCACGTCTTCATTTCAAAATTAGTACGCCTTCATTTCAAATGAAAATTTTCTCTTTGTGCACACGAGTGCTAAGAGGCAACCATTTGCGTAGGCCTTTCCGCATGGCGACTGGGGATATTTTTCACCCTTTTCACCTAGGCCGCCAACACCGCATCGCTCGCCCGCGTTTCACTCAACTGGTCCACCCAATCTCCATTGCCAGCTCCCCCCCTACCCCAGATCCATAGCAGAACCCTCTCCGGCACCGGCGTGTTCACCCCGGCCATGTGACCGCTCTTAGGCGTCAAGCCTACCTCCACTACCATTCCCAACACGCGGCTGCCCACGCCTTGCCGTCTTCGTTTGCTCACCAGCCACCCTCGAGCATATTGATCTTGTAACCCTCGCCTCTCATGTGGTCCAGCCAGGTTTGCATTAAGAAGCCTGTTAGTTAGTGCTCTCCATCATGGTGAGGCATATTTCCTTGCATTCTCTCCTCCTATTTCATTTTATATGTTCCCAAATTGGCTATAAAATAACGTAGAGCATATATATGTTCATTATCTACCTTCCTAACTAGTACATATAAGTTGTATTTGTTCCAATAAGTTACTGCCGATTTACAAATCGCGGGCGCCCGAGTAACACAAACTTAACAAATTAGCCGTACATTTTCTAAATTATTGCATGACATGTTTGGACAACTTCATACCAAGTTGTTAGCTTTATGCTTATCATCCTTTCCCGAGTTTCGCATGTGTTCTCTGTAGATGCCGAGTAGGCACGACAACACCCATGCTTCAGGCGATGTATCTTCATCTGATTCCGACAATCCTAGGTCTTCTGCAGATTGTGAGGGATCAAGTAAACTTGAACGGGATAGAGCTGCAACAATTACCCTTCCGGTCAGGACATGCAGGAGCGCTCCAAGGAAGCCCACACACCAGCCGAAAGGTGTATATGAAGTAACCGAGATTGATTTAAAGTGTTGGTCTCCAACTAAACCAGATAAAGCACGCACAGGTTCAGGAGTTTGTGTGGATTTGTTGGCAGGGCAAGGGTCAACATTAATCTGCTGGGGTTTTGGAAGGCTGACACAGAAACACGGCGATGGATAGTTCGAGAGATCATGGATCACTTTAACATTCCAGAGCAGTGGAGAATGCAGGTGGAACACGCCGCACTGAAGAAGGCTAGGGATGCTTGGAGAAACTGGAAGCACATGCTGTACAAGAAGTCCTTGAGTGAAGACAAGGACCAAATCCCCGCATACCACCAAATTACAAAGGCAGACTGGATAGAATTAAAAAGGGTCAGGGCAACTACAGAGTTTTCTGCAAATAGAGCCAAGCAATCGGAACTTCATAAGAAGAACATACACCCCCACCGTATGGGTGTGGCAGGATACTCCGGCATGAAACTGATCTGGGACCAGGACGACAAAGAAGCAGTAGCGGCGGGTGGGCAACCGGCCATTAGTGAAATCAGGGGCGAACACGCCAGAGACTACTTGAGGGCACGTGCAAAGAGGCATGATGACGAAACTTATTACGTTGAAAACTCACGTGATGAAGAACTATATCAAGTGATGTTGGAGGCTTCCAAGATCCCTGGAAGGTTCTTCAGGAACTCAGGGCCATGTGACGTTCTGTCCGATGCTCTGGAAAAAAGAGAGCCCCCTCACCGTGCAAGGGGTATAGGTGTTAATGTCCCGCACAAGAGGGCTTTCACACTCAGCAAAGAAGAGAGGCTCATGATGAAAAAATCAAGGAGTGAAATGAAACAGAATGAATCGTATGAAAGGTTGAGGAAGGACATGTATCCGGCTGTTCGAAAGGATATTGAGGAGTCATCGATGATGCAGAAGACTAACACTGACAGATTGCCAACAAATGGGAGGGGAGGCGGGCATGGAGGATGTTGTTTATTGCGCGACAACACCGCACAAGAGTAGTTGTGCATCAGCTGACCCAAGCGACACTGAGACTGTAGCTGCTCATGATGATGCTATATCTAATCTATCTGGAATGGAAGACGGACTGAAGGGCGTGCTTACACATTATGAAGGTACGTTAAAATGTGCAACAACCTAGGTTTGCCCACCCTTCTTGAAGGAGGGCCGCTTGTTGGACAATGTGCCATTGAAGCTAGGCTGTGTGAAGTGCTACGTGACTGAAGTAAAGCCTGGATTCAATGAATTTTCCCTGAAGAATGTCCTAGGAGACTTTGACGAGCAAAGGACTTTGGGAGAAACACTGTTACATCACATCCAGTGCCCACGAAAGGAAATAGAGTTCATCGATCAGATCCCTGAAGCCCCGCCAAGAGAAACCAATGTCGTCCCTCAACCGATGGTGCTCTCCTTCCCACAGTAGCTCTTGCGTGCTTCCCCCAAAGAACCTAATACTCGTAATCTGATGGCTGATGCATCAACCTGTGATCAGCCGGCCAAACTTTCTGCCGTACAGGCCATGTCATCCTCCGCCCAGAGCAGCCAGTGGCAAGGCCTACAACTGTTGAAGACGCACCATCGATCCATATGCCGGCCGTTGAAGCAACGGGGGGAGACCTAGTTGTAGCACATGCTCAGCAGACCAACCTGGTGGAACAGACTGCTAAGCAGTCTGATGCTTTGGAACCGCCTGCTAAGTAGTCTCTAGGTCCAGAACTGATTGCTCATCAGTCCGTCGGTCTGCAGTCGCATGATCAGCATAGCAATGCTTCGGCACTTCCTGCTCAGCAAACCAACGCATTGGCACAACATCCTCAGCACACTGGCAAGTTGGTACCACCTGCGCAGAAACCCAACATAGCTTCAACGCATGGTCAGTAGTCCTATGCCTCTGTTCCTACAGCCCAGCAGTCCGTCACACCAGCACCGCCAGCTCGGCGGTCCCGCATAGATAAATCATCTGCTAAGCAGTCCGTCGAAGCATCACCGTCTGCCTGGCAATCTACCTTGCATCCAACCAGATGTTCTGCCAGAAATGCTTCAAGTACCAAGAAGGAAGCGACCAGAAAGGATGCACCCGAGAGGAAGCGCGGCGGGAGAGCGAAGAGGAAAGAGAACAATTACCTCTTACTTAAAGAACTCATCGCCCAGAACCAAATTAACAGCAGTTTGTTCGAATCGGGGAGTAATATTATTTCTGACGACATGAATGATGAAGAAGTAGAATTGTTGCTTGCTAAAAGTAAAGCAGCCGTACTTGAAGCACACAATTACGTCCATGGCCAGCAATTTCTTGTTGGTGAATAATTTGATGAGTGGAGCTCCAGTTGCCGTGAGTTAGATGAATATTGCATGGATCAAATGTCAGTAGGTCTTCATGGTTTTCTTGTCCACTACAATAGAGATCATTTCCGACATGATGCTGGTTCCATAATTGTGAGTTTCAAGGACTTACATTGTTGGATGTGAGGTTCCAGCAAACCCTTAAGGTTCAAACACTTGGGTGCGCGCGAATTCTTTCCCTCCTACCGATCTACGCCCTAGCTCGCTAAGATCTCGCGGACGAACTCCACGAACTCACAACACAGAGAGACACGAGATTTATACTGGTTCAGGCCAGCGTTGTGGTGTAATACCCTACTCTAGTGCGTGGTGGTGGATTGCCTCTTGGGCTGATAAAGAACAGTACAAGGGAAGGAACAAGCTCCTGAGGTTGAGGTGTTCTTGTGCTTGGTGACTTAGTGTGTGAGATCTGGATGAACTGCTCGATGCCTCTACTGTGGTGGCTAGCTCTACTTATATAGGCCCTGGTCCTCTTCCCAAATATCGAGCGGGAAGGGAGCCAACAACGGCGGGAAAATTTGAAGGGGGACGACTAGTACAAGCTATCCTGACAAAAGTGGTCTTAACCTGCAAAAAGCTCTGGTGGTGACGTCGTCTTGGGCTCCAGGATGACCTCCGACTTGCCGTCCTTCTGGTCATGGTCTCATTGCACTGATATGGCAACCTTTGCCTGATGCCTCGGTACTCTTCGCCTGCACTGTCCTCCTTAGCACCAAAGAGGAAACAAGGACGTTGCGCGCGCTGGCGCCTGCCTGGTGCCCGCCTGGTGCCCGCCTGGTGCCGATCTTCATGGCTCATGTCACGAGAGCCTCATGAGGTTTGCCCCGCCTTGATATCTGCGCTCCTCGTGAGTCTGCCGGACTAGGCCACTCCTGAGGAGGTCTTGCATCGTCCGCCTCGCGAGGCTTGGCCCCTCGCGAGCATCTTGCATGCCTTGTTGATGAAGATGGGCTGCACGGCCTGCTGGCTTAGCCACGCTGTGGGCCGCAGGCAGACAAGTCTGGGGACCCCCGTTCCCAGAATACCGACAGTAGCCCCCGGGCCCAAGGCGTGCTCGGGCTTGGCTTCACGGCGAAGCCAAGGGTCAAGTTCCGAGCGCCGCGAACCCCAAAGCCTCTTGACCTCGATCAGCAGCGTGGCGGTTGATTGGACGTGGGCGTCTCCGCTTCCCCACGCTGCCTCGGCAACTGCATGACTTTACAAGTCTCTGTGACATGCAAGGAAGACCATAATTACCTGTGATTGTGGGGAGCGCCGGTTGGCCTCCTCTTGCTATAAATGGAGAAGGGGGTGGAGCCCCCGTCGCCCATCCCTTCCTTGCTTCACTCTCTTCTTCCTCCTCACTTCTCTGCTTGCAGCAATGGCGCCCATTCGAAGGTTCTCCGCTGAAGAGAAAGGAAAGGCCCCCCGTGATGATCCGAGGCCTCTCCCGCCGAAGAAGAGGTCGGTCCATCATCGCGACGAGACGGCGATGCAGGTGGTGACGAGGCCTTGGTGCGAGCGGCCTCCTCCAGGGTATCCGCTACCCTTGTACGCCTGGGCTTAGGGCTCAGGAGGGCGGAGCAATGAGCGGTGCCGACCACGCCGCGCCCGTGGTCACCGTGCGACGACGACACGTGCGGTCGCTCTGGGAGTCCACGCTGCAGACTCCTCGTGCGAGCTTGTGCTATGGGCGCTGATGCCCCCATGCTCTTGGCTCCGCTTCCCATGGTTCTTCTCCGACGTGATGCCGCCGAGGGGGCCCCTCGAGCTTTGGTTGCAGCACGCCAACTGCAACGCTCCGGTGACCGGAGTAGAGATCGAAGCGGTCCCCACCGAGAAGATCTTCATGACCTGCGGCTGGGGCGAGGTCGCGCGGGTCTGTCATGCGAGGGGCGCCCTCCTGATCCACTTCGAGTACGACGGCGCCACTACGCTCTTCTTTAAGGTCTTCGATGCGGAGGGCCGCCGCCTGGAGTGTTGCCCTGGAGGGGAGCGACAAGTTGATGCACGCTATGCTCGTGGCTACTCCAGCTGCAGCAGCCCCTGGGAGTCCAAAAGCTCTCCCGAACCTTACGAGACTCCAGAGACGAGCGACGACAGCTACGTGCCCCTGAGCTCTCGCCGGGCCTGGAGCAGGGCTACGGCGTCCAGCCGACGTCGTCGCTGATCTGGATGAGGTTGGCGCGAGCCTCCCGTGGCCCATTGTTGATGATGGCGTCTGCCACGGGAGGGTGTAGATAGGATTCCCCTTAGTTCTTGTTGTTGCTTCCTGCGAAGAATCATGAAGTACCCCGTGGGGGTGTGTTAGGATCTATGATGCCCTTTTGTGTATCTCTTCCTTAGTATGAAAATTTGCGAGCGCATGTCCTGTCTAGGCTCGGTCTCCCCTTTCCAACCCCGCGATAGCTTATTGCTCTACGCTGACAAGTCCCAGTCCCCAGGAAGGCTACAGCCGTCACTGGTATGCCAGGTCGCGTGCCGTGGTCAAGGCCAGGAGGTGTGCGGCCCGAGCTCCGGTAAGAGCCCCTGAGGCGCGATTCTCAGGAGGTCCCCTTTAGCACTCAAGCAAAGAAAGGGAGGCGACATGGCCGCGGCAGAGCTGCGATGACCGCGACCCTAAGGTTACAACGATTAGCCGATCTGAGCGCGAGACTTATCTCGATGGCGGCTGGGTCGTTTCTTCAAGAATCGCCATGGCCTCTGCGCAGATCCCATAGCGTAGCTAGGTTGAGGCCATACGAGTCTTCCCCTCCCCATGCTCTCCTTAGTGCTCTACGTCCTCAGGTCCCAGCCCTCGAGCGAGCTCAGCCGCCGCTGTTATGCCAGGTTGCGATGTCGTGGTCAAGGCCAGGGGTGAGGGCTGGGGAGCCAGTAAGAGCTCCTGAGTCGCGATGCTCACGATCCCCCCCTTTAACGTGCACGCAGATTTCTTGTAAGAGGAGAGGTCTCGCGGTTCCGCCCGCTATTATCCTCGGGAGGTTCCTGCAAGTCATCACGAGGAGAAACACGGTTTTGCCGTTATGGTTGCCAGCCTTGCTCTGAGACGAGATGGAGGCACTAAGGGCCTGGTGAGGTGACGTGCGCGGGGCGTGCCATGAGCCAGAGCTCGACCGCTCAGGTTTGTCTATGTGGCAGGGACGGACCCATGCACCAGCACCGTGCCTGTGTGAGGAGGCCCCGTGGGAGGCGACGATTGACCAGGTGGTAGCCGAGCAGGCGGTAATCATTGGCAGGTTAAGCATGGGAGACAAATCAGCTTCGGTAAATGCAGAAAGACTCATGCCACTAGGTCAGGCCCAAGCGGCTTTGGGTTGATGCTGCCCGGGGGCGCCCCCAACAAGGTAAGCTAAAGACATAAGCAAAAGGGATAGATGCCACAGGGACGGACCCACGCGGCCTGGGAATAATGCAGCCCGAGGGGCGCTCCCAGCTAAACGAACTTGGAAAATGTCACCTGGTTCTGTCGATGAAGAAGAGTTGGTGCAGCTGAAGGAGTGCGCCGAAGGAATGGCTCCTCACGAGCTACCGGGGCCCTGAGCCTCGGGAGGCTCTGGGGGCTCAGGTGGTTCCCTGAGGACCATCTCCATCTCTTCAAGTCGGCGTGGTACCTGGCCTCCTGAGCCGCCAGGACACGCCGCATGTTGCGCTGATAGGCTGACGCCACGCTCGAGAAGCCGAAGGGCATGCGAACGTAGCTGTGTCGTGGGCCCTCGCAATGGCCCACACGCGAAGGCCAGAAAAGCTCCTGAGATGCGGCCCTGTTGAGCCCTGGGACGTCGATGCAGACGCACAGCCCGACATCCTCGCCTGGATGGGGAGCGGCGCCTGGTGAGCGGCGGTCGCCGCGCATGGCCCTTGCGTCTTGCAGTTATTGAGTGGTCTTGGTGATGAACTCCTGAGTGGTGGGCACTCCTTCCCCTGTGTTCTCCTGAGGGAAACGTGCCGCGAAGCACGCCTCCAAGTAGTGCCCAAGCGCCTCCCTCATGAGGTTGGCAAAGTGCGAGGCCCTCCAGAAGAGAGCCCCCAAGCCCTGTCCGAGGAGGGCGCTGGGCGCGCCTTCCTATGCAATGGAGGGAGGCGCCCCTGGAGCGGGCGCTAATCCTGACGAGGCTCCAGCTGCATCGCCACCCTCCTGAGATCCTGCACGGCGCAGCTGCTTCTTCTTGGGGATGGCCTCCGGAGGGCCCTCACTTTTGTTGTCGGGGTCGTCCATTGCTACAGCTTGGAAGGCGCGCTCGAGGGAGCACACCGCATCTCTTCATTCACATGGGACCGTGATGATTCCGCCGCTTCCCGGCATCTTGAGGACATTGTAGCCGTGGTGGGTCACCGCCATGAACTTGGCCAGGGCAGGATACCAGAGGATGGCGTTGTATGGCAGACGGATGTCACTACTAGGAAAAGGCCTACTAATGGCGCACCGGTTTTGCCTACTAATGGCGCACTACCGGTGCGCCATTAATAGCACAATTATTAAATTTTTACTAATGGCGCACCTTTAGTGCGCCATTAGTATCTATTGAACTAATGGCGCACCTGGCAGTGCGCCATTAGTATGTAACTCCATGCGCCATTAGTATGCCTCCCGGGGGGCCATATGTAACCATGTGCTTTGTCACACTAATGGCGACTCTGCCTTGATCGCCATTAGTATCCTTTGGCATACTAATGGCGACTCTCCTTGATCGCCATTAGTATGAATATTTGGTTTTTTGCTTTTCTGATTTTTGCACATGTTACAAAATATATTATTGGACAGAATATAGACAGCAGCACACAGCAACATCAGATTCATCGAATACAATAGAAGATTAGTCTCCGAATACAATTCATCATATTAGTCTCCGAATTCAAAAGACCGAACAAAGATAAAACATTACAAGTCTCAAGACCGTGAGTATCGAGTTTGTCTTCACATTACAAGTCGATATCGATCATCTAAACTACCATCATCAGTGTGTGCGCCGCCATCATCAGTGGTGGCATCCTCGGCGGCACCATCAGTGGTGTCATCCCCGACGCCACTAGGGGTTGTGTAATCAGGATCGGTGTCTTCCGCGGCGTCCTCATAGCGGTGAGGTTGTTCCTCCATCTCCTGGGACAGCTCCCAGAATTGCTTGCCGCCCGAACCACCGGCCTCATCGTTGTGGGCCATGTTTCACTCTAAATAGGAAAAAAGTTTGGTCAAAAAGTTGGTTATTGTCAAGGAACAAGATCATGGTCTCATCATTTAGGGTTTGTCGACACCGAGGCACCCTAAAAGCCTAAGCTTTCATCATTTAGGGTTTGTCGACACCGAGGCACCCTAAAAGCCTAAGCGTACATCATTTAGGTTCTCATCGACACCGAGGCATCCGGGGCAGCCAAGTTAAGTTTTCATCATTTAGGGTTTATCGATGCGAGGCACCCTAGGTTGGGCCTAATCACTTGGCACTAATCACTTGGCTCTATTGCCACCTATGTTGGGTTTATCATCTAGGGTTTATCGATGCTAAGGAGAATTCTAAGTTGGGCCTAATCACTTGGCTCTATTGCCACCTATGGTTTAATGCAGCAAGAATGGCGGGCAGTTGATCCTACTTAACTAAGTACTAAGATACCGGCCCATGCATTAGTCATAAGTACCCCATATGTCCTATTTTTAGCAAAGTCATGCTAAAATTCACGGAAAATTTCAGCATGACCTTTGCTGAAAATAGGACATATGGAGTACCAATTTGCGGAGCGGAAGTTAATCAACATTCCGACAAACTCAAGGGCCTCTCGGGTACCTGCAAATTCATCACGACACGATGGTCGGAGACATGACCTTTGCAAAATGGTTGGAGACACGATGGTCTTTCTCAATGTGATCAATTGATGGATCAACACATAAAACATGTCCAATAAGTATGATTTATAGAGTCAACATCAAGTATGAATATATATAAAGTTTTTCTTCATCAGCCAGGCCCATGCAAGTAGCGCATCCAGCAACTATTTACGCTACTCAGTAACTAACTACACTCTGTATTTATAGATTCATTTCAGATGAGATCAGATTGAGCTCAAGCTGTAGCTGCAATTGAGGGATCCATGAGCCATCATGCCAGCCAGCCAGGAAATAAACTTTACTTTCCAAAGGAAATAAAATACAATGCATACATACATACTTAAGCGGATAGATAGATAGATAGATAGATAGATAGATAGATAGATAGATAGATAGATGAACATGTTCAGTTTACAAGAATGAATATAAACAAGCAAAGAATGCATGCAAGTTTAAAGTAAAACGTTTTAGTTAATGCAAGTACTCCTCTTGCTCTCTACTTTCTCTCTTCTCTTCTTCAGTTAATTAACTGAATTTTACTGATGTTGTTGTTAACTGAATTTTAATCAGCTCTTGAAGAACACCTTGAGTTTAAATCGAGATATAGGTGTAGGTTTCAGTCTCTGTCAGTTTCATCAGAGAAGTTTTCTTTCAGTTTCAAATAATCCGAGCTGCGCCTCGGTCGTAGTTTGTTAGGTTTCTCCGCGGCCCTCACCCGACCATGGGATGGCACGAACTAGACGGTCATGGCTGCATCGCGGGTGACGCGCGGGGAGCGCTGGGATGGCAGAGCTCACGACCGGAAGTGGCCTAGTTTCTCGTTTTACATTAGCTGTGTAATCGCTGAATAAGAAGAGAAATAGAGCAGAAAAGCTGCGAAGTTGAACGGGACAAAGGCAGGACGTTTGAGTTTTCGAGGCAACTCCCCGTCTCCCCTCCGAGTTTTCGAGGGCCCGTCTCCCCTCAAAGGGCAGGGCGTTTGAGTTTTGAGGCAACTCCCCACGTCTCCCCTCCACCGGCAACTCCCCACGGCGCAGAGGGGTTTTCTTCCCACGCCCGAGTAACTCCCTCCTATTCCATTGCCGCTCCATCTTCCTCCCTCGCCTCCCTCCTCATTCCATTGCCGCTCCATCTTCCTCCCTCTACCTCCCTCTGCCTCCGGCATCAAGCAACTCCCCTCTGCCTCCACCATCGCTGGCCGGGGAGGGCAATGGCGGAGGAATCATGGAGCAACTCCTCCTCCTCGCCAAGAGAATGGCGGAGGCATCATGGAGCAACTCCCTCCGTCGCCAAGCATCACCGTGGTGAGGCGTCCGCAAGGAGCCGCTAGTGGTCGACGATGATGTTCGGTCCCGGCGTAAGCGGGACTACACCATGCCGCTCAAGGTTGATATCCACCTGAAGGAGCCGCTGGATGTCGTATGCACCAGCAATCCAGACGAAGCCGACAAGATGATCCGCAAGATGAGGAGGAGGCTCGGCGGCATGCTTTCTCGGAATATCGGCGTTGATGTCGAGTATACCAGGGAAGACAAACCTCCGCAAATTGCTGCAGTTCTGCAGTTATGCGTGGAGGATCTCGTCCTGGTATACCACATCACCGCAGCAACCAAATGGTAAAAACATCCAGTTCTGAAGTAGTTTTTTGGTGATCATACAGAATGTTGTCTACAAGTTTTTGTGATCATTTAGTAGCTGTTATGAATGTTGTCTTGTAATGCAAAAGATTGCAAAAAAATACATCATTGAGATGTTATGCTTGCTGTTTTGATCATAAGAATGTTGTCTTGTAGTTGTTGTGATCATTTAGTAGTTGTTGTGATCATACTGTTTTAACTGAATTTTGGTCGAATGAAGATGCTATTTTAACTGAATTTTGCTTCAACTGAACCCATTTTAATTCTATAGTTTCTGAAGTTTTTGAAGTAGATGAATTTGAATGCTAAAGATTATTTTGAATGTTGTCTTGTAATGCAAAAGATTGCAAAAAAATACATCATTGAGATGTTATGCTTGCTGTTTTGATCATCTGAGAATGTTGTCTTGTAGTTGTTGTGATCATTTAGTAGTTGTTGTGATCATCTTTGTTTTAACTGAATTTTGGTCGAGCGAAGATGCTATTTTAACTGAATTTTGCTTCAACTGAACCCATTTTAATTCTGTAGTTTCTGAAGTTTTTGAAGTAGATGAATTTGAATGCTAAAGATTATTTTGATGCAGGCCCAAGGAACTCCGCCCGCTCCTGCAGGAGAAGAAGTTGTACACCTTTGTTGGCTTACGCATTGGAGGCGACAAGGAGAAGCTGAAGTTGTCGGTTTGGAGATCAACCCGACAAGTACGTCGACTTGCAGCGCAAATGGAAGTTCAAACAATGGAAAGAAGTGGCGATCTTTGGTTGAGTTTGCAGCCAGCCTCATCCACCCATCCTACTCAAAAATGAAGCAGAAGATCGGCAGAATTCGGACCACCTACTATGGGGGACAGGCCACTGCCAAACAAGCTCATCGAGTACGCCATGAAAGATCGTCACGTCACCTACGAGGCATGGAAGAAAATCGAAATCACCAAAGAAGGTTTGAGCTCGGCAAGAGGCGGAGGATCATTGGGATGACCCCTACTCTGGGGATATTGAGTTGTTTGTGGTATTGGGATGACCCCTACTACTATGTCTCAGCTTTGTAGTTATGTGGTTGAACAAGTTTGCTTTTGTTATGTTGAACAAGTTTGCTTTTGTTATGTTGAACAAGTTTGCTTTTGTAATGATGAACAAGTTTGCTTTGGTTGTCGATTGACATCATCTCATCGCTGAGCATGGTTTAGTTTTACCTTTATCTATTTATTATTTAGGCAGAGCTATTCAGGCATGGAAGATATAATCATCCTTATGGTGAGGATTGCAATGTTTTAGCTTCCAAGTTTCTAATGACACATGATCTTTCCAACCACATAACTTAACTGCAAACATTTCCCCCAGTAAATTGTAGTTACACATTCCAACCAATACCTGCAGGTTGTAATTTCATCTTGAGTGACCATCAATGACTAAGTGAAGCAAATAATTGCTATGCATTTCTTGTACCTTGAGAAGGAAGAGGGAGAGGAGGCGGAGCTCACCGGGGGCGCAAGGAGGCCCCTGCGACAACTTAGTAGCAATAGAGGTGGCGAAGTTGAGGAAGACAATGGCGACCGAGGAAGAAGAGGTGGAGGGGGTGGAGGGTCGAGCGCCGTCGCGCCACAGTTCCGCGGCTCGCAGGCCGGTGTTGAAGCAGATTCTGCCCGCCGCCTTGCCTGTCGCCTCGGACGGTGGAGCTCGAGGGCTGGGAAGGCGAGGGAGGGGTGGGTGGGTGCGGTGATGGCGAGGGAGGGTGGATTGGGAGCGACGGCGATGGGGGCAGGTCAGGCTGATTGAGGCGGCGACGGAGGCGGAGGCGCTGGGGCGGCGGCGTGGGTCGGGCAGCTGGGTGGATCTGTGGCGAGGAGAGAGGGTCAAGGGGATCTGGCGAGAGGAGGGAGGATAGCTAGGGGAGGGTTCTAATGGCGCACTGCCAGTCGTGCGCCATAAGTATGACTATTCTAATGGCGCACCAACCTCGGTGCGCCATTAGAATTTTGTTTTAATCTAGCCCACTAACCATATCTACAACCTAACCCTATCTACAACAGAACCCACCCACTAGCCCGTGGTCAAGACGCAGACACACACCGGGAGGTCTGGGTTCGATTCTCGAGGCTCCCCAATATTTTTTATGCATTTTAAATGCTGTTTTTATATTTATTTGTGTTTAAATATGTTCAAACTTGTTTAAATCATAACAGTAATATTTTTTATAAAAACAGTAATAATTTTTTAAAAATATGTTCAAATTTCTTACTTGAAAATATCATCAGCGGCGGTGGAGCGGGAGGGTGAGGGGATCGAGATCGAGATGGAGGGGAATCGAGATCGAGATGGAGGGATCGAGATCAAGTGTCCTCATGAATTCAAAAAGTGCCCATGAAATTTAAAAATATTCATGATATCAAAAAGTGCCCATGAAATACAATCAAGAAATGAAGACTACGATTTAAATACAATCGATCTTAGCTAGCTATCTGTTCACAATCTTCTTGCCCTTCTTTTCCGCAAATGGAGTTCTTCTATGGAACGGACGTCCTTTAGGTAGGGTGGTCCTGCTTCTTCTTGTGGTGTGTGCTGCTACTTCATCGTCGTCGTCATGTTCGATCTTCGGGTCGCCGTACTTGTCGAAGTCTTGCTCATTGGCTACTCCATCCATTCCGATGATCTTCCTTTTGCCTCTCCTCACGACAACACGACTGGGCTTTGGCGGGTCGGTAATGAAGAAGCATTGGTCCACTTGGGAAGCCAGTACCCATGGCTCATTTTTCGCGGTGACGTTTGCGCCCGCGTTCTTGGATTTGGCTTCGGGTATAAACACGACTGGGCTTTGGCATAGTGCGCCATTAGTAGGTTTGCAAAAAAGTAAAAAAAAATATATATACTAATGGCGCACTGTCTTGGTCGTGCGCCATTACTGGTTCTAACTAGTAATGGCGCACTTTGCCATCCATGCGCCATTAGTTTGTATGGAAAAATGGAAAAAAAACCAATAGTAGTGGCGCACCGTGAGCACGGTGCGCCATTAGTGTCTTCCACACTAATGCTGCACGAGCAACGGGTGCGCCATTAGTATATAGTAGTGGCGCACTACTTACCTGGTGCGCCATTAGAATCAGTCCTATCTATAGCCCTTTTCCTAGTAGTGTGTGCACGACGTCAAAGTCGATGAGCTCGGTGCGGTAGTTCTTTCATTCCCCGAAGGTGACAGGGAGGCGGACCTGCCCAATCGGTGTGGTGGAACCGTCGGTCACTCCTGAGAAAGGCTTGGTAGGCTGAAGCTGTTCATACGGGACTTGGAGGTTGTCGAACATGTCGACGGACAGGACGTTAAGCCCTGCGCCGCCATCGATGAGGGTCTTGGTAACTTGCACGTTGCTGATGACTGGTGAAGACAGCATTGGGAGGGCACCAGCGGTGGCTGCGCACTTGAGCTGATCTGCCAAGTTGAAGGTGATGGCGCACTGGGACCACTTGAGCGGGCGCGTGGCCTCGAGCTTGGGGAGGACTGCATTCACTTCACGAGCAAACTGTTTGAAGAAGCGCTACGAGGCTGGGGCCTGAGCTCCGCCCAAGATGCAGGCAATAGCACGCGGCTTCGGGAAGCCCCCAGCCCCCTCATCATGATGGTGGTCGTCGTTCCTTCTTGGTGGTGGCGGCAGCGGGGGAAGACTGGTGTTGCCCTGAGGACAGTCCTCGTGAGGCTGGTCTCTCCAGGTGCTCTCACGAGGATGATCCTGCCCGCGGTTCTCGCGAGACGGTCGCGCCACTCCTGACATGGGCCACGGTCATCCCAGCGTCCGCCACCATGTCCTCCTCCTCAGCCGTAGCCACGGTCACTGCGCTCGGGGCATCGACTAAAGCGTCCTTCACGGATGGCTCTGAGCTCTTGACAGTCGCTGGTGTTGTGGGTGTTCAGGCTGTGGAAGGCGCAGAACGGCCGGCTGTTCTTGGATGACTCAGGCTCATCTCTGCCCCGCTTGGTGTCGGGCTCCGCTGCAAGCACAACTACCTCCTTGCGCTCCACGTCCTTGGCCTTGGCTTTCTTTTCCTCTGCACCCGCAGCTGGCAGCTTGAGGATGGAAAGGCGCCCCTCCTCAGCTCTTGCGCACATGGTCGCCAGGTTGAACAGCTCCTGAGATGTGCACAACTCCTCATGGATAGCGAGCTCTTCCTTCATCTTCACGTCACGGACGCCGTCGGAGAACACGAAGATGATGGACTCGTCCGTGACCTTGGGGATCTTGAGGCGAGTGTTGTTGAAGCGCTGGATGTACTTCTGGAGGATCTCTCCTGGTTGTTGCTGGATGCAGCTCAGGTCACCCACGGCCAGCGGGCGGTCGCGGGTGCCCTGGAAGTTGGCGTCGAAGCGGTCACACATCTCATCCCAGGAGGAGATCGAGCCGTGCTGCAGGTTCAGGATCCAGGAGCGGGCACCATCCTTGAGAGCCATAGGGAACCAGTTCGCCATGACTTTCTCGTCGCTGTTGGATGCTTCGATGCTCAGCTCGTAGAGCTGCAGGAACTCCGCGGGGTCGGCGGTGCCGTCGTAAGGAGGGGCCAGATCTGGCTTGAACTTGCCCGGCCAAGAGATGCTACGCAGCTCGGGGGTGAAGGCGCAGCAGCCAGCCATGGTCGCCGAGGCCCGCCTCAGAGGTGGAGCTTGGTCTTGGTGAGGCCCGCGTGCCGCTACTGCATCTAGCGCACGGTCTTGGCGAGGTGGCACGGGGAGCGCAGGTGCAGCTTCTCGCGGCCGAGGGATTTCTTGGCAGCTCCTCTCTTCGCGCGCGGGCACCGGGCGTGGTGGATCACGCCGTGGGGCCGCGCACCTTGGCGCCAAGGCGCCGTCTTGGGGCAGAGGTGGTGGAGGAGCTCCATGAGCCACGTTGCCCGTGGCTGGCGGAGGGTGAGGCAGAGAGTGGGACGGCACCGGGGAGCCCCCTGCGGCGCTGACGCGTTCGGCGACGTGGTCGGGCCAGTCCTCGTAGAGGTCGTCGACCGGGTGGTAGCGCAGGAGCTCGTTCGCCATGTGGAGCGCGGCCTGCGCATCCATGGGGGTGCGACGCGCGTGGGACGAGGAACGGGCCAGGGTCAGCGATGGAGTGGCGGTGCGGCCGTCCTGCCGCACCGATGGGTCTAGCGAGGACGGTTGCTGCTCGTTCCCCACTGGGCCGGAGGAGGCATTGGCAGCGGGAGACGGAGAACGACGAGGTGGCCCGCCGACGGGAGCCGTATGAACAACGCGGGTGGTGAGGGCAGACCGGCGCTCAGCTCGAGCGTGGCGAGCGTCCGCCATGGAGACGGCGGAGCGATGGAGCGACAGATCGATAAAAAGCAAGCTACAGCGCACCCCTACCTGGCGTGCCAAATGTCGGATGTGGGGTTCCGGCAAAACCCTTAAGGTTCGGACTCTGTGGTGCACGCGAAGTCTTTCCCTCCTACCGATCCACACCCTAGCTCGCTAAGATCTCAAGGACGAACTCGACGAACTCACAACACAGAGAGACACGAGGTTTATACTTGTTCAGGCCACCGTTGTGGTGTAACACCCTACTCCAGTGTGTGGTGGTGGATTGCCTCTTGGGCTGATGAGGAACAGTACAAGGGGAAGAACAGCCTCCTGAGGTTGGGGTGTTCTTGTGCGAACGTGGGTTGGCTCCAGATCGGATCTCCTTTCCCTACTGTGGTACCTAGCTCTACTTATATAGGCCCTGGTCCTCTCCCCAAATATCGAGCGGGAAGGGAGCCAAAAACGGCGGGCAAATTTGAAAGGGGACAGCTAGTACAAGCTATCCTGACAAAAGTGGTCTTCACCTGCGAAAGGGCTCTGGCGATGACGCCGTCTTGGGCTCCATGGTGACCTCCATCTTGTCGTCCTGCTGGTCTTGGTCTCGTTGCACCGATATGGAAACCTTTGCCTAATGCCTCGGTGCTCCGCTCCTGCGCCTGCTTCCTTAGCACCAAAGAGGAAACAAGGACGTTGCGCGCGCTGGCGCCCGCCTGGCGCCCGCCTGGTGTCGGTCATGATGGCTCACGTCACGAGAGCCTCATGAGGTTTGCCCCGCCTTGATATCTCCGCTCCTCGTGAGCATGCCTGGCTAGGCCGCTCCTGAGGAGGTCTTGCGTCGTCCGCCTCGCAAGGCTTGGCCCCTCACGAAGGTCTTGACTACCTTGTTGATGAAGATTGGCCGCACGGCCTGCTAGGTTAGCCTCACCGTGGGCCGAAGGCAGGCAAGTCTGGGGACACCCGTTCCCAGAACACCGACAGACACTTGGCCTGATTGTTACCACCGGTATCTCTTGTCGCATCCAGTTGATGACCATCTCGCCCATGGCCTTTGTGAACATATTAGTGTCTTTCCAACCATAGAGTTTGGCCATATGAATAAATAAACTGCACAAATCAAATACTTCATGTGTGTATTCGTATCTACATACATGAGAAAGTAACAGGGAAATACTAGAATACCTCGACTGCCTAACTCATTCATTTATTGACTAACAGAAACAGAGGCAGAAGAATGCCTTCTGGAGTCAAAAGCCAACTCGATCTCAGCCTTGATATCCAACATGGTATTCTGATGTGCCGAAAAATCTGAGGAACCTATCCCCTTTGTTATGGTATCCTCTAAGCAAAATGGCTTCTCTAGTATCAAACCTTGCCTTTGCCCATTCACATATGCTATTTGGCTAGAAACATGACATGCAAAAATACTGCTAAAGCTTGTTTGTAAGCTTTTCAGATTAATAAAAACAGGTTACAATATGATTTCGACCACAAGAAACTCTTATTTGGCATTTTGACCTGTTGATACTTGCAAGAAGAGCTTCAGTCTTCGAAACCACTGCGCGAAACTCATTATCCGGAATGGCCCCGCGGTGTTGATGTCTAGTGCTACATCATACCTGCAAGTTGCAATACTTTGATTGATGTGGAATGTGAACTTACACATTTAGTAATGTAAGCAATCCTTGGTGCAAGACTAATAGAGCTTCACGAACCTCTCATCAAAAGTGGTATTTGCAGCAGAGTTTATGATAACATCCACTTCTTCCGCGATCTCTTTGGCTAACTCGGGAGCAATGCCAATGTTGGCTTCCCTAAAATTACCAACGACTGGAACTTGCTTGCTTCATACAAAGCTATGGTAGTTTTTCCCATGGATTTCCTGTAAACACCTGTATTGCAGAAGGAAAATATGGTCATTTGCCTGAAGAACAGAAAGTATTCCGAAGTAATAATCATACCTCGTTCTTCAATCTTTTCAACGCTACTTCATTGTCCTTGGCCGTGATCAAAATTGTCGGTGTACAAAAGTAGGGGCTCTCCTTTTGACCCCTTTACTTGTGCACTGCAGACGGTCCGAACCGCCCAGCCACCTGGCGGGGCAGGAAAGAGGAGCTGAGGCACAAAGGCGATCAGAACAGCGCCAAGACCGAGACCCAAAAGAGCAAAGGCGGCGGAATCCCGACAAGACCCTTGCCGGGTGGCCTCCGTGGCCCCGGCAAGAGCCTTGCCGGGGCAACTTGCCCGATGCCAGCAGGGCGCGCCACCCTCGAGCCCAAGGGTTTCCAACAACCACATTGGGACCAGGGCTCGGGAGGCACCTCCGTGGTGGCATGCAGATGTTCATCAAGATCATAAGCACACGAGATCAGATGAGGACCAGAAGACGACTACCCTCGGAGGGATCCTAGCCGAGGAAATCCATGAGACCCCTGGCAAGGCACATGCCGGGGATGACTATGATGCCACGGCAAGACTCGTGCCAGGGCCTCGGCAAGGCTCTTACGGAAGGCACCTATGGGGCCACAACCAGGTCCGCGTCTGCCAAGACTCCGCCATCGTTCCCATGCAGCTGCCAGCCCGACCAGCTGGGCAGGCACCTGCGTGGCGACATGCAGCTTCCTGGCCAGCTCAACAAGCACCTGCGTGGTGGTATGCAGATCTCGTAAAGACCCTACCACCACACCATCTCAGCAGCCTGCCAGCCTACATGGCACCACATGCATCGTTGGCCTGGACGCGTGTCGGAGAAGAGCGGGGCGGCGACGGACACCTATGGGGGCGCATTTAATGCATCTTGTCCCGTAATGACAGGCGATAAGCTTGTGTACTATAGTCCTTTCTACCTCCTATGTGCCACTGTGGCAACCCCTTTTTGCCTATAAAAGGAGGCCTGAGGCGACTAGGAGAAGGATTCGGATCTTTTGGGCTACCCACGCACTATAGCTAGCTCAAGAACTCAAGAACACTCAAATACATACACCAAAGCAGGACTAGGGTATTACGCATCCTCGCGGCCCGAACCTAGGTAAATGATCTTTGTGCTTCCTGCCAGACCCGCTCTTTGCACAACCCCGCGCCCGCCAACTGTAGAAGGGGTCCCAGTGATCCCATAGGTGTCGTTCCCACCGACATCTTTGGCGCCTGAGTAAAGCGCTTGTTGTGAAATCCGGTCTAGCAGTTAGCCCAGCAGTTCCTCATCGCCATGGCTCCGAGTAGAAGACGACCAAGCGGGCAGCATCGCCTACGGACGCGGTGAATACCTGCGCGACAACGAAAAAGATAAGTCACATGAAATCTTGGCTATTTTCACTTATATAAGGCTGTTCTCCCTGAGAGATCTCTTTCTTTGTACGGGAAACCTGCACGCGATGGGACCCTTCCGCTGTTAGTAGCGCGCCTTTGTTTATCTCGAGCCCGCTTTCGGCAGTTCATCGTGATCTTTGTAGTAGCGGCAAGGTGGCCTACCCGTTTCCAGCAGCGCTCTTGTCCTGCTTCAAGTCCGCTCGACAGTTCAAGCGACCGCTCTGGCAGCAGCAAGGTGGCTTGCCCGGCAGCAAGCGCCCTTCCAGCAAGGTGCAGGGGATCCGTCCCAAAGCACCACGACATGGGTTTACGCGCCTGCGGCCTTATCTCAACAAGCATAGGGTGTGAACATACAAGGGGAGATATAACGGAAAGATAGCATGCATAATATCAAAAGTGCTACAGAGTTATATTACAACAATTGTTGCTTCAGTTCTAACTGAAGATAAAAATTGTCTTGCTCATGAACCTGCAGCGGCGGTGAGCGACGGGGTGCCTAATCCCGGTGCTGGCCCTCTATCCTCTGAATTCCATCGATGCGGCTGATGATGGGCTCGATACGCTCGTTGAGCACCGCAAGGTCCGCATCCTCCGGCAAGCTCTCCAGCGCAGCGTTGAAGTCGAGGTTGGGATTCCAGTGCGCCACCTTGGTGAGGACCTTGGTCATGGCACCCCGGAAAGCCTCTGGGCCTCATCGGCCAGAGAGGCCGCCCGGTTGGAGTGGAGCCACTCCAGGGCACCAACAACCCTCTCGAAGAACATGGTCAAGTTGTAGTTGGGGCTCAAGTTCAGCTCTGGGGCGTACCTCACATCCGACATCCCATGGTAGCCAACTCCATGGTGGCCCTGTCTGCAACGGCGACGAGGCGGCTGAGCCATCAGTTTTCGCCCTCCACGTATTCCTTGTGGGTGGCGGCGTTGTTCCTCTGCAGCTGCTTCTCAGCCTCCAGATCCTTGGTCAGGGTCTCCTCCCGGGCCTTGGCCTTCGACAGCGCTCCCTCGAGGCCCTCCAGCTTCAGCTAGAGGTCTTTGATGGAGTTGTTGGCCTCGGAAAGCTGCTCAGCTTTGCCGAGGATTGCGCCCTGCGCCTCGACCAGAGCGTCGTTGAGCGTGTCCTTCTCCTTGGACGGCATCAGGACCTAGTCCTTCAACCCGTCCCGCTCCACCTCCAGTTCCTTCACCCTGCTGGTGTGGACCAGGGCTTGGGCATCGAGCGCCTCCTTGTGCCTCTGCTCCAGCTCCTGGGTCTGCTGCACGACAAGCTTCTCGACCTCCTCGTCCTTGCCGCATAGTGTCGCATCAAGTTTCTCCTCGCGAACGGCAAGGTCCTCCTCCTGGGAATTTAGCGCGGCCTTCTCCTGGTGCCGAGCAGCCTCGGCCTGGGCGGCCTGCTGCTTCGCTAGTTCCTGGGCCTTCTCGATGTCGGCCTGCTTCATGACGAGCTCCAGTTTGCGCTCAGCCAGCACGTCATGGGCGGCCTTCAAGTCCTTGTGGGCCTCGCGGAACCAAGCCTGTGCCTCGGCGACGCACTCCTCAAGGTCTGCCTCCACCTTATCCACCACCGCCATCCTGGACTTGGCCTTGTCCAGGCGGGCGTGGTGAAGCGCCTGGAGCTTCTGGAAGTTGGCACTCATGGCCTGAAGGAGCCACTCTTCCTAGGAACCGCCACCATCAAAAACTTCAAGCCCGGCGGCGGCGAGCACTTCGTCATCAAACACCTCCCTCTCTACGGGCGCCCCGGTGCCCGCCGTCCCTGGGAGGTGGATGAACAGGTCGTCGCTCACCCTCAGGTACCTGCCCGAGCTAGAGGCAGCGGAGGAGGAAGGTTGGTCGTCGACCGCCCCGTCCTCAGTGGCGGCCTTGCCGGCCACTTCGGCAGCAGCCTTGCCGGTCTCCCCATCAGACCCCTTGGTGGCCTCTTCAGCGGCAGCCTTGGCGGCTCCTCGGCAGCAGTCTTGTCGGCCTCGGCAGCGGTGTCCCTAGCGACCACCTCGATGACGGTGTCAACGTCCTCCGGGTCCGCCGCGGAAGGCTCTAGACACCGAGAAGGGGAGAGAGGCGAGGCCAAGACCAAGATTAAAAAAAAGAGAAGAAGAAAAGAAGAAACAGGAATGAACAAGGACAGAAGGCGAATCACTTACCCGTGCCGAGCTGGGAAGAAGTTGCCCCTTCCCCACCAACATCTGGCGCCGGGATAGAGCCACCAGCACCCGAGTTCTTCTCCTACTCCTCCGTGCGCATAGGATCTATGCTTGGCGCCGTTGCCGGCGACGCCCCTCGTGGCGGCGTAGTTGATGGGGGCGGCGTGTTGGGGGTGGCCCCCAGTGGCTCCTCCTGCTGTCGTCCTCCTCCTATAACCATGGCAAGGTCAGCACCAAGGGATCGTACCCCAGCATGCGTTGAGGGGGGGGGGAGGGGGGTGGGTGGTGAACTTACGCTGGGGGCTACTGTCCCGGCTGCTCACCACCACCAGCGGCGTACTCGAAGTGCCCGCCGGGGGCTGGCCGCCCGTCAAGGCTCTGGCCTTCTTCACCCTCTGGGCCAGCATCTCCGCGTCCCTGCCAAGATGAAAACAAATCAAGATAAGCAGCGCAGTCTGCGAAGACGGAGATGACAAAAAGAGCAAGATACTTCTCATCCTCCACCTCCTCTTCTGTTGCCTTCCTCTTCCTCCTTGGGCTGAGGGACCCAAAATCGAAGAAGACCTCCGCGTCGATGTCTGCCGGGGAGGGGAGGAGGGTGGAGTCTGGCCACGCTTGGATGAAGAAGAGGCAGTTGCTTTCTTCTTCACCACCGCGGCCTTTACCAACTTCCTCGCCGCCTCGGCCCTCGTTTGTTGCACGGACGCCTCCTGGGCTTGCTACGATTGCACGGCCCTGCCGGGCTGGACCGGGCCGCCGGAGCTGGCCCGCCGCTGGACTCGCCCTCTCCCCGTGACCGGAGGGTCGACAGTCTCGACCTCCTCCGACGATGACTCGTCAACCACATCTTCAATGACAGGAGCCCCTGTGCCGGTGCTGCTGGTCTCCCCAGCAGAATCCGCACACAGGGCGAGGTCCCTCTCCTCTGCAGCCGCCGCGGCCTCGTCCTCCACGCCGTCGGTGATGCCGGCCTCCCAGGCGAGCTCCGCCTCCGCCGCCCTGGCGGCGATGTAGTTCAGCCCCGCCTGGGTGGAATCCTGGACGAGCAACGGCTCGTCACGGATGTACCTCTCCACCAAGGTATCGAAGAACTCCTGCACTTGATCTGCCAGCGGCTTGGCCCAATTTGGGACGAGGCCGTGCGCGTTGAACTCCGGCATCATGGCAATGATGTCGGTTTGACGCGAGTTATTGCTCAGCGGGACCACCCCTGCCGGCAACCCAAACAAGGGCCCCTTGGTGACCTTGCCGGCCTTCGCGGCCTTGCTAGACCTCTCGACCTTGCCTTCGCGGTTCACGTCGAGCTGGAAGAGCCGCTGGTAGAAGTGGGTGTGCCCCATCACCGTGAAGTTGTGATTCAGGCGGGGGCGAAGCCTCATGATGTCAGCCGCATTCCTAAAAAGCCAGGCCGGCCTCCCCTTGTTGTGCAGAGGAGCGATTCGGTGGCAGATGTAGTCCGCCCCAATCATCTCCAGGGTGACCCCAGCAATGGTGATGCGATGAATCCTGGTGGTGGCGACCGTGAGCATCCCATCATCAGCGTCGACAACACCCCAGTCGTTTCTGCGAACCGGCGGCGCCTGGCGAACCTGGAAGAATTCCTGTGGGTCCTCCTCCTCAATCCAGGACCACTGGCCCCACCACTCCTCCCACCTCTCCTTCTGAGCGTCCTCCAGGTATGTCCCCTTGGACCTTGGATCCAGGCAACACAACCAGAGATGGCGCCTCCCTTTTGGATTCGAGGATATAAGTAGTGGTGGAAGAGCGCCATGTTGGGGAGAACTCCGGCGAACCCCTCGCAGAGATGCGCAAAAAGATCCAAGCACGCCACGGCGTTTGGAGTGAAATCCAGAAGGTGGAAGCCAAAGGTGTGCATGATGTCATTGAAGAAATCGAAGTAGTGGGGGCAGAGGCTGCAGGAAAAGTAGTCGACGAAGAATGGGTACCGATTCGGGCCGGCTTCGGCGAAAGCGGCAGGGATGATGCGCGTCTCCCCCCTGTCTTGCACCCCCATAGGTGCTTGAAGTAGTCCCGGAGATGGACCGCGTCGACCGTCGAGGGGAAGTAGGCGGACTAAGCCCGCCGCGCCGCCAACTCGCTCTCCGGCGGCTCCTTCGCCCCGGCGTCCTTGGCCACTCCCTTGCATTTACTGGTTTTGGGTGCCATGGCGGCTGCAAGAGGCGAAGGGGGAAGGGCGATGAAGACGCGGCGGCGGCAAGCAAAGGAAAGAGCTTGAGAGGGAGGAAGAAGGGGATGGTGGTTCCGAGATTGGAGAAAGCAAAGAGGGTAAATGAGCACCACGCCTGCGGTTACTCCTTTTTATGGGGAAGGCACGGGCTGCCTCTTTACCATTTACTATGATGTGATGCATGCGTTCGGGAACGGTCCCACGCATGCCCCCCATGTCACACACGACCCTCCACGACTCGCATTCAACGTGGGTTGTGGGGAAGCGAGCGAGCGAAAAAGTTATCGCGGTAAAAATCTGCCCCGCCTGCCGGTGCACCGTTCTGGGCCTGACCCAACAACGTGTCACGCTTATGTGTGGCCTGGGCCCGGGGGCTCCTGTCGGTGTACAAAAGTAGGGGCTCTCCTTTTGACCCCTTTACTTGTGCGGCGGATAGTGAACACGCCCACGGCAGCCACCGAGCGGGGCAGGAAAAGGGGAGCTGGGGCACAAGGCGATCAGAGAAACGCCAAGACTAGAGACCACAAAGAGATAAGGGGCGAGGCGGACTCCCCTGGCAAGACCCTTGCTGGGTGGCCTCCGTGGCCCGGCAAGAGCCTTGCCGGGGCAACTTGCCCGACGCCAGCGGGGCGCGCCACCCTCGAGCCCAAGGGTTTCCAACAACCACATTGGGACCAGGGCTTGGGAGGCACCTTCGTGGTGGCATGCAGATCTTCGTCAAGATCATAAACACACGAGATCAGATGAGGACGTGAAGATGACGACCCTCGGCGGGATCCTAGCCGAGGATATCCACGAGACCCCCGGCAAGGCGCTTGCCGGGGATGACTACGATGCCACGGCAAGACCCTTGCTGGGGCTCCGGCAAGGCTCTTGCCGAAGAGACCTATGGGGCCACAGCCCGGCCCACGTCTGCCAAGACTCCGCCGCCGTTGCCATGCAGCTGCCAGCCCGACCAGCTGGGCAGGCACCTGCGTGGCGACATGCAGCTTCCAGGCCAGCTCAACAAGCACCTGTGTGGTGGTATGCAGATCTTCGTGAAGACCCTACCACCACGCCATCTCAGCAGCCTGCCAGCCTACATGGCACCGCATGCATCGTTGGCCTGGACGCGTGTCAGAGTAGAGCGGCCGGCGACGGACGGGACGGGCCTCGTTGCCATCTCCAATAAAGCAACGAGACACCTATGGGGGCACATTTAATGCGTCTTGTTCTGTAATGACAGGCGATAAGCTTGTGTACTGTAGACCTTTCCACCTCCTGTGTGCCACTGTGGCAATCCTTTTGCCTAGAAAAGGAGGCCCGAGGCGACTAGGAGAAGGATTCAGATCTTTTGGGCTACCCTCGCACCGTAGCTAGCTCAAGAACTCAAGAACACTCAAATGCATACACCAAAGCAAGACTAGGGTATTACGCATCCTCGCAGCCCGAACCTGGGTAAACGATCTTTTTGCTTCCTGCAAGACCCGCTCTTTGCACAACCCCGCGCCGCCAACCGTAGAAGGGGTCCCAGTGATCTCATACGTGTCGTTCCCACCGACAAACACGTATATTTTACCAACATCAAGATTTTTCCTGTGACCTAACATGTTCAGAATCATATAAAGTAGAATGGAAGAACAAAGGAAGGAAGTCAGGTAGCTTAGAGCAAGAAAAAGGCAGAATGGAAGAACAACGTAAAAGTGTGTCACATCCCTAGTTCTAGTATGACCTAGACTAGCTAGTCATGTGTGCATCATGTTTAAATTTCATTTAAATTTGAAATGGGGATTTGTGAAACCCTCAGAAATCATTTCTGGTAATAACCCAGATAAAAATTGCTCCTAAAAGGTCCAAGATAATGTTCATGTCTCTTTCTGAAAATATTGGTCAGAGGTAAAATTCAAACCAATATATTTAGGAGCTCATAAATATTTATTTTGGCCATTTGGAATTAATGCATAATTATTTTCATTGGATATATATATATATGTTATATATATAATATATGTCCAAAAATTATGCCAGTTGTTGAGGAGCCGTGGAATAATACCACTAGCTCCTACAAAAATTGGCGTAAGAAAATAAATTGGTTTAGTATTAGTTTTAAAGAAAAAACAAATGTCAGAAATAGAAAACAGAAACCAAATAGAAAAGAAAGCTTACCTGGGGAGACCTACCTCGCACTGTGCAGCCCAGCCGGCCCACTGGCCCATTCAGACAGGCGTGTGGCCGACGCACGCGCACCGCCGTGCCGCCACGCCACCAGCCTGCCTGCCCTCTCCCCTGCCAGCGTGACGCGATGGGCGACGTCACGGGTGTCGTCCCGATAAGGTCGACCTCCTCACTTTTCCCCTCGCCTTCTCCCTCGCTTGCCGCAGCCATGGCCGAGCGCCATATTCGCCGCCGTTCGCCGTAGTTGTCGCCAGAGCCACCCCCTTGCCCCTCTGTCGTGCCCAAGACCTCCGCTCCGTCTTCCTGCATCGTCTCCATCAGGCACGCATCGCCGGACACCTTGTGGAGCCGCCTCCGCCGTTGTCTTCCACATCCACCGCTGGAGATCGCCACCACCGCCCCGTCGACCTCAGCGCATCCCCGAGCTCGCTGACGACTTCCCCGGAATCGTTGTGAGCCATCCGGTCGACTCCCCCTACTTCTGAGATCTTCCACGCCCTCTGGCCCCTCCTGCCGCTCGAGCCGAGCTTCGGCCATCGCCGCGAGTTCCGGTCCGGCGAGCTCCGGCGTCCCCGCCGTGTCCCACCTGCCGCCCTGGATGGGGGCGAGCCCGGGCTACGCCCCGATGCTCTCAGCCGCCGCCCCCGTGCCATGCAGCGCGGACTCCGCGGCGACGGAGGGTCGCCGGCTGTTGACCTCCGGCCTGACGTGCGGCCCAGGCCTGCCAGGTGAATAGGTTAAGGCTAGTCACCATTTAATTAAGCCCCGACACTGACAGTGGGCCCCTGTGACCTAATCTTTAAATTAGATTAGTAATAACCCCCCTGTTTAACACTGTGTCACTAACGTGTGGACCCCACAAGTCTGGTTTGACTCTGGTCAGTGTTGTTGACTTGCTGACGCAGGCATGATGCAGTGCTGACGCAATTAACCATTTTCTTGATTATTTCTATTTTGGAAATTCCAGAAAATTAACAAAACTTCTAAAATTCATAGAAATTCAACCGTAGCTCAGATTGAAATAATTTATATATGAAGAATTATCAGAAAAATTCAATCTATCCTTCTGTCCCAGTTTCATGCATGACAACCCAACTTATACATGCTGTATAAGTGAAAACACATAAAGGGCATTTCAAATGCTTAAGTTTGGAGTTTCATTTGAATTCTTGATTCAAATGAGCTCCATTGAACTTGTTGCTGGTTACATTAGCACAAACAACATCACATCTACATGCCATGATCATGCATCATATTGTTGCATATGCTTGTATATTGATTGCCGGCACCGTTCTTCTCGACAGGTCTTGCTCTGGAGAGTGTTCGAGAGTACCCGTCTGAAGAGCGGTGCTCTACTATCGATTTATCAGCCAAGCAAACCCCTCTTGTTCATTCCGATACAATCCCACTCTCTCGCTCCTACTCTTTTTTATTGCATTAGGACAACAACGATTCAACTGCTACTTTATGCTGCGGTAGTTGAACCCATTCCTCTGCATAACCTGTCATTGCCACAGTAAATAATTGAAACCCACTAGCATGTGTAGGAGTTGATTGAGCCATGTTGTGTTCCTACCATGCCATGCCTTCTATTGCTTAGAGTTGTGTCAGGTCTGATTCATCGAGAATGAATTGGAGTGTTATGATATGTTCTGGTGCTGAGACTTAAGTGTGTGAACACGATTTGGTAAAGGTAGCAGTGAGAGGCCATGTAGGAGTACATTGTGGGTTTTCTCCTTTGGAACCGTCATAAGCATTGAGTTACGTGTATGTTGTCCAATGACTAGCTACTACCACACATTGGAATGCTTAAGTGCCCTCTCGTCTTATTAACCAACTTGATCTCATCCGGGAGTTGCAATTAGTTTACGGTGTTTGTAGGTAGTGTTAGTAGTCTACCAAGTGGCACCGCGACCAGGTGAGCTTAGGACAGACTAGGCACGATGGTACAGTGTACCAAGTGGCACCGGATGGTGGGCTTGGGAACCCTGCTCACATCGTTTGGGGCCATGGCGACACCCGGCGGATCTCCTTGCGGATGGAACCCGAATAGGCGATAAACCTGGACTAGAGTCTTGTGTGGTTAGTTAGGTCATGGCCGACTCCCTCGCCAGGCTTCCCCTTGAAGGTTGCCGAGATACACGACGTGTACATGGTGGTAAGTGGAGAGACCGTGTGTGAAGAAGTACACCCCTGCAGGGTTAACATGATCTATTCGAATAGACGGGTCCACGGTTATGGACTTCTTGGATGCTTACGTGGTACGTAGACAACTTGAAGTGGATACTCTAAAATGCTCAAGACAAGTGTGAGTGCTACGGATGGCCTTCTCGTAGGGAGACGGAAATGAATCCATAGTGGTGTATTGATGTGGTGATTAGTGGACTGGGTAATGCTTTCTTACCTCAAAGAAGTTACTCGTGAGGTCGTAGAATAGGTTAGCCAGCGAGTCAAAGCTGGCTTTCTCGCAACTGATCCCCACATTACCTACTTGATACTAATGCATGTATGATAGGATTTGATGTAAGTCTGGCTGAGTAATTTTGTACTCACGTTGCTTAGTTTATGTTTTTGCGGATGAGACTTACATCTCAATAGTAGTTCTGCATGGACTTCGACGACTCAACTTGTTACCTCGCCACGATCTTGTACCCTTAGGAGGGTCTTGTAGATAGTCGGGCTTCTCAGCCTTTTTCTTTTGTAGTTGTCTGTGACTAAGACATGTAATGCTACATTGTTTGTATGCTCGAATGATGGATCCTCGAGACCCTTGTTTGTATTAAATGCTATGTGGCCTTTTTGGGCCTTTATATATATGAGTTTGAGTTATGTTGTGATGCTGATATTGTACCTTTTATACTTGCATGTTATGCGTGCGTGTGGCGTGTATTGCTATGTGTGGGATCCCTGTCGCTTCGTTAAGGACGGGGTCCCTGACTTGCACACTCAAGGAATGCGGCGTGGCTCAAGTGGGGCCCAAAGCAGGCTTAACTTAATCAGCTCAAGCTCAAGACCCTCGCGAGGAGCCAAGCCTCGTGGGGCGGATTTACAGGAACCTTCCTCAGGGCAGCCTCGTCAGAGCAGGCTCACGAGGAGGCGGGAGATCAAGGAAGGGTACTTCACGAGGGTGCCCCGTGATGCAAGCCATGACGATCGAGACCAGGCGGGCGCCGGCCTGCGCAGTGTCCTCGTTTTCCCTTTGGTGCAAAGGAGGCAAGCGCAGGCCAAGGCATCGAGCAAAGGTTACCGCTTCGGCATGCAACAAGACCAAGACCAGATGGGCGGCAAGAAGGAGGTCATCGTGGAGCCGGGGCGGCGTCACCGTCGAGCCTTTGGCAGCCAAGACCGACTTTTAGTCGGGATAAGTGTACTAGATGTTCCCCTTCAAAATGGCCAACTGTTGGCGCCCTTCCATTGCTCATTATTTGGGAAGAGGCCTAGGGCCTCCCTCTATAAATAGGACTAGCCACCACAGAGAGGAAAGGAGAGAGAGAGAGAACCAGAGACAAGTAGGACCAAGACGGGTTGAACCTACCGGAGAGAGAGAGAAGCGGCCCTGGACTCGCCCATGCCAGCCCCTCGTACCAGCTCAAGAACAGCCCTCGCGAAACTGTTCTTCCTTTATACTATTCATCATCAGCCTCGAGGCAATCCACCACACACACCACACACTAGAGTAGGGTATTACACCTGGCAACGGGTGGCCCGAACCAGTATAAATCTTGTGTCTCTTGTATTTGTTCATCGTTCTAGTTTAGATCCCTTGCATACCATTAACGAGTGAGCTGGTAGGGAAAGATCTCGCGCTGGCACCCCAAAGAGTTCGAACCTCAAGGGTCTGCGGAACCCGAATTCGACATTTGGCGCTGGGCCAGGTAGGGAAGCGCGGGATCTTTCTTCCGCTGGTGGCGCAGTGATCTTCCGTCAGGTCCATGGCTGGCCTTCGTGAGCCCGCTACCGAGCACGGGCTCCTCGCGCTTCGAGTTGCCTAAGCGGCTTTTGTCGGGCGGATACCCCCATCGTTCCCCATCATCGTAAGCCAACGCCGCCACCGGCACGTTGGGGAATGAGCAGCAGTGCCTCGCCCCTCGTGATCCATCGGTGAAAGCGAAGGTCGCATTCACCACTCCTCGCTCGCCGCCGCTGGTTCTTCATCAGGCAAGACCGCCGCTCCCATGGAGGCTCGAGCCACGCTCATCGCGGCGAAACGTAGCTCTGTGCTAAGCGCCTGTCGATGACATCTACTTAAGAGTGGCTCGACCACGTCGCCGAGCTTTCGGTCCGCGCTGCGAGGGCTCCCTGTCGCCGTCCCTCGCTGCTCTGCCTGCGCCATTCACTCCAGCGGGGCAGTGGAGCCGAGCGTGCCCCGCCACCTCCTCCCCAAGAAGCGCGCTTTAGCTCCAAAGCGCGTGGCCCCGACCGAGACCCTCGCGTCCGGTCGCGTGTAACAAGAAAGGATTCTGCCGGAGATTCCTCAGTCCCCAAGAAGGTGCTTTCGCATGCTCCGAACACCGCAGCGCCATGATCAAGGCTTCCAGCGCCACAGCGTCAAGACTCAAGGCCGCTCGGCGGTGGTGCGTGGGAATCTACAAAACAAGCTCCGTGACGCAACCAAGAGCCCGGTGGCTACAATACAGTCTGCCTTCACCGCCCGAAAGCTGCGTGGCATCGCATGAACCGGCAGGTTCAAGCGGACACTGCCTCCTCGCTCTGCACGGCCGCACTGGTCGATTCTCCTGCGGAGTTCATACAGCCGGCTTTCTAGGAGCACGGGGTCCCCAGACTTCCCTGCACTGCGGCCCGCGGCGTGGTTCGGCGGGGGCCCAAGACGGCCCACATCTTCATCAGCGCAAGCTCAAGACCTCGCGAGGAGCCGAGCCATGCGGGGGCGGGGCGACAAGGAGGTTCCTCGAGGCCGCAGCCTCGTCAGGGCTAGCTCATGAGGAGGCGGAGAGTTCAAGGCAGGGTACCTCCCGAGGTGCCCATGGCGCAAGCCATGGCGACCAAAGAGGCGCGATCGAGGCGCCCAGCCGCAAGGCAGGTCCTCCTTTCCGCTTTGGTGCAAAGGAGCAAGCGCAGCGAGAGCATCAAGCAAAGGCATCCGCTTTGGTTGCAACAAGACCAAAGACCAGCCCAGCGGCTGAAGGGAATCATCGTGGAGCCCAAGCAGGCGTCATCACGAGAATCTTTGGCGGCGAGGACCAACTTTAGTCGGGATAAGTGTACCCGCTTTTCCCCTTCAAAATGGCCAATTGTTTGGCGCCCTTCAACTTAATATTTGAGAAGAGGCCTGTGGCCGCTTCTATAAATAGGAGTAGCCACCCCTGTATGGGGGCATCCGGATCCAGATCCGAATCCTCGGCATAAGAAACCAAAGAGCTAGAACGAATCGAACACCACCTAGCAGTTCATCGCGACCCGCCAAGAATACAGACCCTCACGAGGCTGTTCTTCCTTGTATTGTTCCTCATCAGCCCAATAGGGCAATCCACCACACCACAATCGGAGTAGGGTATTACACCACAATGGTGGCCTGAACTAGTATAAATCTCGTGTCTCTTGTGCTGTTCCGCTTAGTAGTTTAGGTCCCAGCGATTGCCAGGTGCAGACGGTGGAGGGTTGATCTCCGCTGCCAAAGGTTGCCCCTCCCAAGGCTTGGGGCCGAATCCACCCCCATTTGCGTCAGTCCAACCACCCCTTTCGGCCCCAATTGGGTTTCCCGGGTCAGGGCATTATCCCTTTGTCCGGGCCGGGTATTGGGCAAACCAGGGATTTCCCAGGGCGGGTCCACCACAAAGCCCACCAGCCACCGCCCCCGCCGGCAAAGGAACTGGGGGCCCCCAGGGCCCCGAGCTTCGTGAGGGGAAAAAAGGGTCCGGCAAAGACCCGGTTGCCCTTTTTCCGACCCTACCCTCTCCCCCGGCCGGGTCGACGGGTTTGGGCTAGACTAACACCGCCTAAGAGGGCCCGGGGGTTTGGGCCCAAAAAAAGGACTCGAAACCCCCCGGGGACCCGATCCCCCTCAGGGCCCATGGCCCCGAAATTTGGGCTAGACCGCCAAAGAATTTCCCCGAGGACCAAGGGCACCGGGGGGGGGCAAGGTCGCCCCCAGCCCGGGGGGGATGGGCGGGGAAAATCGGACCGCCATTTCCTCAGAAGCAACGCTAACGATGGATCGCAGGTGGTGGGTGCCTGCAAAGCCTGGCCCCCAGCTTCCTACCTCGGGAGGAGGGGGGAGCGGAGAAGGGCCGAGATCCAACATGACCACCGCGGGCGCTTGGAGCAGGCTTTGGAGGTAGGCCTCCCTGGGAGGTGCCTCGGCCTGCGGAGGACCCGTGGTCGTTGGGAACCCATCGCCTTTCCCCCCATCGGCGGCCCGGTTTCCGGCTCGTTGATGGCACTAGAGTGTTAAAGGCCCTGGGCTTATGAAGAAGGCCGACGGAAGAAGGCCCAAAGGCTCGGAAGCCCCGTGACACTCTCACGATAATGAGGGGTGGCCGCCGAGTCTGGGGTGCCGCCAGGCCCCGGCTCCCCCCCAGCCGGCAGCACCTTAGCCTCCCGGTGAGAAGACCCAAGACTAGACTAGGTGCCTGGGACGGGCTTTTTCTTCTCGCTTTTGCCTTCCTTTGGTTGTCGCTTCCACGGATTTAAGTTGATTCAATTTGAGAGGCGGTGTTGGGAAGGTGCGAGTGTCGCTCGAAAATCTCCGGCTTTGCTACCACTCCGCCTGCCTCCCCTCACGAGCCTCATGAGCCGGGTTTTAGCTTTACAAGAGCCCACCCCCCTCCCGAGGGTTTTTACCGAGATCTTACATATTCGATCAGGGAACTTCGTACCGCAGCCTCCCGAGCTATCTCGGCCTCAGATGAAACAAAGGTAACCGCCAACCAAAGCCGCTAGCCAACCACTTGGCGGAGTACGGGCGATTAACACCGCTAACACGATGAACACAAGTTTTACATGAGGGCTCCTCCCAAAATCCCTCACAGCCATCGGCCAAACCTGAGTTCTATTCATGCAGGTAATGGAACAGGACAATACATAATCGGCCTGGATAACCCCAATGCGCCCTCCGAGCACCTCCCGAGCCGTTGTCGGGCGCCGCTGGCCTCGCCATCACCGCCGCTGCGGGTTCGGCGCGCTGCCTGCTTCACCACGCCCACATCGGGCAGCCACGATCACGCCATCGTTGTCCAAGCAAAGGCCCCGACGAGAGCATCCACATTGTCTTCCACCCAAGCAGGCTGCCCGCCTTGACGGCCCGGGAATGGGGCCAATGGCTGGAAAGTCAAGTTGGGGGGTCCATGTTCCGGAGATGGTAAGACACGAGAAAAGGTGCACCCAAGCAGGGCTGCCTCCTCCTCCACCAACCTATTGGCTCCCCGACCAACCGCGCCTTAGCCGGGCCACCACATCGGTGAAGAACTGAAGGTTGCCGCGAAGGTTAATCAAAGTGCCCGGCCAACCGCCTGCAATGTTACCCAAGGCTGTGTTGGCTCTTTCCCGAGGCAGGGAGTATGGGGCCGTGCCATGCTCCAGGATTCGCCATCGACGATTCTTCCCAGACCTGAAGGCTGCCCCTGGGCCTCCACCCTGGCTTAAGAAGGAGCACCTCGGTCCGAGAGGTGGTTGAACCCCCACGCGCCACCCGAGGGCGGCCCCAAGAGCATCCAGCCCGGCCGCCGCCTCCTCCAACAGGCCCCAAGGCAGCAGTCCTGCCTTCACCTCGGCCCGATCAACCCCAGCCCTCCTCGAACTCGGTCGA